>OZ022509.1:68098591-70498591 GCA_963989385.1 Ctena decussata
ATAAATTGTAATAGTTATCAGAATAACAATAATTGAAATAAAAAGAAAACTATTCAATATTATTTATCTTTTTATTTCATTTATTATTATTATTATTATTATTATCATTATTATTATTATCATTGCTATTGTCATCACTTCTGAGCTCAAAGGAGATATGTCATTATTATTGAAGTCATTACAAGATTTATAATGAATATCGAAAGAATCTGTATGCATAAATAAATAATAATAAAAATAATAGTAAAAGTGATGAAAGCAAAGATTGTGAACATAATAACTCGTTGCTTGTTTCTATAATGCAATTATCCCAGAATAAACAGATTAAATACTATTGGTGTCATACATACTTAGTTGTAAAAACACTTCACTGACTCAGCTGATAAGACCTGTCAATCATTTTTACAGGTAACTTTTACCAATAGCCAGAAGCCAGTCAAAATGCATGGCAGAGCTCTTGACCCTATGGACTCTAAAATCATACTGAGAGAAATGAGCCCAATCTGCCTTTTATAGTCACGGCTGGCCTTTAAATCCAATTGAAGAAAGGAAGACATTATTAAAGAAAACATGATAACAAATCCAAATTAAAAAAGAAATTTATGGACACGCATATTCTCTGTGTGGTATTCTATTAACAGGAATATATTAATGCAACTGTACGATTTAATACAATACGGATGCAATTAACATTTAACAGTTTTAGGCTAAAGGAAGACCTACCTATTACTTACACATAATACACGAACAGTCAAGTGAATCGAATGACACAATTCTAATAGATATATAAGGTTTACACAATTTAATATCCTCTCTCTCTCTCTTCTCTTGATGTATGAAAGTTCAAATCGAATGCATATAAGTGCGTTCACTTGAAGAGCAGTGAAAACAAACAAAAGAGAGGGTGTGGGCCTGCCTGTATAATTTCGAATGATAAATTCTCCTCAGTGAAAGCACACTCTAATTTCGAGGTACAAGGCAGTCAGTCTAAAGACTGTTTACTTTTATAAGTTTATTTTTCATTTTCATATCCATTAGACAGTCGGTGTAATTCAAGCCTTTTCTATACAAGTTTCAGATATTTTGTGAATAAAATGAATTTTTGCATGCCTCTTTAGTAGTTCTCAATGTGTGACAGTCATGCCAGACATTGGCACTTTTTACATTGCATACAGTGCACCAGTCGGAATAACTTGAAAAATGGAGTTAAAATCTGCTTAAAGTTCGGAATACTTCAAAAGCAGCCTCCCATTCGGTCAGGAACCTTATGATCTGATTTGACCAACTACCACTTTATCACACATATGCATGTTAACAGATTGTAGAAGTTTCATGTCAGCTAGTTTAATAAAAATTTGGCAATAACCGATACAATGAAGGCAAAGGGTGCAATTTATTATGCAACATTGCAAGGGTATATTATTTTTGAAACGGACCTCTATCTATCTATCTATCTCTCTATCTATCTATCTATCTATCTATCTATCTATCTGTCTGTCTATCTATCTATATATCTATCTATCTATCTATCTATCTATCTATCTATCTATCTTCTGATCCTCTTTATTATTGCCAAATTAAAATGTGTATTAAGTTGAAGTTAATAGTTTGTAAAAAATGCATAGTAAGACGAAGTGCACCTACCTACCTACCTACCTACCAAAGAACCTACCTACCTACCTACCAGCCTACCTACCTACCTACCTACCTGCTTGCCAGCCTCCCTGTCTGCCTGCCTGCGTGCCTACCTACCTTCCTACCTACCTATCTACTATCTATCTATCTATCTATCTATCTATCTATCTATCTAACAACCTGCCTGCCAGCCTTCCTGTCTATCTACTTATGTATCTATCTATATATCTATCTATCTATCTATCTATCTATCTATCTAGCTGCATGCCATCCTATCTATCTATCTATCTATCTATCTATCTATCTATCTATCTATCTATCTATCGACCTACCTAACAGCCTGCCAGCCTCCCTATCTATCTATCTATCTATCTATCTATCTATCTTTCTATCTATCTATCTATCTATCTATCTATCTATCTATCTATCTATCTATCTATCTGTCTGTCTATCTATCGATCTATCGATCTATCTATCTATCTTATGGTCCTCTTTATAATTGGCGAATTAAAATGTGTATTAAGTCGAAGTTAATAATTTGTTAAAAATGCATATTAAGTCGAAGTCCACCTACCTACCTTTTCGTACCTTACTACCCACCTAACTACCTACCTACCGACCTACCTACCAGCCTACCTACCTACCTGCCTGCCAGCCTCCCTGTATGCCTGCCTGCCTACCTACATACCTACCTACTAACCGACCGACCGACCTACCTACCAGCCGAACTACCTGCCTGCCAGCCTCCCTGTCTGCCTGCCTGCCAGCCTGCCAGCTTTACTACCTACATATGTACCTAGCTACTATCTATCTATCTATCTATCTATCTATCTATCTATCTATCTATCTATCTATCCAACCACCTACCTACCTACCTACCTACCTGCCTGCCTCCCTATCTATCTATCTATCTATCTATCTATCTATCAATCTATCTATTTATCTATCTATCTATCTATCTATCTATCTATCTACCTGCCTGCCAGCCTCCCTATCTATCTATCTATCTATCTATCTATCTATCTATCTATCTATCTATCTATCTATCTTCTGGTCCTTTTTATTATTGGCGAATTAAAATGCATATTAAGTCGAAGTCTACCCACCTACCTATTTACCTACCAACCTACCTACCTACCTACCGACCAGCCTACCTACCTACCTGCCTGTCAGCCTCCCTGTCTGCCTGCCTGCCTACCTACCTACCTACCTACCTACCTACCGACCGACCGACCTACCTACCTACCTACCAGCCTATCTACCTGCCGGCCAGCCTCCCTGTCTGTCTGCCTGCCTGCCTACATAGCTACCTACCTACCTATAAATCTATCTATCTATCTATCTATTATTGGCAAATAAATATGTGTATAAAAGTTAATAATTTGTTAAAAATGCATATTAAGACAAAGTGCACCTATTTACCTACCTAACTACCATATATAAGTACCTACCTACCTACCAACCAACCTACCTACCTAGCTACCTGCCTGTCAGCCTCCCTATCTATCTATCTATCTATCTATCTATCTATCTATCTATCTATCTATCTACCTACCTACCTACCTGCCTGTCATCCTTCATTTATATCTATCTATCTATCTATCTATCTATCTATCTATCTATCTATCTATTATTGGCAAATAAAAATGTGTATTAAGTCGAAGATAAAAATTTGTTAAAATGCATATTAAGACGATGTGAACATACCTACCTATTTACCTACCTACCTACTTACATACATACCTACTTAAGTACCTACCTACCTACCTACCAGCCTACTTACCTATCTACCTGCCTGCCAGCCTCACTGTCTGCCTGCCTGCCTGCCTGCCTACCTACCTATCTATCTATCTACCTACCGACCTACTTACCTACCTACCTACCTTCCTACCTACTATCTATCTATCTATCTATCTATCTATCTATCTATAGGTCCGTTTCAATAATAATATACCCCTGCAATATTGCGCAATAAATTGCACCCTTTTCCTGCATTGTATGGGTTAGTGTCGAATGGTTATTGAAATGGCTGACATGAGACTTCTGCAATTTGTTAATATGTATATGTGTAATAAAATGGTAGTTGGTGTATTCAGATCATGAGGATCCTGACCGAAAAGGAGGCTGCCTTTGCACAATACCGAAATTTAATTTAAAGAGTAACTACACTTCAGGAACTGACTGAATCAGATCCCAAACCCTATCGCCAACATCAAAGGGAGAGATTGACAAAGACATCCCAACAAACAATAAATTACAAGTGATAAGCCGAGTCAGCAGCTCTTTCCCAAATAGGTGGCAACTCAGCTATCTTTATTGAACTAAATAATTTAGACCAACAGAAGGGTTACAACAGACTAAGCAAATTATATAAAAGCATTTAACAATTATTTTTACCTATTTTCTATTTTTATTATAGAAGCAGATTTTAACCCCATTTTTCAAGTTCTACCGATTTGTGCGCTGTATGTAATGTGAAAAATGCCAATATCTGGCATGACTAATATGCAATGTCAACTACTAAAGAGACATACAAAATTTCATTTGAATCACAAAAAATCTAAAGTATAGAAAGAATGATTAAATTCACCAATTGTCTAATGGATTTGAAAATGAATCTAGCTTATAAGGAGTAAAAGTTTAAAATTGCCCTCGAAATTCCAAGGACTTAAATCCAATTCAAGAAAGGAAGACATTATTAAAGAAAACATGAAAACAAAGCCAAATTGTAAAAGAAATTTATGGACACGCATATTCTCTGTGTGGTATTCTATTAACAGGAATATATTAATGCAACTGTACGATTTAATACAATACGGGTGCAAGCAACATTTAACAGTTTAAGGCTAAAGGAAGACATACCCAATACTAACACGTGATACACGAACAGTCAAATGAAACAAATGACACAATTCTGACAGACAAATAAGGTGTACACAATTTAATATCCTCTCTCTTTCTCTCTCTCTTGATGTCTGAAAGTTCAAATCGAATACATAAAAGTCAGTTACTTTAAGAGCACTGAAAACATACAAAAGAAAGGGTGTGGGCCAGACTGTATAATTTCGAATGATAAGTTCTCCTCAGTGACTCTGAATAAACTGGCAATTGCAATGAATGCCAGAGAAAGCACACTGTAATTTCGAGGTACAAGGCAGTCAATCTAAAGACTGTTTACTTTTACAAGTTTATTTTTCATTTTCATATCCATTAGACAGTCGGTGTAATTCATGCCTTTTCTATACTTCAGATTTTTTGCGAATAAAATTAATTTTTGCATGTCTCTTTAGTAGTTCTCAATGCGTGACAGTCATGCCAGACATTGGCACTTTTTACATAACATACAGTGCACCATTCGGAATAACTTGAAAAATGGAGTTAAAATCTGCTTAAAGTTCGGTTTACTTCAAAAGCAGCCTCCCATTCGGTCAGGAACCTTATGATCTGAATTGACCAACTACCACTTTATCACAAATATGCATGTAAACAGATTGTAGAAGTTTCATGTCAGCTAGTTTAATAAAAATTCGGCAATAACCGATGCATTGCAGGCAAAGGGTGCAATTTATTATGCAATATTGCAGGGGTATATTATTTTTTAAACGGATCTGTATCTATCTATCTATCTATCTATCTATCTATCTATCTATCTATCTATTATTGGCAAATAAAAATGTGTATTAAGTCGAAGTTAATAATTTGTTAAAAATGCATATTAAGACGACGTGCACCTACCTACCTACCTATCTACTTCCTACCTACCTACCTACATACCTACCTACCTTCCTACACACCTACCTACCTATCTACATACCTTTTACCTACCTAGGTAGGTAGGTAGATATGTAAGTAGGTAGACAGGCAGGCAGGCAGACAGGGAGGCTGACATACAGGTAGGTAGGTAGATAGATAGGGAGGGTGGAAGGGAGGGAGGGAGTAAGGTAGGTAGGTAGGTAAGTATTGGTTAGTATTGGTAGGTAGGAAGGGAGGGAGGGAGGTAGATAGATAGATAGATAGATAGATAGATAGATAGATAGATAGATAGATAGATAGATAGATAGAAAGGTAGGTAGGTAGGAAGGCGGGCAGGCAGGTAGGCAGACAGGGAGGCTGGCAGGCAAGTAGGTAGGTAGGTAGGCTAGTAGGTAGATAGGGAGGGAGGCAGAAAGGTAGGTAGGTAGGTAGGTAGATAGATAGATAGATAGATAGATAGATAGATAGGCAGGCAGGCAGGCAGACAGACAGGGAGGCTGGCAGACAGACAGGGAGGCTGGCAGGCAAGTAGATACGTAGGTAGGTGCGTAGGTAGTTAGGTGGGTATGTAGGTGGGGAGGTAGGAAGGGAGGGAGGGAGTGAGGGAGGTAGGTAGATTGATAGATAGATGGATAGATAGATAGATAGATAGATAGATAGATAGATAGATAGATAGATAGATAGATAGATAGATGAATGGATGGATGGATGGGTGGATAGATAGATAAATAGATAGATTGATAAACAAAACTCTATCGTACTGTTTAGCCGCCAACACAGAGTTGACATATAATTTTCTAAAATAACATCTAAGTTGAACTTAGAACACAGACATATAAACTGTTTGTAGAGGGCAACATTCGTGTTTAGATTGCGTTTATTTTGGATTCAAATTAACTCTACATTTTGAGAGCAAGTTTGACAAGAAGCCAAAAGGGCTACGATCGCTCACCCGAGAGCCATTATCAATATATGGTGACTTTTCAGATGCTAAAGGGCAGCTAACAACACAGTCAGTATCCAATCCGTTCAAAATATGAACTCATCCAAAATACTATGTATGTCCTCATTACTTGCTCATAACATGCACGTTTAAAAAGTATCAGATCAATAGCAAACCAGAAAAAAACCCGGATACATCATTTAACACCCAAGGGCAGCTAACGCCGTAGTCAATAGTCAGATCTGGCGGAAATTCGAACTCATCTATGCTTTGATGCATGTTCTCATTACTTGCAAGCATCTTTAGGATTGGAGAAAAAGTGGCAACCTCGATATTTTTTAATGCACAAGGGCAGCTAACTCTGTAGTTCGTTGTAATATCTGGCCGAATTTCGAACTGATTCAAGCTCTATGCCATCGTTACCTGCAAGTATGAAAATGATTTGATCAAAAACCGCCGAAAAATAGTGACAACGCTGTTTTCCCCATTTCAAATCTATGGGGATTTTTTCTCAAGCTCAAGGGCAACTAACTCCATAGTCAGTGGTCGGATCTGCTCGTATTTTAAACTCATACAAGCTCTTATGTATGTCATTGTTATCTGCAATTATGAAGAGGATCCGATCATAAATAACCGAGAAACAAATGGCAACGCCGTTTTCCCGATTATAAATCTAAGGGGACTTTTTTCTGAAGCTCAGTAGTCGGATCTGGCCGAATTTCGAACTCATCCAAGCTCTTATGTATGTCCTTGTTATCTGCAAATATGAAGAGGGTCCGTTCATAAATAGCTATAAAAAGTGGCAATACTTTTTTCCCCAGTATAGCCCTATGGGAGCTATCTGTTGCCATGGAAACCAGGGTTCTAAACTGATCTGCCCCAATACCTATTGCAGCATTTCCCCCACCCCAATGATGCTTAAGATAAAAGTTGATTGAGATTAACCCACTGGTCTCAGAGATGATATTGTTTGAAAGTTTGGACGGAGGCACGGACTCCCATCCATAAGCTCACCTTGTGAGCCTTCGGCTCAGGTGAGCTAAAAAAGCTAAGCACAGTGCGCTTAATAGAGCGATAACTGTATATAAAAGTGGGGTGTAAGGGGGTCTACATTACATGGACCTGTTACCATGAGGTTTAGAATTAATGTTGATACCAGCAGTATCTGGCAGATGGTTCGAAAGTAAAGACGTTGTTAGTTGACCTTTTGTTAAAGTTATACGAGGGGCGGTCAACAAATTAATTTTCTGATCACCCCTCGTACGTGTAAATATTACAAATACGTTTTTGTTTTTGTTGCAAAAAATCGATAATCCTTTGCATTGCAAAACATTATTAAATTTTCTGAACAAAAATAACATTGTATTTATTTGTGTCTGGCATATACTAAATAAATTGACGTCTTAACGGTATCGTTAGGCTAACGATACTTTGGACATCTGGTTCTTGTTTCAGCAAAGAACTATGACACATCCTATACTCGTATAACTCTGTAAGCCCGTTTTGTTCTGTATAAACCATGATTGTTATTGCATAGGCTTGTTAAAAATGGCAATAAGAAGTGATATTTAATGAATTTATTGCCTAGAAACCCTTATTTTATGTGCTGTATTAAATGTAAGGCCTACTAGCTATTATTTATAAAAGAGTTTATTTGTTACCTCATCTACTATTTTGTCATTACAGTAGCACAGTTGTCATTTTTAAAATGCCAAGTTTTTAGCACGTGCTAGGTGTTGTTTCAGACCTCTAAACGTATTGAAGACGAAATAAAACGTACTGGACGTCTTTGTTTTGGGTTGCGGACACCTCATAACCACAAGTCACTGTTACGTTTAGCTAACATTCACTAATTCGCGTTGTTGGAACGTGATCTTAACGGCTTTGTCACGTTTCGTTGTAGTTTTCTATAAGTTTGGAAAATAAATTGAAGACGTTGAGATTTCAGATAACCCTAACACGTCTTTAACACGTGTCAAAACATTATCAGACCATACCCATTCAAGGTGTTTCATCAGTATTCCAAAAGTCTCGAATTGATTGATTGATTGTTTTGGATTTAACGTCCCTTTGAGACAGTATTTCAGTCTATATTGGGCCGTCTACCAGAGAGGGAGAAAGATGAGAAATGATAGACGAGAGAAAAAATGTCCAAACAACCCCCACCCGCACCTACTGTAAGCACAGTAGGCCCTTGCCCTACAATGTTCCAAATAAGTAGGACGCCCCGGCACTGAAAGTTACACACAGCGCCATCGCACCACCCGACCACCCCAAAAGTCTCGAAGACGTAATGTATCAGTAAGTGCCCATTCGAGGTATTTCTTCAGTTTTTCAAACGACAGAAAGACGTAATGTGAACGTACTGGACTTTTCCGTAATTCAAAGGTGCTGGACGTCTCCTATTTGTAACGTTTTTTGGGTGACGGACACGTCCTCAACAGCACGTCTTCAACACGTGCCATGTCGAAACGTATTTAAAACGAGTCAAAACGTTATCAGAACGTGCCCAAGGCGTAATGTAAACGTACTGGACTTTTCCGATTTGTAATGCTTTTGGGATGACGGAAACGTCTTCAAAACGAGTTAGGGGGACACGTCGCCGTCACGTTCTGTTGCCGCCGCATAGTTCACTGGGTAAGTTACACATCAGCCTGCACAACAGCTTTTTCTCCGATGATCACAAGATCGTTTAGAAAACGATTAGAGAGTAGAAAATCGACATAGACATAATTACAGGCCGGAGTCAGTTACAGAAATATAATGCAGCATTTGAAGACATTCGTACAAGTGCATTGTTGTATCCTGAAATTCATTTTAATTTTTGTTTTTAAAGATATGATTATGTTTGTTGAAAGTGATGCCTTATGAACTGCCGGACAATGAGCCAGAAGTCACCAAGTTGCACTAATGTTTCCAGATTTTCCCGCTGGAGCATTCCCCGGACCCCCTCGCATTGCTTCGAGCATTCGGCGCTCGCATTCGCACCTTCGGTGCTTAAATAGTCGCACGAATCTAAAATATGCTGCGACGGCCTTGTTCTACTACAACCATGGTGTTTCGACTGCGCTTCTGCTACGAATCTTGGCGTTTTTTTTGTCCTTATATCAGAAAAAAATGATCATTTCGTCGAAATATTTAGCTTTGACTTTCCTGGTATCTCACGGTAAAAAATTGATAAGGTCCAAATTTCAAGTAATTTTTACGGCTTTTGTTTAGGTCGAAATCCTTAATTGGCAATTTTTGGAATTTTAAAGTATTTTTCAGAAATTTCAATAACACCGTGTAGTGCCAGGAAAACCATTGTGAGATATACTAATTTTATCTCAATAGGATCAGTAGTAATGACTTTGTCCCTTTATAACCATTTTTGGACTTAAAGGCCGGGATTGTCGTCCACCCGGCCAGCAGATTTTACCTGTATAGGTAATGTAAGTGGGCAGTTTAAGTGGGCGGAGCTTAAGCCACGCTGCTGATGAGAGGTATTCAACTTGTCATGCATTTACAGTTTTGCAACAAACAGTCATGATTATATTTTGAGGTGTGATAGAAAAATCAGAAATCTTGAAGTTTTACTTTTTATTTGTTCCCATGATGAAAAGAAAAAATCATAATTCTAAAAATATGATTAAAAAGTATGTCTGATTTACAGGTCTGAACTAAAATCTGTCCATTATTTCATACATCATTGTATTTATTTCAGTCAAAGAGGAATATGCACTTGTATAATATTTGATTTTTATTATGATTTTTAATGATAAAATGATTGATAATAAAATAAAAATTATTATAATAATGTAATAGTAATAATAATAACAGTAATTGTAATGAAAGCAAAGGTAATGAAAACAATGACATAAATTGTAACAGTTATCAAAATAATAATAATTGAAATAAAATTAAAAAAAACTGTTCAATATTATTTGTCTTTTTATTGCATTTATTATTATTACCATTATTATTATTATTACTATTATTATTATTATCATTGCTATTGTCATCACTTCTGAGTTCAAAGGAGATCTGTCAATATTATTGAAGTCATTAGAAGATTTATTATGAATATCGAAAGAATCTGTATGCATAAATAAGTAATAATAAAAATAATAGTAAGTAAAAGTAATGAAAGCAAAGATGATGAACATAATAACTTGTCATTGCTTGTTTCTTCTGGGATTTTCCCAGGATAAACAGATTAAATTTTCTTGGTGTCATACAGACTTAGTTGTAAAAACACTTCACTGACTCAGCTGATAAGACCTGTCAATCATTTTACAGGTAACCTTTACCAATAGCCAGTAGCCAATCAAAATGCATGACACCTCTTGACCCTTTGGACTCTAAAATCATACTGAGAGAAATGTGCCTAATCTGCCTTTTATAGTCACGGCTGGCCTTTAAACATAACGATGATCACATTTCGACTTAGACTGGAAAGTTCGAGAATATATATATATTTTCTACCATATCTTTACAGCAACCAGAGTGCTGCCATAATGTCAACCCTTAATGCTAGACTGGCTGACCAAGACTATGTGTACTGGGTTAAAGCTACACTTTGTCTGCAGTATGTTAAAGGCGGTTTGGAAAGATTTGCAGAAGAAAAGAGCCGGGACCTACATGATGCAGTGTTAAAGGAAGTTCAGAAACAGAACAATGTATTTATTAAAGGCCTGTGTCCTGATAGCAAGATAGAATTTAGTAATGTAAGGAAGAAATGGACAGTAAAAGATTGTAATTGTCAAGATTGTACACGCTGTATTGCTGTGATAGAGAATGAAGTTGTCAAGAAATGTAAAAATTTCCAGGACCCCAATGTTCAGGAACTTCATGATAAAGTATTCCAGGAACTCAGCACTTATGGTAACCCTTCAATAAACGGGTTATGTGCTAGTGGCAATTTACACTTTAATAGAAATCAAAATAAGTGGGAATTAAAAAACTGCAATTGTAACAGATGCAAAACGTTCGTTGATGAAATTAGCACTCATACCACAAAGTTCACGTTTAAGCAAAGTAATTTCGACAACTCTGATATCCAACAATGGCATACTCAGCACTGGCAGCTGGCAAAACTGTTTATGAACCAAGGTCAGACAAAGACAACGACAAGTCCTCGAGATACAGATATCAGTGGTCTATTAAACTTCATAGATAATTGTGATGTGCCGAGAGCGGACCTTCAGAACACACAAAATATCGAAAAGGTATGGAAATGAAATATTTTTAAGATCAAAGACAATTTATTCATTTAATATTTTAAACAATATATTTTTCCTATTACTTTCTATGGTAGATGATATCAATGGTCTATTAATATGTATAGTTCACTGTAATGTACCGAGAACGGACATTCAAAATACACAAAATATCGTAAAGGCAAGAAAATGAAAAATTTCCAAGGCAAAGACAATTTGTTTATCTTAAGAATTATCAATGTACTGATTGTTTTTAATTACTTTCTTATCGTAGAAAAATTCTTGAAAAATTGAAATATATTATAAAGTTATTTGAGGTCTCATAGAATAAGACTGATACAAAAACCAACCAAAAATGAGTTAAGATTTGTTTTTTAGCATAAGATTAAAACTATGAGTGACGTAGACCTATATGTCGTATTGCAGGCAGTTGCATAATCTTTATATGAGCTCTATCTAAACCATTACCGTTTTCATTTCGTTTTCGGGGTCTGCATCTTCTAAGCCTGGTAGTACCTTTTTAGCTCCCCTGAGCCAAGGGGTCCGGAGGAGCTTATAGGCTAGAAGCCTCCGTTTTCCGTAGTCCGTCGTCCGTCAACATTTTCCAAGTACTTCTTGACTGGAACTACATGGCCAATTTCAATTAAATTTCATATGCAGCCTCCAGGCAAAGGGGAAAAGGTTTATATATTTGGCCTAGGTCACATGACCAAGATGGCCACCATGCCCATATATGGAAAAACATTAAAAAATCTTCTCCAGCACCACTGGGCCTATGGCGTTGAAACTTTGTATGTAGCATCTGGAACTCTAGCACTACAAAGTTTTCATAAATGCTGACACTGGGTTGCCCTTGGCCTATTTATGGGAAGGTCAAATTTGGTCCTTTAGGCTTTTCAATGATAAAAACTGACAGAAGCGTTTTTTTGTTGCTATAAATTCCCTGTTATAGAAATGCAGTCGAACTCAACCCCTATGTAACCTTAGATGTCAAGGTCACAAAAGGTCAAGGTCATTGGTGACATTTGCAAAAGGTCATTTGTTCCTCATCTGTCAGCATTTTCAAAGGACTTTTCCTCTGAAACTACTTAGCCAAATGCAATTAAATTTCATATACAGCCGTCAGGCAAAGGAGGGGGGATTTATATATTTGGTCTAGGTAACATGACCAAGATGGCCGTCATGCCCGTTTATTGTTAAAAGCTAAATAAATCTTCTCCTTCAGAATCACTGAGCCGATTGCCTTGAGACTTTGTATGTAACATCTGGGACTCTAATACTACAAAGTTTATATAATGATGATCATGGGTTGACCTTTACCATTCTCATAGCAGGTTCAGTTTTATTTCCTCATCCTTTTGACTGGGAAAAGCTGAAAAATGCACTCTTCTGTTGCTGTTGTGCTCTGTGATATGGAAATGCAATCGACTTCAATCTCTTTGAATTCAAGAGGACAACGTCATTTAGTGACTTTGGCAAAAGGTCACTTGGGTCGAATATTTTAAAGTAGTTTCTCTTTGAAACTACCTTCAGTTGCCTGGTTGCATTGCTAACCACCATTTCCCCACTGTTACCATATGTCTACGAAAGATAGGTAAATTTATATCGAAAACAAATGCTGAAAAGGTTTACATCACATTAAAGTCTCAGGTCTCTTGGGAAGCGATCAGGACCTCATGGTCCTCTTGTTATCTCTCGTTCATCGATGTCTAAGCCTGACTTCAGAATTTATAATGCAGATTATACATTTCCTGGTCGTTTTGGACCATCGTTCTGATATTGAGTCACTATGGAAATAGAATGCCGATGAAGCCAGCGTTAACGGGCCTGCTTAAGATTGCAAAATTACATTCCGACACATGAAGATACTCACTTCTACCGAGTCTGCATTTATGTTTCTCTGATGCGTTCCATAGGATCTTATTGCACAATCTTTTTGTGACAATGCATAAACATGAAGCATATATATGCAACATCGTACATATTGTGTGGAATAAAGAAATCGGTACTAACATATACATTAATGTATTTACGATATATATAGTTATGGATTTGGTTGCTTGGTCGGCTGTCTTCGGTTTAACAGCCCTTTGAGACAATATTTTAGTCTCTATCGGGCCGTCTCCCAAAGAGAAGGAGACAGAAAAGACATGCACAGCAGGTGCTTGTCCGATTTTTATCCAAATAAGCAGGACTCCCTGGCACTGGACGTTATATCCAGCATCATCGCCCGACCCGATCCGACCACCCCCTTATAGTTATGGAATGACCGTTAAACATTTCAATTCCGTTATTAGATATAAACAATTAATACAAATTATAGATATATTTATAACTCTGAATAAATAGATAAAGCGCTTGGTGAACGTTCCGATCATTAAATGTTGTGTATGAACATAATTGCCTCTAAGGCAATGCCATTGAGATTCTAAACATAAAACGGAACCTTCACCAAGGGCTGATCTGATTCTACAGAATACTTGCGGGAGGACAGTCAATTGATTCATCTGTATAACATTTATTTCTTTTCGGTGGATAAGTTTTAATTTAGTACAAAAATTTTCTCCCCCCTTCCGATCCCAGGCAACATCAAACTGATTATGTTACTTAAAAACAAATGACAAAATAGCGCTGTCGGATATATCTTATATAACATAGTCAAAATTGGAAATTGTTTAAGTAGCATTCCTCAAATGCCTATTGTAACATATACGTGTTTTATCGACTTTCGAATTTTGAGGGAATACGAGGGACTATTTAAAAGTTCTGAGCCTAAGGCACTTCTAGTGAATCTGCGCATGCGTGCTTAATCACGAATGCATTCAGTTGTCATTCACTATCTTTCCGTGGAAGTTTCAAGAATATTTGGCATTCAGCAGCAGTTTCTTTATGGACATTTGAAGAAAAAAATAACGAACTATTAATCGGTATATATAATTAACCTGTAATGAGAGAAATTTCTTTGTATTTTGTGCCCATAAGTTTGATTGAGGTCTGTCTATTATAAATGTTCTTGAGGTCTGTCTTACATTTGGGTTCTGGAGGTATGGGGCGGGAGGGGGGATGGGTCATAAACTTTTTTGTCACCCATCTGGAGGGGGGTTAAAACCAAATATAATGAAACTGGTAGGTAGCATGATTTCCTATATGACAAATAGGTACCGTGATGCAGCTGTTGTTATAATTTCATAAAAACAGCTGGAGCACGATCTCCTTTAGCCTGACAACAACTACAGCTTTGTCTCTGTTAGTGTAAACTACAGCACAGCTGCAGCACACTCTCTATTTCTGATATAGAAAACCATAACAACAGCTGAAGCATGGTCTCTGTTTAGTATATAGGAAACCATGCTCCACTTGTTGTCATGAGAGTATAACAACATTTGTCGCATGGTCTTTGTTACGAATATAAGAAATTATGCTCTACCTGTTGTCAAGAGGGTATAACAACAGCTGGAGCATGGTCTGTGTTTAAGTGAATAGGAAATTATGCTCCACCTGTTGTCATGAGAGTATAACAACATCTGGAGCATGGTCTCTATTAAGTATATAGGTAATCATGTTCCACCTGTTGTCATGAGAGTATAGCAACAGCTGGAGCATGTCTCTCTTATGTATATAGGGATTTATGCTCCGCCTGTTGTCATGAGAGTATAATAACACCTGGAACATGGTCTCTGTTTAGAGAATAGAAAATCATGCGCCACCTGTTGTCATGAGAGTATGACAACATCTAGAGCATGTTCTCTGTTAAGTATATAGGTAATCATGCTCCTCCTGTTGTTATGGGAGTATAACAACTTCTCGAGCATGGTCTCTGGTAAGTATATAGAAAATCTTGCTTCACCTGTTGTCATGAGAGTATAATGACAGCTGGAGCATGGTCTCTCTTATATATACAGGAAATCATGCTCGACCTGTTGTCATGAGAATATAACAACAGTTGGAGCATGGTCTCTGTTAAGTGAATAGGAAATCATGCGCCATCTGATGTCATGAGAGTATAACAATATCTGGAGCATGGTCTCTGTTAAGTATATAGTTAATCATGCTCCACCTGTTGTTATCGGAGCATAACAACATCTGGAGCATGGTCTCAGTTAAGTATATAGGTAATCATGCTCCATCTGTGGTCCTGTAAGTATAGCAAGAGCTGGAGCATGGTCTCTATTATGTATATAGGAAATCCTGCTACACCTGTTGTCATCAGAGTATAACAACATCTCGAGCATGGTCTTTGTTAAGTATATAGGAAATCCTGCTCCTCCTGTTATCATGAGAGTATAACAACAGCTGGAGTATGGTCTCTGTTAAGTATATAGAAAATCATGCTCCATCTTTTGTCATGAGAGTATAACAACAGCTGGAGCATGGTCTCTGTTTAGTAGAAAGGAAATCATGCTCCATCTGTTGTTATGGAAGTAAAACAACAGCTGGGGCATGGTCTGTGTTAAGTGAATAGGAAATCATGCGCCACCTGTTGTTATAGAAGTATAACAACAGCTGGAACATGGTCTTTGTTAAGTATATAGAAAATCCTGCTCCACCTGTTTTCATGAGAGTATAGCAACAGCTGGAGCATGGTCTCTGTTACGAAATATAGCAAATCGTGCTCCACTTTTTTTCATGAGAGTATAACAACAGCTGGAGCATGGTATCTGTTAAGTGAATAGGAAATCATGAGCCACCTGTTGTCATGAGAGTATAACAGCAGCTGGAGCATGGTCTGTCTTATATATATAGGAAATCATGCTCGACCTGTTGTCATGAGAATATAACAACAGTTGGAGCATGGTCTGTGTTAAGTGAATAGGAAATCATGCGCCACCTGATGTCATGAGAGTATAATAATATCTGGAGCATGGTCTCTGTTAAGTATATAGTTAATCATGCTCCACCTGTTGTTATGGGAGCATAGCAACATCTGGAGCATGGTCTCAGTTAAGTGTATGGGTAAACATGATCCATCTGTGGTCCTGTAAGTATAGCAAGAGCTGGAGCATGGTCTCTATTATGTATATAGGAAATCCTGCTACACCTGTTGTCATCAGAGTATAACAACATCTCGAGCATGGTCTTTGTTAAGTATATCGGAAATCCTGCTCCTCCTGTTATCATGAGAGTATAACAACAGCTGGAGTATGGTCTCTGTTAAGTATATAGAAAATCATGCTCCATCTTTTGTCATGAGAATATAACAACAGCTGGAGCATGGTCTCTGTTTAGTAGAAAGAAAATCATGCTCCATCTGTTGTTATGGAAGTATAACAACAGCTGGGGCATGGTCTGTGTTAAGTGAATAGGAAATCATGCGCCACCTGTTGTCATGAGAGTAAAACAACATCTGAAGCATGTTCTCTGTTATTAACAAGTATATAGGTAATCATGCTCCGCCTGTTGTCATAAGAGTATAGCAAAAGCTGGAGCATGGTATCTGTTAAGTGAATAGGAAATCATGAGCCACCTGTTGTCATGAGAGTATAACAACAGCTGGAGCATGGTCCTTTTTATGTAAATAGAAAATTCTGTCTACGTGTTGGCATGAGAGTTTAGAAACAGCTGGAGCATGGTCTCTCATATGTATATAGGAAATCCTGTACCTCCTGTAGGAAATTATGCTCCACCTGTTGTCATGAGAGTATAACAACAGCGAGAGCATGGTCTCTGTTTAACAGAAAGGAAATCATGCTCCATCTGTTGTTATGGAAGTATAACAATAGCTGGAACATGGTCTTTGTTAAGTATATAGAAAATCCTGCTCCACCTGTTGTCATGAGAGTATAGCAACAGCTGGAGCATGGTCTCTCTTATGTATATAGGAAATCATGCTCCACCTGTTGTCATAAGAGTATAACAAAAGCTGGAGCATGGTATCTGTTAAGTGAATAGGAAATCATGAGCCACCTGTTGTCATGAGAGTATAACAACAGCTGGAGCATGGTCTTTTTATGTAAATAGAAAATTCTGTCTACGTGTTGTCATGAGAGTTTAGCAATAGCTGGAGCTTGGTCTCTCATATGTATATAGGAAATCCTGTACCTCCTGTAAAAAATTATGCTCCGCCTGTTGTCATGAGAGTATAACAACAACTGGAGCATGGTCTCTGTTAAGTCTATAGGAAATCACGCTCCACCTGTTGTTTTGGGAGTATAACAACAGCTAGAGCATGGTCTCTGTTAAGTGAATAGGAAATCATGCGCCACCTGTTGTCATAAGAGAATAACAACATCTGGAGCATGATCTCTTTCAAGTATATAGGTAATCATGCTCCACCTTTTGTTTTGGGAGTATAACAACAGCTAAAACATGGTCTGCATAATGCATAAATAATCCGCCATTTCATGAGTAATGTCAAGTTCGTAAGGAGAAGAACTAAATAAGCTACTAGCTTCCGTTCTCATCCTAAGTAGTATTGTATCTTGTAAAATATTGTATATCTATAGTTTGTTGAAATAAAATATGTTTAAACTAAAACATGGTCTCTGTTAAGTATATAGGAAATCCTGCTCCACTTGTGGTCTTGAGAGTATATCAACACCTGGAGCATGGTCTCTGTTAAGTACATAGGAAATACTGCTACACCTGCTACACCTGTTGTCATCAGAGTATAACAACAGACGGAGCATGCGTTTTGTTAAGTTTATAGGAAATCCTGCCCCTCCTGTTATCATGAGAGTATAACAACAGCTGGAGCATAGTCTCTGTTAAGTATACAAGAAATAATGCTCCACCTGTTGTCATGAGAATATACCTACAGCTGGGGCTTTGTCTCTGTTTAGGAGATAGGAAATCCTGATTCACCTGTTGTCATGAGAGTACAACAACAGCTGGAGCACGGTCTCTGTTAAGTATATAGGAACTCCTACTCTACCTGTACCTGTTGTCATGAGAGTATAACAACAGCTAGAGCATGTTCTCTGTTTAGTATATACGAAATCATGCTGCTCCTGTTGTCATGAGCGTATAACAACAGCTTGAGCATGGTTTCTGTTAAGTATATAGGAAATCATGCTCCACCTGTTGTCATGAGAGTATAAGAACAGCTGGAGCATGGTCTCTTTTAAGTATATAATAAATCGTACTCCACCTGTTGTCATGAGAATATAACAACACCTGGAGCATGGTCTCTGTTCAGTATACAGGGAATCCTGTTCCACCTGTTGTCATGAGAGTTAAACAACAGCTGGAGCATGGTCTCTGTTAAGTATATAGGAAATCTTGCTACACTTGTGGTCATCTGAGTATTACAACAGTTGGATCATGATCTTTGTTATGTATTTAGGAGCTCCTACTGTACCTGTACCTGTTGTCATAATAGTATAACAACAGCTAGAGCATGTTCTCTGTTTAGTATATACGAAATCATGCTGCTCCTGTTGTCATGAGAGTATAACAACAGCTGGAGCATGGTCCTTTTTATGTAAATAGAAAATTCTGTCTACGTGTTGGCATGAGAGTTTAGAAACAGCTGGAGCATGGTCTCTCATATGTATATAGGAAATCCTGTACCTCCTGTAGGAAATTATGCTCCACCTGTTGTCATGAGAGTATAACAACAGCGAGAGCATGGTCTCTGTTTAACAGAAAGGAAATCATGCTCCATCTGTTGTTATGGAAGTATAACAATAGCTGGAACATGGTCTTTGTTAAGTATATAGAAAATCCTGCTCCACCTGTTGTCATGAGAGTATAGCAACAGCTGGAGCATGGTCTCTCTTATGTATATAGGAAATCATGCTCCACCTGTTGTCATAAGAGTATAACAAAAGCTGGAGCATGGTATCTGTTAAGTGAATAGGAAATCATGAGCCACCTGTTGTCATGAGAGTATAACAACAGCTGGAGCATGGTCTTTTTATGTAAATAGAAAATTCTGTCTACGTGTTGTCATGAGAGTTTAGCAATAGCTGGAGCTTGGTCTCTCATATGTATATAGGAAATCCTGTACCTCCTGTAGAAAATTATGCTCCGCCTGTTGTCATGAGAGTATAACAACAACTGGAGCATGGTCTCTGTTAAGTCCATAGGAAATCATGCTCCACCTGTTGTTTTGGGAGTATAACAACAGCTAGAGCATGGTCTCTGTTAAGTGAATAGGAAATCATGCGCCAACTGTTGTCATAAGAGAATAACAACATCTGGAGCATGATCTCTTTCAAGTATATAGGTAATCATGCTCCACCTTTTGTTTTGGGAGTATAACAACAGCTAAAACATGGTCTCTGTTAAGTATATAGGAAATCCTGCTCCACTTGTGGTCTTGAGAGTATATCAACACCTGGAGCATGGTCTCTGTTAAGTACATAGGAAATACTGCTACACCTGCTACACCTGTTGTCATCAGAGTATAACAACAGACGGAGCATGCGTTTTGTTAAGTTTATAGGAAATCCTGCCCCTCCTGTTATCACGAGAGTATAACAACAGCTGGAGCATAGTCTCTGTTAAGTATACAAGAAATAATGCTCCACCTGTTGTCATGAGAATATACATACAGCTGGGGCTTTGTCTCTGTTTAGGAGATAGGAAATCCTGATCCACCTGTTGTCATGAGAGTACAACAACAGCTGGAGCACGGTCTCTGTTAAGTATATAGGAACTCCTACTCTACCTGTACCTGTTGTCATGAGAGTATAACAACAGCTAGAGCATGTTCTCTGTTTAGTATATACGAAATCATGCTGCTCCTGTTGTCATGAGCGTATAACAACAGCTTGAGCATGGTTTCTGTTAAGTATATAGGAAATCATGCTCCACCTGTTGTCATGAGAGTATAAGAACAGCTGGAGCATGGTCTCTTTTAAGTATATAATAAATCGTACTCCACCTGTTGTCATGAGAATATAACAACACCTGGAGCATGGTCTCTGTTCAGTATACAGGGAATCCTGTTCCACCTGTTGTCATGAGAGTAAAACAACAGCTGGAGCATGGTCTCTGTTAAGTATATAGGAAATCTTGCTACACTTGTGGTCATCTGAGTATTACAACAGTTGGATCATGATCTTTGTTATGTATTTAGGAGCTCATACTGTACCTGTACCTGTTGTCATAATAGTATAACAACAGCTAGAGCATGTTCTCTGTTTAGTATATACGAAATCATGCTGCTCCTGTTGTCATGAGCGTATAACAACAACTTGAGCATGGTTTCTGTTAAGTATATAGGAAATCATGCTCCACCTGTTGTCATGAGAGTATAAGAACAGCTTGAGCACGGTCTCTTTTAAGTATATAATAAATCATTCTCCACCTGTTGTCATGAGAATTTACCAACACCTGGAGCATAGTCACTGTTCAGTATACAGGGAATCCTGCTCCTCCTGTCATCACGAGCGTATAACAACAGTTGGACCATGGTCTCTGTTAGGTATAAAGGAAATCATGCTCCATATGTTGTCATGAGAATATAACAACAGCTGGAGCATGGTCTCTGTTTAGTAGATAGGAAATCCTGCTCCACCTGTTGTCATGAAAGTATAACAACAGCTGGAGCATGGTTTCTGTTACGTGAAAAGGAAATCCTGTGCCACCTGTTGTCATGAGAGTATAAAAAAATCTGGAGCATGTTCTCTGTTAAGTGTATAGAAAATCCTGCTCCACCTGCTGTCATGAGAGTATAGCAATAGCTGGAGCATGGTCTCTCTTATGTATATAGGAAATAATGCTCCACCTATTGTCATGAGAATATTACAAGAGCTGGAGCATGGTTTCTGTTACGTGAATAGAATATCATGCGCCACCTGTTGTCATGAGAGTATAACAACATCTGGAGCATGTTCTCTGTTAAGTATATAGGTCATCATGCTCCAATGTTTTTTGGGAGTATAACAACAGCTGAAGCATGGTCTCTCTTAAGTATATAGTAAATCCTGCTCCACTTGTGGTCATGAGAGTATACCAACTCCTGAAGCATGGTCTCTGTTAAGTATATTGTAAATCCTGCTACACCTGTTTTCATCAGAGTATAACAACAGCTGGAGCATGCTCTTTTAAAATTATATAGGAAATTCTGCTCCTCCTGTTATCATGTGAGTATAACAACAGCTGGAGCATGGCCTCTTTTAAGTATAATCATGCTCCACTTGTTGTCATGAGATTATAACAACAGCTGGAGCATGGTCACTGTTTAGTAGATAGGAAAACCTGCCCCACCTGTTGTCATGAGAGTATAACAACCGCTGGAGCATGGTCTCTGTTAATTTCATTGGACATCCTACTCTTCCTGATGTCATGAGAGTATAACAACAGCTGGAGCATGTTCTCTGTTTAGTATATACGAAATCATGCTCCTCCTGTTGACACAAGAGTATAACAACAGCTTGAGCATGGCCTCTGTTAAGTATATAGGAAATCATGCTCCATCTGTTTTCATGAGAGTATATCAACAGCTGGAGCATGGTCTCTGTTAAGAATATCAGAAATCATTCTCCACCTGTTGTCATGAGAATATAACAACAGCTGGAGCATGGTCTCTAATAAGTACATAAGAAATCATGCTCCACCTGTTGTCATGAGAGTATACCAACAACTGGAGCATGGTCTCTGTTAAGTATGTAGGAAACCATTCTCTACCTGTTGTCATGAGAATATAGCAACAGCTGGAACATGGTCTCTGTTACGTTTATAGGAAATCCTGGTCCACCTGTTTTCATCAGATTGTAACAACAGCTGGAGCGTGGTCTCTGTTCAGTATATAGGACATTCTGCTCCACCTATTGTTATGAGACTAAAACAACAGCTGGAGCACGGTCTCTGTTAAGAATATAGGAAATCCTGCTACACCTATTCTCTTCAGACTAACAACAGCTGGAGCATGATCTCTGTTCAGTATATAGAAAATCAGGCGCCACCTGATGCCATGTGAATATAACAACAACTGGAGCATTGTCTCTCTTAAGTATGTAGGAAATCATGCTCCTCCTGTTGACATGAGAATATAACAACAGCTGGAGCATGCTCTCTGTTAAGTATATGGGAAATCCTGCTCCACCTGTTTTCATAAGAGTATACCAACAGCTGGAGCATGGTCTCTGTTACGAAATATAGCAAATCGTGCTCCACTTTTTTTCATGAGAGTATAACAACAGCTGGAGCATGGTCTCTGTTAAGTATTCAGGAAATTCTGCACCACCTGTTGTTATGGGAAAATCTGCTTTATCAGTTGTCATGAGAGTATAACAACAGCTAGAGCATGTTCTCTGAAAAGTATATAGGAAATCATGCTCCCCTTGTTTTCATCACCGAATAACAATAGCTGGAGCATGGTCTCTGTTATGTATATAGGAAATAATGCTCCACCTGATATTATGTGTGTATACCAACAGCGGGAGCATGGTATCTGTTAAGTATATAGGAAATCCTGCTCCACTTGTTGTCATAAGAGTATAACAGCACCTGGAGCATAGTCTCTGTTAAGTATATAGGAAATCTTTCTACACCTGTTGTCATCAGAGTATATCAACAGATTGGGCATGGTCTCTGTTCTGTTTATAGGAAATCATGCTCCACCTGTTTCCATGAGAATATAACAACAGCTGGAGCATTGTCTCTGTTAAGTATATAGGAAACCATGCCCCACCTGTTCATCAGATTGTAACAACAAATGGAGCATGGTGTCTGTTGGTACCATTGAAAACCATGCTTCTCCTATATCATCAGATTATAATAACAGCAGGAGAATTGTCTCGGATAGTAATATAAGAAATCATGCTCCTCCTGGAGTCATAACAATATAACGACAGCTGGAGCGTGGTTTCTGTTAGAACTTTAGGGAAAGCATGCTCCTCCTCTTGTCATCAGATGATACCATCAGATGTAGCATGGTCTCTGTAAGTACTTTAAGAAACCATGCTTCTCTGGTTATCATCAGATTATAACAACACATGCAGCATGTTCTGTGTACGTGTTATAGGAAACCATGCTCGTCCTGTTGTCATCAGATTATAACAACAGCTGAAGCGTGGTCTGTGTAAGTTTAATAGGAAACCATGCTCCCCCTGTTGCCATCAGACTATAACAACAGCTGCAGCATGGTCTCCGTTAGTACTGTAGGAAGCCATTCTCTCCCGATGTCATCAGATGATAACAATAGCTGGAGCATGGTCTCTAATAAATCTAGAATTAACGGCATTTCTCCTGTTGTCATCAGGTTATTACAACAGCAGAAGCATGGTCTCTGTTGGTACTGTAGGAAACTATGCTCCTTCTCTTGTCATCAGATTATAACAACAGCTACAGCATGATCTCTGTAAGTACTGTAGGTATCCATGCCACCTGTTGTCATCAGATTATAACAATAAGTGGAGCATGGTCTCTGTTAGCACTACAGAAAACCATGCTTCTCCTCTTGTCATCAGATTATGATAACAGCTGGAGCATGGGATCTGATGGTACTATAAGAAATCATGTTCCTCCTGTTGTCATAACAATATAATAACAGCTGGAGCATGGTCTCTGAAAGCACTATAGGATACCATGCTCCTCTTGTTGTCATCAGATGATACCATCAGCTGTATCATGGTCTCTGTAAGTACTTTAATAAACCATGCTTCTCCTGTGGTCATCAAATTATTTCAACAGTCTGTAAGTATTATAGGAAACCATGCTCTTTCTGTTTTCATCCGATTATAACAATAGCTGGAGGGTGCTCTCTTTTAGTACCATAAAGTTCAGAAATAAGACAAAACACACGTTTTCACGTTTCGACTTTCGTCTTCTTCAGAAACTAGACTGTATTTGAAAAACAAGTGACGTCACGTCCGTTAGTACCATAGGAAACAATGCTCCTCCTGTTGTCATCATATTAAAACAACAGTACGATAGGAAAGTAAAAACATAGGCGATGATCAGGAATTAATACAATCAAATCCCACTTTCTGCTTTCAAAACTTATAGGAAAAGAAGCACATACACACAGATTGTCACAAGTTGACCAAAGACATGCACAGTTAACCGAAGCAGCTCTGATAGTACTAAAGGAACCCATGCTCCTCCTGTTGTCACCAGGTTATAACAGCAGCTGGTGCATGGTCTATGTTAGTACTTCAGGAAACCATTCTCCTTCTGTTATCATCAGATTATTACAACGGCTGGAGCGTGGTCTCTATAAGTACAATACCTGATGACATCAGATGATAACAAAAGCTGAATCGCGGTCTCAGTTAGTACTATAGGAAACCATGCTCCTCCTATTGTCATCAGATTATTACAACAGATTGAGCATGGTCTTTGATAATACTATAGGAAACCATGATCCTCCTTTTGTCCTCAGCTTATAACAACTGCTTGAGCATGGTCTCTGTTAGTACGATAGGTAACTATGCTCCACCTGCTGTCATCAGATTATAACAACAGATGGAGCATGGTCTCTGTACGTACTATAGGAAACCATGCCTCTCCTTTTGTCGTGACATGATACATGTTGTAACAACTGCTGGAGCTCTGTCTCCTTTAGTAATATAAGAATCCATGCTCCTCCTGTTGTCATGAGAAAACAACAATAGGTGGAACATAGTATCTATTTGTAAGTTTCACCGGAACGGAACCGTTTCAACTGTTTGGATAACCGCTTGTTACCGAAACTGCTCTTATGTTACATTCAATCTGCTGTTTACAAGGCTAATTACACAAAACATCTTTCATATCAAACAAACAGAACAGTAAAGAGTGTTTTCTTCATATATTCGAGATCAAACGCAGGTTGAAAGGTCATGAAACTCTTGAAACAAAAAAAAAAAAAAAAAAAAAAAAAAAAAAAAAAGTATCCCAAAATAAAGCGGGAGATATTTCAACAGAAAACTATTATTCTAAATATAAAAATATCTTACATCACAGTCCCCAAATACCCCCATTTCAGCAAGAAATACTTTCTTAAGAACAAGGACTACACTGATGCCTGTAGTATAAAGGGGACCCGATAGCTCAGAAGGTTAAGCGATGACCTGCTGATCTAGCGGGATCGGGTTCGGGTCCCGCTGGAGGAGGGAATCTTTTCAATCGTAAACGGGGCGACAAAAATTGCTGTTAGCCAAATAAGATTGTAATTGCTATTGTCAGTTGACTATAAACAGCCATTTACACGTAAAGTTAAATGGTAACAGCATTTTAGACCAAAAGTAGCTATTGCCAGTTAACTGGTAAAAACATAAACAACCTTTAGGCTAAATGTTATTGCCAGTTAGGTTTAAGTTGTCACCGAAGGGTAAAATTCTGCTAATGATTTTGTCACCCCATTTTTACGTACAAGCATAGCTCCTTCAACAATTTAATGCGTTTTAAGCCCTTAAGCTTCTGTTACATTCGTTTTAATATAGCTTGCACCTTAATGAATTCCAGTACCGTGAGTTTGCCCTTTTTTACATTTTATAATTGTTCTGATATCTAGGAATATATAAAAGGAAGGTTGTGTTTGGAACTTTTCGGCCTTTCCATGTCTAGAGCGCACAAGACTTAAAGCTGTAAAAACATGTATATGCGCTGACAAATATTTTATCGGTACACTGCTGCTGTTGGTTTAAACATTTTTTTGTTTGAAACTGAGATACTTAAAGTAAATACAGATACAAGTACATATAAATGAAATCAGTACTTATAGAATTTAGAAGAAAGCCATACGACTTATATGAAGCTATATCCTATGTTTAAATTGATCGTATAACAAGTAAATAGTCATAGCCATTTGAACTTTGAGGCTTGCTAAAACTGACATAAGATCAGTTCTAAACAAAGATGTCTGGAATATAGTAATGTAACATATGATCAGGTATTTAGAGAGTAAGATACTTTAGAGAGATGGCAGTAAAGTTATACAAAAATATACAACTTAGTAGCAGGTAAATGATAGGTAGGAGGGCTCCACGGGGAGTGGAATTTTAGGTTTGCTATCAATTAGCGGTTTTTAGAAATACATGTATAAAAGTACATGTTTGTGTACAGCAGTCGAGGCACAGTGGTTTTAAGCCAAAGGTTCGTTCACATAAACAGCTCAATGGAATAAGATTCTACACATTTAACAACTGTATAATAATACAATTAAAGGAAGAAGCTTTATATTCTTTTTGTAAGTAATGTGAAACGGAGTCAACCTTGACTGTTTTTCGAAGCGTTTTGTTTTCATTATAAAATTCTGAACAGCCAGGAAAAAATTATTTTTGTTAGGCATGTCAGCTCAGGGTTACCCCAAATAAGTTTGTTAATAGTTGATGGACATAATGCAGATACTACTGCTGTTGAGACACATAAACAATACTAGTAGTTTAATCGGTTTGTTTCGGATTAAATCCATTGCATCTCACCAACACCCACGGGCATTGTTCTGCGTGTATGCCTATATGCGAATTCCATTTCATTGCAGTATATTATATCTGTGATGCAGTTGTTTGCGATTCAAAACAAAAAATTAAAATAAAGCCCGATCGGCCCCACCTCCTCTCCTCTCTGGGTGTCCGTCTGTCTATCTGTCTATCTGTCTGTCTGCCCCAACTCCTCTCCTCTCTGTCTATCTGTCTGTCTGTCTGTCTGTCTCTGTCTCTCTCTCTCTCTATTTGGATGCCAAGGGAGTCATCAAGTGTTTATCTGTGTACGATGCGATGGCTTATTACATGTCTGTTCTTGTATCTGAAACGAGTTTGGAATTGTACATAGTTTTCATTGACGAGTTAGAGGGTTATCATGCGAACCGAACAACCAACTAAATGTTTTGTACCACTTCAGAAACTGAGGGTGAGGTTGGGCCTGTAAAATCGATTTAAGCCCCCCAGTAATTCATTACTGACCGTTCCAAGGCGGTAGTTCTGTTGTGGTTCTTTGTTGCCTGTTTTTGGTGTCAGAGTTTCTGTGATGTTTTACCTTATGTATGTTATTATTATTTTTGGTTCGGTTTGGGTTGCTGAGTGGCCACCTTTTGGGAACAAGCTGGTCACTCGGTTGGCCATATGTTCTCTGTATCTTGATTATTTGTAATCTTAGTTGTTTCCAACTATGGTTTGAGGGCTGGATTTGGATTTTGATTGTTTCAGTTCCTGGTCTTTGCATACTTTTTACTTCAATAAGCTTTCTTCTACTTAAAACAGCACCTATTGCGTCTGCTGGAGGGAATGGTATGCACGCTGATACCAGACTCAGTCCGCAATTTAAAATGGTGCCAGCGCTTCAAGTGGCCAATACAATGGGTTTGTTTATCAGAGAAGCATACGGTTGCAGGTATAGAGTCGGGTCGCCTAAACTCGTACAGCTCACACTGAGTTGCCGTTTTCTGCGTTTGAAGAGGTATTTCATCACAAATTTTGAGGAACATCTCTCCTTTTTGATACTACAGTCAAATCCACTTTTTAATGTTTTACGCCAAAGAAGTCAGCATGTCTGAGCTTTAAAAATGGCGAAAAACATAAATGTGTCTTCATTCTCATTAATGTGACCGTGTGAACTTCCAGGGGGAACAACTCTGCATTTATTTATTTTTGGCCCCCCTTTTCTCATTTGGAGTCAACTTTTCATGCAAAGAATTTGCTTCTTAAGGAGCAAGTTATTTTATTTAAGGTAAACCTTATTAGGAAGGGCTTAGTCACACAGGTCAGCAAACTGGAAGTCACAAAAGTTGTTCTTTTCTTTTAAAAAAAGGCAGAAAACCATTACGATGTACTTATGCACCTTAAACCCACCCAGACAAAACGTCGTATCAACATTGCACCGAAGTCATATCGACGTTTTACTTATACGAAAACCTTACTACAGAGCATCTGCCCAACACCATTATCACTGGTCCAAGGCATACACGAGTATCGGATGTGATGTGGCTGGACCTAACAACAGTATTTCAGTCATATCGACCCGACGGGGATGTAATAATATGAATGGCTGTGTGCAATGGAATCCCGTTTACGGTTAAAAATAATGCCGCCTCAGAACCCCGAGAGCCAGTTCAACAGGCCAGCGCTTAACCCTCTGGCCTAGAACTTCAGTTCTACTATGATGTGATATGAAAGTACACATATTGCATTCTGGTGATTTTATGTATTTTCTTCTACACCGTCTTTCATTTTAATCCCCATAACTTCCATGGCCATAGCCAAGACACATTTATGTCTTTTCTCAGAAGAATCTGAATCATAACATAAATGGGTACACGTTCAGAGGAATCTAATCTGCCACTGTTATTGGGGTAAACATTGAAGATAAGAAGTTGCTTCCCTACAAGCATTTTTTGCATGAGTAGATTTTATATTTGACGAGATGTAGGGTACTAGGAGATACCATGTTTCAGCTATTGTTATTCTCTCGTGACAACAGGTGGAGCATGGTTTCCGTTTGTTACAGAAGAAAACATGCTCCAGTTACAATTCTACTTTCATGACAACAGGCGGAGCATGTTTTCCTATAGTTGTAGAACATGCTCCGGCGGTTGTTCTACTTTCATGACAACTGTTGGAGCATGGTTTCCTATAGTACTTGCAGATACCTTGCTCTAGCTGTTGTTATTCTCTCGTGACAACAGGCAGAACATGGTTTCCTAAAGTTATAGCAGGGACCATGCTTCAGTTGTTTTTCTACTTTCATGACAACAGATGGAGGATGAATTCCCATATAAATAGCAGATCTCTTGCGCCAGCCGTTGTTATTATCTCATGACAACAGGCGATACCTGTCTTCTATAGTTAAAGCAGAGACCATGCACCAGCTGTTGTTCTACTTTCATGACAACAGGTGGAGCATGATTTTCTATAGTAATAGCAGAGACCATGCTCCAGCTGGTGTTATTCTCTCGTAAAAACGGGCAGAACATGGTTTCCTATAGTTATAGCAGGAACCATGCTTCAGTTGTTGTTCTACTTTCATGACAACAGGTTGAGCATGAATTTCCATCTTAATAGCAGATTCCTTGCGCCAGCTTTTTTTACCATGTTCCAGCTCTTGTTATTCTCTCGTGACAACAGGTGGAGCTTGGTTTCCGTTTGTTACAGTAGTTAACATGTTCCAGCTATTGTCTGCTTTCATGACAACAGGTGGAGCATGGTTTCCTATAGCACTAGGAGATACCATGCTCTAGCAGTTGTTATTCTCTCGTGACAACAGGCAGAACATGGTTTCCTATCGTGTTAGCAGAGACCATATTCCAGCTGTTGTTCTAATTTCATGACAACAGGTGGAGCATGAATTCGATTAGATACGGCAGATTCCTTGCGCCAACTGTTGTTATTCTCTCATGACAACAGGCGGAGCCTGTCTTCTATAGTTATAGCAGAGACCATGCTCCAGCTGCTGTTCTACTTTTATGACAACAGGTAGAGAGCCTGGTTTTGTATTGAACTAGCTCCAGCTGTTGTTATTCTCTTGTTAGAACAGGCAGAACATGGTGTCCTATAGTAATAGCAGGGGCCCTGCTTCAGTTGTTGTTCTACTTTCATGACAAAAGCTGGAGCATGAATTCCCTTTTTGTAGCAGCTTCTTTGCGCCAGCTATTGTTATTATCTCATGACAACAGGCGGATCGTGTTGTCTAAAGTTACAGCAGAGACCCTGTTCCAGCTGTTGTTCTACTTTCATGACAACAAGTGGAGCATGATACCCTAAAGTACGAGCGGCAACCATGCTCCAGCTGTTGTTCTCCTTTCATGACAACAAGCGGAGCATGTTTTCGTAAGTATTAGCAGACACAATGCTGCACCTCTTGTTCTTCTTTCATGACAACTGGCTGAGCAGGGTTCCTATAGTTCTAGCAGATATCATGCTCCAACTGTTGTTATTCTCTCGTGACAACAGGCAGAATATGGTTTGCTGGAGTTATAGCAGAGACCATGCTCAGGCTGAATTTCTACTTTCATGACAACATATGGAGCATGATTTCTGATAGTGAAAGCAGATACCACGCTCCAGCTGTTGTTGTTTTCTCATGACAACATGCGTAGCATGTTTTCCTATAGTCTAAGGAGAAACGATGCTCGAGCTTTTCTTCGACATTTCTAACAATAGGTGGAGCATGGATTCCTATAATACTAGAATATACAATCCCAGCTACTGTTATTTCCTAGTGGCAATATGTGGAACATGCTTTCCTATAGGTTTAGCACCCACCATGTTCCAGTTGCTGTTCTTCTTTCATGACAACAGGTGGAGCATGGTTTGCTATAATACTAGCAGATACCATGCTCCGGCTGTTGTTATTATTTCGTGACAACAAGCAGAACATGGTTTCCTATAGTTATAGCAGAGACAATGCTCCAGCTGTTGTTCTTCTTTCATGACAACAGGTGGAGCATGGTTTCATATAGTACTAGCAGATACCATACTTCAGCTGTTGATCTTCGTTCATGACAACAGGAGGAGCATGATTTCCTATAATTCTTGAAGATACCATGCTCAAACTGTTGTTATTCTTTCCTGACAACAGGTGGAGCATGATTTCCTATAATACTAGAAGTGACCATGCTCCAACAGTTGTCATTCCCTATTGACAACAGGTGGAACATGTTTTCCTATAGTCATAATTCACGCAATGCTGCAGTTGTTGTTATACTTTCATGACAACAGGTGAAGTATGGTTTGCTATAGTACTAGCATATACCATGCTTCACCTGTTGTTATTCTCTCCTGACAACAGGCAGAACATGGTTTCCTATAGTTATAGCAGGGAGCATGTTCCAGCTATTGTTCTACGTTCATGACAACAGGTGGAGCACGGTTTCTTTTAGCACTAGCAGATAGCATACTCAAGCTGTTGTTTTCTTCTCGTGAAAAAATGCAGAGTAGGGTTTCCTGTAGTTATTGCAGAGACCATGCTCCAGCTGTTGTTCTACTTTTAGGACAACAGGTGGAGCATGCGTTCCTATATTTAAAGACAGGAGTAGTACTATATAAGGAGGATTAACTTCCACAGAGTCATTCTGTCTCTTGATCACATAGTGTCAACACCTCCAGCCAGCCAATGAAATTATTACAACAGGTAATTCTGGTCCACTGATTGGTTGAATAAATTTTCACACCTTTACCTGTACAGGTAACTTATGCTCTTGCTGTGAACCAGATCCCCTCGCAAAGAAGTCCTGTCTTTAACTTTTAGACACCATGCTGCAGCCATTGCTTACACATTATGACTAGTTAAAAGTAAGAGAATGATTAAATTAACTTAACTGTTGCTTCAGTTCTGGTTCTTTAAATGTTTTCATGTTATGTATATACATGTATGATTGTACTGTTATGAAATATAAAAAATGTTTTAACCAATCGAAGATGTAGGAGTCTTGGAATTCGACTTCAAGGGCCAACCCACTGGCAACTACCCTGAATCAGCAGTTGTGGAATGAAAGCAGATTCACCAAAGTACCTAGGTTCTTAATATAAATTCTCTTTGAAGAGTCGCTGCTACTACGAGATACAACTGTTGTCTTCAGAGTATAAGAGTATGTATATACAATAAAAGCAAGTGTTATGCGGATGTGGCTGAGGCTATAGTTTTGGGTGCAGGGGCAAGCGGAAAGAAGAGAGATGAGCTCTCCTTTTAATTTGCTGTGCTTAGATACGAAGGGTTATACTCTCATGACGAAAGGAGAAGCTGGATTTCCTACATACTTAACAAAGACCATGCTCCAGCTGTTGTTACACTCTCGTGACAACAGGTGGAGCAGGATTTCCTATATACATAACAGAGGCCATGCTCCAGCCGTTGCTTTACTCTCATGACAACAGGCGGAGCAGGATTTCTATATCCTTAACAAAGACCATGCTCCAGCTGTTGTTATACTCTCATGTAGCAGGTGGCGCATGATTTCCTATTCACTTAACAGAGACCATACTCCAGCTGTTGTTATACTATCATGTCAACAGGTGGAGCATGATTTCCTACATTCTTAACAAAGACTATGCTCCACCTGTTGTTATACTCTCATGACAACAGGTGCAGCATGATTTCCTATATAGTAACAGACACCATGATCCAGCTGTTGTTACATTCTCATGACAACAGGTGGAGCATGATTTCCTATATACTTAACAGTTAACATGCTAGAGATGTTGCGATACTCCCATAACAACTGGTGGAGCATGATTTCCTATATACGTAACAAAGACCACGCTCTAGATGTTGTTATACTCTCATGACAACAGGCGGAGAAGGATTGTCTATATACTTAACAGAGACCATGCTCCAGATGTTGTTATACTCGCATAACAAAAGGTGGAGGATCATTACCTAAATACTTAACACAGGCCATGCTGCAGATGTTGTTTTACTCTCATGACAACAGGAGGCGCATGATTTCTTATTCACTTAACAGAGACCATGCTCCAGCTGTTGTTATATTCTCATGACAACAGGTGGAGCAAGATTTTCTATATACATAAGAGAGACCATGCTCCAGCTGTTGCTATATTCTCATGACAACAGGTGGAGCAGGATTTTCTATATACTTGCTCCACATGCTGTTATACTCTCAGGACAACAGGTGGAGCATGATTACCTATATACTTTACAGATGGCCATGCTGCAGATGTTGTTATATTCTCCTGACAACATGTGGCGCATGATTTCCTATTCACTTAACACAGACCAAGCTCCAGCTGTTGTTGTACTCCCATAACAACAGGTGGTGCACAATATCCTATTCCCTTAACAGGAAACCATGCTCCAGCTGTTGTTATACGCTCATGACTACAGGTGGAGCACGATTTCCTAAATACATAAGATAGACCATGCTATTGCTATACTCTCATGACAACAGGTGGAGCATGATTACCACTATACTTAACAGAGACCATGCTCCAGATGTTGTTATATTCTCATGACAACAGGTGGCGCATGATTTCCTTTTCACTTAACAGAGACCTTGCTCCAGATGTTGTTATATTCTCATGACAACAGGTGGAACAGAATTTCCTATATACAAAAGAGAGACCATGCTCCTCCTGTTGCTACACTTTCTTGACAACAGGTGGCGCAGGATTTTCTATACACTTAACAAAGTCCATGCTCCAGCTGTTGTTATACTCTCATGACAACAAGTGGAGCATGATTTCCTATATTCTTAACAAAGACCATGCTCCAGCTGTTGATATACTCTCATGACAACAGGTCAAGCATGATTTCCTATATACTTAACAGCGACCTTGCTCCAGCTGTTGTTATACTCTCATGACAACAGGTGGAGCAGGATTTCCTATATACTTAACAGAGACCATGCTCCAGCTGTTGTTATGGTTTCCTATATGACAAATAGAGAGCGTGCTGCAGCTGTGCTGTAGTTAACACTAACATAGACCAAGCTGTAGCTGTTGTCAGGCTTATGATCGTGCTCCAGCTGTAATCATGAAATTATAACAACAGCTGCATCACGGTCCCTATTTGTCATATAGGAAATCATGCTACCTACCAGTTTCATTATATTTGGTTTTCACCCCCCCCCCCTCCAGATAGATGACAACAAAGTGCATGACCCATCCTCCCCCCCCCCTCCCGCCACAAACCCCAACAACCCTAATGTAAGACAGACCTCAAGAACCTTTATAATAGACAGACCTCAATCAAACTTATGGGCACAAAATACAAAGAAATTTCTCTCATTGTTACAAGTTAATTATATATACCGATTAACAGTTCGTTATTTTTTTCTGCAATTGTCCATCAAGAAACTAATGCTGAATGCTCTATAAAACTATTAATAACATTAAGGGTGTTGTTGGGCCCAGTTCCCAGATTCCACGGCAGTTTTTGACTGATGACAAGGAACCGTCACAAACGCAGGCGTTAAATTTACTTGAGAACATATCCTCTAATCGACATGTTTTTAAGACCATTGATTGTATATTTTCCTACTAATACATCAATGATTTTTTTTTGGGGGGAAGGGGGGAGGGGGGGGCAAGTGGGGGAAAGTGAATAGAGCGACCCTTGTTTTTTCTTCTTTGTAAGCGTTTTTAAACCTTAAATTTGAAAGCATAGAATTAATTTGAAAGTGTAGGTGTAATAGGGAGTCTTGAACAATTTTTAAATTAAGACAAATGGATTTTTTTCCATTTGTCTTTATTTAAAAAAGAAATTATGCAAGGCTCCCCCTATCCCTCCACACACTTCCAGTAGATCACCAATAAAATCCTCGCCCCCCCCCCCCCCCCCCCCAAAAAAAAAAAAACACAAAAAAAACACACACACACTCCTGAATGTACCCGGCCCCCTACCTGATAATAAATGACTCGTCCCTAATACTTTCATACAGTAAAAGGGCCAATGAAACATATTAAACAATGTCAGTTGTTTGTTTATTAGATCTACAGGTAAATATATCAAACTGGCCAACAGTTTTGTTGATACGAAGGGTCTCTAAATTCCATCGCCCCTACAGCTAACCCTTTCGATAGTAAAACATTATATCTTCGTGCCCAGTGAGTTTTGCTCATTTTGCTCATTTTTAATCTAATTAGGGAAAAAGAAAGAATTAAAAATAAATAAATAAATAAAAATAAATAAATAAATACATAAATAAATGATAAATAAATAAATCTACTGAAATAGTGGTTGCAGAGAGCTTTAACATGCTAGATAAGCCATTGTTTTAAGTGCAGTGCTATACAACTACTATTGGATTTTCCGAACGCTATTTATAACTAAAAATGGATTTACCAATGTCTATTAAAAGTAACTGACCGACGCATGCGCAATTAAAAATCATGCGCGGCCTGTTGTCGTTTTCCCTCTCCCGACCTATATCCTACTTTCGTATTTATTAGGAACACAGTGAGCGAAACCAAACAATGTTAACACACAAATAAACATTGACATCTTTCATGAGTTTCATCAAAAAATTTTAAAAGATATCAACTCCTGTGCACGCAGACCATGCGACTCCGACATGCATATCTACAGAAACTCTTAAAATAGACAAAATGGCTGTTTAAATAAACTCTCTCTAAAGTTATCAAAACATGGTGAGCCTGAGAACTTTTCAATCACCCCTCGTATTTACCTGTTTTCAAGATGTTCACTCTAAAGCAAAACGATCTGAACTTATGTTCTTATTTATTGACATTTGTTCAACATTTATACTTTAAAGTTCATTTTCATTGCATTCATAGACTCAGAAATTCTGATAGGTCTCGCCGAGTACTAGAAGTTTGAATTTCTATTTTTCTCTCATTTTGTTTTGTTTTGCTAATGTATTTCAGGTTCGGAAAGGAAGGAACTCAATTAAACACACGTGTACTATGAAGCTGACAGAGGCAGAATTTCGGTCTAAAACAGACGAAATGATTGACCTACTTTCTGATCCGAAATGTGTGGCACAATATAAAGAATCTCAGGATGCCATTGATATTATTAAAAAGGTATTATCCTGCTAAAAAGAGTTTATGAGGTCCATATCTTTTTTGTAGTCCCTTTTAATTTTATAAAAATCTAATCTATGCTATTCTATCAGCAATCGTTATCTGTAATCTTAATCAGAGGCTAACTGAGTAAGAATTCATGTCACAATCTTTATCCCACATCAAGCATCATAATCAGCAATCGTTATCTGTAATCTTAATCAGAGGCTAACTGAGTAAGAATGCAAAAGTAACAATCTTTATCCCACATCAAAATAGTTATCTGTAATCTTAATCAGAGTCTAACTGAGTAAGAATTCGCAAGCCACAACCTTTATCCCACATCAAGCGTCACCATCAGCAATCGTTATCCGTAATCTTAAGCAGAGACTAAGTGAGTAATAATTATAAGCCACAATCATTTTTCCACACCAAGCATCAAAATCAGCAGTCGTTATGTGTTATCCTTATCAGGGGCGCACAGGGTAAGTATTATTACCCACAATCTTTATCCGACATCAAACATCATCATCAGCAGTCGTTATGTGTAATCTTAATCTGAGGCGCACAGGGTAAGAATTATTAGCCACAACTTTTACCCCACATCAAGCATCATAATCAGTAATTGTTTTCTGTAATCTTAATCACAGGCTAATTGACAAAGAATTCATACGCCACAATCATCATCCTACAACGTCCATCATCATCAGCAATCGTTATCAGTAATCTTAATCAGAGGCGCACAAAGTAAGTCTTATTAGCATAAACCTTTATCAAGAAGGATTATAATGTTTGGAAATCCAATGCACCAACAGATTATTTATGTACACAAACGGGTAGAAGTAACAAACATCCTAAGTTTTTAATATTTTTGTTTTAGATAAATGATTATCTCGAATTAATTTGTCAGAGGCTTAGAACAAGGTAAATAGCCACACCTCTGACGTGGGAGAAAATATGAAGTTGATTATGTTTATCCTAAAGAAGAGTCTGATACAATTGTGTTGGCTAAGATGAGATTGCTTATGATGGAAACTCTGATCTTTTCCATTTAGTCAGCATTGTTTAGAGAAAGTAGCTTAATTTCATTTTATTTCCCTTCTTAGTTAAGGTTAACTTTTGAAAGAACGAAATTGCCCCTATAATACAGATTCGTTCCTTAAAGACACCATTTTTGGAAGGCTTTTTGCTCAAGAAAGCATACAGGAGGACATAAAGGTTGCATCCCATTGTTAAAATTGCTTAAAACATGGATGTGGACCCATACAATTGCAAGTTACATTTGTCATAATAAATAAGTCTTCCGGTAAATGTGAGCTTCACAAAGTCACACCGGCCTGTGCACTCTGCTTAGAAAATAATTGGACCTTTAATATTTCATCAAAAGACCTGTATATCTCCTGACCAGACTGTCGGTGTGCACAGGCTGGTCTTGGCGTTCACAGGTTACGTTCGGTGTTCCTTTAAACAACTCTTCCAAACGAAGCATCCGGATGGTGTAACAGTAGTGAACGAACATTTTATCATGTTTCATAATGTTTGATTCTTTTGACAAGAATTAAATGTAGCGTGAACTTGACGAGTTTCCTATTTTCTCAATCTCAATTAAACGTCCGTATACTTCATAGCTTTTTCTCGAAAGCTATACTTACATTAGCCCGCTCTACATTTATTAATGTTGATCAGAGAAATTTGTTTAATTTACTTTTTGTTTTATGATCTATGACTAAGTTCGATTATGCTACCATTTCATCTTATATTACTGCTATTGGACATTTCCAAGTTAATCAGAATCAGAATCGGACACTGTTACTGACAAATTTACCTGTAAATCAAGCTGATATACTGATGCTAATTTCAGGGCCGATTGTTAGCAAAACTGTGTTTAAATTTAAACAACCAAAAGGCTTTGATGCTACCAAATGAACTTTGGCTGGCATGTTAAAATCACACTGTCTCTCTGCCATTGTGTCTAAGCGTTACAAAGCGTGAGGTGGTATGACTCTAAAAGTGCCGAAGTTTATTTAACCAAACTTCACAGATAAGTAAACCATAACTGGAAGGTGTGTCGGGCATAAAATTTAGGTTCCCATACCCAGGGTCAAGGTCATAGGTAAAGGTCAAAGGTCTAATCATGTATCTGAAATTACTAAAAAGGATATTTAAGGTAAATAAGAGGTAACGGTTTCCCGTACCCTGATCGCCGTAGGGGCATTGGGGGTTAGAGGCCCTGTGGACACAGCTAGCATATGAAAGGCGGAATATGCTTAACGTTACGTTTCGCTGCCTTATCATTTCCTGATTCGAAAAAGATACTATGCTGTGTCGACCGAAAAAGATTTCTAGTCCCGAGTTGACTGAAGCCGGGATTCAAACTCACGACCCTCTGCATCATAACCGAGAGTTTATAACCACTCGACCTTGGTGCCCCTCTGTTTAAGATAAAAAATCATAAATAAATCAGTTTTTAAACTTTTTTATGCCCCCGTGACGTTAGTCAGGAACCGGGGGGCATTACGATTTGCCCCTGTTTGTCTGTCTGTCTGTCCGTCTGTCTGTCCGTCCGTCTGTCTGTTCGTCACGCTTTATAGTATAGAGTTTGTGTAATCAACTACTCCCACAGTTTTCAATGGATCAAACTTCGCATACATGTTGTGGACATATTGAAAATGTGCATGTGGATTTTTGATGGAGCTTAAATAATTTTGACAGAATTACGGCCTTTTGAACTTAGTCATTTCAGGCAAATTTTTGTATTGTAGGGTATAGAGTTTGTGTAATCAACTCCTCCCACATTTTTCAATGGAACTTTTTCAAACTTTGCATAAATGTTTTGGACATATTGAAGATGTGAATGTGAGTTTTTGTTGGATCTAGAATTAATTTTGACAGAATTACGGCCTTTTGAACTTAGTCATCTTAGGCAAATTTTTGCATTGTAGGGTATAGAGTTTGTGTAATCAACTCCTCTCACAGTTTTCAGTGGATCTTTTTCAAACCTTGCATACATGCTGTGAATGTATTGAAGATATGTATGTGGGTTTGTGTTGGACCTAAAATTAATTTTGACAGAATAACCGTCTGTCTCTCCATCCGTCTGTCTGTTCATAACGCTTTATAGTATAAAGTTTGTGTAATCAACTCTCCCCACAGTATCTTTTTCAAACTTCGCATACATGTTGTGGACATACGGAGGGTGTGCATGATGGTTTTTGTTGGACATAGAGTTAATTTTGACAGAATTACGGCCTTTTGAACTCAGTCATTTTAGGCATATTTTTGCATTGTAGGGTATAGAGTCAGTGTAATCAACTCCTCTCACAGTTTTCAATGGATCTTTTTCAAACCTTGCAAACATGCTGTGAATGTATTGAAGATGTCCATGTGGATTTTTGTTGGACCTAGAATTAATTTGACAGAATTACGGCCTTTTGAACTTAGTAATCTTAGGCAAATTTTCGCATTGTAGGGTATAGAGTTTGTGTAATCAAATCCTCTAACAATTTTCAATCTATCTTTTTCAAACCTTGCATACATGCTGAGAATGTATTGAAAATGTGCATGTGGGTTTTTGTTGGACTTAAAACTAATTTTGACAGAATTACGGCCTTTTGAACTTAGTCATTCTAGTGAAATTTTTGCATTTTAGAGTATGGAGTTTGTGTTATCAATTTGCTCCACAGTTTTCAATGGATCTTTTTTAAACTTTGTCTACTTATTATGGACATATTTGAAGATATGCATGAGGCATTTCGATAGATCTAGAATTAAGTTTGACAGAATCACAGCCTTTTTAACTTAGTCATTTTGGGCAATGTTTTACATGGTAGGGTATGTTTTCAATGGATTCTTTGTAGGTGTTTTATGGATATACACGTCGTGTGACAGGCGCTGCACGGGGGCATCATTAGTGTCTTACAGACACAATTTTCTAGTTTATTTGTTAAAACAAACAAGAGTTATTGTTTGTAATGAAATCGGCCAACCGTGGATCTGCCGAGGTACTACATGTACACTTATTATATCTATCGTAAAGCTCCTAAGCTTTCGGGCAGATAGGTATGTACAAACAGCGGAAACTGAGATCAGACTGCTCCCTAGGAACCCGTATGATCAGGGTCTACAAAGTTGCCATTCAATTTGTGCATCTTTGTAGGCATTAATCTGCACATCTTTGTAGGCATTTCTAGAGTAGAACCAGATAAACAGGAGAATAAATAGTCGGGCAAGGGCTTGCTGTGCTTGCAGCAGGTAGGAGTCGCAGTAGTGTAATGGATAACGCGCTGGACCAGCTGGACTACCAATCCTGGGGTTGTAAGATCGATCTCTCACTCCTACGGTCTTTTGGATGAGACCTCAAAGCAAGGTCCCGTCTTCATATGACCTAGTTTTAGTCAGAGGTTAAGCCAGAGTACAATCACTCACTCACTCGCTTGCAACAGATTCAGAATGGAGCTTGTCTGTTATTTTTTATTATTTTAATTTTCATTTATTTTTTTATTTTATTTTTGCATTTTTTTTTGTCTCCTCTATCCTCGATCTGTATTTTCCTTTTCTTTCGGTGATGGCTTGATATAGACTGGAATTCTCAAAGAGCCCTTAAATCCAAGCAGCCAGCCTAGATGCCCCAGTACCTCAATGGGTTAAGCGCTAGCCTGCTGATCTAGCGGTTCCGGGTTCTTTAACCGCTCGAGGCGAAAACCTTTCCAAACTGTAAACGGGGTTCCATTGCATACAGCCTTTCATTATCACCCTTCCATCGTCCTGATATGACTGAAATACTGAAGGAGCGGCGGTAGTGTAGTGGATAACATTACCAATTAAGGGGCCGCAAGATCGATTCCCCGCTTCTCCAATCTTTAGGATGAGCCTTTAAACCGAGGTCCCATCTCCGTGTAACCTCGTTGTTGATGGGACGTTAAACCTTAGATCACTCTCTCATTGACTAAATGTTCAAGGGAATTAACTCCAACATTAACAGATCTGCAAACTTTAACATTTTTTCTTTGGTCTTATTTTGTAAAATACAATGTTGGTTGGTTGTTTTGGGGTAAGCGGCCCTTTGAGACAGTATTTCAGTGTATATATCGGGCCGTTTCCCAAAGAGAGCGAGAAAATAGAGACAAATGATAGACGAGAGAAGAACAGTCCAAACAGCACCCACCGGCACGTACAGCAAGTATAGTAGACCCTTGCCCTACTATCATCCAAAATACAGTTATTTTACTGAAATAATATGCATAAGCATTCCCCATCTATTACATATGTTTTTCTTGATTTTTGTTTCATAAAATTCCATTTTCTTGCATTTCAAAAGGATTGAAAAAACGACAACAACAATTCTACATTTAAAAAAGGAAAACACTTATTATCAAGTCAACTGTAATTTTTTACCTCTTTGTTTTATATAGATAGAAAATATTTATAAATTCAGGCAGAAAATGGTTACCTTTTTCGAATAAGGAAATGATAAGGCAGCGAAAGACAGGGATGGCTCCGCCTTTCATATGCTAGCTGTGCCCACGTTACAGTGGGCCTCTAACCCTCATTGCTCCTACGGAGATTAGGTAATGGGAAACGTTTACCTCTTATTTACCTTGAATAAATAGCCTTTTAAGCAATTATAGATACGTGATTTAACCTTTGCCCTTTAACTGTGACCTTGACCCTGGGCATGGGAACCTAAATTTTGTACCCAACACACCTTCTAATTATGATTTATTTATCTGTGAAGTTTGGTTAAAGAAGTTCGACACTTTTAGAGTTATGCCACCTCACGCTTTGTAACGCACATACACAATGACAGAGAGACGGTGCAATTTTAATATGCCAGCCGAAGTTCCTTCGGTTACACAAAACGTTCTAGTTGTTTAAATTTTAACTAAGTTCTACTATAAATTGGGCCTGAAAAAATAGCATCGGTATATCAGCTTGAGAAACCCCAAGATTTACAGGTAAATTTGTCAGCAACAGTGTCCGATTCTGATTCTGATTAACTTGGAAATGTCCATTACCTGTTTAACTCATACGGATTAAATCCGTTGAAAGTACATTTGTTCAACTGTACCTAGGGAAAATATAATAAGAACTAACACAGCATGCTTTTAATAACACTATGCCAAATAGTAATATTAACTATAAATACCAAGTCTTCAATGAGCTTAGTTAACTTTAGGTTTTAACTGTTCAGTACTTGATTAAATGATCTATATCCCTACATATGATGTCACGGCGAGAACTAGCATTGATTTATTCTATCGCTTGAAACTCAACAAACTAGTAAGTTACCATTAGAATTATGTCTGTGCTATATTGATCTTACGCGTGTTCAAACTAGAGGATCATGCTTATGTACACGTAATACTATACAAAATGGTATTAAACATTACCAGTTATCCGAGAAAGTAATAATAAGCCAGGACCTGATATGACTGCGCTTATTTCCAGCTGTTTCTGACCATTACACATACATCTTACACTGGCGGTAGGAGTTTTCCGGACGAGACTGAGTTATAAATCTAAGTCTTGTAATTTGTATTGGTTAGTATTGCATTCTAGAAATAATAGCATATATCTTTTAGCTCTGCTAAGAGCAGAAGTACAACTGATGTTCATATTCACTGTTATACAGATCAGATCGAGTGACTTCACAATAACATTGGATAAAGAAAATGAAGTTCTGCAAGGGCTGATCGATGAAGTTAAGAAATCAAATGAAAGTATAAAGAATGATATTGAGAGACTTACCACTAGATTAGAAGCTTCCGAACAAAATCCTCTGACAATAACACAGCTTAGAGCAGATATCGAAAAGGAGAAAGAGTGGACAAGTCAAGTAAATACCTTGTTTTCTTTACACTCGTCTAAGGCACCTCATTTTATGAAGTGAAAACGAGCCTGCATGTTAGAATCTGTTGTATATTATTTTCTTATTTCTTTCTAAAACAATTCTTTGTGGCTGTCGTTTTGAGCCTAGTATAAGTTGGGTGAACATATCCATATGCACATGTGTCATAGATTTAATAATTATAAGACACACCACCCGAAAATATATTAGGCGAGAAAACAAATAAGCCTGGTCTTCTTGCTGCTGCTGAGAGTCTTTGCTTAGCGTTAACAACTATACAGTTCTTTTTTATCTTCTTGCTGACTGATCAGAGCCTCCACGTTTTGCTATATAATAATAAAGCCGCGACACGAGAGAAGCAACAAACCGTTCAGTCTGATCAGAGTCTTCGTTGTCCGCATGGAGGTAGCTTAGACCTTAGCTACCCTTTAAGCACTTAGCAATAAGTCGGATCAGACTGGGCGGACATCCAGGCTGATCTGAGTATGCGCTGGGCACACAACCACTTTATTGGTTTCTAAAGTCGCGGCTCAATTATAACTTAACCAAAATTAGTGCGTCATATGTGCATTTCCGTATTTAATTTCTTCAGTGTTGCTAAACTCCAATGACTAAACAAACAAGTGATGGAAAGTTCACGACAAGCCGAGCTAACATTCCTGACGGACGTAATCCGCGAGGCATCATAGCAGCCCACAGACTTTAGAGAAGACACACTTGGGAGGCGGCCTCAAAGTGGCTGTTAAGTCTTTGCTTTTCGTTTTGTTGACTCTGCAGCTGGTCTTCTTGCTGGCTGAACAGTCTTGGCTTTCATTAAATTGATACCTCAGTCTGGGTTTCTTTCTGCTGTGGCAGGCGGGATCTGCGCCGTACATGGGTCAGGTCAGACTATTTAGTTACTGTAACTGTGTGTGGTCGTAGAATACATGTGCATATATTTATGCCCCCAACTTCAAAGAAGTTGAGGGGGCATATTTGTTCTGGGTTGTCCGTCCGTCCGTTAGTTCGTGCATCCATTCGTCTTGCATACCGTAACTTAGGAACCGTGATGCTAGAGTTTTAAAATTCACAAGTGGATTTGTCATCAAAAATAGCTGACACGTGTTTTTCTCTAGTCCGAGTTGTCTCCCATTTTGGAGTTATGCCCCTTGAGAAAAGATCAGACTGAAACCTTGTGAGCAAGATATCTCGAAATGTATTTTAGCTAGAGCCTTGAAACTTTGCCAGCTTATTAGTATTGGTGAGTAGATGAACTGTTTAACTTTTGAAATAAATTCGTGAATTTTTTATCGCGTTTTGCCACTTTTTCAACTTAGTGCATTGTAAGCCTATGGGACTTTGTGAACAAAATATCTCAATAACCCCTGATGATAGGATCATGATTTTTGCAGGAAGATATTGCCCAAGGTGTAGATGACCTGATTAACTTTTAAAAATAATTCATAAAATTTTGACCAAGTTTAGCCCCTTTTTCGACTCAGTGCATTGAAGCCTATAGTACAAAGTTGCCCTAACATATGGTCAAGTACAGTAGGAGCTAGGAACTTGAAACTTTATACACATGATCAGTATGGAAAATAAGCGAATTTTTTTCTTCGTTTTCCCGCCTGTCATGTTTTTCCAGAGTTATGCCCCTTTTTCGACTTAGTCAGTGGAACCTGGTGAACAAAATATCTCAAGAACCCCTGATGCTAGGATCATAGATTTTTACAGGATGACACTGCCCAAGGTGTAGATGACATGATTAACTTTTGTAAAACTATCGTGAATTTTTGACTGAGTTATGCCCCTTTCTCAACTTAGTGCATTACACCGATTACTACCGATGAGAAATTCTAGTTAAGCTAGACAAAAAGAAGTAATATTCGACGAAATAAAGTAAGAAAGATAGTGTGAAGAAGCGAAAAATATTAAAACAAGAATGAGCGACCCTGCTCGACTATTATTATGAAGTGGCATACCCTCCATGAAACCAAAGGTTCTTGCTACAAAATAGCAAGTGAAGGACACTGTGTCTTGGCTCCTTGATGCTAAATATCACCATAAGATTAATTTATTAAGGTGCAGAATACTACACGGGTTACGCCCCCTCGAGAACTATATCAATTACTTGTATAGTCAGTTCTCTAAATGTAAAATAATTTGCCTAGCTGTTGAGCAAAAATAGTAAAAACGTTACTAGAAATGTCAAGGGTAGCTCACAAACACAAACCGCAGCCAACCATCGACTCCAAGAGGGAGAGAAAAAGGACAAACACATGCGTAAAACAAACAAAAAGCACAAGAAGCACACACACCAACTCCAACTTCCCCAAGCGACTTAATCAGAATGCTAAAGAGGACAAAGTCCGAACACGACAAAACAAAGCGCACACTGGTATTATCAACACAGCTACATAGAAGTAAAATCAACATCGGTACTGCCGCCTTAGAACGGCCAGTAGCATAATTTACCTGGGGTTTCAAATCTTTTTATCTGTCGCCAAACTTCACCCTTGGTCACAGTGTAATTTATGATACAAAAATAAAAAAAAGTTCGTTTGCGTAATGCTCCCTAACTCAATGAATGCACCATAGCGACGACATAAAATGAAATTGATAACTATGAAAAAAGAAAAGAAAAATACTTTTGTCTGAAACAAACTCTACTGCAAGCCAGAGTTGAAAGGAACCCTTAGTTGAACCACGATGGGCCAAGCCAGAGCAAATCATCAAGCCTCATTCCCCTCGTAAACGCTTAATAAAGAGGCCGTCATTGAGCATGAGGCCTGAACCATCGACATTTAATTAAATGGAGATGCATAGTCAGCAACCATGTTTCGGATAATAGCTAAGCATGTAGTCTGGTCCATGATATATTGGTTATATTTATTTAATATCGTTTGATAAGGTTTCGAAATTATTCAGAAAAATAGATTTGCCCACATTTTTTAACACTGGAAACCAAGAGTAAGGAGAAAATCTGGTTCCGAAATTCCTTGTAACAGACGTTTCCTCAGGCTACTAATAACTTTTGCAGCAACCCACTGTGACTACAATAAAACTTTGAAAGTGGTTCCGTATAGGAAGTTTTAGCTTTATTCATTTGAGATTCAGCTGGGCATACCCGGTTGACGTTAAGTTCAAAGTAAATACTCTCAATATTGAATAAATCATCAAAGTATCTAGGAGCCGAAGTGTATACCTCGATAATGTCAGCCTGGTGTTCCCGTGAGAGAGGGATCTTTTGAAATCTCTTTCATAACAAAACAGAAAGAAATCCGCAACAAGAAGGGCACAATTAGTTCCTATTCGAATACCTATAGTTTTGCTGTAAATTTTACTTCCAGATATAATGAAAATCGTATCCAAATGATAAAACGGGCCATAATTTATAATTCATGCATATATCAGCAGTGGAAAAGCACGGGGTTTGTTACAAGAAATATAAAGTGTTTTCCTGGATTAAACGTAATACTATGCTCAATCAAGGCTTTATGTCTGCTCTTAATACTGTGATGTGGAAACGTCGTAAACAGCATGGCGATATTGAAATTAGACAATTTTTAAGCCACAAAAATTCAATGCCAGATCCCACCCAAGACACCATGTGGGAAAAAGATCTTATAAAATTAGTCACCACCAAAGACATCCTCACCGACAGCCATGTGAACGACCAATTTCCCATGTGGGCGGTCACCGGGCTAGCCTTAATATCACAAACAATGTATAAATAACAGACATAGCAACAAACAACACATAAAGCAACCAAAAAGAACCACAACCGAAGTGCCGCCTTAGGGCGGCCAAGAATGTAGAGACCATAAAGTGTTTAGATTTCCATTCCTTCAAAATGGGGTGTGGTTGGGTGGTGCGATGGTCCTGGGTATAACTTCCAGTACCGGGGCGTCCTACTGATTTGGATAATAGTAGGGCAAGGGCCTACTGTGCTTGCAGTAGGTGCGGGTGGGGTTGTTTGGACATTTTTCTCTCGTCTGTCATTATTCGTCTTTCTCCCTCTCTTTGAGAGACGGCCTGATATAGACTGAAATACTGTCTCAAAGGGCCGATAAACACAAAACAACCAACCAACCAACCAACCAAATCCTTCAAAATGGTCTTTACCTAAACTACAGGTATTTGTCTAAAAGGCTACATTTACATGCCAAATGATTTTCCAAGAAATCAAAATTAAGTGGAAATCAGGAACTGACACAATTCAATCCCAGATCCCACCCGAGACACCATGTGGGAAAAGGCAACATAAAATTAGACAACATGAAAGACATCATTAGCGACAGCCAGGTGAAAAGCCATTTTCCATGTAGGCGGTCACCGGGCTAGCATTAACAACACAACCAATATACTAATAACAGATATGCCAACAAATAACACGTTAGACAACCAAGAAGAACCAAACAGAAAACAGAAGTGCCGCCTTTGGACGGCCAGCAATGAACGTACATGGAGGGAGGGGGAGTGGGATACTTTAACCGGTTTGCAGTCATTTAGCTTCGTCAGTTTCGTTAAACCCCATACATTTTGATACAAAAAATCGATGGGAAGTTCTCGACAAGCAACTGGCATCCCTCACAAATGCATTTCGTCAGGCATGAAATTCGCGGACATCAGGCAAGACAAGCCAGTGTGGTCGTTTGCTTTCTATTATATTGATTCCACAGTCTGTCTTCGTGCTGGCTGTACAGTCTTGGTTTTTCTTTAAACTGATTTAAGCTCACCATTCCTGACCAGCCATAGTAAGCTATTGTGATAGCAAAGCGCCCGACGTTCGTCGTGCGTCGGGGGCAGTTCGTTGCCCGTCAACAGTTGAAAATTTCTTTTTTTTTAAATATCTTCTTCTCTGAAACCAGCGGACTTATGATTTGAAATTTTTCAATTGAGCGTGTCCTGGTTGCAGGGTTTCAGGCGTTAAACTGGGTCAGGTCGAGAATCCAGCATGGCCTCTGTTACGAAAAGATACAAAATAAACTTTGCTTAAATGCCAATGTGGAAAAACAACTGCTTCAAACAATTTGTAGTCTAAAACAAAGGGCGCCCATGGTTTTAAAATTCAAATGAAACACAAGCAGGCTGCATGTTAAAGAATTATAAAATTGGGTAGAAAAATCGCAGATGACCGTCGCTATTAAAAATAGCAATAAACAACAAATTTAGCTTCTTCTCCAGGACCACATATTATATTTGGCTATAAGTTTGCAGGGAACATTAGCGGGACCTTGGTATTTGAAGCTGTTGATTGACTGACAAGCCTTTGCATTTAGCCATATAGTAATTTCTTAGTCTTGTGTTCATGCTGACTCACCAGTCTTTGTTTTAATCTGTATTTATTTTTCTGTCTAATTGTCTTGTTGATTAGCGTAAAAACTGATGTTGTTTGGTATTTCAAGACGTTGTATTTATTATTATGTCTCAAATATGACATTTTTGTTTATCTTCCTAATACTCAATAAATAACTTTTTAAATAGCATAACATTCATTGCGTTTTCTCGTCCGTTAGAAATACTGTATCAGGGGGAAATTATAAAGATGTCTTGAAAATGAAATGAGCCGCGACACGATTAAACCAACAATGTGGTTGTGCACCCAGCGCAGACTCAGATCAGCCTGGGCATCCGCCCAGTCTGATCAGAGTCTTCGCTGTCCGCATGACGGTAGCTTAGTCCCTTGGCTACCCTTTAAGCACTTTGTTGGTTTTCTCGTGTCGCGGCTCAAATTGTCACCAACATCTGACGTTACGTCTCAGTCTTTGGATTTAGCTCTTTCGAATTCTCAGTCTCGTCTTCATGCTGTCTGTTCAGTCATTTGTTCAATCTACAGTGATTTATTAGTCTGGTCTTCTTGCTTACTGGCCAGTCTTTGTTTTCATCTATATTTTTTTAACCAGTCTGAGCGTCTTGCTGACTGAAAAGTCTTTGCATTCGATAGCTATATCGATTTCTAATCTTGTCTTCTTGCCATATGTTCATTTTTTGATGAAGTCCCTATTGATTTAATAGTCTGGTCTTTATGCTGATTGATGTCTTCAGATTAAGTTATATTGAATTATCAGTCAGTTTATTATCTATTTTTATCGTCTTGTTGACTGATAGTTTTTGAGCTAGTTATATTAATTTCTTTGACTGGTCTTCTTGCTGACTGATCAGTCTTTTCTTTGAGCTATATTAATTTTTCGGTCAGGTTTTCTTTCTTTTTCTTGCTTACATATCAATTTCTTGTCTCAGCTGTATTGATTTCTCAGCCTGTTTTTCTTACTGACTGATCAGTCCTTGGTTTTAGCTAAATTAATTTGTCAATGTGGTCTTCTTGTTGCCTGATCGGTATCGGTTTTTGTCTATATTGATTGCCCAGCCGGGTCTTGTTTTTAGACTGATTATTACTTGTTTTAGCTATATTGATTACTCAGTCGAATTTTCGTGTTTACTCGTAGGTATTTTCGTTTCACCACATTGATTTCCTAGTACCGTTTACTCTCTGAGTTATCAAGGTTTATCTAACTTTATTAATTTCATAGTCTGTGGCAGGTTGTTGATAACTACTATGTCGTTAGGCAACGCGACACACCATATTCAAGCGTATTGTGTCTACAAACTGTCATTTTCCCCACTTTTCCCAAAAAACTTGTGAGCAGATTTTTCCTCGTGAACTCTCCTTACATCTTGTTTGGATGTATATATACTCGAACAAATATTAAAGGGTCAAACTTTTACCCTGCGATTTCTGGAACATTTCAAACATTTGGTAAAATAAATCACCTTTTACAAGCTTTGTACACATGAAGTTTGAAACTATAGCCTATATCTTGGACAAGTCAAGAAAATCAAATTTGTTTGAAGTCCATAAGGTGCATACTAACCAAAATTCTCGATTTCACCAATTCATGATTTTTTGTTGTTGTTGTTGTAAAATTGTTGTTGTAAAATTGCTCGATAGTCATCAAATTTAATCATTTTTAAAGGTCACCAAGCTTAAAAAGTTTAAAGCTCAGAGCAATTTTATAAATTATGCCCAACCAAACTGAGACACTATCAATTCTCTATGGGAATTCAAACCACTTTCAGTTTAGGGATAGTTTGATTTAAAGCCTGGAATTGGTCAAGACAAAGGCTATTGGTTCAAACTTCATGTGTATAAAACTTGCAAAATGAATAACATGAAATGTAGAAATGGTTTATTTTACCGAATGATTGAAATGTTCCAGAAATCGCAAGGTAAAAGTTTGACCCTTTAATATTTTTTTCGAGTATATACGAACGCTCAAAGACAAAATGTAGCTAAAATGATTTCAATAAATTTGTTTACCATTTAAAAAATCTACTTTGGCGAAAAACGCATTATTAATGTAAAAAAATAATGTCTCGAAAGTTTGCAACTATGAGTTCGTTTTCTCATGAGAGGTAATTTTGTTGACTAAGTCTAATAAAATGAAAAAATAATAAAGCACTGAAGTTGTATCTCTGTTCTATATTTGCACTTCTGTCAGAATTATCTGTAAAATATGACATACTTTAACAGGTGATTAGTACCCTAAGAAATGAAATTAAAGACGATAAGGAACTTCAAGACAAACTAGAAGCAAAAGTTGGAATGTTGGATAGCTCTTTGAAAGAGATTATGGATCAGATGCAGTTAATGGAAAGTCGCCAAAGCATGTTGGAAGGTCGTCAAGAGAAGACGGAAGGCCGTCAAGTTGAGATAGGAGATCGTCAGAACAAGATGGAAAGTCGTCAAGTTGAGATAGAAGGTAGTCAGAGCAAAATGGAAAGTCGTCAAGCGGAGACAGAAGGTCGCCAGGACATGGTTGAAGGTCGTCTTGAAAATCTAGAGGCTAACAATCAACAACGTAAACGACCGTTGATTCAAGTAACAGAAGAAGGTACTGTACAGGTTTACTTCATTTTACCTAAATTCAGTAGAACTTCAATGGCTCAAAACATGATGGCTTATTTACCCTGATTGACTAGAAATCATTCTAAAGTCCCTAGAAATCAGTTTATATAGAAACTAACCCTAGATAGCTGGAATAACATTTGGCCAGAAGAAATTTCCGTAGTCCCAAGCCTGTTCGAGTCACTGAAGTTCTGTTGTATTTGAACGCCAATGCCAGTAAAACAGTTAATAAAACAGAGGTGTGATCAGGTGCTCGCCAGTAGTAAGCATCACCTGCCTATTATAATACACACGCCAAATCTATGTATCAGTAGAAAAAGTCAGTGAAAAGGAAAGTCCGGTATTTGAAAGCTTAACTAAGCTTCGGCTGAGGCCATAACCTTCTTTACGCTATCAAGTTAATTCTTTATCAGTTCACAGCTTTGTTGTACTAAATAGTACTACTACGTGTTTTGTAATTTAAAGTACAAAATAAGTATAATTTAATGTTACTGATGTTTTCAAGTTGGGTAGCTGTAGCTAAATGACCACCTTTCTGGAAAACAGCTGTTTATTCGGTGTACCGTGCATGTCTTTTGTGAGCTGCTGTCAATTTATGTAAATACTTCTTTCGTTCTTGATTTTAATGGCAGCATGGCTGTATTAGTTCTTAATCATTCGCTGTTGTTTTTCTTAGAACATGAAATATCTTTAAAAATGATATTGTCGAAGGTAAAAGAGTCATGCTGCCTTAAGTTTATACGTTAAAGCACGTCTTATTAGCGCTGATGCAACATCACCACAAGACGAGCGTTTATAATTTTTTTCTAATTCCAAAGGGATACAAGAGACTTAAATTAGTTCTCAAACCATTTTGAAAAAAGATAGACAGCTAAACTGCAGCGAAGCAAAATGAACTACTATCGTGCCTTGAGGATTTCATTTAACTGACTGGCAATATATCACAATATATAGATTTACATGTATATTTGCTTGACATTGAGTAGGAGTCAATGACGATCCACCCGGCAGCCCTTCTTTGGATTTTCTAAATCTGAAGTGTTTCAGGTACCATATCATCGACAGTGAGACAATAAAGTCTTGATTTCCACACAAACAAGTATATTGCGCGTCTTCTTATGAGTGGCTACTCTCCAGTATTTGGAATTTATTTTTTCTAAATATCAAACGTTAATATATACATTTTTCTGCTTCTTCAAATATCAGAATTTTTAAACTGTCTGTTAAAAATTAAGTGATTCAAAGCTAACACTAAACAATGCTAAAAGATATAGTTAGAAACAAAAAGGAAAACAAAGGTTTTCTAAGCTGCTTGATTTACACCATATTAAGCATTCTTACGGAAAACATAAACATCTGATACATTTGAATTGGCCGTATCGTCTCTAATTGACATCATTATACCGTATTTATATTTGAAATTTAATTGGGTAACGTAAGAGAAAACAGACTACTACAGAGTTATGTAGGCAAACGCTGAAGTTATAAATATGTTGCTACGCTAGTTATTTTAAGTAAATTTATAGCAAACACAATCTGTCTGCAATAAATCACTGATCAATGTAGGTAATTCGGCAAAATGAACAGCGATGAAATATATCTGCCCTAGCTGAGCTAGCATAGTACATGATAGTCCATCCCTGTCCTTTTCTACTGTCTAACTCTTCTTCTTTTGCCTTTCACTGTGTGCTGCAAAATTGCCTTTCGCTTACCCAGACCCAGAAGACCTTGATACGTGGTTAAACCACCTCTGTCCCTGTTCCTTGACCATGGTCAGGAGTTCGCTTTATTCTCCAATGGCTGCTTAGATCTTACTGCGAACACTCGCATTGGTGACATGGTCCTTGTATGAGATGTTAAGTAATCTTTGGAAGCATCTCATCTCATAGGCCTGCGTTCTTTATTCTGATTCTACTGTCAATGTGTATGACTCATAGGCATACAAAAATTTGGATATGACAAGGGAGCGCATCAATTTCACCTTTAATCCAAGAGATATGTTGGGATCTCTCCAGATTGGCTTTAGCTTTGTCAGAGCTGCAGTAGCATGTGCAGTTCTTGAGAGAACCTGCGGTTTTCAGCCTTCATCTGAGACGGTTGCACTAAGATACTTGAAGCTTATAGCTGTTTTTTTTTTTTTAAATATGAAGACATGGTATGGTTTCTGCTAAAGCTAATGGTATGTTTCATCCAGGATTCTTAGGCTGGAGATCTGTTCTGTGATGCTTCTTTCTGCTCTAAACCCAACCTGGTCTTCAGCGATAATCCCGTCAGCTAAGGGCTTAAGCCTTGTCAAGATAACTTTCAGCATGACTTTACTCGGATGACTGATGCGTCTGACGGTTCTGTAACGCTGGCAAAGCTGTAATCTGCATTTTAGGGAGTGTAATAATCAGTGTCTGGGTCCATTGGGTCGGCCATTAGTCTGTTCTCAAGAATTTGTTACAATCATGGTCTCCCGGCCTGCATGAACTTGTTCTGCCGGTATATTTTTAACTCCGACAGACTTTTTCATTGCAGCTACTGCAATCTCAACTTCCCCAAGAAGTACGATTGTAGATTTTCTTTTTCTGGGAGCTGAATGCAGTCCGGAACTGTATTGTCACTATAACACATAGTTGTATGGCTCTGAACAATACTCTGGCTATCTGCTGAGAATCTCTTGTTCTTCTGTTAGACAATTCCAAAACTTGTCCTGGATAGTTGTGGAAATACATTACATTGCTTCTCTAAAGCTAGATCATGAGATGTTGTCTTGTTGTTTTTGCTCAGGAAAGTTTCAATCTCTTTGCACAATTTGAGCATCTATCCAGTCATTCATCGCTTCTTTCGAGGCCTTCTGATTGAACCCTCTTGTTACATGTGGATTTTCTGTATTCTTTCGCTCCTTCCTCTTCATACTGCCTCTTCTTGAAACTCATCACTAAAGTAAAAACAATCTTGCCTTTTCTTGCGACGTTCCTTCCCAAATGACAAACACAGCCAGTGAGATACTCGGGAAGGACTATTACATGGCAAGATTCATATGAAACGTAAAAGAAACACAAATAGTATTGATCTATCGAAATCATGCTAAGAAATACTTATCTCAACTTCCATACTTTGACATCAGACGGAATCAAAATGGTCTTAATGTTTGTATCTTATGATAAGATCATCTCTGAGTATATCGATTTCGGCACAGCCGAATATAATTTCACTTTTGTTCCACATTTCACATGGTTTCATTGGTCAAATAACGCGTTCTATGAAAGACACCATTAACCTCGATAATCCCTATTATGTGGTAGCTTCGTAGTAAAATGATAGGCAATGGTTAGAAATTAATACAATCAAATCCCACACCCCGCCCTCAAAACCGATAGGCCAAGAAGCACACACACACATGCACGGAAAAATTAACACGAGTTAACGAAAGCCACGCACGGTAAACCGAATGAGCAGCTCTTTCCCAAACAGGTGGTCATTCAGCAACCCTAATCAAAAACAGCATTAACATCTATTTTTATCTATTTTATTTTTAACTTCTAAACCTATTCCGAATTGATGGCCACTGCCTAAACATTGTATGGCTTTTAGTCACTGGATTTTCATAACTTTTGCACTGTTTCCTTAGACAGAGGGAGATTCCGTAGCACAGTGACTTAAGCGCTGGCCTGCTGATCTAGTGGTTTCAAGATCGATTCTCGGAGGCGAAAATCTTTTCAATTGTAAACGTGGTTCCATAGCAGCCTTTTATAATCACCCTCTAGTTGTCCTGGTATGACTGAAATACTGCTGAAAAAGACGTTAAATTGCAAGTCATTCATCCATCCTTAGGTACAGGTGCGTTGCATTAATATTATACCGATGCATTTTTTCATAAGCCTAAGCATACCCCAATGTGCATTCTGGTTTTGGCTGAATGTTTTTGTTGTCAATAAAACTCACAATTACTAAGGGAAAAAATGAATGAGCCTGGTTAGGATTCCAGAACAGTTCGGTGTATATAGAATGTTGCGAAGAAGCGATTTTTCTACCTTTGAAAGCTAACTATATTGACAAAAGCTGAAACTCTTCCACGTAGTCGTTTCGCGTCGCACAGGAATATGGTAGTGAAAAACCAAGATCGACATTTCAATAACAAATATTCAAACATGTTATATTTATTGAAACCCCGGACAAAAAATCAGTTTCTGTCGCTACGTTACGTAATGACGTCAAACGCTCCGTTTGATAAAAACAAGATGGCGTCAACGTTAGCCGCTTCTGTGATCACTACATGGTCTGCTCACGAAATGCAAGGAGGCTGAGCGTTGGATGAACTTTAAAGTAAACAGAAAGTGCTGTAGAGAAGAAACTGATCATGAAAAAAGTATAGTTAGTTTTCCGTGCTGAAGACTACTTGCGGGATAGCTGACAGTTTCTTATCAGTTTATAAGACGGAGTTCGCAGCTGTTGAGTTGCAGTAATTTTATTACAAAATTTTCATACGACAACAAAGTCTCGTGAAATTAAGTCCAGAATCGTACAATGAGTAGTCAGATCACGGTCTACACTTCGACCACGCACTTTACAGTTGACACGGTAGCAGCCACAGACAGTCGTTTTCATACCGCTCACATTTAAAATACTAATCAGCAAGAGTTATGCCAAATTTCAGTTGTATTAAAATTTCTTAGACTGTCCCTAGCATTTGAACAACGCTAAACAGCCGTATCAACGTCGATGCAATGTCGTCAGAATTTTTATCGACGTTGACACGATAGTTCAACGAACTGTTCTGTCAATAAGCTAAAAACCAATGTGGTGTTTCTTTTTCCTTGCCTTTCTTTCACTTTTCTGTCTTTCATTTCGTCTTTCTGTTTATTGCATCTCATAGACACTAAAGTGAATCCAAACTGCCTATCATTTTTACAGAGAGAGAGAGAGAGAGAGAGAGTCGCCGAAGTCCAGTCATTGGAACGCTAGGTTATAGTGCAGAATATTATAGGTTCTTCCTTGGGTCGGGCCAGGAATTAGAAAACTTGACTCCCTTACACTTTTCAAACGACAAGTGGGCAAGGGAATTGTTCAGATGTCATAACACGTGGAAGCCCAGCCTAAAGTTGTTGCTTCTGAGAGTTTGTCAACTCGGGTGCGCGTCAACTTTATGGGAGGGCATAATGACAATGTTTTCGATTTTTAATTAAAAACTACTTAGTTAAGACAGCTTATGCAGAGACTGAGAGAAAAGTATTTCATCTGCCTTCATCCTTCACTTTCCCGACGATGATAATCATGAGTGATGAAAGTCCCAGACAAATTTTCCGGTAGCCTACAAAAAGCGAAAGTTGATATGTGGCGCGAAAAGTTAAGTAACGTTAACGTCACCATGCACAACGTTAACATTTCAGTCAAAAGAGACAGCAAGCTGGGCATTTAATGCGCGTTAGCTCGAAAGTTAAGTCGGCGACCTACTATTTTTATTGCTTTAACGTAAACTTCTATCATTGGGCCATACTGTGTTAGTTTTTGAAGAAAAAAATGTGTTTTGTTTTCTCAGAATGAATGCTTTTATCCAAGAGTGACGAGCAAAAAAGTGCGTTTTCCATAGAACGCCATTATAACGTCGGCTCGAAAAAGTGGAAAAATTGACGTTTTCGAGGTCAGATATCTTGAAAACGAAATCGGCGACCCCCCTGTTTTATTACATTTTCTGAAAGAGGGACTGAAAATGTACAATATGACGGAGTATGAATAAAATCATGTGTTTTGTCAATTACTCCCACCTCACCTTAAAATGAGCCAGACGGGACCTTCTTTAGAGTCAATAAGTAAAGGTCCTGTTGTCATAACAGTTATGCTTGCTGTAGACATTTAATTGATAGAATGCCTGTTTTATCCTATTTGTGAACTATGGAAATATACTTTTTAATGTATTTTGACACTGACAACTGGAAAACAGGACAGAAGAGCGGTATGGGCACACTATACGTATGTAAGTGTTACATACGTCTTATTACATCACTATTTGTTGTATTAAAAGTAAAAAGTATGCAAAGACCAGGAACTGAAACAATCAAAATCCAAATCCAGCCCTCAAACCATAGTTGGAAACAACTAAGATTACAAATAATCAAGATACGGAGAACATATGGCCAACCGAGTGAGCAGCTTGTTCCCGAAAGGTGGCCACTCAGCAACCCAAACCGAACCAAAAATAATAAGAACATACATAAGGTAAAACATCACAAAAACTCTGACACCAAAAACAGGCAACAGAGAACCACAACAGAACTACCGCCTTGGAACGGTCAGTAATGAATTACTGGGGGGCTTAAATCGATTTTACAGGCCCAACCTCACCCTCAGTTTCTGAAGTGGTACAAAACAAACTGGGAATTGTTTACCCAAGCATTGTACCTTCAAGAAAACATTGTTCACATCTTTTCACAGTGACCAAAACGGATGAATAAAATCTCCTGTTCTGTATGTGTTAAATGGTAAGGCCGGAGATGAAAAACGCAAACAAATCGAAATTTAAACTTATTTAGGCAAAAGTAAATTACCCCATCCCTCTCTTCTGTCATCCTTCAAATTGACAGTGCCTAACAGCAAGAGAAATGGCATTAAAAAGATCACAGATAGGAACGTAGAGGTATTCAATTTAATAATTGTCTAAACCAAGCTTTACTGTTTCTAGCACAGGACCTACACTATTTTTTTTTCAAAAGACGGCCCCGTGTTGCTCTTATTAAAGATAATTATTTCTCGCAGAAGAGAAATTTATCCGGGTTTTCACTAAACATAACAGATATGAATATCTGTTGTTGAAATGTCGATCTCTGTTTTTCATTAGCATATTCCTGTACACCGCGAAAAAGATTTAAACTACGTGGAAGAGTTTACGCACTTGTAAATATAGCTAAGGTAAATCTGACAGTTTGCAAAATCGCTTCTTCGGAATATTCTATACGGTCAGCTCTTCTGGAAGTCTAACCAAAGTGTGTTGATTTATTCCCTTGGTAAGTGTGAGAATTTTTGACAAAGAAGACTTCCAGCTGATGTTAGAATGCAAGTTGGGGTATGCTTAGACCTGTGAAAAATCTGGATAGGTATAAAATTAATATAATGCACCTGTAGACGTGGCGGATGTATATTAATAGGCAACTGATGCTTACTACCCGCGAGCACCTGATCAAACCTCTGTTTTAGGGTAATTGTCTGTGTATGGTATTTTATGATTTTGTGATGCTTACTACTCGCGAGCACCTTATCAGCCGTCTGTATTGGGGTTACTGTCTATGTAATTTTATGATTTTCTGATGCTCACTAGTCGCGAGCACCTTATCAGACCTCTGTGTTGGGGTTACTGTCTGTGTATGTAATTTTATGATTTTGTGATGCTTACTGCTCGCGAGCACCTGATCAGACCTCTGTATCGGGGTTACTGTCTGTGTATCTAATTTTATGATTTTGTGATGCTTACTGCTTGCGAGCACCTAATCAGCTCTCTGTATTGGGGTGACTGTCTGTGTAGCTAATTTTAGGACTTTGTGATGTTTACTGCTCGCGAGCACCTGATCACACCTCCGTTTTTGGGGTTACTGCCTGTGTATGTAATTTTATGAATATGTCAATGTCTCTATGCTTTAAGAGTGCAGACGTATAATGTTTTTACTTTGGCCTTTTCTACTTCTATGAAAATATTTCGGGAACTATATCCTAGAAAGAAGGAGTGAGTGTACTTACAGCTATACAGATATCTGGACACAATTCTACCTCTTTATTTGCTCTTCATCAGGTGTTTAATTTTTACTACAGTATCAGTATGCTATAATGCAGTTTTCCCTTTATTATGTTGCAATTAAAATATTGAGGAAACTATATCCTTGAAAAAAGGAGTGAGTGTACTGGTATGACTGACTTTAGAGCTATACAGATACCTGAACACCGCACTGATTCTAGCTCTTACCTTACATGGTATTACCCCTTCATCAGGAGTTGCTCTTCTTGTCATTGTCGCCAACACTTGGCACTTTCCGTACAATACGCATCGACAACCAGCTATCTTTTATCTCTCGCGATAATGCCCTTTTTATCACTTGTTTTTCTTTCTCAATAGAAGTTAATGATATCTCGTAATGACCAATCGTATTTCGCGTGGTGGCTTATGGGTTTTATCAAATATCGGATAAAATTCATAATTCATAATTCACGCGTGACAGCTTACAGGATCCATTCATGATTTATGCATGTAAAATGTAACAATGTAAATGCATTTAATATGGTCTCTTTGCTTTAAACAGTATTGTTTTCGTATATTTCATTTATAGCACAACATAAACAAATACTACAAATACGGTGAATATACAAAAGGGATTCAGAAGCAAGTTGACTGACTTATTTGAATCTGATTGCAATACATACAAATTTTATAAAAGTGTGATAGTCGAATAAATACCAATACAGTTTTATCGAATTAACGGTATTTTTAAATAACTTAAAAATGTTCCATTAGGTAGTAATACTAGAAAGTTAAAGTTAACAGAAAGGAAGAAAGGGGAAAACAGAAGAAAATCGTTATAACAGTGTAACGTGCTACCTTTTGTAATACTACTTTAGGGGAGTATAACAGTGACCAAGCTGAGAACTGTGGCTCCACGGGGAATGGATCGACACTCTGTGGTCTCTTTGATAGCATCTGTATATTATTATATGTTAGTCGTTTTAATAGCCATTCATAGCTAATTTCATTTGTTCGTAAACTCATCCGACTTTAAATAAAATTTGTATCTGTATCTGTACCGCTTTACTAACCATAGTACAGGGTGTATTTACTCAGAGAAAAATAACAAAACGAAATGGTACCAGAATCAGTGAAAGCATCGAATACTGTTGCAAACAATGAGTCCGTAAAAATCTCAATGAATTGTTATCGCTTTTTCTAAGGGTTTCAATTGGCAAAACCTTTATTACTGGCAATTGCCTTCCAAGTCAGGACAAAAAAAACTCAGTTTATATTTAGAACAGCATGTGTTGATTTGGTGAATTTTCTGTGAAGTTTTTCAGGATTTTTTAAACAACAACAAAAAAAAAACAACACTTACTTACTGGTTCCTTACAGTTAAGATAATATATGTTTCTTGACACACGGCATTAGAGGAAAATATTTGTTTTCCATCCTTCATATCTTGATAGTAGTTCCTCCAATCATCCCAATATACGGACGCTACAGAAAATGCATACTATTGATGACAATGCAGTTTTAACTATCAGTATGTTATAATGATATTTCCCTTATGGCGTCCAAAACAATTCCACGAAGGCATGGCATCACGAACGCCATAATAATTATTATCATGAATGCATTGGCGCCATTATCCATTGCTGTAAAACAGTACCTTATACATGTAGCAGACTTTAACATAGGAATCTCATGGTTCATGAAGTATATAATGAACCCATTGTATGGCGGCCCGTTTTGGTTCATTTCCATTAAATACAGACATCTGCATTTAAAACGCATGCATCTAAATTTAAATGCAGATATCTCTATTTCAAATACAGATATCTGTATTTAAAATGCAGATATCTCTATTTGGCAATTGAATTGAGATATATAAATTTTAATTAGAGATATCTGCATTTAAATTACTGATATCTGCATTTTAAATGCAGATATGTCTCTTTTTAAATCAGAGATACCAGAATTTATTCAGAAGCTCAGAATATGTTTTTGAAATGGAGGTATCTGTAATTGAAATAGACATATTTATATGTGAAATACACATGTCTATAATTTTCATTTAGATAAAGAAATCTGCGGTTCCAATGAGGATATCTTTATTTTTAATGCAGATATGTGTATTACAAATAGAGATATCTGTTTCAATAGTAAATACAGATCTTATGTTGTTGTTTTTTTACATGCACATATCTGTTTATAACCCTGATTATTTTCAACTTTTATTTTTGAACAAATAATCAATGCTGCCTTGCTACAGGTTTTTGATATGCTTGATGTAGCATGGTCGGTACAGATTCGATCTACAGTCGAACGGGCCTCCGACTGAGCTATCGGTCCCGGTCGGTTGGTTGTATAAGTGTTAAACGTCCTAGAAAAACAGATATGATCATTCCCGTCATGGCAAGACGACCAGTGAACTTAACCACTCTTTTTCTGGTCATGCTTAAACCTTTTGAAGCTGATAACCAGTAATAAGTGCCCGTCCTTCCGCCAGGCACTGACACCTGCCCTACTCGAGTCAGAGGTAGAGAGAAACTATCTTACAGAAAGTTGTTGCCGGACCGGAGTTGGATCGAACGAGCGGCCTGATTGCTAGTCGAATGTGCATCAGTCTGAGCTACTGGGCTTGGCTTTTATGCTCACCTGGCCCAGCGGCTCAAGGGTAGATTATACGATGGGTATGCTCCGTCGCCCGTCGTCGTCCGTTGTCCGTCCGTCGTCACTTTCATACGACTTCTCCTCTGAAAAAGCTAGGCCAACTGTAACCAAATTTATTATGTAGCCTCAAGGGTCATTGGAACGGAAAGTTGATCAAATTATCTTGATCACATGATCAACATGTTCGCCACGTTCATATAAGGGCATAACCTTTAAATTCAAAATCTTCTTCACCAAAACCAATATGTCGATGGCCATGAAACTTGGTATGTAACATCAGGTACACAAGTACTACTTAGATTCTTTGAATGATGACCTTGAGTTGACCATGACCTTTTTACGACAAAGTCAAATCTGTTTTCTGTGCTGTTTTATGCGAAATTGCTAGAACTTGAGATTTCATACAGATTATAGGCTAGAAATTATGTCCCCCCACCATCGGGGGCGGGGCCAAACTTTTTTGGTGTGGATCCCGTCGGCGTCTGCGTCAGTGCCAGCGTCAGCGTCGACGTTGGCCTCAGCATCAACGTCGGCGTAGCTTCTTTGTGCCTTCTATCTCCTGAAGGGATGCATGGATTTTGACCAAACTAGCACAGATACATTACTGGGAGGGGGAAAATGACTAGATTTTGGTGACCTTGACCATATTTTCTAGGTCACAGAAGGTCAAAGAAGGATGAAAAATAGCTTGTCTGCACCATATCTCCTGAAGGAATTGATTAATTTTTACTAAACTGACACAGATATATTACTGGGGGATGGCAAAGGACTGAATAGAGTTTGGTGACCTTGACCCTAGTTTCAAGGTCACAGGTGGCCAAAGAGTGTTGAAGAATGCCTTGTCTGCACCATATCTCCTGAAGGAATAAATGGATTTCTATCAAACTGGCACAGCTATTTTATTTGGTAATTGCAAAGAACTGATTAGATTTTGGAGACATTGACCCTATATTCAAGGTTACAGGAGGACAAAGAGTATTGAAAAATGTATTGTCTGCACCATATCTCCAGAATGGACAAATGGGTTTAAACCAAACGTGCACAGATTTATCACTGATAGATGGCAAAGAAGTGATTAGCTTTTGGTGACCTTGACCTTATTTTCAAGGTCACAGGTGGTCAAAGAGTGTGTCTGTACCATATCTCCTGAATGGATGGATGGATTTGAACCAAACTGTTACAGATACATTACTGGGAGATGGAAAGAAGTGATCAAAGTTTGGTGGCCTTGACACTATTTCAAGGTCACAGGAGGTCTTAACTTTACAGCATTTAGGGAAAATGATACTGCAAGGAGAGCGCAGGTGGGGGATATCTATTTTTGTCAAAAACATTTCTAGTTAGTCTATACACTTATCATAATGAGTTTATGAAGATTTGTGAGTAAAACAGGTCAAGGTCAGTCTTTGCCTTTTGACTCAGATTTCTCATAGTTTGACAATTTCAAACATCTCAAAAGTCACTGAGCCAGTTATGACCAAATTTCATACAGAGTCTCCAGGGTCTAAGCGAACGACAGTTTATTCACATGACCAACATGGCCGCAATGGCTGTATTTAATAAAAAAAAAATACATTCTAAATCTTCTTCTCAAGACCCAGATGACCAATGGCCTTTAAACTTGGAATGTACAATGTCGTACTCGAGTACTATGGAGATTGTTCAAATGATGACCTCGGGTTGATCTACGGCAAGGTCAATTATGGGAATTGCTAGAACATAAGATTGCATAATAATTTTTGAAGATTTTGGGCTTAAATTGGTATAAACAGTCATGTCAATGAGTACATGAAGATTGTTTTGAACAACAGATCAAGGTCAGTCGTTGACCTTAAACCCAGGACTCTCATATTTTGACATTTTCAAATATCTCCTCAAAAGCCACCGGGCCCATTGTATCCAAATTTCATACAGAGCCTCCAGGGGCTGGGGGAATAAAAAAATTAATCAAACGGTCCCGATCACATGCCGTGTTCATATAACCTAAAAACCTTTAAATCATTGGACCAATGGTCCTGTAACTCACCTGATCCTTCACTGTCAATAGACACAATTTGTCCTTTCCCTTATTTAGTATATGTTTTAAACCAATGGGTTTAGAGGAGAGCATATTTTATCCACTGCATATAAATCCACAGTTTAAGGTAGTCGAATACTGAATAGGATTATTGGCGGGGCATTCAAACCATTATACCAGCTAAATAACTCAAAGAGCTATAAAACACTCGGATAAGAAAAAAAATCACCGTTTTGTTTTCCTAAAAAAAAAAATAATAGTTTGTACTTCTACATACTTTTTTTACCAATTCTCCATTTAAATTCATATCTCTTACCCATAAATGCTCTTTCATTTCTGCAAATCATATAATCTATAATATAGGATCTGTCACAAACTACAAAAGTAATATTGATAATAAGTATATTTTTGCATTTTTTAAAAAATGGAAGAAATTGAATTTCATGCAAAACGTCGAGAAATATATATTTAACCTATGGGGCAAGGCAAGCTTGTGTTATTATTTTACATTGTACGTTACAGAATAAAACAAAAAAAAATCATTTCACCGTTCGTTTCGTTTCCTAGAAAAACAATGTTAAAGTTCAAAAACATCCCCAAAACAGACTGCCTAAATTCTGCACCTGCTGCAAGCACAGCCGGTCCTTGCCTTGTTATTTATTTTTCTGTTATCCCGGTTCTACCCTAGAGTTAAGAGAAATTACTGTATGCTTTCTTCTGATTTCGTCACCATATATTGTCAGTGTCACTGACGAGGCTTTATCAGCAGAAATTACCTAGTCTGGCCCATGTTCCTACTTGAAGGAAGAGTTTTAAGATTTAATTATGCCTACAAAAATGCGCAGCTGGAATGGAAAGTGTAACGACCTTGATCATTCTGGTTCCTAAGGAACAGTCTGATCTCGGTTTCCATTGTTTTTACAGACCCATATTCCTGAAAACGTAGGATCTTTACGGTAGACACTGTTGGCGTGTGTTATATCTGTATATACTCTACAGATGAACGATTTTACCTTGAACAATAAATCTCTTTTGTTTTAACAAATAACAAAAACAGAGTTATTCCGTATACAGCTGCCTTAGCTATTTCCGATATAATAGCATAACATTCCAAAGTTAATCTTGCCGGAAATTAGCTCAAGGTCAACACAAGGTCATCATTTGTAGAAACTTTAAGAAGCCCGGTTCCCAAGGCTTCATAACAAGGACCACGAGGTCATTGATCTTTCAGTTTTGGAGAAAAAGTAGTTTTAATTTTTTTTTTACCATAGATGGGCATGATGGCCGTCTTCAATGGTCATATGGCCAAGAGCATCGGAACAAATGATTGTTCCTTTGACCCAGTGAAGCTCTAAATGCATTATAACTTCAATCGGCCCAGCGGCTTCAGAAGATAAAAATGTTTGTAAATTTTGTCCGGCGACAAACTCTCAGTGACCTTGAAAAAATATCAAAGAATGATCTTGACCTTTAGCAACATAATATCTTCTTCTATTCATTTAAATAACGTTTAAATCAATTATTATATCTTTGACTTATGCAGTGTCTGAGAAATCTACTGTCTCAGTTTTTTCTGCTATAAAAAAATAATATTCAAAAATTGACCTTGCCATAAATTAAGTGAAGGTCAAAGCACAGTCATCATTTGAATAAACTTTGTAGGGCTCGAGTCCCCAATGCTTCAAACAAAGTTTCAAGGGTCATTGGCCCTTTGGTTTTGGAGAAAAAATTTTTTTTTAAAATGTTCTTACCATATATAAGCATGGCGGCTATCTTGGTCATATTAACAAGACCACCCGGACAAGCTCTGGCACCCCCAACCCATTGAAGCTCCAGATGAAATATGAATTCAGTTGGCCAAGTGGCTTCAGGAGAAGATGTTTGAAAATGTTAACGGGTGACAGATGGCCAGTGACCTTGAACATAGACTAAAGAATAACATGGGATTTTTAAACATAAAGTTTTAATTTGCTCATTTAGTTATTCACACATACCAAATATTAAACCCAAAACTTATATAGTTCCTGAGGAATCTTCTGTTTAAGGAGTATCCCATATAAAAGCATATAACTCACAAGTATCAACCTTGTTATAAATAAGGTGAATGTCAATGCACGGTCATGATTTGAACAAACTATGATGAGCCCTAGTCCCCAATGCTACATACCAAACCATAAGGTCATTGGGCCTATGGTTGCGGAAAAGAAATTTTTTAAAATGTTTTACCATTTATGGGCGTGAGGGCTATCTTGGTCATGTGACCAAGATTATCTGAACAAACAAAATCTGATGGGCGGGTTGTGTGATTTTGGGTGTTTTGGAGTGCTTTGGGATGTTTTGAGATGTTTTGGGTAATTCGATGGACCGACCAGTGAAGGTTCATATGAAATATAACTTCGGTCCAGTGGCTTCACAGACGATGTTTGAAAATGTTGACGGGCGACAGTATAGAATCTCAAAGACCTTGAACAAAGGTCAAAGAATGACCATGATCTTTTAGTGGAGCAAACTTGATGGGCTATCTTTCAAGGGGGTGGTCTACTGAGTGAAACATTTGTTTTTATATATTAAAATAATTGTCTGAGCCTCTAGTTATCACATTCAGCGTGTGCCACCTTGGCACACCTTACATAACTCTGTAATGGGCAGTTATTTACGTTACCCCTTTAAATTTCGAATATCAAAAATATTTATTGAAGTCAACAAGAAATGTGTTTAAACTATATAAATGTATCAAATCTAAATATTTTCTGTAAGAACAGTTAATATGCTATAGATTAGACTGCTCAGAAAACAGTTCAGAACTTTGGTGTTGTTACTTTCGTTACAATATATCATGTACCCTTTGAAAATTCAAAATTGGAACTTAAGTTGTTTCATTTTACAAAGACTCTATTACAAAATGGCCCAAAATGGTCATTTTTACTTACTATTCAATTGGCCCCTTTCAGTGCGTTTCTAGCAAAACAAATATTTGACCTCTAGCTTTTATACTTTGTCAACCACGTCCTGTTAAACAGTTTAACTTATTCTCTGTTTTGGCTTAAAAGCCATTTTTCGTATAATTTTCGTACAAAAGAGGCTAAAAACCAATTTAAACTTGACACATTGGAACCTTTTGCAAAGAAAATCATGTCAACAATGATATAACAAAATAACTTAAAATTATTTTGACCTTACAACACATTTTAGCCAGAGTAACGTACATAACAGATTAAAATGTTTGCGTAAAGCGTCTGTCATTCACATCAGGAAAACACTCTTTTCAAATTCTGACTTTGAAACAACGCAGTTGTGATAAATCTGTTTATTGTTTATCGTAAAATGAAATTTTTGCATACTAGCCGCCTACATAGTCGGAAAACAGTGTTATTTACATGACATACAATGCTGAGATTGTCCCGATTTTCAAATAAAGCTCCTCCATGAGTTAATCTGTACATGCATTTTTTTTCATTAACATCTAAATAACTTTAAAAGTTTAAACAAAACCACGAAATATCAAATAAATTATAATTACTTACAGTTTTGTATTCAGAAAGGTGACGTTTGTAACACTTGAAAAAAATCTCCCCGAGATTAAATATTGCTTTTGCCAAATATGCGTAAGCTTTATTATTCTGATAAAAAAAACATTTTTTGAACGGCCGGTTTAAATCCCCTCATTTAACTCATTATTGACAGCCCCAAGGTGGAGCATCAGTTCCGGTGTATCTATGTCATAGTTTGACGTGTTGTCCTCTTATCTGTTGTCTTCGAAAACTTGATTTGTCGTTTATGTATATTTGCCATCATTCTGGTATATAATTGGCATATATGGAAAAAAAAGAAAATAGATGAAAATTTTGTATGCATAATTTTGTTTAAGGTCAGCTTTGTACCCATGTACTTGTAAGGGGCTGCATGTTTATCTGGCTAACAGCTAGTATCGTCTTACTACTTGTCTTATATCTTTATGCAGCTATTTCCGGTTTGGTATCTTGGTAGGGTGGTTGTTGCGCAGATAACATTAATTCCTGCTCGTTGCCCCTTTACTCTAATTTACCTTTCTATAAAAACAATGTATAACCCAAAGTTACCTTGTAGCATATATTTTCACCAAAGTAACGTACATATCAGCGTAAAAGGTATGTGTAATTATTTCCTGCTGCAGCCATAGTAAAATACCGTTGGGCTACTGTGGAAAGCTTCCCCGTACTTCATCATATTGAAAATTATGTTTTGAATCATCTGGGCTCAATTTGAGCAAGTTAAGCTGAAGCTGGTGCTAGGGACACCTTATTACATTATATCAAATAGAAAATATCATTAAAAATGAAAACATTCATTTAAAATCATAAATCTAATCTGATAAATTGTTTACATTTGAATGTTGTATACGTTACCTTCTTAAATACCAAACCAAGAAGTCAAAGTAAGTGAATTATCATTGACTCAATTAAAAGGGCATTTTGACAATGCTTTTAAAGTAATAACATTATGTCATAAGCACCTTATCCGTGCCTCGACGCAATATCATCCGATTTTGAAAGGAATCAGTTAAACTGAGTCTGCTATGTTCTTTCTCGTGTGTGTTCCTCGCTTCAGCATGATCTTCTGGCAAGTCTCTGCAATAATACTGTATAAATGTGAAAGGCCATACCTCAGTATTTTACTGCAATTTTTTAGAGAGAAACAATAGTTATTTCCGTAGATGTTTTCTATTCGCTTCTGAGAAAGCTATAACCTTTCCAAACATGGTCTACTCTTAAAGGAAACATTTTTTTACAGCAGCAAATTCTTTTAAAAGTAGGCCAAAATAAAATTGGCAGAATAACTTACATGACATTGTATCCCTTCACCTTAAATTCTTAGACTGATAAAAACTGAATGAAATTCTGAAGGATGAGTCTCTGGAAGCAAGGAATGAATCACAAAAAAATAACAGCAACCTCTGTTTAACTATGGAATTTAATGTTGCGACACTGCCAATGCCACCTAGCACCAGCTATTTCCTTTTTCAAACTGACTCAGAAAGAGCCCAGATGATTCCAAATGACCAGAACATGAAGTACAAGGAAGCATTTCACCTAAGCAACATGCCACTTTACACTAGCAGCAGTGGGGTAAAATAACTTTTTCTTTTTAAACTGTTATATACGTTACTTCGTTTTGGATATTCTATACGGCCAAAAGTAATTAAACTATGGTTTCATATATTGCTTTTATAGGAAAAGGTCATTACAGATAAAGAAGTGCAAAAGGTCAACAATCAGAAACTGATTCAACTAGTGCCACAACCCTCCCACAACACCAAACTAAAAAATAGTAACATAAAGCATACAACAAGTACTCAATCTCATCTTTGCATGTCATGTAAATAACACTGTTTGCCGCCGATTAGTTTATTAAACAATGCAAAAATTTCATTTTACGATAGATAATATACATAAATATCACAACTGCGTTGTTATAAAATCAGAATGTGAAAAGAGTTTGTTTTTTGTTGTTGTTGTTTTTATGGCTGAAATGATAGACGCTTTATGCAAACTTTTTTATCTGTTAAGTACGTTAATCTGGCTCAAATATGTTGTAAGGACAAAAATCATTTTAAGCTATTGTGTTATATCATGATTAACATTATCTTTTTGCAAAAGGCCCCAATTTGTCAATTTCAAATTGGTTATTAGCCATTTTTGTATGCACAATTATACGAAAAATGACTTTTCAGCCAAACACAGGGAATATGTGTAACTGCTCAATAGGATGTGGTTGACAAAGTATAAAGGCTAGAGGTCTCATATTTCTTTTGCTAGAAACGCACTGAAAGGGGCCAATTGAATAGTAAGTAAAAATGATCATTTTGGGCCTTTTTCAAATAAAGTCTTTGTAAAAAGCAACAACTTAAGTTCCAATTTTAAATTTTCAAGGGGTACATGATATATTGTAACGAAAGTAACAACACCAAAGTTCTGAACCGTTTTCTGAGCAGCCTAATTTATAGCATATTAACTGTTCTTACAGAAAATATGTTTAAACACATTTCTTATTAGCTTCAATAAATATTTTTGATAGTCAAAATTTAAAGGGGTAACGTAAATAACTGGCCACTACAGAGTTATGCAAGGTTTGCCAAGGTGGCAAACGCTGAATTAGATAACAAGAGGCCCTGACGATCATTTTGATATATAAAAACAAATGTTACACTCCGTAGACCACTAGCCTCCTTTTCTAGGCCACTTATGCAATCAAATTTGCTCCTCTATTTAGAAACATTAGATCTTCATTTGCCCATTCAATTAGCCCTATATACCAAATATTATATACCTTAGACTTAAATAGTTTCTGATAAATTCCCTGGTCAAACATTTAGCCGTATAAAAACATAACTCAGAAAAAATGATCTAGCCATAAATTAGGTTAAGATCAATAGAAGGTCATGATTTGTATAAATTATGATGGGCTCGAGTCCCCCAATGCTACATATCAAGCCACAAGTCATTGAGCCTTTGGTTCTGGAGGAGAACATTTTTGAAGGGTTTTCATTATATATAAGCGTGGCCGCCATTTTGTCATATGATCCAGATCATCTGAACGAACTTTTATTCCTTTGAAGCAGTGAAACTTCATATGAATTATCACTTTAATCAGCCCAGTGGCTTCAGAAGAAAAAGATGTTTAAAGGTGTTGTCCGGCGACAAAATCCCAGTGACCTTGTTCAAAGGTCAAAGAAAGACCTTGGCCTTTAGCAACATACTATCTTCATTTGCTTATTTAGCTTATTAGATATACCAAATACTATACCTTAGACTTAAATAGTTTCTGAGAAATCTTCTGTTTAAGTATTTTCCCATATAAAAGCATAACTCACCAAAATTGACCTTGCCATAAATTAGGCGAAGTTCAACGTACGGTCATGTTTTGCACAAACTAAGATGAGCCCCAGTCCCCGTTGGTACATAAAAAAACTACAATGTAATTGGGCCTTTGGGTCTAGAGAAGCAATCTTTTGAAGGGATTTTCACCATATATGGACATGGTGGTCATGTGATCCAGACCCCGCGAACATATTTTCGTAACCCTATCCCACTGAGGCTACGTATAAAATTTGGCTTTGATTGGCCCAGCGGTTTTGGAGAAGGAGATCTTCGAATATAGTGACTGACGGACGACGGATGCCTGGCTATACTTAAAGCTCAAATGTGAGCCCTCAGCTAAGGTGATCGTATAAGCCAACTTACCAATGCCTTTGAAACTTGGTATCTAGCATTGAGTACACAAGTTCTACAAAGATTTTTCAAATGATGACCTTGGTTTGACGATGGCCTTACAATGTTGAATAAGAGACGGTGCTAGAACATAAGATTTCATGGAAAACATTGAAGATTTTGGCCAAAAAATTGGTATATACAGTCATCCTAATGGGTACATGAAGATTTGTGAGTACAAGAGGTCAAGGTCATTCTTTAACCTTTGGCCCAGGACTCTCATATTTTGACAATTTTGAACATCTTCTCTAAGGCCACTGGGCCAATTGTAACCCCTGACCCAGGACTCTTATATTTTGACGATTTCAAACATATCATCAAAAGCCCTAGGCAAACTGTAACAAAGTAAAGAGGAAAATTCTCAGGAACTGACACAATTCAATCCCAGATCCAGCCTAAAAACCTTCAGACGCTGAGGGAATGAAAAATTATCCAAATGGTCCCGGTAGGTCACATGATCAAATTGGCCAGCGTGCCCAAATATGAAAAAAAAAACCTTGAAAATCTTCTTCTCCGGAGCCAACTGACTGATCGCCTTGAAACTTGGCACGTAGCAGTGCTACCAAGATTTTTCAACAAGAGCTCCGCTGAGTGAGGCAATATACGCCCGTTGAGGCTTAAAGTTGGAAAGGAAACAAGAAATGAGAGAACTTTGTCAGAAGCTTAAATCTTCAATAATGAGGCAGATACTACAAAACAAACAAAGCTAATATGAAAATCGTAAACCAAAATTACATAGGGATATATTCCATCAAAACTGAAAGTAGGGTTATTTGTGATCCCGATCAGACTGTCGCTGCGCGGAAGCGATGTTAGGCAAGCACTTAATTGACTTTAACCTGTTTAATTATACCTAGTCTATGAATAACATTTAAGTCGGCACACATGAAAGGGCCGAGGTGCCCGATTTATGGTTTCTCAAATGCGCGCGTGTAGACCCTTTGAGAATTTTGGCATGAAGCTTGCTTAAGGACTAACAGGCTCGTTTTATTTATTTATTTTGCTATAATATCATTTCGTTTCGTGGCAGCCGTAAAATGCGGGAAAACCATGGGTTGTATCTTTTCTGTAAACTATCACCCCAAAAGAAGTTTCATCTTACAGGAAAGACTTTGCACATCAGGAACTAATTCTTTCATTTACAAGTAGACCCCTTTTGACGAGGGGCAAAATATGTTATTCCGAATCATCTCTCTGGAAATTTATCAGTTCTCCTTAAAGGCAGAATTGTGAAAAATTTCGAACATCCTTAACTCGCTAGTGACCATCACACTCCCCCACCTCTTTGTTTTAACTTGGACAGGTCCATTTTAAGACTCTCGCGATTTGTGGGTTTACAACAAGTATTTGTTTACTGAGTTGTTTATATTTTTTCATACAATTATTTTAGGGCATATATTTTCATTTAATCTATAAATTATCGTTTTTAAAGACAGCATGAACAGAAAGGCATTGAAATGCATAGTATTTATTTCCGTTTCCGTGACAAGATACTATTATAGCAACTTTTGGCGTTCGATTGGTAATGATTCGAAGTGGACCAACATAAAACATATCTCACACAGCAAACAAAGTGGGGACACTCCTAGTGAAAAGAATTTGCTCCTTTTTTTTTTTTTTTTTATTTATTTATTTTTTTTTGGGGGGGGGGGGGGGGGGGGGCAAGGCCAGAATAAAACTGAGTAAGGTGACAAACATAAAAATTGTTAAGTTGCCTCCCACGAAAGCAAGAACCCAGGTAGTTCAGTAGGTTAAGCGCTGGCCTGCTGATCTAGCGGTTTCGGGTTCGAGCTTCGCTGTATGCGGGAATCTTTTCAGTCCAAGACGGGGTTCTGGTGTACATACTAGAAAATTTTATAGTAAGAATTGGGTACTTTAAGGGGAGGCAACTCTGTCATTTACATGTTTGCTCCCTTTTTGAGGGGTCAGGTCTAAAAGAAAGGAAATTCTGGCTTTAAGGAGTGGTTATCATCTCAGAAGGGCTATGTTATTCAGGAAAGCAAACAGGAAGTGGCAAAAGTTGACCCCCTAGAAAAAAAGGCTGAAAAAAACATGGAGGTGTTACCATACATCGTAACAGGTTTTATTTTGTATAATATATAAATTTGTTTCTCTGGCCGTGTATGTATGAGGGGGGGGGATGCAGTTTATACCCTGATCAGCTGTCGTGTTCTCAGGTGATGGTCTATGTCTTCACTGTTTGTCAACCTCCATTGATTGGGTCTGAGACTAGAATAAGGTTCATCATATACTTAATGCTTAACGACTTTTCATAAATCATGATATTTGTATTTCAAGTATACCTTAGTGATCATTCAGCAATGGATTATTACGCCACATTCATGATGTTTTGACATTCGTGATGTCATGACATCGTGGAGTTGTCAGTGCTACGTCAAAAAGAAACATATGAACATAGCATACTGATGGTTATAAGAAATATGGCAAGAAGATAGAAGAGAAATCCGTGATGAAGAGGGTAATACGCCGAAAATTTGGTGTGGTGGCACATAAAGATCTAGGATCAGTACAATGCGTTAAATGTACAACCCCTTAGGATTTCAATATCAAAGAATAATACCAATTTGTTTACTGTTTCTGTCGACCGATCCAGAATTGTGCAAAGTAGTGTCAAACGAGAATTCGGTCGACAACATAAATTATGGTAGATGACACTTTTGTTAATGACCGTCGACCGAGATGTCGATTGTATAGGTCGACAGCCATTTTTGTAAGTATTATAACTGACTGGTTCGGTCGACAGCACAGACAGGAAAATCCGTATTACCTCCGTGATTTTTCGCCTCCTACATTTTGAGCCGCTATTTCGTTTATTAAACCATTTAAACAATTACTCGAATCATCTCCGTTTTTCATTGCAGAATGTAGTATATCAAAATAAAGCCATTCAGAATCCTTGTCTATTGAAAACAAATGAAAGGGTTCACGATACCGCTTCTTAGCAACGATCAACTTGGCAATGACTATTAATGAGCCGCGACACGACAAAACCAACAATGTGGTTGTGCGGACAGCGCAGACTCAGACCAGCCTGGGCAGCAGCACAAATTAACCAGACTCTTCGTTAAGTGCCCAAAGGGTAGCTAAGGGTCTAAGCTACCTCCATGCGGACAGCGAAGACTCTGATCAGACTGGGCGGATGCCCAGGCTGATCAGAGTCTGCGCTGGGCGCACAACCACATTGTTGGTTTTGTCACGTCGCGGCTCATTTGTTTTTATTTTATTGTCAGAAAAAGCCCAAAAGTTACAAGACCTACAACAATATTTAAAGGAGGGGTATGCTGATAATTTAAATGTTCCCGTTCTTTCCACATGCCATGGGATACCAGTTTCCGACATATTTGCACCGGTTATCCTAACAAAGGATACTGAAACTGTCGGTCAAGAACAGGGAAGAGCAAAAACGGAGAAACCACGCTCTTATAAATCAACAATCAAGGAAGAGAGAGAAAGTGTGAAATTGAGCTCTTATGAACAATTATTCTTTAAAGAAAATGTCTTACAGAAGAAAATATTTTTGCTGGGTAAGGCTGGGGCGGGTAAGACAACATTCTGCCAGCACCTTACCGATATATGGTGCAATGATAAAGCATCCCCACAGTTTCAGGATGGTGAGGTTTTGAAGCTGTTTCGCCACCTATTTCATGTATCATGCAGGTTCGCTGAATCATCAGAATCTATATTTGACATGATCTGTAATCAGTTATTCTGTGAAAATGATGAGATGATAAAGTTTGCGAGTGAAGTACTGAAGAATAAGCCTGATGAATGTTTCGTGATAGTTGATGGCATCGATGAATGGAAAGGTTCGGCTAATAAGGAAACGCGTAGAAGAGGTGATATTCCTGGTCTACCCAGCAGAAAGGGACTCGAAGATTGCGTTGTATTGTCCACATCCCGGCCAGAGAGAATTCATATGTTACCAACTAAACTTGATAAGACTTGCAGTGTTTTGGAATTGCATGGAATAGAAGATGCTACAAAGTTGATACGTTCTATATTAGAAAAAATAGAGGATCCTCACCCAAAAGAGTCTTGCGACAAGTTTTTATTACAGATTTACCAAAATAACATGAGGGGTCTCATACAATTTCCCCTAATGCTGATTAATGCACTTAATATCTGGGACATGAACGAAACCCTAAGCAGCTCAATGTGTGTAAACTACAGCAATATGGTGGAGGGATTATTTTCACGTGCAAAGGATGCAAACCGAATAGAAGAACATGGGCAAGGAAGAAGACAGAAAACCTCTGTTGAACTACCTGCTAAACTACCTGATTGCTTTCTTCACGCGGATTTGTGCAAGCAAAATACAACCCTTATCATTAACCTCGGTAATTTAGCATTTGACCTACTGTTCGGAGATGATCAAAATTCGTCACTGATGTTTACAGAACAACAAACCCGGAAGTATTTAACCGAGATCGATCTTAAAACTTGTTTAGCTGTAGGAATTCTGTCCAAAGCACAAACAATTAGCAGAAGTATTAGGAAAGTTGCCAGTTTTTCATTTTGTCACAAAACATTTCAGGAATTTCTGGGGGCATTGTGGTTATCAACGGAGCAGTGTAGCATACAGCAGATTAAAAGGATTGATAATTTGGTTGACAACGAAGTTTTTATACTGTTTTTGTGCGGATTATCTCCCAATGCCGGTGACAGATTCTGGCAATACATTGTTGAAGAGGTGATGGAGAAGGATGAGGAAGTAACTAAAGTCCCATTAGGAGATTATAAGTACATTTGGAATAACGAAAACAGGACATTACAGAAATTGGTACTGAAGTGTATCAGAGAAGCCAGGAACACTGACTTGGAGCATCATCGACAACTTTGTTATTTCATTCCTGATATTTATATAGATCACATCACTTATAAAAGGGACATTACTCTGATTAACGATTTGGTGGAGAAATTTGTGGCTGACATCAAATATGTAACACTGTTTCGCAAAATACCATTAGACATAGTTAAATCTATGAAGAAAATGCAGTCAGCCATTCGTATAAGCCTTGCTTCAGGCCACCATGACAGACCGGCTGTGTTGGAGTTGCCAGATCAGCTAAAGGTACTATCAATTGAGGAATGGTACACAACTTTTGAAATAGAGTTACCCAAATATCTCACAATATTAAATTTAAGAGACATCTATCTGTCCCACAGTGGCATAGAACAGATGTTAACATGTCTCCATGATTCTTCTACCTTACGGTACTTACATCTTGAGGAGCTGATCTGTACTGATCATGGTGACAGTTGTTGTTTTCCAGAGCTGGATCTACAGAGACATCGCTCGTTAGAGGAAGTGGAGCTGAAGAGGTTTTCTGTTAAGAGTGTGCTGCTGCCTGGTCAAGGGACAATTCCCTTACCTCTCACAAAATTAACTGTTGGGGACATTAAACTGTCACACAGTAGCATAGAACAGATGATTTCCTGTCTCCGTGTTTCGTCTACCTTACGGTACTTATGTCTTGTGAGTCTGTACTGTAGTGATCATAGTGGCAGTTGTTGTCTCCTAGTACTGGATCTACAGAGACATCACTCGTTAGAGGAAGTGGAGCTGAAGTCGTTTTCTGTTAAGAGTGTGCTGCTGCCTGGTCAAGGGACAATTCCCTTACCTCTCACAAAATTAACTGTTGGGGACATTAAACTGTCACACAGTAGCATAGAAGAGTTGTTTTCCTGTCTCCGTGTTTCGTCTACCTTACGGTACTTACGTCTTGAGGAGCTGAACTGTAGAGATCATGGTGACAGTTGTTGTCTCCCAGCACTGGATCTACAGAGACATCACTCGTTAGAGGAAGAGGAGCTGAGGTCGTTTTCTGTTGAGAGTGTGCTGCTGCTTGGTCAAGGGACAATTCCCTCATCTCTTAAAAGATTAACTGCTAAATACATTAAACTGTCACACAGTGGCATAGAAGAGTTGTTTTCCTGTCTTCGTGTTTCGTCTACCTTACGGGACTTACATCTTGAGGAGCTGAACTGTAGAGATCATGGTGACAGTTGTTGTCTCCCAGCACTGGATCTACAGAGACATCATCTCACAACATTATATGTCGGGGTTATTACACTATCACATAATGCCATAGAACAGTTGTGTTCATGCATCCGTGTTTCTTCTACCTTACGGTACTTAAGTCTTGAGAGTCTGTCCTGTAGTGATCATGGTGACAGTTGTTGTCTCCCAGCACTGGATCTACAGAGACATCACTCGTTGGTGGAAGTGAAGCTGCAAAGTTTATCTTTTGAGATTGTACTGCTGCCTGATCAGCTGGAGAGTTATCTCCATATAATACCTACATTAGACATAGACATAAGGAAAGTTAACATGCCTGTCCAGAATTGGAAAAGATGGCTATATAGCCTCTCTAATCTACCATACAGACTGAAGGTGGTTCTGTGGAAATGTAATATAAACGACGACCACAAGTCATATATCCGCTCCTATTTTCACTTCAAAGCGATACGGGATGGTTATTCTTGTTTTAAGTTCGAGACAAAACAGGGTCAGTGATGTGTTGTAATACAGACAGTCATCAAGTCATATATCCTCTCTTGTTCTCACTGGATAGTGGTGCTAATTTCAAGAAAATAATGCTTGAAAATTGAAATATCCGTTGCTTTGCCGAAGAGATACCTTACAGCATGTGCATACAGTGAAGACTCAGATCAGCCTGCGCATCCGCGCAGTCTGATCAGAGTCAGCACTGTTAGCATGAACAAGATATATATCCTGGGTAATAGTCGAAAGAAAACGTCAACCTTCTGATAAGGAGGCTTATCTTTAACACTTGCGGAATGCCATTGGCTTAAGGTCTATTTTCACTAGATGTCTGTCGTATAATTAAGGTGAATGGGTACACTTTCAGGGGAGGCAACTTTGCCATTCTCGTTTTTGCCTCCCATTTCAATAGGAGTCAATTCTTTAAGAAAATAATTTGCTCCCCTAGGTGCAAACTCTTTCCTTTAACTGTAGATCTCATTTCGAAAGGACTTCTTCACCCAAGGAAGCAAACTTGCCCCCTTTTTAACAGATACTGTAAAAACATGAACTATTCCCATAAACCAGGCTTGAATACAAAAAAGGATCTAGCAACAAAAGAACTACATATGGCATGTGTTTATCAGTAAAGGAAATGAAACGTCAATCCTTTGAAAAGCAGGCTTATATCTGAATATTTGCAGAAAGCAATAAGCTTAAGTTTTTTTCCGAGATGCTAATCATATTGTTAAATCTAGAAAGACAAACTTACCAGGACCCTCGCCATATAAACTTCATTGAGACGGACGCCAGTGGAGCGTGATTAACATTAGTGGAGCCATACAGACAGTGGAGTGTGTTTAAAATAAGTGGAACCATACAAAGACTGGAGGTGTTTTTTTTATTACATTAGTGGAACCAAACAGACAGTGGAGCATGTTTAATATTAATGGAACCAGACAGACAGTGGAGTGGGTTTAACAGTATTGGAACCATACGGACACTGGAGCGTGTTTAAGATTAGTGGCACAATACAGACAGTGGAGTGTGTTTAAAATTAGTGGAACCATACAGACATTGGAGTGGGTAAACAATATTGGAACCATGCAGACAGTGGAGCGTGTTTATTGGAACCATACATACAGTTAAGCGTGTTTAACATTAGTGTAACCATAGAGACAGTGGAGCGCGTTTAACATTAGTGGAACCATACAGACAGTGGAGCGTGTTTAGTGGAACCATACAGACGGTGGAGCGTGTTTAACATTAGTGGAACCATACAGACAGTGGGGCGTGTTTAGTGGAACCATACAGACGGTGGAGCGTGTTTAACATTAGTGGAACAATATAGACAGGTGAGCGTGTTTAGTGGAACCATACAGACATTGGAGCGTGTTTAGTGGAACCATACAGACGGTGGAGCGTGTTTAATATTAGTGGAACCATACAGACAGTGGAGCGTGTTTAGTGGAACCATACAGATAGTGAAGCGTGTTTAGTGGAAACATACAGACGTCGGAGCGTGTTTAACATTAGTGGAACCATACAGACAGTGGAGCATGTTAAGTGGAACCATACAGACAGTGGAGCGTGTTTAGTGGAACCATACAGACGGTGGAGCGTGTTTAACATTAGTAGAACCATACAGACAGTGGAGCGTGTTTAGTGGAACCATACAGACAGTGGAGCGTGTTTAGTGGAACCATACAGACAGTGGAGCGTGTTTTGTGGAACCATACAGACGGTGGAGCGTGTTTAACATTAGTGGAACTATACAGACAGTGGAGCGTGTTTAGTGGGACCATACAGACAGTGGAGCGTGTTTTGTGGAACCATACAGACGGTGGAGCGTGTTTAACATTAGTGGAACTATACAGACAGTGGAGCGTGTTTAGTGGAACCATACAGACAGTGGAGCGTGTTTAACATTAGTGGAACCATACAGACAGTGGAGCGTGTTTAATATAAGTGGAACCATACATACAGTGGAGCGTGTTTAACATTAGTTTAACCATACAGACAGTGGAGCGTGTTTAGTGGAACCATGCAGACAGTGGAGCGTGTTTAGTGGAACCAAACAGACGGTGGAGTGTGTTCAACATTAGTGGAACCATACAGACAGTGGAGCGTGTTTAGTGGAACCATACAGATAGTGAAGCGTGTTTAGTAGAAACATACAGACGTCGGAGCGTGTTTAAAATTTGTGGAACCATACAGACAGTGGAGCGTGTTTAACATAAGTGGAACCATACATACAGTGGAGCGTGTTTAACATAAGTGGAACCATACAGACAGTGGAGCGTGTTAAGTGGAACCATACAGACAGTGGAGCGTGTTTAGTGGAACCATACAGACGGTGGAGCGTGTTTAACATTAGTGGAACTATACAGACAGTGGAGCGTGTTTAGTGGAACCATACAGACGGTGGAGCGTATTCAACATTAGTGGAACCTTACAAACAGTGGAGCGTGTTTAGTGGAACCATACAGACAGTGGAGCGTGTTTAGTGGAACCATACAGACTGTGCAGCGGATTTAATGGAACCATACAGACGTGGGAGCGTGTTTTACATTAGTGGAACAATACAGTCAGTGGAGTGTGTTTAAAATTCGTGGAACCATACAGACAGTGGAGTGGGTAAACAATATTGGAACCATGCAGACAGTGGAGTGTGTTTAGTGGAACCATACCTACAGTTAAGCGTGTTTAACATTAGTGTAACCATAGAGACAGTGGTCGTGTTTAGTGGAACCATACAGACAGTGGAGCGTGTTTAACATTATTGGATCCATACAGACAGTGGAGCGTGTTTAGTGGAACCATACAGACAGTGTAGCGTGTTTAGTGGAACCATTCAGACGCTGGAGCGTGTTTAACATTAGTGGAACCATTCAGACAGTGAAGCGTGTTTAGTAGAATAATACAGACAGTGGAGCATGTGTAGTGGAACCATACAGACAGTGGAGCGTGTTTAGTGGAACCATACAGACAGAGGAGAGTGTTTAGTGGATACATACAGACAGTGTAGCGTGATTAGTGGAACCATACAGACAGTGGAGCGTGTTTAACATTAGTGGAACCATACAGACATTGGAGCGTGTTTAACATTAGTGGAACCATTGTGATAGTGGAGTGAGTTCAATAGTACTTGAACCATAAAGACAGTGGAGCGTGTTTAGAATTAGTGGAACCATAGTGATAGTGGATTGAGTTTAACAGTACTGGAACCATAAGGACAGTGAAGCTTGTTTAATGTACGTTGATTCAAATGAACAGTAGAGTATGTTAAACATGTGGAACTATACTGACAATGGAGGGTGTTTAACATTACAGGAACCATTCTGACAGCTGAATGTGTCTAACATAACTGGATCCATATTTACAGTGAACTGTGTTTAACATTAGTGGAACCATACAGACAAAGTAGCGTGTTTAACATAAGTGGAACCATACAGACAGTGAGCGTGATTTACATCAGTGGAACCTTCCAGAGAGTGGAGCGTGATTAACATAAGTGGAGCCTTACACACAGTGGAGCGTGACTAACATTATTGGAAGTGGAGCTTCGTTTACATTAGTGGAAGCATACTGACAATGAACATATAAACTACATTGTAACAAATGACAGTGGTGTGTGCTTAATATCACTGGAACCATACTATACTGACACTGAACATATAAACTACGTTGTGCCAAATGATAGTAGGGCGTGTTTTACTTAAGTGGAACCATACTGACAATGGCCTTGTAAACAACAGTGTGACAAATGAGAGCGGAGCGTGTTTTACATAACGGGAAACATACTGACACTGAGCATATGAACAACATTGAGACAAATGACTATAGAGCGTATTAAACATTAAGGAAACCATATTTACACTCACCATATAAACTTCATTATGGCAAATGACAGTGGAGAATGTTTAAGAATAGTGGAACCATACCAACATTCAGGTATGTTTAACATTTGAGGAACCATACTGACAGTGGAGCATGTTTATCATTACTGGAACCATACAGACAGAGAAGCATGTTTTACATATGAGGAAAACCATGATGACAGCGAAGCGTGTTAAAAATAAGTCGTTTAAGTGGAATGAAACCATACTGGCACTGAACATAGGATCTACGTTGTGACTAATGACAGTGAAGTGTGTTTATCATTAGTGGAACCATACAGACAGTGGAGCGTGTTTTATGTTTGTTGAACCATTCTGACGGTGGAATGTTTCCATATTTCATATAATCAATACTGTGACCAATAACAAAGGAGCATGTTTAGCTTTAGGGCAAGCATTCTGACAGTGGACTGTGGTGGAAATAATAGGAACCATACCAACAGTGGAGCAGGTTAAACATCATTGGAACCATACTGACAGTGGTGCATGTTTTACATGTGTGTTTCTATTCTGAAAGGACCGTGTTAAACATAAGTGGAACCATACTGACAGTGGAATATCATTTAACTTAGTGGAACAAACTGCAAGTGGGGCATGTTATGCATTGTTGGATCCATACTGACATTGGAACAAGTTTTACATTAATGGAACCGTACTGACAGTTGTTTAGGTTTTAACCAAATGGAACCATACTGACAGTGGAGTGTGTTTTGCATTTGTGGAACCATATTAGCAGCTGAGCGTGTTTAGTGAAACCATACTCACAGAAGAGCGGGCTTACAGTGGAGCACATACAACATTAGTGGAACCAGATTGACTGCGGAACGCATTTAACATCAGTGGAACCATACTCACAGTGTTGTACATTATAGGAACAAAAATGAAGTGGAGTATGTTTAACATTAGTGGGACAATACTGATAAAGGAGCATGTTTAACATGCCTGGAACTAAACAAGCAGTGAAGCATACATACAGTTGCGTGTTTTAACATTAGTGGGACAATACTGATAAAGGAGCATGTTTAACATGTCTGGAACTAAACAAGCAGTGGAGCATACATACAGTTGCGTGTGTTTAACATTAGTTGAACCTTATTGACACTGAAGTGTGTTTAACATAAGTGGAACCATGCAGACAGTTGAGCATCATACACATAAGGTCAACAATACAGTCGTTTGAGCACGTTTAACATTATTGGTAACATACTGATAGTCCAGTGTGTTAATCATTAATGGAAGCATGCTGACAATGAACATGTAAACTGCATTCTTACAAATGAAGGTGGAGCGCCTTAACTGACCATACTGAGACTAAGCATATAGACTACACTCTGACAAATGATAGTTGGGCGTGTTTAACAGTAGTGGAATTATACTGACACAGAACATATGAACTATATTGTGACTAATGACAGTGGAGCATGTTGACCGTTTATACTAAAACTCACCATATAAACTGCATTGTGTCAAGGAGCATGTTTAACAAAAGTGGTACCATACAAACAATGGAGTATCATTAAAATCTGAGGAACCAAACTGACAGTGGAGTATGGTTATCATAAGTGGAACCATACTTTAAGTAAATCGAAGCATGTTTAACATTGGTATAATGACATGCGTTTAACATTAGTGGATCATAATGACAGTGAAGCGAGTTAACATTCGAGGGATCCATTCTGATAGTGGAGCTTGTTAAACATTAAGGGAACCAAACTGACAGTGTCGTGTGTTTAACATTAGTGGAACCATACTAACTGTGAAGCGTGCTTAATAACGAAGAACCATACTGACAGTTGAGAGTGTTAAACATAAGTGGAGCTGTACTGAGGATGGGACGTGTTAGACATTAGTGGAACCAAACTGAGAATGATGCATGTTCAACATAATTTGGAACTATACTGACAGAGTAGTGTGTTTAACATAATTGGAACTATAATGACAGTGGGACCATACAAACAGTAGACGAAACATCAGGACAGCTGCCAACATACTGAAAATGGAGGGGGTTTAACATAAACAGAACTAAATTAACAGTGGGGCGTGTCAAATTGTTGTCGACACTATTGACAGCAGAGTGTGTTAACCATCTGTGGAACCATACTGACAGTGGTTTTTTACGGTAGTGGAACTATACAAACAAAATCACTGTGATAAATGACAGAGGAGCATGTTTTGCATAAGTGGAATCATACTGACAGTGGACTGTGTTAAACATTAGAGGAACCAAACTAAATGTGGAGCACGCTCAACATTATTTAAATTATACTGACGGTGGAGCATGTTGAACATTAGTGAAACTAAACTAAAAATAGAGTATGCTCAGCATTAGCGGAGCCATACTGAATGAGGGCGTGTTAAATATTAGAGGAACCATACTGACAGAGGAACGTGTTTAACATAAATGGAGCCACACAGACAGACAAGCGTGTCTGTCATTAGAGGAACCATAATGACAGTAGAGCGTAATAAGCATTATTGGAAATATACTTAAGGTGGAGCATGATTAACATTTATGAAAAACATACGACAGTGGAGTGTTTTAAACATTTGTGGAACCATATTGGCAGTGGAGCATCTCTAACATTCTTGAAAGCAATTGATAGTGGTGCATGTTCAAGAGGAATGGAACCAAACTGAAAGAGCATGTAAAACGTAAGTGGAACCATACAGACCGTGGATTTTGTTAAACATTAGTGGAAGAATACTGACAGTCGAGTGTGCTTTGCTATATCGATCCAACCTAATAATATTAGTTTAACCATTCTAACAGGGGATTGAGTTTAATTCAAATGGAACAAAACTTACAGCGGAGTGTATTTTACATAAGCGGAATTTATTTACAGTTAAGCGTGTTAGTGGAACCACACTCACAGCAGAGGTGTTTACAGTGGAGCTAGAATAACATTAATGGAACAATAATGACAAGGGAGCGCATTAAACATTGGGGAACTATACTTACAGTGGTAAATGTTATAAGAGCCATAATGACAGTAGAGTGTGTTTAACGGTAGTGGAACAATACTGACAGTGGAGCATGGTTAATATTAGGGGATTTTAACTAACAGTGAAGCGTGCTAATCATTAATGAACACATACTGATAGAGGAGTGTGTTCAATATTTGATGTACCATAATGAGAAAGGATCGTGTTAAACATTAGTGGAACCATACAGGCAGTGGAGCGTGTTGAACAATAATATCAGTGGAGTGTGTTTAACAATATTGACAATAGAGCGATTTTACCATTTCTAGACAGTGGGTGCGTTAAACATCAGCGGAATCATACAAACTTTCGAGCATGTTTAAACTGAGTGGAACCATATTGCCAGTGGGCCGTGGCCAACAAATGAAGATCCACACTGACCGTGACGTAAGTTAAACAAAACTTGAATCTTAATGACAGTTGAGAGTGTTTAACATCAGTGGAACCATACTTACAGTGGAGCGTACTGACATTGGAGTTTGTAACTTGTTTGTAGATCTATACTACCAGTGACGATTTTAACATTAGTGAAAGCATACTGACACTCGCCATAACAACTACATTGTGACAAACGACAGAGTGACAGAGGAGCATGTTTAACATTAGCTGACCATACTTTCAGTGGAATGTATTTATCATTACAGGAACCATACTGACAGTGGAGCATGTTCATCATTAGTACAATTATACTGACAATGGACCATGTTAAACATAAGTGGAACCAAACTGAAAGTAGTAAATTTTAACATTAGTTGAAATAAACTGAAACTGCAGCGTATTTTATTTTAGCGGAACCATACATATAGATGATCGAGTTGAATAAAGATGGGGCCAAACTGACAGTAAATCATGTTTAACAAAAGAGGAACCATACTGAGACTGGGTCTTGTTTAACATTGATGGAACTATACTTACAGTGGATCGTGTAAACAATACTGACAGTGGCGTATGTTTTACATAAGTGGAACCAAACTGAGAGAGGCGCGTGTTGAACATTGGTGGAACCATACTCAAAGGAGGGTGTTTTACATAAGTGGAACCATACTGACACTAAACATAGAACTACATTGTGACTAATGGAGCGTTTTAAGCATAAGTGGATATATTAACTCTCACCATATTAACTACATTGTGACTATTGACATAGGAGCATGTTTAACTAAAGCAGAACCATACAAACAGTTGAGCATGTTTAACATTAGAGAAACCAGACTGACAGTGGGCCATGTTTATCACTAATGGAACCATACTAACAGTAAAGATACAACACATTAGTATAACCATGATGCCAGTGAAATGTGTTTAACATAAGTGGAATCATAATAACAGCGGAGCGAGTTAATCATAAGAAGAACAACACTGACGGTGGAGCACGTTACACATTAGAGGAATCGTACTAACAATGTTGTGTGTTTTACATCAGGGCCACCATAGAGAAACCATACTGACAGTGGAGAAAGAGGAAAGGGACAATACTAACAGTGGAGCGTTTTAACGCTATACTGAGAGAGGCTCATGTTTAACATTAGTACAACCATACTGACAATGTAGCGTGTTAAACATAACTTGAACAATACTTACAGTCAAGTTTGGATAGCATTTGTAGAAACATAATAACTGTGGAGCATGTTTAACATTAGTGGAGCCTTACTGACAGTGGAGTGCGTTTAAACCCAGTGGAACTATACTGATAGTGAAGTGTGTTTAACATTTGTGGAACCATTTTTACAGTTGAGCATGTTTAGATACTCAAAGTACAGCATATTAAACATGAAAGGAGCCATAATAGCAATGGAATGTGTTTACAATTAGTGGAACAATACTGACAGAGAGGTGTGTATAGCATTGGTGGAAGTATACTGACAGATGAGGATGTTTAACATAAGTAGATCCATACTGAAAGTAGACTGTGTTGTACATTTAAGGAAATATAATGACAGTGTAGTTATTTTAACATTAACATTACTGGAACCATTCTGACAATGGAGCCTGTTTAACATTAGTATTACCATTATCTTTATGAATCGTGTTTGATATGACTGGAGCGATAATGACAGTGCAGCGTGTTGAATATAAGTGGAACCATAATAAAAGTGGTGTGTGTTTAACATTAGAGGACCGATCATGATAGTGGAGAGTTGATCGTATTCAACAAAAGTGAACCATACAGAAAATAAACAGTGTTTAAGAAAAGTGCAAGCATAACGACAGTTGAGTGTGCTTATCATTAGTGGAGCCATACTGACAGATAAGCATGTTTAATTTTAGCGGAACCATACTGAAAATAAAACGTGTTTATCATAAGTGGAACCATACTAACAATAGAGCAAGTATAACGTAAGTAGAGCCATAATGACAGTTCATCGTGCTTAACATAAGTAGAACCAAACTCACAGTCTAGAAATTATTATGACAGTTCAGCATGTTTAACATAACAGGAACCAAACTCACAGTATTATAGGAACCATTTTGCCAGTGCAGTATCTTTGCCATTAGATTAACTAAACTGAGAGTGGGACATGATGAGCACTAGTGGAACTATACCCACTGAGGAGCGTACTGAACATTAAGAAAACCATAATGACAGTGGAGTGTTTTTAACAAAACGACACCATAATGACATTGGATCGTGTTTAACATTGGTGGAACCACAATGACAATGGAATGTGTTCAACATTATTGAATCCATACTGACAATGGAGCATGTTAACAATTAGTAAGACCATAATGACTTTGGAGTGTGTTAAACATGAGTGGAACCATACATACTGTGGAGCATGTTCAGCATTAGTGGACCCATATTGACATAATGAAAACCTTAGTTGAACCATAAAGAAAGGAGCTTGTGTAACATTTGAAACCATTTAGACAGTGAAGAAGCGTGTTTAACACAAGAGGAACCATACTGACAGTGGAGCATGTTTTACATTTACAGAACCATATAAACAGTAAACTTGTTAATGGAACCATAATGGCAGTGGAGTGAGTTTTACATTAGATGACAGCGGATCGTGTTTAACATTAGTGGAACCATAATGACAGTGGAGTGCGTTTTACATTAGAGGCACAATAATGGCAGCGGATCGTATTTAACAGTGGAGTGTGTGTTTACATTATTGAAACCATACTTACAATGGAGCATTTTTATATTAGTGGAACCATAATGACAATCGAGTATGTTTAACATTGTTGGAACCACAGTGACAAAGGAGCGTGTTGAACATGTTTGGAACCATAATGAAAGTTGAGCGTGTTAACACTACTGGAGCCACACAGACAGTGGCAATTGTTTAACATACGTCAAACCGTACTGACACAGTCTGACAGTGGACTGTATTTAACTTTATTGAAACATACTTACTGTTGTGCATGCTAAACATAAATGACAGTGGAACATGCTAAGCACTAGTGGGACCATAATGACAGTTGAGTGTGTGTTTCATTAGTTCATTAGAGGCTATATAATGACAACGGATCGTATTAAAAATTAGTTTAACCAAAATGACAATAGAGCATGTTTAACAATATAGGAACCATGATAAAACTGGAGCTTGTTTGACATTATTGAGGCCATACTGACAATGCAGCGATTTTATCATTAGTTGAACCGTAATGACAGTGGGTGTTTAACATCGTTGGGACCATAGTGATAAAGGAGCGTGTTGAACATTATTGGAACTATAATAACAGTGCAGCATGCTTAACATTAGTGGAACCATACAGATAGTGGAGAGTGTTTAACATACGTCAAACCATATTGACTGTTTATCACTGGTGGAACCATAATGACAGTTGAATGTCTTAACATTAGTGGAAGCAAACTGGCAATTGAGCGTGTTAAAAATCAGTGGAGCCATATTGACAGTGAATCCTGTTTATCCTAAGTTGAACTATACATACTGTGGAGCATGTTTAAAACCAGTTGAACTATATTTACAGTGGTGCATGTTTTACAATAGTGGAACCATACTGACAATGGAGTGGGCATAACATGAGTGGATAGATAATGACAGTGGAGTGTGTTTAACACTATTGGATCCATTATGACATAAGAATTTGTGCAATATTAGAGAAACCATACAAACTGAGCGTGTTTTAAATTAGTGAAACCAAACTGACAATGATTTGAGTTTACTTTATTGGAGTATGCTAAACATTAGTGGAACCATAATGAAAGTGGAGAAATTTTTACATTAATGGAACCATAATGACAGTGGAGTGTTTTACATTATTTGAACAATACTGACAAATAAGCGTGTTTAACATTATTAGAACCATAATGACAGAGGAGTTTGTTTATCATCAGAGGCGCAATAAAGATAATGTATCGTGTTGCACATTAGTGGAACTACAATAACCGTGGAGCGTGATTAACATTTGTGGAACCATAATGACTTTGAACGTGTTTAGCGCTATTTTACCCACAATGAAGGTTTAGTGTGTTAAACATTAGTAGAATCATACTGACAATGGCAAGTGCTTAACAATATAGGAGCTATAATAAAACTGGAGCTTTTTTTACATTACTGAGACCATACTGACAATGCAGCGATTTATCATTAGTGGAACCGTAATGCCAGTGTGTGTTTAACAGTGTTGGAACCATAGTGATAATAGAGGATGTTGAACATTATTGGAACCATAATAACAGTGGTGTGTGCTTAACATTAATGGAACCATACAGATAGTGGAGAGTGTTTAACATACGTCAAACCATATTGACTGTTTATCACTGGTGGAACCATAATGACAGTTAAATGTGTTACCATTAGTGGAAGCAAACTGACAATTGAGCGTGTTAAAGATTAGTGGAGCCATACTGACAGTGGATCCTGTTTATCCTAAATTGAACTATACATACTTTGGAGCATGTTTTACACTCGTTGAACTATGTTTACAGTGGTGCATGTTTAACAATAGTGGAACCATACTGACAGTGGAGAGGGCATAACATGAGTGGATATATAATGACAGTGGAGTGTGTTGAACATTATTGAAACCATTATGAAATATGAACTTGTGTAACATTAAAGAAACCATACAAACATTGAGCGTGTTTTAAATTAGTGAAACCAAACTGACAATGATTTGAGTTTAACTTTATTGGAGCATGCTAAAAATTAGTGGAACCATATTGAAAGTGGAGAAATTTTTACATTAATTCAGCCATATTGACAGATAAGCGTGTTTAACATTATTTGAACAATACTGACAAATAAGCGTGTTTAACATTACTAGAACCATAATGACAGAGGAGTCTGTTTATCATCAGAGGCGCAATAAAGATAATGTATCGTGTTGCACATTAGTGGGACTACAATAACCGTGGAGCGTGATTAACATTTGTGGAACCATAATGACTTTGAACGTGTTTAGCGCTATTTGATCCACAATGAAGGTTTTGTGTGTTAAACATTAGAAACATCTAGTGGAATCATACAGAAAATGGCAAGTGTTTAACAATATAGGAACCATAATAAAACTGGAGCTTGTTTTACATTACTGAAACCATACTGACAATGCAGCAATTTTACCGTAATGACAGTGGGTGTTTAACATTGTTGGAAACATAGTGATAAAGGAGCGTGTTGAACATTATTGGAACCATAATAATAGTGCAGCATGCTTAACATTAATGGAACCATACAGACAGTGGAGAGTGTCTAACATACGTCAAACCATATTGACTGTTTATCACTGGTGGAACCATAATGACAGTTGAATGTCTTAACATTAGTGGAAGCAAACTGGCAATTGAGCTAGTTAAAGATCAGTGGAGCCATATTGACAGTGAATCCTGTTTATCCTAAGTTGAACTATGCATACTGTGGAGCATGTTTAAAACTAGTTGAACTATATTTACAGCGGTGTATGTTTTACAATAGTGGAACCATAATGACAGTGAAGTGGGCATAACATGAGTGGATAGATAATGACGGTGGAGTGCGTTTGACATTATTGGAACCATTATGACATAAGAACTTGTGTAAGATTAGAGAAACCATACAGACAGTGAGGATGTTTGAAAACTAGTGAAATCAAACTGACAATGACTTGAGATTAACTTTACTGGAGTACGTTTAGCATTAGTGGAACCATAATGAAAGTGAAGAATGTTTTGCATTAATGGAACCATAATGACAGTGGAGTGTTTTACATTATTAGAACAATACTGACAAATAAGCGTGTTTAACATTATTGGAACCATAATGACAGAGGAGTTTGTTTATCATCAGAGGCACATTAATGATTGTGGATCGTGTTTGTCATTAGTGGAACCACAATAACAGTGGAGCGTGTTTAACATTTGTTGAACCATAATGACGGTGAAGCATGTTTAGCGCTACTCGAACCACAATGACGGTGGAGCGTGTTAAGCATTGGTGGAACAATTACACTGACATTGGCAAGTGTTGAACATCAGTGGAATCATACAAACAGTAGAGCCTGTTTAACGTTAGTGGAACCATACAGACTTCGGAGCGTGTTTAACATTAGGTGAACCATAATATCGGTGTGCGTGTTTGACAATAGTGGGAGCATACTGACACTGGAGTATGTTTAACTGGAAAATTGATATATACAGGCATCTTAATGAGTTAATGAGAACATGCAAATGTGTGCATACAACAGGTCAAGGTCATTATTTTGACAATTTCACACATCACCTCAAAAGCCACTGGGCTGATTGTTACCTCATTTCATATAGAGCCTCCAAGGGCTGAGGGAACGAAATTTTGTTCAAATGGTTCAGGTCACATGACCAACATAGCCGCCATGCCCATATATGGTGAAAACCTTTAAAAATCTTCTCCTTCAGAACCAGTTGGCTGATGAACTTGAAACTTGGTATGTAGCATCAAATACCTGAGTACTACCAAGATTCTTCAAATGGTGACCTTGGGTTGACCTTGACCTTTTAACGGCAAGTTTAAATATGGGATAATGCTAGAACATAAGATTTCAAAAATAGTTTTAAAAGTTTGGCCTAAAAGTTGATATATACAGTTGTCTTCATGGGTACATGAAGATTAGTGAGTAAAAGAGGTCAATGTCATTCTTTGACCCTTACCCCAGGACTCTCGTATTTTGACAATTTCAAATATATTTTAAATAGCCACTTGGCCGATTGTTATAAAATTTCATATAGAGCCTCCAGGGGCTTAATGAACGAAAATGTGTTCAAATGGTCCAGGTCACATGACCAACATGGCCGTCATGCCCATATATGGTAAAAACCTTTATAGATCTTCTTCTTTATAACCAATTGACTGGTGAACTCGAAACTTTTTATGTAGCATCAAGTACCTGGGTGCAACCAAAATTGTTCAAATGATGACCTTGGGTTGACCTTGGGTTGACCTTGGGCTTTTTTACAGCATGGTCAAATATAGGAAAACAATACTGCATAAGATTTTATGAAAAGTTTTGAAGACTTTGGCCGAAAAGTTGGTAAATACAATCATCTTAATGAGTACTTGAATAGTTGTGCGTACAAGAGATCCAGGTCATTGTTTGACCTTTGACCTAAGACACTCATTTTTTGGCAGTCTTGAACATCTCCTCGAAAGCCACTTGGCCAATTGTAACAAAATTTCATATAGAGCTTCCATGAGCTGAGGCAAAATCTGTTGAAATGGTCCAGGTCACATGGCCAACATGGCCATATATGGTAAAAACCTTAAAGAATCTTCTTCCCTAGAAACCAGTTGACCGATGGCCTTGAATAATGGTATGTAGCATCATGTGTACTTGAGTAATAACAAGATGTTTAAAATGAAGACCTTCGGTTGACCTTGATTTTTTAATAGCAACATCAAATATGGGAAAATGTTAGAACGTAAGATTTCATGAAAAGTTTTAAAGATTTTAGCCTAAAAACTGATATATACAGTCATCTTAATGAGTACATGACGATTTAATCGTACAAGAGGTCAAGGTCATTCTTTGACCTTTGACCCAGGACTTGCATATTTTGACAATTTCAAACATCTCGATGGCCACTTGACCTATTGGTCAGTTGAGCGATTCAGAGTCTCATGGCCCTCTTGTTACAAAAATAGCATTCTTTTTGCTTCCTTGAATAACAAGGGAAAGAATCTGCTTCTCTAAGAACAAATATCCCTTTAAAGGTTGATCCCTGTGTAGAAGGGAGGTAAAATTCAAACTGACAGACTTGTTTCTCTGGAGAGCGCACCCATATATGAGCCGCGACACGACAAAACCAACAATGTGGTTGTGCGCCAAGCGCAGACTTAGATCAGCCTGGGCAATCGCCCAGTCGGATGATAGTCTTTGCAGTACGCTTTAAGGGTAGCTTAGGGTCTAAGCTACCTCCATGCGGACAGCGAAGACTCTGATCAGACTGTGCAGATGCCCAGGCTGATCTGAGTCTGCGCTGGGCGCATAGCCACTTTATTGGTTTTGTCGTGTCGCGGCTCATATCTTCATTGCCTCCCACAAGGAGTGAAATCTTTCCTTGAAAAAATGGCTCCTATATCTTTCTGGGAAGCAAACAGGAAAACACAAAAGCTTTTTCCCTTTGTAGAAATAACAGAAAAGAATGGACATGAATACAGTCACATTAAGTCATTCTTTTATCGTTTCTCGGTTTATTTGTCTGGTACTCATCTTTTTTCAAGTTATCTAATGTACAGGAAACCAGATTGGAAGCTGCATTTTCTCTGTTAACTTTGCAGAAAAGTGCTGTGTATGTGGGAAAAGGTCTTTAATGAATACATTGTTAAAAGTTCTATGTATGTGGAGAAAGGTCTTTTATGTATACACTATGGTGGCTGGTTTGTGCCATTTCGTCTTTTCGTCTTTTCGCCGCGAAAAGACGCCACGCGAAAAGACGAAAAGACGAAAAGACGCCATGCGAAAAGACGAAAAGACGAAAAAACGCCAGGCGAAAAGACGAAAAGACGAAATAACGCCATGCGAAAAGACGACAAGACGAAACCCGCCAGGCGTAAAAGACGAAATTTCAGCGCGAAAGGACGAAAAAACGCCATGCGAAAAAACGCCATTTGAAACTCTTAATTTGTCGTCTTTTCGCGTGGCGTCTTTTCGTCTTTTCGTCTTTTCGCCTGGCGTCTTTTCGTCTTTTCGCGTGGCGTTATTTCGTCTTTTCGTCTTTTCGCGTGGCGTTATTTCGTCTTTTCGTCTTTTCGCGTGGCGTTATTTCGTCTTTTCGTCTTTTCGCGTGGCGTTATTTCGTCTTTTCGTCTTTTCGCATGGCGTCTTTTCGTCTTTTCGTCTTTTGGCATCACGTGTTTTGCATTAAGATGTATCAATAAATCCTATTCTAAATGCAGTTAATACTTTGAAAACTTAGACAGGTGTTTCTTTTTTAAACTGTGTAGACCCTGATCAGAATGCAATCTGTAAAGAAGTGTACTAATCACGGTTTGCAGTTTTTGCCCCTAAACTGTTCTTTTAAAAACATTACCAAAAATATGAGGAAAGAAGTCATTATGGTATTTCTACTGAACGGGCAGAAAAGAAAATGAGCCGTCCTAATGTTTTGGAGTAAAATACTCCAAACAAGTTTCAACATATCTTAATTTTGATCTTAAACTGCCTAAAAGATTAACCACTTGTTGACCATGTAATCTCTCTCAAACTATGGAAGACGAAGGTGTCTATACAAACATGCACTTCGCTGTAAGTGTTATGATATGAAAAAATAATGATACAGTATTTTCCCTAATTTGACATACATTTAACTGCAGCTAACCCAAAATTTGAACAAGTTTATAGTTTTCTAAAGACGTGCCAATCGCAGACAGAGCAGAGCCTGATTAGACTTCTCTTTGGTTTTCGCATATGTGCCCCAATATATAAGAATTTTATATTGAAAATGTGCCCCCTTCCGCCATTTTTACAAAGGGGCACAACTACCGTTACTTCCTCTACAAGTCTTCTTTAATCGACAGGGATGGATTTTGCTAGCTCAACTAGGGCAGCTGAAGACAGGACTAGGTGGAAAAGGAGTGTTGTAGAGTCATCTGTGGTGCCCCAACGACCTCACAAGATTATGGATAGACTAGACTAGACTAGCGGTTGCAGTCAGTTCGACCCCCCCCCCCCGCCCCCTCTACACACACACACACACACACACACACACACACACACACACACACACACACACTCGCCTCAGTGGTCCTTCAGATGTGACTCTAAACCGCGAGGTCATGTCTTCATATGACCTTAGCATTGGTGGGATCTCTCGATCTCTCAGTTTGAACAATAATATTGTAACACAGTTTACTCAGAAATACATTAAGTAGTAGATTAGGTGCTAGCATTAAGTAATAAATTTGGACCATGTTACCATTATGATCCTAAATCCTAGGACATATGTGTCCTAGGAAAACAGTGGTCTGGTCAGACTCTGCATTGGTAACCATTCTGCGTATGTTATGATACAGCTCGAGATATTAAAATCTACTTGTTCAAATTTAAAAAAAAAAAGAAAAGAAAAACGGTTATTTTTACGTAGGATGCATGGAAACACAGGCTTCAACATATTTGTATCTGTGCCTAAGGTGAACGGCACCACTCTCAATGGGAAGCAATTTTGCATTTTTGACTCCTTTCTTAAGGAGGGTCAGCTCTTGAAAGTAGAATTTGGTCCTCTAGGAGCAAATTCTTTCCTTGAAGAGTAGACCTATTTAAGAATCTAACTTTCTGTTTGCTTCACTTTCCTATCTTGGGAAGCAAAGAGAATGTCACAAAAGTTGTTCCTCTTTGTAAATATGACAGAAGGGGACAAAATGTTCAATATTAGAGAGATCTTTCTTGGAGGTGTATACATTCAGCTATTGATTGATTGTTTGATTTATTGCTTAACGTCCGCAGTAAACATCTATGGTCATGTCGGGACGGTCAGTTAACCTAACCACACTATTCCTGGGCAGGCTTAGACCTCCTAAGCGGTTAACCAGTACTAAGTGCACATACTTTCGCCAGTAACTGACAACTGCCCTTCTTGAATCAGCGGAAGGAGAAACGAAAGTATGTGGCCAGACCAGGTATCGAACCCAGAACGAACCCAGAACCTCTGACATATGAGTCAGGTGCCCTACCGATTGCTTTACGCGGCCCGGCATACATTCAGCTATACAGTCAAACCTGCTTATTGTCAGCTATACAGTCAAACCTGCTTATGTGGTCACCTATATTAAGGGATCACCTCGCTTAAGCAGCCACCTTTTCTGGGTCCTTTGAACCAAAATACAGTGCAAATGAAATGCATTAAGGGGTCAACTGTCTTAAGTAGCCACTTTTTGTCCTTCCCTTGGGTGACCCCTTAAGACAGGTTTGACGGTATTTCTCAAAAATGCTTGCGACAACAATGTACTAGGTCTGCCTATGCTCCTCAATGCGCAAATTTGCGTCTGCTAATTTTTAAGTCAACATGGCCCAGATGTTTTAATCAATAACTGTATTTATTGCCGACCCCATACTAATACTTATAGCTATCCTTTTCACTTTTAACAAGTTTTATTTTTCTGTCGGATAAAACAGAGTTTCAGTGGCAAATCCCTTCTAATTTTCATAAGACTGCTGCTTGACTTGACTGATTATCTTGATTATATCTTTGATCTCAGTCAACAAGGCACAAATTTGTTATTCAATCTAAACGGTACCATACTGACCGAAAATATTGCCGACCCGAGAGCACGTTAATTTTATAGTCTATCCTTACAATTTTTAGCTGTCAAAAAGATATATTTTATAAATAAAAAAAGCATTTCAGTGGCAAATTCTGTGATCAGACTGCTTCTGTAGCTGCGTTTGCAGTAGTCTGATATGAGTCTATATTGGTTACTCAGACAAACTGTCTTAGTATTAGGAATCAATACAGGAATCAATACAGTTATCAATAGAAGGGTATTTGTGTGTCGTTATTTCGTCTTTTCGTCTTTTCGCCTGGCGTCTTTTCGTCTTTTCGCATGGCGTTATTTCGTCTTTTCGCGTGGCGTTATTTCGACTTTTCGTCTTTTCGCATTTCGTTATTTCGTCTTTTCGCGCCGAAAAGACGAAAAGACGCCATGCGAAAAGACGAAAAGACGAAATAACGCCACGCGAAAACCCGAAAAGACGAAATAACGCCACGCCAAAAGACGAAAAGACGAAATAACGCCATGCGAAAAGACGAAAAGACGAAATAACGCCATGCGAAAAGACGAAATAACGCCATGCGAAAAGACGAAAAGACGCCAGGCGAAAAGACGAAAAGACCCCACGCGAAAAGACGACAAATTAAGAGTTTCAAATGGCGTCTTTTCGCATGGCGTTTTTTCGTCTTTTCGCGCTGAAATTTCGTCTTTTCGCGTGGCGGGTTTCGTCTTTTCGCATGGCGTTATTTCGTCTTTTCGTCTTTTCGCCTGGCGTTTTTTCGTCTTTTCGTCTTTTCGCATGGCGTCTTTTCGTCTTTTCGCGTGGCGTCTTTTCGCGGCGAAAAGACGAAAAGACGAAATGGCACAAACCAGCCACCATAATACACTGTAAAAAGTCACATTAAGTCATCTTGTCTCGTTACTCAGTGTATTTGTCTGGTACCCATATTACTTCTTATGTACAGGAAACCAGCATGGAAGAAGTTTGAGGGAATTTATGTATACAATGTAAATATAATATCAAACAGGGCAACCATTTTTTTTTTCATTTGTGAAGTTTTAGTTTCTACATATGCATATTTATTGTTATTCACTTTTCTTCATATAGGATATCAGGGGCGGATCCAGGGATTTTGGATAGGGGGTTCAAATTAGCTGAGGGGGTTCGATTTATGCAGTTTGACCAATTTTTCCTGAAATTCCCCATGAAAATAAGATAATTTGGGCTGAGAAGGGGGTTCGTTTGAACCCCCGAACCCCCTCTGGATCCGCCACTGGATATAAGGTATCTGATTTTATTAGATTACATGTCCTATATAGCAATGTTATATTAGATATCTTAAAACATTTCATATATTCTATTCCAGATATCTTATTTGTTAAATATAATATCATATTATTTTTATATATGATAGACTGGATATCTAATACATTAAATATCAGATAAGATTTCTTATATACTAAATAAGACATCTTATGTTTAGAGTTTATTATATGGCAATTTTCATAACAAATCCCGTATCAACCCGAGACTCCCACATCAGCCAGAGGGTCGAAGGTCCGAGGGCTGATATGGAGTCGAGGGCTAATATGGGAACTGAGGGTTAATACGGATTGCCATATCATAATCTAATTATCATATATTTTCGCCCTAGAGATGATATGGGTCACGTGGGGTGTGATACGGATGATATGGGTTTTTTTTTTCCTAGGGATTGAATTGGGTTTTTGGCTATTATTGGAGAGATACGGCCATCGAGATATGAAATCCTGATATGCCCTAGGGATGATGTGGGTCACGGGTGTGATACAGATGATTGGTTTTTCTCCCTAGGGTGTGATATGGGTTTTGGCTATTTTTGGAGTGATACGGCCTTCAAGATATGCAGTCCTGATACATGCATAAAAGTCTTGCCTGTGTCGCATATGTAAAAATAATGTACTTTCTAATAAATATATGATAAATGGAGTTATATATCTATCATTTAGGATAAAAGATATCTAACGTAAGATATAAGATATCAGAATTGGTAAATCAGATGCCTTTTATACTATTTTAGATATATTATATTCATATATGAAGGATGTAAGATCCAATATAAAATATATATGTGAGCCGCGACACGACAAAACCAACAATGTGGTTGTGCTCCCAGCGCAGACTCAGATCAGCCTGAGTCTTTGCTGTCTGCATGGAGGTAGCTAAGGTCCTTAGCTATACTTTAAGTGCTTAGCAAAGACTCTGACCAGACTGAGGGGATGCCCAAACTGATGTGAGTCTGCACTTGGCGCACAACCACTTTGTTGGTTTTCTCGTGTCGCGGCTCATTATTATCTTTTAAGCATAATAGATATGAGAACTGGATACATGATTTAATTTATAAAATATCTTTTATACGATAGGTGATGTAAAATATATGCAATCTTATCAAATTAAGATATTTTATATGTCAAATAAGATATCATATGTGCCAATTAAAATATCTGATAGCTTTTGTATGGCATTTTACATGCTTTATACGGTGTATTATACGAAATTTTAGATATCTGATTTGCTATACAAAATATCTTATACACTAGGCCTATATCAGATATCTGAATTCATACAATTTTAATAAGGTATCTAATTTATCCAAATATATCAAATACCTGACAAAAGTATCTCATATATACTATATTATACCTTATACAGCATATCAGATATATATGATAACATATATTTGTATCAGTCAGATATCTTTCTAATCCATCAATATATCTGATATTGTGTATAGAACGGATCACTTCAGCGAAAACATATATTTGAAAGAATCAGATGTCTTTCTCATCAATTAAGATATCTGATATCGTGTATAGTATGGATCAATTCAGTGAAAACATATATTTGGATCAGTCAGATATCTTTCTCATGAATTACTATATCTGATATCGTGTATAGTAGAGATACGTTCAGCAAACATATATATGGATCAGTCAGATATCTTTCTCATTGGTTAAGATATCTGATGTTGTTCTTAGTATGGGTCCGTTCAGTGAAAATAAAAGACCTCAGTCATTCCCTACAGATGCGCAGGCTGACCCAAGTCTCAGTGTTTGTCACATGCCTTAAAGAATTTGAGTATTCTTTCAGGGGAAGGAACTCTGTCATTTTCTTTTCTGCCTCCCATCTCAATATGGATCAACTCTTAAATAAAAGAATTTGCTCCATCTTTTAAGAGAAGATCTATATAAGCTATCAGCTTTCGTTCTGATCCTATAACTTTGTGTAACTGTCTTGTTTATATGTTGTTATGTGAAGTTTGGAAAATAAAATATGAGCCGCGACACGACAAAACAATGTGGTTGTGCACCCACCGCAGACTCAGATCAGCCTGGGCATCCGCCCAGTCTGATCAGAGTCTTCGCTGTCCGCAAGGGGGTAGCTTAGACCCTTGGCTACACTTTAAGCACTTAGCAAAGACTCTGATCAGACTGAGTGGCTGTCTAAGCTGATCTGAGTCTGCACTGGGCGCAAAACCACTTTGTTGGTTTTCTCGAGTCGCGGCTCATATGTTTAAACCAAGAGGACACATTATTTTGGAAGGACTACGTTGCCATGGAAACAAGCAGGAATTCACAAAAGTTGTTCCCCTTTGTAACAATGGCAGAAAATAACCTGGAGGTGTACCCACATACCTTTGGGTGAATGTGGGGAACTTCCAAGGGCTGTTGTAACTTAAGCTGACAAAGTGGGTTTGGTAAACTAAAAGTTGCCCGTATGAATGAAAACGTATGCCTCAATGTCATTGCCTTTATATGGTTTAGTTTATATGACAATTAAAATTTGTCATGTGAACAGAGAATTAGATAGGAAAATTCTCAGGAGCTGACACCATCCAATCCCAGATCCCAGCCAAGACACCATGTGGGAAAAAGACAACACAAAATTAGTCACAACAAACAAATCATCAACGGCAGCCATGTGAACAGCCATTTCCCATGTAGATGGTCATCGGACTAGCCTTAACATCACAAACTTCATATCAATAACAGACAGCAATGAATGACACATATAACAGCCAACAAGAACCAAAACAGATGTGCCGCCTTGCGACGGCCAGTAATTTCATTACTGGGGGGGGGGGGGGGGGGGGGGGGGAGGGGCTGTTAATTAACCGTTTGCGGTCGACCAAACAGAAAGTTTGCCAAAGAATATATGTTTGTGTAACACCGAAACTGGCTTCGGAGATGGTTACATAGAACTTTGCTCGTAATAAAAATCAATTTGATTTCTAACAAAGTATGTTAGACAAAGAAAGTGTGGCACCGTTTTGGCCATTCACACGGGAAAAGTTTATTTGCCCAGGTAACTCTAACAATACATTTTTGCTCGTGTGAGCACTGCTGCAAATTTTTCATTGCCACAGTTTATTTGACCATGATCCTTTCTTACATATTTCTGTGACATATAATTTGCTCCGTGTGAATTCAAGTTGTTTGACAAAGAAACTTTCCTTGTGAGAACGAAGCTTTAGCAAGAAGAATTTATTTAACTGGGGACTTCTCTTGAGATGTATGTGTACAGTTCTACGATTTTCCGCCCTTTTTAAAAGAGAAACAACTTTTATGACTTTCTTTTTGCTTCCTTTAATAACGAAGCCTTTCTAAAATAGGACCTTCTCTTAAAAGAAAGACTCTGTTCCTCTTAGAGCAAACTTTTCTTTAAGAGTCGACGCCTGTTAAGAAGCGAAACAAAAATCAAAATGGCAGACATACTTCTCCTGAAAGTGTACGTATGCACTTTAATGAAAACAATATCCTCCACAGGAAGCAATTTCTTTCTTTTTAAGAATGTTTTTTTCGTATGTTATCTTAGGAAGCAGTTGGGAAGTCACTTAAGTTGTTTGCCTTTTCAGACATAACAAAAATTTGGATGCGTATCTAGACACCTTAACTACCCAGGGTTTTTGTCTGGTTCCTATCTTTGTTCTAGTTATCTCATGAACCCGAAACTAGCATTGTCCCTCCAAACTTTTCAGAGAAGTTTAGGTAACTATGTGGGAAAAGTGGATTTATGTATACATTATAGTAAATACAATATCCAACAGAGCAACTTTTAACTATTGTCTGCCTTTGTTATGTTTGAATTTAATTTTGTACATGTGCATATATACTGTTATTCACTTTTCATATATGTATAAAGGGATATCAGATCATGAATGTTGGAAGCTTGAAGCAAATTCTAAGACAAACTGTAAACATTGTAAATGATATGGATTCAAACTAGGGTAGAGTCAGGTAACTTCGGAGAGCTGGTAAATTCGGACATACCGTTACAAACAGTAAAAATCCAGATGAGACGGCTCATCATGAGACGTCTCATCAGGCTTTTGACTGCTTGCCCAGTTAATTTTGTTTTAATTCCAAACAACTGACATATTAAAGAAGCAATGTACCCAGTGGACTCTTCTATCTATATATATTGGACGAGTCCATTTGACATTTAAGGGGTGTCTGGTTCTGTTTATTTTTAGACTTCTTTAGGAAAATTTACCCATTTGTCGTATGCAAAAAGTGTAGACCCTGATCAGATGTCTGATCTGGGTCTGCACTGTTTGCCTATATCCCAGTTTTGGGGCGCTAGGGATTAATGGATTAGGAAGGGATGCAAATATGAAATTGTCAGAGTTGCATCCCTTGAAAATGTATCCATTTACCTTAAAGATACTTGTTTTGTATAGATGTAATTTTAGGGAATTATTATGTCCCCCCACCAAAGGTAAGGGGGGACATATTGATTTCAGTGCAGATCCCGGTGCGTCGGCGTCGGCGTGACAGATTCTTGTATGCATGATATCTCTTGAACCAATGGATGGAATTTCACCAAACTTGCATGAATATATCATTGGGACAAGCTTAAGAGCTGATTAGATTTTGGTGACCTTGACCTCATTTTCAAGGTCACTGGAGGACTTAGATGACAATTTCTTGTATGCACGATATCTCCAGAACCAATGGATGGAATGTTATCAAACTTGCATGGATACATCATTGGGATAATTTTAAGAGCTGATTAGATTTTGGTGACCTTGACCTCATTTTCCAGGTCATTGGAGGACTTACATGACAATTTCATGTATGCACGATATCTCTTGAACCAATGGATGGAATTTCACTAAACTTGCATGGATATATCATTGGGACAAGCTTAAGAGCTGATTAGATTTTGGTGATCTTTACCTCATTTTCAAGGTCACTGGAGGACTTAGATGACAATTTCTTGTATGCACGATATCTCCTGAACCAATGGATAGAATGTCATCAAACTTGCATTGATACATCATTGGGATAAGCTTAAGAGCTGATTAGATTTTGGTGTCCTTGACCTCATTTTCAAGGTCATTGGAGGACTTACATGACAATTTCTTGTATGCATGGTATCTCCTGAATCAGTGGATGGAATTTCACCAAACTTGCATTGATACATCATTGTGATAAGTTTAAGAGCTGATTAGATTTTGGTGACCTTGACCTCATTTTCAAGGTCACTGGAGGACTTAGATGACAATTTCTTGTATGCATGATATCTCCTGAACCAGCAGATGGAATTTCACCAAACTTGCATGGATACATCACTTGAACTAGCTTAAGAGCTGATCAGAGTTTGGTGACCTTGACCTCATTTTCAAGGTCACAGGAGGACTTAGATAAGTGAAAATTTCACTAAACTTGATAAGATCTCATTAGCCTTTGGCTTGGTGTCCACTTTGCTTTTATAGATATACCTTTGGGACAATCCAAAGAGTTTACTTTGTTTTGATGACTTTGACCCTATTTTCAAGGTCGAAAGCTAACTGCAAATCCTTTTTTTTTCTCTTAAAAATGAGTTATATCTTAAACCAGTTGATGGATATTCATCAGACTTGCATGAATATATCATTGTGACAGGTTTAGAACATGTTTAGTAGTTGGTGACCTTCACCCATTTGTCAAGGACATAGTTTTCCATGTAGGATTTTCTCCAAACTTGCATAAATATTTTATTTGTACAGGCCTTTTATTCATTAGAGGGTATGGGAAATGGGCTGGAGGGGGGACATCAGTTTTTCTCTGAAAAACATTTCTAGTTTCTATTACGTATTTTGTTAATATGTTAATTCTTATACTTTTTTGTATAGATGTTAATTCTTGTAAATTATTTGTTATACTTACTATGCATAGTTGTTAATTCTAGGAAATTATTTGTTTTACTTATTTTGAATAGATGTTAAATTATTTGCTATTTTTACTTGGTATAGATGTTAATTTTAGGGAATTATTTGCTATATTTACTTTGTATAAATGCTAATTTTAGTAAACTATTTGCTACATTTACTTTGTATAGATGCTAATTCTAGGGAATTATTTGTTATACTTCTAATAAATTTCTGCCCGGTATATTAGAGAATAAGCTGATTCACTGATGAACAAGTGTCAAGGTGACACCTTGTTTCCTTTGCCATTTTGTAAGCCATGGTAACTGCCAAAGATTGACATTCTGATGGCACTGAATGAAAAATAGTGCTGTTTGCCATAACTAAATACTCATAGACTTATTCTATGACCAAATAAGGACAGAAATGACTTCGAAGTTTAAATAAAAAATTTGTGAGTCAACCGCACGAAAGATATGAACCCAAAATTATAGATGACCGAACCTGAAGCATCATCTGAATATAACTTTCATGCATAGAAAATGAGTATATTCCCTTGTCAGGAATCCAAAAGCCCAAAACAATTAATTGTTATTATGTTTCTTTTTAAATGAATTAAATGTGTGTATAAATGTTAACTTTTACAGGTTTGCTAATGGCAACATGTAGTTGAAAATATGAAGTTTTGTCAATGCTGTTTCTTTTCTATAGGATAACCCCAAGGCATTGGGAATTTCAGTTCAGTTAAATTCAATTCTCCTAACGATGCTCCTCAAGTGGCTCAGTGGTACATAACCATAGTTGCACACACTTGGCGCCAAGGGAAAGTACCACTTATAGGCCTAGATTCAGTACCCACCGGCAGAGGATAAAAGCTACTACAAGTGGGTGGAGCTATAGTATTTTAAGCCATGACACGAGAAAATCAACAATGAGGCATGTGCCCCAGCGAAGACTCAGATCAGCCTGGGCATCCACCAAATCCAATCAGACTCTTCACAAAGCACTCAAAGTGTAGCTTAGCATCTAAGCTAGGCTCCATGCGGACAGCAAAGACTCTGATGGGACTGGGCGGATGCCCAGGCTGATCTAAGTCTGCGCTGTGCGCACAACTACTTTGTTGGTTTTCTCTTGACGTTGCTCATTTACTGTTTTACTGATAATAATAAATTCTACTGCTCAAGGCTATTAGTCACTGAGATGAGATGTCAATCATTTCCCAGGTAAATTCTTGCACACATAGGGGCAGCCAATTATTGTTTGTTTATTCTTCCTTTTTTTATGATCCACTGGAGATGTTTACACATTGGTTCCAGAAAAATATTAAGATTCATTCATTTCAGTTCAGTTGGATTCTCCTAACGACTATTCCCAAGTGGCTCAGCAGTACGTAACCATAGTTGCACGCACTTGGTGCCGGGTGTCCATCCAAGAAATGAGATTAGCTACTTAATTCTGCCTTTAAAAAAAGTTTGTAGTCCACCTAGGCCTTTAAAGATTTACTCCCTTTATAATAATAATAAAAGGCCATCGGCCAAGTGTCACCCGACGTTTGAAATGTGTCACAAACTGCAGCCCTTTATTCCGTTTCAGAGTAACTGTATGGCCAAAACCAGAAAATATGTGTACAACAGAATCTGGTAAGGAAATAATATTTGAAGTATAAGCAAAGACATATACCCAATTACTGGGCCTCTATGAGGTTACAAAATACTTAAGTTCAGGGCTGGGCGTATGTGTGTAAAATCAGGTTACTGAAACTTTAGGCCCTTACAGAATGCCTTACATCAAGACCATATACCCAATAACAAAATAACAAGGGTCATAATCCTCCTAATATGAATCTGATGAAAAATGAACATTGCATTTATGAAGATTCAGCCCATTAATATGAATAGTTCTTGAGTTATCCTTTTACCTTTAAGTGAATGTCTATTATCTATGAAAGGGGAATAACTCTGTCACTAATAAATTTAGCATATCCTAACAATAATCAGAATACTCAATTTACCAAATGCTAATAGCATACTAAATTTCAGCTCTCTCGGTCAAACGGTTCAAAAGTTGGAAAATTGCCAAAAACGACAAAGGGCCATAACTTTGTAAAATATTGGGCAATTGAAATTCCAAAATCACAAGCACATCTTCAGATCATGATGAAACATTCTGCACAATTTCAAGTTGATCTGATAAAAGATGTGGCAGGAGTTGCGGGGACAAGGTCTGAGTCAGCAAGGGCCGTAACTCCATCAAAAATGACCGAAACAAAAATAAAAAACCACATGCACATCTTCATATCATAAGAATACAATCTGTGAAATTTCAAATCAATCCGATGAAAGATGTAGGAGGAGTTGCGGGGACAAGATTTCGGATGGACAGGAAATGCCAAAAACGACAAAGGGCCATAACTTTGTAAAATATAGGGCAATTGAAATTCCAAAATCACATGCACATCTTCAGATCATGATGAAACATTCTGCAAAATTTCAAGTCAATCTGATAAAAGATGTGGCAGAAGTTGCGGGGACAAGGTCTGAGTCAGCAAGGGCCGTAACTCCATCAAAAATGGCCGAAACAAAAATCAACAAGAGTTGTCAGAAGACAACAAAGCGCGCCTTATGGGTGCCTGATTCTCACAGTCACCAAGACCTACAAATATATCAGGTCTTCTGCAGTGTCAGACTGAGCCATTATCCCAGGTATATGATGAATACATACTAAATACCGGTACACCTCAAAATATGAAGCAAATCACTGAATGATAAAATTTATGTTAGAGTGACCCCAAATTCCCAAATATGATGTTAATCTATAAACAACTTTGGAGACACAAGGCAAAATCACTGAACCATGAAATATAGGTCACAGTGATCTATAAATAATATGAGGTCATTCTGGATGTCAGACTGATCCACTATGCAAGATGTGATGTTACTCCATATAAGACAAAATCACTGGACCATGAACAAAGGTCAAGGGCATAGGTGTCAGCATGGTAGCTTTGCAGCTGCTGCAATTATAGAGATATGCTATTTGACCAAGTATCAAGTCTCTTCTGTCAAAGGTTTCATCAAAACTAAAAATTTTGCCATAAAAACAGTGCCAAACAGCAAAGTCAGTCAACCATAACATATAGGTCAAGGACATACAATTGTGTCATGCAGCTGCTGCAGTCATATGGATGTATATATGTACCAAGTATGATGATTGTAGCTGCTGTAGTCTGTAAGATACAGAGTTGAACATGGAGCTAAACGCAATTGTTAACATTATCACGGACGCCGACGAGGACGCTGACGGGTACGCTAACGCAGACGCTGACGCTAACGCTGACGCAAACGCTAACGCATACTCGGACTACGACGCCGGGGGTATAGCATAAGCTCTCCTTTGCTTCGCAAAGGCGCGCTAAAAACCACATGCACATCTTCATATCATAAGAATACAATCTGTAAAATTTCAAATCAATCCGATGAAAGACGTAGGAGGAGTTGCGGGGACAAGATTTCGGATGGACGGACGGACGGAAGGACGGACGGAAGGACGGATGGACGGACGGACGGACTGACACACGGACGGACGAGGGTCATTTCTATAGTCCCCCTCCGCCTACATCGGGTGACAACAAAAATGATTTGATGAAATATTTCATGCAATACCTCCGACATGCTCTAACTATACATTTGAATTAGAGTTTAGATCATAATATTTGATAAAAGTGACTTTAAACAAGAAATAAGATAATTTTTTATACAATCGCGGACCGCGGTTGAAATCGCATTATTGGACAAAAATAATTTATTCATACGTCAAAATCACGTGCATGAATAAGAAAAATACCTCTGCATGTTCACATGAAACACGTGGTCAAAATCGATATTCTTTCAGGTCATGAGGAAATAGGTAATTTGCATTTTAATTTGAAGATTATTTTTCATTCCACATTTATCGAACAAATATGCATTTTCTCAAAACTTTTGCGGCTAATTATGAGACTATTACATATTGTCTGACGAAATTTTGTTAAAATATTTGTTTTTGAAAACATGAAGTAAACGAGAAAGACAGTCTTAAGCAAACAATGCTAACCTTTCTCAGAACTGGGTATGTAAGGCATTTGTCCGGCAGTTTATAACTTCATCTGATAGGAATAAGGGAGTACGTCCATATTCAAGGCTTAAGGTGTCAGAGTTAATGAGTACGTCATGCTTTTCTGCCATGAGTACACCAATATTCAAGGCTTAAGGTGTCAGAGTTTATGGGTACAGTGCCATGCTTTTCTGCCATTTTACAAAGGGAAACAACTTTTGTTACTTCTTGTTTGCTGCCGTGGGAGCAAATTCCTTCACGTTAGAGTTGGCCCTATGGAAAGAATTTCCTCACAGGGGAGCAAATCCTTTCCTGTATAAAGACAAAAATAAAAATGGCAAAGTTGCTTCCCTGTCCAATAACTATAAGGGTCCATTATGGAAGCTGTTATTTTTAAGATGTCTGAATTCATATTAGCCTCGGCACGAGAAAACCAACAAAGTGGTTGTGCGCCTAGCGTCTGCCCAGTCTGATCGGAGCCTTCGCTGTCCGCATGAAGGTAGCTTAGATCCTTAGCTACCCACCTTTTAAGTGCTTAGGGAAGACTCTGCACAGACTAGGCGGATGCCAAGGCTGATCTGAGTCTGCGCTGGGGGCACAACCACTTTGTTGTTTTTCTCGTGTCGCGGCTCATATGCTATTACGAGCATAACCGTTAACTCACAAATGATCATGTTCATGCCAAGGCAAACAACTGTCAAACTGTCATTCTTTATGAAGATAATAATGATTGGTGTCATGTGAAAATACAACATGGCTTGTGTGAGCAACAAAGATTCAAACCAGCATGACCTGCCACAAAGTCTGATCATAATAATTATGGAGGGAGGGGGTGAAGGAGGGGTCATTCTGCGATAAGTTTACACAGGTGTACATGTAGATCAGAGAATTACTTTACACACACAGATTAAGATGGATTTTCACATGACACCTCTCATATGTGATCGTCCGATTTGATATTGATTATGATTACTAGAGTGGCAACACTTGCTAGACTGAAATGAGCCGCAACAGGACAAAACCAACAATGTGCTTGTGCGCCCAGCGCATACTCAGATCAGCCTGGGCTTCCGCCCAGTCTGATCAGAGTCATCACTTTGTGCTTAATGGGTAACAAAAGGTCTAAGCTACCTCTCTGCGGACAGCGGATAGCTCTGATCAGACTGGGCTAGGCAAACAACCACATTGTTGGTTTTCTCATGTCGCGGCTCAAATATGTTAACACTTAAAGCACCAATAAAAGCAGCCGCGAAATTTTATATCCGCAAAATTTCAAAATCAGTTACATCCAAGCTATTTCCTCTATGCAAACAGAGTAGATCCATGAGGAACGCCTCTTCACAAGCTGCCTTGTCTGGATCCACTATGTTTTGCAAATTCAACTAAATTTCATTTTTTTGAGCTTTATGTGTTAAATGTTGCTGAAGAACAAGATAGAAGAACTAAATAAGCAAGTTGCTTTCGTTCCAATCCTAGTACATTTTGTATGTGGTATTATATATATATATGTTATGGAAAAAGAGATATAAATATGTTTAAACCAAATGTTGCTGCACCGCAACATGACAAAACAAACAAAGAGGTCTGTGCGACCAGGGAAGACTCAGATCAACCTGGGCATCTGCCAAGTCTGATAAGAGTCTTTTCACTTGCACTTAAAAGGCCACTGTAGCTAAGGATCTAAGCTATCTTTATGCCGACAGCGAAGGCTCTGATTAGACTGGGCAGATGCCCAGGCTGATCTTAGTATTCGCTGGGTACACATGCCACTTTGTTGGTTTTGTCGTGTCACAGCTCATTTGATGAGATCACTTGCTTTGCTAGAATATATGAAATAGATCTAGTACTTGGCTAGAAAATATTTTGTATATGTTACCTTTGATGGTCATTTGCTTGGCTAGAAAATATGAGCCACGACACCAATGTAACAAAGTGGCATGCGCACCAACGAAGACTCAGGTAAGCCTAGCCACCCGCTGAGATTGATATAATTCTTTGTTGTGCGCTTAAATGGTAGCTTTGGGTCTAAGCTACCACCATGTGGTCAGTGAAGCCTCTGATCAGACGACACGGATGTCCAGGCTGATCTGAGTCTTTGCTAGGTGCACATGTCACTTTGGTTTTTGTCTCGCTGCTCATATGTAAATTTATGTGTTTTCTATTTTGATGATAACTATATAGTAATGCGGCTTACTTATATAGATATAATTATTCAGTATATAAACATAAATATATAACTTATTTTGGTGTTCTGTTGTGTTTATATTGAAAAGTACATGAGAAGGCAACGACAAGGAACCGACACAATGGATTTACACATCCTGTCCGTAACACCTAACTGGGAAAGAGTAAACAATAACCACGACACACAAAGCAAAACAAGACAAGCGAAAAGCCAAGAGATCAGGGTCCGAGGTTATAAAACTTGAGTATAATCTCAAACTCAAAATAAAGCGCACTGACTGGCTGCTTCCGAGCACATGCTCGGAAGCAGCCAATCAGTGCACTTTATTTTGAGTTTGAGAATGTACTCAAGTTTTATAACCTCAGGGCCAGATGTTTCCCAGCAGATGGCCACAAGGCTATCCTTTACAACACATAAAATGTCAAAGACTAACAGAAAACCTACAAACAATGGCAACAATAGCAAACCACAAAAGATACACAGCTGTTTTAAGTTTAATGATTCCGTTCATTAATTACTTAGATATGACTCAATTTGCTGAATCAGATTTTAAAGGGTTCAAGGGCAATAATTTATGCATTACACAAAACTTGACATGCACCACCGTATTATAGTGATACATATCTAGTATAAATTTTGTAGAGTTCCACTGATTGATTGCTTAATTAAAGCTGAATTAGTCCATTTTAAATTGATCCAAGGGCAATAACTAATGCACTACCGATGCCATTCTGATTAAACTTTATGTGCACAACTATGTTATGTTGATACTTATAAATTTTCTTCAAGTTTCATGAAATTTCCGTAATCAGTTACTTAGTTACAGCACATCTTATTGAGTTTTAATCAATCCAAGGGAAATTACTCATGCACTACTGAAGCCAGTCTGACAAAACTTAAAGTGCATCACCACGTTGTAGTGACGTATATTTCATGAAATTCCAGTCAATGGTTACTTAGTTATGGCTCCGGACAGATGGATGGACAGGAAAACAGAGCTGCAGACAGACATAGACCAAACAATATTCCTCCGCTTTTGGCGGGGGATAATACTATGGCTAATAGAATTTCTAATATCTTTGACTGTCATCAGTCTAATATATGAGCCGCAACAAGAGAAAACTTAGCGGCATGTGTGCCTAGTGAAGACTTAGATCAACCTGGGCAGCAGCCCAATCTCATAAGAGTCTTAACTTTGCACTTAAAAGGTAGCTAATGGTCTACGCTAGCTCCATACTGACAGCGAAGACTGATCAGACTGGGCACATTCCCAGGCTGAACTCTGTCTTCGCTGGGCCCACATATCACTTTGTTACATATAGTTCTCTCAGTACATTTATACACTTCAGAATGCAAAATCAGAACAAAAGGTTGATAGAAATGTGTAAAATTTATTTATGTGAATAATATATTATCTGAAAAATGTACAAAAATAAATAACTTTTACTAGTCTTTTCAATGTTAGACAAAACATTTCATGGATATCAGAACTTTCATATACAAATGAAAAAAAATGAGCGTCCAAATACAAATGAAAAAGCCTTTACCACATATGCAATGTTCTGTTTCAATTCTCCTAACAAAGTTCCCCAAGTAGCTGAGCGTAACCATAGTTGCACACACCTCTGCCTTAGATTATATACATATGAATGTCCCCACTTCATATATGAACACCCTGTGTCTTTGATTATATACAAATGAATAAGTCCCTACCACATATCTGAACATCCCATGCTGTGCTTTTGGTAGGAATTGTAAACAGGCGCATAACCTTGGTGTAAGTTGGGTTTTGCATGTACTTGTGCAGTATTGCTGCTTTGATTAGGTGGACACCACCCCTGGTGTTCTGCGACACTGCAATGAAAGACCACCTGCTCCTGGTCTTTCCAACTGAACAAAGTAGTCGGACATGCCGCTGGTGGGAGTCGATTCCTCCACTGTGTGAAGACACACAATCTACCCGGACAGGTTCTCAGGGTAGCATGAAATACCCAAATCCTCTGTGATGACCCAAATCCTCTGTAATTACCCGAATCCACCATATTTTCTACCCAAGTCTACATATATGGTGCTGAAACACAATGTTTACAGTGCCTTGGAACAATGTTTACGAATAAATTTCTTATGCTGAAATAATTTAGAAAACAGTACATAGAACAAACTTTCTAATTGGTCACTTTTTCCATCGTGTAAAACCTAATACTAATTTATATCATTCTGCGTCCACATAAAGATAAATAAATTGACATACATCATCATATCTTTCTCAGCAGTTTAAATCCGTCATGCCACGATGTTTAAGAAGACTGCAAAAATATAAAAGACATATCATCTAACACAAAGGGAGAAAATCTGTTGTTGTTTTTTTCTCCAACTTATAATTCCTAGTTTAGGCAAACAATTTAAATGCTCAGTACAAATGTCATGTTTTCAAATAGAAAACTTTATGAATTTCTGAACCATGTTAATATATGTGCAATTTCATGCAATTTCATACCAGTAACTTTTGCATTTTAACAACAATCGATTATGCAATTATCATTTTAAAGCGTATACTACAGTACCGATCTATGACTGCAAACACATTCGAAAATATGCTTTAGAGAAAATATTTCTGCAAAGTTCAAAATTTGACCAATTAGAAATTTTGTTAAGTGTCAGAGCTCTTGATAAGTGGAGTATTTGATGATAATTAGGGATAATTTTCTTAATTTCTCATTGAAACCGTATGTTGTGACCCTTCATCTGAACCCTCTTGTCAAGACGGTTCAGATGAGGGGTCACAACATATGTTTTCATCCAGAATTAACAAAAATTGTCCCTAATTATCACCAAATACTCCCTCTTATCTAGGGCTGTCTAAGTGTAGAAGAGTAATTTGTTTTATGGTACCTCTAAAGGTAATACCAATTGAACAACAGTAAACCGATTGTCTCATTCTCTTTTGTAAACATTTCATGATATATAGAGGATCTTACACAAGCAATATGAAACCGTATTCTTTCAGAAAACTTTGACCCAACCCCATGTGTCTTAGTCCATGACCTTGACGGCAAGGCCACTGACTGGTGTGGGAGTGAAACTATATAAACTTTAGACCAATATGTAACAACAGTTCAGGTATCAATTGAATCCATCTTGGCATTGTGAAATTATGCCTATAGAAAGTTTTAACCAATAGTTTTAAGATAAACTTCTTAATCAATGACCTTGACTATAAGGTCACCCAGTGGATTGGGAGTAGTATTTTGTAAAAACGCAAGCCAGTATCTAACATCAATTTAAATATAACATAAATCCATCGCAAGCATTATGAAACAGTATTTCATTAAAAACCTTAACCCCCAACCCCCTCCCCCACCCCAAATTTCTATTTAAAGTCCAAAACCTTAACCTCAAGGTCATTCAGCAGAATGAGGGGGAAACTCTAAAAACTCTCAAATAATATTGAACTATAATTAGTTTATTCAAAAGAATTCAAAAGAATACATTCATGGATTGAGAAGATATGGATCTTAAAAAACACTTTAACTAAAAACATCCAATGTGGTGACCATGACCTTGACCTCAAGGTAACTGAGAGGGGTAGGGGTGATACACTGTAAAACTTTTGACCAATATCTAACTAAAGTACAAGTATCAAGAATCCATCTATGGGTTCAGGAGGTATCCATTTTGGACGCTGATGTGGTTGCCGGGGTTACAACAATTATAGCACTTCCTGTACTACCATATAGGCTAGCTAAACATAGTAGATCTATCATTTATCATGCATATGCTGCAAAATTACCCTGATAACAGAGGTATGATAATATGATGTGATATCATGTCACTTTAGAACTGTGCTTGTAGTCTATTGGGCGAATGTTATCAGGCGATGCCTACAGAAGCGATCTCAGAAGACTGATGGCCATGATAACAATGTTCTATTGGTTAAATGACGTCACCGACTTACGCCATAATGATGTCACCAACTTACGTCATAACGCATTCGCGACATCAACATTTCAAACAAAACGTCGTTTACTTTTCTTTTGTTTGACGTTCTTTACACCTGAAAATCTTCTAATGATGCATGATACATGTAAATAGAAAAACATGTAAGTGTCTTTTGATATCGAGTTTATCAGGCTCGACCAGAAACACGTTGGACTGGCTCGGCAAGCCTCGCCATTCCTACGCTGCTTCTGGTCTCGCCTGATAAACTTGATATCAACAGACACTAACATGTTATTCTCTATACAAACGCCATAAACTGTTCGTTATTTAAACAGCTTATCCTTTAACATATGTACACAGCATTTGAGATTTATTAGGAGAAATAATTACAGAGAATTTGTGAGTTTGGGTAATTACAGAGACTTTGGGTATTTCATGCTACCTGGTTCTCTGCTTACTAGTTCACCAAAGAAAACTCTGACCATATATACTGTCAGACTAGACTGGGTTACAGATTACAGCCTCATAATCAGTGATTCAAATAGGTATATCTTCACCATCACACTTTCAAACAAGACTGGATATACAGATTCCATCCTCAAATCCATGATTCATATTGATAAATCATCACCATACAAAGCATCAGACAAGATTACAGACTACATCATCAAAATCAACACTTTGAACTCACAGAACTTCACCATACAGACTAGCAAACAAGACTGGTTCACAGATCACATACTCAAAAGCTATGATTTAAACTGATAAATCTTCATCCCGTAGACTATTAAATGCCACTAGTTTTACAGATTACATCCTCAAGTTTGTCTTTATGACTTGAAACCTGTGCAAAAATTTACCGTAACAGACCAGAACGGACACATTTACTGGATCAGACTAGAACAGACTTAGTTCTTTACCATTTCCAGCCAATATTTTTAGCTATTAATATAAAACATACACGCGCAGATTACATGTAATTATAAGCCCTATTCACTGACTAATATAAGAACATACTGATTCCTTTTGAAGACTGCTTTAGATCTTAAGATAAAACATACACTCGCAGATTAATTACAGGCCCTACCAATAGTCACTGACTAATAAAAGAACATACTGATTCCGTCTGAATATCACTTCTGTGGTTACATGGCTATGGAAGAAATGTTGGACCTTATAATATCAAATAGAACATGATCTGTCCAACTACAAGATAGCTCGCCTGACAGAGCCTTCCCCATCACATCACAGAACTTTGTCATAAAACTTTTAAATGGGATGCCCACACCCAGCCCAAGCTAACACTGACACCAATGTCAGGGTGAGAGCAATAGCTTCCTATACTTTCGAACAGGTACGCATAATTTTTGTGATATAAATACAAAGTGACTGTAAGAACAAAGTAATAAAAGGCTCTATAATCAGCAGAAACTAACTCAAAGTGTAAACTGACTAATACATTGTATACCCTCTTTAGTAATTTTATGCAAAATTACATACACATATTTTTTAAAATATTAAAAACTGTGTATCATTTCCAAAACATCATAAACTAGATGACGAATGGTCCTGTAGCTCACCTGAGCCCTTACTCTCCACAGACACAATTTGTTATTTCCCTCATTTCTTACATATTTTAAACAAGTGGTTTTAGAGGACTGCATATCTCAGTGACTGTAACAAAGTTCAAAGAATGACTGTGACCTTTGCTGGCCTTATGTCTTCATGAATTCATTTAGTTAACCATATTTACAACTATCATATCTGTGCAAAAGAAGTTTCAGTTAAATTCATTGTTGAAGCATTTTCCAACCATAAGGAATCAAAGTTGAATTTGCCATGAATTAGGTCAAGGTCAATACAGTGTCATCATTTGTAAAACAAAATTAAGTCCCTAATGCTACACACAAGGTTTCAAGGTCATTGGCCTTCTGGTTCTGCAGAAGACTGTTTTAGAGGATTTTTGCCATATATGAGCTGGTGGCCATCTTGAATATGTGACAAAGACTACCTGAACAAACTTTAATACCTTTGACCCAGTCAAGCGCCATATGAAATATGGTTTCAATAGGCCCAGTGGCTTCAGAGAAGATGTTTGAAAATGATGGTGGGCAACAGAACCTCAGTGACCTTGAACAAAGGTCAAAGAAAAATCTTGTCCTTTAGCAATATAATATCTTCATTTTCTCATTTAGTTAATCATATGTACCAAATATTTTACCTTAGACTCAAATAGTTTCTAAGAAATCCACTGTTGAAGCATTTTCCAATAAAGCATAAACAACCAAAATTGACCTTGCCAAAAATTAAGTCAAGGTCAATTCACTGTCATGATTTGTACAAACTATGATGGGCCTAAGTCCCCAATGTTACAAACAAAGCCAAAAGGTCATTGGCCTTTTGGTTCTGGAGAAGAAGATTATGAAGGGTTTTTACCATATATCTTGGTCATATGACCAAGACCATCTGAACAAACTCTAGTTTCTTTGACCCAGTGAATCTCAATATGAATTATGGCTCCAATCAGCCCATTGGCTTCAGAGAAGAAGATGTTTGAAAATGTTGCTGAGTGACAGAATCTCGGTGACCTTGAACAAAGGTCAACGAATGATTGATTTGATGCTTAACATGCACGGTAAACAGCTATGGTCATGTCGGGACGGTCAGTTAACCTAACCACACTATCCTGGGCAGGCTTAGACCTCCTCAGCGGTTAACCAGTACTAAGTGCGCATGCTTTTGCCAGTAACTGACAACTGCCCTTCTTGAATCAGCGGAAGGAGAAACGAAAGTATGTGGCCAGACCGGGGTCAATGAATGACCTTGACCTTAAGTAACATAATATCTTCATTTCCTTATTTTATCATATATGCCAAATATTTTACCCTACACTTCAATAGTTTCTGAGAAATCCACTGTTAAGCATCTTCCCATATTAAAGCATAACATACTAAAATTGACCTTGCCATGAATTAGGTCAGGGTTAATGCAGAGTCATGGTTTGTACAAATTGTGGTGGGCCTAAGTCCTCAATCCTACATTCAAGCCACAAGGTCATTGGACCTTTGGTTCTAGAGATAAAGATTTTTGAAGGGTTTTCACCATATACATATTTGGGCATGGATGCCATCTTGGTCATGTGACCCAGACCCTGCAAACAAACTTTCATTCCCCCATCCCACTGAGGCTTCATATGACATTTGACTCTAATTGAGCCAGCGATTTTGGAGAAGATCTTTCTAAATGGTAAACGACGGACGGATGACAGACACCAGATGGACAAAGGACCATGGCTATACTAAAAGCTCAACTGTGAGCCTTTGGCTCAGGTGACCTAAAAAGGCTGAAAATGGGGAAAATGGTTTGATTCCAGTAAGTCTGTTCCAGTCTGTTCTGTTAAATTTATGCACCCCGAGCCCCTCCCCTCACCCCAACCCCACTCCAAAACTAGTCTTGTAGATCCTGGCAGTGTGAACAGTCTACCATATCATCAACAAACTCTTCCACTTGTATCGTAGTCTCTGATATATGGAAGCGACTCTGGATCATGTATGATGCTTGCTTTAAAATTCCTATTGTATCTGCATTCTTCTCTGTAAACATTAAAATAAAATGGTCAATCATATTATGTGAACTATATAGAGGATCTTACATAAGTGTTCATGTATTATTGAATTTATTAAACGAGTTGGGGAAATGATAAGATGCCAGGCTTTGCCGAGCAGCTTATCGTTTTCACCAACGAGTTTAATAAATTCAATAATACAGGAGCACGAATGCAAGATTTTATTTATCATATGACACTAAAATCGCGTTTTATTAGCAAAATTTGCACTAAAACGTCACAATTTCGCCATTAGAAAACGCGACGTTTTAATGGACGTCAACGTATAACGTTACGACCTAATTTGCATATTTAATCCACTAGTGGATTATCGTTTTTAATGCATGGCTTTATTACACTCTCAGATGCAAGGTCATATGATAAATAAGTCTTTCATACCAAAATACCAAAAATGCACATGCTTTTCTAATAGTTAATCTGATTTTCCATTTTTTTTTTTTTCATATATATATAATTACATATAATCAGCCGCCTATGTTTTGAAATTTCTATTGTATCTGCATTCTTCTCTGTAAACATTCAAAGATCATATTATTTGAACTATTTAAGTCTTTCATACGAAATCTGCACATGCTTTTCTAATAGCTAATCTTTGATTTCCCAGCTATTTAATTTTTGTTTATAATTTCATATAGTCAGCAGCCTCAGGTCTATGGCTACATTTCCATGCTTTTTTCACCTTTTTGTGACTTCAGGGGCCTTATTTATAAAACTACTTAAGTGGTTGCTGTGCTGTTCCTAAGGCTGAATTTCTATGAAGAAGATTCCCTACAATTATGAAATTTGCTCTGGAGGAACAGTCTGAAAAAGAAATCTTCTCAACCATAAACAGGGTTCCATTGCACACAGCTCACTATCAACCCCCCATTGTCCTGATATGACTGAAATACTGTTGAAAAGGATGTAAAATCGCAAGTCAGCCATCCATCCATCTAATCCCATACACACACATGATAAGCAACAGAAACCATGTAAGTTTAGTAAATTTGAATGGGGGCCAAAAATAGCCCAAATCATACCAGGTCCTTTCAGATAAAACCCTATAGTTTCAGTTCAACTTAACAACAGCCAGATGGACAGATAAAGCTGTTTTATCCATGGACAATGACCATACTCTGAGATCATGGATATCTTTGACTTCTCTTATCTCATAAAAACTCTGTCTTATCTCAGCAAAATCGAGCCCTCTTGGAGTCCCTGTCAAGAATATAATAGGAGCCGTGACACAAGATATAGAGAATACCATGTTAGTGACTTTTGATATCAAGTTTATCAGGCGAGACCAGAAACAGCGTAGGAATGGTCGAGCCTGATAAACTTGATATCAAAAGACACTTACATGGTTTTCTATTTATCATGCATTATTAGAAGATTTTACGGCGTAAAGAGCGGCAAACAAGTGATAAGCAAACGCGGTTTTGTTAGAACTTGCTTACATTGTGAATGCGTTATGACGTAAGTCGGTGACATCATTTAACCAATCGAACGCTTATATCACGGCCAACGTCATTGTGTAGCCAATCGGCTTCAGAGATCGCTTCTAAAGGCATCGCCTGATAACATTCGCACAAGCGCAGTTTACAGTGACATGATATCACATCATGTTATCATACCCCTGTTATCAGGTGAATTTTGCAGCAGATGCATGATAAAACCAACAAAGTGGCATGTGCATCCAGCGAAGACTCAGAGCAGCCTGGGGATCCGCCATACTTGATCAGAGGTTTTGCTCTCAACTTAAAGGGAAGCTAAGGGTCTAAACTAGCTCCATTGGAACAGCAAAGACTCTGATCAGACTGGGTGGATGCCCAGGCTGATCTGAGTCTTCGCTGAAGCACTTGCCACTTTGTTGCCTTTGTCATGTCACAACTCAATTTCCAGTACCTTGTTACAATTTTCCTAAACATGAAAATTCAAAAAAATTCTTTCTGTATCTGCCATGTATAAGTCTAAAGCAATTTTACAATTAACAAGCCACTAAAACAAACGTTAAAGTCTCCCTAGTCCTATCCGCAGTAAAAATGTGTGAACACAAATCGTTGTGATAAAGCGTTTCAACCTACACGTTTTAGAATGAAATGTGGCTTTCTATGCATATATTGAGTCACACACCTACTAAAAAGCAGAGGGATTAAGTTTTCGAAAATGACCAATTGCTCCACAAAATACAACTGCCCTTTTCTGGTTTCCCGTCTAGTAATGTTATCTAGCTGTGAGCGGCATAGTGAATGGGTCTCCACTCCTGTACATTGTATTTTTACCAATTTATTCATGTTTACAAAATCGAAAGTAGGTCATATTAGTTGCCAATTAAAATGACCCAAATTAATATACAAAACCTTTTCATGTGAAACTCAAGGATATTATATTCAATTAAAGTATGTTAATCACGATCGTTTACTTTGACGAAACTGTAGTGAGAAGCTTGCAGCGAATCTTCATGATAAAATATTTCATCACTGATAGAGCTATAGAGCCTTTAAGAAATACATAACAAGTGAAAAAAAAAGTAGGCCACATATTATAAACCACCTTGGATAAGGGCAGTCAGGTTGACACCTTTATCTTGGACTTCAAGAAAGCTTTCAGGGCAGTCAGGTTGACACCTTTATCTTGGACTTCAAGAAAGCTTTTGACACATCCCCTCATAAATTACTTAAATGTAAGCTATACGGCTATGGTATTGGTGGGAAGACTCTGAAATGGATAGATTCTTGCAGTAGCATGTTGTAGTAAATGGAGTTACATCAGATTCGGCCCCCGTTTTATCCAATGTCTCCCAGTGCACTGTACTTGGACCACTGTTGTTCTCGTTGTACATTAATGACATAACAGAAAATATTGACTCCGAATTAAGACGTTTTGCTGACGACTTAAATCAAAGCCAATGAAGACACGGTGAAATTTCAGGACGATATAGATCGTTTAGGGTGTTGAGCAAGGAGTTGGGGCATGGGATTCCAACAGGTCAAATGCAATATAATGCAGATTACAAGGGAACGGATTAAGAAGATCAATGCTTCCTATACCTTGGAGGGAATGGTCCTCGATGACATAGAAACTATCAAGTATCTTGGCATAACCATTACCAATGATTTGAAATGGAAAACACATCAGCAATATTTGCACAAAGCCTAATAGGACCCTTGGCCTTCTCAGACATAACTTGGCAGCATGTCCACAGGACATTAAAGAGTCAGTATACAAGCAACTAGTGCATCCAGACCTGGAGTAAAGTAGTTCAGTTTGGGACCCCCAAAGTATACTTCAAGTTGAATTTGAAAAGTAGCAGAAAAGGGCAGTCAGATTTGTACCAGGAAATTACACATATGAAACTTGGAGTATGACTGGCATTCTGGAGAAACTTAAGTGGGAATCTCTGAAAAAGAGAAGGGAAGATAGTAGACTCATAATGCTTTACAAAGATCTGAAGGGTGAACCCAGTATTTCCATAAATGACCTGTTCCCCCAAGCAGGCGCACCAGGAATCATCATTCCCTGGCATTTCAAACACCATTGGCTGGAACTGACCTTTACAAGTCTGGTTTCTTCCCCCAGACTATTAGTGATTGGAGTTCCCTGGCAGAGTCCCTTATCTCTACTGCTGCGGGTGCAGAGGACTTTTATTTCTTGTAAGGGCTAGGGACTAGCTTCCTTGATCACAGGTCCTGGTGAATGATTATCCTTGGACGTATCACCAGTAAACAATTCTAATTCTGGCCTGGAGGTTATAAAACTTGAGTACGTTCTCAAATTCAAAATAAAGCACACTGATTGGCTGCTTCCGAGCGGGGTGCTTGGAAGCAGCCAATCAGTGTGCTTTATTTTGAGTTTGAGATTATATTTAAGTTTTATAACCTCGGACCCTGATTCTGATATTTCCTGACTTGCTAATACAAGGGTCTCAATAAAACCAACACTCCAATTTCATTCTCATGTGTATTCTTTGTTTCCATCGGTGACAGGCCCCACCCATCAGGGCCAATGAAATAAATGGGCTGTCTGATGCCTCCATGGCAGAGCTGCTAGAAGCTGTACCTTGTCCTGGGTCAGGTAAAGGTCCTACAAATTCGGAGCAATGTCTCAACATGACTATTTCTTTTTACAAAGGACACAAAAATGCTGCTTAATCGCTTACATCATGCAAGTCAACTTGCTAGCACACTTACATAACAGGTGTAAGTGACGTCATTAAATTTAGTGGCGTTACAAACCTATGATCTGCTACCAAATGTCATCCTTTTTGCTTGTGTGTCCAGTTTCTTCATATTATTCAAAACTGAAAATGTCCTTGCTTATGAAAGGTAGTTTCTAACAGCTGTAGTAACCGTCAATTTATAAATCCCTTGACCTTCCCTGACTTTCAAGTCCTTCCCAAATTTCCACCAACACCATTAGAATGTCCCTTATAAGAGTAGGTGTCATTATGACAAAGAATACAAAAATATATTAAATGGTGGGAGAAACATGGACCTTCAACTATGACTTACCTTCCATCAACACCACTAGAATGTCCCTCATTATAGTGAGTGTAGTTATGACAACGAATACAGAAAACAGGAATGTACAGATAGGATCAGCTAGCTTCCATTCTGGCTGCAATGGTAGAAACATAATATGAACTGCGACACGAGAAAACCGACAAAGTTGTTGTGCGCCCAGCTCAGACTCAGATCAGTCTCTGCCAAGTCTGATAAGACTCTTTGCTAAGCGCTTAAAGGATAGCAAAGGGTCTAAGCTACCTCCATGCGGACAGTGAAGACTCTGATCAGACTGGGCAGATGCCCAGGCTGATCTGAGTCTGCGCTGGACGCACAACCACTTTGTTGGTTTTGTCATGTCGCGACTCATTTCACTCGTGTTATATGAAAACAGACTTTAAGTAAGTGCACTAATATTTAATGTAGCCCTAACAGGTGGTCATTCGGAGATGGGGACCTCATTTTAAAGTATTATTGAAAAGACTAGAGGAGCGGGGGTCAAGTCTGCTACCAATGGATTGGCTTACCACTAAACCACTACAACTCATAAAATAAATTCTAATGCACTTATGAATGTAATGCCATGTTTGTTTGGATAACATCAAAAATTTGCGACAGTATACCTTGTGATATACTGTTGCAAAGCTAATGCTTTTCATTGGCTGACATCTGGTTTTACCTTGCTCAAAGTAACTGCTTTGGGTGCAGAGAAGTATGCTTTGAAAGGTGAAACTGTGCAAAAGTGCATCAGAATGGGGATAACTATTGAAAATTGTCATTTGGGGAGGTAAATCATCTGTTTTATGGTTGCAAATTGCATTTATGGCTTAGCTTATGGGTCCCCATAAAACTTCCGAAATTTCAGACCACAAAACTGAGGATTTACTTCCCCAAATGACAATTTTGAATATAAATGTCCCCTAAATTTAGCCATGTGTGTACAATACAGGCCACATCATGCGAAAAAGGGGCTAAACATATTTGTCAAAAGTCATGATTCAAACCAGTTTGTGAACACATGCAGTCTCGCTACAGTCATCCTTTTGTGTGTGTAGATTTCTCAGGTTCACACTTGATCCGTATAAACAGCAACGGGTCTGATTAGACCGCATAGCTGTGCAGGCTGGTCTGTCTTTGATGTTGGCATATGTGTTCAACACTCTTTTCCAGTGTCGCTGCTCCAATAAAATATATCAAACCCAAATGCCAGGTATGACCCACAAGTTATCAGTCTTCCCATGTTCAGAGTAGTTTAGAAAGACTCTAAACAGTTGAGTCTAAGCAGTGACTTTACAGGCCAACAATCACTAAGTCTTCAGAATCTAGACTCTACCTTTATTTGTAATTATCTGACTCTAAACCTTTTACACAAATATCCAAAACTGTACCGTCTAAAAGACTGATAACTTATTTCTTTGCTTATAAGACAAGGCTTTTCCCTTCAAAAACAATCCCAAAAACCTTGATCCATCTAATTAAATTGATCTAGATTTATCAGGCTGTCTGTCCGAATATTAAGGGTCATTACGGTATCTCTAAATGACTGATTACTTATTTCTTTGATTATAAGACATACCTTTCCCTTCCAAAACAATCCCTCAAACCTAGATATATCTAATTACACTGATCTAGATTTTTTGGGTTGTTTTGAAAGGGAAAAACAAAGCTTGTAGCAGAATTTCACAAGACTGATATAGATTTTTGGGGTCATTCTAAAGCTGAAACAACACCGTTTTATTACCAATTAGTAACATTATCCGTACATCTATCAAACAGCCCTATGGTAAACCATTAGAATGTAATGTAGTTTATACTTCAATAACTACATCGATTCACGTGATGTTAAGTGTAGTCAAAATAAACCATGGTTCTCCAATCTGATTGGTCATTGTTGTTACCGTGCTGACACTGCTCCGCTTTAATTAGAAAAACTGTGTATAGATGTTTTTCTGCTTCAACTGTAGCCCCTAATAAGTGCACATAAGTGCAGTCTGATCAGAGCCTTGGTCTGTCACATCAGCCTTCTATGGAAGTGACCAAAGCCATAGAGCCAACAGTGAGGACTCTGATTACCCTGTTTAAATCAGACGGATGATCACATGACAAAATTGCCACTTTGTTGGAAGTCACATGACATGGCTCAAATGCAGTAATCAGTTACCTGATAAATGCAACCATCAATTATCTCAACCTACCTTGAAATAAATGATAAATGCAGCCATCAATTGATAAATGCAGCGATAACTTACCGTTACCTACCTTGAAATATATGATAAATTCAGCCATCAATTACCGTTACCTACCTTGAAATAAATGATAAATGCAGCCATCAACTACCTTTACCTTCTTTGAAATAAATGATAAATTCAATGATAAGTTACCTTCTTTGAAATATGTGATAAATGCTGCAATCACTTACCTACTTTGAAATATATGATTAATGCAGCGATCAGTTACCTTCACCTACCTTTAAATAAATGATAAATTCTCCCATCAATTACTTTTACCTACCTTGAACTAAATGATAAATGCAATGACCAGTTACCTTCTTTGAAATATGTGATAAATGCAGCAATCACTTACCTACTTTGAAATATATGATAAATGCAGTGTTCAGTTACCTTCACCTACCTTTAAATAAATGATAAATGCAGCCATCAATTACTGTTACCTATTTTGAAATAAATGATAAATGTAGCGATCATTTACCGACCTTGAAACAAATGATAAATGCTGCCATCAGCTACCTACCTTGATATAAATGATCAATGCAGTGATCAGCTACCTACCTTGAAATAAATGATAAATGCAGCGATCAACACTCCAACACTTTGAAGCAGATCACCAAGAACATGTATAAATGCTGCTTTCACATTAATATTGTCTTTTCTGCTGTGTCCACTCTCATGACTAAAAACAGTCTGACTAGGCAGGGTACCATACGACATGTACCCATTTGACCTCTGAATACTGTCATCTCTTATTAATAACTTTTCACAGTCTGTGTCTGCACTACTTTTTTGTGTCCATGAGAATGTTGGTGGCCGTGTGGATGAAGCGTTAATCCCATTCTGAAATTATGTAAGTAGAAAATTAACATACGAGCCGCGACATAAGAAAACTGACAAAGTGGTTGTGCGCTGACGGCAGACTCAGATCAGTCACCTAAAGGGTAGCTCAGGGTCTAATCTACCTCCATGCAGACAGCGAAGACTCTGATCAGACTGGGCAGATGCCCAGGCTGATCTGAGTCTGCGCTGGGCACACAACCCCTTTGTTGGTTTTCTTGCATCACGGCTCATTTGGTATTGATCATATTACAAGCCCCCACTCCACTAAATATCCCCCCTCCCTCTTGCACAGAATTTGATGCTATTTTGTCTTGCCAAAAAATGCAAAATTCCAGACATAAAATCCTCGGATAGGTATTTTATATATGGCCAGACTATTATCTCATCATTGTCCATCAGATATTTCATTCAATTGGCAATTATTTAGTGATGACAACATGCTGCTACTATTCCTACATGAGCCACATCACGAAAAACCAATAAAGTGGCTATGCACCCAGCGCAGACTCAGATCAGCCTGGGCATCCACCAAATCTGATCAGAGTCTTCACTAAGTGATTTAAGGGTAGCTAAGGCTCTAAGCTACCTCAATGCGGACAGCAAAGACTGATCAGACTGGGTGGATGCCCAGGCTGATCTGAGTCTGCTCTGGGCACACAACCACTTTGTTAGTTTTCTCATGTCGCGGCTCACATGATTTACACAGCTAATGGCAATCCACCTTTCCGAAGCCATTTCTACTTTTTACCGGTATGCATCTCTTCATTCACTGTAAGGGAAATCACAGGCTCATAGTGGGAGATAAACATGTGCAATTTTGTTGGTGGGATTATGTATGTCACATGCTAAATTGTTGTTGTATTGGTCAGTTTTAAACATCATGTGACTTTTGAAAACCTAACGAGCATGCGCAGTTCACAGCAGTGCTCAGATAAGAAGAGGTAATGTGGATAATTAAGGAATTTCTCTATTCAAATTTAATATTTATTTATTATATAGAGGATCTTACATGAGTACTCACGTATTATTGAATTTATTAAACGTGTTGGGGAAAAATATAAGATGCATGTGAGGCTATACCGAGAATCTTATCGGTTTTTCCCAACGAGTTTAATAAATTCAATAATACAGGAGCACGAATGCAAGATTCTTTTTATCACATGACACCAGGGCTACAGAAATCCGATTTTTTGTCGGTCCGGACCGATTTTGAGTTCGAAAAACCGATTCAGTTGGCATAAGGCACATTTTTTTCGGTCCGAAAAAACACGATTTGCGATGTATGATGACATAATTACCTGGATTTTAGCCATGTGTCATTTGTTTGTTTATTATTAATCCAATAATCACGCACTGCTGTCAAAAGTTATCACAGGTAAACAAAGTGTAGATTGTCTTGCCAAGGTGTGAACGATAATTAGCACGTGTCACAAATTTGGCCAGTGGCGAAGGTTTTACACACATACACGTGCCGATGAACGGAAAAAGGCTGTGCAACGTATTATAAAGGTTACTGACTATTGTACACTTTCAAAGATAGCTTAAGGAAAGAATTTGATTAGCAAAAGGAAAATTTAAACCGGCCTTGATTATGTGCAGTCTGGTCAGGTTGTTTTTTTAGCCGACGTCATTTCTCGCGCAGAAGTTTTTTTTTCTTCGTCCGAAGGTACCTTTTTGCAAGTATATTTTCATATTTCAAGGGAATTAACTCGAATACAGTAAAATACGTCAATCGTAATACTTCGGACAATTCCAAAACTGAAGATCGGCGAGGATATCCGATTGTGTACTTTCACTTTCGGTCTGACGCTTTAAAAGCGCATTTTTCACGATAAGTAAGAAAATGTGGACTAAATGGCTACTTCAGCGATGACATCAGCATTATAACGGCGCTCCAGTATAGTCATTAGTTTTCGTGCCTTTTTTTGGATTGTGGAATACACAGTGTAGTCATTAGTTTTCGTGTCTATTTTGGATTCGTATGACGTCATCGGCCGTCCGGACCGGTTTGGATTTCAAAATCCCAGTGTCATGATGACACTAAAATCGCACTAAAACGTCACAATTTCACCATTAGAAAATGCGAGGTTTTTATGGACGAACATGCATAACGTTACAACCTGATTTGCATATTTAATCCACTGGTGGATTATCGTTTTTAATGCATGGCTTTATTACACTCTCAGATGCGACGTCATATGATAAAGCATCATATTTCAATATTTCTCTATAAAAGCATATTTAGCGATCCTTATTAGAACTGTCTCACTGAGACAGCTCTAATGAAAGGTCACGACATTTGCCTTTGTTGAGAAATTAGAAAAAATTATCTCAGATTTATCCTAAAAATCCCATCTTATCTGGCATTCTGAGTCAAAGTCAAAGACAGCTTTGCTAATGAGGTGACCCAAATGCAAACAATGTTCACTGAACCAACAAGTTTTGAAATGGTAATCTAAGATCTTTATACTCACAAAAGATTGAAAGCAACACCACAACCTGCTGTTATTAACATGATAGTGGCCTCTACTTCAAAATCCTGATTAATACACCTCTCCACACCCATATATACCAGTACCCCTGTCACCACCCAGAGAAACAGGATTGACATCAAAGCACCAAGTATTTCTGAAAAACAACATCATTGCAACATCCTGAAACTGTACATTATTATAGAAATCATACATCATTTAGGGGATAACTGTACTCAAAACTGTCATTTAGGAAGGTAAATTGTCGATTTTATGGTCTGAAATTCCATTTTACCGCGACGCGCCAGCAGTGTCATAAAATGCAATTTGCGACCATAAAACCGACGATCTACCTCCCCTTATGACAATTTTCAATACAGTTATCCCAATTCTAATGCACTTTTCAGATTTTCAAGTTTAAAAGTGAGCTACTTTGCACAATTAGCAAACACTTTCAGCGACATAAAACCAGACGTAAACCAATAAGAAGCGACGTTATGTAATATTTATACTTGCCACTGACTTCCCATAGGACAAACGCTGAAAAATCAAATTTCAATTCTTAAATGACGTCGGTTTGCTGACAGTATCAGGGTTAGCGCTTGGATATTTTTTTCTTTCGCCACCACTTTCGCCAAATTGATATTGTTTGTGCCAGATTCTTTAAACTTAAGCCAAATTTTCGCAATATTAAGAATTCTTTGAAAATATCTCCCCCACCCCCATCACACTCTCATTTCTTAACCTGCTGTTTACTGTTGTTGCTTAGACTGGTTTCAGTCTATTACATGATATAATCATTTTACTCTGACAACTGAAAGAGATAAACACTGCTAAAAAAGCTTTAAATCTTGTAATTAAATCTTTTCACTGCCCTCTGTTTTTCATGAGTTGTAGTCTCTTTTCCCTATTCTATTTTTGTAGGAACTTATCTCATTATAAATAGCCTAAGACATTTTAAATATCCTTATGATTATTTATTTCATATTGTTTATTATTACTGTTCCTTTTTCAGTATCATAAATAAGTAGTAAGTAAGTAAGTTATTATTTATTTAACTAGTTACTGTTATTGTGAGATAATCTGGCCAAGAAACTAGCTTTGCAAAAGCTAGTACTTGAGAAGCTTTGCAAAAGTTACTACTTGAGAGTTATGCTTTGTTGCCTCCCCTTACAACCCCCTTACTATCGGTATCAGTTTTTGCTTTATCCTCTTCATGCAAACGAGTTTAGTTTCAGTGAAATGAGAGTTGTTGTAGACTAAGTATATATAACAATGTCCAAATTCTGTTTTGACATAAAAAGATAGGCATGTGTAAGACGGCAGAATCAAAACTTACATCTTTAATAGGAGTATGTTTTACACCATAAGCTATAAAAGTTCGGATAAATGGCCCCAAAAAAACTACTTCACGGAGTTTGCGTCAAGTGAAGACATTGTTCAGCCTGCGCATTCAAAGTGGCTTAAGCGCCTTTTCAAATGGTCAACCTTCTGTCGGTATCTCTTTTGATCTTTTACACAAGTACCATTATCTAATCAACAATCGGCAGGAATAAAAACCCTGTATTTTCACAGATCAGTGAGTTTTTATATTATTTTTTTTTTCAAACAAACAAATGATTTATTCCAATTAAGGGCCCATAGAGGACAGACAATCAAAGGAGGAAAACCTCCATACAATGATTCAAGTAATTAAACAGTCATGTAATTATAAAAAAGAGAGAAAAAAAACACACTCACATATGCATAGAGCAAGTGGTAAGAGGACTAGTGAATAGTAGTGATACAGTATACATTTACATAGCTTAAAATGATACCCCATTATATGATCTCAATCATGTTATATGATAACATTATGAACTATGAATTTCAAAACATTCAAATACAAAATTGGCAAGCTCTAAAATTACCACATCATCACTGTTTGATAATAACCAGTTGAACTTTAATTTACCATTAAGCAACAGGAAGTTTTTACATCGTTTTTGAACATTTGAAAAAAAGTTATTCCAAATGTGAGAATACCTAGGGCACTCAATTAAAAAATGAAGTTCATTTTTTTCAATAATTGTTACACAGTGATCACATACTCTATTTTCCAAAGGAGTTAAAGGTCTAGAAAATCTACCTGTTTCAATTTTAAGCTTATGTGAACTTATTCTAAATTTAGTTAAGCATCTTCTTTTATCAAAATTCTTAATAACAGAAAGATATTGTTCAGCTTGAAAATGATCTTTAAAGGAAAAATATGTTCTTTATTTACCATCAATGTTATTAAGTCTAAATTGAGCCCAAAATTCTTTATATTTAATTAAAACAATCCTTCTCATAGACTTTTTGAAGTTGCTAAGATTTAAGTTATTTAACTGAGAACTAGCATAAGGAACAGCAAGTAAACTAAAAATACTGCGGATGGAAGAAAACCAAGAGTGGAAACCATTTTCATGTAATGTTTTTGAGCAAGCAAATGCATCTGACAAAAGCTTGGTATTTGTATTTTCAAGTCGATGCCAATATGACAGAGCTGATAGTAATATATTGATCTGAATAGGATATCGAGCAAGCTCAGAAAATACAGCAAAGTTAGAACTTCTTTTATGCACACCAAGAATATACTTACAAAAATGAATATGTAACTTTTCAGAAAAGAAACTTCTAGCAATTTTTGTAAAATCAAATAAATCATCAATAGAAGCTTTTTTTGACAAGGAACAAGCCCAAATTTCACTTCCATATAATAAAATCGGTTTAATGGTATGATCAAATATGTGCAAACTTGTATGAATACTAGGGTTTAGAGAGATAATATTACCCTTCAATGAATACAGAGCTTTAACAGATTTATCATAAAGTTGTTTTTTAGCAGGTGTGAAAGTACCAGAAGCGGAGAATATAATACCAAGATACTTGTATGTTGTTGTACAAGATATTGTCTTATTAAAAATAGAATAAGACTGTGAATTAATAAGCCTTCCAGCTTTATTAAAAATAACCACTTTTGTTTTATCAATATTAATAGAAAGACACCAATCTTCACAAAAAGCTTGTAATAAGTCAAGTTTAGCTTGTAAGCCTGCAGCACTGGATGATAATAAAATAACATCATCAGCATACATTAAACAATCTAACCTTTTACCATTTAAATAAATAGGATCCAGTGATGAAGAAAGATAAGTGGGCAGGTCATTTATGAAAATTTTGAATAAATTAGGGCTTAAAACATCACCTTGTCTTACACCAACCAATGATTTGAATGTATTAGTAATTTTATCATTTACCTTAACACAAAGAGTGGATTGGAGGTACATACTTTTAATAATATTATAAAATAGACCATGAATATCTATATATTAGCTCGGAAGGTGTCAATGTTGTGTTTACCTGAGCTATCAAAAATAATGAGATGCATAGACATGGGGTGTGTTCAAGTGTACATAACACGATTACGCATTGACCCTTGAGGCATGAAGCGTCTGCTTGGTGTCCTGTCACTGTGGATTACTTGAGGAGCAGATTAACGGTAATGGAAGGTGTTGATTAATGATTGTGGAGATCGTCTCTGATACCGTAAAACTTTGCCATACGATTTAATTTTTTTAGATGTTTTTTTTCCGCCACTTGTTTTCGCCAAATCAATATTTTTGGAGCCAAAAATATTATTTTATCGCATTTGGCGACTTTGGCGAGCGGTAGCGCAAACCCTGAGTATATCGCAGGATATACTTTCGCAAACTTCTGACATTATCCGATCAGATGTCGCGTTACATATACAAGCGAATTATAATACCTTATTTAAGCACTTTGAAAGGTTGACAAGTACTTACATTACAAATGCATGAGCGCAAGTAGCTCACACACTTTTTGTTTTGCAATTATAACTTTATCAGAAAGTACTTGCAGTTCTATGATAAAAAATTAATAAAGGAGGTCTGGGGGCAATGCCCTCCAGATGTCAGGGCATTTCCCCAATTTTAAAGGAGTAAAGACTGTACAATACAATACAATACAAATATTTTATTCAGCATAAAACATTTACAATGTTTCTAGCCAAAACAAGACATACAGTGAAGACAATGAAATAATACAATATAAGGTTTACAGAGGAGAAAATTATACAGAACATACATTAGGAATATCTTAATTTGAACAATAATTATATTAATCAATACGTTTTTTATCTGCAAAATATATGAATTTTGATAAATTTCTAAGTGAAGTCACGGAAGTCATAGATAAAAGGGTTTCAAATTTCCTTAAGGTCAGCCAGTGGCAAAAATAGGGTTTGAAAAATTTCTGTCTAAGCTCTCTATAATTTGGGCATACTAAGTGAAAACTAAGAAAAAATTAGGGATGATGATTAAAATAACGGCTTTTTTAGGAATTTTGCTTATTTTCGGCTGGTTTTTCAGTAATTTTAGTGAGGCTTCAAACAATTAGAACTTTTATCAATTTTGGGGACGTGTGAAACTTGATTATCACTATTCTTGCATTTTATATTATGGTTTAATTATAAAATATCAAAAACTTTGCATTAAAAATCTTAAAATCTTCATTCATAGAGTCTTGTGTGTCATTCCGAGAAAAAGCAGAATGTCTTGGACCATTATGAAGGTCAAAGCAAAAATGATCTGCAACATGAAAAAAAAACAATTAAGTGGTTGTGTGCCCAGTGCAGACTCAGATCAGTCTGGGCATCCACTCAGTCTGATCAGACTTTTTGCTGTGTATTTAAACGGTAGCTTAGTGTCAAAGCTAGCTCCATGTCAGCAAAGACAGATCAGACTGGGGGAAGCCCAGTCTGATCTGAGTCTTTGCTGGGCACATATGCCATTTTGTTGGTTTTGTTGCATCACGGCTCAAATGCTTATCCCAGTGGGGAAAAGTAACATCAGGTAATGTCAGGTAAACAAACTAGAATTGTTTTTCTACGAAAAAACAGAATGTCTCCCCCCTTTTTGATGTCAAAAGGATCAGTCATTAAGACGCCAAGGAAAAAACAATATGTTTCCCTACCCTGAAGCAGGGATTCATAATAAGTAAAAAGTAAAAATGCAAGAGTTATAGTTGTTATGCTCTGCATGTCATGTAATGTTGACTGATATTCATATTTAGTTTTTGTCAAAAAATATAAATGCAAGAGTTACAGTGCTCTGCACGTCGTCTATTTATATGTTGACTGATATTTGTATGAAGTTTCATGAATATAGCTTAAACGGTTTTCAAGTTAAAGACGATTGAGACACGATTTTGTGAATGACAAAGTTCCAAGGGAAATAACTCAAATAGTATAAATGCTGTGCTCTGCAGGTTGTCTAGTGCTGACTGACATTTGTATGAAGTTTCGTGAATACAGCTTGTCCGGTTTTCAAGTAATAAAGCGATTGAGACACGATTTTGTGGCTGACAAAGGTCCAAGGGGAATAACTCAAGAAGTATAAATGCAAGAGTTATGGTTCTTGCACTATGCAATTCTTCTAATGTTGATTGATATTTGTATGAAGTTTCGTGAATATAGCTTGAATGGTTTTCAAGTTATAGAGCAGACACGACTGAGACACGATTTTGTGACTGACAAAGTTCTAAGGGAAATAACTCAAATAGTATAAATGCTAAAGTTATGGTTCTTGCATTCTGCATGTCGTCTGATGTTGATTGATATTTGTATGAACTTTCATGAATATAGCTTGAATGGTCTTAAAGTTATAGAGAGACTCGACTGAGACGCAATTTTGTGATGGACAAAGTTCCAAGGGAAATAACTCAAAAAGTATAAACGCCAGAGTGCATTCTGCTCGTCGTCTGATGTTGATTGATATTTGTATGAACTTTCATGAATATAGCTTGAATGGTTTTAAAGTTATAGACGGACTCGACTGAGACGCAATTTTGTGATGGACAAAGTTCCAAGGGAAATAACTCAAAAAGTATAAATGCCAGAGTTACCATTTGTGCACTCTGCACATCGCCTCATGTTGATTGATATTTGTATGAAGTTTCGTGAATAAAGCTTGAGCTATTTTCAAGTTATAGAGCGGACACAATTGAAACACAATTTTGTGATGGACTAAGTTCCTAGGGAAATAACTCAGAAAGTATAAAAGCCAGAGTTACCATTCTTGCACTCTGCACGTCGTCTCATGTTGATTGATATATATATATGAAGTTTCGCGAATATAGCTTGAGCGGTTTTCAAGTTATAGAACGGACACGATTGAAACACAATTTTGTGATGGACTAAGTTCCAAGGGAAATAACTCAAAAAGTATAAATGCCAGAGTTACCATTCTTGCACTCTGCACGTCGTCTCATGTTGATTGATATTTATATAAAGTTTCCCGAATATAGCTTGAGCGGTTTTCAAGTTATAGATCGGACACGATTTGTGACAGACAGACAGACGGACAGACGCCCGGGGAAAAACAATATTATGTCTCCCGACCCTAAAGGGGGGAGACATAATTACAGCTCGGAATATGAATAAGCAAGCCTAACTATGCTCAAACAGCAGGAAAATTTCATGACTTAAACATGGATTTTGTTCCAATGATGACTCAAACATGGCCTCAAATAGCTATGTGTATGGGTGCCCTTAAAAATGTCAGGGGTCAACTCTTAAAGGAAAAGATTTGTTTCTCCAGAAGCAAATACCTTCTTTTAAGAGTAGGCTCCATGTTGAAAAGGCTTTGTCTGCCAGAGAAGCAAACAGGAAGTCAGAAAAGTTGTTACCTTTTGTAAAATTGACAGAAAAACATGGAGGCATATCCATACATTTTCATCAAGATTCTGCAGATGATACCTGCTCTAGAGAGGCGCCCTGGTTGTGTGGTTAGAGTGGCTCGATTATGGTGCAGAAAGTTGCCGGAAGGTCGTGAGCTCGCGGCTCACCGATGACTGGAAAACTCTCTCTGTCACCCCAGCAGTAAATGGATACCTTTTTCGAATCAGGGAAGGATAAGGCAGTGAAAGGAGAGAGATGGGCTCTGCCTTTCATCTGCTCAGCCTAAAATCTAGTGGGTCTCTAACCCCCACTGCCCCTAAGGCTATTACGCTATGGGAAACCTTTACCTTTTTTATTGCTCTATACCAACCAAAACTGAGTACATCTTTATATTCTATTGATGTAGCCTGCCCTTTACCAGCCAAAATTGAACACATCTTAACATTCTAGGGATGTTACCTGCTCTATACCAGCCAAAACAGAACACCAGCTAAAATTCTAAGGACATTACCTGCTCTATACCAGCCAAAACTGAACACACATCTTAACATTCTAGGGACATTACCAACTCTATACCAGCCAAAACTTAGCACACATTTTAACATTCTAGGAACATTACCTGCTCTATACCAGGCAAAACTGAGTTTCTTTGTGGCCTTTCTTGAGGCAAGGTATAGTGCCAACAGACTGAAGAGGAAGCTGGCAAAGTCTGTGAGTAAATGAGCAGCATCTGACACGATGGCAAGACTACCCGCAAATATTCCACCTGAAAACATAAGCATACATGGGAGACCAAATGTTAAAAGATAAGAGGCCCAGTTGTTCAAAACTAACAACATCATTAGTTAATATGTTGTCATAATTTCAAATGGTAATATCCTGAAAAAGCCAACATTTTTTGTTGAAAAAATGTCAGAAGCTTTTAAAGCTTCTCACATTTTTTCCACAACAATATCAGTGTATTTAGTTATAAAGTCATAAAAGACTTAATGAGTTGACCTCTTAACGAGCTCATTAAGCTAATGATGCTTTGAGCAACTGGGCCATGGTCTTTGTTAGTTAATGACACACTCTTTTTTCAAACATATTGTACATAGAACAAACTAGTGCTGTTTTTATTGAAAAAACGTGAGGGGAATTTGCAGTGCAAAAACTCCTCACATTCCTTCAGTAAAGGTTTTAGCCCACTTGTTTTTATGTGTACAATTAGACATACGATTTGACTGATTTATTGCTTTACGTTCACAGTAAACAGCTATGGTCATGTTGGGACGGTCAGTTAACCTAACCACACTGTTCCTGGGCAGGCTTAGACCTCCTAAGCGGTTAACCAGTACTAAGTGCACATACTTTCGCCCGTAACTGACAACTGCCCTTCTTGAATCAGTGGAAGGAGAAATGAAAGTATGTGGCCAGACCGGGTATCGAACCCAGGACCTCTGACTTATAAGTCAGGTGCCCTACCGACTGCGCTATGCGGCCTGGCTATTAGACATATGAACACTTGACTAACAGCTATAGGCTAACAATGCTTTGAACAACTTGGTCATGGCTAGCTTGAATAATGATTAATTTTTGTTAACTGTTTTTGTGGATCAATCTTACATAGTCTACAAAAAAATAATGAAATCTTGTCAAAGTTGTAATATACCTTTGCCATCCATTCTGAGACCTATGTGTAGTAAACATGTAGGTCATGTTTAAACTAGACCGTGTGTGAAGCTTATTAATACCTCCATCGATCCAAGTGCAATCAATAACAAAGCGCCAATATGAAAAATGTACATAATCCAGAAAACAAAAAGTTTTATAGAAGTTTCGAAATGATTCTTAAGGACAGTCAACACGCATATCAATGGGACAATTTTGTTTTGTAAGTTTGACAGGGCATACATGTACCGGTAATCCATTCATTTAAATGTCTCCTGGATCTCTGAGAACTCTCATGTCATGATATGCATGTGTTTCAAATCTGCCACAAAAAAGAATCTCATAATGTTGTATCTGAGATATATCTGACAGTGCTCCAGTTAAGGTGGGGTACCAGGGATAATGTGGGGTACTAGTGCCTCACAACATATGGTTTAAATGAGAAATAAGAAAAATTATCCCTAATTATCATCAAATACGCCCTCTTATCTAGAGCTCTGGCAATGACATTATACCATTATGCTACAAGGCATTGTAAAGGGGTTGCCTTGTATTGAAGCTATGTTGTAATATGTGTTTGATGCTTTGGTATTTTTAACAGATCACGAAGAAATGGGAATCTGCTCTTCAGAAGGAAATACCACAGTCTCTTCATGAAGTATGTCCGATTTGCGAAACTTATCTAGATAGGCACAAATTAGAATGTTGTTGCATTTGATTGGTAACTATTACTTCTTATACGCCTGTTTGAATAAAAGGGTTGTATTATGTCATGGCTTTGTCTGTCCATCTGTCTGTAAGGCCACCAATTTTTTCTACAGCCCACCAATTTCTTCTACAATGTATGTTAGCTTTGCTACCAACTTTTACACTGGGTATCAAGTACTTACTATTTGGAAAAAAGTAAATTTCTAACACTGATATGTACTTCTTAATAATCCAGCTTTGAATACTAAGGCCTATTTGTTTAAAGTCATCAATCAAGGATTCAGTAGGTGTTATAGTATACAGGAAATCAAGTGTGCTAATATTTTTTGCTGTATATCACAGAAATATCTTTTAAAATACTGCTTACAAAGTATAATTATCCACCATAAAAATTGAGAAACCGAGCTAATATGATTATGTAGTATTTACAAGCATCCTAAAAATTGAACAGTTTGGTTTTCTGTAGTGTAATGGCTCCAAACTGTGCAGATGGAATGGCAAACAGCACAGACCCTGATCAGACTGCAGTCTGACCAGAGTCTGCACTGTTTGCTCGGACCTGTCTGTGCCAATAGTTATAAGCTTTTTGATAATTTATATATACTGCTTAAAGACATAGTTCTTGTTTATTGGAGGTCATAATCCTGTTATGCAACAGTCCAGTGATGCGGCTATTTCATCAAAGGAACTACCCTATTTCACATAGGTAATGCATACAGGGTCATAAAACCATTATAGAGTGGTACCACTTTTTGGCTTAGGGCTATTCCAGTAAAATCTATATGGTGGTGGCGGACGCCAACGCTGTTTTTTATGTTCCGTAGGCTGGTTTTGGAGAGAAAACAAGCTAGTTCTGACGAAATGCCGCCAGAGAAGTCAATTATTTTAAGCCACATTGTGAAAGTCCATCTCTGGGACGACATTTATGTATCAGCAATGTAAAACATTGCACTGCTTGGGCTGTTCCTAGAGATGAAGTCTTTAGTTTTCAGAGAGCTAATACTTGTTACAGTTGAGACAAATACTTAGGTCCTTTATTATTATTATTTATTTTGGTCTATTGATAGGGATTTTATGGCCAAAATTTTCAGATTATGGCCACATTCTAAAAACTATACGGCAGTGAACTGAATAGTTACAATTATATTAACTGTATAAAAGTAGCAAAAAATGCGAAATCAGTGGACATCGAAATATGGGTAAAAAAAACCCCTGGTAATATCGGTAATTGCACATTGCTGATGTACTAAAGTATCAAGTTGCTACCGTAACAGGCAATCTATTCATCTATCTCTTACAAAAATCTATACCCGAGTCTAACAAGATTGGGGACGTACATATGCACACGATCAAGTACACATACGCAGACAATCTGAATACAGTATACTATACAGTGAGTCAGTGACTGACTAGAATTTTAGGGTAATCGGGCACTAGAGGCACGTAGTGATTAGCTTATAAGATAATGGACGTTAATCATTCTTTTACAGTACCACTCTGTCTTTAGACAAAAAAAATGCAGAACTTCCGGGAATTTCCATGTGCACCTGGGTGGCACGGAATATGCCTAATATGTTTTAAGCATTTGATCAGAACACAGGAATTTGAATTTTTTAGTTTGAGTTTCATATGAAAATTTCATCAGAATGACGTACAACAGAAAATGATCGTCTAAACACTTCTTAAAAGTTGCGTACAGAGGAAAGGGTATTTATATTATAATATTTACATTCTTGGTGTTTTTACTAAAAAACCCTATAGTAAACCATTGGAACGTAATGTAGTTTACATTCCAATAATTACATTGAGACACGCGACGTCAATGACGTAAAAATAAACAATGGCTCTCTACAACCTGATTGGACGTCAGCAACGTCATGACGTCATGTATGCCGTTCTGCTGTTAGCAGAAAACTCTGCGTGTACATGTTCAACTGCTTCAATTTAAGCGCTTTTTTTTTGGGGGGGGGGTTGGTGGTGGTGGGGGGGTTCTTGTTTTAAAATAGAACAGCATGAACTAAACACAGTTGTATAGTTTGTTTAACTTCTTTACTTTTGAGTTACCCAATACTTCAAATATAACCTCAAAAGTATGCCATTTCAGTGCAGTAACACTACCATCCTAAGTTTAATTTACAGTGTAATTCAACAGTACTGTTCATAGTGTTAGTGCTGACCATTCCATTGCTAAATTGCAATAAAAAAAAAAACAATAAATAAACAATCTGATTATCTGGCATTCTCAAACCATCACCCCTCCCCACTTTTCCCTAACCCTCAACATAAACATCCAAAATTGCATCTCGGATGATGGGTCCGATTTGCTCCAGTTATTTTGACGAAAGCTGATACTTGTTAAAAACTCAAAATCTGTTTATCTCAAAACCGAGTTATATTCTACACTTTAATGAACATACCTGTCATTAGAGCTGTCTATTTTCGTTGAATATTAGATTAAGAACAAATATAGCTGCATATTTGGGTCGGTAAACTATTTCTGTCTCAGTCAGATGCTGAAGATCGCGGATTTCCCATATTTATTTATAAATTCACACTGGTTCTCATTTCACATACGATGCGTCGGAATCGGCGGGAACTGGATAGAAAAGCGCGGGAAACTATTCTTAAAGTGAACGAACCGACTTAAATAAATTGCTGGCACCCGTGTAGGCCGGCAACCCGACCGAAGGTATTCAGACAAGCAGAACCTCCGGCCGGATTCACTGCATTTGCTTTTTCCTGATTTTGCGATAGTACTCGTTAGCAACCATCTATATCTTACAACATACGCTCATCTGATTAATGTCTGAGTAACTGTTCACTAAAATTATGATGTTTCTGCAAATCTTTGACAAACTCGATGAACCTGTTATTTATCTAAGGCCCTTTTTCCCTTTGTTTGTGACCAAAATTATCGTCCAAGTAAACAAATGGCATTGCGCATGACCAGATTTGTTGTCGGTGTCTTATTAAAATTACTACTCATTGAATTGTCTGGCTTTTTAGCATAAAACCCATAACTAAGACTCCGTACCCGCACGTTCATCGCATTTTTTTGAAGTAACGACAATATACATTTATGTCATTTGTATACAATACCAAACCACTGGGTGGGAGCGTACAGTACAAGTGACCGGTTGTCCCGATCTGTATAGTGGACGCATCTTTGTCCCAATATGTCGGGTAAGTTTCAAAATTGTTTATTTTTGTGTTTTAAAATCATTGAGTGTAGGTAGAACAGCTTGCTCGACAAGCCTTACTACAGATCTTTTCGACATGTCACCTTAATATTCTGTAAATTGTTATGATATGCTTTATTTTCACATTTAATTTGAGAAAATCACTACTCTACTTTCGATTTCGAAATCTGCGCCGGTACCATTTCTTCAAAATTGGCCATCAATTGTATATGAAACAACCGTGTTTTCTTAAGAAATATTTTATGGTGTATTTAGGTTCAGGATTAATTAATCTTGTTAGATATCATGCTAGGTAAGGGCAATTATTTTCAAAGAAAACAAAAGAGGGGTCAAACACTATTCTGTATCGTGGGTCGTAAAACCGATTGTCAGTGAGACATCCCATACAGTCAGAAAAATTTGGGGATGCTCAGCTTTGCTTGTCTTGTGGATTCGTCCCGTACTTAAAGGATACTTATCATGGGTAAATCTCTTAATAGATCATTAATCTATCTTAAAAAGGGACTAACTAACATTTTTTTCGATTTAAAACGCTAACTCGGCCGATTTTCTGGTTACACGTGACATGATCTGATTACAAACACCAGTGATTTGCAGATGAAAATACGAATTTAGAGCAAAGAAAGCAACATCTAGCCATCTCCAAAGATGACCATAATGGAAAACATAAATAGAGAAAACACTCTTACCAAGTGGTTTACATCCAAACAATGAAAGAAAACACATTTCACGCAAACACACCCTGAAGGTCATAACAACGGACAAAGATTTGCCCACTATACACATCGGACAACGGTGCACATGTACTGTACGCTCCCAACCAGTGCAAACGCATAGTTGGGGAAACGGAAGGTGGTGATACAATTTATTTCCTTCATGGGGGGGGGGGGGTGCCTAAATACCGGAAAGACCCGGAAAGACGCAAAAAGACGCGGAAAGACGCAAAAAGACGCGGAAAGGCGCAAAAAGACCCGGAAAGACGCAAAAAGGCGGCAAAAAGACCCGGGAAAATAGCAAAAAGACCCCGTAAAATATAGTTTTAACTGATTTCAATATCAAAAAATAGATGACAAAAAAAAAAAAAAAAAAAAAAGAAAGACGTCTTGAACCTAATTTTTAACTGAATTGTTTTAAACTTCTATTTTTCTACCGAATTATGATATTTCTCTCATCAATGGAGGCGACACTTGTCTTTTCAACCACAATGGAGACATAATTCGTTGTAAATATTTTACATGTCGCTGGCCGGGTTTGAACCCTCACGGATGCGGCGACAGCGCCTAGCACTGCAATGTGCGTCAGCCTTAACCATTACGCTACCGAGACGTCCCCAAAAAAGGACGCTCAAATAACGTATATAAAGCTAACCGACGTTGCAGTACACTCCGTGTATAGGGGTTACTATTTATCATAAACTTCTATTTTTCTAATACAGTGCTAAGCGCTGTCGAGGGTTCAAACCCGGCCAGCGACATGTAAAATATTTACAACGAATTATGTCTCCATTGTGGTTGAAAAGACAAGTGTCGCCTCCATTGATGAGAGAAATATCATAATTCGGTAGAAAAACAGAAGTTTATGATAAATAGTTAACCCCTATATACGGAGTGTACTGCAACGTCGGTTAGCTTTATATACGTTATTTGAGCGTCCTTTTTGTCCCTCTCTGATACTTTTGTACCTGACTCAACATCTTGGAAGAGGTTGGAGCCAGGAGTATATTTTAGAGAGAAGTAAAATTTGTAAAATATGAATATAGGGTTAAGAGAATTTCCAATATCTTCGACTGAAATCAGTCTACCGCTTGCTGCAAACCGGTCTTACACGGTAAAATGCAGTTTTAGTTGCTTCGTCCAATAGGCTTTTTTGAAAAACGACCTAACTTTTTTTAAAAGCAGAAATATGAATTATATACCTTTAGAAAGATCAATCTTTCTGGTTTCAGGAAGTATCAGCAATTTTGTATTTAATGATTTAATGTAAAAAATAATGTTGTTTTAATCGGTTATTTAATCAAAGGGGGCGGGGTCGTTTTTCATGATTTTTATATTGTGGTTGATAGAAAGAAGGGTATGGACATTACATATAAAGATGACCTAATTTTTTTTCATCCAAAAAATATGAAAGTTATATGTTTGTAAAATAGAGTTAATGTAGATTTAGGAATCATCAACAATAATCTGTTTATCTAAGGTTTTAATAGTTTTATTGGCTCAGAAAATAACATGTCCTATACATGTCAGCCCATTATAAAATGAACGGGTCACTTATCGACTTATTGATACGGTGGCTAGGTGAATCTACACTCCATTTCTGCCCATGTTCTGAACATTCAGTTATTTTGGTTGGTCTTTTTGCTGCCATTATATGTCTTTTTGCCATCTTTTGCCGTCTCTCTGCGTCTTTTTGCCGTCTCTCTGCGTCTTTATGCCATCTCGCTGCGTCTTTTTGCCTTCTCTCTGCGTCTTTTTGCCGTCTCTGCGTCTTTTGCCGTCTCTCCGCGCCTTTTTGCCGTCTCGCTGCGTCTTTATGACGTCTCTGCGTCTTTTTGCCGTCTCTCTGCGTCTTTTTGCTGTTTCTCTGCGTCTTTTTGTCGTCTCTCTGCGTCTTTTTGCTACCTCTATTAGACTTTTTGCCGTCGCTCTGCGCCTTCTTGGTAGTATCCAATATAAAAAACTATTAAAGATATTGAAAATATTGAAAAAATTTTCAAATTTTTTTCTGATTTTTAAACTATTTTAGCCGCTCTTTTTGCTGACATTTTCGGTCTTTTTGCTAACTCTCTGCGCCTTTTTTGCCGTCTCCAATGGACTTTTTGTCCTCGCTCTGAGCATTTGTTCTGTAGTGTCAAACACTTCAAACGATAATGAAAGAAATTCAATTGTCATATACATGTATATTTTTTTTTTTACATTTCAAGATAATTATTTTGGTTAGTCTTTTTGCTGTCATGACAGTTTTTTTTTGTCATTTTGTCATCTCTCTGTGTCTTTTTGCTGTCATCTTTGGGCCATTTTGCCGCTGATCTGAGCGTCTTTTTCAATAGTATGTAAGAATAAAATATTGCAAAAGGTTTAAATATTACTCCACTTTTACTTTTACTTTTTTCAAATCTTAATACAAATTGAGTGGTCTTTTTGCTGCTTACATAGGCCTATATTGGTAAGAATAAGTTAAGCACAAGGTTTTGAGGCCCTTCCTGCTTGCATTATGGAGAACCACATTGGTAAGCCATTTTTGAAAACTAAAACATAATACAATATATTTTAGGGGGTCTTTTTGCGTCTTTTCCGGGCCTTTTTGCGCCTTTCCGGGTCTTTTTGCGTCTTTCCGCGTCTTTTTGCGTCTTTCCGCGTCTTTTTGCGTCTTTCCGGGTCTTTCCGGTATTTAGGTACCCCGTTCATGGGTCATTCCTTCAAATGGCTAGGGCCAAAGGGGACACATTAAACTGACTGCTTATCGAGCCCCTTAATACAGGGTCGAATTCAGCAAGAGATTGATTGATTGATTGATTTTTTGCTTTACGTCCACGGTAAACAGCTATGGTCATTTCGGGACGGTCAGTTAACCTAACCACACTATTCCTGGGCAGGCTTAGACCTTCTAAGCGGTTAACCAGTACTAAGTGCACATACTTTCGCCAGTAACTAACAAAAGTCCTTCTTGAATCAGCGGAAGGAGAAACGAAAGTATGTGGTCAGACCGGGTTTCGAACCCAGGACCTCTGACTTATGAGGGTTCAAAACCCGGTCTGGCCACATACTTTCGTTTTTTCATGCGCTGAATCAAGAAGGACGTTTGTTAGTTACTGGCGAAAGTATGTGCACTAAGGTCTAAGCCTGTCCAGGAATCCAAACTGGTGGTGACCCCTTCATAGAATGACAGTTCTACAGTTCTGGTTTATACTGATGCATGGCTTTCAAATCATAATTGTGATGTTATTATTTTCATTTGTTATTTATTTTTATTATTATTATTTTTTATGGCAAACTGTTGTCAGTATTCCAGAGGCTGGTGATAACTGGATGTCAGAAGTCTTTGAGGCTTGTGATAACAGCTAGCAACGGGTATCTCTTTTTACTTTCTGAGTATACTTTTATGATAAAAGAAATAATATCCCCCCCCCCCCCCCCCCCCAAAAAAAAAAAAGAATTATATTGGACTGACTGTTTTCTTATCATGCTTAATGCGTCTCGTTTACAGCACCATTCTAAACTTATCTTTTGCCTAGTTCACATTTGGCGCCTTGCAATAAATGGGTCTACGATTTCCCGTACATTTTTAGGCATTGTTGTTGGCTACGGGCTACGGCGTATGTTTTCACATTGTGTATGAACATCGTGCGATTTCTTGTATGGGCAATCGGGGACAAGTTGGGCCAATGCCGTACGGAGGCTGTTTTGAGATTGTACGAAAATCATGCGATTTCAGTGCAGTTGTCGTGCATTCTCAGCAGCCTCCACACGGAAATCGTACGGAGCCCGAGCAGTTTCCGTACAGTCTATGCGGAGATAGTGCGGTCACCGCGCCGTTTTTCCGCGTCCGAGTTCCAAAAGTGCACAACTTCACATTTCTGCTTGTGCTGTCGGTTGGTAAATTTGAGATGACTCCTAAAACCAAAGGCGGGAAGAGAAAGCGGTCCAAGTAGGACCTGCAATCGGAGGTACGCCACTCTGAGCTTCATGGATGTATCAGCGGCATTTTCTTCTTTGATTTGTCTGAAGACAACTGATAAAATGTAAGGAACTGCTCGAGATGACCAATATATACCTATCTGGAAAATGTTTGGCCCATCTCAAGGCGGCCGCACAGTCAGGGTGTGGCCGCCGTGGGTTGCCGCGGGATGAGCGCTCAGTATCGATTTCAAGGGTACTGCACGGGGAGCGAGCGGCAACTTTGCGATAGCTGTGAGAGAGTCGTGCGATTGTTCCAAGAGCCTACGATCGCCGTAGATTTTTTCCCCAAATGACCATCTAAAATATTGTGCTTTATGCACGATCAGGGCGCGACCTTCGACCTTCCCGCAGTGCCCGTGCGGTGAGCGTTCAATGCCACCTACATGTCTACGGGCTATGGACTGATCTTTCTTTTTTAAATATGTCAGAACTCCTCACCAAACAAAATCGTTTTTCTTGGCCAAGGTGCCCGTGAACCTGTACGAAAATCGCACGACCGCCGCCTGCCTCCGCACGGAGGCCGCAAGGTAAGATGTGTGTGTGTGTTGAGGGGGGGGGGGGGGGGGGGGGAGGGCAGGATACGTGTATCATAGGCGCATCGCAGGCCAAATGAAGCATTACAAGTTTCACACACCACTATGTCTTAAAAGATTAAATATATTATGCCGTACAAATAGTTTCGTGAAACTTGTATACCGGTTGTAATATTTGCCAATAACAGAATTTCTATAAGATGGTTGTCTCCGGTGGTGAGAACGGTTTGTCAGCAGCCACTTCCCTTTCTGACATATACTAAGTAAATGAAATGCCCTTTTACAGTATATAATAGGCCTATTCTTTATATTTGGATATCCTTAATTCATTTTGGATACCTAATACTTTATTTTGTGATAATACACAATAATAGTGAATATTCCATATTGTTGTTTAATATTCAAGATGACATAATATGTCCGATTTTCAAAAACGGGTGTATAAAAATTTGGATCTGTTTCTTGTGGCCTAGCTAAGACCGAGTCCGTCCAAGTAATGTTTAGACAGTCCAGGAACTTGACAAACTTGTACTAATCCAGGAAATTGGTCAAATTTTGACCACACGCCAGTCCATTTCTCGTTATTTTTACGGGCACCCGTAAATATTTGCGGGAATTATAACGCAGATAGGGCAGAGTAGGACAGGTATTGTTTTGGTCATATAGCCCTTCAACACTATAAAGGTATTTTCGAGTGCGAACAGTTAACAATCTTATCATATCGTGATTTTCGAACATGTTCCACAGGCAGACACCCGTAAAAATAACGGTAAATGAACTGGCAGCCAGATGCCAGGTATTTTACCGTAAAACATACGGATTTTTTTACAGTGTAGCTTATTTTGGAGTGGCAGAGTAACGTTTCATCGAAGCATACAGATCGTATCATAAGCTTAATGGAGTCGTAAATTCGTCTGGGAAACATAAGCTTAAGCTGTGCTACATGGGAGTTTTTGCACTGAAAAAGCTCCTCACATTAACGTTTTTTTCCCGTACAATAAATTTCAAAATAGCGTCTTCTTAACTAATGACCTCATTTGATTTGGGGAGCCCCGGTAGCTCAGTGGGTTATGCGATGGTCTGCTGACCTAGCGATCCCAGGTTCGATTCCTGCTGGAGGCGGTCATCTTGTCAATCATAAACGGGGTTCAGTTGCACACAGTTTTTCACTACCACCTTCCCATCCTCCTGATATGACTGAAATACTGTTGAAAAGGACGTGCTGTTTGGTGCGAATATCTGGCTCCAATGAATACTAAGTACGTTCTACAAGCACTCTTGCCCGCCGTCGATACAAAGTGCTGTACATACATAGTCCGTACGGGACTACCTGGCCAGGACTTATTTTTGCTGCAGTTTATACATTGTAAAACTGATCGTAGATTTTACGGTAGAATAACTGGAAACCAGCTGCCAGTCCATTTCCCGTTATGTTTTACGGGCGCCCATAGAAATTGCAGGAATCGTCAAGTAGCTATAGAGTGGGATAGAATAGAGTGAGTGAGTGAACTCGGGTTTAACGTCCCACCAACAACGAGGTCATATGGAGACGGGACCTCGGTTTAAAGTCTCATCCGAAAGACCGGAGAAGCGGGGGATGGGATAGAATAGAACAGTGGTTGTTTGGGTCATATAGCCCTTCAACACTATAAAGTTATTTTCGAGTGTGGCCAGATAACATATCACTGCCATATCGTGATTTCCGAAAATGTCTTACAGGCAAACGCCCGTAAAAATAACGGGAAATGGACTGGCACCTGGTTGCCAGTTATTCTACCGTAAAATCTACGGATATCTTTTACAGGGGAGAAGTAGAGATTCTAGCCAGAATTTGCGACGGCACAGCCGAGTTTTAGTTCGAACATATTTTACTGCCAAAAGGGGTGAATTGAGTTTTGTACTACATGTACGTTGTGTGCGCATTTCTCTAGATCCCTTCTTATCTCACGTTACTGATACATATATGCTAAACGTTTTCCCTCTAAGCAGGAAACCCGCAGTTCAATGGGAAAAGAGCTGGCCTGCTGATCTAACTGTCTCGAGTTCGAATCTGGCTGGAGGCGGAATTCTGTCAAACCGTAAGGGACGAGTCATTCATTATCGTGCGTGTGTGTGTGTTAGGGTGGGGGAGGGGCGTGCATTTTCATATGATTCACCTTATTACGACCCTCCCAGTCTCGTCATTAGTCCCTCCCAATAGGTAACACAAAAGTTTGTAACCCCCGCCCACCCACCAACACAAATGACCCCCCCCCCCCAGTGCACACACACATATACAACCACCGCCCTTACACCGCCCCCCCCTTCCAACACACACACACAAAATGAAACACTGAAAAGATTAACTTTTTCTCCGAAACAGTTTTGCGTTTAATTGACTGTGTATCTCTCAAAAGAGTTAAAAAAATACAAAAACTATTAAAATTTCCCTAGTAGTATTTTTATAAATAATATAAAACACAACCTTGGAATTTGACTTTAAGGTCAAAGTGACATATGAAACAATTGTGAATTCCGGGCCCTGATACCACAAGCGCAGAATTAACAATAATTTTAAAGACTACTTTATTCTGTTCTTTCAGCAAATCACAGATTTTTTTCTGGATATGAAGTGAGATTTTTTTCGATGCAAATGTTTTGAAGACTTTTGAAAGCATAGAATCGGAAAATGTAGGAGAAATGGGGGTCTGGGAGGTGCAGCTGTCAGAGAGTAGCTTTTCCCCCCTAGTAGTTTTCCCCCCCGGAAAAATGACTATGATTTTTCCATAGTAGAATTTCCCACCGGAAAAATGGCTATATAGTAGAATTTCCCCCCGGAAATATGACTATATAGCCAATTTTCCCCGGGGAAAATCTACTATAGGTGTTTTTGCATAGCCGTTTTTCCCCTCTATAGTGGATTTTCCCCCTGGTAATATGATTGCAGAAAAACACGCTACATAGTGGAATTTGCTCCTTCTTCAAACATAATAGTGGGGTGAAACAGAAATACGAGTATCTGTCCGTAAAATAGCGATGGATAACAGATGCTAGAACCGCATGCATGTGTCCATCAGTCTGTCTTATTTTTGTTTTTGGGAAAACAGGTAGGCATTTTGCTTTTCCATGTTAGCCAAAAAAACGGCTATGAACGTACGTGGTTATGTGCATAAATTTGTACAATTTTGTGTTTGTACAAGCGTTCATCTGTGCGTGCGCGCAGCGGAATGCCTGGACTAGTGTACGCCTTTCATGCAGGAGCACGCCTGGTAAACTATCACAGGTACCTCCGCAGAGGTACCGATAAAATGTTGTGACAGGCATCCGGAGCTACCTGTGACGGACCAAAAATAAGAAAAAAAAGGTAGGTATTCGTCTTTTTTGATAAAATACATTATAACCAGGGGGTTTATTGAAAATCAAAGAATGCTATTCGACCCTTATATACATTAAGTTTTGTCACACAGTATATCCACGGGAACTTTACATATATACAGAAGATATGACTTTTGAAGTGGCTTTAGGGTCAGGCGAAAGTACTCAAAACAAGAACAAATCGGTTGTTTTAGGTCCTAAATGCACTTTTCTTGCATAAGAATCTATTGATCTGGATACACTGACGTAAAGTAAACCTCCTTGCTTAAATATAAATGCCGATAAACTCCAATTAAGGCTGGATCGGTAAAAAAACAACTGGAGGTGCCTGTGACGGAATGGAGGTGCCTGTGATGTAAGAAAATATAGCGAAAATCTGAAGATTTATAGCGGTTGCAAATATTGATATTCTTCATCTCTAGACCAATGCCTTGAAAGAATCGTTCATTCAACGTCGCAATTTAATCTATCATAATGCGAATACCAAGCATAGTTTTGTTAAAATGACAGACAATGATCACGAACTTATACAATCAGATTCTACATCCTGCTCTCAAAACCAAGATGGAAGTAAGTATACGTTGATAATAGTTCATAAAAGACACGCATGGTAAACCGAATAAAGAGCTCTTTCCCAGACAGGTGGAAATTCACCTACCCCAAGTGAAAACAACGCTAACTTCTGTTTTACATATATTTATATTTCAAATTACAAAAGTAACCAGAAAGCAAAGTGGGCAGCTGTACAGGACCTTACTGCCAGAAGACTACAGACAAGCGGACATAAGAACGCATAACATTGATGCTTCACAACAGAAATCCAAAATCCAAAGCAGATCATCTCAAAGAGTTATCGTCCGTTTAGTTTCCGTATCTGTTAGTCAAACATTGACGAGTTGTACGTAGCTGTTGAAAAGTTACTGCCTATTCAGTGTTAGAATAGTTATGAAATGCGCTGAAATAAGAGGCAGCGTTTTTGTGAATGGTGATGACTGCCTGTTAGTCATTCCAAATCGTTAGAAATTGTTGAGGTCACACGCCATGCTAGCTACTCGAAACGTTTGCAAAAACAACGTTTCAGAAGATGACTTTTATGTAGTAAAAGTGCTCTTTTGTTACCAAATTTGATGCAGTGGCTGTTCGGAGAATTTGAATTACACGTTATTTACAGTAAGATATTAAACGGTGTAATATTGAAAACATGTCACCTGCCGATAATGTAATCTGTAGGCCTTACGGATGTATTTGGATTCTAGCGCCAACAATTCAAAACTACCCAGACTGAATCACTTGTAGCACCTATCACTCCAGTTACATGTACCACAAAGTTAACACATACAGGGAGCGTCATACGACACATGCGAGCGACACATGTGAGGTATCAAAAGGATCAACACTATAGATACCTGTACGTGTATGCCTGTTGACGGATATCGGCAATTTTGACAATTTGACACACCATACGTGTAGCTGGCATGACGTGTGACCTCGACAATTTCTGACAAGTTGGAACGACTCATAGCCAGCACATCCCGATCACAGTCATCACCAGTCACAAAATGTTGACTCTTATTTAAGCGCACATTTCATAACGATTCTAACACTGAATTAGGCAGATAATTTTCAGCAACTATGTGAAATTCGTCCATGTTTGACTAACAGAAGCGGAAACAAATTGGGCTATAGGCCTAACTCATTGAGATGGTGTTTTAGAAATTTTAACATGGAATTTCATGATATACGCATTATGATAGCTTAATGGGACGTTGAATGAATGATTCTTTCCAGGCAGTGGTTTAGAGAAGATGTCAATATTTCCAGCTGCAATAACTATTCAGATTTTCACTATATTTGCTTACATCACAGGCACCTCCACACCATTGCAGGCACCTCAAGCTGTTGTTTTGAAAAAATCAAGCCTTATTTGTAGTCAATCGACATTTACATTTGAGCAAGGAGGTTACCTTAACACCAGTGTGCAGAGAAAAAATAGATTGGTATGCAGGATCACTGCATTTAAGACCAAAAACGGCCGAATTCTTTATGTTTTGAGTACTGTGGGCTGACATCAAAGCCACTTCAAAAGTCGTATCTTTGGTTAATATGGAAAGTTCAGGGAGATATAATGTGTGACAAAACTTAATGTCTATAAGGGTCGAATAGCACTTTTTGATTTTTAATAAACTACCTGGTTATTTTATATTTTGTCAAAAAAGAGGAAAACCTACCGTTTGTTGTCATTTTTTGGACAGTCACAGGCAGCTCCAGGTGCCTGTCACAACTTTTTATCGGTACCTCCGCCGGAGGTACCTGTGATAGTTTACCAGGCGTGAGGAGTCGTGGGGTCGACTCCCATCGTGACACACGTCCGATAATTATTTTCGATGTAATAAACTGCCTGCTAAATCAAACATGACTGGATAAAACACTCATTCGTACATCTTTCTGCAAGCTTGCATGCATATATATACCTATATAAATATCTGCGATGGGAAGAAATCACACGTTCCTCGTTTCTTAAATTAGTAATTATTGATTATTATAAAAATATGGTTGCTAAATTTGCATATTGATTTTTTTCGAATCAACCCCGTTTATTACCTTCGTTGAAAAACTGATGCATGTCTAGTGCGATTAAATCCGTGAAATGTCTCTGTTCCATTACGTTTCGTTTCGTTCCGTTCCGCAAAATACCAATAGCCATACAAAATTCATTAATAGTCGATTTCCCGGTGGGGGAAAAGGACTATGGGGGAAAAGTGGCTCTATGAGGTCCGGACAATCCACTATAGTATATAGTCGTCCTTCCTATAGCCAGTTTTCCGGGGGGAAAGGGGGAAAAACCACTCTCTGACAGCAGCTCCACATGAGCCGAGACGTTTTTTTTCCAAATGAAGACTGGTGGAAGAATTCTGCCCCCCCTCCATATGCCTAACAAACTATATGACCCTCAACTACGCTCATTGGCTTTGGATTGATTTCGAACCCCCTCCCCCATCCCCGTCTCTTCCACAGATCACCAAAATAAATTCCGACCCAAAAGAACGTACCCGGCCCCTCCACCTGATAATAAACTTGTCAATAAACGGCAAATGTTTTAAGTTTTGTCACTCTGACAAAAAAAAAAAAATCAATAGGCACCTACATTTTGGCGTATTTGCAATGGAGCAGTCAAATGTAAAGCTAGTATCTCACTGGGATGCGACAACTGGCGACTAGTTTGAGACAAAGATTTGCGATAAAATCCGCGACTTTGCGACATTTTTCATATTTGGGTCTCACTGAAATGGTGATTACGACATATTTGCGAGTGTCGCACGAATGTCGTACGATTATCTCACGAATCTTGCCCAAATTCGCCTGGAGTTCGCACACACGTCGTGCGACAGTTGCGCGACGTTCGTGAGACACTCGTGCGACGTTCGCACAATAAAATTGCGATTATTTCTCTCGTGCGACTGTGTCACGATACTCTCGCGAACGTCGCACGACTGTCGTGCGAAGGTCGTGCAACAGTCGTACGATGATTTTGCGAGAAAATGAGAACCTATTGACATTCCAGCAAGTTTTTAATCATCAGACGTCAGAAAGATGGATATTGTGTTTTATCATAAAATATGGGGTGGTTCAGCCAGAACTCAGCCAGTACATTCTGGTGGGCATCCTTCCATGGGTACTGTTTCTCACTCTCAATGCCCAGTTTCTTTTTCTTCCTTGTTTCACCCGTCAGAGAAACCGTGGGAGCTCCCGAGCTCTCGTCGTCGGAGGGAACAGGAGCTGGGACTGTTTCGGCTTCCTATGTTGTGGTTTGATGGCCGGGTGCAGTGGCAGCCCTACCCCTACCTCGCCCTTTTCTGACCTTTGCTGGCATGATGCCCATGTTGGAACTGAATGAGTGCAAACTGTTTGCGAGAAACATAATTGTCCGAGTCACGTGGGACGAAAATACGAACCATTCACGACACTTTTGCGACATTGCGAGTAATTTAACACACTCGCACGATAGTCGTAAGATATTCGTACGAATGTCTCACGACGTTCGCGCGAAAGTTACTCAGTTTTATTTGCTCGCAATTTAGTCGCGGAAGTGTCTTATTTATGTCGCAATTTGTTCGCAATACAGTCTTATTTATTTCGCAAATTTTTCGAGTTCACGATCATTGCGACTCGCCGGAAACTAAATTGCGATGGGTTCGCGACGTGTTCGCGACACCCGCGATGAATTTGTGACTATGTTGCGACTATATTGCGAGAAATTTTGTCGCATAAAAAAGTTTTACATGTAAAACTTTTTTTGTGCGACAATGCGAACCGTTTGCGCCAGTTTGCGACTCACGCGAGGATATTGCGAATCCCCGCGAACGTTTCAAGACAGTTTTAAGACTCATCCGCGAATGCAATTCGCAATCAGTCGCAAACTGTCGCATCCCAGTGAGATAGGGGCTTAATGAAATTGAAGGTAGTAAAATCTACGGGTGCACCGGTCGCTAGTGTCACGTGATTGTCAAGCGTTAGATGTCTCCGCCCGTCGCTGTAGTTGCAGAAACCGCATAGGGTTGGTGCATTTGAAGACCTATTGGGAAGATAATACTTGGTCTCAGGAACGAAACTTATATCGAATCTGTAGATAAAAGACGTCTACAGTCAAAAAGATCCTCGATAAGGTCAAAACAGGCCAAATAAATGCACCAGCGGGTCGCGACTCAAAATTGAGCCGGGAATTTCCAAGTTTTAAATGGGACTGAACCGTGAGGGTGTTCTCGCGTAGGGGTCATACTAAACACCGAAGAGACAGGAACACCCGAACGGTTCCGGGGTTAGCACCCGTGATGATATATCATAGTCCCTGCAGGAAGCACATAGTTCGCGGACAGTCTCGGCGGAAGCCAAATATGACGGACAGTCTCTGCAGGAAGCGAAAATTGGCGGACTGGTTTATACCCTGTGGCTTTAGGGTCGGATAATGGTTCTGATGCACCTCAATGTAGTTCTGACAGAATGTCTTAATATTCTTGATTGGACCTATCATGTGTTCTCTTAGGACCGATATCCCTCTAAGAAACACCATCGCATCCTATCGTTTGTCTTCTAACATTTATAAACTGCAGATGTCCCCAACAGTACTTAAAGGGACGTTCTCTGTGTTGGACTGATGGCGTTTCGGGGAGTAGGGTTGCTTTTCATTCAGATGTTCAACTGCAAATGCGATCAACAGTAAGTGACCTCTGTGTTAGACCGTCGGCGCCTCCGGGAGGTAGGGTGAGGGGATGGATGGAGGGTAGATTGTCATTCAGACATACAACTGGAAATAGGACCAAAAGTAGATGACTTTCTCTGTGTTGGACCGTTGACATTTTGGCCATGTTGCTTATTATGAAAACCAACATTGCAAAACACATGAACATACCTTTACCGAATTTAGTGCGACAGATGCGTGTTTCTGTAATTTACTTCTTCAGTGCCGCTAAACCCCAAACGTTTTAAAAAACTAGACAATCACTAAAGGTGATGAATGCCCCCGCCATATGCCTCACTAGATGAATAATGTATTAAGAGGTATTTGTGTGAAATTACATCAAAATCTGTCGATAATAAAGGTGCTCGCTGGATGACAATTTTTTTTCTAAAAAAAGCATCTGTGACCTTGACCTTAATGACTCTACAAACCTGAAAGGTGAATTTGTCTAAGATATTGTCATACTTAATATTTGTGTGAAGTTATATCAAAATCAGTTAACAAATAAAGGTACTAGAGCCTTGACAAAGTTTTACATGTACCTACAATAGCATCTGTGACTTTGACCTTGGACAGACAATGCTGAAACGTAAATTTGTCCCAGATATTGCCATGCTAAATATTTGTGTAAATTTATGTCAAAATCATTCCAGAGGGATGACAAGGTATTTTCTAAAAATAGCAACCGTGACTTGACATTGACTCTAAAATTCTGGATCGCGAAATTTTCCAAGATATTGTCACACTAAACATTCAGGTGACGTTAAAGCAAAATCTGTCAATGAATAAAATGGCTAGAGGGATGCTAAAGATTTTCTAAAAATAGCAACCGTGACCTTAACCTTGAAGTGCTGATATGGTAATTTATTCAAGATATTGTCATACTTAATATTTGTGTGAAGTTATATCAAAATCGATCCATAAATAAAAGCACTAGAGGGATGCCCAAGTTTTTCGGAAAATAGCAATTGTGACCTTGACCTTGATTCTTCCAACCTGAAATGCAAACTTGTTCGAGGTATTGTCATGCTCAATATAGCTGTGACCTTATATTAAAATCAGTTCATAAATGAGGCCGCTAGAGCCACAACAAAAGGCGAGCTTGTATACAAGCCATTGAAATATGGTCAAAATATGTGTCATTCAAGGGGCATAATTCTGCAATAAAGACCTGAATCAAAGTTCTGTTTCCTTTATGCACATGTTCAATGCATGTCTAAACTGTGCTGCAAGTTTCAGCTCCCTGCATCTAATACTGTAGGAGGAGTTGCGGAGACAAGAACAGTATTACAAGTGTAAAATATGGTTAAAATGTGTATGTTATTCAAGGGGACATAATTATGCAATTAAGACCTAAATCAAAGGTCTGTTTCCTTTAAGCACATGTTTAATGCATGTCTGAACTGTGTTGCAAGTTTCAACTCCCTGCATCAAATACTGTAGAAGGAGTTGCGGAGACACAAACAGTACTACAAGTGTGAAACATGGTCAAAATTATGTATGTTATTCAAGGGGATATAATTCTGCAATATAGACCTAAATCAAAGTTCTGTTTCCTTTATGCACATGTTCAATGCATGTCTGAACTGTGTTGCAAGTTTCAACCCCCTGCATCGAATACTGCAGGAGGAGTTGCGGAGACAAGATCAGTACTACAAAGTGTGACGGACGGACGGACGTACGTAAGGACGGACAAGGGCAAAACTATATGCCCCTCCCCACTTCGTGGCGGGGACATAAAAATGTGATGTTCAGGTAAGAGACGCCTCCGTATTACCTTGCAAGCGCAGGCGTTCCACATCGAGTCACCTTAACCTCTATGGCCCAAGAAAGGCGACAGACAAGGGCATCTTGAGAATCTTAAGAGTTTCAGTCAGAGGAGCGGCACTGAAGAAGTAAATGATGCCCGACGCAGCAAGAACCTGACAAGCCAAAATGATACAAAAGAGTGGAAGCTTAACTCCGCTTAGATTCTTGTTACTATGACATATCAGTCTTATGTCCTTTGATGTATTCCTTGCTTCCAAAGGATCGTACTATTCAGAACTTATATATCTTCACTGCAGCTGGTGTTTGTGCCATGTGGCGGCCATAAAACGTCTCCCCGTACATCATCATATAGCAGATTATATTTTCTGGTCTCTTGGGATCACTGAGTTCATTTGAGTTATTTTGAAAAAAAAAAAAAGAGTTCCGCTTAAGCCGCCTGGGTGGGGGGGGGGGGGGGAGGGGGCGTGGCTGGTGTCGCACATTTCATGACTGGTCATGAACAGAAGTTCAATTAAACCGAGTCTGCTATTTTCTGTTCTTTGATGTATTCCTTGCTTCCAAATTTAGGATCTTACCATTCATAAGGTCTCAGCTGCAGTTAGCCAATGCCATACCTTTAATATTATTGGCACAGGTTTCAAATTGTGCTCTGCTGAATTTTATTAAAAGCTTGGATAAATTAAAACAAAAACCGAGCTAATGTGAAACCTGCAGCCTTTATGATAAGATTTTCAGTCAACTCTCAATATCTCGAACATTAATATCTCAAAGTTACCTCTTATATCATAGAAATAGTTTGTACACATTTCCAACTAATTTTTATTTTCATTTTAATTCATTTAATCTCTAACTTCTGATTTCTCAAAGTAAATTTTCTGGGAGCAGAAAATTTACTATGAGGTACCAGTAGTTTGGGATGAACTTCCACTTGGAGATATCGAGAGTTGACGGTATTGTTAACGATATTTCATCGATCTGTAGAGCTTACAAAATCTGTTGATTAAACTATATAGTACAGACACTATGATTGCAGTTTCAGGAATAGAAGTAAATTCAAGTTATTTGCCTTACATTAGCAATACTGGATTCAGTGACTTAAATCTCAATTGTATCGAACTACGTATTTTCTGAATGTGATATTACCACTAAGTATTGTCTGTCATTTGCTCTATCCTTTACGACGTATATTTTGCTACTACGTAGACATTTCGAGGATTTTTAGTCCCAACATGGGTATTCTATCGCTCGTACGGATTACATATTTTACCGAGTTTGAATTCAACTTTTTGCGTTCGTAATCTCAGTTATATCAAATATGATTAATTATAAGTTCGTTCGAACTTGTAAGTCTTACATCTAATATTCCATTGCTTTAATCGCGTTTATTTTGCTGTAACATATGTTTTCAGCGATTCATGAAATCCCAACGCGGATATTCTATTAACGCGGTAGCGGGTGCGGTTTCAACATTTTACCCACCAGTACAGGTCTCGAAACACCCGACTTCCTTGTACAATTGGTCCACATAACGTCGTAAAAGAACGACATCACAAAATATCAATATCACTTAAAGTAGAGTAATGCGTCCACAAACCAAGAATGTCACCTATCGATTTAACAGATTTACTTTACAAAATAGAAACTGGGATAACGTGATGATAAAATCACCTAGAAATATGACTAAACCACACAACGTAATGTTAGACTGACATAAAGAATTAATAAAACCGCATAACGTAATGATTTACTGACATAGTAGGATAATGGTCTGACAAAATATAACGATAAAACCAAATAACGAAACAATATACTTATATAATATATTGATGGAACAGCATAACATAATAATGTACTGCCATAACATAAGAGGAAACCATATAATGTAATAATCTATGGCTATAACAAAATGAAGAAACCACATACAGTAATAAGGTAATGTCATAATGTACTGAGGAAACCACATAAAGTAATAAGGCACTGCCATAACATACTGAGGAAACCACATAAAGTAATAATATACTGACACAACATAACGAAGAAACCACATAACGTAATGACAAAACCACATAATGTAATGACAAACACACATAATGTAATGTCAAAACCACATAACATAATATAAAAACAACAGAACATAACAAATTGTCACATAAAATAAGGTTTTGTGGCAACATAAGATAGTTATGGCGTTCCATAGTTTTGCTATTAGTACACCATGGTTTCACCATTTTCCATTGTTACACTCTTTATTAACAAGTTAAATTTCATACCTGTTCCTTAAAACCATTGCAAATAGGCAATTATATTTCCATTTTCGCAGAAAATAGTATAAAAATGGGGATTTTATACAGCTATGCCATTTTTTTTAATGCATTAGTTTTCTATTTTCTAGCTCTAAACAGAAATGTCTACCATGACAAAATGATATTATTTGAACCATTTATTTTCTATTGAATTTGATTGACAGGGAAATGGGCCTTAAATGGTAATTATCAAGGTTTGGGGCTAGAGAAAGAATGTGGTTTCTATAGCAATAACTATAAATCAGAAATTTCTTGTCAGCCTCTCAGTACACCCGAGTTAGTTTTAAATTCTGGCGCAATTATTTAGCTAAGTTTTAAAACAGTTGTATGTTTTTAACCAAACTTTCTTGCATAAAGTTTTATTAATGTTTTGAGGTTTTGGAATATATTCTGGACAATGAATAAATGGATCTTGCACAGTATGTGAATTAATACCAAAAATTACAGCAAAGTAAGTTTCTATAGTTAAAATTTGCATGCTTTACTTTTTGGCTAATGTCAGATTCACTGTAACATATTTCTGATGTGTAATTATTCACCCAGGTTGCCATGTCTAATGATGTATCTTTTATTCTTTCAATAAAGTATGTGAATTAATACCAAAAATTACAGCAAAGTAAGTTTCTATAGTTAAAATTTGCATGCTTTACTTTTTGGCTAATGTCAGATTCACTGTAACATATTTCTGATGTGTAATTATTCACCCAGGTTGCCATGTCTAATGATGTATCTTTTATTCTTTCATTAAACCAATGATTTAAAACAGTAATGACATTGGAAAACTTATGTGTGCCAGAGTTTTAGATTTCAATTTTTAAAATCATAATGAAAAAAGTCTGAAAATTCGGACACCTAGAATAATTACCAAAATTGTCCTAAAATTCGGACATTTTGGGCTTACAAAGCAGTGATATGTGTTCAGAAGATGCAAATGGAATGGAAAGCATTCCTGGTGAGACTGATCAGGGCCTGCACTGTCTGCTCAGCCCTGTCTGTCCCAATAGTTAGAATTCTTACCATAGGGTTCTTCCAATAAAATATAAATAGCCTAAAATCCCAAAAAGAAAATGGACCAGTTACTATAAGGTCTGGTTTTTTAGCTCACCTCAGCACGAAGTGCTCAGGGTGAGCTTTTGGGATACCGTGATGTCCGTCGTCCGTCGTTTGTGTGTCCGTCCGGACGTCCGGATGTCCGTCAACTTTTGCTTGTGTACGCTCTAGCGGGCACAGTTTTGATCCAAGCTTTCTGAAACTTTGTCAGAATGTTTATCTTTATAAAATCTAGGCCAAGTTCGAAACTGGGTCAGGTCGGGTCAAAAACTAGGTCACTAGGTCAAATCTTAGAAAAACCTTGTGTACACTCTAGAAGGCACAGTTTTGATCCAAAGTTCATGAAACAATGTCAAAATGTTTATCCTTATACTATCTAGAAAAAATTTGGTCGGGTCAAAAACTAGGTCACTAGATCAAATCTTAGAAAAACCTTGTGTACGCTCTAGAAGGCACAGTTTTCATCAAAAGTTCATGAAACTTTGTCAGTATGTTTATCCTCATAATATTAAGGAAGAATTCGAAACTGGGGTTACGTAGGGTCAAAAACTAGGTCACTAGGTCAAATCATAGAAAAACCTCGTGTACGCTCTAGAGGACACAGTTTTGATCCAATCTTTATGAAACTTTGTCAGAATGTTTATCTCCATAAACTTTAGGCCAAGTTCGAAACTGAGTCATTCGGGTCAAAAGCTAGGTCACTAGGTCAAATCTTAGAAAAACCTTGTGTACACTCTAGAAGGCACAGTTTTGATCCAAAGTTCATGAAACAATGTCAAAATGTTTATCCTTATACTATCTAGAAAAAATTTGAAACTGGGTCATGTCGGGTCAAAAACTAGGTCACTAGGTCAAATCATAGAAAAATCTTGTGTATGCTCTAGAGGACACAGTTTTGATCCAATCTTTATGAAAAATTGTAACAATGTGTATCTCCATAAATTCTAGATCAAGTTCAAAAGTGGGTTATTTCAGGTGAAAAACTAGGTCACTAGGTCAAATCTTAGAAAAACCTTGTGTACACTCTACAAAACACAGTTTTGATTCAAAGTTCATGAAACATTGTCAGAACGTTTATCCTTATACTATCTAGGATAAATTTGAAACTGGGTCATGTCGGGTCAAAAACTAGGTCACTAGGTAAAATCATAGAAAAACCTTGTGTACGCTCTAGAGGACACAGTTTTGATCCAATCTTTATGAAACTTTGTCAGAATGTTTATCTTTATAAACTCTAGGCCAAGTTTGAAACTGGGTCAGGTCGGGTCAAAAACTAGGTCACTAGATCAAATCTTAGAAAAACCTTGTGTACGCTCAAGAAGGCACAGTTTTCAACCAAAGTTCATGAAAATTTGTCAGAATGTTTATCATTATTATATGTAGGACAAATTTGAAACTGGGTCATGTCGGGTCAAAAACTAGGTCACTAGGTCAAATCATAGAAAAAACCTTGTGTACGCTTTAGAGGACACCGTTTTGATTCAATCTTTATGAAAGTCTGTCAGAATGTTTATCTCCATAAACTCTAGGCCAAGTTTGAAAGTAGGTCATGTTGGGTCAAAAACTAGGTCACTAGGTCAAATCTTAGAAAAAACCTGCGTACGCACTAGAAGGCATAGTTTTGATCCAATCTTCGTGAAATTATTTCAAAATGCTTATTGTCCATATATCTAAGCTCCCTATGAAACAGATTCAGGTCGGGTCAAAACTAGGTCACTAGGTCAAATCTTTGAAAAACTTTGTGTACACCCTAGAGGGCACAGTTTTGATCCAATCTTCATGAAACTGTGTCAGAATGTTTATCTTTATGAAATCTATGTCAAGTTTGAAACTGGGTCGTGTCGGGTCAAAAACTAGGTCACCAAGTCAAATATAAGGAAAACCTTGTATACACTCCAGGGGGCACAGTTTTGATCCAGTCTCAATGAAACTTTATCAGAATGTTTATTCTTACAATATCCAGGCCAAGTTTGAAACAGGATCATGTCGGGTCAAAAACTAGGTCAAATATTAGGAAAACCTTGTGTACGCTCTAGAGGTCACAGTTTTGATCCAAACCTAATAAAATTTTATCAGAATGTTTATCCTCACAATATTTAGGCCAAGTTTGAAACTGGGTCATGTCGGGTCAAAAACTAGCTCAGATCTTAGAAAAACCTTGTGTACGCTCTAGAGGACACAGTTTTGGTCCAATCTTTTTGAAACTTTGTCAGAATGTTTATCGTCACAATATTTAGGCCAAGTTTGAAAGTAGATCATGTTGGGTCAAAAGCTGCGTCACTAGGTCAGATATAAGAACGATCTTGTGTACACTCTAGAGGGCACAGTTTTGATCCAATCTTCATACACCTTTGTCAGAATGTTTATCCTCACGATATCCAGGCCAAGTTTGAAACTGGGTTATGTCAGGTCAAGATCTTAGAAAAACTTTGTGCACAACCTAGAGGGCACAGTTTTGATCCAATCTTCATGAAACTTTGTCAGAATGTTTATCTCCATAAAATCTAGGTCAAGTTTGAAAGCTAGGTCACTAGGTCAAATCTAAAGTAAGTTATGCTGCAAGAATCAGAACTAACATTGCAATGATGCCAGCCACAAACTCCTTGGAATACATTAGTTTCACCACAGTGAGATAATGATGCTACCATTCTATCATCTGTCTTTGCTTAGTTCAGTGTAGTTCAAATCCATCAAAGGGACTCAACATGAACGGGAACTTTTCAGAGAAGGAACTCAACATGAACTGGAACTTTTCGGAGAAGGGACTCTGCCATTTTCAGCTCACAAGAGCCTTACAGTATTGGCGTTAGCTACCTCTGTCATCCATGCATAAACATTTCCAAACATCTCTGAAACCACTGGGCAGACTAAACTCAAATTTCATATGGAGCCTGCATATGGGTCAAAGGATTGAAGGTTCTTCAAATGATCTTGGTCACATGACCAAGGTGGCCGCCATTCCCATGTATGGTAAAAACTCTTATAAATCTTGATTAATGCTCAGGTGGGCGATTCAGGGCCACCATGGCCCTCTTGTTTTTTTTTGTTGGTTTTTTAGCTTGTATGCATAGTTATCATCTAAAAAAATACTATGCTGGAAGAATACATAATAGCAAAATGCAGTAGCTCTGATCAGTCTGCACATCTGCATTTAAGTGCAGGATGGTCTTATATGTAGTATCTGTTGTTTGCATGTGACATCAGGCTTCTTTTCTTGTGCTGTGACTCAATTAATTAGAGCTTATCATTATTAAGGTAGATATGCCATAGCATACAGACAGCAAAGGGCAATCTGTGCAGACCCTGACCAGACTGCCAGAACAAATAGTGTAGCATTGTCCCAGCAAACAGCATAAACTCTGATCTGACTGCTGGGCAACAGAAACTGCGTGGAGCCAGATCTGACTGTCAGTACAGACCCTGATCAGACTGTCACTAGCAAACATTGTAAACAATGCTCAGGCTGTCCCCAAGCAAACAGCGTACACCACTGCAGACCTGGATCAGACTGCCCAAGCAAAACTTTGACATGCTGGTTAGACTACTGATCTGGGCCTTCTGGCTGTTCAAATGGAAAGCAACAGATATAAATTTGGTCTGCTAGTGCTAACATAAATCAAGCTTGTTATCTACTACTAGGTACCCTGCAAATTAGATCTGACATTCTTAATGCATTATTCTTATTTGTTTGTACTAGAAAGAAATAAGATATTAAGGCTGCCATGAGCAAACATTATAGACTCTGAACAGACTGCTTCCCAAACAAATAGTGTAGAATCTGATCAGACTGCCAGTGCAGTGCAAAACCAGATCAGACTGCCCAAGCAACATGATACATTTGTACAAATACTTTGTAAAGATCTGAAAATTCAAGGGCACCTTGTTTTAATACTGCTTGGTCCACTAATTAAAAGAAGTGTAACCATAAATGATTATTACTCTGTAAAAATGACCCTTAGCAAAATGAAATGGATTTTTTACATTGATTTGCTATAAGTTCACCATGGTTTCACCATTTTCCATTGTTACACTCTTTAATAACAAGTTAAATTTCATACCTGTTCTTTAAAACCATTGCAATTAGGCTATTATATTTCCATTTTCGCAGAAAATAGTATAAAAATGGGGATTTTATACAGCTATGCTGTGAAATCTCGTGTCATTTGGTACTATGAGACAGTGTATGAGAGGTCAGGGAAAAATATGTTTTGGTCTATAAAAAATTCTGGTGAGGTACTTAGTAAACTGAAGTCAAGAGGGTTCTGTGCGACTAGTTTGTCCACTTATGATTTTTCTACGCTTTATACCACATTACCCCATAATTTAATAAAGGAAAAACTTGTTGATTTGATTGAGAGGGCCTTCAAAAAGTTCTCCAAAAATGAAGATACCCTTTATATTGCCTGTAACGATAAGAAAGCGTTTTTCACTTCTACTGACCGTAAAATGTATAGAGGATATAGTCTTTGGTCATGTCAGAATGTATGTGACGCCTTATCATATCTCTTAGATAATATTTACATCAGATTTGGTAATAAGTTATACAGACAAATTGTTGGTATTCCGATGGGTACAAATTGTGCTCCTCTTGTGGCCGATTTGTTTTTATTTTGTTATGAAAGAGATTTCATGACTTCTCTTTCTGTTGATAATCAAGCTGATATCATTGAGGCATTTAACTCAACCTCTAGATATTTAGACGATCTTCTGAATATTGATAATTCTTATTTTGAAAGCATGGTTAACCAAATTTACCCACCTGAACTTAAATTGAATAAAGCTAATACTTCAGATACCGAGGCCCCCTTTTTGGATTTACATCTGTCTATTTCTAACGGTTTTGTATCTTCTAAAATTTATGATAACGTGATGACTTTGACTTTGATATAGTTAATTTTCCATTTTTGGATGGTGACGTTCCACGTCGTCCCTCTTATGGAGTGTATATTTCTCAACTTATAAGATTTGCTAGAGTGTGTAGTCATGTAGATGACTTTAATGCTCGTAATAAATGTTTAACTGCTAAACTTCTTCAACAGGGCTATCGGTATCATAAGCTTAGAAAGGCTTTTTCTAAATTCTATCGCAGACACCATGAATTGGTTTCAAAATTTGATGTCGGATTAAAATTTCTTTTACACCAAGGCCTATCGGAACCAGAATTTTATGGTGACTTAGTATACAAATTCAAAAAGATTAAGGGTAGGACTGATTTTTCTGATCAATTCCGAAAAATAATAATACGTCACAAACGTATTGGCTATAATTAAAATGTTATGCGACAGTCTGCATCCTTAGTGATTAACCCAATCACGGTTGATAACTTTGCTGCACTCTTTAATTGCACACCGGGGGATCGGTCGTCAGACTCTATGATGGCCCCGACCTAAAGCTATATATTTTAGTTGGTTGGGACCGGAGCCATTTTGTCTGTTGCTTGGTCCACCGGGGCTCAACTGGTGACCTTCTTTTGCCTCAGATTTCCAGTGGGGTTGTTTGGCAGGACAGGGATCTCCACCTGTCAGACGGCCCGTTGTATCTGTTGAGTCTTCGTCTTTGCTTCTTCATGGTGTTGAAATTTGATTTATGTGTTTACCGTGATGATTCATTGACGAGTTAGAGGGTTATCATGCGAACCGAACAACCAACTAAATGTTTTGTACCACTTCAGAAACTGAGGGTGAGGTTGGGCCTGTAAAATCGATTTAAGCCCCCCAGTAATTCATTACTGACCGTTCCAAGGCGGTAGTTCTGTTGTGGTTCTCTGTTGCCTGTTTTTGGTGTCAGAGTTTCTGTGATGTTTTACCTTATGTATGTTCTTATTATTTTTGGTTCGGTTTGGGTTGCTGAGTGGCCACCTTTTGGGAACAAGCTGCTCACTCGGTTGGCCATATGTTCTCTGTATCTTGATTATTTGTAATCTTAGTTGTTTCCAACTATGGTTTGAGGGCTGGATTTGGATTTTGATTGTTTCAGTTCCTGGTCTTTGCATACTTTTTACCTTTATCCATTGGTTTTCTATTTTCTAGCTCTAAACAGAAATGTCTACCATGACAAAATGATATTACTTGAATCATTTATTTTCTATTGAATTTGATTGACAGGGAAATGGGCCTAATAAATGGTAATTATCAAGGTTTGGGGGTAGAGAAAGAATGTGGTTTCTATAGCAATAACTATAAATCAGTAATTTCCTGTCAGCCTCTCAGTACACCAGAGTTAGTTTTAAATTCTGACGCAATTATTTAGGTAAGTTTTAAAACAGTTGTATGTTTTTAACCAAACTTTCTTGCATAAAGTTTTATTAATGTTTTGAGGTTTTGGAGTCTATTCTGGACAATAAATAAATGGATCTTGCACAGTATGTGAATTAATACAAAAAATTACAGCAAAGTAAGTTTCTACATTTAAAATTTGCATGTTTTACTTTTTGGCTAATGTCAGATTCACTGTAACATATATTTCTGATGTGTAATTATTCACCCAGGTTGCCATGTCTAATGATGTATCTTTTATTAATTCATTGAACCAATGATTTAAAACAGTAATGACATTGGAAAACTTATGAGTGCCAGAGTTTTAGGTTTTAATTTTTATATACATAATGAAAAAAAGTCTGAAAATTCGGACACCTAGAATAATTACCAAAATTGTCCTAAAATTCGGACATTTTGGGCTTACAAAGCAGTGATATGTGTTCAGAAGATGCAAATGGAATGGAAAGCAGTATAATTCCTGGTGAGACTGATCACGGCCTGCACCTTCTGCTCAGCCCTTTCTGTCCCAATAGTTAGAATTCTTACCATAGGGTGTTCTTCCAATAAAATATAATAGCCTAAAATCCCAGTGAAAATGGACCAGTTACTATAAGGTCTGTTCTGTTTGTTTTTTTAGCTTGTATGCATAGTTATCATCTAAAAAAATACTATGCTGGAAGAATACATATAGCAAAAGGCAGTAGCTCTGATCAGTCTGCACATCTGCATTTAAGTGCAGGATGGTCTTATATGTAGTATCTGTTGTTTGCATGTGACATCAGGCTTCTTTTCTAGTGCTGTGACTCAATTAATTAGAGCTTATCATTATTAAGGTAGATATGCCATAGCAACCAGACAGCAAAGAGCAATGTGTGCAGACCCTGACCAGACTGCCAGAACAAATAGTGTAGCATTGTCCCAGCAAACAGTATAAACTCTGATCCGACTGCTGGGCAACAGAAACTGTGTAGAGCCAGATCTGACTGTCAGTATAGACCCTGATCAGACTGTCACTAGCAAAAGTAAAAAGTATGCAAAGACCAGGAACTGAAACAATCAAAGTCCAAATCCAGCCCTCAAACCATAGTTGGAAACAACTAAGATTACAAATAATCAAGATACAGAGAACATATGGCCAACCGAGTGAGCAGCTTGTTCCCAAAAGGTGGCCACTCAGCAACCCAAACCGAACCAAAAATAATAATAACATACATAAGGTAAAACATCACAGAAACTCTGACACCAAAAACAGGCAACAAAGAACCACAACAGAACTACCGCCTTGGAACGGTCAGTAATGAATTACTGGGGGGCTTAAATCGATTTTACAGGCCCAACCTCACCCTCAGTTTCTGAAGTGGTACAAAACATTTAGTTGGTTGTTCGGTTCAAACATTGTAAACCATGCTCATGCTGTCCCCAAGCAAACAGTGTACACCACTGCAGACCTGGATCAGGCTGCCCGAGCAAAACTTTGACATGCTGGTTAGACTACTGATCTGGGCTTTCTCATTGTTCAAATGGAAAGCAACAGATATAAATTTGGTCTGCTAGTGCTAACATAAATCAAGCTTGTTATCTATTACTAGTTAACCTGCAAATTACATCTGACATTCTTAATGCATTATTTTTATTTGTTTGTACTAGAAAGAAATAAGATGTTAAGGCTGCCATGAGCAAATATTATAGACTCTGAACAGACTGCTTCCCAAACAAATAGTGTAGAATCTGATCAGACTGCCAGTACAGTGCAAAACCAGATCAAACTGCCCCAGCAAACATGATACATTTGTACAAATACTTTGTAAAGATCAGAAAATATAAGGGCACCTTGTTTTAATACTGCTTGGTCCACTAATTAAAAGAAGTGTAAATATAAATGATTATTACTCTGTAAAAAGGGCAAAAATCACACACTTAAAATAATTACCATAGCTGTCTTAAATATGAAACAGATTGGATTTGAAGGTGAAGATGGAATGGTAGACAGAGTAAACCCTGATCAGATTGTTCATTTACGAGCAACCTGATCTGGGTCTGCACTATTTTCTGAACTATCTGTTCCAGATAGTTGAAATCTTTATGGTATTTTTTTTTAAATGAAGAGACAAGAAATGGTGCTTGAAGCAACAGAATATTTACCAAATTTTAAGGTTTTTGTCAGTGCTTCTGGAAAATATACTTTATGCTGCATATAGCAAGGGTTCAGGGTCTTTGTTAGTACCTTCATGAAGGACTTTTGGAATCTAATTTTCACACAGAGTGCACAACAAGGACACTTTACAGATTGTGCAAATTTGCAGGCTTGTCTGAGTTACTTACCTACGATATATTTTATTAGAATATAGCACATGATCATGCCATGAGAAAAGTATTATTTCCTCACTATAACTGCATCATGTAAATGGAAGAAAACCATTTTAACTAATGTTCCAGTCATTTTTATGATGTCATTTCAATGTTTCCATGCAAAATGGAAATTATTGTTTCACCATTTCCATGATGTCATTTCAATAGCAGCCTAATTTGCATATTTCGTCCATTTTCAATGGTGGTCCAATGCTGCAATAAGGGTGATCCAATGGAAGTTCAATGATTAAGACTAATTGCCTTCTATGGAAACTTTCCATTGCTAAGCCTTGCAATGAAATGATGAATGAATGAAAAATTAATGGTTAGAAAGAAGTGGAAACTGAATAGATATTAAATGCATTTCTTTTTGCTAAGGGGATAAACATCGAACACTTAAAATAATTACCATAGCAGTCTTAAATATGGAACAGTTTGGATTTGAAGATGAAGATGGAATGGTAGACAGTGTAAACCCTGATCAGATTGTTCATTTTACGAGCAACCTGATCTGGATCTGCACTATTTTTTTATCTGTCTGTTCCAGGTAGTTGAAATCTTTATGGTATTTTTTACTGTTTTTTTTTAATGAAGAGATGAGAAATGACACTTGAAGCAACAGAATTCTTCTGGTACATATTTACCAAATTTTAAGGTGTTTTTCAGTTCTGGAAAATATACTTTATGCTGCATATAGCAAGGGTTCAGGGTCTTTGTTAGTACCTTCATGAAGGACTTTTGGAGTCTAATTTTCACACAGAGTGCACAACAAGGACACTTTACAGATTGTGCGAATTGGCAGGCTTGTCTGAGTTACTTACATAAGATATATTTTATTAGAATATAGCACATGATCATGCCATGAGAAAAGTATTATTTCATCACTATAACTGCATCATTTAAATGGTAGCAAACCATTTTAACTAATGTTCTAGCCATTTTTATGATGTCATTTCAATGTTTCCATGCAAAATGGAAATTATTGTTTCACCATTTCCATGATGTCATTTCAATAGCAGCCTAATTTGCATATTTCGTCCATTTTCAATGGTAGTCCAATGCTGCAATAAGGGTGATCCAATGGAAGTTCAATGATTAAGACTAATTGCATTCTATGGAAACTTTCCATTGCTGAGCCTTGTAATGAAATGATGAATGAATGAAAAATTAATGGTTAGAAAGAAATGGAAACTGAATAGATATTAAATGCATTTCTTTTTGCTAAGGGCAACCAGGTATCATCTTGATATGACTGTAAAACTGTTAAGCGGCGTTAAACCGGAACTACGCCAGTGTTCACAGAAATTTAAGAAGGCATGTCGCTTTTAGCACAAATATCAGATTTTGACTTGTTGATCAACTTTTGAAATCCTTAATATAGCAATATTTTGTCAAAATTAGCCTGAATTTACATTACAAATAATTTATTGATGATCCTTAATGCATTTATAACGATTTTACTGGCTAAGAAATGAAAATAATAGCACTTTAATGAATTTTCATTGGAAACTAAGGCATGTTGCAAAGGTAATTTGAAGAGGAAGGCATGCTGCAAGTGACATGCCTTAATGGTCTTGGGAGATCCCTGTACACATACTGATTGGTGTCTGTGTAAGAGTTCTGCATGCTGGCAGTCTGCAGATAAAGCTAGCATAATACTGAGAACCAGGAGCTATGACCAAACTTAAGGTCCTCATAAATATATTTTCTAGTTGCTAGACAAATTATTCAACCAGTAGCCCTGCCTATTCTCAGCAGGGTCCTTGATGTTTAGCTCACCTGAGCCGAAGGCTCACAAGGTGAGCTTATAGGATCGGACTATAGCCAGTGTCTGTGCGTCCCTCTGTCCACACTTTCAAACATGAGTATATTTAGGTTTTGGGCCGGATCGGACCAGAACTCTGATTTCATTTTCCATGGACACATATACCTCCCATAGGGTCAAAATGAGCTGAAATACTGTTGAAAGGGATGTAAAACCCATTAATCCATCTAATGGATATTTCTCCATTACAGTGAAAAGTAATTTCAGTGATTTTATAGGGATTTTGTCCTTTAGATTTTGAAATTCATAGTATTTGAAGAGCTGCCAGAATTGTCAAAAATTAGACCATTACTGGATTGGAAAATCTATCATACAAGGTTAAAACAGCCATATAAAGTCACTGAAGTTTGCTTTTTCCCTTCAAAATAAACAAAACAACAGGAATTAAGTATAAAGAAGGTTTATTCATTTTTTTGGCAAACAGTACATGTAAATGCGGTATATTCATTTAATGCTTTAAACAATCATTTAGTTTTAATTTAGAGTAAATGATTCAATATTTATTTTTAATTTCCCATGGGTTGTCAATGCTAAGAGCTGTTTTTCCCTGCTGGTTATATCTTAAAAAAAATAAATAAAATAACCCCAGGCCATACCAGTAGAAAATTTTTATTTTGCGTAGGCTATGTGAAAACTGAAGTGCCGTACTCCACCACCATATAGATTTTACTGGAATAGCCCTTACTTTACATATCCTTACTTTTAGTGTTTAAACTCAGATCTTCTCTGTCATCTCAAATTTCATTTTACTTTGTGTTCTATATTTAGATGCTGATGCAACAAAAGACATCATGTGATGCCATGATAGATGAAACCCTTAGCAAAAAGAAATGCATTTAATATCTATTCAGTTTCTATTTCTTTCTAACCATTAATTTTTCATTAATTCATCATTTCATTGCAAGGCTTAGCAATCGAAAGTTTCCATAGAAGGCAATTAGTCTTAATCATTGAACTTCCATTGGATCACCCTTATTGCAGCATTGGACCACCATTGAAAATGGACGAAATATGCAAATTAGGCTGCTATTGAAATGACATCATGGAAATGGTGAAACAATAATTTCCATTTTGCATGGAAACATTGAAATGACATCATAAAAATGGTTGGAACATTAGTTAAATGGTTTGCTACCATTTAAATGATGCAGTTATACATAGTGATGAAATAATACTTTTCTCATGGCATGATCATGTGCTATATTCTAATAAAATATATCTTATGTAAGTAACTCAGACAAGCCTGCAAATTTGCACAATCTGTAAAGTGTCCTTGTTGTGCACTCTGTGTGAAAATTAGACTCCAAAAGTCCTTCATGAAGGTACTAACAAAGACCCTTAACCCTTGCTATATGCTGCATAAAGTATATTTGCCAGAAGCACTGACATAAACCTTAAAATTTGGTAAATATTGTAGCATAGCAAGGTTAAAGTCAAGTTACTTCGCGTTGTGTTTCTTTAAAGTCTTTTAAAGTTTTAAATTAACAAAGATTTATCAATTTCATATTTTATTTTTAAATGCCAAAAATGAGTTTCAGTATAAAGCAAGACTGAACTAAAACTACTGAACACACTAGTAACCCGAAACCATACTGAACTACATGACTAAAACTGATGAGTCTGGAAAGCTCTGGGTATATATAGGCTTTGTCACATTCCACAACATTCCAATACATTTCATAACGCAAAAACACCCCACCTGTTGTTTGTACAAAGCATCAATCATGTTACTATTATTTAATATTGTTTAAATATCAAGTCAATCATTAGGGTAGAATAACATTCTTTTAAAATGTCGAAGCACTCTGTGAGTGACAATAATGATAACATGTACTAGGGTTTCTGATGAAATATTAAACAAAACACCCTAATGATTGACAAGTATGTAAATTGAACTTAAAATATTCCTAACACCTGCCAAACATCTGTGGAACAGCGCAGAATCATCTGACCTTTAAAAGTTGACCAAAACTCATATGACATTTGTCATCAAATTCCAAAGGCCTGATGTTTATTTTGACTTGAACAGTGTCCAATTGATTTGAATGGACTCCAACAATAATAAACTCATGTATTTATCAAAGTATGCAAACTTATAACTGTTCCTATACCTACTATTTAAAAGAGTACACTTTCATACTATCAATCAAGGCAATTAAGATGATTATTTTAATTAATTAAAAAGTACATGTATACATGTCAGGGGGCCACTATGTAACATACCTCCCCTTTTTAAGAAATTTATTAATTTCTCAAATTAATAAATTGATAAATAACAGAATACATGTACTTTACAATCATAATACCCAGCTGACCAGAGCTCATTAAATCAACATATATTACAATACAATAAACACATCATGCAATTGACAACATTTCAATATATCAAAAGACATGTTACTGAACTGATTAAAAAAAAAACATATTGAAACAAATTTAAAAGTCACATTTTCAATTCACAGTTTCACAGTTCACTGATTACAGTACTTCTAGTCTCTTGAAATGTAAACAACAGTTGACACTTTAATACTGAGAATAAAAGCATTATTAAAACAGAGGGAATTAACACATTATATACAGTTTTGATAAATTATAATTCAAGTCAGAATATGTCCTTCTTTTCAACTGTCACCGCACTGTCACTCTTTCCTCACTTGTGTTGGCCTGGATGGAATCGGGATGATAGGTACCCGATTCCTTGGTCGAAATACGCCATCATTCTGCTGCTCGATGGTGTGTTTGTTGATAACCATGACAACAGGATATACTGTTGTTGTATTTTGTCCATATTCTTCTGTCATGATCTCAATGTCACTAACAGTTGTCTGCAAATAGAATGTTTTATCTACATAGTAGATGATGTTTAAGAAATCAGTTCTTATCATCTTCAACCGTGCATGTCTAATACTTCGTTCTACCTTAAATTATATTTATCTTCACCTCTGCACACCTTTAGGGTGTACAGGAGGACTTTGTATTAACCTTAACCCTAATATCTTCACCTCTGCATACCTTTAGGGTATACAGGAGGACTTAATTATTAAGCAATTAAAATTAAAGTACATATATGATGATTATATACAAATGAAGGTGCCGTGGACCACTATTAACTTTTCTTTTGGTCACTTCTGACCCATGCCATAGTGGCATCCATCTGTCTGAGGGGATTAGATTGTCCCTCCGAAATGTGACTGACATTTCCACTTGGTCGTTCGACAGACATCAACTCAATATCTTCACCAGCAACGTTTGAAGGTATTGGTTTCATTACTGTGATCCCATGGTCATGCAAATTAGCTAACCCCTTACATTTAATGTGGCTGAATCTTTTTATAATGCAAATAATAGTCACGATGACTACAATTATTATAATAATAACAATTATGGTAGTGGCAAATGTCCAAGTCGGTTTATCTTCAACATTAATCTTTTTATAAGCGTGCATCTCGCGCAGAAAACCTTGCATTGGAATCTCTTTAAGTTCTGTCAAACGTGGTGGGAGTTTAATTGGTGACAATTTTTCAAAGTTTGTTTTGGAGTCTTGCCAAATCTCAAATTGGGAAATATTGCGCAATTTCAAAAGAGATTGTAAAGGATCTGACCTTTCAAAAGTGCTTCGTTTGTCAAAGTACTCAGATAATTGTAAATATTTATTGGAAGCCTTGCATGTATTGTTTAATGTTACAATCCCAAATGGTGGTTTGACTTCAATATCCGAGGGTTCAGCAATGTTTGACTGACAACTAACTGTAAACTTTAAGTGTGAATTTGTTGTTATAATCCAAAGACCAGATGACAAATATTTTGTCATTGGCAATTTTGCATTTAAAATGACAGTTTGTTTACATAGTTGTTTAATGTCATCCCGAGCTTGCATAAACAAAGCCATGACACATAATTTGTGTAAGTTTGTTTGATAAAGTGCTGTTTCAGGGTCACAAAATTGTGTATGATGACTATTACAAACATGATAACTATTTTCAGATAACAATGAGAATTTTGTTTTATCCTGTGATACCATAAGCGTGTCAGTTTCTAATTCATATTTAACTAAATAGGGAGTTGAAGTTTCATTTTTGAAGGAACTATACAATGGTAATGGAAGGTTATGTACTTTATAAACTTCATATTTTTCTTTTGTATTAATTAAGGGAATTTTCAGTACAACTCTGATTTCATCATCTTCCATGTAAGTTACACATGTAAGAGTCTTATAAAAATACCAAATATCAGTTATTGGACTTTTTGGTAACTCAAAGTTGTTTGGTAATTTTGATTTTATCTCTACAAGTAATGATCTTAGATTTCTAGGAGAAATAGTGCTTGTTGATAAGTGTAACATTGAGAGCATATTAAGTTCAGTCTTAATATTTTCTAGGTAAATTACAGCATTTTGAGTAGTTTGCCTTATTTCATCAAGAATCATCTTAAACTGTAAATATGTATGAATAAATTGTTCAAGCCTCATAAATTTTTGTTCAAACAATGTTCCTAACTGTATAACTTTTGCGTCAAGTTTTTGAACAACTATTATTAAATCCATAATAGATCTTCTATTTTCTGCTACTTGTATTGTAGTCAAATTTAAAATAGATAAACTCATGTCTAGATCATGTATAATTTGTTCTTGATTTTCTGCCAAGTTTTTAATATTTCTATTTATATTTTCAAGGTCAGCTTCTGAAACTGTGCCAAATAATGTACTCATTAATTGACCTACAATTGGTAAGATTGATCGCTTACTTCTTTGATTATTTGGTGAGAATATCTTATACTCATCAAATGTATCATAGACAGATTTGTATGTGTCAGATAGTAAATCAACCTCAATACTCAAACTTTTAAATGTTTCTGCATAGCCCGTTAAATTCCATTTAGTATATCTGTTAGTTATTGTTCTAATAATATTATCTGTATTATTAAGGTCAGTCTTTATTTGATTGATAAGCTTATTATATGGTCTTAAATCATGGACAAATGTTACAAACCAGTGAGCGTCATTAATATATATTTCATTTGTCTTTTGAAAAACTACGTTTTCAGAAGTGGACATGCCACAGGAATAGCTAATTAACATAAGACCTATGATGAATACACAGTACATCATATTCATCTGAAAAACATAAAAAAAATAAAGTTCGATTACTCTCTCCGAATTCACTGATTATTTCACTGAATAATCTCACTGATTATTTACATAGCAAAACGAGGTCTAATTACAACATATTAGAAATTAACCTCAATAACTGTTTTACATTGCTGTCTTTATCCTTAGGAGACTTTCGTTTCTGCATCTTTTTAACAGGTTTCTTTGGTTTCAAGGCCTCATTAACACACATTTTGTTGTCTGAACAGTCTAATGCAGTCTCAGTTGAATAACATGGATCTTTGTCAGAGAGTAACTCATCATTATAATCCATATTTTTAACTTGACTGTCATTATCACCAGACTTAACGGATTCTTTTTGACATTTCATTCTCTTTGCCAATTCCATCAAAGGGATATCATCCTCATCTTCAGAAGTTTCTCTCTCATGCCTATATTTCTTTGCTAATTTTGCCAAAGGAATATCCATTTCTGAGTCTGAATCTGAACCTAATTCCGAATCAGAAGCCTGCGGTGGAATCACATAAGCTGCATCACGTAATTGCCTATTATCCTTAGCTGTGGAAATTTGCCAGTCATCAATATTTGCAAGCCTTAACATTTCAGCATGAACATTACTTGTCGAACCATCCAACTGATTTTTAATTACATAGCTAACAGGACCCCTTTTCTCGAGAATTCTATAAAACGGTTTCCATTTCATGTCCAATTTACCTTTTCTTTGATTATTCTTGTAATAAACTGGATCACCAACCTCAAATTCAACAACTTTAGTATTCTTGTTGGCATATTTTGCTTGTCTTTTCTTTGCCTTTTTGAGATTATTTCGAACTGTAACAAAAGCTTTATGTTGCTCTTGCAAAGCTATCTTATGTGTTTCTTCACCCTGATACTTTCTTCGAGGTTTAAGAAGGTTATCTATTGGTAAGACAACATCATTGTTATACAACAGGTAAAAAGGAGAAAACTTGGATGATTCACTTACATTGAATCTAATTGCACCCAAAGCTTGATTCAAAAACATATCCCAAGTTTGTTGATTATCTGCCAACTTTTTAGACAAAACGTCATGCAAAGTACGATGAAATCTTTCAACTTTAGCATTGCTTTGTGGATGATACACACTTGTCAAAACATGATCTATTCTAAGACTGTCCAAAGTTTCTTTTACAATCTTATTTACATTTTCTGTTCCATTATCAGATACAATTTGTAAAGGACAACCAAAGCGTGGGAAAATTTCTTCTATTAACAAATGTGCAACTGTATCCGCAGTTTTATCAGGTACAGCAAAAGCTTCTGGCCATCCACTAAACCAATCAACAAAAGCAATCATGTACTTATTTCCAGACAAAGAAGTTGGATACGGTCCTGAAAGATCAAGGCTAATCTTTGCCATAGGATAGGGTGGAATATCTGTTTCTTGCAAAGGTTGTTTGATTTTCTGCAAAGATCTTGTCTGACAGACAGTACACATAGAAACATATTGATTCAGTTCCTTGAATAAATTTGGCCAATAATATTTTCTCTTTATTGAATTGAAAGTTTTCTGAACGCCCATGTGTCCATTGTTCTCATGATATTGGGTAACAATCAAAGATCTGAGATGTTTGGGAACATACAATCTAAGACAAGGGTCATCATCAGAATTAGACAAGTAATAGACCAAATCATCTACCAGAAGGTAATGTTTCTGAATATCCTTACTTTCTTTGTTTCCAAGGATCATTGATCTGATTTCAGAGATTTCATCATCTCTAAGCTGTTCTAGTTTCATATCAAGGCCTACCTTTGTAAAATCAGAAAAATCAGATTTCTCTAAGGTATCTTTTTCTTGTAAGTCACAACTAGCAAACGACTTAGGTTCAAACTGAGAGGAATCCAACACATTAATTTCATACAAGTTATCATTGACGTCAAGGACAAAGTCATCTTCACCATTCCCAAGTAGACAAGTATCTGAAACCTTCTCTACACTAACTTTATCTGGATGTCTCGAAAGTAAATCAGCACATGTATTGGTGGTTCCTTCTATGTATTCAATTGAACAGTTATATCCAGACATGCTCAAAGCCCAAAGTTGTATCTTCTTATTCTGCATTGGGGACTCTAGAAGATATTTCAAAGGCTTATGGTCAGTTTTAATGACAAACTGAGCATTATGTAAGTAATAATCTAATTTTTGAAGGGCAAAATGAATTGCATAAGCCTCTTTTTCTACTGTTGACCACTTACATTGGGATTTACTTAATTTGTGGGATAAGTAGTAAATTGGTTTCTCATCACTGTCACAGATCTGTGTAAGGCATGCCCCTATGCACGTGTCACTTGCATCTGTATAAAGAGTATATGGCTTGTTGCAATTGGGATAAACCAAAAGAGGAACTGTAGTTAAACTATCTTTGATATATTCAAAAGCCTTTTGATGTTCGTCAGTCCATTTGAAATGAGCATATTTTCTAGTCAAAGCTATGATAGGTTCTGCTATTTGAGAGAAATTTGGAATGAACCTTCGATAGTAGGAACACATGCCAACAAAAGATCTTACTTCTCTTACACAAGTGGGAACAGGTAAAGACCTAATTGCTTCTACTTTCTTTTGATCTGGTTTAATTCCTTCCTCATCTATGACAAAACCAAGATAATTTGTTTCAGTCTTAAGAAAACTACACTTCTTAAGTTTCAATTTTAATTTGTGCTGCTTTAACTTCCCAAATATAATATTCAAATGAGTCAGATGTTCTTCGAAAGTTGAACTGAATATCAGAATGTCATCCAAATATGCAGTTGCAAATTCACAACAATCCTGCAAAACTACTGACATTAACTCTTGGAATATTGCCGGTGCATTTGAAAGACCAAAGGGCATAACATTGAACTCATATAAACCTCTATGACATGCAAAAGCTGTTTTCTCTTTGTCTTTTTCATCCATCAAAACTTGCCAATAACCACTTTTCAAATCTAGGGAAGAGAAGAATTTTGCATTTCCCAATAAGGCTAAGATGTCATCTATCAGTGGTAAAGGATACGAATTTTTCTTTGATATTTGATTCAGTTTCCTGAAGTCTACACAGAATCTTTTACTACCATCTTTCTTGTCAACAATAACTACAGGAAAAGACCATGGTGACCTAGACCTACGGATTACATTAGCATCTAACATTTCATCAATGGCTTTATCAATAACTTCTCTATTTTTAAGAGGTGTCCTATAGGGTCTCATTTTAATTGGTTTACTATTTTCAGTATCAATCTTCATTTTAACGGTATCTGTATGACCTAACTCAGAATCTTTACTTGCAAACAAGTCTTGATTTTTAAGAATAAGATTTTCTATTCTTGACCTATATTTGTCAGGTACATCTAAATCTTTGATATCCATTTTACTGTCTTGATTTTCCATTTGCATAACTGTATTAATAGTTTTCAAGTTAGAGTTTTCAGTATTTGAAATTCTTGCCAGAAGACCATGCCTATAAATTTTAATAAATTTATTTGTGTTATTTACTATTAAAACTGGTAAAGATCTATCCTTAGTCAAAGTTGAGATTGTATTTATAATTTTCAAACCTGGCTCATTTGTGAGAAATCCCCTATCAATTTCTGAAATTTCATACATTTGTTCTGATGGTAAATCAGGATTATTTCTAACCTTGCCATAACAAATCCTAGCAGATTGCGGTTTAAGAACACAAGTTCTTTTCATCCTAACAGTTGATGCTACATGAATGTCTTCCTCCAAACTAACATAGTGTTTTCCATTAATTCTAAGACATTTTAAATCAAAATAAAGTCTAACATTATTTTCTTTCAACCAATCCAAACCTAATATCAAGTTTCTATTCAAGTCTCTAACAACATAGAAATCTTGTGACATTTCGGTTCCACCGATACAAAACTGAACATTAATGCAACCGTCAACTTTCAATTCAGTACCATTAGCTGATTGTAAACTAATTCTTTTATTTTGCAACCTTGGTTTACATTTTAATTGATCATAAATTCTACGGTGCATCAATGAACATTCTGCCCCTGTGTCAACAAGAGACCTATACCTTTGTTTTCCAATTCTAACAATACAAGAATTTGGATTGCCTGAAACATTAATTTTGAAAGTTTTTGAATTTAGATTTTCTGTTATGTTGTTTTCTAAACCCTTTACATTGACCTCTTCATGTAAAGAGTGTCCTAGTTTTCCTGATTGCCTACAGTTTTGTTTTGGGCAAATCTACTTCTGCCATGTCCCATTGGTGGTTTATTTACATTTTCAGCCTTACAATCCCTTAAAATGTGACCTATCTGACCACAACCCCAGCATTTGATTGTTCTCTGATTTGAATGGACCTCATTAATCCTACGGTCCCTATTTGTGTGTCTGAAGTATCTTTGACCTCTAGAGTGGTCTACTTCCATGGGTGTACCTCTGCTATTTGTGTCTGTTTGTGACCAAGTTCTGTTTAAACCAGACATTGACACCCTTGCCCTTAAATTCTGTTCATTTGTGGCAATGCCTATTGCCCCTTGTAAAGTGTCAGGCTTATCCCTTAATATCTTAAGTTTTAATTGGTCATTGTGTAAACCATCTACAAAGGTATCAATTAGTTGCCTTTCAACAGCCTCACCCCCTTGGCCATTATATGCCTCTTCAGCCAAAGAAAGTATGCGCTCTGCATAAATTTGAATATTTTCCCCTACTTTTTGCTTAACTGATCTTAACATTGTTAAAGCAATTTGTGGGTCAGTTACATCTGAAAATCTTAGTGCTAACTGTTGCCTCAATTGACTCCATGTATTGCGAGGATTTGCTTCCATATATCTGTGTATAAAACCACTAACCGCACCACTAGATGATTGATATGCAATAAGTTTTTTCCTGTCATCATGAATATTAACTAAGGTGGCATATTTCTCAATAGACTTTATCCATTCCCTAAAGTTTTTCGGACTGCCATCATATTTGACAACTATATTTGAGATTCCCTGTGCAGTCAAAGCGTTTGATACATTTGTAAGTTCATGATTTAAAGCCTGAAATACCTCAGCCACAGTCGGTTCAGCCATTTTGATTTACTGTTATAATTTATTTAATTTAAATAATTGTAAACAGTTAGCCAATCTACATAAACAAGTGAAAACAGAACAAAACGCCTACCTTTCTAGTTGAGGTTCTCTCCATGTCCTTGATTGAAGAATGCCAGTGGAACAATCCTGGTCGCAGGCACCAAATCAATAACCTTGTAGCATAGCAAGGTTAAAGTCAAGTTACTTCGCGTTGTGTTTCTTTAAAGTCTTTTAAAGTTTTAAATTAACAAAGATTTATCAATTTCATATTTTATTTTTAAATGCCAAAAATGAGTTTCAGTATAAAGCAAGACTGAACTAAAACTACTGAACACACTAGTAACCCGAAACCATACTGAACTACATGACTAAAACTGATGAGTCTGGAAAGCTCTGGGTATATATAGGCTTTGTCACATTCCACAACATTCCAATACATTTCATAACGCAAAAACACCCCACCTGTTGTTTGTACAAAGCATCAATCATGTTACTATTATTTAATATTGTTTAAATATCAAGTCAATCATTAGGGTAGAATAACATTCTTTTAAAATGTCGAAGCACTCTGTGAGTGACAATAATGATAACATGTACTAGGGTTTCTGATGAAATATTAAACAAAACACCCTAATGATTGACAAGTATGTAAATTGAACTTAAAATATTCCTAACACCTGCCAAACATCTGTGGAACAGCGCAGAATCATCTGACCTTTAAAAGTTGACCAAAACTCATATGACATTTGTCATCAAATTCCAAAGGCCTGATGTTTATTTTGACTTGAACAGTGTCCAATTGATTTGAATGGACTCCAACAATAATAAACTCATGTATTTATCAAAGTATGCAAACTTATAACTGTTCCTATACCTACTATTTAAAAGAGTACACTTTCATACTATCAATCAAGGCAATTAAGATGATTATTTTAATTAATTAAAAAGTACATGTATACATGTCAGGGGGCCACTATGTAACAATATGTACCAAAAGAATTCTGTTGCTTCAAGCACTATTTCTTGTCTCTTCATTAAAAAAAAGTAATAAAAAACCCCCATAAAGATTTCAACTATCTGGAACAGATAGATCAGAAAATAGTGCAGACCCAGATCAGGTTGCTCGTAAATGAACAATCTGATCAGGGTGTACACTGTCTGCCATTCCATCTTCACCTTCAAATCCAAACTGTTCCATATTTAAGACAGCTATGGTAATTATTCTAAGTGTCCGATTTTTATCATTTTTACTGAGTTATAATCATTTATGGTTACACTAATTTAATTAGTGGACCAAGCAGTATTAAAACAAGGTGCCCTTAAATTTTCTGATCTTTACAAAGTATTTGTACAAATGTATCATGTTTGCTGGGGCAGTCTGATCTGGTTTTGCACTGCACAGGCAGTCTGATCAGATTCTACACTATTTGTTTGGGAAGCAGTCTGTTCAGAGTCTATAATGTTTGCTCATGGCAGCTTTAATATCTTATTCCTTTCTAGTACAAACAAATAAAAATAATGCATTAAGAATGTCAGATGTAATTTGCAGGGTTACTGGTAATAGATAACAAGCTTGATTTATGTTAGCACTAGCAGACCAAAATTCTCTTGCTTTCCATTTGAACAGTCAGAAGGCCCAGATCAGTAGTTTAACCAGCATGTCAAAGTTTTGCTTGGGCAGTCTGATCCAGGTCTGCAGTGGTGTACACTGTCTGCTTGGGGACAGCCTGAGCATGGTTTACAATGTTTGCTAGTGACAGTCTGATCAGGGTCTATACTGACAGTCAGATCTGGCTCTACACAGTTTCTGTTGCCCAGCGGTCAGATCAGAGTTTATACTGTTTGCTGGGACAATGCCACACTATTTGTTCTGGCAGTCTGGTCAGGGTCTGCACACATTGCTCTTTGCTGTCTGGTGCTATGGCATATCTACTTTAATAGTGATAAGCTCTAATTAATTGAGTCACAGCACAAGAAAAGAAGTCTGATGTCACATGCAAACAACAGATACTACATATAAGACCATCCTGCACTTAAATGCAGATGTGCAGACTGATCGGGGCTACTGCCCATTGCTATATGTATTCTTCCAGCATAGTATTTTTTTAGATGATAACTATGCATATGAGCTAAAAAAAAACAGACCTGATAGTAACTGGTCCATTTTCACTGGGATTTTAGGCTATTATATTTTATTGGAAGAACCCTATGGTAAGAATTCTAACTATTGGGACAGACAGGGCTAAACAGAAGGTGCAGGCCCTGATCAGTCTTACCAGGAATTATACTGCTTTCCATTCCATTTGCATCTTCTGAACACATATCACTGCTTTGTAAGCCCAAAATGTCTGAATTTTAGGACAATTTTGGTAATTATTCTAGGTGTCCGAATTTTCAGACTTTTTTCATTATGTTTTTAAAAATTAAAACCTTAATCTCTGGCACTCATAAGTTTTCCGTTTTAAATCATTGGTTCAATGAATGAATAAAAGATCCATCATTAGACATGGCAACCTGGGTGAAGAATAATTACACATCAGAAATATGTTACAGTGAATCTGACATTAGCCAAAAAGTAAAACATGCAAATTTTAACTATAGAAACTTACTTTGCTGTAATTTTTTGTATTTATTCACATACTGTGCAAGATCCACTTATTTGTTGTCCACAATATATTCCAAAACCTCAAAACATTATTAAAACTTTATGCAAGAAAGTTTGGTTAAAAACATACAACTGTTTTAAAACTTAGCTAAATAATAGATGCAACATAGTAGACTGGGACAATTGTATTTTGGCCAAGTGGAAAATGGTGTCTCATGCCTCTTATTGCTATGCCCAGTTGTTGAAAGCAAAAAACCAGGTCTGTGACTCTCTGCAGTCAGCCAGTAGCTAGAGCCTTGATTTTGTGCCTGTATTTATAAGATTCCTCAGGATCCATACCTGATGTGGGCAAATAGCAAAGGCTCTGATCAGACTGCACGGATGTGCAGGCTGATCTGAGCCTTTGCTGGTTGCATATGTGTTAATCCTCCTTTTTGCATATAGCAGCTCAAATTACTGTAGACCCCAAACGTAGCCTTGTATTATCTGTATCTTTTATGCAGGAACTGAAAGGCAAAGATGACCAATATGTGAAAGATTTGAAGAAACAGGCAGAAGATGTAGATCTGAAGATAGAGAGAATGGAAGAACAAATAAAGAACTTGACAAAAGCTCTTAGAGAGGAGATGAAGGAAATTGAGGTCAGTGTAAGAAAAGTATTGTGGAGGGGTAGATCGAATTTTAGGGGAAGGGGGCATTGAGTAAAGATGCTGATGGATTGGAGAGAAATGAAGGCAAATAATTGGGATAACAAGTCATTGCTCTTTCCTGGCCCTGGGGTAGCTGGAATAGCAAATGACTCTTGCGTAGCATAGTTCTTATCATATGACATTGCTGTTGCTTAGTGGCTAGTGTCATGTCATAAAAGTCTTATGACTGCATGTTTAATAACACTTTATTACTAGTGCATAGCATGATGCTGTTCGTGACAACTTTATATTGTTTATTGAAATAATATCAAAGCAATGAAATCCCATTTAAAACAGTTATATGATAAACAGAATCATACACTCGTGGTCATTTCATATGAAATTTCTATTACTCCCCAAGGCTGGTTTCATGAATTTCACATGACATGACGACTTGTGTAAGATCCTCTATACCATATTTATTTGGTTATAAGATGGGAGTATAACTTCCCAAAATAAATGCAGATATGTAAGTCATTATGTAAAATGATGTTTTCTCTTTCAAAGCAATCCCAAAGATCTAGATCCATCTTACACCCCATAGATCGAGATCTGTCTTAATTACTTGATTGATCTAGATCCCAGAGATAGTTTTGGAAAGGAAAATCGCGTCTTATACCCAAAGAAATATAGTATATCCTATTTCAGATGGCATTTGAAGAAGAAAGAAATGAACTGTTGAAACAACACAAGAATAAATGGGATGAGAAAATGCAGAATCGACGAGATAAAGAGGTGGAATATATGAAAAATCGGGAGAAAAGAGTTGAGGATTACGAGAACCAGTTACAGCATTTGAGAGTTCAGGACGCGGAAGAGTACAATATGGTCAAGATCAGGCTTGAGACTGATGTTCAGGTATAATACCAGGGCTGGGCTGTTCAAAGAATGGTTTGCCGAATGATGTCATTATTCAAGGGTTTGTTAATGTCTTCTAGTACAAAAACTTGGAGTGTGCTAATACTTTTTGCCAAAACAACCCGGAACAGTTTTTCAAAGCTCAATGGCTTAAGGAAGTTATTAGTCAAAAATCACTTAAAGTTTTTCCGATACAAATAAATTCAAGTGTACTAATATGTTTTGCTGTAAAATTTGGAGTAGCTTTTGTACTGCAAAAGCCCTTCATGTTTTTTTTCAGCAAAAAATGACAACTTGTTTTTGTTGACAGTTTACTTCCTCAAATGACAAGTTTGAGTACAGTTACTCCTAAATGCTTTGAATATCAGATAATAATTGAATGATTGATATCAATCCCAATATTACTGCAAGCTCACGTAATACTGGTTGTACCAAATGTGCAAATTCTGTTCATCTTCATTTGCTGAACTTTTTTTCCCTTCATTGAGAACCAGGCAAAAAAAAAATGAACATTGTCAGAACGTAAAAATTGTCGGAAATTACCTGAAAGTTAGATAACACTTGAAGCTCTGAAATCAGAAATAGTTGAATTTGCCAGTAGGGTGGATCCAAACAAGGTGGCTCATAATGAGCTATCTCATCTGGATCTACCCTATTTGCCCTCTATTTGAATTACCAATATGATTTAGCTTGGATGAAAGATTTTTTTTTTTCAAATTTTGTGAATGTAAATTTTGTCATCTTTTTTTGCCAGTGTTTTAAGGGATAAATTACAAATGTATATTTCACAGCTATTGGAACAGCAACTTCAACAGATGAGGGCCACATATCAGCTAAACCAGGAAAAACTAGAGTATAATTTCCAAGTGCTTAAGAAAAGAGACGAGGAGAATACCATCACCAAATCACAGCAGAAAAGAAAAATCACGAGGTAAAGTATTACCTACTCTTCCCAATTGTTGCTCATTGAATCATTGACATTCCTTTTGCTAAAGCATAGCTTGTTCAGGGTTAACAACTCTTTCATGGTCATTTTTGCCTCCCTTTTCCATGGGGGTCAACTCTTAAAGGAAAGAATTTGCTCCTCTAGGAGCAAATTTTTTCCCTTAAGGGTAGTCCCCTTTTAAGAAGAGGTTTGTCCTTCAGGAAAGCAAACAGGAAGTCACGAAAGTTGTACCCCTTTGCAAAAATGGTAGAAAAAGTAAACCAAACCTGACACCCATTAAACGATAAATAGAGTCATCGAATATATAACAACAGAAAAGTGTTCTAGTCATAAAAGCGGTAAAAACTAATGTCAGGGCTGGAAAGTTCTCTGAATTTTTACTCGTCCTACATGACCAAAGATATGGTATTTTCTGTAATATACTCTAAAACAGTAAAAAACCGATTGTCTTCCAGCGAGAGCCATGCACTTGTCGTAGCGAGTGCTTATTTAAAGTGGAATTTTCCAGCCCTGAATGTGAATGTCTCTCTTCTTTTGACAGTATCAGTGTCATGGCTGGGTTAAACTGCTTGGATGATTTCCATGAAAACATACAGTCTTGTCTTGCCTGCGACTAGCTGAAATAAGATATAGGTATTTTTAGCTCACCTGAGCCTTTAGGCTCAGGGTGAGCTATTGTGATCACCAAGTGTCCGTCGTCCGTCGTCCGTCGTGCGTCGTCAACAATTTGCTTTAAATGACATCTTCTCTGAAACCGCTGGGCCTAGGGCTTTGATATTTGGTATGAAGCATTGTCTAGTGGACCTCTACCAAGTTTGTTCAAATGGTGGCCCCAGGGTCCAAAATGGCCCTGGGGCAGAGGGTCTTGGGTTCGAAACTAAAAAATACTTAAAAATCTTCTTCTCCAGAACCGCTTGGCTCAGATGCTTGAAATTTGGTATGTAACATTGCCTAGTGGTCCTCTACCAAGTTTGTTCAAATGGTGGCCCCAGGGTCCAAAATGGCCCCGGGGCAGGGGGTCTTGGGTTTGAAACTAAAAGATACTTAAAAATCTTCTTCTCCAGAACTGCTTGGCTCAGAGGCTTGAAATTTGGTATGAAGCATTGTCTAGTAGTCCTCTACCAAGTTTGTTCAAATGGTAGCCCCAGGGTCCAAAATGGCCCTGGGGCAGGGGGTCTTGGGTTCGAAACTAAAAAAATACTTAAAAATCTTCTTCTCCAGAACTGCTTGGCTCAGATGCTTGAAACTTGGTATGGAACATTGCCTAGTGGTCCTTTACCAAGTTTGTTCAAATGGTGGCCCCAGGGTCAAAAATGGCCCTGCGGCAGGGGGTCTTGGGTTTGAAACTAAAAGATACTTAAAAATCTTCTTCTCCAGACCTGCTTGGCTCAGAGGCTTGATATTTGGTATGAAGCATTGTCTAGTGGACCTCTACCAAGTTTGTTCATATGGTGGCCCCAGGGTCCAAAATGGCCCTGCGGCAGGGGGTCTTGGGTTCGAAACTTAAAAATACTTAAAAATCTTCTTCTCCAGAACTGCTTGGCTCAGATGCTTGAAATTTGGGTATGGAACATTGCCTAGTGGTCCTTTACCAAGTTTGTTTAAATGGTGGCCCCCGGGTCAAAATTGGCCCTGGGGCAGGGGGTCTTGGGTTCCGGAACTAAAAAATACTTAAAAATCATCTACTTCAGAACCGCAAGGCTCAGCTGCTTGAAATTTGGTATGTAGCATTGTCTAGTGGTCCTCTACCAAATTTGTTCAAATGGTGGCCCCAGGATCCAAAATGGCCCTGGGGCAGGGGTTCTTTGGTTCGAAACTAAAATATACTTAAAAATCTTCTTCACCAGAACTGCTTGCCTCAGATGCTTGAAATTAGGTATGTTACATTGCCTAGTGGCCCTCTACCAAGTTTGTTCAAATGGTGGCCCCAGGGTCCAAAATGGCCCCGGGGCAGGGAGTCCCAGGTTTGAACCATAGAAATACATAGAAAATTTTTAAAAAATCATCTACTTCAGAACCGCAAGGCTCAGATGCTTGACATTTGGTATGTAGTTTTGCCTAGTGGTCTTTTACCAAGTTTGTTCAAATGATGACCCCAGGGCCTACAATGGCCCCACCCTAGGGGGTCCTGGGTTTGAACCATAGAAAAATATTCAAAAATCTTCTTCTTCAGAACCACTTGGCTCAGATGCTTGAAATTTAGTATGTAGCATTGCCTAGTGGTCCTTTACCAAAATTATTCAAATGATGGCCACAGGGTCCAAAATGGCCCTGCCCCAGGGGGTCCAGGGTTTGAACCATAGCAATACATAGAAAATATTCAAAAATCTTCTTCAAAACAATTTGAAAGTGGTTGCAAACTATCAGGTTTGTTAAATGATGACCCTTGTTTGACCTTTAACCTTTTTGGTCAGGTGAGCGATTCAGGGCCTCTTTGCCCTCTTGTTTCAGGTGACGACGGTGTTGATGGTGTAACCTTTATGTCAAGTTTTCTGGTTTAGCTCAGTTTTGTGACAGTGCCGCTAATGGCCCCAGAGCCCTAGATAAGAGGGAGTATTTGGTGATAATTAGGGATAATTTTTGTTAATTCTGGATAAAAACATATGTTTTGACCCCTCTTCTGAACCGTCTCGATGAGACGATTCAGATGAGGGGTCACAACATATGTTTCAATGAGAAATAAAGAAAATTATCCCTCAATTATCATCAAATACCCTTCTTATCTAGAGCTCTGGGCCCATTTCGGTCCCTTTCTAGAAATGCCTACCAATGCCTTTAAAGTGCTGTATATTTTATATTGTAATATTTCAGATTACAGGATGTTCTTAATGGTCTCAGAATAAAGTGTGCAAAGCAAGAAAAACAGTATAGGTAAGTAATCAGGGCCCAATCGTTCAAAACTAACAATGCCATTAGTTAATGAGATGTTTTAAAATCTTCAAAGTTTCATTATGTGCAAAAACAGTGCCACATTTTTTGCTGAAAATATGTGAGCAGCTTTTGCACTGCAAAAGTTCCTCACATTTTTTCAGTAAAAATATTAAGACACTTGATTGTATGGGTACTAGAAGACTTAAGGAATCTTTGACCAACGACATAGTTGTTTAGCTAACTATGCTTTGAACAACTGGGCCAAGACAAAGCTAATTAATGTGCTGCTAGTAACAGACTTCCATGGCCTAGTGGATAGCTGACTCTGAAACAGACTTCCATTGCCTAGTGGATAGCTGACTCTGAAACATTAAGTCTCACACCACTGTGGGTTCAAACCTCAGCTGCACATGTGAGAAAGACACATCATGCTTCCAGAAAGTAAGGTTGTCTTCCTCCCAGAAGCTCCAGTATCTTACCACCTCTGCTTAACCATGGTCTAGATATCAGTCACATATTCTGGAATTGGATTTAAAACACGTATCAGTGCTGCTAGTAAAACTCACCATTTGGTATAATGCATATTAATTTCAAGGTTGGACTATTTAGTATCTTTAATCTGCTGTCTTTTATTGTTTCAGGTACAGGATGCTGTAGAGAATGTTTCACGTCACCTGTTGTTTTTTTACATTTGACAAAGAGCATCTTTTTTTGTTTCAGGGATGAAAACCAACAGCTGACTGAAGATTACAAGAGAATAACAGAACAGTTCCGTGATCTACAAAGAAAATCAAGGTAACCAGTAATGCTGCATGTAAGAAGGGGTAAAAGGGATAGTTTGGGGATAAGTTAGTGTATTTTTCCATGAAAAGCATACATTGTGACCCTAACTATAACTGTCTCGCCCAGACTGTTCTAATGAGTGGTCACAGCATATGTTTTCGTTGAGAAATAAGAAAAACTACCTTTGAATTATCCCTGATACCCCTTCTTATCTGGAGCTCTGAACCAGCTTTGAACTACCACACTGGTCAACTCTACCCCATAAATAATGAGTCTCCCTAATTTTTGAGAGGCACTCCCACTTTCCCTCCCTGTTTTGCCCAAAAAGAAAAAATCTCTCAATCTTAAGGGCGTTTCCCTATTCTCTGTATGAATGTTATGATATTTCCAGTAGTATAGCATTTCCAAATATCTCCGCTATGGAACTGGTCATGACTAGAAGCATATGTAATTTTACTTAATAAGGCTGTTGAAAACTGTCACAGGCTTTCAACTCAGCCTTACTTTTCCTACTTTTTTCCTGCTTTTTGGACCTATTCTTTACATTTTCTGACATTGGACCCATAGCCCTACGTTTTCTTAAAAAGGCCCTACTATTCCTACTTTTTGATCAAGAAATGCTGTAAAAAAATTACAATTTTTTTCCTTGCTCGCTTGGTATTATAAAGATAAGATACAGCTCTCCAGGTTTTTATGCCCCAAAAGTTGTAAAATATTTTTCCTTCAACCTAAACACCTTTTTGAAAGCCCATAACTGCATTTTCCTTCCCATTATGATAGAATTTTGTTGGACAAATGTAACACTGTTTGCTTATCTATTCTTTTTCTGTTATAAAGGCAGCCACAATGACCCTACTATCCCCGGCTTTTTGTCATTCAGAATCCCTACTTTTGCCCTACTTTTTCAAAATTTCAAGCCATACTTTTTGTTCTACTTTTTTCACAGGAGGGTAGTTGAAAGCCTGTTCTCATTTTCATGCTGTCGTCCCACAAGAGCTTCAAAAAGTTGACAGGCTTGGGACCTACCATTGTATGCAAACAGCTAGCATTTAAAATGCAATTGTTCTCTGGGTTTAAACTTGAAACTTGTAAATTGTAAAAGCATGGAGTACATGTACATGTGGTATTACATGTACAACTGAAGAAAACTGATTCCACAGAAATTTGGGTCAATGCGTCTTATGATAACATACATACATGTACTCATTAAGGGCATTTTATAATAACATACACAATACACTGCAAACTTGTGAAAGGAAATCAGTATTTTTTTTGTCAGAATTACACCTATTTTATGTACCCTACCAGAATGCCTAGGGTTATTTTGCTGAAATTTAACAAAAGCGAATTACAAAAGCAAAAGAGATTCTGTCACCCATTGTTTATAAAAGTCCATGTCTGAATAAGATTGTGCTGTCTGCAGTAGCAGAAGTGAGACATAGATACTACTTTTCAAGGGCGAATTATGGCATTGGTGTAAAATTTACGTAGCATTTTCCGGTTTTGTTTTGTTGGTGACAATGAACAGGCAGGCAAGGCATAGCATTCTGTTGCATGTCGTTTTGTGTATGTGTATGTGTATGATTCTAATGTCACAGGAGTCACAACAGAATTATGTTTCTAAGGAGAAATAAGAAAAATTAGCCCTAAATTATCCCTGTTACCTTTTCTTACCTGAAGAACTGAGCGTGTCATGCAGACTGAAATTTCAAGTTTAACCTTCTGTTTTTCAGACATTTTATGCAGGCCGATGCCAACAAGTTCCATGACGTCTGGTGTATGAATGATGAAGAATGTAAAGAACTGGTAACGGCAGTTTTAGAAGGAGATAGGATAGTACACACACAGCAGCTTGGCCTGGAGTGGCAACAGCCTGACCTGTGAGTTAATTTTTAACGTGGAAGGGTACACTTTCAGGGGATGCAACTCTGCCATTTTAATTTTGCCTTTCTTCTTTAATAGCAGGATTCTATTTGCTCCTTCAGAAGCAGATTTTTTGCCAAAAAAGTGGATTCCGTTTTTAGGGTTGTAAGGAGTTGGTAATATCAGATTTAGAATAATACTTATGCAGCAGATAGGCCTGAAGGGCAACATCAAGACCTACATGTAGGAGATATTTGCTAACATGTAGTAATAACATTTAGTAGTTTAATTTATGAGGTAATATCAGGTATTCTATACACCTTTCCTATAATTCAGAGTCTGATCGAGTTTTGTCCCTTGCAACGCTTATGACGTCATCTATAGGATAAGGTATTGTTTTTCATTGTGTAACCAAATAAATGCCGGTTTTCCGTTTATTCAAAACTAAAATTCAACGGTTAAGATGAAGACAACTATTTTGTTCCAACTATATTTAGCTCTTTTTTTGTCGGAAAATAAGCTTTATAACTTATAGCATATGGGAATTTGACATAAAATTAAAAGATTTCCGACTAAAATTTCGGCCCAAAATTACCCTAATCGAAAGAGTATGTATCACCAGTACAGCTTCCAAAACATAAGAAAAAGAAAGAAAATCGCGGAAGATGTTCAGACCCTTATTACAAAAGATACAAAACGAACGATTAGCTAATTATAAAGCAGACACATGCTAAAAATGACAACAAAGTGTGCTGACATGGAATTCGTTTATGTAATCACCGAATCGAGCGCATTGCCGCAATAAACAATCACCTATGATTGTGTATTACCTAGACACCTGTTCCGAAGGCAGCTTTAAGAACACCTACCGTGAAATGGAAACGATCAAATAAATAATAGAGATGGAAAAAAATAATATAAATTCAACCTCGGGTTCGAACTTACAGAAAACTGTCTGGATGCTGATGCTTTTAGATCGGTGTATTGCACAAGAAACAATAAATATCAGTGCGTAGTTACTATCTGATTGCTGACGTTTCACCTGTCGGAAAAATGGAAAGAACTTTTCAGATTTACGAAACTTACTTATACGAAAAATGTAAATGTAACTCAAACCATTCAAGCTATATTCACGAAACTTCATACAAATATCAATCAACATTAGAAGAATTGCATAGTGCAAGAACCATAACTCTTGCATTTATACTTCTTGAGTTATTTTCCTTTGACCTTTGTCAGTCACAAAATCGTGTCTCAATCGCTTTATTACTTGAAAACCGGACAAGCTATATTCAGGAAACTTCATACAAATGTCAGTCAACACTAGACAACCTGCAGAGCACAGCATTTATACTATTTGAGTTATTTCCCTTGGAACTTTGTCATTCACAAAATCGTGTCTCAATCGTCTAAGCTCTATAACTTGAAAACCGTTTAAGCTATATTCATGAAACTTCATACAAATATCAGTCATCATATAAATAGACGACGTGCAGAGCACTGTAACTCTTGCATTTATATTTTTTGACAAAACTAAATATGAATATCAGTCAACATTACATGACATGCAGAGCATAACAACTATAACTCTTGCATTTATACTTTTTACTTATTATGAATCCCTGCTTCAGGGTAGGGAAACATATTGTTTTTCCCTTGGCGTCTTAATGACTGATCCTTTTGACATCAAAAGGGGGGAGACATCTGTTTTTTCGTAGAAAAACAATTCTAGTTTATACCATATTAGCGGTATTAAGTGCTCAGGACACATACAAATTTCATTTTTACCTTAAATATTATTGTTAAAGATGTATTCTGTAAAGCTCACAGACACATATGAACAGAGGCTTGGGCAGACAATAGTTGGTAATACAGGTCAACTATTGGATGAAAAATAAAGTGGTTTCTGAAGCTCAAGAGGTGCATTTGACATATGAGAGAGAAGCCTATGTGGTTAAACTATATGCACGTAATAAGACAAAAGGAATGCTTCTAAAAAACACACAAGGTGTGGACTTATTAGAGATGTATGCAAATTATGGAAAATACAGTAATATCATATGGGGTTTTCTCTTCCAAAACAATCCCCAAAATCTAGATCCATCTTGGATGTAGATTTTTGGGACTGCTGTGGAAGCAAACACTGCCATTTTATTATCCAATAAATACAGTATGAGATACAGAGCTCCAGATAAAGTGGGGTTTTGAGGATAATTCTGAGATACTTTTTTCTTATTTCTCAACAAAAACATACATTGTGACCCCTGAGACGGTTCTAACAAGGGTCACAATTAATGTTTCGAATGAGATTTACAAAAAATAATCTCTAAACTATCCGTTACCTCTTTATCTTATCTGGACCACTGAGATAGCTATCTTAATCTTGAGTTGTGATATATATATTATAGTACTTTCATGGAGAATGTTGGTCCTATTATGGATGAAGAAGCTCAGAAGTCTGGAGTCACAGCTCAGCAAGTTGTACAGGAGGTTCTCTCCCAGACAGCTGGAGGTCAGACTGGTAAGTCAGAATTGTAAATGTCAGGCAGCTAGAAGTCAAACTGGTAAGTCAGACTTGTAAATGCAGACAGCTGGAGGTCGGTCTGGTAAGTCAGCTTTTTGTCAGACAGCTGGTCAGAATGGTAAGTCAGAATTGTAAGTGTTAGACAGCTGGAGGTCAGACTGGTAAGTCAGAATTGTAAATGTCAGGCAGCTGGAGGTTAGACTGGAAGATAAGAATTGTAAATGTCAGACAGCTGAAGGTTGGACTGGTAAGTCAGAATTGTAAATGTCAGACAGCTGGAGGTCAGACTGGTAAGTCAGAATTGTAAATGTCAGACAGCTGGAGGTCGGACTGGTAAGTCAGAATTGTAAATGTCAGACAGCTGAAGGTCAGACTGGTAAGTTAGAATTGTAAATGTCAGACAGCTGGAGGTCAGACTGGTAAGTCAGAATTGTAAATGTCAGACAGCTGAAGGTCAGGCTGTTAAGTCAGAATTGTAAATGTCAGACAGCTGAAGGTCAGACTGGTAAGTCAGAATTGTGAATGTCAGACAGCTGGGGAAGTCAGAATGGTATATCAAAATTGTATGTGTCAGACAGCTGGAGGTCAGAATGTAAGTCATAATTGCAAATGCCAGACAGCTGAAGGTCAGACTGGTAAGTCAGAACTGTAAAGAAGAATGGTTACTATAAATCACAATACAATTGGTGGTCACTGAGTTCTGGTGATATTGGCAGTTAAGAGAGTTAATATATAAGTCCACCAATATTACATTAAATACATATGTACATGTATTATACACATACAGCATAACAGAGGTTCATATCAAAAAGGAGAACCTGATGAGTATGAGATATTTTTTTTACCATTCTCTTACACTATACTTGGGGCAACCCATTTGAATCGCCTCAATAAGGTTTAGCTCTGATTTTTGACAATGCGCAAATAAGTGAGACAACGCATTCTGTAGAATTCTTCTTTATACAGCTGCCAGTCATTTGGAGGAGGAACAGTCAGAGTCAGGGGACAGTAACATACCAGCAGACAGAAAACCAAAGAAGACAAGTATTCTGGACAAGATTACAGCACAGACGGTGAAACAGATACTAGAACTGCTCTGTGATGAATCGGTGAGTTTTCCCGTCAAGCCACTTAGTTTTGAGATACACTGGTACAGGGGAAGCAGCTTCAGCATTTCATTTTTGCATTTAGTCTCAAGTATGTGCACTTAGTACTGGTTAACCGCTTAGGAGGTCTAAGCCTGCCCAGGAATAGTGTGGTTAGGTTAACTGACCGTCCCGACATGACCATAGTTGTTGACCGTGGACGTTAAGCATCAAGTCAATCAATCAATCAATCAAAGGGGGTCAACTCGTAAAGGAAAAAATTTGCTCCTCCAGGAGCGAATTATTTCCTTCTAGAGTAGACCCTTTTTGGAAGGATTTTTGTGTCCAGGGAAAGCTTCAGGAATTCACAAAAGTTGTTTTCCTTTGTAAAAATTGCAGAAAAACATTGTAACTCTTCACCTTAAGACATTGAGACTGACTATCATGTCATAGGAAGCAGCTTTATCAGGCAGGCAAAGAAAATGTGTAAGAATTAGGAGGCTTGACTAGCGGTTCTTACCTATTTTCATTGCTGGGCCTTAATAAACTTGAAATCAAAATCTGTCAGGCAAAGCAAAGCAAACACAATATCAAAGAGTTAAAAGTCTTGATGAGCAATTATTTTGTGTTTTAATAACAAAATATATTTGTTGCAGGGTTTTCTAGTGGAGTCCAAGCTTAATAAACTGTTGGCCCCACTGGAGAAAGATGAACGCTCCTTGATGAAACTGGATGCTATATTTAGTGTAAGTGCAGTTCTGGGTTTGAGGTTATAAAACTTGAGAATAATTTCAAACTCAAAATAAAGCGTACTGATTGGCACATGCTCGGAAGCAGCCAATCAGTGTGCTTTATTTTGAGTTTGAGAATGCACTCAAGTTTTATAACCTCTGAGCCTGGGCCTGGTTTCATACTGTAAATCATGTAAGAATCAGAGAAAGTTATTTTTTTGCAAATTTTCACAAATCTTGTCAATCATTTAATAATCAGAGGATTTTATTTTTTGCCAATTTTCACAAATCTGATTCATGACTTAAATAATTTTAGCGATATTTTAGAAATGAATCCAAACAGAAATTGCTGATAGACAATTACTTGGCCATGAATTTAACTTTTCAAGTGCCAAAAATGAAAATAGTTGAATTTGCAAACAATGTAGAGCCAGATGAGGTAGCTTAAAAATGAGCCGTCTCAAAAGTCACGATAGTACGATATAAATGGCCAATGAAAGCCAGGCCAGTAACTGGCTCAATAATTTCACCTCAGCATTCTTCATATATATTAATTTAATTCTATCTGAGCATTCTAATGCTAATTTAGTACTATTAGAATGGGCTACAACAATTTGAAAACAAACGTTTATAGATTGTTTAAACATACTTTATTGCCAAATAATGTGAAGTTACAGTAACTATTTTAGGTTTTAGATTGTTTATATTATTATCCTTTATTTCTCATTTGCTCCAGGCCTTAAGTATAGAGACAGAGGAAGATATACATTTGTTGGCTAGTTATTTTATGCACCTGAGAGGAAAACCTGATCAAGAGGAAGAAGAAAAGGTATGTAGTATGATGGCTGCACCAGTTTTTGGGATGTTAACATTTGCTCACCACATAGAAACCGCAATATAGATAAAAAATAAATCTGATAGTCTTTGCATGCACAAGAATAACCAGGGTTAGCGCTTTGATATTTTTTTTCTTTCGCCACCACTTTTGTCAAATTGATATTGTTTGTGCCAGATTCTTTAAACTTGAGCCAGTTTTTCGCAATATTGAGAATTCTTTGAAAATATCTGCCCCCACCCCACCCCGCCTCCACCACACACACAATCCTTAACTTGCAGTTTACTGTGGTTGGTTAGACTGGTTTCAGTCTATTACATTACATAATTATTTTACTCTGACAATTGAAAGAGATTAACACTGCTACTAAAGCTTAAAATCTTGTTATGAAATCTTTTATCTGCCTTCTGTTTCTCATGAATTGAAGTTTCTTTTCCCTATTCTATGTTTTAGGAACTTATCTCAAAACATTTTACATACCCTAATGATTGTTTATTTCTAATTGTTTATTATCACTGTTCCTTTTTTTTATACCCTCCGCAAACTTGTTTGAGGCGGGTATACTGTTTTCACGTTGTCCTTCCGTCCGTCTGTCCGTCCGTCCGTCCGTTTGTCCGTCCGCAACATTTGCTCCGATTCGTTTCAAATTTTGTCCATGGATGCAGCATATGAAAAGAGTTGATACATATTTTTCAGTTTTTACCCTCCGCAAACTTGTTTGAGGGGGGTATACTGTTTTCACGTTGTCCTTCCGTCCGTCTGTCCGTCCGTCCATCTGTCCGTCCGTCCGTTTGTCCGTCCGTCCGTTTGTCCGTCCGCAACATTTGCTCCGATTCGTTTCAAATTTTGTCCATGGATGCAGCATATGAAAAGAGTTGATACATATTTTTCAGTTTTTTTTCGAAAGTGTTTTCCTGCAGAGTTATGCCCCTTTATATTTTTCGTGAAAAAAGTTTGTTATCGCTACTCCTCCTAGACCGCTTGACCGATTTTCTTGAAATTAAGTATGTGAACACATACTGGTATGAAGATGTGCATTAAGGTTTCCATTTTGGAATCTGACCCCTATTTCCTGAGTTATGCCCCTTTTTAATATTTTTGGCCCTAATTTTTGGGGTTTTTAGTCATTTTTGCTTTGATTTTATTCAAAATTGGTTCATAGATGCATCATGAGAAAATAGTTGACATGTGTTTTTCAGTTTTTTTTCGAAAGTGTTTTCCTGCAGAGTTATGCCCTTTTATATTTTTCATAAAAAAAGCTTGTTATCTCAACTCTTCCTAGACCGCTTGGTCGATTTTCTAGAAATTAAGTATGTGAACACATATTGATATGAAGATGTGCATTAAGGTTTCCATTTTGAAATCTGACCCCTATTTCCTGAGTTATGCCCCTTTTTAATATTTTTGGCCATAATTTTGGGAGTTTTTAGTCGTTTTTGCTTTGATTTTATTCAAATTTGGTTCATAGATGCATCATAAAAAAATAGTTGACACGTGTTTTCCAGTTTTTCCCGGAAGTATTTTCCTGCTGAGTTATGCCCCTTTATATTTTTCGTAAAAAATCTTGTTATCGCAACTCCTCATAGACCGCTGGACCGATTTTCTTGAAATTAAGTATGTGAACACATATTAGCATGAAAATGTTCATTAAGGTTTCCATTTTGAAATCTGACCCCTTTTGCCAGAGTTATGCCCCTTTTTAATATTTTTGGCCCTACTTTCGGGGGTTTTTAGTCGTTTTTGCTTTGATTTTATTCAAATATGGTTGATTGATGAATCATAAGAAACTAGTTGACACGTGTTTTCCAGTTTTTCCCCGGAAGTGTTTTCCTGCTGAGATATGCCCCTTTATATTTTTTGTAAAAAAGTTTGTTATCGCAACTCCTCCTAGACCGCTGGACCGATTTTCTTCAAATTAAGTATGTGAACACATACTGGTATGAAGATGTGCATTAAGGTTTCCACTTTGAAATCTGACTCCTCTTTCTTGAGTAATGCCCCTTTTTGATATTTTTTATCTTAATTTTTTTTTTGGGGGGGGGGGGGGGGATTTAGTCATTTTTGCTTTGATTGTATTCAAACTTGGTTTGAAATTGTTGACCCGTGTTTTCCATTTTTTCCCAGGGGTGTTTGCCTGATTTTTGTAATAAAAGTTTGTTATTGCTACTCCTTCTAGACTGCTTGACCTATTTTCTTGATGTTTACTACAGGTTTTTCCAGATTTGCTCTCTGGAGCCAATATTAGATAAAAGTAGACATGTTCAGTTACCTTGATAAGATTATAGGATGAGCTATATTTGTTTGTAGTTGCCATAAAATGTATGCTTTGAACTTAGATGACGAAGGTCCATGCTTAACTGTTAAATGCGGGGGGTATTTGGTAAGCCATGCTTACTGCCATCTCTAGTTATTATTACTTATTTATGAGGGTCTCAATGGGGTACCTCTGAAATCAGTAATCAGTAAAATTTCAGTCCAAAAATCAGTAATCAGTAAAATTTAAGGGCAAAACTCAGTAATCAGTAAATTTTTGGCCAAATCAGTAAAATTGCATACCGCAACCATTCTCTCTATCTCATGCCAGTGATGCATAGGCCTACTTTGAAGACTACTGAATAGTATTATAATACTTTTTTTTTTTTATACAATATTGATGCTAAACACATAAAAAGACAGTTTTTCTATGAAGAAACGCATACAATATAACCTGAAAAAATCCCCTTTTTCACATAATACAGAGACTTTGCATCAATTAGGATGTAACCCCCAAATCGTATGCAGTATTCAGCCCAAATTAGAGAACATTTAGAACGCAGGGTCATGGAATGCAGTATTTAAAAAAAGCAGCCAATCATACGCGTACTCGCGCAAAGATGTGTGAAGCCAAAGTGCTGAATGACCTGATATATGTAGAGAACTAGCAAAAACGACTCTTGTCGTCTTTAATAACCTTGATGCCGCTTCTATGGATGAAAATGTGAAAACCTACATACACAGTCTTCTTGTCGCCTTTGGAAACGATGATGTCAAGTCCGTACTTGTAAAGTTCACCCTCCCAAGAAATTGAAAGCAAAACATATAATATGAAATTGTTTACATCTTAAACAACCTGAGAAAGTTTCATTTGAATAGGACCCTTAGTCGTGGAAGGAAATGGACTTTTTTTTCGAATGTGTGAAACCCCAAAGGATATTATAAAAACTTGTCAACATATAACATTAAATTGGAGTGGGCTAGTAACGATTTTTCGGCGATTCCGGTAACCGCTTACCGCATGTGACGCCGCTAACCGGTATTTTTTTCACTCTAATTTCGCTAATCAGTATATTTTTCGGCCAATTCCGTTAATCACTTAGCATAGGCGACGCCGCTAATCGGTAAAATTTCCTCTGAAATTTTGCTAATCAGTAATTTTTGGGGCCAAAATTCGCTAATCGGTAAACCCCATTGAGACCCTCATTTATGATAATTAGTTATTATTATTGTGAGACAATCTGGACTAGAAACTAGCTTTTGCAAAGCTAGTGCTTGAGAAGCTTTGCAAAAGCTAGAACTTGAGAGTCTCTCTTTATGCTGTGTTGCCTCCCCGTACTATCGGTATCAGTTTTGGATTTATCCTCTTCATGCAAACGAGTTTTGTTTCAGTGAACTGAGAGCTGTATCCATTGTTGTTGTAGACTAAAGTATATTATATAACAATGTTCAAATTCTATTTTGACATAAAAAAACGGCATGCATAAGACAGCAGAATCAAAATTTATATCTGTAACATGTATAAGTTTTATACCATAATTTAATAAAGTTTGGATAAATGGCCCTGAAAAAAAGTACTTAACTGCGTTTGCGACAAGTGAAGACATCGATCAGTCCGCACATTCATGCAGTCTTATAAGACTTTCGCATATACAGTCTATGAGAAGTGAAAACAAAAGTCTCTTAAACGTATTGCACATGTTGATTTGTATAATTGTGAAAGGTGGCTTAATCGCCTTTTCGCACCACATTCGTTGGTATGTCCTTTGAACTTTTGTACCCGTTTTCTAGTCAACAATCGGCAGGCAAAACAGCGAGGTATTTTCACAGACCAGTAAGTTTATTAGCTCGTAAGGTGTCAAGGATGTGTTTACCTGAGCTGTCAAAAATAATGCCATGAATAGACATGGGGACAGCTACTTGTGTTCAAGTTATGCATTGAGCCTTGAGGCATGAAGTGTCTGCTTGGTGTCCTGTCACTGTGGACTAATTGAGGAGCTGATTAAGGGTAATTGAAGGTGTTGATTAGTGATTGCCGAGGTCCTCTCTGATACCGTAAAACATTGTCGTACGTTTTTGCTTTTTTTTTTTTTAGATTTTTTTTTTTCGCCACTTGTTTTCGCCAAATCAATATTTTGGTGCCAAAAATTTTATTTTATAGCATTTGGCAAATTTGGCGAGCGGAAGCGCAAACCCTGATAACTGTAAGATAACTTGTAGCTTACGTTTCATGGCTGCATGCCTCCATGGCCACAAACTTAATCTGATCCAAACAGATGATGGCTCAATTTGCTTCCAGAATCGGCTCCATTATTCGGGGTTTGTTTAAGAAACTTCCTACAAATTGTATCAGCTGCAGACCCTAAATGATAAGAACTTCTTTCATGAGCCCTGTGATTCCTTAGCTTGTAGAAATGACTTCTGAATTGTCATGAGGAGAATTCATTATGGAATAAATCACTGTGCCAATTTTGTCAGCACTTTCTATAAACTTTGTAGTGCTTCAGATATGACCCCTCCCACTAAAATTCCTGAATGTACATGTAAGTGACCATCAGATTTAGGGATTAAAGATAACACCAACATATTTTTTTATTTATTTTCATTTTTTTTTTTGCATTTGAGAAAAAATGTTAAAACTGATTCCCCTCTTGTTTTTGTTCATAGACTTGCTATTTATGCAAATGTCTTTTAGAAAAGACACTGGTTCTCAAGGGAAAAGAAGTTAAACCATTTACTATTATACTTCTTTAGTTATAATACAGGGTTTTTACCTTTCAACACAATCCCAAAAATCTAGATCCATCATATAAGATGGATCCAGATTTTTGGGGATTGTTGTAAAAGGGAAAACTCCAATATCAAACCATATTTAGATATTTTGGGTTGATCATTTTAGAGGTGGATAAAAACACCATTGTATAGCAGAGTATTTTCAGTAAATGCTGGGACAAAATGATTAGATCATGTGTATGTTACAGAAAGATGTTGAAGAAGAGTCAAAGACGCTATTCTCAGAGAGCGGAGATGTAAGTTATTCTTCTAGGATGTATAAGCTGTCAACCACAAACTAAGGTTATTTTCCTTGTGGAACTAACTACACTTTCATATAATCTGAGGCAGCAAACTTTAAAACAGATTTTGTATACAAATTATGGCAAGTTTATTTAGTGTTTGACCCAGATAAAAATCCAATCAGATCTTTGGAAATTTCAAATTTTCATTAGATTTATTGGTGTTGACTGGTCACTTATTCACGAAGACCTTCTTCAAAACAATCCCAAAGATCTAACAAGATGGATCTAGATCCTTGGGACTGTTCTAAAAGCAAAAAGCTGATTTTATAGCTGAACTACACAATACTGATGTACAAATTTGTGATAATTTTGGAAGGGTTAACTCCCATCTTATAAATGAATAAATACTATCCACCACCAGTTACAACACAAGAATGACTGCACCAGTTCAGCTATAAAATCAGCTTTTTGCTCCCAGAACAGTCCCGAGGAGCTAGATCCATCTTGTTAGATGGGTCTAGATCTTTGGGATTGTTTTGGAGAGAAAAACCACATCCATCTTGTTACTGAATAAATTGTTTGCTTGGTCCCAGCTTGTAAAGGTTTTATCTTACAATGGGCAAAGCAAACACATATAACCAGGATTTTCTTACATAGAATTCCTCTGATGATGTCTGATCAAAACTATAGAGTTTAAATTCTGGAAAAAGAGGTTATTTTATGGATCTACATTTTTATGCCCCCAACTTTGAAGAAGTTGAGGGGGCATATTGCTTCTGGGTTGTCCGTCCGTCTGTGCATCACTTAGTCACACATACCATATCTTAGAAACCGTGCATGCTAGATTTTTTGAATTTCACATATGGATTTGTCATGAAAAATTAGCGAAACATATTTTTTTTCTTGTCCGAGTTGTCTCCCTTTTTTGAGTTATGCCCCTTGGCAAAAATTCATAATAAAATCTTGTCAGCAAGATATTTCAAAAAGCATTTGAGCTAGGGGCTTGAAACTTTGACAGCTTATTTGGAATGATGGGTAGATGAACTGGTAAACTTTTGAACAAAGTCCGTCAATTTTTGTAGGAGTTATGGCCCTTTGAAAATTTTGGCATTTTGACTTTGTTAGCAAGATATCTTGAAAAGTATAAGAACTAGGGACTTTAAATTTTGACAGCTTATTAGGAATGATGAGTAGATGAACTGATAAACTTTTGAACAAATTCCGTCAATTTTTGTAGGCGTTATGGCCCATTGAAATTTTTTGCATTTTGACTTTGTCAGCAAGATATCTTGAAAAGTGTTAGAGCTAGGGACTTTAAACCTTGTCAGCTTATTGAAGATGATAAGTAGATGAATTGATTAACTTTTGAAAAAAAATCTGTTGATTTTTGTAGGAGTTATGGTCCTTTGAAAATTTTGGCATTTTGAATTTGTCAGCAAGATATCTTGAAAAGTACAATGTATAAGAGCTAGGGACTTGAAACTTTATTGCCCAAGGTGAAGATGACCTGATTAACTTTTGAAAAAAAATTGTGAATTTTTGACCGAGTTATGCCCCTTTTTCAACTTAGTGCATTGTAAGCCTATGGAACCTTGTGAACAAAATATCTCAAGAACCCCTGACACCTGGATCATGATTTTTTGCAGGAAGCTATTGCCCAAGGTGTAAATGACCTGATTAACTTTTGAAAAAAAATCATAAATTTTTGACCGAGTTAAGCCCCTTTATCGACTTAGTGCATTGAAGCCTATGGTACAAGGTACAAACATTATGGGATGAGCCTTCTTTAGAGGCAAGCATATGGTTGGGGGCATAGTGTTTCATAAACACATTTTCTAGTCGGGATTGTTTTTGCAAGGGAAAATTCATCAAAAAGCAGAATTTCACAGGACTGAATTAGATATTTTGGGTCATTCTAGAGAGGTAAAAACCCGATTTATAGCCAAACAAACACAAATCTCTATGCAGGTTGATGACATAGATGCTGAGATTTACAAGTTGACAGGGAAGGAAGGTGATGCTGAGTCTACCAAGAGTGAGACGGTAGAACTGATACATCCTAATGAAGTTCTGAAAGCGCTCCGATCATTTGTTGATGATCACAGAAAACCTCAAAGGTAAAAGCTAGTTTGTCATTCCATAAAATTTCTTAAAATATGAACACCTAAAGTAATATTTACTGTAATTGTTTTAAAATTGGAACAGTTTGTTTTACAGTGCAGTAATGCCTGTTGAGAAGTGTAGCTTGTAGCATGCAGACATGATTTTTGTGTTATAAGCCCATGACCAAAGCATATTTGATTCAGAAATAGCACTTGAAAAATACTGATGAAAAACAGACAGACAGAAGATGGATCATATAGCCCCTCAAGAGCCTTCTGTTCAGGGCTGCTAAATATCATATTTTCTGAAACTGTGAGGTAAAACCTTCTTGATAGCTAGCACAAGACTTCTGTGGAACGCTGTTTCTTGCCTCTGTGCATTACCATATAGATATGCTTATACTGCTACCCCCCCCCCCCCCCCCCACACACACACACAAAAAAATCAAAAAAGGTTCACACTGCTGCCTGCTACCTTTGCTGCCAGAAAAACAGTATGTATGTATTACTTCTGTTGGTCACACTGAGACAAAAACGACAGAATACAGATATTACCACAAAAATTATAATAATGGGACAGATAGGTCTGGGCAAGTAGTGCAGACCCTGATCAGACTGCTCCTAAGGAGCAGTCTGATCATGGTCCGCACCATTTGCTGTTCCATCTGAATCTTTTTGACATCTTGAATTGATGACCATAAGGTCTTGGAATAGTTTGAATTGGAGTATTAGGTACTGTGATAGTTCACTACAGAGTTATGTCTCTTTGGAGTTTCCATTTACTTACAGTGGAAAAAAAAACTTGCCCATGTGCTGGAAGCTACATTTTTCAAGGCATTTTTATTAAACTTAATAATATTAGTAATGTTAATTGACCCTGGGTTAAGAGTTTAGAATTTTTACACTGTTACTACTAAAGATTTAGCCCCCTTGCTTATAAGCTATGGTTTTCAAAGGATCTGTAGTTTTCAAAGAATTTTCTCAAAATTGCAGGGCTGCATAGCGCAGTCAGTACCGCGTCAGACTCAAGAGCCAGAGGTCCTTGGTTCAATACCTAGTCCGGCCACATACTTTTGTTTGCCCTTCCACTGATTTAAGAAGGGCAGTTGTCAGTTACTGGCGAAAGTATGTGCACTTAGTACTGGTTAACCACGTAGAAGGTCTAAGCCTGCCCAGGAATAGTGTGATTAGGGCAACTGACTATCCCGACATGACCACAGCTGTTTACCATGGACGTAAAGCAACAACAAACAATATTGCAAAATTAAGCACTAAGTCATTGCCTCTTAGATTTCTACATATCTGTCAGCTCTTCCTTTTTTGGGAGACACTCCCACTCTCCCTCCCTACTTCGCCAAAAATTGCCAAATCTCCCTATTTTAAGGGCTTCTCTATATTTTTGTTTGAATTTTAAAAGTTTTCTTTTAAATACAGAATTAAATTTCCAAACATCCTCCATAGAAATTGTTATGACTTTTGAAGCATGCGCAGCTTTGCTAAGAAAGTCTGTTTAAAAGGGTCATGTATATGCTTTCTCTCCCATGAGATTTTCAATAAATTAAAAGGTACGTTTTTATTGATTAACACCAGTTTTTAAAGAAGTTGATTGTGTGTTTCAGAGAGAAGGGGAAACAATCCCAGTTCAAGATTAAAGCGTTAGAAGAGCGGGATGACTCAGGTGATTCAGAATACTGGGCCAAATATGCTCAGGTTCTGTCTAAGAAGAAAGAACGACTTTGGGAAGCTTTACTAGAAGCTCTAGAGAAATACAGGTACTATATTTGTAGAGGATCTTTAACAAGTGTTCATTTCATGCGAAATTTATGAAACGGGCCTTCATAAATGTCACATGAAATGACCACCAGTGTATGATTTTTTTGCTTATCATATGACCCTTTAATAATGGATTTTATTGCCTTCAAAATGAATAATACTTCAATGAGAAAACACATTGTTGGCATGCTTGTTGTCAATGGTGTTACATGTACGCGACAAAATGTTATTTGAGCTGCGACACGACAAAACCAACAATGTGATTGTGCACCCAGTGCAGACTCAGATCAGCCTGGGCATCTGCCCAGTCTGATCAGAGTCTTCACTGTCCACATGGAAGTAGCTTAGACCCTTAGCTACCCTTTAAGCGCCTAGCGGAGAGTCTGGTCAGACTGGGCGTTATGTCGTGTCCCGGCTCATTAATTTTATGTATGGTTATATGATATTTATGACACGATGTTATCCACTGAATAACAGCCATGTCATATGATAAATTCTGTTATATGATGTTTTTTCACACTGCAAAAGCTCCTCGCATTTTCTTGCAAAAACAGTGCAAAGGCTCCTCACAATAGCTCTTCACCTTTTTTTTGGCAAAAAACTGCAAAAGCTCCTCACAGTTTTTCAGTGTTTTACATATAATATTTGTGAATATTCAATGCTTCCTTCACTAACGACGTTGTTCCTTTTGAGCAGCTGGGCCCAGAGCTTCAGGTAAGTTGGCATTTCAGGATAATTTTGAGATATCTTTTTTGCCGAGAGGGTTCTAATGAGGGATCACAAGATATGTTTTTAAGGAGAAATTTTATGAAAACGATCCCTGAATTATCCTGGCTACCCCTTCTTATCTGAAACACTGGTTTACCTTGCTCATAGCTCTTTAACTTATTTGACAGTGAGGTTCTGACAGGGAGATCGAACTTGATAACTGAAACGGACGCACTTCGACAACAGAATGCTGAATTGAGAATGTTACTGCACCAGTATGTCAACTCTAAGGTAATGCAATTGCCCTTTTTTGAACCTACAGCAGGGCTGCAGATGGAGGGAATTGTGATGATATGAGCCACAACATGAGAAAACCAACAAAGTGGTTGTGCGCCCAGTGCAGACTCAGATCAGCCTGGGCATCCACCCAGTCTGATCAGAGTCTTTGCTGTTGGCATGGAGGTAGCTTAGACCCTTAGCTACCCTTTCAGCACTTAACAAAGAGTCTGATCAAACTAGGTGCATGCCCAGGCTGATCGGAGTTTTGACTGGGCGCACAACCACTTTGTTGGTTTTCTTGTGTCGTGGCTCATATGTTTTCAGACTATTTTTAATTTTTCATCCATTGTCTTGTCTGTAACTAGCAGAAGTGAGACTTAGATATAACTTTTCTTGTGACATCGTCATCATTGGTGATGGTGTAAACTTTGGTGGTGTTTCCTGGTATAGCTCTGTTTTGAGACGGTGGGCAGACAGGTGAGAGAGGGTCTGGACCACCAGGATGGTATGGCCCAGTATGCACACTTTTTATTGTGAAATCAACATGATTATCAGAAAAATTGCATGTTGATTCTATAGCGGGAATTAGCTATTTAGAGAGGAATATATCCAAGTTGCAGTTTTAATATAAAAGTTGGCGGCTATACATTATTGTCAAAAAGAGCAGAATTGTACCAGGACTAATTAAAAGTTTATATGCTATTCTATGACAAATTTGGACCCAAGCTTCTCTGATACAGTTGAAGACATTATATGCCACTTTTTCACTTCGAAAACAGATAATCAATTGAGCCGCGACACGAGAAAACCAACAATGTGGTTGTGCGCCCAGCACAGACTCAGATCAGTCTGATCAGAGTTTTAGCTCTGCACTTAAAGGGTAGCTCAGGGTCTAAGCTACCTTCATGCAGACAGTGAAGACTCTGATCAGACCGGGTGGATGCCCAGGCAGATCTGAGTCTGCGCTGGGCACACAACCACATTGTTGGTTTTGTCGTATCGTGGCTCAATTTATAAAACTTGTATCTCTAATAGCGACAACTAAGCATAAACATGTATGTGGTAAAACATTTGCTTAAGTCATCTTTGTTTTATTTTCTCATTGCAGGTGAATGCAGAGTTAGAGGTTCCTCCTACCCGAGTGTTACAGTTGGAAATGAATCCCCCACGCTGAGACTCATGCTCATCTTCCAAACACAGTTTATTTATAGCACTGATGCAAGCTAGGCCCCTGGCTGGAGTATCTTGTCACTAGAGTATTATTATTTGTGTTAAGTTTTACAAGAGTTCTCAAAGACATACTTCAAGAGGACATGTACTGGAATGTTTGCAAATAAAATAGGATATTTGTTCAAATTGTAGACTGTCTTGAAAACAGTTTAATATCAGGGTCTAGTTGTTCAAAATAATGACTTCGTTAGTTAACAAGAGGTCAAAATTTCAAACATTAATAACTCAAATACGCCAATATTTTTTGTTGAAAAATATGAGAAGCATTTGCATTGCAAAAGCTTCTCATATTTTTTTCAACAAAAAATATCAATGTATTTAGTAATGAAGTGGTAAAACACTTAAAGAGTTGACCTCTTAATGAGCTTGTTAGGTTAACAATGCTTTGAACAACTGGACCCAGAACTACAGACAAAGATGTGCTTTGAGCCAAAACGTGTAAAAAGGTCCTTAACATGCCTGCTGGTAGTGAATTCTTAAAAAAGTCTGTGAAACCATGAAGTCTAGTTGGAGCCTTCGTTTAAAGCAGATATGTAGGCAGGTCTGATCTCTGGCTGTTCACTTATAGAAATTGTTGTGTAGACCCTGATCTGATGTTCACATATAGAAATTGTTGTTAGTTATATACGAAACAGTGTAGACCCTGATCTGATGCTGCAGAAAGCATTTCAGACTGTCGTTTTTATGGGACCTTAAGTATTAACGTCGTTCTGCTACAGTAAATTAGTAAAGAGCAAAACCATGAACCATGGTGATTGCAACATGCAATGTTAAATTTAGGATTGTTTACATTTAACATTACAGTAGAACTTCATTGGCTCGAACAGGCTAGGGACCTTCATTGGCTCAAACAGGCTAGGGACCACGAAAATTAGTTTAATATCAAGTGACATCTAGGCCCGATTTCACGTCCAACTTGGAACATGGATTAGCATTCGGAACACCAAAATTTTACATTGCACCTTACGGTAAAATAAACAACGGACTAATTAAAATGAGTTCTAACTGCGACATGAAATTGGGCCTTAGAGACCCAAGAAAGAGTTCTAGTCAGACAGGGTTAAAAAGCAATCAGGGTTTGAGCAATTGAAGCTCTACTGTATTTTGATTTGATGGTACAGGTTTGTGATCATGTTTACAGGTTCTAAATTTGTGTATACTGAATTAAGGTCTATGGGTTCACCTGCATGTTTTCCACCTTTTTTACAAAAGGGAAACAACTTTTGTGACTTCATTTTCCTTTCACTGGAGGGGAAAACCTAAAATAGGGTCAACTCTTAAAGGAAGGAATTTGCTCCTAGGAGAGCAGATTCTTTCCTTTAAGAGTTGACCTTTATTGAGAAAGGAGGCTAAAATGAAAATAGCAGAGTTGTTTCCCCCGAAAGTGTATCAGTTCACCTTAAGATGGTGCAGACCTGTGCATGATGCTCTAGTCAGGGGCCATAACTGTGGATAAATACATTGTGTTTGGTGGATGAGCAATTTGTGATTCAAATAAAAGAGTTTTTAATGAAATCTAGCGATGAAAAAGTTAATCATCATTCATATATAATAATAATGATATATTCGATCTCTCAGATGAGTACCATAAACAAACAAACTTGACTTTTATGACATTGAACACAACACAGGGGTAGTACCAATTTGTTTTTTTACCAGTCCAGTACAATAACTGTGCAATGTTGCTGTCTGTCGAGAATTTGGTCGAAAGCAGTAATAACACTATTTATGGCTGTTGATCAGTCTGAATTTTGCCATATCTCGGTTGACAGCCAGGTTTGCATGGCTGGTGGCTGAGCAGCTTTGTTGACAACACTGGTAGCGAAAATTGGTATTACCCTCATAATTATGCAAGGTCTCATGTTTTTAAGTGAGCTTAAATTTGATAGAAAATAAAGCTTTTGGCAATTCAAAACTGAAGTTTTGCGTGTTTGTAATAAATACAAATACCTATCTGTGGGAGTTCATCCTTCCAAAATTACCTCAGTCTTGATCTCTGTCTTCTGGAATTATCTATAAGATTGGTTTTTCCCTTCGAATAAATCCAAAACATCTAGATCCATCTTATAAGATGGTTTTAGATTTTGGGGATTGATTTGGAAAAGAAACCACCCCTACCCCCTCCCCTGTCTGATAAACAAAGTAAAAGGAGATTCTTATTCCACAGATGGTCCAGGGTAACAGTAGAGGAGAAGACAAGAAGTTGATTGAGGTATTCTAATATATTGGGGAGTTTCTCATAGGAGGCTACTTTTGCAGGAAAGAATATGCTGGCATAGAGAGCAAGGGCAAATGTCCTTGTTTATTGGGTGCCTTAAGCCTAATTTGCCACAGTCAAATGAAACTTCTGTTTCATCAAAGGAAAACCCCTGTCCTACATAGGCGATGACATAACAGGGACATAAAATAACTGGCAACATGTCATGTGTCCTGTATGTCCAGTAATCTGCAACTTCATCCAAGAAAAGTTCTTGTTCTACATTGGCAATGACAACAAGGCCATACAATAGCTGTCAACACACCTTATATCATACCCTGTCCTATGTTGGATATGACATAAAAAGGCCATAACATAGCTGTCAACTTACCATGTCTCATATATGTCCAGTGAACCTGGTTTTTTCATCGAAGGAAATACCCTGTCCTATATTGGCAATGACATAAAAAGGCCATAAAATAGCTGTCAACACACCATGTATCATATATGTCCAGTGAACCTGTTTTTTCATCAAAAGAAATACCCTGTCCTTTATTGACAATGATATAATAAGACCATCAAATAGCTGTCAACACAACATGTATCATCTACATGTATGTTAAGGTGGTGATTTATGATAAATGTAAAAATCTGCATAAAACCATAAAAAAGGAACGTATCTCCCTGAAAGTTAGCAGGCTTCTTATTTTCGTTGTTCTTTACAGTTTAGAGTACAAAATAGACGTACATGCTGCTTAAAAAAGTGTTTTTATAAGGAAAGATCAAAGGGTAATTTTCTGCGAATAAATCTGAAAAAATAATATCGTTATTGAAAATTTACGTAATGCTGAAGGTGCAATATTGCATAATGAAGAGCGTCCTAGCAATTATTTATTCCAACTCTTTCTCAAATTGTAATGTAGACCAGATGAAAACGGTAGCTTTTTCTCAATGTTCAGCCATGTACAAAGTCAATGTACACTGGACGCATTTATTAAATATAGGGTAGGCAAGCATACCTATGTTAACACCTACAATATAAATAATACATTACTGACATGATCAGTGGTGTGTAGATGAAATTGTTCAACCTTGTTAAAATAGTATCACCTGTCTCACCTGTGTGTTTTGACAAAAAAATTTGGACACAGACTGCATCTTTTTTCAACTGCTCAGCCTGATAATGTGTGAAAGAGATGGAAAAAATAATTGCTAGGACGCTCTCCATTATGCAACAAGGTACTCTAAGCACTAAGTACATTTTCAATAATGATATTATTTTTTCAGATTTATTCGCAGAAAATTACCCTTTGATCTTCTCTTATAAAAACACTTTTTAACATTAACAAATGCTGAATTTTGGGATTCTAAATTATGAGAAACAACACAAAGAAGGCATCTGCTAAGTTTTGGAAAGATCAGTGTTATTTTGAGTATTTTATGCAGATTTTTGACTTTGTCCCAAATCAGTGATTATCACCACCTTAAGTGAAACTGTTTTTCATCAAAAGAAATACCCTGTCCTATATTTGCAATGAAATAACAAGACCATAAAATAGCTGTCATGACACTTTGTATCATATGTGTCTCCAGTGAACTTGATTTTTCATTAAGGGAAATACCCTGTCCTATATTGCCAATGACAAAACAATACCATAAAATAGCTCTCAACACATCATGTATCATATAATATGTCTAGCGAACCATGTATCATATGTGTAGATGGATCCTGTTTTTTCATCAAAGGAAATACCCTGTCATATATTGGCAATGACATAACAAGACCATAAAATAGCTGTTAATACACCATGTATCATCTACATGTATGTCCAGTGAAACTTTTTTATCAAAGGAAATACCCTGTCCTATATTTGCAATGACACAACAAGGCCATGAAATAGCTGTCAACATACCTTGTATCATACATGTGGCCAGTGAAACAGTTTTTCATCAAAGGAAATATCCTGTCCTATATTGCCAATGACATTACAAGGCCATAAAATAGCTGTCAACATAGCATGTGTCATATATGTCCAGTGAAACTGTTTTTATGCCCCCAACTTCGGAAAGCTGAGGGGGCATATTGGTTTGGGCCAGTCTGTCTGTCCGTCCATCAGTAGCGCTTTTTGGCAGCTGGGAAACTCGAGAACCACTTATGCTAGGATCTTGAAATTTTATATGTGGCATGTACATGGAAAATAAGCGGACCCATATTTTTTCTTTTTTCCGCTGGTCAAGTATTTCCAGAGTTATGCCCCTTTTTCAACATAATGTATGCAACCTTGTGAACAAAATATCTCGAGAACCCTTGATGCTAGGAGTGTATAATTTTGCAGGAAGACATTGCCCAAGGTGTAGATGACCTGATTAACTTTTGAAAAAACTTCTTTAATGTATGACCGAGTTATGCCCCTTTTTCGACTTGCTGCATTGTAAGCCTATGGAACCTTGTGAACAAAATATCTCAAGAACCCCTGATGCTAGGATCATGATTTTGTGCAGGAAGACATTGCTTAAGGTGTAGATGAACTGATTAACTTTTCAAAACAATTGATGACTATTTGACTGAGTTATGCCCCTCTTTCGACTTAGTGCATTGAAGCCTATGGTAAAAAGGTACCCTTACATACTGTCAAGAACCGATAGAGATAGGAACTTGAAATTTTATATGCTTTACGAACATGAAAAATTAGTGGACCTCTATATTGTTTTTCCTCCACCGGTCTTGTCTGTCAGGAATTATGCCCCTTTTCGATTTTGTCATTTTGTATAGGATTACAACCTTGTGAACAAAACATCTGAAGAACCTCTTAAGCTAGGATCCTGATACTTGGCATACAGTTACAGATTGAGGTGTAGATGGCCTGAGCTTATATTGTAAATTTTTGCTTAAGTTATTCCCCCTTTTTTCTTACTTTGGTTTCTTACTTTGGTGTAAGGGACTATTAAGCCCTTACCGGCTTATCTTCCCTGTCACATCTTTTTAAAACACGTTTATGAGTGCTGACTTCCGGTGTCGTGTCTCAAAAAGAAGTCTATAGGAAAATTTTAATTTACAGTGGCCTCAGCATATATCCCTATCCTCAAATCTTCTATTCACCCATAGTTTATCCAGGTTGGTTTTAAATTTTAGAATTGTCTGAGCAGAGATTGTGTCGTCAGATAACGAATTCCATTCAACTATTCTCAGTGAGAATGAGTTTTGCCGTATTGACTTGTGACATCTGAGTTTATAAATGTCCTCTTGTAGAAGTATCAGCTACTTGAAAGAAATCCTCTACAGGAATATCATCAATGCCCTTCATTATTTTAAAAACTTGCATGAGAAATAAGACTAAGCATACAACTGTATACCATAGGATTGAGATACAAGTTTGTGAACAAAATATCTGAAGAACCGCATATGCTAGGATCCTTATATATGGCATGCAAGTTTGGACCAAAGTGTAGATGAACTGATTAACTGTAGAGTCTATATCGTAAATTTTTTGGATTGAGTTATTTCCCTTTTTCGGACATAGGCATTTTGTATAGGAACAAGCTTGTGGACAAAATTTCTGAAGAACCGCATAAGCTAGAATCCTTATATTTGGCATGCAGGTTTGAACTAAGGTGCAGATGACCTGATTAACTTTTGAGCCTATTTCATAAGTTTTTTTTATAGAGTTTTTCCCATTTTCGGACATAGGCATTTTGTATACCAAGAAGCTATAGAAATAACTTTGTGAACAAATGTTTGAAGAACCACTAAGCTCTATTCCTTTTATTTATAAGTGATGTGTCTATTGTCAAGGAAAAGTATTAGGACTAAGAATAGTAATTCCGTTTTACTTAGTTTATGAATTATCTCCCTTGTTTGGCTTTGGCATTTCTCAGCTTCTGAGCCGCTTCACTTTTCAAGCTGATTATTTGTATACTAGTAGTATTTGATGTGTTAATTGTTTTAATAAAATTTCAGAGTTGTTGCCCCTGTCTGTCAGCCAACCCAACCTTCTGTAAACAGTCTCGTTGATTCTGTAACTTTTTAGCTGTTTGAAATATTTTAATGAAAGTTTTTAGAAATGTATATTACCGTAATCAATCCATTTATGGCACCGTGCACTTAACTTTTTCAAAATGGCAACAAAAGGGTTTGGTTAAAAATGTATTTAATAACCGCACTCAAGTATGAATCGAATTGTCTTGGCAGAAAAGTATTCTACCTTACCTCGATAAATAGTTCATATGGTAATAAGCCTTGAGTTTGCTGTTGAAACAGTAATGGTAAATTGTTGGGTTTTGTGAGAGTTTCAAAAGGAAAAGCAGTATGCGCTTGTTCAGTTTTTACCGGAAATGACCTTGGTGTGCTGTTATAGGGGCATGTGCGGTAATTGGGTCGATTACGGTATATTAGGATATGTGATTAGAAAGAACCACTACTCTGGCGTGCTTACTTTTTGACTTACTGTTCTTGCACAAATTTTCTGCTCGCTCCATGACATTAAAACGGATGTATTGTGCGCCGCTTGCGAAGATCTTGTTTCAGTCTATGTCGAGCAGTCTTCCAGACAGGTGGAGAAAGAAAAGAGGTACACTTCATAAAGAAAAGAGGTACACTTCATAATAAGTCAAAAGAAAGATACTCAAGGTATCCCACCCCTAAAGAAGAGAAATGGTGGTGGTGTTGCCGAGTCAGAGTTGGAACAGGCTAATGAATTTAACGGTCAGTTTTCGGATGTGTTTAACAAAAGTGAGCACACCCAAGTCCCCCTTCCAAATCGCTCGGCTCCTTTCATGGAGGACATTCATGTCTCGGCAGAAGGTGTAACGAAACTTCTTAAGGGCTTGAACCCATCGAAAGCTTTAGGACCTGATGAATTGCATCCCAGAGTCTTAAAAGAACTAGCATCTGAATTAGGTCCAATGTTCGCTCATCTCTTCCAACAATCTATTGACTCGGGTGAAATCCCCAAGGAATGGTCTCTTGCAAATATATGCCCACTCTTCAAAAAAGGAGATAGGTCTTTGGCTTGCAATTACCGACCGGTTTCTCTAACTTGTGTACCATGCAAGTTACTCGAACACATTGTCTGCTCTAATATTATGGCACATTTGGATGAACATAAACTTTTGTCAGACAGACAACATGCTTTCTGTGAGAAACATAGCTGTGAAACTCAATTGATCACGGTTATAAATGACTGGGCTAAAATCTTGGATAAGGGCGGTCACGTTGACACTTTTATCTTGGACTTCGAGAAAGCTTTTGACACTCCCCCTCATGAATTACTTAAATGTAAGCTATACGGCTATGGTATTGGTGGGAAGACTCTGATATGGATAGATTCTTTTCTCTGTTACAGGCAGCAGCGTGTGGTGGTAAATGGAGTTAAGTCGGATTGGGCCCCGGTTTTGTCAGGTGTCCCCCAGGGCACTGTGCTTGGACCATTGTTGTTCTCGTTATACATTAACGATATAACAGAAAATATTGACTCGGAATTAAGACTTTTTGCTGACGACTGTGTTTGCTATCGTGAAATCAGAGATATTGAAGACACTGTGAAACTTCAGGAGGATATAGATCATTGAGGTTGTTGGGCAAGGAGTTGGGGCATGAGATTTCAACCTGTTAAATGCAATATAATGCAAATTACAAGGAAACGGATCAAGAAGATCAATGCTTCCTATACCTTAGAGGGAACGGTCCTCAGTAATGTAGAAACTATCAAGTATCTTGGCATAACCATTGCCAATGATTTGAAATGGAACACACATGTCAGTAATATTTGCACAAAGGCTAATAGGACCCTAGGCTTCCTCAGACGTAACTTGGCAGCATGTCCACAAGATGTTAAGGAGTCAGCATACAAGGGACTGGTGCGTCCAGTCCTGGAGTATGGCAGTTCAGTTTGGGACCCTCAAAGTATACTTCTTCAAGATGAACTTGAGAAGGTGCAGAAAAGGGCAGCTAGATTTGTAACGGGAAATTACACATATGAAACTGGGAGTATGACTGGCATTCTGGAGAAACTTAAGTGGGAATCCCTAAAAGAGAGAAGGAAAGATAGTAGACTTATAATGCTTTACAAAGGTCTGAGGGGTGCAGCCAGTATACCCATAAATGACCTTGTTCCCCCAAATAGGCGTACCAGGAATCATCATTCCCTGACATTTCAAACCCCATTGGCTGGGACTGACATTTACAAGTCCAGTTTCTTCCCCCCAGACTATTAGAGATTGGAATTCCCTGGAAGATTCACTTATTTCTGCTGCTGAGTGTGCAGAGGATTCAGTTACTAAGTTTACTTCTCTTATAAGGGCTAGGGACTAGCTTCCCTGATTCACAGGTCCTGGTGAATGATTGTCTTTGGACGTGTCACCAGTAAACAATTCTGATTCTGATTCTGATTCTGAAGCGAGAGAAAAAGAAACCAAAGAACCCCACCCGCACCTACTGCAAGCAAATTAGGCCCTTTCCATACAATTATCCAAATTAATTAGCAGGACGCTCCGGCACTGAAAGATGCCCAGCATAATCGTCCGACCAAACCATCCCCGGTCTCCAAGAGGCTCAGCGGAATGAATCCATGGCTGCACCTCCTGGCACCGAGTATGGTTTATATTAATATCTATTTGCAGTAAGGACATCATATCTCTGTCTATCCCAGTTCTGTGGCTATTTAGCTATTGTATATTTCAAAAAATTAAGTTAAGATGTCCAGCGGTGGCGGGGTATCATGCAGTGCCTGCGGTGCTTTTATTACATCTGGATGAGATTTAAAACCTTCATATGATCCACCAGTATGTGTTAGTGGATTAACCATCCACCCGAGTTCACTCCCTTTCCACCTGATACAATTTTCGGATGTTCTAGTTGTGCTGGCGAAGTCCGCCCTATGTTCCTTTTTGTAATTGTTAGTTTAATATTTTTTTTATGTTTTTCAAGGTTCTCGTTTCACAAGCCCAGAGAAAGATAATTACGATAAAAAAGCGCAGAATTTTTCCTTTCATCTTTGTTAGGGCTGCAGTGGCTTGTGCAGTCCGTGAACTTAAGGTTTGAAACCACTTACTGAGACAACTGCTTCAAGTTGGATTGCCTCATCTGGATCTACCCTGGGCGAAACTTTTTTTTCTGAAAATCTGCAGGCGTAAATTTTGTGGTCTGCCAAGGTTCGCAATTACTGTCCTTATTTCTTGCATTCCCTTTAGATGACAATGACACACGATAGCTGTAGCTAATGTTAACTGTAAAAAAACCCATAGATTTTACGGTGGAATAACTGGCAACCATCTGCCAGTCCATTTCCCGTAATATTGACGGGCGTCTGCCTGTGTATCAATGGTAGAAATCATGATATTGTAGTGTTATGTTAGCTGGCCGTACTCGAAAATACCTTCATAGTGTTGAAGGTTATATGACCAAAATAGCACCTGTTCTATTCTATCCTACCCTGCATGATGATTCCTGCAATTTTTACAGGCGCCCTTAAAAAACTCAGGAGATGAACTAAATAAGCCGTTGGCTTCCTTTCAGATCCTTTTGGTATTGTATACTTTTTTTAACTTGTACATAACTTATAAATGTTTACACTAAAAACCACGGGAAATCAGCTGGTTGCCAGTTATTCTACCGTAAAATCTACGGATATTTTTTCCAGTGTACACGACGGCGGACAGCAAACTTAAAGTGTACAACTATTGGGATAAAAGCGGTAATCTGTTACGAGCCTCAACATTTTGGGCAATTTTCAGCAGTTTTATACAATAATCTGAAATAATTTACCACCATTACTAGTTAAGTATATTACCATGACAATTTACACACGTTATACCACTTGTTAAGACCCAATTTGGAAATGTCAGACGGTTAATAGCTGTTTTCATCATTACAATACAATAGTTTAACCCTTGAAGCAACAAAAATGAAAATATTAGAATTTTAAAACAGCGGAGATACGGATGAGGCGGCTCATTATGAGCCACCTCATCTTGATCTACACTGTTTGCCCGCTGGTCTATAAACTCTCTATATAAGATTGGACAAAACATTTTTATGAAAATTTGCAGACGTAAATTTTATCGTCTGCTTATTTTGGCGGGTTAATTCAGCCCTTATCGCCATCACTGATAAGAGATTTTCCGCATTTTACCTTAAAGGTAAAATGACAATTCACATTTAGAGAAAATATCGTGTATTTGATCAACGTGGTTTATTAAAAGATAATACTCATATTTAATTACTTTTCCTCTTAAACCGTCATTGATCCAGTTATAAATATTTATTGGATACCGGTTATGGAATATTTTGTGAGTTTAAAACACTCTGAAACACTGTGTGCCCTCTTTTATTTTCATTTATTTATTTTGTCTATTTTCGCTGTCTCCAGAGGAAATTGGAAGAACAACAAGTTTTGGACTAACAAACAAAATGTATGGTAATACTATAATGGATATTCTCTAGACACTCAAGGAAACGTAAGATACATATAGTCCCTCTACTTTTGAGCGTGCCGTTTCATTCTTGGTACTAATGATACCAATCTGTGAAAGAACCTTGTATGATTTCGGTATCCGTCATAAGCCCAATCGGCAATCCTCGTATGATTCCGGTATCCTTCAAATGCTCAATCGGCAATCCTCGTATAATTACGGTATCATTCAAAGGCTCAATCGGTAATCCACGTATGATTACGGTATCCTTCACAATCGGCAATCCACGTATGATTACGGTATCCTTCACAATCGGCAATCCTTGTATGATTACGGTATCCTTCACAATCGGCAATCCTTGTATGATTACGGTATCCTTCAAAGGCTCAATCGGTAATCCACGTATGATTACGGTATCCTTCACAATCGGCAATCCACGTATGATTACGGTATCCTTCACAATCGGCAATCCTTGTATGATTACGGTATCATTCAAAGGCTCAATCGGCAATCCACGTATGATTACGGTATCCTTCAAAGGCTCAATCGGTAATTCACGTATGATTACGGTATCCTTCACAATCGGCAATCCACGTATGATAACGGTATCCTTCACAATCGGCAATCCTCGTATGATTATGGTATCCTTCAAAGGCTAAATCGGAAATCCGCGTATGATAAGGGTATCCTTCAACGGCTCAATCGGTAATCCACGTATGATTACGGTATCCTTAAAAGGCCCAATCGGCAATCCACGTATGATTATGGTATCCTTCAAAGGCTCAATCGGTAATCCTCGTATGATTACGGTATCCTTCAATAGCCCAATCGGCTATCCACGTATGATTACGGTTTCCTTCAAAGGCTGACTCGGTAATCCACGTATGATTACGGTATCCTTCACAATCGGGAATCCAAGTATGATTACGGTATCCTTCAAAGGCTCAATCGGCAATCCACGTATGATTAGGGTATCCTTCACAATCGGCAATCCTCGTATGATTTCGGTATCCTTCACAATCGGCATTCCACGTATGATAACGGTATCCTTCACAATCGGCTATCCACGTAAGATATCCTTCAAAGGCTCAATCGGCAATTCTCGTATGAATACGGTATCCTTCACAATCGGCAATCCACGTATGATTACGGTATCCTTCAAAGGCTCAATCGGCAATCCTCATATGATTACGGTATCCTTCACAATTTGCAATCCACGTATGATAACGGTATCCTTCAAAGGCTCAATCGGCCATCCTCGTATGATAACGGTATCCTTCACAATTAACAGTCCACGTATATTTACGATATCCTTCAAAGGTCCTATCGGCAATCACGTGTGATACCGTATCCTTCAAAGGCTCTATCGGTAATCCTCGTATGATAACGGTATCCTTTAAATGCCCAATCGGCAATCCACGTATGATTGCGGTATCCTTCAAAGGCTGAATCGGTAATCCACGTATGATTCCGGTATCTGTCACAATCGGCAATCCAAGTATGATTACGGTATCCTTCAAAGGCTCAATCGGTAATCCACGTATGATTACGGTATACTTCACAATCGGCAATCCTCGTATGATTACGGTATCCTTAACAATCGGCAAACCACGTATGATAACGGTATCTTTCAAAGGCTCAATCAGCAATCGTCGTATGATTACGGTATCCTTCACAATCTGCAATCCACGTATGATAACGGTATCCTTCAAAGGCTCAATCGGCTATCCTCGTATGATTACGGTATCCTTTACAATCGGCAATCCACGTATGACTCCGGTATCCTTCAAAGGCTCAATCGGCAATTCTCGTATGATAACGGCATCCTTCAAAGGCTCAATCGGCAATCCTCGTATGAATACGGTATCCTTCACAATCGGCAATCCTTGTATGATTACGGTATCCTTCAATGGCTCAATCAGCAATTGTCGTATGATTACGGTATCCTTCACAATCTGCAATCCACGTATGATAACGGTATCCTTCAAAGGCTCAATCGGCTATCCTCGTATGATAACGGTATCCTTCACAATCGGCAATCCACGTATGTTGACGGTATCCTTCAAAGGCTCACTCGGCAATCCTCGTATGATTACGGTATCCTTCATAATCTGCAATCCACGTATGATAACGGTATCCTTCAAAGGCTCAATCAGCAATCCTCGTATGATTACGGTATCCTCTACAATCGGCAATCCACGTATGATTCCGTTATCCTTCAATGGCTCAATCGGCAATCTTCGTATGATTACGGTATCCTTCAAAGGCTGAATCGGTAATATACGTATGATTCCGGTATCCGTCACAATCGGCAATCCAAGTATGATTACGGTATCCTTCAAAGGCTCAATCGGTAATCCACGTATGATTACGGTATTCTTCGCAATCGGCAATCCTCGTATGATTACGGTATCCTTAACAATCGGCAAACCACGTATGATAACGGTATCTTTCAAAGGCTCAATCGGAAATCCACGTATGATTACGGTATCCTTCAAAGGCTCAATCGGCAATCCACGTATGATTCCGGTATCCTTCAAAGGCCCAATCGGCAATCCTCGTATGATTACGGTATCCTTCAAAGACCGAATCGGCAATCCACGTATGATTACGGTATCCTTCACAATCGGCAATCCACGTATGATTACGGTATCATTCAAAGGCTCAATCGGCAATCCACGTATGATTACTGTATCCTTCACAATCGGCAATCCTCGTATGATAACGGTATCCTTCAAAGGCTCAATCGGAAATCCTCGTATGATTCTGGTATCCTTTAAAGGCTCAATCGGAAATCCTCACATGATTACGGTATCCTTCAAAGGCCCAATCGGCAGTCCACTTATGGTTACGGTAGCCTTCACAATCGGCAATCCACGTATGATTACGGTATCATTCAAAGGCTCAATCGTTTATCTACGTATGATTCCGGTATCCTTCACAATCGGCAATCCTCGTATGATTCCGGTATCCTTCAGAGGCTCAACCGGCAATCCTCGTATGATTACGGTATCCTTCAAAGGCTCAATCGGTAATCCACGTATGATAACGGCATCCTTCACAATCGGCAATCCTCGTATGATTCCGGTATCCTTTAAAGGCTCAACCGGCAATCCTCGTATGATTACGGTATCCTTCACAATCGGCAATCCACGTATGATTCCGGTATCCTTCACAATCGGCAATACTCGTATGATGACGGTATCCTTCACTATCGGCAATCCTCGTATGATTACGGTATCCTTTACAACCGGCAATCTACGTATGATTCCGGTATCCTTCAAAAGCCCAATCGGCAATCCTCGTATGATCCCGGTATCCTTCAATAGCCCAATCGGCAATCCTCATATGATTTCGGTATCCTTCAAAGGCACAATCGGCAATTCACGTATGTCCAGTATCCTTCACAATCGGCAATCCACGTATGATTACGGTATCCTTCATTGGCTCAATCGGTAATCCACGCATGATTACGGTATCCATCACAATCGGCAATCCACATATGATTCCGGTATCCTTCACAGGCTCAATCGGCAATCCTCGTATGATTCCGGTATCCTTCAAAAGCTCAATCGGCAATCCACGTATGGTTCCGGTGGCCTCCATAAGCCAAATTGGCAAACTTCATTTGATTCCGGTATCCTTCAAAACTTCATGGAGGAACAAACCTACTTTGATTCCGTTATTTTTCCTGAAGGATACCTCCCAGCAGGCACATGACGTCGAAATGACGTCGTATTGACGTCGATGCTACGTCATCAGGTCGCTTTTTCGTCATTTTCACGTCATGTACCCGTGGAAATATATGCCGAATCATTCTAAGTATCAGCTTTTTCCATGCGCAGATGCACATGCTATTCTATTGTAGATGCGAACAGGGTTAACTCTGCAGAGACTGCGTAGATGCACAGGCTGATTGGCCAGCTTACTCTGCTCAAATTGCCAAGCTAATAACCAATTGTACCGCATACTGTTTGAAGCTATTCTCCTTGTTCTTATCTCGTTTATATTTAAATCTGTCAATATTCCCATTGTCCTGGTCAGGTAGAATTTAGGTAACCTAGCTTTCGTTCGGAGACTTTCAATTACCACTCACACACACAAGCACACACACACACGCACACACACACACACACACACACACACACACCAATGCCTTATTCCCTAGCAGGCACATGACGTCGTAATGATGTGGGCATTGTCGAACCGACGTCAATGCGTGCTGGCACATGGTATGTCGTCACGCCGACGTCGATGGAACGTCGTTACGTCGCATCGACATCGGCATGACTTCATTAAGACGTCATGTGCCTACTGGGTTCTTAGAAAAAAATCTAGATGATCTCATACTGAAATTAAGAAATAAAAATTTATTCTAATATTCTTTACATAAGTTTGAACAATGTTCTTTTATATGAGCCGAAATGTGAGAAAACCAACAAAGTGGTTGTGCACCCAGAGCAGACTCAGATCAGCCTGGGCATCCGCCAAGTCTGATTACAGTCTTTCCTGTCCGCATGAAGGTACCTTAAACCCTTAGCTACTTTTAAAGCGTTTAGCGAAGAGTCTTAGAGTGCCCTGGCCCCAAGGTTATAAAACTTTTATCATGTTCAGCTCAGCTAAACTGAGCAAGAAAACAACTATACTTACCAGTAATTTGCTATTTATTAGCAGGTGAAATTTTATGCTCAGCTGAGTTGAGCATGAAAAAAGTTTTATAACCTTGGGGCCAGGCTGATCTGAGTTTGCGCCACAATGTTGCTTTTCTCGTGTCACGGCTCAATTATCTTTTTCAACAGTCTTTCAAAGCTGAATAAGATTTAAAAATATGTCTTTTAGAAGAAGAAAATGTGCATTCTGTCATGGATGAACAGAGAACAGATCGATATGAGCATCCGCGCTGTCTGTTTTGAGTGTGCCCCATTCGCATCACCTGAGGAATATATTTGAGCCGCGACACGAAAAAATCAACAATGTGGTTGTGCGCCCTGTGCAGACTCAGATCATCATGGGCATTCACCAAGTTTGACCAGACTCTTCGTTAAGTACTCAAAGGGTAGCTAAGGGATTAAGCTACATCCATACGGACAGTGAAGACTCTGATCAGACTGGACGGATGCCCAGGCTGATCTGAGTCTGCGCTTGGCGCACAACCACATTGTTGGTTTTCTCGTGTCGCGGCTCAGTCTAAACCTCTCTCCAACAAACGCACCCGCCCTCCCCCTTTTTTCTGTATAGATATTGACCAAAATCTATCGCGGTTGGTTTCAGAACGCCAAAATTATATTAAAGTCTCATAATTTGCCATTATTTGTTTCAAGAATACCAATTTCTTATACTTGAGGATTGTCACGCTCCCTATTTTTTTTTTATTCGAAGTAATGCAGAATTACGGTTTAAAGGTCGTAAACCGAAAACTGAGTAGATATGCGCATGCTGTTCAATGTCTCTGCTGTTAGAACTTACTACACAGCCTTTTTTCTAATAACGCAGCCCGTAAACGATGCTATCTTAGCGGGATAAGTGCTGGCCAGCTAAGCTAGCGGCCCAGGTTCAAATCCACTAAGGAGCGGCTGTAGTGTAGTGGATAACACTCCAAACTACCAATCCGGGGGCCGCAAGATCGATCCCCCGCTCCGGTCTTTCGGCTGAGACTTTCAACCGAGGTCCCGTCTCCATACGACCTCGTTGTTGGTGGGACATTAAACCCGAGTTCACTCACTCACTCGAATCCGCTGAAAGCGGAATTTTTTAACCTTAAACGGAGTTCCATCGCGCTTAGTTTTTCATTATCATCCTGCCGCCGTCCTGATATGACTGAAATGCTGTTGACAAGGACGTAAAAATCGCAATTCATTCATCCGTGTAATTAACTGTAACAGTAATTACCCGTGACTTGATTACTGAGCATCACTGTGTAGTTGAGTACGTCACTACTTTCAATATTAGGACATCTAGAACTGATACTGTTCTGTCAAAAATATTGCTGTCCGGTATTGTGTCAGAATGACATGCAGTGTAGATTCTGATCGGACTGCGCCGGATGAGAAATGGTGAGCAGTGAAGACCCTGATCGGACTGCTCCTTAAGAGCAGTCCGATCTGGTCTTCATAACTTGTTCAAAAATCGGTCATGTCCCTTTGTTTAGAGTACTTCAGTTTGCGGTAAAAGTTGACATAAATTTGAGCTCATTGTTTGCTGTTTATTGCGAGTAAACTTTTTCTATTGAAGTCTTTAAATAGCTGTCTCTGTTATGGCCTGCATATTTCTCAAGTTATATTGTATGAGGAAAGTTTTAGCAGGAAAAAACTGGGCTTTAACAGAGGTAACTGATTAGTATGTACTTTAATTTTCTTCATTATCATATCTGATCTTATCAGAACAGAGCAGAACTGAATTTCTGTTCGGTTCTAAACTAAGAGAGTTGTAGTCTGCTTCCACGGAAAAATGGCTAAGTTTTTCTAATAGTAAAATTTCACACGGGCAAAATGCCTATATGGTAGAAATTCTCCTCAAAGTTATTTTTCTCCAGCCGTTTTCCCATATTCCCCTATTATCTGGAAGTGGCTGTCCGTACGGATAGCATTGAGTCGAGGCTAGCCGTACCGGTTCTGTTTTGATGATGTATGCATATGTAACAATACTAAAAGCGATTTACGGATGTTTCGCTACCTTGCGGTTTCGCACCAGGATATTTCGCACCTTCTCATTGGAGAGTTCGCTACTCGGTATTTTTCGCACCTGTTTGGCCCAAGACGTTTCGCGACCTTGGGGATTTGACAAAATCACAACTGCAACGCGCATGCGGCAAACTATCTGGACATGGTCAATCAATAACTGAAATACTGCAACCTGTAGCGCTGGCCTCATTTAGAGCCTGTAGTAGCGAGTTCTCCAGTTGTCTCAGACGTAGCTGGAACTCTCCTGTAAACACATATCTATATATCAAAGGAGGGGTGTCTATAAGGCTGTTTTCATGGCCACAACCGATTTTCTTTAAACTTTGTAGACTAAAAGTGAAATGTGTTGGCTGTAATGTCATGCAATATTAAATCAATTGGTGGAGGTTTATTTGGTGTGTACAAGATGAAAGTGGGTGGGGTAATTCTGACCCGAAGAGGGCTCTGTTAAGAAAATGCTAATATTTCTATTGCTGCTCAGAACTGGAAGTCTACCATTTCATGACTTCTTATGCAATGCCAGATATAACAAATGGTTATTATACTTTTGTGAAATTTTCACATGCAGTGCGTTTATACTCACTTGTATGACATACCTGAATTTTAGCCTTTTTTATTCCCCAACTTTACGCAAAACCACAACAGCTTTTTACACTCAAAGCTATTTCAATGATATTTTGCAGATATACAGTATATTAGATGGTTGTTCCAAAATTATGCCGATAATTTTTTACAATGAATATTTTCTGAGTTATCTCCCCTTAAAATCGTTTCTTTTATTATTTTTTTTTTCAAAATTATTACTCAGATTTTATACCCCGCCACATGTTAGTGGCGGGATATTTATACCCCCGACATACGAAATATGTCAGAGGGTATATACTTTTTGTCATTCCGTCTGTTCGTCCGATCGTCCGTCCATCCGTCTGGTCGTCAGTCCGTTCGTCAACTTTACGTCAAACTTTTGCATTAAACCTTTTGTGATTGCTCATATTTCTGTAACCTTATATCAGATTCTCTTCATATTTAGTTTATTATATCTCTGCAGCTTTACCTTTGATCTGAAATATCAAGGCACCTGGGTCAGGCCCCTGAGGGAGGTCAGGGATCAATAATTATGACTTAGGCATTTTCATTATGTCAGAGTTTTGTGTTAAAACCTTTTTTAATTGTTCATATTTCTGTAACCACATGCCAGATTCTTTTCATTTGACTCATGATATGTTTTGAGCATTACCTTTGATGTGAAGAGTCTTTGCCCCTGGATCAGGCCCCTGGGTGGGGCCTAGGGTCAATAATTAGGACTTAGACCTTTTCATGACGTCAAAGTTTTGATTAAACCTTTTTGATTGCATATATCTCTGTAAATGCATTGCAAATTTCTTCCATATTTTATTCATGATATCTCTATAGCACCGATTTTGATAGGGACTTCAGGGTCAGGCTCATGGGTGGGGCCAGGGGTCAATAACTAGGACTCAGCCATTTGTGTTTTTTTGCTTGTTCTGGTATATTTAAATGGAATCTAGTGATGCATGACTAATTTTATTTTATACTAGTTTACTTTACATGGATGCTGCTGCTGATCTAAGGTCAAGGTCACAGACTTTAAATTTGTTCGTTTAACATTTGCATTTAACTTTTGTGTTAAAAGTTTGCTTTCATTAAGCGGTGGCACTGGTCGGGGGTATACGTGAGCCCCTGTTCACTTGCTCTAGTTTGTTTTCTGCTGTTTGTCTTTCTGTTCAGCTGTTGTACGTACATTTATCTGCCTGTCTGTTTGACCGTATGTCAGTCTGTCTATCCGTGAGACTTCGTTTCCTGTCGATAACGAGTATTTTAATGGATTTTCTTCAAACTTGGAATGTGTTCTTGTCTTGGGTCTTTACAAGCTGCAAAATACGTTACTCAGAGTATATGTAATAAAAAGGGACACGGGAAAGAAATGGTACAATTCTGAGACAATAAGCAAACTCATTTTGTCAAAGACAGCTAACGTTAATTATATCATGTCTATAAAATTTCATAAAGATATACCAAAAATCTGATTTTATATAGTTTTTGCATGTTTTATGCATGTAAATGGCCCTATGCGAAGGGCAAATAACCGCTGGGGACACAGTTTTGATCTTGACAGGACGCGAGTACTGTTTAGATAAGTTGTTGCAAGTTTCAGGAAAATCACACTCAAACCTGATTTTGTAAACATTTTCATGATTTTATACATGTATATATCCCCAAGGCTGGGGCAGATTACCCTGGTAGACAAAATTTTGCTTGTTACAGAAATGGTATATTACTTCAATCATTTCCGTGAAATTTCATCAAAATATTTCAAAGTGTAAAGGAATTACAGACAATAATCCACGTTTTAGACATTGACAAGGGCAATAATTCTGTCAGGAGATATCGAAATTCGCCCTATCCCAAGCGAGCTATTCCCAAGACCAATTCACATGCCAAGTTAAAAAAACACATCAAAATACTCAAGTTATCGAAAAGAAACGAAGTGTTCATGGATGAAAGACCAGACAGACAGATGGACAGACAGGTAGCTAGTCAGAGAGACAGACGGTCAGATGGACAGACACATGGACAACCAGCTTGGAAACATCACATCCTGCCACTTATGTGCGGCGAGGTATAAAAACTGAGTAGTAATTAAAATAAAATAAAAAAAGCAGTTTTAAGGGGAGATAACTCAAAATATATTCATTGTAAAAAATTATCGGCATAATTTTGGAACAACCATCTAATATACTGTTTAACTGCAAATTATCATTGGAATAGCTTTGAGTGTAAAACGCTGTTGTGGTTTTGCGTAAAGTTGGAGAATAAAAAAGGTTAAAATTTTAGGTGTGTCATACAAGTGAGTATAAACGCACTGCATGTGAAAATTTCACAATAGTATTATAATCATTTGTTATATCTGGCATTGCATAAGAAGTCATGAAATGGTAGACTTCCAGTTCTACGCAGCAATAAAAATATTAGCATTTTCTTAACAGAACCCTCTTCGGGTCAGAATTACCCCACCCACTTTCATCTTATACACACCGAAGAAACCTCCACCAATTGATTTAATATTGCATGGCATTACAGCCAACACATAGAAGTCTGAGTTTACAAAGTTTAAAGAAAATCGGTTGTGGCCATGAAAACAGCCTTATAGACACCCCTCCTTTGAATCAATGTTGATTCAACGTTTATTCAATGTTGATTAAATGTGTGCCCTGTGTGTTTAGATAAGCTACAAATGTACATCTTAAACAAGTTTTATACTCGTTTATTTGATTACGCATGTCCAGAATAAATTTAGAATCTTAATTCCCTTTACTAACGTCCTATTTTTTTTACTATCTTAATTTTTAATTAGAATTAATGAATATTTGTTTTTATCTTCATTGTAAAATTAGATGATTACAAGAATTTAAATGACAAAATTTGTTTTTACTTCATCAGTATCATTTTAATTAATTTTGATACTCTTTGTGAGTGCGAATGTACAGAATAAATTTAGGCTTTTAATTCCCTTTTCTAACTTCTTAATTTTTTCTACTATTTTATTTTCTAATTAGAATCATTGAATGTTTTATTGTTTTTTTTTTATTATTTTTTTCCATCTTCATTATAAAATTAAATAATGAAAGAAAAGTTTAAATGACAAAAATTTATTAAATTTATTAAAACTATAACTATAACTATATTCGTGGAACTGAGTTTTTCCAACTGTGATATTTTACTAGTATACTATGATTATTTAATATTTTATTCTTAATATATAGATGTTTCTTACCCTGTATATTGCATATTCAATTAGGCTATATGTTAAAATTTGACAGTTCTCACAACTCTGTAACTTGCTTTTGTTCCATTTTCGGTTTCGGAACAAGGTTCCTTGCCAATTAGCTTACATATGACTGCAAGGATCCTTTTTTTCTCTTTCGCCCCTTTCAACCAAAGTGATTTGTTTTAAAATTTGTGTGATAAAACCTGTGATATGTTTAGCATGTTGGTCGGTTGAAAAAGCTCCTGGGAGCTTGTGTTATTTATGTTGTATAAATGTACCGACTTGAAATAAAATTTACTCGACTTGACTTGACAATATGTGTCTGGCTTATTAATCCTTTTTTCTTTCCCAAATTCCCCAATTCCGGGTGGCTATAATTTGTTGGGTAGCGAATATGCAGGGTAGCGAAAGCGTATAGGTAGCGAAAACGTTGGTAGCGAAGACGTATAGGTAGCGAACATGTATAGGTAGCGAAGTGTAAGGGCGCGAAACATCCGGTACCCTAAAAGCTATGTCGGTTCCCGTTGATCAGAGTAGGTGTATATTTTACCAGAGCTCCAGATAAGAGGGGGTATTGAGGATAATTTGAAGATAATTTTTCTTATTTTTCAACGAAAACGTATGTTGTGACCCCTCATTAGAACCGTCTCGATGAGACGGTTCTAATGATGGGTCACAAAATATGTTTTTATGGAGAAATATGGATAATTATCCCTAAATTATCTCTGTTACCCCTTCTTATCTGGAGCACTGTTTTACGATACAAAAATGAACACATTAATGACCATTTCGTGGATTTGGGGTGGCACTCTTACAGGAAAAGAATTTACTCTCTCTCAGGGGGCAGATTCTTTTTGTAAGAGTACCCCCTCCCGATTCTGGCAGCGAATTACGGACAACTCGCCCCAAAGACAACTCGCCCCAAGACAACTCGCCCCATAAAAATCTCGCCCCAAGACAACTCGCCCCACCTTCAGGTGACAACTCGCCTACATTCTGAGACAACTCGCCTCAAAGACAACTTGCCCTACCTCGTAAATATGTTAAAACCCTGTCCCGTTAGGCGCTTAAGGGGACAACAAATACTAATAAGTATTAATGAATATTTGTAGCATGCCTCACAGCCACAGTTTGATAACAATTACGCTTCCAATAACAGTGTAATTATCAACATAAAAACGATCAAGTCATTTTCAAACAATGAACGGCTGGAGACATCTACTGTTCCCTATGACGGAACAACTTGAACCTCTCAGCATAGCTCTCTGTATAGAAATAAACCTATTCGTAGGCTCAAGTGACAGATCGACTTCCCAGTGTCCAAGTTTAATTTCAGGGCGACATCTGTTCTGGATCTGGGACAAGAACGTAGATATTCAAGTAAGGTGAGTGTCTGAGAATGTGGGGCGAGTTGTCTTCCGAAAGTGGGGCGAGTTGTCTTGGGGCGAGATTTTTGTGGGGCCAGTTGTCTTGGGGCGAGTTGTCTTTGGGGCGAGTTGTCCTGATTCCCTGGCAGCATATTGTAGCCGTGGAATGAAGATTATCTCACCCATTCTATTTCATTTCAAGTTTTAAACTAAGCCATGGAAATATGTTCAACGTAGTAGTGCCTTATAGTCAAATTGACAATCCAGCTACTTTTACAAAGGTCCCGGGTTCGATACTCAGTCCGGCCACTTACTTTCGTTTCCCCTTCCACTGATTCAAGAAAGGCAGTTGTCAGTTACTGGCGACGGTATGTGCACTTAGTACTGTTTAACCGCTTAGGAGGTCTAAGCCTGCCCAGGAATAGTGTGGTTAGGTTAACTGACCGTCCCGACATGACCATAGCTGTTTACCGTGGACGTAAAACTATAACACAACAACATCAACAATACTTTTACAAAACTTATTCTCCAGTAGCTAGTCTAGCTTTATTTTTAATCCTTTAAACTTTACTATAATGCTTATTTTACTAACAAAAACGTTTCCTTTATCCGTTTACGCATTCATTCAGATTTCTTTATAAAATTGAATGTGTATTTTCCCGTTAAGTCATAATAACAACAAATATGATAATTCTCTAATATATACTCTGAAATTAACAATGCATTACTGTGAATAAAAATATACTTCAAGGACATAATGTCATACTTTGTTTTCTTGCGGCTTGGATTTGAACTGGTAAGTATGCATCTTTTGTTATGGTTGTAACTGTCAGAGCGTAATTTCACTCCCCTTCTTTCTCCGGAAAACTTACTGCATACAGGCTTATCGCCATCTCACTGAGTCACTTTCCCCTCAGTAGTCCCTTTAATCCCTATAGGATGAGCCCTGCTAGCTCAGTGGGTTAAGCACTGGCTTGCTGATCTTGTGGTCCCTGGTTCGATTCCTGCCGGAGGTGGAAATCCATTTAGTCCTACACGGGGTTCCGATGCACACAGCCTTTCAATAGAACCCTCCTACCGTCCTGGTTTGGATGAAATACTGTTGAAAAGGATGTAAACTCGTGTCATCCATCCATGTCCATGTAAAAAAAACTATGTAAAATATATTAATTTAAAATTGCCCCGCGACACGACAAAACCAACAAAGTGTTATATGGGCCCGGCGAAGACTCAGATCAGCCTGGGCATGCGCTGTGCGCTTAAAAGGTAGCTAACTCAAAGGGTCTAAACTTCACTACATGGAGGGGTGCTTGGATCGGGCGATGGTACTGTGTACCTTTCAGTGCCGGGGTGTCCTACTAAGCTAATAGTAAGGCAAAGGCCGGTTATGCTTGTAGCTGCGGGATTAGAGGTTTTTTTTAGTTACATTACTTGAATTTTTTTACTGAACAGCTATTTTTACCGTAGATATTACTCAAGATATACCCAGTTCAACGGTCCGTAAATTTGACTGCAAGTTGTCAAGAATTTCCCATACTTTTACAGCATTTTTAAGAAGGCTCAAAGTTTAAGACAACAAGGATTTCAATACTACTGATGCCCTGCGTAGTTCCATGGAACAATTTTTTTGCTTTTTTCGGATTTTCTGAAATAAGACATTTTTCTGGAAGTAAAAAGTATGCAAAGACCAGGAACTGAAACAATCAAAATCCAAATCCAGCCCTCAAACCATAGTTGGAAACAACTAAGATTACAAATAATCAAGATACAGAGAACATATGGCCAACCGAGTGAGCAGCTTGTTCCCAAAAGGTGGCCACTCAGCAACCCAAACCGAACCAAAAATAATAATAACATACATAAGGTAAAACATCACAGAAACTCTGACACCAAAAACAGGCAACAAAGAACCACAACAGAACTACTATAAAATTTATAAAATTTCATAAACTTGAGTTCGAAGTGATCATATCAAACGAGTCACCTTGTAAGATATTTTGTGCCACAGACAAAAATCGTTTTGATTCTGGTTGAAATTCATATGCTTTTCACCAGTTCTGAAAAGAAATGCAATTTCTGACCAAATTTCCACTTTACAAAAATAGTCCATGGACATGGACAGGATAAATACTGGATCAAAGCTTGTGCATTCAAAAACTTCGACCCCTCATGAAATCAGATATTCCACGTGTTTGTCGATCGAAAGTAAATAACTCTCAGACTGGAGATGCGTTGCACTGTCGTCTATGGTACTACTATTAAATTCTCCTTTAAATATTTTGAGTAGTGTATTTAGTCACATCTATCCTATCTATTCTTTTTCTTCCTCCCTCTCTCTGGGAAACGGCTCGATATAGACTGAAATACCGTCTCAAAGAGTCGTTAAACGACAAACAACCAACCAACCAATTCCACACAGGGGAGAAAGGCTATGCTAAATCACGTTTAGGAGATTTTCGCCGCGGAAAATTGCCTATATAGGCAGATTTCCGGGGATAAATTTTACTATATAGCTATATTTCTTGGGAGGGGGTTTTGCGAAAACAATCATTGCCATCTTTTCCGAAGGAATTCCTTCTATCGGAAAAGCTACTCTCTAACAGTAACCATAAGGAATTGTGTAAATAAAAGTTTGAACTGTTTCTTTCCTGATGTTTACATGTTTTATATGCATTCTTCAGGTATAAACTGACACGTCCGCAAGTACAGTTCTAATTTCATAGTAAATTAGTAAACCACCATGAAAGAAAGAGATCAAGAATCGGAAGTAAGACTGTCATCACCGGAAGCGGAAACAAGACTATCAACGCCCTCTGTTAGCAGATCATCATCATTCAATACTGTGAAAAGGCCGCGTGTGCAGAAGGGAGACACTACGGTTAAACGTTCTTCCAGTTTTAAACTCCTCTCTAGACATTCACATACAAAACAATCACGTCTTACACTGGACATTCTACAGTCACTGACACCATACAAAAATGGCGTCGATACGGTCACTGAAGCTGCACGCGAGTTACTCATAAATTGTTTACAAACAGAACCATTGGTGCATGAGATTTTCTTTCCCCACGTGATCAAAGACACACGATTGACAGTGGACGATCTCAGAGGGTTTCCGATTGAACCACTAGCTATTGCAATAGTGGCTGAGGCCATTTCAGAGTGTAGAGACCAGTTTAAATTTCATTGTACAATAGAGAAAAACTATCTTGATGATGAACTAAGAGATATTTATACAAGTCTTCACTGGAAAAAATTAGGTAAATTCACATCTACTTTATTAACCGCCTCCTCTTCTCAACTTTGAATCGACAAACGCAATAAAACCCATGTTATTACGAAATAATATACCTCGAAGGGCAATCACTGTGATCTGAAAGTGTCTTCCTATACATAGAGGATCTTACATGAGAGCTCATGTATTATTGGATTTATTAAACGAGTTGGGGAAAAGGATAAGATGCGAGGCTATGCCGAGCATCTTATCGTTTTCCCCAACGAGTTATAATAAATTCAATAATACATAAGCACGAATGCAAGATTCTATTTATCATATGACACTGAAATCGCATTTTATTAGCAAATTTTGCACTAAAACTTCACGATTTTGCCATTAGAAAACGCGACGTTTCTATGGACGTCAACCTATAACGTTACGACGTAATTTGCATATTTAATCCACTAGTGGATTGTCGTTTTTAATGCATGGCTTTATTACACTCTCAGATGCGACGTCATATGATAAATATTGATCTCCTAATGAAGGCCAAAATTCGTTTCTAGAAGGGTCCCTCACAGAGATCAAGACGAGTTGGAGTTTTGATAATCGTTTTGGTATTTACTCTCTCATTTCTCAATGAAAACATATGCTGTGACCCCCCATTAGAACCGTGAAAGATAACAGCATATGTTTTTTTTAATTGAGAAATATGAAAATTATCCCTAAATCCGTTACAGTAATGGAGTGGAGCAGATTCATGTCTTTCTAAGCGTGGCATTTTCAAATACAAAGACACTGCACAAGGGAAGCATCATTTCACGGCAATTTCGACCTCCTTTTGCAAAAAGTAGGGAAACAGTTTCTTGGAGATGTATCCATTCACATTAGCTGCAGTGGGATTTCACACAATATTGTCAGAAGCAAGTTTTGTAGTAGGGTGGGATATTGTGGACAGACGGACGGACGCACGTCAACTGCCTGTGATAGGAAGCGGCCAGCAACCCCACTTGAACTACCAGTTTTTAACTAAGAGTTCAACTGTGATCGTACATAGCAGGTTCGTATCACTGGATGCAACCTGAAGACTTACACAGAAACAACAAATTTTATAATAACAAATTTTATATAGAAAAATAAACTTTCTGTACAAAAGGATTCCACGCGAGATGTGATGAATATGAAAAATGTAACAATAAATAGTACTTTAAGTTGAGAAAAATTACAAGAAAACCTAGCCTTAACTTAGATTGTAAGATTAGCAGCTGGAGAAATAATGAAGTATGAAATGAAACCAAAATGGCCAATTTAGATAGTTTCAGAAAAATATTTTAGAACTGTAAAGAAAAAAATAAAAATTAAATAAATTTAAAAGACGGAGTTTTTACCCCGATGACATAACCCAAACTGGACGGAATAATTCCGATCAGTGTCTTCTACGGTCGTAAAGCCCGGTGATAGAGGAGTGCGTTAGTAGTAAACGCTGAGTACTGGAAGGCAATAAGACACACAATTTCCTAAATATTTGTACGAGAATGGATTTCAAGTGAATAGGGGTTTAGTAAGCTGCTAGGAGGCGCATAATTAAACAAGTGATTCTTTCATCAAAGTTTGGGACTTTCCAGCAAAAACCCTGTGAAAAAATATTAGAAAATGTATAGAATTGTAAATAAATATTATTGCACTTAATCCCTAATTTTATATATTAAATTTAATTAGCAAATACTATGAAAAGACAACAGAAACTGCAATCTATATTTAGCATTCTGAAATGAAGGGAGAGGAATAATTTATAATAGCAAGAGTTCAATTTCCTAGAATAAAAGGATTTTTCTCATTGGTCGATAAGGGTGCGAGTCAACCAATGAAAGGAGCTGTACTAGAAGCAAATAGAATCAATATGACCTTGACCTTGTACACAAGCAATGAAAAGTCAGAAGCAGAGAATAAATGAAAATAAAACAAGTATCTGGAAATAACACAGCCCTACTACAGTCGTCCTATCGGAGAAAGAAAAAAAATCAGTATTAGATTTTTTTAAGGAAAATAAAACTACAAAAGACCAGCTGCTTTACAATAAAATTTCAGAAAAAAAAAATAGTAATCGACTGAAGAAAAACTCATCACATCTAGGAAAATTTCATTGGTGCTTTAAGGTAGTGCCTCGTTATAATCTAACTCTATGGGCGTCTCCCCCTCCAGTGAGAACCTTGACCGCTTGGATTTGCGAAACATCTTGCCACCGCGAAAGACAGCTACCTCATCTCTAGTTAGTGTGGAGCTATTTCTATTCTCCAGAGCTGCTAAAGGTCCTCTGGCTGCCTCCTCCGCAATTCTCCTTCTTTCCAACCTGGCTTGCTCACGAGCTGTTAAAGAAGGCTCAGTTGTGCGTTGTGGAAGCCCGAACGACGGTGGTTGTGTCGGAAAGTCGGGTCTTAAAGTGGGAAATCGTGAACGAACTTCAGGAGTAGAAGGAGTATATCTACATCTTGGTATGGTGGCCTCCCCTGGTGGAATAAATCGTCGGTTGTCCACCACCATCTTCCTAACGTTTTCCTGGTGGTCATTTTTGATGTGTCTGAGAGCATCACAACGCCGGAAATAGGACTTGTTGCATCGCTCACATAGGTAGATTTCCGCTTTAGGCTCATGAAATCGTCTCCAATGGCGCCATAGTGCTGTGTAGGAAGAGTAGGCGACTGGTCCACAGCCAGTAACCGGGCACTTCATGCCAACCTCAGATACGTTCCTGTAACGACAGGTATGACCCCACACATTCATACAAACAGTTTTAACATATTAAATATTAATGACAGCATAGTTTTTAGAAGTTTTCATTTCAAATTATTTTATTTACAGAGTGGAGGGAAGCACTCAAAATTCAGCCTCACCCAAAATCTAGTGAAATACGATTTATATATATATATATTTTTATATATATATATATATAGATCTATATAAATATACATATAATGTATTATTTAATCAAGTTCCAAATTATCATTCAACTATTCGCCAGCAAATGCAACAATCCAAAGGAAAATCAATATATACAAATGTGTGGCTTATTCAATAATTTCATTTTTTTTTAGTCATAGCATTTTTTTAATGAATAAGTTTTACGTCTCTGGCAATATTACTTCAGTCATTTCGAGACGATGATAGGTTGACAGTGAAAGGCTGTATGAAACAACAGAACCTTGTTTATGGTGTGAAGAATGCTACTTTCAGCAGGATTCGAACACTATACCACTAGCACAGTGAGCCAGCGCTTAACTATCTGTGATACCAAGGCTGTCGTGTTTAACAGAAAGCAGTAAGCTATGACATTTTTTTTTTTTTTTTTTTTTTTTTACAAAATCGCCACGAATTCAACTAGAAAAAAACAACCTGGCAGTGTAACAAACATATATGATCCTGAGTCCAGAGAAGAATCACGACATAAGCCGGACTCGAACTCTTTACTTCCTGATCATAATTCCGAAGTGTTAGCTCCTCAGCTCACACGATCAAACTGACATGTTTGTCGTCAAACCAGGGAAGTTTCCTATTAGGACATTAGTCACTCCCTTGGGTTGTTCAAGCTAGCGATTTCAAAATATAAGACAACTAATAAAATTGAAATAAAATCTTCATTCAGAGACGCTGTCATTCCAACTCTTTTACAGTTGACAACCAACAAATATTTAAATCTATTGTTAAATACTGTTAACAAAAGTAATTATATACAACATGTATTTAGATTTCTAAATTCAGGCCAAGCTCAAAGTTTTCTCATAACTTTGAACTTGACTGTAAATTATTCAGAAATACCTTGAGATACAAGATCTCACTAGCTAGGAGAATATCTATCCCGGGGCCTAACCGGTCGGCCTCTACGGGTATGTATTACCACTGGGGTAACAGGTGGGTCAGAATCCCCACCCTCATTTTCAGTGTCACTATTTATTTGTGGTGCTTCTAACAGCCAATTTTTTGGGTGTTTACGTCCTATAAAGGGTTTGAGATGATCTACATGAACCACCTGGGACTTTTCTTGTTCAGATTTCTGGATTCTGTACGTTAAGTAGGTGAGTTTCTCTAAAACGAGATAAGGGCCCGTCCAACCCATCCCTAATTTTTGCTTTCCGGTTGGAGGGTACCATCGCCAAACCCAGGACTGTACTTGAAACTCACGAGGTTTCAGCCCCCTGCAATAATCCCTTTTTTGTCGAGCAGCTGAGGCAGCCAACTGCGCATGGGTAAATTCGAAAGCATTAGACATAGCATGTTTAACCCATTCTACATATTCAATTGGACAAACCTGTTTTGGAGTACCAGGAGGCAACCCTACCATAACGTCTAAAGGACAGTCTACCTCCCTATTTAACATTAAACGGTTAGGTGAGACTCCCGAACTTTTATGTGGAGATGCCCTGTATGCGGCCATTACATAAGGTAAATGATCATCCCAATCTCTCTGGTTATGGTCAACAAACATAGTAAGCATTTTGAGAAGGCTTCGATTGAACCTCTCTATCATTCCGTCACTTTTTGGATTGAATGCACAGCTGTGGGTCTTTTCTATGCCTAGTAGCTTACAAATTTCCTGAAAAAGGTGGGATTCGAACTCAGGACCTTGGTCAGTATGTATTTGAGCTGGAAATCCAAATCTTAAAAAGACTTCCTGCACAAGCTTATCAGCAACCACCGCAGCTGTGTGGTTAGGAACTGCAAAAGCTTCTTTCCACTTGGTGAAGTAACAACCTGCTACAATTATATACAAGTTGGAGTTATAGGTCTGATTGAGAGGTCCTAGAATATCAACAGCTATAACTGACATTGGTCTATAGGCCCTAAACTGTTCTATTTCAGACTTTCCCAGCCCAGGACCTGGTTTGGTCCTAGCACAAGTTTGACATTCCTTACACCACTGGGCGATTTCATTTGTCATATTAGGCCAGTAGAATCTGTGTTTGATTATTGCTATGGTTCTATCCCTTCCCAGGTGTGCGGCATATCTTTTCTCATGTAACTGAGAAAATATGAATACCCTTAGTCCAGAAGGAGCCACTAACTGTGAAATACATATCCCACAGTCATCAATAATTTTTCTGTACAAAATGCCCCTATCAAGATATAGTATTTCCCATTGGTTCCAAAGGGTCATTATGTCTTTATGCAAAGCTCTTACTTGCTCCTTAAGGGGTTTCTGGTCATATTGCTGTTTTAAACGAATCAATTCACTGATGCCTATATCACCAGATTGCATTTCCTGTAATTGTTCTGGAGCCCAGGTGGGAAGCCAATTAGGCTGAAGTTCCCTTTGCCCATCCCTGTTAGTACTAGCTTCAGACACTGGGCACAAAGCCTCACATTGAGTCAATTGGGAACCACTCTGTGTTTCTAATGGGGTATTTTCTGTATTAATGCCTTCTGCCCCAAGTTTACAGTCTTTACAATCTGGAAATTGACAAGGCCTCTTAGGTCTCCTACTCATTCCATCTGCATTACCGTGACGGGTCCCAGGTCTAAATTTGATTTCGTATTCATATGCCCCAAGAATACTGATCCACCGAGCTAGAATACCTGTGGGGTTTTTGAAACTACAAAGCCACAAAAGGGGAGCATGGTCAGTTCTAATAATAAATTTCCTTCCCAGAAGGTAATATTTAAAGTATTGGACAAAATACACAATACTGTAAAGTTCCCTTTTTGTGGTACAATAGTTCCTTTGAGCCTCATTCAGTGTCTTTGAGCCATACGCAATTACACATTCAGTATTGGACTGATATTGAGATATTACAGAGCCAATTGCAAACCCACTTGAATCACAGTCTAAAATGAAACTACCACCCGATTCAAGTGGAAATGATAGAATCGGGGGTTTAGTTAAACAAATCTTCAAGTGATTAAATGCTGCTTCCTGTTCAGGTCCCCATTCAAAGGTAACTCTCTTTTTTGTAAGTCTTGTCAATGGCAGGGCTATCTCAGCAAAATTTGGTACCATTTTCCTATAATAACTGGCCAAGCCCATGAAACTTTTTACTTCAGTTTTATCATGTGGGCGTGGCCAATTTCTTATACAAGCTGTTTTGTCAGGATCGCAGGTGACACCTTGCTCAGAGACCAAATGTCCAAGGAAGATAACTTCGGTCTGAAAAAGCTTACATTTTGAGACTTTCAATTGTAAGTTAGCTTGCTGTAGCCTGCGGAAAACAGATCTCAAATTTTCCAAAGCGGAATCAAAATTTTTCCCTATGACAATTATATCATCAAGATATACTAAACACTTATCAAACTGCAAGCCTCTTAATACTATTTCCATCAACCTGGAGAAACTGGCAGGCGCATTTTTCAAACCGAAGCACATGACCTTGAACATATATGTTCCTACGCCATTAATAGCAAAACTTGTTTTTGGACGATCTGCTTCTCTCAGTGGAAGTTGCCAATAGCCACTGGCCATGTCCAGGGTGCTGAAATACCTTGCACCCGCCAATCTATCTAAGGTCTCATCAATACGAGGTAACGGATATGTATCAAGTCTTGTCACAGAATTCAGTGCCCTGAGATCTACACAAAACCGCCAATCACCCGTTTTCTTTGATACCAGGCATATTGGAGAATTCCACGGACTAGTGCTGGGTTCTATCACATCTTGTTCCAACATTTTTTTGATTTCTTGCTCTATTATGGGCCGCTTAAACATGGGAATTCTGTGACAAGGCATCTTAAATGGCTTGGTGTCACCTGTATCTATATAATGTTCTGCTAAGTTAGTGCGCCCAAGTGTTCCACCTGGGGGCAAGAAAATGTCCTTGAACTCCCCTATAAGGGTTGACAATTTACCTTTTTCATTCTGCGTTAGTGACTCAGATGCACCGTCAACCAAAGGTTGCAAATATTCTGGCAGTTGACAGTCTAACATCTGTTCGCCTGCAGATGATGTTTTCTTCTCATCACAGGCCAACACTTGCTCGACTGGCTGAGCTATGCCCAATGTCGTATTTTGTTTTAATTTAACATTCCTGTCACTAACGTTCAGAATTGAAATGACCATCTGATCTTGTGACGTATCTAACAACGTCCTGGCTACGAGAAGACCCTGATCAATAAATCTATTGGTAGGTTGCAACAAACCCACGTTGTGTGAAACAATTTGACTTGAGTATGTTTTTACATAAGTTTCAGAAAAAGCCGGTACAGTAGTAGCTTCACACAACTGAATTCTGTTACAACTTTCTGATCCCTGTCTATGTAGTTTTACTTTGCCAATTTTGGTCTTTAACACCTTTTTGCCAATTTTTACATCAGCCTCATATGCATCTAGAAAATTTATTCCTAAAATGCCAAACGACTCTTCAATATTGGCTACTATAAATTCCTGATTAAAAATCAGATGGCCAAGTTGAATACCGATATTACAGGTACCCTTTATTTTCAAAAAATTTCCATCAGCTGTTCTAACACGTTTTTCAGTTGGAAATAAGGGTACATTCTCATTGTTTAATTTTTCAAACACTTTCTCAGACAAGACACAAATGCTTGATCCAGTATCAATCAAGAACTTTCCTTTCGTTTGACCTATCGTTCCACTCACATAGAAACATGCATTGTGAATGGAGCGAACAATGTTATCGTTAGGTCCATTGGATCCTAACTCGTCTGTTACGCCACTCGTTTCATCGTTTGACGTCACATGTGTAACTGGGTCAAAGGAAAGAGGAGGCTCATGATTTTTACTGTTTCGATTTTCAGAGTTTATCTCTAACTCGTTTGAACCATGTTTGTTTGTAGCAAAACTGGATTGATTTGACTGTTGCTGAAATAATTCAGCATCAATCAAATTTTGCATATTTAAAATGGGAGCCTCAAGCTCTCGATTGCAGCCAAGCAAATTCATTTCATGCGCTGACTGATCTGTTCCGCCTTGAGCGGTGCTTTGATTTTGTAAACTTCTTATTTGTCCAGCTTCTGTTTGGGAGCTATCCTGCTTTAAGAAAGTGTTCTGTGAAACCTCAGGTACCTCTAAAATTTGGGTTATTGGCCTTTTGAGTTTGTCATGATTCTGGACTGACTTACTGGCCAAATCTAAGTCAGTCCGTTTTAGTTTAAATGTTCTGCATTTTGTTTAGTTTGCTGTTCTAAGTCCCTAAGTTTAGCAAAACACCTAGTTTCTACATGGTTATTGCGTCCGCAATATGTACATTTTATTTCCCGCGGCCCGAAAGTTTGTCTCTCACTCAATTCTGGGTCAATAAATCTTACTGTTTTATTTTCCCCACGTAAGCGTACAGGAGTACCCTCCCTTGTACGAGTTAAGCTATCTCGCCTATTTGGGGTATTATCCCGTCTTACAGGCGAGTTGCTCCTCCTAATGGGAGATCTGCCCCTTAATTGCACATTGCTAGAGTTATGTTCCTTTTTGTTTAATTCCATTTCTGCAAATTTCTTGTCGATTATTTGGGAAATAATTTTTTCCAAATGAGCTTGCGAAAAGCCAGTTTGCGGTGGTAATGGAGCAAGGGAAGTAACTGTTGTAGCCTTATCTGTTTCCGAGTCGAGTGAGTATGTTTTCTCCAAGGGTGGCTTAAGTGTTTTGTCGAGATGTCCACATACGGAAGTATATTCCATTTCAAGATTTATAGCTTCATCTAATGTTTTGGGGTGGTGAAATTGAACATGTTTTTCTAATTCTAATGAGCCCAAGCCTGTACATGAACTGATCTATAAGTTGAACCTCAAGGGCCGAATAAGGGATGTTGGGATATGCGCGTTGAGCGAGACGCCGCAGGGCAAACCCAAAATCTGAACATTGTTCATCTTTCATGCGTCTACGATTTCTAAACTCACAGCGATATGTAAGTTCCCTCTCTTTAGGACTGAATCTCTGAATCAAAGCTTGTTTTAATGTGGCGTAGTCTGTAAACTGCGTGTAGGACAAGCTGCTCAATAATTTCTGTGCTTCTCCGCGAAGTTTAATTGTAAGCATTCTCGCTCTCTGGTGCTCTGTCCATTCATTCCATTCTGCTATTTGTTCAAAGTGAATGAAATACTCATTAATATCCGTGCCCGACGGAGACCCATCAAAGGTCTCGGGCTCCAGGACCTTGAATTTACCCGGTGTAGAATTGTATCCAGTGTTTTGTTGCGGCACCCCCATTAAACTAGCGTCAGGCCCAACAAACGTACGGGGATTTGATCCCTCCGCGCCAGGTGTTGAATACATATGCTGACTTGGGATCGGATGGGTGTGTGTGTAAGTCTGTGGGGTAGACACAGACTGACCTACAGATGTGGCATACGCCAGACCACTCCCGGGGGTCCGAAAAGGGTTGGCTATCATGCCAACGTTTGTAGTATGCATAGGAGTGAATAAACTCTGGCCGAATTCTCCGGCCGCTGTAAGATTGTACGGATGGGTCTGATGAAAAACCATTCCCTCAGTAATAGGGGTGTGCATTGCCCGAGGTCCCATAAACCCTGGGGTATTTGTTAATTGTCCATACCTTGAATCCATATTGTCACTGTGTCCTAAGCCCAACCTATCGGAAGTGTCAGTGTGGACATGTGTGGAAGTTACGTTTGGGTAAACATGTGCATCACTTTCATGTGCCTGATACATACTGGAGCTATCTATAAAACTAGAGCTCTCAGTAACACGTGTATTGCATGGAAATTGCAGACTCGGCAAAGCCTACGTCTGTGTTGTGTTATCCCTTGTATTTGAGGGCAACCTAATAAGTCTTCTTTCTTGTTCATCAAAACTGATTGGGGAAAACATAGTTGCTTATCATTAACTATCCAAACTAAGACTGAAGTTTAAATTCAATTAACTCAACTTAATTTCACTTTAAATAAATTTAATTAACTTAACATCAAGTATGATTCACCACATCACAACAATTTATACTAATAATTTATGATCTTGTTTAAATATAAACTGAAACTGTGCAGCCTCAAAATTGCATCCTGGCGCAGGCACCAATGTAGTAGGGTGGGATATTGTGGACAGACGGACGGACGCACGTCAACTGCCTGTGATAGGAAGCGGCCAGCAACCCCACTTGAACTACCAGTTTTTAACTAAGAGTTCAACTGTGATCGTACATAGCAGGTTCGTATCACTGGATGCAACCTGAAGACTTACACAGAAACAACAAATTTTATAATAACAAATTTTATATAGAAAAATAAACTTTCTGTACAAAAGGATTCCACGCGAGATGTGATGAATATGAAAAATGTAACAATAAATAGTACTTTAAGTTGAGAAAAATTACAAGAAAACCTAGCCTTAACTTAGATTGTAAGATTAGCAGCTGGAGAAATAATGAAGTATGAAATGAAACCAAAATGGCCAATTTAGATAGTTTCAGAAAAATATTTTAGAACTGTAAAGAAAAAAATAAAAATTAAATAAATTTAAAAGACGGAGTTTTTACCCCGATGACATAACCCAAACTGGACGGAATAATTCCGATCAGTGTCTTCTACGGTCGTAAAGCCCGGTGATAGAGGAGTGCGTTAGTAGTAAACGCTGAGTACTGGAAGGCAATAAGACACACAATTTCCTAAATATTTGTACGAGAATGGATTTCAAGTGAATAGGGGTTTAGTAAGCTGCTAGGAGGCGCATAATTAAACAAGTGATTCTTTCATCAAAGTTTGGGACTTTCCAGCAAAAACCCTGTGAAAAAATATTAGAAAATGTATAGAATTGTAAATAAATATTATTGCACTTAATCCCTAATTTTATATATTAAATTTAATTAGCAAATACTATGAAAAGACAACAGAAACTGCAATCTATATTTAGCATTCTGAAATGAAGGGAGAGGAATAATTTATAATAGCAAGAGTTCAATTTCCTAGAATAAAAGGATTTTTCTCATTGGTCGATAAGGGTGCGAGTCAACCAATGAAAGGAGCTGTACTAGAAGCAAATAGAATCAATATGACCTTGACCTTGTACACAAGCAATGAAAAGTCAGAAGCAGAGAATAAATGAAAATAAAACAAGTATCTGGAAATAACACAGCCCTACTACAGTTTAAGCTAAAGTTTAATCCATACAAAATGTATGGCTAACCTTGGGGTTAACCTTAAACCATGCAGCATTGTGCAATCGGCCCTATATTTTCAAGGCAAAGCCAAACAATGGTGTCAGTTAGTCCTAAGACTCATGACGTTACGTTCCGCTTGGCTGTACTACCATGTAATTCGAGAGAGTAAACATGCAGCGGCCACCTGAGAAAGGTCTAATGTGTCAATTAAAATCTGACCAGCCTATGTATCCATGGTAGCCGCTGACTTTCCTGTTCTTCTGAATTTCCAGGTCTAGTTTTTTTGTCGAATTCTCATAACGGTGTTCCCCAAGAAACACACTAGATGCAGCTCCAGGCACCGATTCGAAGAGGAGAGTGTTTTTCCAGGCATCTTCGCAAGCCAATGGTACTAAGTCCACTTTTTTCCTTTCCTACTCTTCGCAAGTAAAGGATACTGAGTCAAGCCAAGGGTACTAACGTGCGTAAGGAACAAAGTGGACTTAGTACTCTTGGCTTGCGAAAAATACGTAATTGATTAACGTCCTTATTTTGTTTTACATAGGGCTCTATTCATGACGAATTTCGTGTATTTAACTGTGGTGTCTTACTGACGGGACAGGAGTCCTCTACCGTGTCTGGTCTACGCGCAATTCCATTCCCAAGTAGAAAAAAATGGTCGTCTTGAACTGGTCTCTTCTTAGCATCCTCAGCTATAGCAATTTGGCTACATACCGTAAAATAATCTAAAAAACTGGGCAACCTAAATAATTGCTGTAATTGTCCTAAATAAGACAAATTATTACAATGCAGTAATGGGCCTAAAATGCAGATTGTATGGTAGGCGGTGAGGATCCTGAACAGACTGCTACTTTTCTTTAAGAGCAGTCTGATCTGGGTCTGCAATGTTTTCTCAGTCCATAATCTGTCTCCAGTAACAGCCCTGCCAGCAGGCACACAACGTTGACTCAATATAGGGATCAAACATGTTTTTTCATGCATTAACGTTTGCCAGGTCCCGAGGGAGATGTTGGAAACCGAGGCCGAAGGCCGAGGTTTTCAACATCTCCCGAGGGACCTGGCAAATGTTAATGCATTGAAAACAAATGTTTGATCGCTGTTATTGCATAATTCAACGAATTATTCGTTAAAATTTGAGAAAAGACTTGGCACTCTATTTTGTCACCGTTTAACAGCCAACGCGCTGGTGCATCTGTTTACTAATATTCGTCTTCCGGGCCCGAGAGCATTCATTCTATTCAAAATGGCTGCCATCATCCTATTCAACCTCATTTCGGAAAAATATCCAAGATGGTCGTTGTAGTTGATGCAAAATAGATGGTAAATTAATCAACAAAAAGCAGATACCTTGAGCAATAATTTTCATGCAGGACAAGCCTGATCCATTCATATACCATCCTGCAGTTCTTGATTACTGAAAGCTTAGGATGCATGTTTTCTTTTAACACTTATTTACTCTCCATTTGGCATCGTAAGAATGAAGACAACATGGCTTTGAAATCCGTGTCGGTACTTTATGACGTAATAAGAGTACAAAGCATGATGACGTCATAAGAAAACATAGGTAGCACGCGACCAATTATTGTAAATTAACCGAAAAGGGAGAGGCAAGAGTGCATGGCGGTTTTTAGTGGCCCGGAACAAGCATAACGAAAGTTCTGTCATCGTGTTTCAACAGCGCGAGAAAACCATTGTTGAAACACGGCTTTTCGCCTGTTGATGCACGGCTTTTAATAACTCTCGGCACTGCTTTTTATGCAATAACAGAAAATCAACGCTGATTCAACGTCATGACGTTGAATCAACGTTGATTCTCTGTTGATTCAGGGCTGCGTGTCTGCTAGACTGGTCTCACCCTCTGGTTAATCATATTTCAGGTTTCTCTTTATACACCAAGTTATATCCCGAAGTAGTAAAAGATGAAAGGAGCGGTGTTTGTTTACAGGACTTCATAAATGATGATGGGTAAGGTAATTTTCTACAGTCTCTTTCAAATACAAGATGAAAAGGGATGTTTTTCTCTAGACTGGCTCCCAGTCCCTTTGTTTTGTTTTTGGTTTTGACCAAAAATGGTTGGCCATCAGAATAAAAAAGCCATGTTAAGACTTCTACTATTTGAATACATATAACCATTTAGACTGGAAGCCAGGCTAGTTTTTCTCTTGCATCGATAGCTCAGAGGGTTAAGTGCTGGCCTGCTGATCAGCTGAGCGGTTCCGGGTCCGAGACTCATTGGAAGCGGAAATCTTTACAACCGTAAACAGAGTTCCATTTCACACAGCCTTTCATTATGACCCTCCCATCGTCTGATATCGCCATTGCATTGAATCACCGTTGATTCTATGTCGATTTAACGTTGTTTATATTAGTGGGTAATACGGAAACACGGTCACATACCGTTCACGCGCGTACACACGCACACCTTATTGTAAATTAAGGGAGGTTATCAGACAAAACTTAGATTTGGATATATGTATTTGCCTTCTGTCCCCTTTCCCTATGCAGATCGAAATATTAAATATCAACATGAGCTGCCTTTACAGTACGAAGACAGACAGACAGAACAAACATACAATTTTAAACAAATAGACAGACATACACAAGAAAACACAATCACATCAGTCCTGAAAAAGAAGGACATCCTCTTTATAACCTCATTCATTTCACCAGCAAAATACTTTAAATCGTCATTTTGATATGCACGAAATGGTTTTCTTTTTCAAAATATGCAGTCATTGTGAAGAGGGTCTATTGTGTAGCTATATATGAGCCGCGACACGACAAAACCAACAATGTGGTTGTGCGCCCAGCGCAGACTCAGATCAGTCTGGGCATCCCCCTAGTTTGACCAGACTGTTCGTTAAGTGCTCAAAAGGTAGCTAAGAGTCTAAGCTACCTCCATGCGGACAGCGAAGGCTCTGATCAGACTGGGCGGATGCCCAGGCTGATCTGAGTCTGCGCTGGGCGCACAACCACATTGTTGCCTTTGTCGTGTCGCGGCTCAATCATCATTTTCAATCTCTCTTACATGTAATTCAAACAAGTAAACACAGGTAAACATTTCGAACGAGGTTAAAACGTAGCTTACGTACGATTTATTTGTCCTTTTCAACAGTATTTTAGCCCTATCAGGACGACGAGAGGGAGATATTATAAGGCTGTACATTGGATTCCTGTTTAGGGATGAAAATAGTTCCGGGTAAAGCGGGCGGGAATCGAATCTAGACCGCTAGCTTATCAGGCCAACGTTTAACCGACTGATCATGAGCTACTGTGATTTGGACACAATCATTACATGTGCATGATAGTGGCCGCGTATGGATGACGAAACGCAAATCAGAATCAGTTTGCACAGTTGTGCAGGCTGCATGGGCGTAGCTAGGGCATATATCACTCATTCTCAGCTAAGCCGGACAATCCAAAGCTACAGAGGTGCATTTTTCTACCTGCTTAAAACAGCCTTTGCATTATATTACAGCATAAATACACTTACCCTTGGTATATATCTTCAAACTTACCAGCCTTAAGTCAACGATTTTCATTTTACAGAATGTTAGGTATTTCTACATTTAGTCATTTACGAGCTTTAGGCCCAACACTTTAAATGGAATTAAACGAATGATAGTTACAAATATCATGTCTAGGACAATCTTAATATCAAACATGGATGCAGTTGAAAAGTAAGGCATTGCTATATAAGTTGTTTCAATATGTCTCTTCTTTTCTTGAAACAATTACGATTTTCAGGGTTTGTCATTTACGGGACATGGTGTCGTCATTTACGGGACACTATTTTATAGCTTTACACAACATGTATTGAAGCACACACTTTAACAACTTAACATACAGTTATTAGAAGTGTAATGACCATTCTGATAAACGTACTTTATATGCTTTAAACTTAAGGGGAACATTATTCCAATGTTGCTTCTAAGATTTCTTGATTCTCCAAAAGACTTTCTTTTGTCGAACAAATATCAAGGATAATTAAAATGTTCAAATTCTATAAAAGTCAGGGTTGTTTATAATTTCTCATGTTTGTAAACCCTTAACTTTCGTCTGGCAATATCATTAACTCAGCGGATATGCTTACAAAACATCAATAGCCTTTGAAAACAAGAACACATACCTAATCATTTACGGGACGAGTGTTTCATCATTTACGGGACAAGAAAACGTCGGCATTATCAATAATGATGCATTCTCATGGTCGGACAGCAATTATTAGCAACAAAACAATACTGATCAGACTGTTTTACCAACAGAAATTTATGCAAATCTAGCCTTCAGTATTCAAAATATCTTCATCTCATCTACTCACCAAATTTTTGAAATTATCTAGCCTTCAGTATTCAAAATATCTTCATCTCATCTACTCACCAAATTTTTGAAATTGTCCTCTCTGTTTACTTTCCATGACATGCACGTACAAAGGCTGCTTTGATGAGAGCAGCTTCCGACGAGGGTCTAATTTGTGTACCAAATTATTAGGAAACGTTAAATTGTATATAGGAAACTGATATGCCAGTATATGCAGGGTCACTTCAAAACGTGGACTCGTAAATGACCTCGTAAATGATAAAATCTTTAATATCACATGGTTAATTTCTATCGGCGCCGTCATTGGTCGGATAGTAAAAGTGTTTAATTACACTAGGGATGTGAAAGCGTGTGAAAGTACCATGCAGTGGATTGTAATGTGAAAGATACCTTGGATTTTGGTATGTTAAATTAAGCCTCGTAAATGATGGACCGAAAATTACGCACATAAAATAAAAAAAATGGTCTTAAATGCAGTTTGTAACTACACCTTGATGTAAAAGTTTTATATCTATGATATTTCTTTCCTCCTAGTGGAGTCCTTTTATAACTATTATATTGAATAACATAAAGAGGCCACATACATAGCTCTGCCTAAACATTTGGACTCGTAAATGATTGGTGTTTCATGACAAGTGTAAAACGCTGACAATAACATTTCAAGCAGAAAAGAATCACTTCTGTGTTTTGGTTTCAGAAAGTTTGCCTGTTAAGTCACTTTTTAGGATGGCTAACATGCGATTAGATTGGTTTACAAAATGTGACGACAGTCCTCTTTAGAGTAGAAAACATATTGAAGAAAGCAATTTTGGAGGTCCCTATCTTACTCAACATCCGATTGCGTTCAGAAAAATGTCTAAAATCATGTATAAATGCATCCAAGTTGTCACTTAGGATGTTGCTTTTATTTGGCAATTAACAATACGTTAAAACTGGTTTATTGGGCTGCAATATGTGAAGACAGTATTTGTCCACATTAGCTGAGAATGAGAGATATACACGACACGCAAAAACCCTGGTTTATACATCTTGTGGGAAAAACATGGGGCTCTGCCCGTACAAACTTTCATAAAGTATTTTTCTTCTTTTAAAGTTTGTCGTATTTACCAAACATTCGCCTCTAAATATGAAGGAGTGTTTTGAAATTTTGCATGATAAAATTTCAATAATCACCAGCGTAATTGCGTATAGGCAGCAACGCCCCTGGGCTGATATGAGTATTGATTGTACGCACATGGCTTTCGGCCTTCTTCACAAAATCCCAGCCATATGAGCCGCGACACGACAAAACCAACAATGTGGTTGTGCGCCCAGCGCAGACTCAGATCAGACTGGGCATCCGCCCAGTCTGATCAGAGTCTTCACTGTCCGCATGGAGGTAGCTTAGACCCTTAGCTACCCTTTAAGCGCCTTGCAAAGGGTCTTATCAGACTGGATTGATGCCCAGGTTGATCTGAGTATGCGCAGGGCGCACAACCACATTGTTGGTTTTCTCGTGTCGCGGCTCATATGTCCATTACATATTTGCATTATTTCTAACTTTACAGGCAGAGCTGGGCAGAGCGTATAGTGGTTAACATCACTGATTCCAGCTGGACTATGAAATGGGTACAGAAAATAGTCCGCGGCCTTTGTACAGAGGAAGACTACAACAACGAAATGAACGCATTGTTTGTGAAACTTCACTTGCTCGATCCTCAGTCTGTCATTCCAGCTTTTCATTTTCTCCTGAATCAAAGAGGTAACAGAAGCATTCAATTTAGCAATTAATATATATGACTTCAGATTCCTGATATTGCCGCCATTTTCACAGGGAGAGGAAAGGACGGCGTGCGGTGGGTGGTGGTGTGTCTGAGATTCTGTATTTCAGATAATGCCCCCACTCCCCCACCCCCTTCACCCTACCATTCCCTCGCTCCACGAGAAAGACGGAAACTCATCATAGAAATGTACCCATCCGCGCAGCAGTTATAGACGTTACTATTTATAAACCCCACTTATGGCAAGCTTCGTAAAAGCCAGCATTTTGCAAGTATTCCTCCAAACAAAAAAAGGAACCGCGGCACGAGAAAACCAACAAAGTGGTTGTGCGCCCAGCGCAGACTCAGAGAAGCCTGGGCATCCGCCCAGTCTGACCAGAGACTTCGCCGTCCGCATGGAGGTAGCTCAGACACTTAGCTACCCTTTAAGCGCTTAGCTAAGATTCTGATCGGACTGGGTGGATGCCCAGGCTGATCTGAGTCTGCGCTGGGCGCACAACCACGATGTTGGGTTTCTCGTGTCGTGGATTAATTATGTCCAAGGCCTTTTTAAAACAGTGGCTCACAATACTCTATCGGATTGCGGAAGGATCACATCGAGCCGCTGCGGTTCTAATGCTATAACACGTTTAAAGAAGAAATGTGGCGTAAAAAACGTCGAAGAATGGCTTCAGAATCGCATCATTATCATTATAAATATTGCTTTTTGTTGCTGACAATATCAAAACCAAGATCATACTTCCACACTGTTGAAATATGTTAAAAGTTTTATATCAATAAAACTTTTACCGCATTTTTAAAGTGTGAAAGTATCATCTGATCTGTGGCCTGTTAATAAAGATAATGACTGAAATGCTATACATATTGGAGTCTGCATATAATAGTCATACCATGGTTTTTCCGCCTGTACGAGGAGACAATCCACGAGCATTAGCGAGTGGATTATCTCTCGTAGAGGCGGACAAACCATGGTAAACTGTTTTATACCACTCTTATCAGTGTTGACATTGCTCATTGAGAAATATTTCATGCTGAAGTTGGCGTTTTCTAGTAAGGGTGGTATAAGTAATATATGACACTAGTACGAGGGCGAGTCAATAAGTAACCAGCCTATCCCATTTCCGATTGACCGAGACGGTCACGAATTTCATGCCTTGTTTCAATATATGTTTTATACATGGAGGCAAAATTGCACACGTATCGAGTCATTCTGTAATAAGATATTGAATATCAAACATGGCTAGTGATGCGAAAGCACGCTTTTCATCTGAAGTTAAGTACCTCGCTGTAATTCGGTACTTGTATTTAAAAGGTAAAACAGGACAGGAAATACACGGCGAGTTAGCTGATGTTTATGGGTCTTCTGCACCATCGTATGCACAGGTTAAATTCTGGGTAGGGGAATTCAAAGACGGTAGAACGTCTTTAGAAGATGAAGCCAGGTCTGGACGCCCACTGGATGCCACCGACGAAGACATGTGTAACAAAGTTCGGGATCTGGTATACTCTGATAGGCGAATTCAGATGGAAGAAATAGTGAAGGCATTAGGCATTTCACATGGTAGCGTTTCAACGTTTAGGTATGCGCAAGCTAACAGCCCGTTGGGTCCTCAAATCCCTTAGCGATGAGCAAATGGCAGAGTCCACACTTGCAATGTTGCAATGGATGCTGTAGAGCGAAACGGGTACAAATTAATACCACATCCTGCCTATTCGCATGACCTAGCTCCTAGCGACTTCTTCCTATTCCCAAACTTGAAAAAGGATATCCGTGGACGTCATTTCCGGTCTGACGAAGAAGTCGTGGCGGCAGTTGAGGAGTGGGTCAATGGAAAGGTTTCTGACTTTTTCAGTTCTGGGCTGATGGCACTTGGACACCGTTGGTCTAAGTGCATCACACTAGAGGGCAATTACATCGAAACAGAAGAGGTGGACCTCAACCGGAAATAAGTTAGGCTGGTTACTTATTGACACCCCCTCGCATTCAAATAGTAATAATGTAGATGTGCTATCTGAGATTACAGTCTAAGTTGTTAACCCTTACAGCGTCTGCAAATTTTCAAAAACTTATCTCGTCCAAGTTTTTATATTGAGAATTTAAAGGCTAGAGGACAAACAACGCATATCTGAAGCGGGCTCATTATGTGCCATATCTGCGCTGTTTTCAGATTCAATTATATTTTTAGCGCTTTGTCCTAAAAGAAATTTCTCGACAGGCAAACAACATCAAACAGCATTTAATCAGTATCGATTTAGTGTTGTTTGTCCACTGGTTGCCATGCGCTGAATGACGCATTTTCTAAAAAAGAGTTAACGTGAGTTTGAACTTCAAATAACCATTTGCTGTTGTTCGACTGCGGTTTCAATGTTAGCGCATTCGGTATACAAATTTGGGCGATCCTGGTATATGAGTTCTAAGGTACTCTCGAAAAGAAATGATGGTACATGTATGAGGGTAGTGACCTGAGGGTGCTAGGGGAAGTTGTCCCTAATTTGTGAAAATGATGGAAAAACATGGAGGTGTGCTTAGCATGTACTTTTTATGCCCCCGTGACGATAGTCAGGGGGCATTAAGATTTGCCCCTGTCTGTCTGTCCGTCCGTCCGTCCGTTCGTCACCCTTTTTGGTATAGAGTTTGTGTAATCAACTCCGCCCACAGTTTTCAATGGATCTTTTTCAAACCTTGCATACATATTGTGGACATATGGAAGATGTGCATGTAAAATTTTGTTGGAGCTAAAATTAATTTTGACAGAATAACGGCGTTTTGAACTTAGTCATTTTAGGCTAGTTTTTGCATTGCAGGGTATGGAGTTTGTGTAATCAACTTCTCCTACAGTTTTCTATAGATCTTTTTCAAACCTTCCATACATGCTATGGACATATTGAAAATGTGCATGTGGAATGTTGTTGGAGCTAGAATTAATTTTGACAGAATTACGGCCTTTTGTACTTAGTCATTTTAGGCAAATTTATGCATCGCAGGGTCTGGAGTTTGTGTAATCAACTTCTCACCCAGCTTTCAATGGATGTTTTTCAAACCATTTGTACATGCTGCGAACATATTGAAAATATGCATGTGGGTTTTCGTTGGAGCTAGAATTAATTTTGACAGAATTACGGCCTTTTTAACTTTGTCATTTTATGCAAATTTTTGCATTGTAGGGTCTGGAGTTTGTGTAATCAACTCCTCAAACAACTTTCAATGGATCTTTTTTAAACCATTTGTAGAAGCTGTGGACGTATTGAAGATGTGCATGTGGGTTTATTTTGGAGCTAGAACTAATTTTGACAGAAATACAGCCTATTAAATTCAGTCATTTTAGGCATATGTTTGCATTGTAGGGTATGGAGTTTATGTAATCAACTCCTCACACAGCTTTCAATGGATCTTTTTCAAACCATTTGTACATACTGTGGACATATTGAAGATGTGCATGTGGGTTTATGTTGGAGCTAGAATTAATTTTGATAGAAATACAGCCTATTAAACTTAGTCATTCTAGGCATATGTTTGCATTGTAGAGTAAGTACTTGTGTAATCAACTCCTACCACAATTTTCAGTGGCTGTTTTTGAGACTTTGTATACTGTGGACATTTTGAAAATGTGCATGTTGGGTTTTTGATTGAAAAAATAATTACAATTTTGATGGAATTATGGCTTGTAAACTTAGTCATTTTGGGCTGCATTTTTGCACTATAGTGTATGAAGTTTTCGTAATGTTTTCAGAGGATTCCTTGTAGATGGTGTTTGTGCTTAAAAGTTGCTGTAGGGATGTACAAGTCCTGTGACAGGTGCTACACGGGGGCATCATTAGTGTCTTACAGACACAATTTTTTAGTTTATTTTATACATGTATTATTCCTTTTTGTTTCAGCTCTTCCATCTGTTAATTTAGAACTAGCTACCAGAAATTACCTCGGTGGAAAACTTGACTGCACGCCAATTATCAAGTTTGTACAGGACGCCATTTTAAAGGAATCTCTACCTGTGAATGTATCCAAACTGAGTTTGAACGAGATAGAACTATTTTATGGTGTGGAAGTAGACGAATTTATAGTGACTGAGTGTAGGAATCTTGGTGTTTGGAATGGAAACAGACCTACAAATCAGAGAATATCCAAAGCTACGGACAGATGCAGTGTCATGTGACATGTCATTTTGACTGCCACTCCCACCATGGGCGTGTTCGGCTGGGTGTTTCTTGCTTCACGAGTCTAGCGTGAAACACTTTTTTTTTGTACATAGAAAACAGTGATTCACGCTAACAATTGTGAGATACGAAATGCCCAGTGCTTCACGATTCTTAGCGTGAAACACTTTATTTCATTATTTTTTTTGTATAGAAAAAGTGCTTCACGCAAAGTATCGTAAAGCTTGAAATGCCCAGTCGAATACGCCCAATATTGTCATTTATTCATTCTACCGTACTTCATCGGCTACAAGATGGAACAGGTTTTCACCTCACTGAAATGATCCCAAATATCTAAGAAAAAGTCAGTCAGATATTCTACTGTTACATGTATATAGATGTTTCCTTCCAAAACAGTCCCAAAGATCTAGATCCGTCTTATAAGATGGACTTAGATTTTAGGATTGTTTTAGAAGGGAGATACATCCATCTTATAACCGAGAAGTATGATAATAATTATCTGTTCGAATGAAAATTAATGACATTTTTACAGTTTTGTTCTGGTGATTCTTTTGCCCAGTGACCGTAACGTTATATACTGAACATAAACAAAAAAACCTTGAGAGCTTTCATGCCCCCAAGACGATAGTCAGGGGACATAGCGTTTTACCCTAGTCCGTCTCTCCGACAGTCCGTCTGCTCTAAAGAACGTTCGCATAATCAACTCCTCCCACAGTTTTTAAGCAGTCATTATGAAACTTGGCACAAATTTCAAAGGCTTACTGAAGATGTGCACCTGCCTTTTTGAAAAGGGAAGATTCATTTTTTGACAACATTACGGTGTTTTCAAAGTTAGAAATTTTTCGGTGATGGCTACTACAGGATGGCATGTTTGTATAATCAACTTCTTCCACAGTTTGAGAGCAATCAACTTGAAACATTATACAGATGTTACAGACACACTGTAGATGTGCATCGTCTTTTTGGGAAAGAAAAAAAAATATATTTGACAAAATTATGGCATTTTCAAACTGATATTTGTTTTCGGGTTAATTTCCAATACAGGATGAGAAATTCGTATAACCAACTTCTTCCATATTTTTTAAGCAATCAGTTTGAAACTTTGTGACGAGGTAGCAGACCTACTGTAGATGTGGGCCGGCTTTTTAAGTATGAAAAAATATTTTTGACAAAATTACGCCTTTTCAGACTTAGAATATTTTAGGGTATGGCTTATATAGGATGACAAGTATTATCAACTTATTTAACAGGTTTTTGAGAATTGAAACTTTGTACAGATGTTACAGACATAGTGTTAAAGTGCATGCACCTTTTTGAAATAAAAATATATTTTGACAAAATTACTGTTTTTCTAAGCTTAGAATCAATGCTCTCTACAGTTTTCAAGCAATCAATGTGAAGGTTTAAACAGAATTTGCAGACATATTGAAGCTATGCGATTTGATTTTTTTTTATTCCTTTATCATCATTTGAACAACCTTGGTAGTACTTGTATACTTGATGCTACATACCAAGTTCCAAGGCTTCTGTAAAAGAAGATCATAAAAGGTTTTAACCATATATGGGTGTGGCGATCATGTTGGTCATGTGGCCCAGACCATTTGAACAGCATTTCGTTTCCACAAGCCCTTTAGGCTCAATATAAATTTGGTTACTATCGACCCAGCGATTTCAGAGGAGAAGTTGTTTGAAATTGTGGGCGGACGACGACAACGTAAAGCCTGACTATATTATAAGCTTCCCCGCAGCCTCTGATTCAGGTGACCTTAAATCCCTGTAAAAAAGTAGATGTTGAGAGTTTCCCCTCCATTTAACGGAATTCATGGAGACGTTTGCAAAGAATTAGTCCGGGGGCATATGTAGTTTCCGTGAACATTCGTGTTAATTTTTGGCAACATGTATTAACTTCATCAGTGGTGCATACACAATGAAAAAACACATGTTGCCATTTTTTGCTAGTGACTCTTTGGCCGTAACGATCGATTATATACGTTACCTATGTGTCTTTTTGTTAAAACTATGTAATGTCAAGGTAGGCTCCTTATGTTTTTTCTTTTCTTAGTTTTTTTTCTACAGAATCATCTGCCAATATTAGAAAATACAGCTGAGTTTGTTTTTTAACCATTAACCACCACAAGTAGTAACGTACATAACTTTAATTTAAAACATAGTCAAACAAAATGCAACTTCCAGAATTAGTTCACTCTCCCTCACAGAACAATTATAAATATAATATCCAGGTAGATCTTATGGAATACTGTTTACTTGGAGCTGTCAGCCTTATCACCAAGTGGTTTTAAGGACCTCATGAGGTGCGTATTATACGTGACGAAACTAAGAATACTTCAAATGGAAATAAATAAAGACTTGACAAATTCTGATCACGCATACCAGGTTTTGCTGTTTGCTTATTTGTTAAAGCATAAACCGGAAATATTATTGATGTTATTGCCCAGCTACTCAACTTTATGATATTTGAGACAGTAACATACGTGACATCTTTGTATATAAAGCAAAAACTGCTAAAACAGACTTATTACTTAAAAAAACAAAAACAATCTGCAATCATAAACCAGCATTTGATTTGTATAAAGGCGCCAAATAAAGTGATATAGTCAGTTTGATAAAGGTGAAACCTGATCGGCGATTGTCCTTGTAAGTTAAATATTCGCAGTAATCAGAAAGTCAAACTATTATTGAAAAGATCTGGTACATTGAACGCACCAACTGAAAGACTCTTAAACAGATAAATTACCCGACCCTTGAAGAGTGAAGCCACAATGTAATCTAACAAAGCTAACACGAACATTTGCTGACAGAGGATACTAACGTTCTTAAGACTATCACGTTTTTTACGTGACCAAGGGGAACATTATTTTTCGGTTTAAGTCGAGAAACGAACCCCGGGTTTAAACGTTGCATAGTAGCTAATTACATATTACCTATGTCTCGTCTACATATATAGTTCCTAATGGTAATGAACCAGCCGGGACCTCAGAGTATATCGTCGCAGACAATTATAAAAAGTAGAAGGAAAAGATAAAGAAAATAATAAAGCCAGCAGTGTCACGGGCTACCATATAAATGTAAAAAATACATGTATACATGCTCTTTGTTTAAAAATTATATTTATTTCGATGGTGTTATTTTCATTTTTCTCACTAGTATGATTATATACAACAGTCTCTTAAAAGAATTGATTCAGCATGGAACCGATGCTTATTTTTGATTTAACAATTAATTTATTTTTATGGGATAGAGTTCAACAGAGATCTAAGCCACATAACAAAACGGCAAGTAAGGATGACAGAGTATTTCGATGTAGGATATTGCTGTTCGGTTACATCTTGAAGAATCCCAGTTGTTCTTAATGATGTATTGAACAATAATTTTACTTTGCAGCCGATAACAAAACAAAGAGATAGAAAACGGAAAAAGTAACGAATACAACCAGTTACTGAAAAGTTTATAAATTTTATGCCTCATATGCTTAAACAGTAATATGTCAGTTCTGAACAGAAGATAACCAATTGATCCAACTGATGCATACTGTGCATATCAGGTGCTAACCTTAATACCTGATTTTCAAATGATTCCATTGACTTTGAACATATTACCACATTGCATTGCAATAATCAAGGAAAAATAAACTTCTTATTTATCAAATCCTACTGCTATTCCAAATGATCCTTATCCAAATTTTTTAAGAAGAAAATTAAGCTTTATGATGCCAGTAGTATTAATACAACAACTGAAGAAATATACATATTAAAAGTTGAATGATCAAAATCAAAATTTAATTTGTCTTTCGTTACATTAAGCTGTTTGTGATAATGTATCAAAACACAGACGGGGGTGTACAGAATTACCTGACCAAATAAATTTTGGTAATATTACGAGCAAAACATGCCAGGAACAGACCGATAATAATACACAAAAAATATCAGTTTTCATTGTTACATTGTCACAGTGATAATAATATATTGAAGTGTAACCGATGGGAGGAACAAAAACGGGTAACGTTGAATACAATTCATCATGTAAGTTATAATTATGGGATTAACACAAACTTGCTTATGAGGCGATACTGTGCAAAAGGCTGTTGAACGAGATGCAATCGACATCATAGCAATAAGGGTGTTAATAACGGCAAACTGAGCCGATACCTGTCAGCTGCCACAGCTGGCAGGCTATTTAGCGTGTAGGTTGTCTGATTGGATCGGTTGACAGCACCGATTGGATAATGTATCAGCTGTGTGACAGTTCTAAACCTAGACATGAACAACTTATGACTAATATTGACTTCTACATATTTTCGTTGTCGCATGTAATTCTAATTGATAAGTTTTGTGATGTTGCTATAAGTCAGATTAACCGTTAAGAAAATGCAACATGCTTCAGATGTAAAGATCTATGCGTCTTGCTGAGTTCTTATGTGTAATAAATAGCAAACATTGCCATCTTGGTATTAGTGGTAAGTTAAATGCGTTCTCTGGCATCTGCGAACTGAGCCTTTGAAAACAGTTTTCTCAGTTAAAAGAAAACAAACATTATCCCTGATAGAGTACAAACTTGTAACGTAATCTTACTGTTAATTAACCTTTCCCGTACAGGACAACCCATTATTATCATAGTTTAAAGACATATAGCATTGGTGTTTCTTCACGGTTAGATGTACATCTGTTAATTTAAAAACAACACATCCTAAATTCATTACAGCGATTCATTCAGATCATGGTTGTTTATTTTATCATTTATGCTTAGTTATATACGTTACAGGTCTTGAGTGACGGAGAACTTATCTTTTTTTAAGATAGTTCAGTTTGTTCTATATTTCAAGATATTGAAAAAAAAAACAGTCATATTTATAAATTCAACTGTTCTTTACATTTCACATGTACAGCTGGTAGCTGTAAAGGCTATTTTTACCCGACCCACTACGTTGAGTAGTTTCTAGGTAAAATACTGAAATATAATGTGGCAACAACAATTTTTGATCTTCAAAGAGCATGTGCTTGATGACTATGATAAAAGCATAAAATTAACAGTTATGCAAACATGGTCCCACATGTATTGCACATGACCCTGAATTATTATCCCCGCGGACAGATTACCGTTATGTAACGTAATGTTACTGTTTGAGTGCCTTTTGAATAAAATACAAATATTATTATAGCAGAGTGAATGTAAGAGTGGCCTTTTTCATGCTTACATGTACACTTTTCATCTTAAAACATAATACATCCTTCCAAAAGCCGTTAGCTCCTCTCACTAGTGTTTTGGGAATTCTTAAAAAATAAGGTACATTCTGTCTTCAGTTGATATTGCCACTGCTAACTGCAACCTAACTGATCAGAATATATCAAGAAATTATTTCAAAGGTACGAGAAGCATGATTCAAAGACAACTGATATCTTATGCTCATTAAGGACCACATGTATATACTTTATTCCACCAATTTGGTATAATTCTGGTAGTTCATTCGAATTTTGGTAACAGTTATTTACGTTACAAATATATCATTGCAACTGACCAATATTTTAGGACTACATATTGCTTTTTATATTTTAGAATACTGAAAACGACATATTTATGACATAAACCATTTTTACAACTCTTTTGTTACAACTGGGTGTTGTATTGGTCAGAGTTACCCCACCCACTACTTTGGCTATTTTCTAGGTAAAATGATGAAAGAAAAAATGGCAACAACCATTTTTCAACTTCTAAAAGACTGTCCTAAGTGACTATGATAAGGGCATAAAATTAACATTCATGTTCACGGGACCCCCTTTTTAAGACATATGCCCCTGGACTAAATGAAGGATACATGTATCTCTTTAAATTTTGCTTGAAAGTATTTCTTGGTCTACACACAGCTTGACACTTTGAAGCCCAGAAATGAAACTGTTGAATTTGCAAACAGTATACACCAAGATGTAGCAGCTTATAATGAGCCAGAGCCGCGACACGACTAAACCAACAAAGTGGCATGTGCGCACATGGAAGACTCAGATCAACTGATCAGCCGCCAAGTCTGACCAGACTCTTCTCTAAGCGCTTAAAGGTAGCTAAGGGTATAAGCTACCTCCACGCGGACGGCAAAAACTATGATCAGACTGGGCGGACTGTTTGGCCCTTTGAATCTTTTTTTCAAACGTAGATTTTGTCTGCTTTTGTGGCGCTTTAAGGCCCCTTTTCACATCACAGTGATAACTCAGATTAGCTAATCTGTGGTCTATTTTACCGTAAGACGCAATGTAAAATTTTGGTGTTCCGAATGTTAATCCGTGTACTAAGAAATCCGGTCCAAATGTTACGATCCAGAAAGGTAAATATGTAATAGTGTACGTACTTAATTAAGCTGCGCTTACATGGGCAAAGTTTCTGAGACAAAGACGGTTTGCCACAGAAAAATGTGCTCGTGTAAATGCCAAAATATGACAATGTTTCTTTGACAAATATATATGGTAAAGTTACTTCGATAAATTAAATTTGTCCGTGTAAACGGAAAACTATGCTATTCATCGATTTCCTTTCGTTGACTGGGCGGTGCTTATTTCTGACCTTACCTTCGACGAGTATTTTTTCTAAAAAAGGTATAATGCAGAAATGATTATTATGCCCACTCGCGCAGAACAAAGCTCATCTTTACAAAAGGCACGGAATGATCGGAGATCGCACAACAGGATTTTTTTTTCTCTTTCAATCCAGCATACAGACAGCGTCTAAACAACGTTATGACGGCGTCGATGCAACGTTATCACATCGGAACACCTTTGTATGTATACACGTCAATAAAGTGTTATTACGTTGCATCGCCGTTCCTCCGACGTCGTTTCGACGTAGTGTGCCTGTATGGAAACTGTTTATCATTTGCGATGACCGATAGCGTTTACCGGGCATTTTTAATCTGCCAATTATGCCTAACAACTCATGAGCATGCTATTTTACCGATTTTTCATGTGCACTGCTCGATTTTGACATTGAATGGCAAGCCCCTAACAGCACTGCCCAGTCAACGAAAGGAAATCGAGGAATATAAGCGTGGAAAATGTGACAAAGATTTTGTTTCATTGCTTCAGGTAACTTTGACGAATAATATTTGGTCGTGTGAACACTGCAGCAAAAATTTCATTGCCAAAGTTTATTTGGCAAAGATTCTATGTCACATTTCCTTTAACATACTTAATTGGCATACTTTCTTTGTTAAAGTTTCTGTGGCATAGACACTTTGCTCGTGTAAACGCGGCCTTAATGTTGGACCTAGGATCTGAGAACATTTCATCTTAGAGGGATTTGCTTTAAATAACACGCCTGGTAAACTTGCACCGTCAATGGACGGACGAACTGCGCCCCGTTACTGCGGCTATGGATACGTTCCGCTGAGGTACGTGGGATCACGTCGAGGAGAATTGAAATACACACACTCGCACTGCCATTCCTGCTTGGAAATTAAAGACAAATTCAAGCTTTCACAAATGGATTTGCAATTTATAACAATTCTATTCGACCCGCGCCGAGTGTGTGTAAAGCACACTAAAAGAAAAGTTCTGTTACCAAAGGTAAATATATCGAAGACAATGTATGAGAGATATGTTACCTATGGTAAACAATGTAAACCATGCGTTATAAATATGTTATACATGGTAAACAATATAAACCCAAACACGAGAAACATATTACCCATGGTAACAATATGAAAAACATGCATGAGTGATACATTACCTATGGTAAACAGTATGTAAACCATGCATGGGAAATATGTAACAGTGGTTCACAATATCAAAACCTTGCGTCAGTAATATTTTACGTGTGGTAAATTCAATGGAAACGATGCGTGAGAAATATGTTACACATGATAAACAATATTAACACCAGGCGAGAGAAATATGTTACATACCGTAAACAATATCAAACTATGCGTAAGAAATGTTTTGCCTATGGTAAATACTATGAAAACCATGTAAAAAGGATTTGTTACCTATGGTAAACAATATGAAAACCATGAGAAATATGTTTCCCATGGTAAACTATACGAAAAACATGCATGACTAATAACTAACAACTGGCAAACAATATGAAAAACTTGCGTGAGATATATGTTACCCATGGTAAACAATATCAACACCATGCGTGAGAGATGTGTAACCAATGATAAACAATATGAAAACCTTGCGTGATAAATATGTTACCAACGGTAAATAATTTGGAAACCAAGCGCAAGAAATATGTTACCCATAGTAAGTAATATGAAATCCATTCATGAGAGATATGTTACCTATGGTAATCAATATGAAAACCATGAGTGAGAACTTTGTTACACATGGTATCAATATGAAAACCATGCGTAAGAAATATATATCCACTGGTAACAGTATGAAAACCATGCATGAGAAATATTTTACACATGGTAAACAATATCCAAACCATGCGACGGAAGTGGTAAATACTATGAAAATCTTGCATGAAAAATACGTTACGCATGGTAAACAATATAAAAACTATGCGTGAGAAATGTCACACTTGGTGAACACTATGAAGAACATGCGTGAGAAATATGTAACACATCGTAAACAGTAGTCTGGCCCCAGACCCTATGTTTAAAATTTCTCTACTGCTGAATCTGACCATTGGAAGAGAGATAAGCTTATATTTGCAGATTCGACTGGAGCCAGTCTACGTAAACAGTATCAAAACCATGCGTCAAAAATATGTTACTCATGGTAATTATTATGAAAAACACGCATGAAAGATATGTTAACTATGGTAAACAATATGTGAACTTGCATGAGAAATGTGTAACTCATGGTAAGCAATATGAAAATCATGCGCGAGAAATACGTTTCCCATGGTAAACAATATCAAAACACGCATGAGAAATATGTTACCCATGGTAAATAATAAGAAAACCATGCGTGAGAAATATGTTATTCATAGTAATCAATATGAAACCCATGCGTGAGAAATATGTTACCTATGGTTAACAATATGAAAACCATGCGTGAGAAAAATGTTATCAATGGTAAGAAATATGAAAAACATGCGCGAGAAATACGTTACCCATGGCTTACAACATGAAAACAATGCGTGAGAAATATGTTACTCACGGTAAACAATATGAAAACCATGCATGAAACTATAGTTAATGGCTGTCGACCGAGTTGATACTGTTTTCGATTGTCTCGGTAGACCACCATTTTTGCATGTATGGTAATTGACTGACTCGGTCGAAAGCACAGGTAGCCAAACTGGAATTGGAAGCACAGTTTGCCCGTCTCAGGCTGCAGAGATGCCAAAGACTAGTCTAGATCATAATCCTATGCTTTACATAATTGAGCTGTAACACAACAAAAACAAAGTGGCATATGTGCCCAGCGAAGTCTCAGATCAGCCTGGAAATCCGCCGAGTCTGAGCAGAGTCTTCACTTCCGGTATGGAGGTAGCTCAGACCCTCAGCTATACTTTGAAAGCACAGCGAAGACTCCGATAAGGCTGGGCGGATGCCCAGGCTGATCTGAATCTTTGCTGGGCACGCATGCCACTTTGTTGGTTTTCTCATGTTGAAGCCCAATTTTTTATTTGTTTAAAACGAAAAAAAGTATAACTAAAGATATTATAATGTAATTTTATTCAAATTTTCCTTCCTTTCTTTCAGTGGGAAAGGTAACAAGAAACGTAAAGTTGCTGCCTATCGTCCACATTATGGTCAGTTGGGTGAGCTAAGGTCTCTAGTAGAGCGAGACATTCCTATGGTGGCGCTTACTGCTACAGCTACCAAAGACACCAGAGAAATCATTATGAAGGATTTGTGCATGACAAACTGTACACAAGTCATCATAAATCCTGATAAGCATAACGTCAAATACAGTGTAGTAAACTGTGGAAAGGACATAAGTGAAAACTTTAAATGGCTGCTTGACCTTTTAGTTGAGAATGGTGCAAACTGTCCCAGGATAATAATTTTCTTCAGACAAATAAGGCAAATTTCTGAAGTGTATGAGTACTTGGAGACACAACTAGGCATGAAGCAGTTTGTATGTGTTGATGGAATGTCTAAAAACGGTTACTGGAACAGAGTGTTTGGTATGTTCCATCTTACAACAAGTGAGAAAATAAAACGTGCAATATGCAGTTCATTTCAAGAGGAAGGCGGTGTCATAAGGGTTGTGTTATGTTCTACATCATTTAGCATGGGCCTGGATGTCAAAGATGTTCATACAGTTATCCACTATGGACCAGCTAATGATATTGATGATTATTTGCAAGAATCTGGTCGAGCAGGACGAAATCCCTCAGTGAAGTGCGATGCAGTGCTGCTTAAGTACAAACAATGCCTTAGTAGCCAGAACATAACAGCAGCCATGAACAATTATGTGAAGGCTGAAACATGTAGAAGGTTGCAATTGCTTAAACCATTTTCAGAGGAGGCTCAGTCACTTCTTCCGAAGCATAGCTGCTGTGATATTTGTGCAAGCATATGTAGATGTGCCTGTTTATGTGCTGGTAGCTGTGTATGTTCAAACCCATGCTCTGGTTCAGATTCAGCAATCATGAGTCGCATAAGAGATTCACTGAAAACAAAAGTAGAACCGCAAATCTCATCAGATTCATCCTCAAATGAAGAGTTTTCTAGTGACAGTGACATCGAGAAATACATCAGTAAAAAGCCACATGCTGTAGCACTCTCAGACTCTGAATAATGAGAATCAAAATATGTTAGCATTCATTAAAGAATTATTATAAAAATGCCATGCTGTACGGAAGAAGAGAAATGCAAAAATCCAAACCAGCGTGTGCAGCAGCTCTGCTGAACTTGTCCTGACCAATCTACTTCATAATTTAGCCACGACATGACAAAACCAACAAAGTGGCATGTGCGCCCGCAAAGACACTCAGATCAGCCTAGGCATCTGCTCAATCTGATCAGAGACTTTGCTCTACACTTAAAGGGTAGCTAGGGGTCCAAGCTACCTCCATGCTGACAGCAAAGACTGATTAGACTGGGCAGATGTCTAGGCTGATCTGAGTCTTTGTTGGGCGCGCATGTTACTTTGTTGGTTTTGTTGTGTCGCAGCTCGTAGGTTTGCTGGATTCGTGTGATATGCAGTTTCACATTTTATGACACCACTCATTTATCAAGGGTCTCGTGGCATTTTCATATCAGACTTGTGATTTTGGTGCTTTGAAGTGTTCTACTTCAGTCCATATATTTCAGTCATTTTTAAATAAAAAAAATCGACCGCACAGTATGAGATCCGCGGATTGGACATTTGGCTGCAGAATACCGATTGAGTTAAATCGATGTCATTGTGAAATGAGTTTGCTTGTGCTAAAAACTCGGCCACCATGCGTGTCTGGAGTTTGGTTATGCTAAAAACTCGGCCACCATGCATGTCTGAGAAAACCTCTGTACATACAACAAAATCCTGTTCGTGGTGTTGCTAATTTGATTCTGTATTATCACTTATTCGATCTTTAATACTCACAAATTGATGTGATTTTTATGATATTACAAACTGTATTTCTCAGGTTCGTATAATATCGATTTTTGATGTTACTATTTCCAGTTTGTGACCGCAAAAATGATCTGTGATACCCTAGAATAGGTATAAATTGGTGATATCACAAAATCGAATAAGCGATGCCACAGAATCAAATTTTTCATATCATAATGTTGGAGTTTTATAGTAAATGGCTCTTTGTCCAGAATTGGTTCACCTTTAAAATAAAAACTACTTACAAAATAAAATAGTGACTGAAATAAAATAATGCTCTTAATTTTCATTTCACGATGTTGATTTTCGTCTGATGTATATTAGGCAATCGTCTGTCCGTTCATTGCCAAGAATCTTCCCACTGGGCACACAAGGTTTAGTCAGAACTGTTTCAATGTTGTTTCAGTGTTTATGTCTGCTGGGTTTAACAACTTACTGTGCTAAAACTCTAACAGATAGTCAGTAGTAATCAGTTTTTACAGAGTTATATTCATTTTATGTCTGATATAGTGCATAGCTGCTTATATGCAAATACGCATATGCGTATCAATATTCTGTCAAACTGACAAATTTTAGATGCGCTTGCATATTTGAATGCTGAAATTTTATTTATTTGACAAGATTTCAATACCAAATGCCTACAGACATAAAAAATTATCACATATATCAGACTTTCTAAATGTTACCTATCTAAGAAGTCCTCTCAGCGAACTACCTTTTAAATAGAAATAATAATACTACCTTAGCCTTCACAGGACTGAGGTAGTGATATTACTTCTACCTTTTAAAGAACAGTGAAGCGCTTTTTTAACCGACCACCATCTTACAACCGTCCTTACCCACTCACCACAGTTTTGAAGTCTTAATTCATTTGAGCCGCGACACAAGACATTAACATTGTTGTGCGCCCAGCACAGACTCAGATCAACCTGGGCATTTACCAAGTCTGATCAGAGTCTTAGCTCTCCGCGTGAAGGTAGCTTTTTACCCTTACCTACCCTTTAAGCCCTAAGAGTCTGATCAGACTTGGCAGATTTCCATGCTGATGTGAGTCTGCGCTTTGCGCATAACCACTTTGTTGGTTTTGTCGTGTCGCGGCTCATATTAGTTAAAGCCAAATGATGCAAATGTTACGACCTCAGTAAAAGTGTTTAGCAGAGTACTTTTTTAAAGAGCTAGATATCCAGTCTCGCACACTTTCCATGTCCAATTCACTGAAAGGGTTAGGTGAAACCACTTGGAAAGCTTCGTGACTACGCCCTGGAATACATTTGAATACTTCATTCTGAATGAGTTGATTCACAATCAAATCAATGTCTTGACTTAAGTCTGCATCGAAGTGTACACCTGATGCTTCATGAACATTTGACTGCCTGTCAAAGTTTTTCACAGCAAGATATGTGCTTAAAGCACTCCTGCTAACACGTGAAACTGTTTTTTCAGTGAAAATACCTCTGAAGCTATGGGCTTCGTCCTTAAATATCTTGTTGCAATGTTCTACATCAAGATCGTTGGGATGATTTGTGTCTTTTTTACCCCTATGATTTACAGTTCTGTTCCATTTAAGTCTGTGTGCTTGTCTCTCACTTAGTAGAATTTTGGACTGACAGATCGTTTCAAGCATGCCATATGCGTATTTTGGGCAACTGTTTCCTTTATACAGTAAAACAAGGTACTGATTTATTAACATAATCCTTTCACCATCACCCATTGCAATGGCATCATTATGATTAAGGCGAAGTAGGCCAAGTGTGAGAGTTAACTTTGTATAATTGAGAACCATGTCTTTGTCCTTTGTTGTGGTACTTTTACTGTTGTTTGGCATATTATCACTGAACATTGGGTCTTCGTGGCCATGAGCTTTATTTTCATGTTTTCTTAGTCTGGCAACTTGTTTATATGCTTTTCCACAATAGCGACAGGTCAAAGAATTGGATTGTAGACCGTACTCTGGTAGAGAGCAAACATCTATTGAAACATTATTTCAACAAAACACCTTGCTTGTTCTAAGATATAGGCCTTCATCTTATTGCTATTTCCTATATGTCCTGAATATGTGTTAAATTTTGGTTCACTGTTCAATGAATCCATACCAAAATGTTTAAGGGCACCAGCCACTATATATGCATCTGTAAATTTATCAGCCATCAGAGCACAGGCATAATAATTTCCAGAGGGGTCTGCAGTGACATTTTTCGCATTAGTAACATTTCTAGCAGCAAACATCGTTCCGATGTCTCTTGGTGACACTGTAGAATAAAGATTCTTCCATATCACTTTTAAAAACTCGGCTTGATTATGGAACTCTTCCATTTTTGGAATTAAACCCTCTAGTCTCAAAGAAGGGGTCTCATCATCTCTGACAGACATCTGAGCCTGTTTGTGTCTCTCAAACGTAAGGTAGTCTCCCCCACTTAGTGTCTTTACAGGTGCAGTATCAGAACAAGGGTCATGACCGGGGACATATTCATGCATGAATTTGCAAATGTCTGCCATATCTTCGTTCTTTGATTCATTCTTTTTCAGCACTCCCATGTTAACCCTTACTGTTCGATTTTGAGTTTCCTTCATGTGTGAATGTTCAATATACTGGGGTATCACATTCTCGTATGGAGCAAAATACGGTATGAGTTTACACCATCGCTTGGCAGTAAGAAATGTGAAATTCTGCATCATGCTTTCCCTTTCCTCACCTCCGGGTATCAGCTGACCAAAGGGTGCTGTTGCTGCATCCTGAAGTGGATGGGAGTCATCCAGATCATTTCCACTTACTCTGTTCTGGTAGGCACATATTTGGTACATATGTTGATCTTTGTTTTGGTTACTCACAGTCATCTGTCTAACTTTAGTTATCATATCTACATTGTCTCCTGTAAAGTAATATCCAGGATGCATTCGCTTTCGGTGAAGTTTAAGCTCACTTTCAATGGCTGACATCTCAAGCACAAGTTCAGTTACACTTGTTCCAGCGCTCATACATAACTCGATGGTATCTTGTATATATGAAATTTGTTGTAGAAGTTGTCGCTCTATCTCTTCTTCTTCTCTTATTCTATCTTGCCACATTACTAAATCTGTATTCCATTTCTCTGCAACATTGTCTGCTAAATCTATTGTGGCTCTATAACTATGGCAATCACTGGTGGCTTGCATGCGGTTGAATCCAGATTTCTTCATACCTCCTTTCAAAAATATAAGGTCATTGATGCGTTGCATTGCTTTCATATCTTTATTATACAAATTCAGGAGTTTGCATCCAGCAGATACCTGACTTGGTAAAAGTGTCTCTGCCTTCTTGCGTATATTTATGTGTTCTCGTTGTTGGTTCTCTGATGCTGTTATTATGAATCTGTGAAAAGTTGGGGCCTTTTCTTGCCATTCCTCTGCAACACGTTTAAAAGAAAAAGAAACAAGATCATCTCTGTCACAATGCCGTAGCACACTATCTGTTCTGACAGAACATAATTGTTTGATTTCTCCTGCTAGTGTCTTAAAGACAGAATCATTGACTCGGTCATATATTTCTTGTATTTTTAAGACTTCTTCAAATATCTGGCTGTCTGTACCTTACAACAAAGCTTGAAATAACTCATCATACTTTGGATCAACGGCTTTAGCAAACACACTGGAATCACCCTGAAATAATAAAGTATAGATATCAGAAACTGTTGATGCTAGTACTGATTTTACAGACTCTCTAAACATATCTAAAATAATAATATGAGCAGCGCACATGAGTGCGTGATACCCCCACCACTGCAAACCTATTTCTCACTTCGATTTGCCAGGCCACGTAGCGCAATCGGTAGGGCACTTGACTCATAAGTCAGAGGTCCTTGGTTCAAAACCCGGTATGGCCACATACTTTTGTTTCTCCTTCCGCTGATTCAGAAGGGCAGTTGTCAGTTTCTAGCATTAACAATCCTAAGTGAGACATTCTTAGTACAAATGCATATGCAAAATTTGAATGAAATCCGTTGATAAATACTCAAGTTAGCGAATAGAAACGAAGTGTGGACGGACGTACTACAGACAGACAGATGGACAGACACGGACAACCAACATGAAAACATAATACCCCGCCACAAATGTGTGGCGGGGTATAATAAAATAATAACGAACTTTTCAGAGAGGGGAACTTTTTTTATTATTCTTTTGCGAGGCCATCTTATCTCTGGGCATGGTTCATTTGCCAAATATAAAATTTGATCTGCTGTCAAGATTTTAATTACAATGATAGGATGATTTCATTTTATTTATTTATTTATTTTTTTTTTTTTTTTTTTTTTTTTTGATTTTCATTATAGAATATGAAAATAGCCCTTGAATCTGTGGACAAGTCAATTTCATAAAATTTAATGCAAACAGTTAAGCCTTCCTTGAAACAAGCTAATCTTCGTCTATACTGTTTGCTTAAGTACTGTCCTAATGTTATGAGAGATTGCAAAGCAAATAAAGGTCATTATTACTGTCTCAGGAAGTCTTAGTTCAAGGCAGTGAAATGAAGACAGAAAGATTGGTGAATGACACTGTCAATAATCAAACCTGTCATAAGGGTTAACCCAAGTAGGCACTCACAAAAGACTACTTAAGAAAGGTGACCCCTTAATACAGGTTCAATTGCACTGTATTTTGGTTCAAGGAATCAAAAAAGGTGGCTGCTACAGCAAATGCCCCACCCTTTAAGATAGGGTTGAGTGTAATTACCTCCGACAGATGGTATCTAAAGGGCTCCTCGATGGCCTGTGTAGATGTCGTGTCATCGCTGGCCTGTGTTGATATCATGTCATCGCTGGCCTGCATTGATATCGTGTCATCGCTGGCCTGCGTTGATATCGTGTCATCACTGGCCTGTGTTGAGGTCGTGTCATCGACAAAAAGAGCCTTCCTTTTGCTGCTGGTTGTCTCCTCACTAGCCAGTCGTTTAATTACCCTGTGGCCATGTGTAACTTCAAGGCGCTTTCTAGCTTCTTGATATGCATCTTTGAATTTTGTTAAATGACGGTCAATGGTTGAAAGTCTTCGCACACAGTTTCTGCAGCTAATATCGCTATGTCCTTCCTCTGTTATTTGGATTTGTAATAGTTTTTCAATTAACAAGTATAGGTCAGTTTTATTACCTCTGTGAATTAAAAATCTCCTGTCTCTCTGATATTGTATTGTCTCACCACAAAGAATGCACACTGACTGTTTGGTAGTTGGCGTTAACTTTATTTTTATGTCCACTTTTGTCGGAGTTTTAAACTCCATGATATAGTTGTAGAAATTCACAACACTGACCCAAAATTCACAAACAAGTTTTAACATAGATTATGTAGCTCCAGATAAGATGTGTTTTGAGGATAAGTCAGATAATTTCTGTTCATTATATACATAAAGCATATGTTGTAGCCCCTCAGTTGAATATCCTCATAAACTGAATTCTCATGTGGGACCACAACTTATGCTGAAATCAAATAAGTAAATTATATAAAAATATTCAACAAAACTCCATCCTTACCTAGAGCTCTGCAGAATACACTATTTAAATACCACAGGTATAAACAATTTGGCTGACCAAAACAAATTGATTTGGGAAAACCACTAAAGATAAGGATCTGTGTTGACCTAATGGATATTTTATGGCTCTGGCAATTGCTTCAATCAACACAGAAATTGATAACAGCAGTATCATTTTTCAGTGCCTGATGTGAGAGTTACCAGTCGATTCTGACCATTGGAAGAGAGATAAGCTTATATTTGCAGATTCGACTGGAGCCAGTCTACGTAAACAGTATCAAAACCATGCGTCAAAAATATGTTACTCATGGTAATTATTATGAAAAACACGCATGAAAGATATGTTAACTATGGTAAACAATATGTGAACTTGCATGAGAAATGTGTAACTCATGGTAAGCAATATGAAAATCATGCGCGAGAAATACGTTTCCCATGGTAAACAATATCAAAACACGCATGAGAAATATGTTACCCATGGTAAATAATAAGAAAACCATGCGTGAGAAATATGTTATTCATAGTAATCAATATGAAACCCATGCGTGAGAAATATGTTACCTATGGTTAACAATATGAAAACCATGCGTGAGAAAAATGTTATCAATGGTAAGAAATATGAAAAACATGCGCGAGAAATACGTTACCCATGGCTTACAACATGAAAACAATGCGTGAGAAATATGTTACTCACGGTAAACAATATGAAAACCATGCATGAAAAATATGTTATTCATTGTAAATAAAATGAAACCCATGTGTGAGAAATATGTTACTCATGGTAAACAACATGATACCATGCGTGAGGAATATGTTATCCATGGTAAACAATATGAAAACCATGCGTAAGAAATATGTTAGCCATGGTAAATAATATGAAAATCAGGCATGAGAGATATGTTACCTAAGGTAAACAATATGAAAACCCTGCGTGGGAAATATGTTACGCATGGTTAATAATATGGAAATCATTCGTGAAAAATATGTTACCCATGGTAAGTACTATGAAAACCATGCCTGAGAGATATGTTACCTGTGGTAAATAATATGAAAACCATGCGTGAGAAATATGTTACCTATGGTAAATAATATGAAAACCGTGCGTGCGAAATATGTTACCCATATATACCCAGTATGAAAACCAATTTAAACTTTCTGAAACACTCAAATGTTTTTAAAATGCTAGCGTCCAAAACTGCATATCTCGTTAGCATGCTTTACACGAAAATATAAATGTTTGCAAGTATTTTGTGTATTAAATGGCTGGTTTTGATTAGAAACTGTTAGATCCTCGACTAGCGTTAAAAGAGATTGTTATGGCGTCGCGATTGCGATAAATACGAGCGTAAATACAATGTGGTCGGGAGTAATCTAACATTCGTTCGATAATCTCTTCCTGTTCAAAAATTATAAAATTTAATGTAAAATTAGCGTCACGGATATTTCCCTTTTTGTAAACATTTTTCATAAAGCCTTAATTTGCCTACCAACACCTTTGAATATATTGTGAATCTAGCATTTGAGGAAGTCTATCTACCAACCGAAAATATACCTAATTTTTCACACCTGCACTTCACTCTGCAAAAAAATAAAGATAAAATAACCATATATCCATGCTTCTAAGACATTTGTTTATAAACACGGGCTTCACGGAAATTAGCGAAAAAAGCTGAATCGTTTCCCTGATCACAGGTCCTGATGACTGATTGTCGTATCAGCAGAAATCAGTGTACACAATGTATTCTGATTATGAACCATTTAAGTTACATTTAGTTTTGCCGTGAATTACGCAGGAACCTGGCTGGCCATCACTCGCAGCTGATTGTGAATTTGTTACCTGGAAGACCGATCCAACAGTACTTGAGCGGAGTTCACCAGTCCATTAAGTAAGGTATTAGCAGCACCACAGGGTATAAACCAGTCCGCCAATTTTCGCTTCCTGCAGAGACTGTCCGTCATATTTGGCTTCCGCCGAGACTGTTCGTGATCTCTCGCTTTGTGCTGAGATTTCTGTACATGATAAATGGCTTCCTGCAGAGGCTGTCCGCGTGATTCTGCTTCCTGCCGAGGCTCTCGGCAGGAAGCAGAGTCACGTAGACAGAGTCGGCAGGATGCCATTCGTCGATGACGGTAGTCCCTGCAGGAAGCAAGAGATCGCGGACATTCTCGGCGGAAGCCAAATATGACGGACAGTCTCTGCAGGAAGCGAAAATTGGCAGACTGGTTTAAACCCTGTGAGCACGGGTAGCTTAAGACTTTCGGCATTACCGTCAGTGATGTAAAGATGAAGACAAAAGTAAATGAGTATGATTGCCTTGCCTGACCAGGATGTCTTGTGCGTCATAGATCAGAATGGACAGAAGAGGGCCGCAGGTTCACCCATTCGATTAGTCCTCAGTGCCATCGCCAACTGGAGCACCGCCCTTTAAGGTGTGCATTCTGTTCCGTTATTTGTGTAAGCCCGTTGTTTACCATAAATCGATCGGCAATGATCAGTAACTTATATTATCAAATCCCAGAACCCGCTCTCAAAATCAATAGGGAAAGCAGCACACACACATGGAAAAATTGACACAAGTTCGCGAAAGACACGCACGGTAAACCGAATGAACAGCTCTTTTCAAAACAGGTTGTCATTCAGCCACCCTAATCAAAACCAGCATCAACATCTATTTTTACCTATTTTTTAAAGAGCTCTAGCCTGAGCAGAGTTCACCTGTCAATCAGTTAAGGTATGAGCTGCACGGATATCTGGCCGACCCGGACTCGAACCCAGGGCCTCTTGCTAATTTTGAGACAACTGAGCTGCATGGCCGATCTTTGGCATTTCACCTTTGCTTAATTAGATTCGTTCCTGTCCTTTCCCGGAAGCCGTACAAACTAACGAGACATGCGCGGGATTTTGGGATGCCCACGGACCTAGCCGTAGACGCACACAGGCAACTAAATTTCACAGGGGAAGAAAAAATCGTGACTGACAGGGGTGCGAACCCAGGGCCTCTCGATAACCTTGAGACAACTGAGCTTCTGAGTCACACGGCTATGATATTTAGTTTTGGTTAATTTGCCCTACGTAAAGTACACCACTGCCAGTGCGAACAGGAGCAAACAAATGCGCAGACTGTGCCGAAGACTCACCACATGAACGTGGTCTAAGGTCCTACTTCACTAGTAGACCAGACACTTACAGCAATAATAGCTTTCGGATAAAACACTTTCCTGTATAAAAACCGTTACGTTCAGGATTAAAATATGCTTACTGTCCCCGCTATAGTGAACATGTAGCCCTGGGGTAAGCTTCCAATTCGGGCCTGTAATTGACTATCGCAGCCTGTCAGTCAAAATATGCATTGAACAGTGAAATACAGTGAACACCTGGGACAAACAAAATTTAATGCACATGTCACATGTGTTTTCGTGACAAAATTTTCTTCTATCCAATATATTCCAGACTGTTCCACTGCTATGTTATAAAATTTAAAAACTGAGAAAGGTTCTAAATACAGTTAAATAAAGTCGACAGGCGGAGCGATAAGGTAAAAAACCATTCAGCTCAAAAAGGCTAAGGTAGCTGTCACAACTCACCGGATAGCATTTAGGGATGTCCGACGGAATACATTCTCAATCCATTTGTCTCCGTCTGCATGCGTTTTCTTGTCTGTTTCTCACTGATAAATGTGCTCCTTCTCAGGCGAAGTCCGTTTAATCCGGCGGAACGTTTTGTGCATGCACAAAACTTAGAACGGTCTCCATCGGACAAAAGCGCCCGCTGGTTGTGCGGTAGCTATGCGCTGGCACGTGTTTTGTTCGGACTCTTTAGTTTCTTGTTCTGTACTGGTCTAATTCACGTCTGTTTATGTCCGGTGGACCAAATTCGCGGCCGGACTACAACCTGACATGCAACGGGTCAACCGGATATGTTTCGGAGACTGACCGCATGTTCAGCGGATGATTACTGATAAAGAATGCATGAAAACTGATGAAGGAAACTCCAGGAAATGACTTTATATAAAAGCATTTTGCTAACTGTCAAATCCTGATACTTTTGAAATTGTATTATAGTATACGTATGTACTTTATAATTAATAAAATATCGTTTAAAGTAAAACTGATGATTAACGGGTATGGAACTTTGCTCCATGGGACTAGCATAATGACGTACATCTTCTGGGGAATAAAAGACATGGCTTCCCTGTCCCACTCGCTCATTACCTTCCTGTATACCATGGCTGAGGACCTTCTGGAACTTTGAGGACCTTCATCAATACATGATGGAGTGCAGTTTATAGCAGCCCGGAGACTGACCTGCTAGATTACAGTCTGAACAGCTTTGCTCATGCATTTGTGGAAATCCTGATCTGGAAGGGTTATGTTAGTTGTCCGCACTCCAAGCAGCCATTTGAGAATATGATGAACTCCTTACGCTGGTCAAGAAACGGAAACTAAGGTGGTTTGGCCACGTCTCAAGGTCTTCTGGTTTAGCAAAGACAATTCTTCAGGGCACAGTTAAAGGAAAAAGAAGAAGAGGTAGACAGAAGAAGAGGTGGGAAGACAATATCAAGGAGTGGACAGGAATGGATTTTGCAAGCTCAACTAGAGCAGCTGAAGACAGGACAAGGTGGAAAGGGATTGTTTTGAAGTCATCTGTGGTGCCCCAACGACCTAGTAAGGTTATGGGATAGAATAGATAGAATAGAAATGACTTTTATTGCGTCATGGCTTTATGGTTATGTTTCTGTCATAGATTTACACCTGATTGCAAGTGTCGCCAATCGACAATAATTTCATATCGATTTTTTTCTGTAAACATGTCAGATACGTAATGTACAGTCATCATTAATATCGATCATGCAAAATTTGCGCAGGCTATCAGATCATACTTTCATGAAATCATCACGAGTGCCAGCAATTTTCTTTTCGTTTCAAGTCGGTGCGTTCACTTTTAGAATTTCTATCCAGTTCCCGCCAGTTCAGACGCATCGTATGTGAAACGAGAACCAGTGAATTTTTAAATAAAAGATGGGAAATCCGCGATCCTCAGCATCTGACTGAGATTGTACAAGTTTACTGACCCAAATATGCAGCTATATTTGTTCTCAATCTAATATTCAACGAAAATAGACAGGTTTAATGACAGGTATGTTCAATAAAGTGTAGAATATAACTCGGTTTTGAGATAGACAGATTTTGAGTTTAAACAAGTATCAGCTTTCACCAAAATAACCAGAACAAATCAGACCCATATTCCAAGGGCAAGGGGCAATTTTCTATGTTTGTATTGAGAGTTAGGGAAAAGTGGGAAGGGATGATGGTTTGAGAATGCCATTGCTGACTCAACTTAATTTTTGTTGAATAACCAATTAGGGTGTTGGGGTGGGAGGGGTGTGTGTTGTGCGGGGGGGGGGTAGTGGTACGTGGTGCAGGGTCTTGCAGAAACAACATATAGTGGACCTCATTAATAAGTGCAAACAGCGTGTGTCTTAGTGGGGCATACATAGTTTCACTGCGGATGACCTTGATTCAAAAGTTTCATGGTTCCGGGATGTTATTCAAAGCTAATTAGCACCAGACCATGTGGGACAATGCGCAGACTGACCTGCGTCTGATTTGTTCACATTTTCTATAAGTCACATGGTTGCGGTAAGAAAAGAAAAAAAACGCAAATCATAAAAGGGTTCACAGGCTCGACCCCCGGCTTCTCCGGTCTTTCAGATAAGACTTTTTACCAAGGTCTCCTCTCTGAATAACCTCTGTGTTGGTGGGATATTAAACCCGGGTTCACTCACTCACATATTGATAGACTTAAACAATTCTGCCGAATCTTTCTCAGTTCTGGTTGACTTAGGAGTCCCGGTGGCCCAGTAGGTTAAGCGCTGGCAAACTGATCTAACGGCCCCGGCTTCGAGCTCCGCCCGTAGCGGAAATATTTCCAGCCGTATATGGAGTTCCATTGCACACAGCCATTTCATCGTTCTGATATGACTGAACTATTTTTGAAAAGGACGAAACTTCACAAGTCATCCATCCATCTAATGGGCTGATCGAATTAGACAGTAATTGGCAGCGACCAGACAATGCTTTATGATAAAAGTATACATAAAGTTGAAAATTGAATCTCAGCCAGCAGGATTTAATGTTGTTTCAAATGCTGCATGTCCCCTTGAAAAGAAATTAACGGAAATTGCTTTCGAATGAACTAACTCCGCGCTGTTTGGAACACCAAATGTAATGCGACTTTTGTTTTATACGATTAATTCAATTTCAGCTAAAAGAATATGTTCAGAAATTTATGACTGCGGTTGACACGAGTCTAAGATTTCGAGGTGTGAACCATGTCAAAAGAAAGTAATTCTTTTTCTTTTAAATGTGCATGATTATAATAATAATAATTATTATTATTATTATCATTATTATTATTATTATTATTTAACTTTAATTATGCTTGATGCTTTTGATAGTAAGACAATCTACATATACATTATTTTACCAGTTAATTTAGTTACCAGTGCAAGCAACACGTGTCTGATCCAAAAACGGACTTGCTGTATAATGTTCCTTTTCGCAGGACGCACCAACTCAGTTAATCCAGCCAGAGGCATATCGGACCGGAAAAAGAGTTATAAAGTTTTATAATACCTTTTGGGCCCGTCCGTCAAAAACTATTATCGGAAAAGGGTCATAAAAATAGTTTACATAAATTGGGACGCATCAGTCAAGGAAAAAGGCACCGTATATTCGTGTTTCATCTTGAGAAAATGTACCTCCTGCAGTATGATCAGAGTCTTGACTGTGCTCATTGTCGGTCTATTAATCATTTTAAATGCGGACTTGGGTCCTCGCAGACAGAGGACTGGTCATTCGCCGACAGAAGAGGTCAGAGCGCGCTTTTTTTCATGTTGCGAGTCATCCTTATAAAAAAGATAGGACAGGGTAAAAGTGCGCTAATAGAAAATACTGATACAGCTAAGGTATCTTTACTATCTTAGCAGGCTTATCAAAATCTGCACACTTTTTTTTTATTCAAATTTTTAGACTTCCCAGGAAAGAAAGCTTGTGTATGCTGAAAGGAAGGACAGAACAGACTTCGCGACAGCGTAGGCTGATCCGTGTCTTCCCCATTTTGCACATGCCATAAGATACCTTTAAAGTATATCTTTATGAAACAATCTTCAGATTAATACAACACAATATAAGACAAAACAAATTATAGCAATTCTGCTATTTTACTAAATCAGAGTATTCATAACGCAGAAATTCAAATTATTGAGCAAAAATGCGAACGTTACCATTAACATACGATAAAATAATTAACTTGCCTATTTACTGTACACCAGTTATAATTTTGCTTCATATTTTATATTATCTGAAATTCCTCACGACCTTAAAGTCCTCACACCCCCTCCCGTGAGCCCCGTAAGCTACTTCCGGTTTTTAACCGGAACCTGAAAAATCTCACGGTCTGACAACGCTCACGCTACAGTGCCATTCTCATACATAAATGTATATGGTCAAAACTTTTAAAAATCTTCTTCTCCAGAACCAACTGATCGATGGCCTTGAAACTTGGTATGTAGCATTAGGTACTCCAGTACTATCAAGATTCTTCAAATTTTGACAAGGTTAAATATGGGAAAATGCTAGAAAAGATTTCATGGGAATTTTTGAAGATTTCGGTCTAAAAATGGTATATACAGGCGTCTTAATGAGGTCGTGAGTTATGTGTACAAGAGGTCAAGGTCATTCTTTGTCCTTTGACCCAGATCTTTCTTATTTTGACATTTTCAAACATTTCCTCAAAAGCCAAAGGGCCAATTGTAATCACATCTAATATAGAGCCTCCAGATGTTGATTGAACAAAAATTTGTTTAAACGGTCCAGGTGACATGACAAACTTGACCACCGTACCCATTTATGGTAAAAACCTTTAATATTCTTCTTCTCCAGAACCAATTCACTTATGGCCTTGAAACTCGGGAAGAAGCATGGAGTACTAGAGTACTAGTACCAAGACTGTTCAAATGATGACCTTGGCTTTAGTGTGAGCTTTTTTTGCGGCATGGTCAAATATGGGCAAATGCTAGAACATAAGATTTCATGGATAATTTTGAAGATTTTGTCAAAAAATGGTATATATGGTTGTATTAATGAGTACATGAAGATTTATGAGTACAAGAGGTCATGGTCATTTTAACTTTTTACCCAAGACTCATATTTTGACAATTTCAGACATAAGAAAAAGCCGCTTTGGTAATTGTTTAGGTCAGCGATTAAGGGCCTCATGGCCCTTTTGTTCTATTTCAGTTCTGGCGGCCATATTGTTCAGTGGAGCGGAACTGTTTGAGCAATTTTGGTAGCGGGTCTCCCAAGGAACATGTCTGTGAAGTTATTTCAAAATCTGCCCAGCAGATTTTGGAGGAGCAGTCGTTTAAAGGTGTTTCTATTTTTAGCTCTGGCGGCCATATTGTTCAGTGGAGCTGACCGTTTAAGCAATTTTGGTAACGGGTCTTCTAAGGAACATTTCTGTAAAATTCTTTCAAAATCTGCCCAGCATTTTTGGAGGAGGAGTCGTTTAATTTTTTATCTATTTTTAGCTCTGGCGGCCATATTGTTCAGTGGAGCGGAACCGTTTGAGCAATTTTGGTAGAGAGTCTCCCAAGAAACATTTCTATGAAATTATTTCAAAATTTGTCCAGCAGTTTTGAAGTAGAACTCGTTAAAAGCAAAAGTTGACGCCGGACGACGGACGACGGACAGAGACCTATCACAATAGCTCACCTTGAGCACTTCGTGCTCAGGTGAGCTAAAAAGCTAATCCAACGGTATATGTATAGTGTTTATCGCTTTATCCACTTCGCCACGACGGCCATGTACGAGGTTCGCATGGAATCGGTGACCTTTTGACACGACATGCTAGAAATTTCATCTATGTAATAGTTACCGGATGAGTGCGAGGGGTGTATGAATTGGAAAGACCTGAGCACGGGGAAATGGGAACACCGAGCGGCTTTAGCCGCGAGGTTGTTTCATTTCCCCGTGCTCAGGTCTTTCCAATTCATGCACCACGAGCACGAATCCGGTAACTGACTTACACTTCGACACAGCAATGCCATCATCTCGTGCAGTTTATGGGTCCTTCGAATGTTACTGTAAACATTGTACAGAAATAGATGTAAAATATTCATCGTGTCTGTGTATCTGGATTTATTATGTCACCGTAAGTTTGACTATAAATTAAAGTGGTAAAAAATCATATAATGGAGTATTTCAAATGTTTTTTTTTTGTTGTTGTTGTTGGTTTTTTTGCTCTTTATCACTATTAATGATAAAATTTATATTTTTTTTATTTTTATACGCCAGTATTGTTTAAACGGACGTATTATGTCATGGCGCTGTCCGTTCGTCTGCCCGTCTGTCCATCCGCCCATAAACATTCTTGTGTTTGCCATTACGAGATATCTTCATGAAATTTTATAGGAATATGTAAAGGGCAGGGCGACGTGTCGAGTACAATAATGGTTGCTTCTCTTTTACAAGTTATGGATTCATAACTATTAATTATACTAGTAAGGAATTCCTAATATGGTATTGTAGTTTTGGCGAGTGGCCTCGGGTGGTTACTTCATTCATTTGTGTGGTCCGTTTCAGTCACGTGACTGTTACTAAACTAATTTTTCTCCTAACTGATTTGCCAGATTTGGTCAGATGGCGCATTTGAGACGTCATATGACTTAAATTTTATTGGTCAATTTAATAATTCTACCAGCTGGCGCGAAATATCGCGCACTGGTAACAAAGTCATCGACAAGCTCAGTCGAAGTGTTTTTGAGAAAGATTTGGAAAAGTTAATTATCGACAAATTTAGTCGAAATTAGTTCTGGACGTTTATATGATGTAGTACAGTTTGTGTTTTGATCTTATTTTCATAAAACCGTTCTGTGATGGCTATAATTTGAATGTTACCAGACTGTTGAATATGTGTTTTCTTTGTCTTGTGACAAGCTTATTATATAACTAGACCTAATTCAAGTGTGCTCTCACGATTTTGGGACTTAACAGATTTCCTATTCATAGTGCCGGTATTTATACCGTTATCTTTTAATGTTACAAATGGCTACTTCAAAGCCTGATACAAGAAAGAGTGAAAGACTGAGTTCTAAAGTGGAGGTTAAAAGTGAAGAGAAAGACTATTCTTTGCCACCGCCACTACAACAGGTGGAAAGAATGAACGCTTCCACACCAAAAAAGTCAGTTACAGAGGAGGAGAGCAGTTTAGACAAAGATATCAGCGAAATGGAGAAGTCTATTCAAGAGACAGAGAAGCAGCTGGAAGAGCTAGCCCACAAGAAACGTTTGCAGACTAAGAAGGACAAGCTGGACAAACTAAAGAAGCAGCTAGACAGATCTCAAAAGAAACTAAAAACAGCCGAAGAAGAAGGTGAGGAGAAACATAAAGATTTCAAGATATCAGATCTTAGAAAAAATAAAAAACTAAGTTCAAAAGCACATAAAACTTTGGCAAATCTGGGGCTTATTTCAGATAGTAATACTGATACCGTAGATTCTTCCTCTGACTCCTCTTCTTCGGAATCTTCAGATTTTTGTTTTATTCCAGACACTAAAAGATCTATTAAAAAGCACAAAAAGAAAAGAAATACTTTTTTTTCATCTGATTCTAGTACTTCTACAGATTCTACGGATTCTGGCTCTTCCACTAAACATAAGTCACATAAGAAAAAGAAATCAAAAAAGTCAAAAAAATCTGGTATGACTAAAAAGGCATCTGATAAAGTTAAACACCCCCAGATTTGGCCACACTCTGTCCTTCAGTTTGAATTCGTTTCTGAGCATGTGTCATTTAAAAATCTAGACTTAAAAATGTTTGTAGCAGGGGAACTGGAGATTTTGACGTCAAAAATTTCAAAGAAGGAATTTAAGGGTAGAATGCGTTTACTAAAGAAAATAGTCTATTATGCAAATATTTATGAGTGGAAACGCATATTACAGTATTATGCTGCCTGGCTTCGTCGCATTGAAATGGGACTTAACTCTTGGAGTGACAGTCCATCTGTAATTGAAAATGCCATGTTATTCAACAAGTCATTTGACAAAAAATTGAACAAAGATTATTTGTCAAAATCAGACCAGGTCTGGTGGTGCGCAGATTTTAACAACAATAAATGTTCTTTTCAGTCGTCTTCTCACCAAAAATCGGTGAAAGGGCATATGCGCCTGGTACACCATATCTGTAGTGCATGCTGGAAAAATGACAAGAAGAAGTTGCAACATCCCGAACACTCGGCTGCTTGCCCTCATAAAGTTTGACTCCGACATTCTGTTTTTGCTCCTGGCCATTTTAACTTGTGTAAAACCAAAGTTCAACAAAATTCGAATTCTCATAACTTTAATCCGCAGACATCAAACACTTTCGATTCTGTAACATCGCTAAGTAACAAAGATTTGGCCCATAATTTATTTATGCAAGACTTTAATTACGATGTATGTCTTCAGTCTGACCATGAATATATTTCCATGCATAACCAAATAGTGCAGTCTGGTCAATATAATTTTGAAGGGTGTAAATTTTCTCTTAAAACAAACTTAAACATTGCTTACTTCAGGTTTATGCTTCATGGCTACAAGGATGTAGGTCTGTGTGACTTGTTGGAATTTGGTTTTCCATTGGGTTATTTTGGTAGTATTCAGCGACTGAAGCCAAACTCGTTTACACTAGTTAAAAATCACAGTGGAGCTAAATTGTTTCCAGTGCAAGTTCAGAAATTTTTAAATAAGGAAAAATCATACAATGCTATTTTAGGACCGTTTTCGGTAAATCCATTCATTTGTAATATTGCCTTGTCCCCTCTTAATACAGTTCCAAAGAAAGACTGCGAGGACCGCAGAATAATTCTTGACTTAAGTTTTCCTCATGGAGGTTCTATTAATGACAGTGTGTCAAAAGATTTTTATCTAGGTGACAAAGTTTCGTTGACATATCCAGGGGTCGACGATCTTGTTGAAATAGTGAAAGTTAAAGGTAAGGGTTGTCTTCTCTTTAAAAGAGATCTTAGACGAGCTTATAGGCAAATTCCTATAGATCATACACTCCGAACGTATATAATTCTTAGTTTCCGAGTTGGGGGTGGTCGGGTGGTGCGATGGTGCTGTGTGTAACTTCCAGTGCCGGGGCGTCCTACTGATTTGGAACATTGTAGGGCAAGGGGCTACTGTGCTTGCAGTAAGTGCGGGTGGGGGTTGTTTGGACATTTTTTCTCTCGTCTATCATTTCTCCTCTTTCTACCTCTCTTCGAGCCGGTCCGATATAGACTGAAATACTGTCTAAAAGGGCCGATAAATCCAAAACATTCAATCAATCGTTTCCGAGTTATGCCCCTTGATTAGTATTTTCCAGATTAGTCGTGCGCGACATAACTAGATAATCGAATGGGATATCTTGATGAAACTTCATGGCAAGGTGTATGAGGTCCCGACGATGTGTCGCATATAAAAATGATTGCTTCCCTTTCTTAGTTTCCGAGTTATGCCCCTTTGAGAAAAAGGACTATTGGAGGCCAATCCTTTATTTCAGAACAATGAAGAACAGATCAGCCTGCACAGGCACACGTTTTGATTCGTGCCTTCCTCGTATGGCTGAACAATTTGAAGATCTTGTTATGCCTGCGCAGATGCTGCTCTGATTTTTAGCTCACCAGAGCCGAAGGCTCCGGGGGAGCTTATAGGATAGGCAGTGGTCCGTCGTCGTCGTCGTATGTCGTCGTCGTCGTCGTCTGTCGTCGTCGTCCGTCAACACTTTTAAACAACATCTCCTCTGAAGCTGCTAGGCCGATTGGGCCCAAATTTCATCTGTGGGATCCTTGGGTAGGGGGATTGAAAGTTTGTGTTTTTTATGAAAATTGGCCATTTAGTTTGGTTGCTATGGCAACTTAGAGTTCCCATTGACTTATAATGGGGAAAATTGAAAAATGGCATTTTCTGCAAAGCCATTGCAGATATGTTGATAAAACTTTTATAGAAATGTTTCTTGAGATGTCTTCTATCAGCTATATGTTTTTTGCCCCACTGCTCCTATTATGGGTTGCCATGGAAACCAAAATGCAAAAAAAAAAAATGAAAAAAATATTTAAAAAATTATCTCCTCTGAAGCCACTTGGCCAATAAGGCCCAGATTTCATCTGTGGCATCTTTGGGCTGGGGGATTGAAAGTTTTCGTTTTTTATGATCATCGGCCCTTTAGTTTGGTTGCTATGGCAACTTAGAGTCCCCATTGACTTATAATGGGGAAAATTGAAAAATGGCATTTTCTGCCAAGCCATGGCAGATATGTTGATAAAACTTTTATAGAAATGTTCTTTGAGATGTCTTCTATCAGCTATATGTTTTTTGGCCCACTGCTCCTTTAATTGGTTGTCATGGAAACCGAAATGTAAAAGAAATGGAAAAAAATACTTAAAAAATTATCTCCTCTGAAGCCACTTGGCCGATAAGGCCCAGATTTCATCTGTGGCATTCTTGGGCTGGGGAATTGAAAGTTTGTGTTTTTTTTTTAATGAAAATCAGCCCTTTAGTTTGGTTGCTATGGCAACTTAGATTTGCATTGACTTATAATGGGGAAAATTGAAAAATGGCATTTACTGCCAAGCCATTGCAGATATGTTGACAAAACTTTTATAGATTGTTCCTTGAGAAGTCTCTTATTAGCTATGTTTTTTTTTTGCCCACTGCTCTTTTTATTGGTTGCCATGGAAACCAAAATGCAAAAATATGGATAAAAAGAGATACTTAAAAAAAATTATCTTCTCAGATGCCATTGGGCGGATAAGACCCAGATTTCATCTGTAGTATCCTTAGGCTGGGGGATTGAAAATTTGTTTGTTTTTTATAATGGCAACTTAGAGTTGCATTGACTTGTAATGGGGAAAATTAAAAAATGGCATTTACTGCAATCAATATATGGAAAATAGTTAAATATTTTGTTATCAAATCAACAGACTGTCAGACTGAGACTTTGTAGTTGTATATTTTGTATTAGCCTGTACAAATGTGACAGCAATTTTGAGCCTATACAAATTTGATAGCAATTTTGAGCTAGAGATCTGGTGAGCTTTGTGGCCCGTGGGCCTCTTGTTGTTTTTCTCATAAGACACAAAAACATGCCCTTTTCATATTTTTCATTATGATTACATGTAGCGTCTCATGAAAAGGGGTCATTTGCACATGTGAATATCGTTAGAGCGCAAATAAGCTAGCGTATCACTGCCAATGGATAAAGGTCTTTGCTGTTTTATGCATATGGGTAAGATTAAGGTCAGACAGCGCAGATGCGCAGTCTGGGCTGACAAGGCATTTTTTTCGTAAATGGCCAAATGGTCTCTTATCATGTGATGCTTCGAAGATGTATATATTATATAGACCCTGATCAGCCGGTGTGCAGGTAAATAATCTGCGCAATTGTTGAAAATAAATGATGTGTGTGTGTGTGTGTGTGTGTGTGTGTGTGTGTGTGTGTGTGAACTTATAGAATTCGCTATCTGTTCGGAAACGTTTGCGCCGTCTAGTCTGGCGCTCTCAACTAGGAGACAGTGCGACCCACTACGCCAGACACTGCCATTTTCAGTTGTGGCGTTCTGATTGAAATGACCTTGTCCGGCTTCAATTTTAGTATTAATTCGTTTCAACAACGTCGTATTAATTCACGTCTGTGCGACAGTATGACGTCGCACTGACGTTGATACGACTACGGGTCTGGCCACAACAAAGAGTGACTGACATATGGCATGTGATCATTTTCACACATATTTTCTTAATACCCCGTCCTCTTTTGTTAAAAAAGTACATGTGATGTACGATTTGTTTGTTTGTATACCAAACGTTTGAATAGCGTCTCTCTCGAAAAGGTGGTTCCTGTAAATACTCTTACCAATCTGCGCAGCCGAGCAGACTGTTCGAAGTGTCTATCTGCTGCCAAATATTTTCCCAGGGTCCGTACATTGTTTTGCGAACAATGTACTCTGATCAGACGGGCATTATGCACGGGCTGGTCTGAGTTACCTGTTTGCAACAATCAAACGGTATATTTTCACACGAAACTAATCATTTGAAATCAGCATATAATGTGTTATATAATTTGCACGGACCCAGGTGTTTCTTTGAGGAACCACCTGGACACGAGCATTTTTGTATGGGAGTCTATGGAGAAAACATCTCACGGTTACGCAATTTTCGGGTGTTCAAGTTGGTTACTAACCCGAAGGAAACAAAGGAAGCGAAGTGTAAAGCTATGTTGAAATCAGGTTAATTTCAAAATTGACCGCGGTCCGTTTTTGAATTCCAAATTGTACAGCCCAAATTTTGAGATAGGTCATTGTCGCTATCCAGTGTCAAAATTACGGTCGTGTGTGCCTACCGAACATAGCTCACATGAGTCATATTCAGGAATGTTATTGTCAACTCTTCAACTAGAGACATATTACAAAACACACTTCCATTTAATCTGCGCCGAATATGTTTTTTTAAAGATGTTTCTTATCTACATTTAGGGACCGACCATTTGATATTCTGGGTGGGTGGGTGGGGGGGGGGGGGGGGGGGGGCTGGTATTCTTGATGGAGACACGACAATTTATTTCACTGGCCTCTGGAAACAATTTCTTTTTTTTTCACCTTGTGGGAGCTTATTCATTTTTTTTACAAACTAACTCAAACAGTTTTTTTTTAAATTTTATAGCTGAACTATCAGATCCTTGTTTACTTGACCTTAATATCCTTTTATTTTACCCACATCAGTATTTTTACACTTTTTTTTCTCACAAAAAGAACAAGGTGCTGTCTTTATCCAGGCCAAGGGCATGGCTTAGCTTGCTTTTGCAAACCAGTGCCTGGAGCATGTTACTCTTTTCATCTAAGGTACAGATACAAACATCCCAGTATGAGTTTGGCAAAAAATTAGGCCTTAAATTAGGGATATTTTGGCCAAAATTTAGGGCTATTTTGGCAAAGTTTTAGGGCTAACATTAGGAATTTAAGGTTTCATATGTCCAAACATGCTTTATTCGTACTTTAGAAAGTTTGATAAATACTTACTGTCACATTATACATGAATGGCAATTAATAAAATGGCTGAAAGTTTTGTGCTAAGAAGTTAACAAAAGGGGGTCTGGGGGGCAACGCCCCCCAGAAGTAAAAGCAATTTCCCAATTTCAATGGCAATTTTAAGACTGGAAACAATAGAGAAAAACTAGGAATGATGATAAAAATAAGGGTTTTTATATTAAGGACTTGCCTTTTAGAGTGTTTATTTTGCCATAATGGTTTTGTCTCCCATAAGCTAGTGACTCTTTTGCAATTCAGTTTTAGTGGAAAAATTTACTTAGTAATGTGGCAGATCAATAATACATGTATGTGAATGTTGTATAGGATGTTTTTGTCAATGTATGCACATGCGGGTCCGCTGGTGTAAACCAATTGTAAATAATATTAAAATATTACTATAAATATGAGGGTCTGGGGGGTGCAGCCCCCCAGAAGACAGAGACATTATAAAAACTCAATTCCAATGGAATCATCTGCAGACTATATTTTTTATTTTTTTTTGAAATTTTGGGTGGAGACAGGTTATTTTTTTCTCTTACTTTTGAGGACAAATTATTTTTTTGGACCCCCTTATGAACCAGGTTATTTTTTTCTTGCATATCCAAAGACAGGGATTTTTTTTGGATAAATATACCAGGACCAACCCCCCCCCCCCCCCCCCCCCCCCCAGAATATCAAATGGTCGGTCCCTTACGCCCGTACGTTTCGGTGTTTATGATGACTTTGTCACTTAGGCCCTTTTCGACTCGAAAAAGTTCCTGCCATAGTAGTATATTTGGGCATGCGCACTCGCATTACCAGTCGAACGCCAAAGTTGCTACAATAGTAGATTGTCATGGAAACGGAAATAAATGCTGTGCATTTCATTGCCTTTTTCGTGCATGTCGTTTTTAAAAACGATAATTTTATAGATTAAATGATAAACACGCTATGTAATCACGTGACCTAACAGTACTACGACAGATGCTGCTTTGGTCACCGTACTGCTTAATTGGGACGACTTCCGCAGAAAGGCGTTTGCACCATGTGAGTATTTTGAAGAATTCCTTCTCTAATATAGCCAGAAAGGTGAAAGTTCTTGCACAAATAATTACACCATACATGTTGATTCTTGCAGCAGAGGTGTTATTTTGAATGGATGGAAAAGAAATGAAAATATCGCAATTTAACGGGTTTGAGTTAGTCGTTTACCACAATTGTTGTTCGAAAAAAGTAATTTTTTACCTAGAAATACAACGAAAAAGACAGAGAAAAGTCTGTCTATGGTGCGACAGAAAGTGCATTTTCCAAATTAAATAGAGTTTAGCTTAACTAGATTAATATTATATGAGAAAAATAGGATTTTGCGTACGAAAAAGTGAACTGCTTTCCTAGCACGAAACAAATCCAACTGAACTGCATTTTTGGTTTCCAGGAGTCTGTTTCTGCGACTACAGAATGGCCAAAAGTTATTCAAATAAAACAGAATAAACTGCAAAATACCTAAAATTTACAGATTACAGTACTAAGTATTGCTGTAAGTGTACTAGTATAGGGTGACATGCGATGATGCATGTGTTAGTGCATGACTATTGTGTTCCTGTAAGTGTCAAAACTTGCTGGGAAAGTGGTGTTTTCCCTTTTTTGTCTTGCTGATTAACATTTTAGCTTGAAATAAGGGCAAATCTGGATAGTGAAGCAACATTGTATAATGGGCGGGACACTGTCAAAGGGAGTAGGGGTCACTATAGAAGTCTATGGTAGAAACAATTAAAGTTCACGCTGCCCTTATGGGCACCCCTCATGTAAGGAGTAAAACATTTCTTCATCTACACAAGTAACACGCGAAAATATACGTTTGCTATGGTTACTCCTACATGAAGTGACCTGGCAGGGTGGGGGCTATCGATTTGTTTCAGTGCATTATAAAACAGGTAAAGCAACATGTTCGTAACCAATCAGGGAAAAGATATTGCATGTATGTACATGTATATGCTCAACGGCTACATAGCCTATAGCACCGAGGCCCACCCAGGGGTTTTGAGGAGCTGGGGAGAAAAGCCATTTAGTTTTAGAGAGCTGGGGAGCACTTGCAATTATTTTCAGGGAGCTGGGGAGCAAGCTTTGAATTTTGGGGAGCTGGGGAGCACTGTCTGTCAGAATGTGATTTCCTAAATTATTTTGGCTTCTGGGGGCTGTGCCCCCAAACCCCCCTTTATATGAATTATTTACATCTGTTATAGTACATTCCTATGTTCTAGCGACACAAAATGTCTATCTGGCATGCACCAGACACCTGCAAAAAACTTAACTGAAAAACAGGACCTCAATATCCATTCTAAACACATTCTCTCTTATGCATGTGCAACACTAAGAAAGATAGGGACTCTTGACGTCGAAATGACGTCGAACTGACGTCGGTGCGACGTGATGACGTCACATCGGCGTCAGTTTGACGTCATTATGACGTGTGCCTGCTGGGTCCTTATTTTCATGATACGAATAACGCATAGCATGGGCAGTCTTAGGTGGCATAATTGAAATTGATAAGCAAAACAAGCAAAGTTCTGGACCAAGTTGCAAAAGCAAAGCAAGCAAAGTTCTGGACCAAGTTGCATAGCATAACAAGCAAAGTTCTGGAACAAGTTGCATAAGCAAAGCAAGCAAAGTTCTGGACCAAGTTGCATAGCATAGCAAGCAAAGTTCTGAAGCAAGTTGCATAAGCAAAGCAAGCAAAGTTCTGGACCAAGTTGCATAAGCAAAGCAAGCAAAGTTCTGGAACAAGTTGCATAAGCAAAGCAAGCAAAGCTCTGAACCAAGTTGCATAAGCAAAACAAGCAAAGTTCTAGACCAAGTTGCATAAGCAAAGCAAGCAAAGTTCTGGACCAAATTGCACAAGCAAAGTAAGCAGAGTTCTGGACCAAGTTGCATAGGCAAAGCAAGCAAAGTTCTGAAGCAAGTTGCACAAGCAAAGCAAGCAGAGTTCTGAACCAGGTTGCATAAGCAAAGCAAGCAAAGTTCTGAACCAAGCTGCACCAAGTCTAGTAAAAGTATGTTTATAGAGGCTTCTACTATACTTGACATTTCTATTAAGCGTTTGCTTTTCTAGCTGTATGGCAGCGGAAGTTCAAGCAGATGGGACAAAAAGCAAATTATTGATCGGGCACTACTGAAGAAATGTTCATCTATTATTATATCCGCAGTACAAAGGCTGTAAGAGCACACAAAAAATAGTTTTAGCGTTCCCGTTAAAGCCAATGTCAACTTTTAACTGCCATAGCAACCAAAGTAACGTAGCAGTTGGCATGAATCAGAACGTATTACTCCCCCATCCCACAGATGTTTCATTTCGATTACTAAGGGCCAATATATCATTTGAAAATGTTTAAAATGAACGGACGGCTGACAGACACTGAACCACGGAACTATACTATAAGCTTAGCCCAGCAGAGCCAACAACTGGCTTAATATTTGTGCAAAAACAGTTGCAGACAAGGCGTGCTGCGAAGAGATTTTGTAAATTTCCTGTTAAATAAGGCCAAAACATGCATTTAAAAGGTGTGTACTTACTTTCACCTCTGAATATCTGATTGAGAGCCCCTTCAGTGTGTAAATAAAAAACAAACGTTGTGGTTTGAGTAAGGAAAACATCCCGAAATTTGAAATACAGATTAACAGCAAAATCATATTGTCTAGTTTGCTGCATGTGAAAATGTGCAAAACTGACATGTACATATAGTGCAGCTAGTCAAGCATTTCGTACAGTAATTTAGTTAATTGTTTCCACTCTAGTCCTGTCTTCAGCTGCCCTAGTTGAGTTAGCAGTTAACTTTGAGAAAAACTAAATCCTGCAGAATTTGCATGGACAATAAAAGATAGTAAAATATAGACATTCAAAAAGTGTATACTTTCTTTGGCCTCTGAGTATAGTTACTTCACCGAATAGCTGATAGAAATTTTATGCAATTATATACTGAACGTCGAACATTTTAGGGAGCATGCCTGAATATTTTGGGGAGCTGGGGAGAAGCTGTATTACTTTTAGGGATTTGGGGAACAGGGGCAAAATAATTTTAGGGAGCAAGGCAAAATATTTTCAGGGAGCTGGGGAGATTTGGGCATTATTTTCGGGGAGCTCGGGAGCACTGACCCCACCCCCCCCCCCCCCCCCCCCTGGTAGGGCCTCAGCACTTGAATAAACATTCTTCTTCTTCACAATGTAGACACGAATTTAACTCCTGTAGAACTTCTTGCCTCTAGCAAATATGGAGTGAGAAAGATATGAGACCTAGCATACAAAATACTAATAGGCTGCAATATTCACACAATTCTGCCATTACAAGAAGTACTTAAATAAAGCAACGGTTGCTCATTACGGAGAGCAGTGTAGAGGCAGTACAGCATAGGCATCTTTAACCATATTTTAAGGCTCAAGTTGAGGCGAATCGCTGTTACAGTCAAACTTGCTTATGTGGTCACTTCCGTTAAGGGGCCACCTGTATTTAGCAGCCACCTTATCTTGGTCTCTTGACCCAAATTACAGTGCAAATGAACCTGTGTTAAGGAGTCACTTGTTTTAAGCAGTCAGTTTTCATTTGGGTGACCCCTTAAGACAAGTTTGACTGTACTTTGACTTTTTTAATTTTCAGGATGATGCGGTAGTCTGAAGTCCTAAACTGTGTGATACATCGTTTTACGAAAAGCAGTACAGTTGATGGAAAGTATTACCTAAAAAGCAGTTCATCACAACAAAAAGCAGTACATTAAACAAAACGTGCAAAACGGCCCCCTGTTCTTTTCACACAATAAATACCAGTATTTTTTACAAAACATCAGTATAAATGATGTATAATACATATGTGATCATTCAAAAATAACATACTAAATCGAGAGAAAACACAAATATTTGAGATGACAACAAACTGAAGCACATGGCCGATGCAGATTTCTTCAGATTGTCGCTTAAATACCGTATTCACAGATTAGTTGTCAAAGTACAAAGCAGATCATTCACTGATACCACTTGCTCGATGTAAATCATTTCAATTTTGAAATAATTAGACAAGAAATAAACCAGCTTACCGTCACAACGAAGCGCGTGACCACCATTTTTCTTTACAATTAAGCAGTACGGTTACCAAAGCAGCATCTGCCGTAGTACAATTAGGTCACGTGATTACATAGCGTGATAAAATGTGCCCTAAAATAATGGAAAAGAAACAACTCAGTAAAACAAATACTTGTTGTACACCCACAAAACGCGAGAGTCTTCAGCGGCCGCCATCTTGCAACTAGAGTAACGGCGGTTCAGACCTCGGTTGATCTTTAGTAAGTTCATGACGTCACTTTAGGCCGGGCCGGGTAGCGCAATCGGTAGGGCACCTGACTCGTAAGTCAGAGGTCCTGGGTTCGAATCCCGGTCTGGCCACATACTTTCGTTTCCCCTTCCGCTGATTCAAGAAGGGCAGTTGTCAGTTACTGGCGAAAGTATGTGCACTTAGTACTGGTTAACCGCTTAGGAGGTCTAAGCCTGCCCAGTAATAGTGTGGTTAGGTTAACTGACCGTCCCGACATGACCCTAGTTGTTTACCGTGGACGTTAAGCATCAAATCAACCAACCAACCAACGTCATTTTAGTAGCTACCATATCGCACTTTGACTGGAACTTTAGTTAATATAGTAGCTACTACAGTTCGAGTCGAAGTGGGCCTTATTTTCTTCCTCTTTCATTGTTTGTTGCATTACAGTAGTATGGAATACGGGAGAGGGAAAACGACAACAGGCCGCGCATGATCTGGCAATGCGCATGCTCAACTATATACTATTAATAGCTCGTTTAAATATAGCACATATCGACCGATCTATTTTTAAGTCGCTGCATCCATTGAGTTTAAAAATAGACAATTTAGGAACTGTTTTCAATTAAAACAGACAGCTTTTATGACTGTGTGTGGATCACGCAAAAATTATCGTTGAAGAATTTGAATACGACACATGTTCATCTTTTTCGAAGTTCGATCAACAAAAATGTTGGCCAGTTTGATATATTTACCTGTAGATCTAATATACAAACAATATGTTTCATTGGCCCTTTTACTGTATACAAGTATTAGGGACGAGTCATTTATGATCAGGTTTGGGGGCCGGGTACATTTAGGAGGGTATGTGTGTGTATTTGTGTGAGGGGATTTTATTGGTGATCTACTGGGAGGGGAGGGGGTGGAGTGTGTAGAGGGATATGGGAGGGGGGGGGGGAGGCGAGCCTTGCATAATTTCTTTTTTAAATAAAGACAAATGGAAAAAATCAATTTGTCTTAATTTAAAAAAAGTGTTCAAGACTCCCCATTACACCTACACTTTCAAATTAATTCTGTTCTTTCAAATTTAAGATTTCAAAACGCTTACAAAGAAGAAAATACAAGGGTCGCTCTATTCCCCCTCCCCCACCCCCCCCCCCCCCCTCAAAAAAAACAAAAAACAAAAAAAAACCAAAAAACATTGATGTATTAGTAGGAAAATATACAATGCATGGTCTTAAAAACATGTCGATCAGAGGATATTTTCTCAAGTTAATTTAACGCCTGCGTTTGTGACGGTTCCTTGTCAATAGTAAAAGCTGCTCTGGAATCTGAGGACTGGGCCCAACAACGCCCTTAATGTTATTATCAGCTTTATAGAGCATTCAGCATCAGTTTCTTGGTGGACATTTGCAGAAAAAAAATAACAAACTATTAATCGGTATATATAATTAACCTGTAACAATGAGAGAAATTTCTTTGTATTTTGTGCCCAAAAGTTTGTCTGTCTATTATAAAGGTTCTTGAGGTCTGTCTTACATTAGGGTTGTGGGGGTTTGGGCCGGGAATGGGGGAGATGGGTTATAAACTTTTTTGTCACCTATCTGGAGGGGGGGGGGTGAAAACCAAATATAATGAAACTGGTATGTAGTATGATTTCCTATATGACAAATAGGGACCGTGATGCAGCTGTTGTTATAATTTCATCATTACAGCTGGAGCACGATCTTTTTTAGCCTGAAAACAGCTACAGCTTGGTCTCTGTTAGTGTTTACTACAGCACAGCTGCAGCACGCTCGCTTTTTGCCACATAGGAAACCATAACAACAGCTGGAGCATGGTCTCTGTTAAGTATATAGGAAATCATGCTCCACCTGTTGTCATGAGAGTATAACAACAGCTGGAGCATGGTGTTTGTTAAGAATATAGGAAATCATGCTCCACCTGTTGTCATGAGAGTTTAACCACAGCTGGAGCATGGTCTCTGTTAAGTGAATCATGCGCCATCTGTTGTCACGAGAGTATAACAACAGCTGGAGCATGTTCTTTGTTAAGTATATAGAAAATCCTGCTCCACCTGTTGTCAAGAGGGAATAGCAACAGCTGGAGCATGGTCTCTCCTATGTATATAGGAAATCATGCTCCACCTGTTGTCATAAGAGTATAACAACAGCTGCTGGAGCATGGTCTCTGTTCAGTGAATAGGAAATCATGCGCCACCTTTTGTCATGAAAGAATAACAACATCTGGAACATGGTCTCTGTTAAGTGAATAGCAAATCATGCTCCACCTCATGTCATGAGGGTATAGCAACAGCTGGAGCATGGTCTATCTTATGTATATAGGAAATTATGCTCCACCTGTTGTCATGAGAGTATAGCAACAGCTGGATCATGGTCTCTGTTAAGTGAATAGGAAAACATGCGCCACCTGTTGCATGAGAGGATATTAACATCTGGAGCAAGGTCTCTGTTAAGTATATAGGTAATCATGCTCCACCTGTTGTTATGGGAGTATAATAACATCTGGAGCATGGTCTCCCTTATGTATATAGGAAATCATGCGCCACCTGTTGTCATGAGAGTATAACAACAGCTGGAGCATGGTCTCTGTTAAGTGAATAGGAAATCATGCGCCACCTGTTGTCATGAGAGTATAACAACATCTGGAGCATGGTCTCTGTTAAGTGAATAGGAAATCATGCGCCACCTGTTGTCATTAGAGTATAACAACAACGGGAGCATGGTCTCTGTTAAGTATATAGGTAATCATGCTCCACCTGTTGTTATGGGTGTATAACAACAGCTGGAGCATGGTCTCTGTTAAGTATATAGGAAGACATGCTCCACCTGTAGTTATGGGAGTATAACAACAGCTGAAGCATGGTCTCTGTTATGTGTATAGGAAGTCATGCTCAACCTGTTGTCATGAGAGTATAACAACAGCTGGAGCATGGTCCTTGTTAAGTATATTAGAATCCTGCTCCCCCTGTCGTCACGAGAGTATACCAACAGCTGGAGCATGGTCTCTGTTAAGTTAAGAGGAAATCTTACTCTACCTGTTGTCATGAGAGTATAGCAACAGCTGGAGCATGTTCTCTTTTTAGTGTATACGAAATCAGTTTCTTCCTGTTGTCACGAGAGTATAACAACAGCTTGAGCATGGTCTCTTTTAAGAGTATATAGGAAATCCTGCTCCACCTGTTGTCATCAGAGTATAACAACAGTTGGAGCATGGTCTCTGTTCAGTATATAGGAAATCCTGCTCCTCCTGTTGTCATGAGAGTATAATAACAGCTGGAGCATGGTCTCTGTTAAGTATATAGGAAATCATGCTACACCTGTTAACATGAGAATATAACAACAGCTGAAGCATGGTCTCTGTTCAGTAAAAAGGAAATCCTGCTCCACGTGTTGTCATGAGAGTATAACAACAGCTGGAACATGGTCTCTGTTAAGAATATAGGAAATCCTACTCTACCTGTTGTCATGAGAGTATATCAACAGCTGGAGCATGTTCTCTGTTTAGTGTATACGAAATCAGGCTCCTCCTGTTGACACGAGAGTATAAAAACAGCTTGAGCATTGTCTATGTTAAGTATATAGGAAAGCATGCTCCACCTGTTGTCATGAGAGTATAACAACAGCTGGAGCATCGTCTCTGTTTAGTATATAGGAAATCCTGCTCCACCTGCCTTCTTTAGAATATAACAACAGCTGGAGCATCGTCTCGGTTAAGTATATCGGAAATCATGCTCCACCTGTTGTCATGAGAGTATAACAACTGCTGGAGCATTCTCTCTGTTAAGTATATAGGAAATCATGCTCCACCTGTTGTCATTAGAGTATAACAGCAGCTGGAGCATGGTCTTTGTTAAGAATATAGGAAATAATGCTCCACCTGTTGTCATGAGAGTATAGCATCTGCTGGAGCATGGTCTCTCTTATGTATATAGGAAATCATGTGCCACCTGTTGTCATGAGAGTATAACAACTGCTGGAGCATGGTCTTTGTTAAGTATATGGAAAATCCTGCTCCACCTGTTGTCATGAGAGTATAGCATCAGCTGGAGCATGGTCTCTCTTATGTTTATAGGAAATCCTGCTTCACCTGTTGTCATGAGGGTATAACATCAGTTGGAGCATGGTCTCTGTTTAGTGAATAGAAAATCATTCGCCACCTGTTGTCATGAGTGTATAACAATTTCTGGAGCATGGTCTCTGTTAAGTATACAGGTAATCATGCTCCACCTGTTGTCATGAGAGAATAGCAACAGCTGGAGCATGGTCTCTCTTATGTATATAGGAAGTCATGCTCCACCTGTTGTCATGAGAGTATAACAACAGCTGGAGCATGGTCTCTCTTATGTATATAGGAAATTATGCTCCTCCTGTTGTCATGAGAGTATAACAACAGCTGGAGCGTAGTCTCTGTTAGAACTGTGGGGAAAGCATGCTCTTCCTCTTGTCATCAGATGATACCATCAGCTGTAGCATGGTCCCTGTAAGTACTTTAAGAAACCATGCTTCTCTGGTTATCATCAGATTATAACAACATAATCAGCATGGTCTGTGTACGTGTTATAGGAAACCATGCTCATCCTGTTGTCAACAGATTATAACAACAGCTGAAGCGTGGTCTGTGTAAGTACGATATGAAACCATGCTCCCCCTGTTGCCATCAGACTATAATAACAGCTGCAGCATGGTCTCTGTTAGTACTGTAGGAAACAATTCTCCCCCGATGTCATAAGATTATAACAATAGCTGGAGTGTGGTCTCTGATGAAATTAGAATGATCCTCATTTCTCCTGTTGCCATAAAGTTATTATAACAGCAGGAGCATGGTCTCTGTTGGTATTGTAGGAAACTATGCTCCTTCTGTTGTCATCAGATTATAACAACAGCGGGAGCATGATCTCTGCAAGTACTGTAGGTATCCATGCCTCACCTGTTGTCACAAGATTATAACAATAAGTGGAGCATGGTATCTTTTAGCACTACAGAAAACCATGCTTCTCCTGTTGTCACCAGATTATAATAACAGCTGGAGCATGAGATCTGATAGTACTATAAGAAATCATGTTCCTCCCGTTGTCATCACAATATAATAACAGCTGGAGCATGGTCTCTGGAAGTGCTATAGGATACCATGCTCCTCCTGTTGTCATCAGATGATAAGTACTATCAGCTGTAGCCAGGTCTCTGTAAGTACTTTGAGAAACCATGCTTCACCTTTTGTCATCAGATTATTACAACAGTCTGTAAGTATTATAGGAAACCATGCTCTTTCTGTTTTCATCAGGTTATAACAATAGCTGAAGCGTACTCTCTTTTAGTACCATAAAGTTCAGAAATAAGACAAAACACAGGTTTTCAAGTTTAGACTTTCGTCTTCTTCAGAAACTAGACTGTATTTGAAAAACAAGCACGTCCTTTAGTATCATAGGAAACGATGCTCCTCCTGTTGTCATCATATTAAAACAACAGCTGAAGAAGGTCTCTGTTAGTACTAGCAAAGTAAAACGATAGGCAATGATCAGGAATTAATACAATCAAATCCCATATTCCGCTTTCGAAACCTATAGGGAAAGAAGTACATACACACAGATTGTCACACGTTTACCAAAGACATGCACAGGTAACCGAAGCAGCTCTGATAGTTCTAAAGGAAACCATGCTCGTCCTGTTGTCATAACAGCAGCTGGAGCATGGTCTATGTTAGTACTTCAGGAAGCCATTCTCCTTCTGTTATCATCAGATTATTACAACGGCTGGAGCGTGGTCTCTATAAGTACAATGCCTGATGTTATCAGATGATAACAAAAGCTGAATCGCGGTCTGTGTTAGTACTATAGGAAACCATGCTTCTCCTATTGTCATCAGATTATAACAGCAGCTGGAGCATGGTCTTTGATAGTACTATAGGAAACCATGCTCCTACTGTTGTCCTCAGATTATAACAACAGCTTGAGCATGGTCTCTGTTAGTACGATAGGTAATTATGCTCCACCTGCTGTCATCAGATTATAACAACAGATGGAGCATGGTCTCTGTACGTACTATAGGAAACCATACTCCTCCTGTTGTCATGGCATGATACATGATGTAACAACAGCTGGAGCTCTGTCTCCTTTAGTAATATAAGAATCCATGCTCCTCCTGTTGTCATGAGAAAACAACAATAGGTGGAACATAGGCTCTATTTGTACGTTTCACCGGTACTGCTTCAACTCTTTGGACAACCGCTTGTTACCGAAAATGCTCTTATGTTACATTCAGTCTGCTGTTTACAAGGCTTATTATACAAAACATCTTTCATATCAAACAAACAGAACAATAAAGATTGTTTTCTTTATATATTCGAGATCAAACGCAGGCTGTCGACTGTTACAATCTATCCCGACAACTGTAACACTTTTTTTGGAGGTTAGAAAACGTAACTTTTATTTTTTTTGCTTGAAATTTGGGACGAGTAATATATTATCAGGTGTGGGGGGACCGAGTACATTCAGGGGATCGGAATTGTTTTTTTGGTGATGTGGCGATGTACTGGGGGTCGGAAATCAATAAGCCTCGGAGCAAGGGGGGGCAAGGGGGGGGTCATATATTTTATCAAACATATTGTGGAGGGGGGGGGGCAGAATTCTTACACCGACCTTCATTTTTAAAAATGTCTCGGCTTCTCGGGGGGGGGGGGGGGGGGGGCTTCCGGGTCCCCCATTACTCCTAAAATTTCATTTTTTTTTCTTTCAAACTCAAACCTTAAGGGCATATATGGAAATGACACACAAAACATTGGCAGCTTCATTATAAAAAAGACAGTTCTTTTCATTGAGTTGCTAGAAAACAACAGTATGAAAGTGTCTATAAAATCATGTCAAGTAGATGATTTTGTTCTAAATTAAATTTAATGCCTGTATTTTTGATATCAGCTCTCCAGCAGAACTACTGTGGCTTCTGAGGCCGCAGCCCCCAGACCCCCGCGACCCAGATGCCCAAGTATTAGCTTTAACAGTTATAATTATTAAGCTGTTAAGCAGTGGACAACAGATTGCTGGATGGCCATTAGCAGAAGAAAGTTTAAAAAATGAAGACAAGTTTACACAGACCATGAATAATTAACCTGTTAAAATAAGAAAATGTTCTTTGTGTTTCGTGTATGTTTTGAATGAGGTCAGTCTGACATAAAATAGGTAATATGGTGTAGGTGTGTGAAGGGTAGCTGGGTGTGGGGGTGGGGGGTCATAAAATTGTTTGTCATCTATTCAGGGGTGGGGGTGTCGGCGAAATAATACTGGTGAGACTCGGGTGGGGGTCGGAAAAATTTTGGTGAACCATATGAAAATTTACCCCCCACCACCACCTCCACCTGATAATAAATGACTCGTCCCTTAAAACATTACTAAAATATTCCTTATTGTTCTAACACAAGACCATAAAATACCATATTCTCTAAGTTAAAACGAGACCCTCCGGTCCCTAGGTGATGTCGGCAAATACAATAATTTCAGCTTCCGAGTAAAAATGGCCGGATTGATCTTCTCACGTTCTTTATTTCTTGTCAGGTAATATCATAAGCTCCATTCTGTTATATCTCTAAACAGGATTTTATAATATGTCAGAAGAGTCTGAGATATCACAAACTGGATGATTGTCTTCAAAACTGCAATATTGTGGCGATGATGTGATATCAATAAATCTCTTATTTGTCCTGAATTTTTCTACAAAATACATTAAATCTTGTCACAAATTTGTGTTCATTTACTGACACTACAGGTTGGAATTAATGACACCTCATTATAGTTTTTTGTGATATGAAAAACTCAGAACAATTTTTAATAGGAATTGATGTTTTGTCATATTGACCAAACTGTAATATAAATGTATCACAAATTCTTGTCGATTTTAGTGCGACTTTGCGAAACAAAAGTAGCGCTTATCATGTGCGTCTGCGTATGTGCGTGTTAGCAAAAATATTCACCTGTTGCGTTTAGCTTAGTTTCTAAGTTTAACATAGAGTCTTCAAAACTTGCTCCATATATACATCTAAGAAAGATCTACTGAAAGCAGCGATGCATATTGGTCTGTGGCCTATATTTTACGGATCATCGAACATAGACAAAAATATTCAACTGATGCGTTTAGCTCAGTTTCTATGTAACCAAAAGGGATAGTTTCTTCAAACTTGCTCCATTGGTACATCTGGTGAAGATCTACTGAATGCAATGATGCAAATTGGGTCATGACCTATAATTCACTGATCACTGAACATAGAACAAATATTCTTCTTTGCGTTTAGCTCAGTTTCTAAGTAATCAAAAGGGATAGAGTCTTCAAACTTGCTCAATAGATACATCCGGTGAAGCTCTTCAAAAAGCAGTGATGCATATTGAGCCATGACCTATAATTCACGGATCATTGAAAAGAGGCAAAATATTTACTTGTTGCGTTTAGCTCAGTTTCTAAGTAATAAAAAGGAACTGAGCCTTTAAACTTGCTCCATAGGTACATCTCGGAAAGATCTTCTGAATGCAGTGATGCATATTGGGCCATGGCGTATATTTTACAGATCATTGAACATAGAATAAAATATTTACCTGTTGCGTTTAGCTCAGTTTTTAAGTAACCAAAAGGGGTAGAGTCTCATACTTGCTCCATAGGTAGATCCGATAAAGATCTACTGCATGCAGTGACGCATATTGGGCCATGACCTATATTTCACGAATCATTGAACATAGAAAAATATTCACCTTTTGCGTTTAGCTCACTTTCATACTTGCATTATATGAACATCTTGGGAAGATCTACTGAAAGCAGTGACTTTATTCCATGGCCCAGTGATTGAAACGGTTTGATGTATGAACATTTATGCTTGGAGTAATAAGTCAGTATGATCCGTTGTTTGACCACAAACAAAATGTAGGCCATAGTGATGAATATTTCAAGGTTCTGTTATTTGCCTTATATCTTGAAGTTTATGTATGAACATGATTGCTTTGAATAATCACTCAGTATGACCCGATGTTTGACATCAGAATGAAGGTATGTCACAGTGACCTATATTTATGGTCCAGTGAGTTGGCCGCATATTTCTAACACTATTTCATGGATTAACCTTATACTTGGGCTACTTGGGACAGTTTTTGTAGGAGTTCAATGGATATTATTGTTGTAGATACAAATCGTGATCTGTGATTGATTGCACCATACCGGCGCAGAACATTTTAGCAGATTCACAGGGCATTTTAGTGGAAAAAAATGGACGTTTGAGCAGCGTCAAATAAGTGGATATTTGAGCAAAACGGAAAATAACCCTTTTGAGCGGATTACCTGAATTACTCTGACGCTTTGTCTTGTTTCCCTTCCGTTAGCCAGTTAGAAAATGTTATTTTAAGTATTCAAGTTAACCTAAGCCTATCGAAAGTCTTAGGCTTACATCTTCTGCCGCATTTTCTGTTGGCGACGTGGTCAACTTGGTCATGAGAATGTTCGTTTTGGGGGGAAATGACTGTTGTACATGCGCTATCTGTGCTCATGCGAGCCTTACATTTCTCTTTAGTGCAGCGCCATGAAAGATAACCACTTTTTTAAGGAACTATCTAGTCTGTATCTCAATCACTTTTCAAGGAACTATCTCGTCTGTATCTCAATCAATCACAGATCACATTTGTATCTACAACAATAATATCCATTGAACTCCTACAAAAAACAACCCTGGCTGCATGGGTAAAATATTCATTTCGATTGAAAATCATACTAACTAAACATTTAAACGGGCAAGGTTTGCATGTGAATACCGTTCACCTGCAAAACTTACGGGTAAATCCAAATCGATTTCGCTAAACTGTCCATCTTAAATCCGCTCAAATGTCTAAAGTAGGGTTCTGGGGCCAGTTTCATGAACATATCTTAGATTTGTGCTTAAGTTACAACTTAAGTTATAACTTAAGTAAAAAAGTAAGAATGACTTAAGTTCGTACTTAGGCCGTTTCACTAATTCATCAAAGCAAAAACTTAATCTGTTTTGACTTAAGTCTTGTCTATTTTTAGGAGTCTTTTTTTAGCTGTGTTAAACGTCTGCAATATACTATTATGTACCAAACAACATCATCCCATACCTGAGGCGGTGGTGTGGTGGATAGCGTTTAGCGCTCTAGCCCAGACAGTTACGGGTTCACATCTCCACTTTTCTCTTTCATTTTTTGTCAGTTTGTTTTATTTTATTTTTTAAAATTTATATACAGTACTTTAATTTAATATGGTACTGCTTTGAATGTGTTCTCTAATTTTAATGCATTCTAAAGTTAAAGGGAGTATAAAAGTTTCCTGACACGCATGTCGTTATCGAAAACTATGTTTCAAGCTTCTCCAACCTTTTAGGGATGGTCGCGGTCGGAAGACGATGCTGGGTAACTTTCAGTGCTGGGGTGTCCTACTGATATGGATAATAGTGGGGCATGGGCCAACTATGTTTGCAGTAGATGGGGCGGGCATTGTTTGGACATTTTTTCTCTCTCCTATCTCTTTTTCTTCTCCCTCTCTCTGAGAGACGGTTCGATATAGACTTAAATACTGTCTCTAAGAGCCGTTAAACCAAAAACGACCAAGCTCCAACCGTTTATGCCTCGTTCAGTTGCGACAGAAACAGTAAGTGCGGAAGTGATAAGAGTTGTCTTGTCGAAAATTTGATCAATGGAAAAGAAATGTTTAGAACTTCTGAGATCTTTAGCCGTTATCAGCAGTGTGTACAATGGCCAGTGCCAAAAAGTAGGGTCCCTCTTTCAGTTCATCAGCACGGATCATTAAGGGATAATTTTTAATATTTCTCCATAAAAGACCCATACGTTTTGACCCCTCATTAGAACCGTGTTACCGAGACGGTTCTAATAAGGGTCACAGCATATGTTTTCCTTCATAAATAATGACAATTATCGCATAATCATCCCTATTACCCCTTCTTATCTGGAGCACTGCTCTTGCTTCCTAAATAAAAGTCGACTATTTAGTGAATATACCTACATCGGATAGGCACTTCCTCACTTCACCTATCTCTTTTATTCCACCGAAACATGGCTGCAGGAGAATTTTGTGGGACTTTGGCATTTCCCACTCTCATCATAGCTGAATTCCTCGATCTAAAATATGCACCTTTATATAGGCACGCACGTACAAAAACATTTACACACGAATGATCATGCAGACCATCCTCAAACTCGCACATACGTATGACAAAGATACTACGAAACTTTCGACATTTGGACGTCCCAAGCTAGAGCGAATTTCCTGCTTCTTTTGCAGTAGGTGCAGTATTTGAGTAAAATCTGTCGTAACGGGGTCATTAAGGTAAAAACAATCAACTAAACTCCGTTCATTAATTCTGAAACTGGATTTTTCGCTGCTAATACTTTTATAATCTAATCAATCCACGTAAGACTGTGCATAGTGATAAAGCTCGACTTCCGCCGATTTCTCATAAAGGTCTCATGCATCTTAGACTGGCGTCTAATGCTGCAGTTACATGCACGAAACAGCAAATCTCAAAAACCTGTCCGCAAACTAAGACCATTTGATGAAAATTGACAGCCTAAAGTCATACATATTCAGACACATTTCACGTGGGTATCACGCTGGCCATTTTGGTAATAACTGTTGTCCCTCCAACAAAGTCACAGGAATAAGAAAAAAAGAGGCGTTTTGAAGTTCGGCTACTTTTTGATACAGAAAAAAATCCAAGTTACTAACATGAGCTACATTTTTCAGTTTTGACAACTCTGGATTTTAGGAATGAAAATCAGACCCAGTTTCCTTACCATATTTTGAAAACTTGTATTTGTTTGTGTCATACTTTTTCTGGAAAATATCAAAAGAAGTATACATATAAACAATGCGACAGTTGTGTCATCCGACTCAGAAGCCAACTTCAGGTCCATAAACGCCCCTGCATTTATCCACTTCTTCCTTTCATGGTGACGTTTCACGCAAAAACGTGGCATAACGTACCTGCGAACAGGAAAATCTCAAACCAGTCAGCATGTGCCTCTGTGTCCACACAACCACACATCAGATGTGCGAGTTCAGCTTTCGCGTATATACGGAAGGAAATATCGCATGTATGCATGCATGTGTGCGGGTTCACTTTTGTACGCCAATGACTGTTACAGTTTCTTGGAAGTAAAAGATTTGCATGCTTGTGAAATGGTGCCCTTGTATTGTATGGACAGGGAAGACTCAGATCGTGCAGTCATATCAAAGTCTACATTTTTGCCTAAGAATTCCTGGATGATATAAAAAAAATGAACAGCCTGCACGGCCACATTGCTCTATCAGTGATGAGAATCTTATCGTGAAGTGTCGCTGCAAGCTTCTCACTACAGTTTCGTCATAGTAAACGACCGTGATTAGCATGCTTTAATCAAACACCATCCTTGAGATTCATAAAAACGTTTTGAAAACTGATTTGGGTCATTTTAGTTGCCAACTTATATGAGCTACTTTCGATTTCGTAAACGTGAATAAATTGGTAAAAGTACAATGTACAGGCGTGGAGACCCATTCGCTATGCCGCCTACAATGTAACATTTCTAAGCAGGAAACCAGAAGAGAACAGAAGTATTTGGTGGAGTGATTTGTCATTTTCAAAAACCTATTCCCTCTTATTTTTACAAGATGTATGACTCAATATATGCATAGCAAGCCACGTTTTATCTCCATACTTACAGGTTGAACCGCTGTTCGTAAGGATTTGTGTTTAGTCGTTTTTACTACCGATAGGACTATGGAGACTTTAAGGCCTTCCTTGCACATATATATATGTTCGTAAAGTTTGTTGAAAAGAAGTGGGGTCGGAGGTGTGTGTGTGTGTGGGGGGGGGGGGGGGTAAGGTCTAGGTGATGGTTTGGGTAGCGGGGTGGTTGTAGTGTGTGTATTTTGTGTGGGGGGGGGTAAGGTCTAGGTGATGGTTTGGGTAGCGGGGTGGTTGTAGTGTGTGTATTTAAAGATTAGGGTGACGGTTCGGGTGGTAGATTGAATAAGGAGGTGTATGTTTGGGGTCATGTCGATGGGTGGGAGTCTGGATGGTAGACTAATTGAGGGGAGGGGGTTGTAGGTTGTGTGAGGGAGATCATTTTATTAGAGTGGGGGTGGGTGGGGGTAAGAAGGAGGAATAGACTGACTAAGGGGGGAGCTGTAATAAGTTTGAGAGTTGCAAAGTTTGGTCCTTTTGTCCTTGAATTTAACTTTGCAGTTTTAATTATCTGGATGACAAGCTTGTTGTCACGCTGACTGACTTCGCACGCGCGGAGCATGTGTTTGTCTACTAACCTCACCCGTATACAAAACTATTTATAGCGACCACTTTATATGGTATTAAAAGGCGTTTCCAACCTGTCCGATGGACTTAGTCTCGGGTTAAAAATCTGTAATTTGCAGTTTTGTGCAGGTTAGCCCAGCATCCTACGAAGGACAGAGTCATTGGACACATTGATGAGAAATCGGCGGAGGTCTAGCATTATCACTACGCACGGTCTTACCTGGATTCATTAGATTATAAAAGTAAGAGCAGCGAAAAACCCAGTTTCAGAATTAATGAACGGAGTTTAGTCGCAGGTTAGGCGTCACTCTACATGGAACCTGCGTGCAGGTTTGATTTATAATTTCTTCGTATCGATAGAAAGAGGGACAGGCATGCAAAAGAGACACACAAATTTGAACTAGCCTTGCTTTCGACTGGAAATATGAATATATAACATGAACTTTTCGGTGGAAATTCTCCCTTTCGCCATAGCTAGTATTTATGCATTTTCAAACGCAAACACACACGTATACATGAAAATTAGCGTATATATACATTGCGTGCGGGCGTGCACTAAACATGGACATACAAGAAAATACACGCTTGTCGGAATACAAAGTTACATGCGCGCACACACATACAAGCGCATGCGCACACCGACACACACACACACATTGCATGACTGACAGGCACAGAAAGACGGAGATAATATTTCGATAGCCGTTTTTCCCATGAGCAAAAATAAAACATACGGACACACACTTTCTTTCAGCTCTCCATATTTCTCTCTAATGTTTGATTCTGCTTTTATTTAACTATGTAATTTGAGAGTCAAGTGTTTCCCAATTGTCTCCAGGTGTAATGAATATAGAAAAGGGGACTATATGATGGAGTACGATCACATGATAAAGTCATTTTCATTCGCTGACGCTTTTACGCTACCAACATCCCAAATACACACCCTTTCCAGAGAGAGAGAGAGAGAGAGAGAGAGAGATAGAGATGATGATGACGATTTTAATTGATTATTTTATAAAAAGAGACACACATCAGTGTGTATAAATACAAATGCGTTCGTATAAGGCTTTCATAAACTTATTGGCCGTATCGTGAGAAAACGTCCTGAATGTGCAGGCCTGGGCTGCCATGTACATACCGTTTTACCTGGTAAGCACTCAGTGCCGCAGGGAATGGGTCCTGTCCGAGCCCTATCTTCACCGCCTTAAGAAGTACTCGTCTATATGACTCATGTAAACAGTTTAAGTAGCTTTGGTTCTGCTGTGGCAGAGCTGTGAATTTACCCAGAAATGGCCACAATCACTGAAAATAGGGTTTTCGGAGCACGAACAGTAGAAGACTAAAGGAGGACGAAATCAAACCCTTTCAAGTACATTACAGTGTCTGCTAAATGAACAAAAAGGAATCGGAAAAAAACCCACATATTGGACGTGCACTAGCAAAATTGCTTGTGTTCCGAACCGCTTATAGTTAATACAAGTTAGAATTCGAGGCGCATAATGAATGAACAAACCAGTCTTCATTTATAAACGCATTTTGTAGTATATCCTGAATTATGACAGCCTATCATCAGCATATCTACCTTACACACTTTAAGTTAGAACTTAAGTCACCTCGCTGGTTGACTTAAGTTTATAGCAAAATCTAAGCAAAGACTTTCAACTAAGATTTTTTGTGAAACCACATAAGTATACACTTTTGACTTAAGTTATAACTTAAGTCAAAAGTTCTTGCTTAGATAGTTTGTGAAACTGGCCCCTGATTTTCAGCTCAAATATCCGTAGCATCATACTTTGATTAATAATTTTGGCTGACACTGTGAGTTATTCGTAATAATTGTGCGTCGGTGAGACCTATATTTTATGGTTTAGCGATTTAGCCATTTCGCTGTCAAGACATTTTTCAGTTGTCTGCCAAATTTTCATCACGTCGAGCTCGTTGATAATAATTGGTTACTCTGTCTAATGTTAATAGTACGGTGCAACTTATGTGGTCGAGTGGCCAGAGCGACTCGGTTTTAGTGCAGAAAGTCGCATGAAGATTGTGAGTTTGAACCCGGGCTTGGCCATCCGACAACTCGAAAACTCGGTCAACCTAGCAGAAAATGGGTTCCTGTTTCGAATCAGGAAAGGATAAGGCAGCGAAAGGAGAGTAGGCCCACTGCCCCTACGGCTACTAGGCTAGGGGAGGGGGCGGAGGGCCGGAGGCGGAGTGAGTATACTATACCCAGCTCTTAGAAAATAATGCGTATATCTCTTCTAGTTCATTAACTTGTGTGATCAGTCCCCATCCCTTTAAGCCCATTAGCCGGTTAGAAACCCATTGAGTCTTGGACACAACATATTACAAGTTTCACAGCATTTTAACTTTCCTTATAACATCTAGGTATTCTTTTACTCATTCCGTAGTCGAGAGTTTTTCAGTTCAATAGCTAGAAGATAAGTGCTTGTGTTTCAACCACACAACCAGGACTCACTCGATCCCTAAATATATTGTTATAGCTCCCTGTATCCCCAATGCGTTTTTTTTTCTTCGTTGTTTGACTTGCCCCGAAGAATACAAATATTATGAATCTCGCTCAACCTGCTTTACCGGCGCAGGACACGGCGAGAAAATGTTTTGTTTATAAAAATGGCTTTTTTTTTCTTTACCTATTTCTATCAGAACTACGATGGCCCAAATCATCGGGCTTCCGATAGCGAATTTTGAATTCCGAATTCTGAATTCCGAAATTCGTAGAACAAACTGGACTTGATAATTCTTATTTATTTCATATCGCCAAATCTTCAAATGAAATGTTGATGCACAGCATTTAACAAATAAGATTCAGAATGCAAAATGACTCTTTGGAGCTTAAATTCAATTAAAAGGTCATGAAATTCTAAAAACAAAAGAAAGAAAAAAATCCCCCAAAATGAAGCTGGAGATATTTCAACAGAAAACTATTATTCTAAATATAAAAATATCTTACGTCACAGTCACCAAACACCCCCATTTTAGCAAGAAATACTTTCTTAAGAACAAGACCTACACTGATGCCTGTAGTATAAAGGGGACCCGATAGCTCAGAAGGTTAAGCGATGACCTGCTGATCTAACGGTCCCGGGTTCGAGTCCTGCTGGAGGAGGGAATCTTTTCAATCGTAAACGGGGCGACAAAAATTGCTGTTAGCGATATAAGATTGTAACTGCTATTGTCAGTTGACAATTAACAGCCATTTGCACGTAAAATTACATTTACCAGTTAAATGGTAATAGCGTTTTAGACCGAAAGTAGCTATTGCCAGTTAACTGGTAAAAACATAAACAACCTTTAGGCTAAACGTTATTGCCTGTTAGGTTTAAGCTGTCCCCGAAGGGTAAAATTCTGCTAATGATTTTGTCACCCCATTTTCACGTACAAGCATAGCTCCTTCAACAATTTAATGCGTTTTAAGCCCTTTAGCTTCTGTTACATTCGTTTTAATATAGCTTGCACCTTAATGAATTCCAAGACGGCGAGTTTGCCCTTTTTTGCATTTTATAATTGTTCTGATATCTAGGAATATACAAAAGGAAGGTTGTGTTTGGAACTTTGCGGCCTTTCGATGTCTAGGGCGCACAAGATTTAAAGCTGTAAAAACATGTATATGCGCTGACAAATATTTTATCGGCACACTGCTGCTGTTGGTTTAAACAATATTTTATTTGAAACTGAGATACATAAAGTAAATACAGATACAGATAGAATTCAGAAGAAAGTCATACGACTTATACGAAGCTGTATCCTATGTTTCAATTGATCGTATAACAAGTATATAGTCATTTGAACTTTGAGGCTTGCTAAAACTGACATAAGATCAGTTCTAAACAAAGATGTCTGGAATAGTAATGTAACATATGATCAGGTGTTTAGAGAGTAAGATACTTTAGAGAGATGGCAGTAAAGTTATACAAAATATACAACATAGTAACAGGTAAGTGATAGGTAGGAGGGCTCCACGAGGAGTGGAATTTTAGGCTTGCTATCAATTTTTTAGAAATACATGTATAAGGGTACATGTTTGTGTACAGCAGTCCAGACTCAGTGGTTTTAAGCCAAAGGTTCGTTACATAAACAGCTCAATGGAATAAGGTTCTACACATTTAACAACTGTATAATAATACAATTAAAGGAAGAAACTTTATATTCTATTTGTAAGTAATGTGAAACGGAGTTAACCTTAACTGCTTTTTGAAGCGTTTTGTTTTCATTATAAAATTCTGAACAGCTACACTGTAAAAAATGTGTTTAGAATCAATGCATAAAAGGCAGTCCGATTTTTTATGTGTTTAAATCGTAACATGTTCAATTTGCAAAATGTTTAGGTTTATGTTTAGAAATTAAACATGTACAAAACTAGTTATATTTACCTTTCCTTTTATTTTGAAAATTTCCTCTATCAACATTTTCGTCTCTTTTTTTTTTCGTTCTTCAACGGGAAAAGAGAGAATGGATTCATCCAAAACGCGTAACAGAATAAAACGTGTTTAGCAGACTTTGTCCGGGAAAATAATAGAAAAGGCGTACATGTTTAGCTATATGACATATTCCTAAACATGTTTACACCTAAACATGTAACCGCTTGTGCTTTAAAGTTAGGCGCGATTTTTACAGTGTAGAAAAAAAAAATCTTTTTGTTTGGCATATCAGCTCAGGGTTACCCCACAAAAGTTTGTTAATAGTTGATGGACATAATGCAGATACTGCTGCTGTTGAGACACATAAACCATGATAGTAGTAGTTTAATCGGATTGTTTTGGATTAAATCCATTGCATCTCACCAACACCCACGGGCATTGTTCTGCGTGTATGCCTATATGCGAATTCCATTTCATTGCAGTATATTATATCTGTGATGCAGTTTTTTGCGATTTAAAACAAAAATATAAAATAAAGCCCGATCGGCCCACCTCCTCTCCTATCTGTCTGTCTGTCTGTCTTTCTGTCTGTCTGTCTGTCTGTCTGTCTGTCTCTCTCTCTCTATTTGGAGTCCAAGGGAGTCATCAAGTGTTTATCTGTGTACGATGCGATGGCTTATTACATGTCTGTTCTGGTATCTGCAACGGGCCTGGAATTTTACATAGTTTTCAACAAGCTTTCTTCTACTTAAAACAGCACCTACTGCGTCTGTTGGAGGGAATGATATGCACGCTGATACCAAACTCAGTCCGCATTTTAAAATGGTGCCAGCGCTTTAAGTGGCAAATACAATGGTTTGTTTATCAGAGAAGCATACGGTTGCAGGTATAGAGTCGGGTCGCCTAAACTCGCATACCTCACACTGAGTTGCCGTTTTCCGCGTTTGAAGAGGTATTTCATCACAAATTATGAGGAACATCTCATAACAACATGACAACATGACAACAGTTGGAGCATGGTTTCCTATAGTACTTGCAGATACATTGCTCCAGCTGTTGTTATTCTCTCGTGACAACAGGCAGAACATGGTTTCCTATAGTTATAGCAGGGACCATGCTTCAGTTGTTGTTCTACTTTCATGACAACAGGTGGAGCATGAATTCCCATATAAATTACAGATTTCTTGCGCCAGCTGTTGTTATTATCTCATGACAACAGGCGAAGCCTGTCTTCTATAGTTATAGCAGAGACCATGCACCAGCTGTTGTTCTAGTTTCATGACAACAGGTGGAGCATGATTTTTTATAGTACTAGCAGAGACCATGCTCCAGGTTGGTGCTATTCTCTCGTGAAAACAGACAGAACATGGTTTTCTATAGTTATAGCAGGGACCATGCTTCAGTTGTTGTTCTACTTTCATGACAAAAGGTGGAGCATGAATTCCCTTTTTTATAGCAGATTATTTGCGCCAGCTATTGTTATCATCTCATGACAACAGGCGGAGCGTGTTGTCTAACTTTACAGCAGAGACCATGCTCCAGCTGTTGTTCTACTTTCATGCCAACAGGTGGAGCATGGTAACCTAAAGTACGAGCGGCCACCATGCTCCAGCTTTGTTCTCCTTTCATGACAACAAGCGGAGCATGTTTTCGTAAGTATTAGCAGACACAATGCTCCAGCTGTTGTTCTACTTTCATGACAACTGGCGGAGCAGGGTTTCCTATAGTTCTAGCAGATATCATGCGCCAACTGTTGTTAATCTCGTGACAACAGGCAGAATATGGCTTCCTGTAGTTATAGCAGAGACCATGCTCAGGCTGAATTTCTACTTTAATGACAACATAAGGAGCATGATTTCTGATAGTGAAAGCAGATACCATGCCTCAGCTGTTGTTGTTTTCTCATGACAACATGCGTAGCATGTTTTCCTATAGTTTTAGGAGAAACGATGCTCGAGCTTTTCTTCGACTTTTCTGACAACAAGTGGAGCATGGATTCCTATAATACTAGAAGATACCATTCCCAGCTGCTGTTATTTCCTAAGGGCAACAGGTGTAACATGTTTTCCTATAGTTATAGCACACACCATGTTCCAGTTGTTGTTCTACTTTCATGACACCAGTTGGAGCATGGTTTGCTATAATACTATCACAAACCATGCTCCAGCTGTTGTTATCATTTCGTGACAACAAGCAGAACATGGTTTCCTAAAGTTATAGCAGAGACCATGCTCCAGCTGTTGTTCTTCTTTCATGACAACAGGTGGAGCATGGTTTCATATGATACTAGCAGATACCATGCTCCAGGTGTTGTTCTTCTTTCATGACAGCAGGTGGAGCGTGATTTCCTATAATACTAGAAGATACCATGCTCCAACTGTTGTTATTCTCTCATGACAACAGGTGGAGCATGGTTTCCTATAATACTAGAAGTTACCATGCTCCAACTGATGTTATTCCCTATTGACAACAGGTGGAACATGTTTTCCTAAAGTTATAACACACACAATGCTCCAGTTGTTGTTCTATTTTCATGACAACAGGTGAAGTATGGTTTGCTATAGTACTAGCATATACCATGCTCCACCTGTTGTTATTCTCTCCTGACAACAGGAAGAACATGGTTTCCTATAGTTATAGCAGAGACCATGTTCCAGCTCTTGTTCTACGTTCATGACAACAGGTGGAGCACGGTTTCTTTTAGCACTATCAGATAGCATACTCCAGCTGTTGTTTTCTTTTCGTGAAAATATGCAGAGCATGGTTTCCTGTAGTTATTGCAGAGACCATGCTCCAGCTGTTGTTCTACTTTTAGGACAACAGGTGGAGCATGGGTTCCTATATTTAACTTATAGTCACCATGCTGCAGCCATGCTCACACATTATGACTAGTTAAAAATAAGAGAATGATTTAATCACATTTGGCTTCAGTTCTGGTTCTTTAAATGTTTATATATTATGTATATACATGTATGATTGTACTGTTATGAAATAAAATATGTTTTAACCAATCGAAGATGTAGGAGTCTTGGAATTCGACCTCAAGTGTCATCCCACTGGCAATAACCCTACAATCAGCAGTTGTGGAATGAAAGCAGATTCACCAAAGTACCTAGGTTCTTAATATAGATTCTCTTTGAAGAGTCGCTGCTACTACGAGATACAACTGTTGTCTTCAGATTATAAGAGTATGTATATACAACAAAAGCAAGTGTTATGCGGATGTGGCTGAGGCTATAGTTTTGGGTGCAGATGCAGAGGCAAGCGAAAAGAAGATAGATGAGCTCTCCTTTTAATTTGCTGTGCCAAGATACGAAGGGTTATACTCTCATGACAAAAGGAGGAGCAGGATTTCCTATATACTTAACAAAGACCATGTTCTACCTGTTGTTATACTCTCATGACAACAGGTACAGCAGGATTTCCTATATACTTAACAGAGACCGTGCTCCAGCGGTTGCTATTCTCTCATGACGACAGGTGGAGCACGATTTTCTATATACTTAACAAAGACCATGCTCCAGCTGTTGTTATACTCTCATGTCAACAGGTGGCACATGATTTACTATTCACTTAACAAAGACCATGCTCTAGCTGTTGTTATACGCTCAGGACAACAGGTGGAGCATGATTTCCTCTATTCTTAACAAAGACCATGCTCCAGCTGTTGTTATAATCTCATGACAACAGGTGGAGCATGATTTCCTATATTACTAACAGACACCATGATCCAGCTGTTGTTATATTCTCATGACAACAGGTGGAGCATGATTTCCTATATACTTAACAGATAACATGCTCCAGCTGTTGTTATATACTCATCGCAACAGGTGGAGCATGATTTCCTTTATACTTAACAGATAACATGCTCCAGCTGTTGTTATATTCTCATGACAACAGCTGGAGCAGGATTTCCTATATACTTAACAGAGACCATGTTCCAGCTGTTGTTATACTCTCATACTCTCATGAATACAGGTGGAGCATGATTTCCTATATACATAAGACAGACCATGCTCCAGCTGTTGTTATATTCTTATGACAACAGGCGGAGCAGGATTTCCTATATACTTAACAGAGACCATGTTCCAGCTGTTATTATACTCTCATGTCAACAGGTGGCGCGTGATTTCCTATTCCCTTAACAGAGACCATGCTCCAGCTGTTGTTATACTCTCATACTCTCATGACTACAGGTGGAGCATGATTTCCTATATACATAAGGCAGACCATGCTCCAGCTCTTGTTATATTCTCATGACAACAGGCGGAGCAGGATTTCATATATACGAGGGTCATTTCAGAAATAGTGTAAATGAGTCTGCCAGTCCTAGGAATGTTGACCGATTTTTGAAATTTATGTTTTAACTTTCAGGTTTACATATCACCCAATGGCATTCACTCAAAAAATTTGAGGCTCTGGTATTTTCTTCAAAATATGCCTTGACAATTGTTGTTAGGGTAAGGACACTGAGTAGAAACAGACGGAATATTCATGTAAAGAAAAATTCATATTTTCTAAACTCTGGATACAAGCAGCTCTGGATTGATACCTATAATACCTGTTATACTGAAAATATTTCAGTATGAAAAACATTGTATTGACCTTGCTAACACACAAGACTGACCTTGCAAGATATGCTAATCATGGAACAATGCGCGTTTCTGATGACGTCACTTCCTGCGCTAAATTGAAATGTATAGTAAGTTGTTTAAACTTCGATTTTAAGGTCAAATTAAGTGACAGTGAATGTTTGGTGACAGATATGAAACAAAAAATAAATAATCTTTAATTCGTCATGCTTGTTATTTGTTATAAATAATCTATAAAGGCGCCTTATGCTCTTTTGTCAGTGGCCTACCTGATTTTTTACGATAAGTTTCCCCACCCACCCACATATTTCAATGTCAGTTTGTCATATTAAATAACAAGTCTTTCAAGTCTTTATATATGACTTTTTCTATCAATATGTCCCTCTAACTTTTGATATTAATTAAAGTTAAATATATTGAGCCTGTGTCTTTTTATTAGAAGATAATTTCATTTTATTGTTTTGTATTTATCATGAATTGCTGCTACTTTGCAACTTTCGGCGTGGGGTTTGCACATGTATCCTCTAGTTTCATCAGTGATTTGATGCCAGTCGTAACAAAATATAGTGACCTAATCATTTCAGTAATAAAATGTCTGTCATTTGTCGAAATTGGATGTGATTGAGTCAAAAATCACAATTTTATTGATAAAATGCATTTATAATAACTTTGCATTTATAACCACAAAGCAGACAAAAAATCTCGTTTATTATGTTACTTGTGTAGAAATTGGAAACACTTTCTATATAACTTTATTATTTTACATTGAAAGGACAGTATTACGCGTTTCTTTATTAAAATATATCATTTTCTCATTCAGCAAACAGCAATAGAACACGAGACACTTTCATTGAAAATGTATAGTTTCCAGTATCCACACCCTTATGACGTATAAGCACGTGCTGTCATGCATAGGTGACTTAGAAATTCTTTGAATGCATACCATTCTAAAGCACTTGAATTTAGCTTTCCAATGATATATAACACCACTGCTAAATATCAGCCAATAGGCTACCCTGAGATCATTTACATTATTTCTGAAATGTCCCTCGTACTTAACAGAGACCATGTTCCAGCTGTTGTTATACTCTCATGTCAACAGGTGGCGCATGATTTCCTATTCCCTTAACAGAGACAATGCTCCAGCTGTTGTTATACTCTCATGACAACAGGTGGAGCATGATTTCCTATATACATAAGACGGACCATGCTCCAGCTGTTGCTATACTCTCATGACAACAGATTGAGCAGGTTTTCTATAAACTTAACACAGACCATGCTCCAGCTGTTGCTACACACTCATGACAACAGGTGGAGCAAGACTTTCTATATACTTAACAGAGACCATGCTCCAGATGTTGTTTTACTCCCATAACAACAGGCGGAGCATGATTACCTATATACTTAACAGAGGCCATGCTCCAAATGTTGTTATACTCTCTTGACAACAAGTGGCGCATGATTTCCTATTCACTAACAGAGATCATGCTCCAGCTGTTGTTATACTCTCATGACAACAGGTGGAGCATGATTTCCTATTTACATAAGTGAGACCATGCTCCAGCTGTTGCTATACTCTCATGACAACAGGTAGAGCATGATTACCTATATACTTAACAGAGACCATGCTCCAGATGTTGTTTTACTCTTATGACAACAGGTGTCGCATGATTTCCTATTCACTTTACAGAGACCATGCTCCAGCTGTTGATATACTCTGATGACAACAGGTAGAGCATGATTCCTATATACATAAGACAGACCATCCTCCAGCTGTTGTTTTACTCTCATGACAACAAGTGGAGCATGATTTCCTATATACTTAACAGAGACCATGCTCCAGCTGTTGTTATACTCTCATGACAACAGGTGGCGCATGATTTCCTATATACATAAGACAGACCATGCCACAGCTGTTTCTATTCTTTCATGACAACAGATGGAGCATGATTTCCTATATACCTAACAGAGACCATGCTCTAGCTGTTGTTATATTCGCATGACAACAGGTGAAGCACGATTTTATTTATACTTAACAGAGACATTGCTCCAGGTGTTTTTATACTCTCATGACAACAGGTGGCGCATGATTTCCTATATACTTAACAGAGATCATGCTCAAGCTGTTATTATACTCTCATGACAACAGGTAGAGTAGGATTTCCTATATACTTCACAGGGACCATGCTCCAGTTATTGTTTTACTCTCATGACAACAAGTGGAGCATGATTTCCTATATACTTAACAGAGACCATGCTCCAGCTGTTGTTATACTCTCATGACAACAGGCGGCGCATGATTTCCTATATACATAAAACCATGCCACAGCTGTTTCTATTCTTTCATGACAACAAATGGAGCATGATTTCCTATATACCTAACAGAGACCATGCTCTAGCTGTTGTTATATTCGCATGACAACAGGCGAAGCAGGATTTCCTTTATACTTAACAGAGACATTGCTCCAGGTGTTTTTATACTCTCATGACAACAGGAGGAGCATAATTTCGTATATACTAAACAGAGAACATGATCCCGCTGTTGTTATACTCTCATGACAACAGGTAGAGTAGGATTTCCTATATACTTCACAGAGACCATGCTCCAGCTGTTGCTATACTCTCATGACAACTGGTGGAGCCGGATTTCCTATATACTAAACAGAGACCATGCTCCAGTTGTTGTTATTGCTCAGGACAACAGATGGAACATGATTTCCTATATACTTAACAGAGACCATGCTCCAGCTGTTGTTATACTCTCATGACAACAGGAGGAGCAGGATGTCCTATATACTTAACAAAGACCATGCTCCAGCTGTTGTTATACTCTCATGACAACAGGTGGAGATGATTACCTATATACTTAACAGAGACCATGCTGCAGATGCTGTTATACTCATATGACAACAGGTGGTGCATGATTTTCAATTCACTTAACAGAGACCATGCACAAGCTGTTGTTATACTCTCATGACAACAGGTGGAGCACGATTTCCTATATACTTAACAAAGACCATGCTCCACCTGTTGTTATACTCTCATGACAACAGGTGGAGCATGTCTTCCTATATACTTTACAGAGAACATACTCCAGATGTTGTTATACTTCCATTACAACAGGTGGAGCATGATTACACATATACTTAACAGAGGCCAAGCTCCAAATGTTGTTATAGTCTAATTACAACAGGTGGAGCATGATTTCCTATTCATTTACCAGAGACCATGCTCCAGCTGTTGTTATACTCTCATGACAACAGGTGGAGCATGATTTCCGATATACATAAGAAAGGCCGGGCCGCGTAGCGCAATCGGTAGGGCACCTGACTCATAAGTCAGAGGTCCTGGGTTCGAAACCCGGTCTGGCCACATACTTTCGTTTGTCCTTCCGCTGATTCAAGAAGGACAGTTGTCAGTTACTGGCGGAAGTATGTGCACTTAGTACTGGTTAACCGCTTAGGAGGTCTAAGCCTGCCCAGGAATAGTGTGGATAGGTTAACTGACCGTCCCGACATGACCATAGCTGTTTACCGTGGACGTTAAGCATCAAATCAATCCAATCAATACATAAGAAAGACCATGAACCAGCTGTTGCTATACTCTCATGACAACAGACGGAGCATGATTACCTACATACTTAACAGAGACCATGCTCGAGCTGTTGTTATACTCACGTGACAACAGGTGGCGCATGATTTCCTTTTTACTTAACAGAGACGATGCTCCTGCTGTTGTAATACTCTCAGGACAACAGGTGGAGCATGATTTCCTATATACATAAGACAGACCATGCTCCAGCTGTTGCTATACTCTCATGACAAAAGGTGGAGCAGGTTTTTTTTATATACTTAACAAGGACCATGCTCCAGCTGTTGTTATACTCTCATGACAAAAAGTGGCGCATGATTTCCTATTCACTTAACAGAGTCCATGCTCCTGCTGTTGTTATACCCTCATGACAACAGGTGGAGCATGATTCCCTATATTCTTAACAAAGACCATGCTCCACCTGTTGTTATACTCTCATGACAACAGGTAGAGCATGATTACCTTTATACTTAACACAGACCATGCTCCAGATGTTGTTATACTCTAATGACAACAGGTGGCGCATGATATCCTATTCACTTAAAAGAGAGCATGCTCCAGCTGTTGTTATACTCTCATGACAACTGGTGGAGCAGGATTTCCTATATACATAAGACAGACCATGCTCCAGCTGTTGCTATACTCTCATGACAACAGATGGAGCAGGATGTTCTGTATACTTAACAAAGACCATGCTCCAGCGGTGGTTATAATCTCATGACAACAGGTGGCGCATGATTTCCTATTAACAGAGACCATGCTCCAGCTGTTGCTATACTCTCATGACAACAGGTGGAGCATGATTTCCTTTATTCTTAACAAAGACCATGCTCCACCTGGTGTTATACTCTCATGACAACAGGTGGCGCATGATTTCCTATTCATTTATCAGAGACCATGCTCCAGCTGTTGCTATACTCTCATGACAACAGGTGGAGCAGGATTTCCTATATACACAAGACCGACCATGCTCCAGCTGTTAGTGGAGCGGGATATAGTGAAAATACTTCAGTTGATGATACAAGCATGAAATTTACAGGATAGCAGGTACATGGCATGCACTTTAACATAAGATCGTGGGCCACTTGAAATTATGTCATTTTCAAGATGGCCGCCGCGTAAACAAAATGTCCGCCATTTTTATGTACTTTTCAACACATTGTTTAAGGTAATAGTCCAGGGGGCCGTTGGCATGGATGTTTATTTTATGCCCTGATTATAGTCACCTAGAGCAGTCACTTAGGAGTTGCAAAATGGTTGTTGCCAGTTTTTCTTTCAACACTTTACCGAAAAAAATGACCAAAGTGGTGGGTGGGGTAACACTGGTCCATTACAGCACCTAAAAGCAATAAACGCAATGTAGAAAATACCTTTGTGTCATAAATATCCCTTTTTAAATGTTCTAATACATAAAAAGCAAACTGAGTCTGGAAATGATGATAAAAAAGCATGATATATTTGTAACGTATATAACTGTAACTAAAATACAAATGATCAATTAGAAACAGACCAACCGGTGGTATGAAAATTTTACATGTGGTCCTAAATGAGCATAATCTATTGCTCTTATTTGACTCATGCTCATTTCAACTTTGACAGAATTCCTTGATATATTTTGAATCAGTTAGGTTGCAGTTAGTTGTGGCAACATCAGTTGAAGACAGAATGTAAATTATTTCTTATGAATTCCCAAAACACTGGTGAGAAAGTATAACTAGCTGTAGTTTGTATTATGTCTTAAATTGAAAAAGTGTACAAGTACGCATGTAAAATGCCATCCTTATATTCATAAGACTGTTATAACTTTGGGTTGTATCTGAAAGGCACCCAAACGGTAACATTACGTAACAGAATCGAAATCCGTCCATGGAAGAATAATCCAGGGTCATATGTAATAAAATGGGGTCCTCGTTTAGACATGAACTTCAATTTAATGTGTTATCATAATCATTAAAGCAGTCTTTCAGCACCTCAAAAATGATTGTTGCTATATCATTTTATGTGTTTTACCTAGAAACTGACCAAAGTAACGGGTGGGATAACAGCGTGTTACAGAAGCAAACTGTTACAAATGAAATGTAGGGAACAATTAAAGTTATAAATGTAAAGAGCAACAAAAATTATGATGATTTTTTTTTATATTTAAATAAATAAAAATATTGACAAATTTAGAAAAAGATAGTCATCAGTCAAATAAGACCAGTAACGTACATAACCGAGACTAAATCACAATCGCTGGAATGAATTTTATATGATTGGTCCTTAATCAACATACTCTGTCACTTCTCTTTAAACCAATGGCATGTTGAAAGAACTGCTTGCATATTCCGAATTAGTTAGGTAGTAGTTAGCTGTGGCATTGCCAGCTGAAGAGAAAAGTTAACTTTTCTTTAGAATTTTCCCCGATATTGACGAAAATATCTACGTAACTGTAGATGATATAGCCTTTCAGTGTAACTGTTTTGGTCTTAAGTTTACACATGTGAAGCAGCCATAAAGAAACACCACTGTTTATACCCCCAAGTCTGATAATATGGGGTTGTCCTGTATTTGAAAGGCATTGTAACAGTGACATTATTGTACATATCTGTAATGCATTGGGAATAAGTTTTTTTTTATTTGAGTAAGTTGTTTTCAAAGGCTCAAATCTTGGATGCCAGAAAGCATTTAACTTACCATTGGTATTAGGACAGCAAATATTTACTTTTTTACATTCACAAGAACTCAACATGAACATCTGAAGCATTTAGAATTTTCTTAACATTTAACGTGACTTACAGCAACATCACAAAACGCATCATTTAAAATCTTGAGGGACAAGTATAATATGTATAAGTTGATCTAACTGAACCATGTCTAGGTTTAGAATTATCATACGAGAGATACCTGTTTCCCTACCTGTGCTGTCTACCGAGACAATCAGGTAACCTACATGCAAAAATGGCTGTCAGCTAAGGCAACTGATAAAGTATCGACTCACTTGATAGTTATTAACATCGTGCTTGATTGTAATCAACGTTACCTTTTTGTGTTGCTCCCATTAGTTACACTGCACCATATAATCACTATGTCAGTTAAGCAATGGAAAATGATATACTTAAGGAGACACATATAAAGCGTCTTTTCATGAGTCTGTTCATGACGTGTATCTCTCATTGTAACATTACCAAGATTTATTTGGTCAGATAATTCTGTACAGCCCCTGTTTGTGTTCTGATACATTATTACTAATACATTTAAAGGTGTTTAGTTTTGATCATTCGACTTTTTATGTGTATGCTTCTTCTATCATTGTATTGATATAAATGGTATCAGAAAGCTGCATTTTCTTACTGTATATGAAGTATCCGGTCAAGACTCATTCAGTAAGACTTCATTAATAAGCAGTTAACCCCTGTAATTATTGCTAAACAATGATTAATAATAATAATAATTATAGCTATAGCTTCAAAGTCAAGGAGGTCATCTGAAAATAGATATATCAAGATTTGTCCTTGACATCAGTAGTATGCATTACCTTATCATTTACTAATTTTTAATGCAGAACTAAATGTATTACTGTTTAAGCATATGAGATATGAGGAATTTATAAATTACCCAGTAATTGGTTGTATACGTTATTCGATCTGTTATCCTTCTCTTTGTTTTGATACCGTACCGCAAAGTGAAACTACAGGTCATTACATTCTTTAGCGCAACTGGTATTTGCCCAGAAATATCCGGCGTCAAATATGCTGTCGTTTTGATTTGCCACTTCATTTTATGGCTTAGAATTCTGTAGAACTCCGTCCCTTAAAATGTAAAATATTCGTCAAATTAAAAGTCCTGAAGCTGGTTCCATGCTAAATCGACTCATTATCCAACCGACTATATATTGCTTTATTTGAAGCATGTATACAAATTATTTGCTGGCTTATAATTGCAGCATTTTTTCTCAAATGAAATATATCTGTTATGCAGTTTTTGATTATACAACAAAATGTCACGTATATTACTGTCTTAAGAATCGTAAGACTGAGTAGCTGGGTACAATCATTAAAGGTGCAGATATATGCTATTGGAAATAAACAAGCAGCAAAACTATGGAAATTGCTAAGTCTCCATTTATTAGCATTTGCAATATTCTGAGTTTCGTCGCATATAAAATGTACCTCAGGAAGTCCCTAAATTAGTCATAAGCTGATTGTTCCAAGAAAACAGTGTTTTTAAGAAGTGCCAGGATATTAATTTCATAATTGTTCTCTGAGAGACAATAGAAAAATTCCGTGAGCCGTATTATAATGGACTAACTTATGAATTAAAGTTATTTACGTTACTACAAGTAGTAATAAATGGAAAAAAAACATAGTAAAATGTATTTGCTAATACTTAACGATGATTCTATGGAGAAACTGCATTTGAAAATAAAAAAAGTAGTGTACCTTAAAATTATATGATTCTAAATTAAATACACATAGGTAACGTATATAATCGATGCTTATAGCAAAAGAGTCGTTAGAAAAATTGACAACATGCGCTTTTCCATTGTGAACACTCTATTGTTGACGTTTTACATGTATATATTGCCAAAAAAATAACACACATACCCACGGGCACTACATATGCCTGCGGACAATAAGCATGTTATAAATTAAAACGATAGCATTTTGAAACTTGGCGGCCATCTTGAAAATGGATGATTTTTAAGTGGCCCACGATCATTTTTGAATCTGGGCCATGTAAGGAACATTTAGTGAAAATTTCATGCTTGTATCATCAAGTGAAGTATTTCCTTAAATTTTCACTCTAAGCCGCTCCACTATGTTGCCATACTCTCATGACAACAAGTGAAGCATGGATTTTTTTTTATTTGTCTTTATTTAAAAAAGAAATTATGCAAGACTCCCCCCTATCGCTCCACACACTCCCAGTTGATCACCAATAACCCCCCCCCACACACACACACACACACAAACACACACACATACCCTCCTGAATGAACCCGGCCCCGACCTGATAATTAGTGACTCGTCCCTAATACTTGCATACAGTAAAAGGGCCAATGAAACATATTAAACGATATTAATTGTTTGTTTATTAGATCTACAGGTAAATATATCAAACTGGCCAACATTTTTGTTGATACGAAGGGTCTCTGAATTCCATCGCCCCTACAGCAAACCTTTACGATAGTAGAACATTATATCGTCGTGCCCAATGAGTTTTGCTCATTTTGCCCATTTTTAATCTATTTAGGGAAAAAGAAAGAATTAAAAATAAATAAATAAAAATAGATAAATAAATGATAAATAAATAAATCTACTGAAATAGTGTTTGCAGAGAGCTTTAACATGCTAGATAAGCCATTGTTTTAAGTGCAGCGGTATACAATTATTATTGGATTTTCCGGACGCTATTTATAACTAAAAATGGAATTTTAAACTAAACTTAAACTAAAAATGGAATTACCAATGTCTATTAAAAGTAACTGACCGACGCATGCGCAATTAAAAATCATTCGCGGCCTGTTGTCGGTTTCCCTCTCCCATGGAATACACACTAAAGATTTGTTTCCATCTTTTGATCGGTAAAAGCGTATTATAAGACAAAATAAATAAAAACATTTGGTATAAATGAATTTTCTACTGACTTTGTGATGGAAGTATACTGGAAAAAACGTCTACACTTAGGAGGGTAAGTGATTTTACCCACTACTTTCGATTTGAAACGAAAGTTTCTGGTCTTAGTTCTAGTTCTTTCATTTATGTACTGGGCTCCTCTGGAGCATCTTCATTACCAGCACGTGACAAGGGATGTGAAGTCCTGTACAGCTAAAACTGGTTAAAAAAACATCCGTGTTTACGGGTGCCCACCCAGGATCAAATTCTTAAATGATTCCAGGGACTGGGCACTGATTGTCTGAGTAGGCCGGCTGTTCCACAATGATGGGAAGAAAGCAAACTTGTAGGCGTCTACATTGCAGTATGGCACGAGATATCTGTGGTTATGCCCTCTTGTTCGGAACGTACCAACGGGCTGAAGAATATGAGATGTCGGTATCTCAACGAGATGATTAATGATTCTGTACATCAAGGTCATCTTACCATGCTGTCTGCGAGTGTGGAGGTCTTCCCAGCCAAGATGTTCAAGCATGTTTGTAACACTGCTTGTTCGTCTGTAATCACCTGTTACAAATTTTGCCGCTCGACGCTGCACAGCTTCAATCTTGTTGAAAATGGACTGTGTCTGAGGGTCCCAGATGCTTGATGCACACTCTAGCTGAGGATCTCAATGGGGTTTACTAATTAGCGAATTTTGGCCCAAAAATACTGATAAGCGAAATTTGAAAGGAAATTTTACCGGTTAGCGGCGTCCCCTATGCTAAGTGATTAACGGAATTGGCCAAAATACTGATTAGCGTAACTTGAGTGAAAAAAATACCGGTCAGCGGCGTGATATGCGCTTAGCGGTTACCGGAATAGAGAAAATCGTTAATATATGCTACATGATGAAAATTCAATGAAGTAAAATTAATGATAATTTATCGTAACTTATAAGAAAAGTTGTATCACATGCTTTCCCATTAAGTATGTCTGTATGAACATGTAAGCTTAATATGTGTGGCAAATAGGGATACATATGAAACAAGTCATTCCTGAAAACTTTTTGTTAGTAAAGTGTGACTCATAGTCTTGGTCAATGGTTCGAACACGAACCAATGTACCTCCCGTTTTCATTTTAGATTTGTAATGTACTAGATCTACGAGGGGCGTTCGAAAAGTTTTGCAAATGACATAATTTCTTGGTAACTACCATAAAGACAGAACTATTGATAGCAAAACCACATAAAGCTATGTTATGCCTACAGATGTTTGCAAACGCGGTATATTTTTCTGAAAAAGACTCGTTTTTAATTTCTTTGAAAGAGGTATACCCTAAAGGCATTGCAGAATTTTACTTTAGTAGGCTGTAATTCAAAGAGCAGTCTTTGATTTTTTAAGAGCCATTCTCTGTAATGACTTAAATTTTTACATAGGGCCGTGGCACGCATAGTCACCGATTTTGCTCAAACTTGCCTATATTACTTATTGTGACACAAGAATGAGAAAACAACATCAGTTTCATTTCAAAGCATGCCCGTTGCCATGGCAACAACATCTAAACATTTTGGAAAAAAATGTGCTAAAAAATGTCCTAAAATGGGCAATTTTTCAACAAACATATTTATTTTCAAATGCAAGACAAGCTCTAATTTCTTTCCACGTACAAATAACTTGTTCACACTAACTTTGAAACAGAAATTAAAAAAATATTTGGAACACCTCTTTTGTCATCAGGCTCAAGCAAAGTGGGTGGGGGTTTCCATAAACGGCAAAAATCCAATTTCATACATCTTTAAAGACATTTCCAGAGTTCTTGCGGCCTCGTCAATATATGTGTGCACCGTCCTCCTACAAATCAATGTTCTGTGAATATGTTTCTGGAAAAACATGCCTGGGAAAGTATACTTCCTGAAGCGTTACCATAGCAACAATAAGTCTACCGTTGCAAAATGCAAGTTCTTAGGGGTACAGTCCTTGTAATGTCAAATCATCATAGTTTATGATCATATTTGTTTCTTAATTTTGAAAATCATTTTACAATATATTTATCTTCTATAAACTATGGACATTTTGTTGGTTTCTCTTATCAAGGTCAAGGTCAAGGTCACAGAAACAATAAAAACTGCTAAAAACGCATATTTTTTTCATATTATGTATTCTGTATCAACCATATATTGCAGCAATGGCTTTGAACCTGGTCATTATCTGACATATTACAGAAGCTTTCAAATACACATATAGTTGGGTTTACTCAGGAAGCTACAAGGTCAAGGTCAAGGTCACACAAACAAGAACAAATGCTACAAATACATATTTTTTGAAACATTTTGTGCCCTATATGAACAATAAATTGCAGCAATGTCTTTCTAGTTGGAATTTATTTAATATATATCAAAAACTTTCAAACAACCAACTTTCCTCCAGAAGCATCCAAGTTCAAGGTCAAGGTCACAGAAACAAGAAAAATACTAAAAGTGCATATTTTTCTCATATTTTGTGTTCTGAATCAACAATTTATTGCAGCATTGTCTTTGTTCCTGGTCTTTATCTAACACATTACAATAGCTTTCAAATACACATATAGTTTGTTTCATTCAGGCACCTCCAAGGTCAAGGTGAAGGTCATAAAACAAGAAAAAATGCTAAAAATGCGCATATTTGCAAAATTTTGTGTCATATATCAACAATATACTGCAACAGTGCCTTTGCAGTTGGCATACATTTAATATGTTACAAAAGCTTTCAAACAAACAAATTTTCTTCAGTAGCCTCTAAGGTCAATCTCAAGGTCAAGGTCAGAGAAAGAAGAAAAATGCTAAAAAAACATTTTTTTTCCTCATTTTTATCCCCCGACCGAAAGGTTCGGGGGATATAGCGATGAGCCTGGCGTCCGTCCGTCCGTCCGTAAACACTTTCTTGTCCGCTCTGTATCTTGAATACCCTTTGGAATATTTTCATGATACTTCACAGTTATGTAGAACAGGTCATGGCGATGTGTCGCGTACAAGAATGGTAACTCTTGCTATTGTGCTTTTTGAATTATCTCCCCTTTGGTGATTTTTTGGCAGATTCGTGTCCGCTCTGTAACTTGAATACCCTTTGGAATATTTTCATGATACTTCACAGATATGTAGAACAGGTCATGACGATGTGTCGCGAACAAGAATGACAACTCTTGCTTTCTTACTTTTTGAGTTATTTCCCCTTGATAGTTTTAGGTGTGATTTTTTGGCAGATTCTTGTCCGCTCTATAACTAGAATACCCTTTGGAATATTCTCATGATACTTCACAGATATGTAGAACAGGTCATGACGGTGTGTCGCGAACAAGAATGACAACTCTTGCTTTCTTACTTTTTGAGTTATTTCCCCTTAATCATTTTAGGTATGATTTCGTGTCCGCTCTATAACTTGAATACCTTTTGGAATATTTTCATGATACTTCACAGATATGTAGAACAGGTCATGACGATATGTCGCGAACAAGAAAGACAACTCCTGCTTTCTTACTTTTTGAGTTATTACCCCTTGATGGTTTTAGGTGTGATTTCGTGTCCGCTCTATAACTTGAATACCTTTTGGAATATTTTCATGATACTTCACAGATATGTAGAACAAGTCGTGTTGATGTGTCACGAACAAGAATGACAACTCTTGCTTTCTTACTTTTGGAGTTATTTCCCTTTGATGATTTTAAGTGTCCGCTCCATAGCTTGAATACCTTTTGAAATATTTTCATGATACTTCACAGATATGCAGAACAGGTCATGACAATTTGTCTCATACATGAATGATAACTCTTGCTTTTATAGACCTAGTGAATTATTTCCCTTTGGTAGTTTGAGCTGCTGTTTGAGTCTCTGCTCCATAACTGTATAACCCTGGCCAGCTCCAGAATTTGAATAACCGTGAACCTTTTAGAATATTGATGATCATGCTGTGATATCTTATCAGTGTTCCTAACTCTCTCTTACCCTTCGTTATTTCCGTGCCCCCTCCCGCAACCCCCCCCCCCCCCCCCCAAAAAAAAAAAAAAAAATTTTCCAGATTTGGATTCTTTGTCCAAATTCACTTACTAGAGAGCTCAAAATTAGGTTTGTAGAGCTTGTACTTTAGAAGTTATTCGCACATTTTGAAAGTTGAATGTATCGTATGCTATACAATTGTGTATATGGTGGCTGTTTGAGATATTACCTCTTTTTAGCAGTCAAGCATACTGTTTTAGTCTGAGTGTTAGATAATCATGTATCTGTTAACAGTTAATGTCAATCAGAAGCATAAAAGAACGACAATATATAACTAATATGTGTTTTGAAGTGCACCCTTTTTACCAAGGCCCATGGGGGTCTTCGGTCGGGGGATTTGCCATCTCCTCTGATGGCTATTTTTTTATGTTCTGTATCAAAATATATTGCAGAAATGTCTTTGTACCGAGTCTTTATCTACTATATTACAATAGCTTTCAAATACACATACAGCTAGTTTCCTTCAATAAACTCCAAGGTCAAGGTCAAGGTCACAAAAACAAGCGAAAATGCCAAAATGCACAGAATTTTGGTATTTGTGTCCTATATCAACAATACATTGCAGCCATGTCTTTGTAGGTGTCTTTATTTAGTATATTACAAAAGCTTTCAAACAAACAACTTTCTTTCAGTGGCCCCAAAGGGTGAGGTCAAGGACACAGACAACAAGAGGCCATGAGGCCCTGAATCGCTCACCTAAGCAATTGGCCAAGTGGCTCTTACTTATGTCTGAAATTGTCAAAATATGAGTCTTGGGTCAAAAGTCAAAGAATGACCATGACTCATAAAGACACCATATTTACCATTTTAGGCCAAAATCTTCAAAACTTTCCATGAAATCTTATGTTCTACCATTTTCCATATTTGACCATGCCGCAGAAAAGGTCAGGGTAAACCAAACATCATTATTTGAACAGTATTGGTAAAACTCTAGTACTCTGTGCGACTTACCAAGTTGCAAGGCCATCGGTCTATTGGTTCTTGGGAAAAAAGTATTAAAGTTTTATATGATAAATGGGTATGGCGGCCCTGTTCATCATGTGACCTGGACCGTTTGGACAAATTTTCATTCCCTCAATCCCTGGAGACTCTATATGAAAATTGGTTGAAATTTGGCTTTTGAGGTAGTGTTTGAAAATGTCAAAATATGAGAGACCTGGGTCACAAGTCAAAAACTGACCTTGACCTCTTGTACTCATAATTCTTCATGACCTCTTTAAGATGAGAACATATACCAACTTTTAGGCCAAAATCTTCAAAATTTCTCATAAAATCTATGTTCTAGCATTTTCCCATATTTGAACTTGCTGTAGAAAAGAACAAGGTCAATTGAAGGTCATAATTTGAACAACCTTGGAAGAACTTGAGTACCCGATGCTAATTATCAAGTTTGAAGGTCATTGGTCAATTGGTTCTTACGAAGAATTCTTTAAAGGTATTTGCCATATATGGGCATGGTGGCCATTTTGTACATGTGACCTGGATCGTTTGAACAAATTTTTGTTCTCCCAAGCCCTGGAGGCTCACAAATGAATTTTGGTTACAATTGGCCCAGTGGCTTTTGAGATGATGTTTGAAAATGTCAAAATATAACAGACCTGGGTCAAAGGTCAAAGAATGACCTTGACTTTTTGTACTCATAAATTTTCATGTACTCATTAAAATGACTATTAACCAATTTTTAGGCCAAAATCTTCAAAACTTACCATGAAACCTTATGTTCTAGCCTTTCCACATATTTGACTTTGCCATAAGAAAGGTCCTGGTCAACCTAAGATCATCATTTGAACAATCTTGGTACTACTTGAGTACTTTATGCTTTATACCAAATTTCAAGGCCTTTGGTCTATTGGTTCTGCAGAAGATTTTTGAAGCTTTTTACCATATATGGGTGTGGCGGCCATGTTGGTCACGTGACCTGGACCGTTTGAACAATTTTTTTTCCATCAACCCCTGGAGACTCTATGTGAAATTTGAATACAATTGGCCCAGTGGCTTTTGAGGAGATGTTTAAAATTGTTGAAACATGAGAGAAAGAATGACCTTGATCTCTTGTACTCCTAAATCTTCATGTACTCAGTAAGATGGCTAAACACACCAATTTTTAGCCCAAAATCTTTAACGGTTTCCCAGATATCATATGTTCTAGCATTTTCCATACAAAGGCACAAGGAAGAAAATTTGACCTTACCGTAAAAATCAGTCAAAATCAGCCCAAGGTCATAATTTAAACAATCTTGGTAGTACTCGCTAACCCGATGCTCCATACCAAGATTCAAGGCCATCTGCCTATTGGTTCTTGAGAAAAAAGTATTAAAGTTTTATATGATAAATGGGTATGGCGGCCCTGTTCATCATGTGACCTGGACCGTTTGGACAAATTTTCATTCCCTCAATCCCTGGAGACTCTATATGAAAATTGGTTGAAATTTGGCTTTTGAGGTAATGTTTGAAAATGTCAAATATGAGAGAACTTAGTCACAAGTCAAAAACTGACCTTGACCTCTTGTACTCATAATTCTTCATGACCTCATTAAGATGAGTGTATATACCTACTTTTAGGCCAAAATCTTCAAAATTTCTAATAAAATCTATGTTCTACCATTTTCCCATATTTGAACTTGCTGTAGAAAAGGACAAGGTCAATTAAAGGTCATAATTTGAACAACCTTGGAAGAATTTGAGAACCCGATGCTAATTATCAAGTTTGAAGGTCATTGGTCAATTGGTTCTTACGAAGAATTTTTTAAAGGTATTTGCCATACATGGGCATGGTGGCCATTTTGTTTATGTGACCTGGATCGTTTGAACAAATTTTTGTTCTCCCAAGCCCTGGAGGCTCACAAATGAATTTTGGTTACAATTGGCCCAGTGGCTTTTGAGATGATGTTTGAAAATGTCAAAATATAACAGACCTGGGTCAAAGGTCAAAGAATGACCTTGACTTTTTGTACTCATAAATTTTCATGTACTCATTAAAATGACTATTAACCAATTTTTAGGCCAAAATCTTCAAAACTTACCATGAAACCTTATGTTCTAGCCTTTCCACATATTTGACCTTGCCATAAGAAAGGTCCTGGTCAACCTAAGATCATCATTTGAACAATCTTGGTACTATTTGAGTACTTTATGCTTCATACCAAATTTCAAGGCCATTGGTCTATTGGTTCTGCAGAAGATTTTTGAAGCTTTTTACCATATATGGGTGTGGCGGCCATGTTGGTCACGTGACCTGGACCGTTTGAACAAATTTTTTTATCTATCAACCCCTGGAGACTCTATGTGAAATTTGGATACAATTGGCCCTGTGGCTTTTGAGGAGATGTTTAAAATTGTTGAAACATGAGAGAAAGAATGACCTTGATCTCTTGTACTCCTAAATCTTCATGTACTCAGTAAGATGGCTGAACACACCAATTTTTAGCCCAAAATCTTCAACGGTTTTCCAGATATCATATGTTCTAGCATTTTCCATATAAAAGCACAAGGAAGCAAATTTGATCTTACCGTAAAAACAGTCAAAATCAGCCCAAGGTCATAATTTAAACAATCTTGGTAGTACTCGCTAACCCGATGCTCCATACCAAGTTTCAAGGACATCTGCCTATTGGTTCTGGTGAAGATTTTAAGGGTTTTTATCATATATGGGCGTGGTGGCCATGTTGGTCATGTGACCAGGATGTTTGAACAAATTATCGTTCCTAAGACTCCTGGAGCCTATATATGAAATTTGGTTACAATCGGCCCAGGTCATTTGAAATAGTGGACGGACGACAGACGTATGGTGGACAACGAACCCTACCTATACTAAAACCTCCCCTGGAGCCTCTGGCTCAGGTGAGCTAACCAGAGGACCATTGGTTCTGTAGCTCACCTGAGTCCATTCACCCTCAGCACTCAGGGGTAAGTAACTGAAAGGTAATTTGTACAATATGGCCTAATTTCAATTTTGACTGAGTTGTTATGCTTGTCCTAGTTAATATTAGCAAAATTGATGAAGTTACAATAAAAAAACATGTTTGTAAAACTTTATGCCTAAATATTGCAGTAACACAGAAATAAATGCCAATTTGCACTTTTCCCAATACAAGTCTATAGAAACTTAAAAATGCCATAGCAATGAAACCACGTGAGCAACAATAAAAAAGAACAATATTTATATAGTGGCTAATGTCATAAACATGTATGCAGAGAATCAGTTTCATCCCCTTTTATGGTTTTTGTGGGAAAGATTTTTAAATATTGTTTCATTTTTTTTCCTTTATGTTGCCATGGCAACGAATCAAATTTAGTGATTTGGACAAAATTAACATGAATCATAGAGGACTACTCAAGAAACATTTCTGTAGATAAAATATCCAAATAACTGCAGTAAGGTAGCAAAAATTGCCAATTTCCATTTTTCCCATTATAAGTCAATGGTAATTATAAGTTGCCATAGAAACCTAACTGCTGAAGCAATTCCCATAAAAAACACTAAATCTATAGAGGCTAGTACTAAGATCCTTTCTATAAAGTTTGAGCATTATTGGCCACACTGTTTCTGCAAAAATGATATTTTAATATCTCTTCTATTTTTAACCATTTGATTGCAATGGCAATCAGCCAAATAGTGCTGTAATAGTTTCTGTAAAGTTTGAGCTTTATTGGCCACATTGTTTCTGCAAAAATGATAGTTTAATATCTTTTCTATTTTATAACATTTGGTTGCAATGGCAATCTGCCAAATAGTGCAATTTGCGTAAATTGAATGAGGGTGGTTGAGGACTTCTCTGGGAACATTTCTATAGAATTTGTCAAAATACCCGCAGTCCATAGCAATAAATGCAAATGTACTATTTTCACATTATAAGTCAATGGCAATTTTAAGCTGCCACAGCAACCAAACTGCTGAAGCAATTGCCAAGAAAAACAGTACTTTTATAGAGGGAAGTACTAAAACCCTTTCTGTGAAGTTTCAGCCTTATTGGTTGCATAGTTTATGAAGAGATGATGTTTGAATATTTTTTCTATTTTTAACCATTCAGTTGCCATGGCGACCAGCCAAATTGTGCAATTAACATAAATTTCATGTTATTGATAGAGAGCTACTCAAGGAACATTTCCGTAAAAGATCTGTCAAATCATCTGCAGAGAAATAGAAATAAATGCAAATTTTCAATTTTTCCCATACAAGTCAATGGAAACTGTAAGTTGCCATAGCAACCAAAGTTTTGAAGCGATTTGGATGAAAAACAGTATTATCGGATCCTTCTGCCTATAGATAGTAGATATGAAATTTGGTAAGAATAAGCCTTGTCGTTTAAGAGAAGATGTATACTAAATAAAGACTAAGCACAAATACATTTTCTACATTTAATTTTGATACTGAACACAAAATATTAACAAAAGGGGCATTTTTACCATTTTTCTTGTCTTATGGCCTTGACCTTGACCTTGACCTAGGAAGTTTCTGGAGGAAACAAACTGTACATGTATTCGAAAGCTATTTTTATATTCCAAATAAAGACAAAGTATAAATACACATTCTGTATTTTCTGTTGATACGGAACACAAAATATGAATGAAAGGTGCATTTTAGCATTTTCTCGTTTTTGTGACCTTGACCTTGACATTGTAGGTTAATGGAAGAAACAAGCTCTATGTGCATTTGAAAGCTATAATGATATATTAAATAAAGGCCAAGTCCAAAGACATTTGCTCTATTAAGTGTTGATAAAGAACATAAAATGTGAGAAAAATGTGCATTTTAGCTTTTTTCTTGTGTTTGTTACCTTGACCTTGACCTTGGAAGCTACTGTAGGACACAAGCTATATGTGCTTCACAAAATTATTTTTGATATATTAGATAAAGACCAAGTACAAATACATTTTCTGTATCTACTGTTAATACAGAACATAAAATATGAACAAAATGTGCATTTTTAGCATTTTTCTTGTTTTTGTGACCTTGACCTTGACCTTGTAGGTTACTGGAGAAAACAAGCTACATGTATATGTGCATTTGAAAGCTATTTATATATACTAAATAAAGGTTAAGTAGCAAGACATTATATAAATTTACTGTTGATACAGGAAAAAAAATATTTACACAAATGTGCATTTTTAGCATTTTTCTTGTATTTGTGACCTTGACCTTGACCTTGGCTCTTACTGGAGAAAGCCAGCTATATGTGATTTTGAAAGTTGTTGTCATTCACTAAATTAACTCAAAGTACAAAGACAATGCTGCAATATTTTGTTGCTGGAGAACACAAAAGTATAAGGAAAAATCGCATTTTAGTCATCTTTTCGTGCTTCTGTGACCTTGACCTTGACCTTGAACAGAGAAACTAGCAATATGTTGATATTTTATAAAAGACCAATTTACTATTAAGTGTATTTAAAAATTTAGGAACACATATATTTATAAGATATGATGATTTGACATTATAAGTATTATTACCCTATATTTTGGAATTTTGCGACGGTCCACTTATTGTTGCTATGGTAACGCTTCAGGAAGTATACTTTCCCAGGCATTTTTTTCCAAAAACTAATTCTTGGAATGTTGCTTTGTTAGATGAAGCTGCACACATATGCCGATATGGCTGCAAGAATTCTACAAATAACCTTAAAACTGCCTTAAAATAGCCTTTTCCAATATAGCACTACCCCCACCCACTTTGCCCAAGCCTGATGACATTACAAGCTTTCCAAATACAATTCAAAGTTTTGGTGTCGACTCAAGGTGAACAAGACATTTACATATGAGAAGCATTTAGAGTATGCCATTCTTTTTCTGATACATAAATTTATTAGAAATATCTCTATTTTGGTACAATTTTTACCTCAATTTCTGACAAAATATTCATGAAATCGACATGGTTCTCTTGTTTTGGTGTCACAATAAGTATATAAGGAAAGTTTGAGCAAAATCGATGACTATGCGTGGCGCGACTTTTTAAGTGGTTACAGAGAATGGCTCTTAAATTTTTGCTGCTAAAAGACAATGCCCAGACAACAGGCCCGGATCCAGAGCATCATCAGCCGGTGGGGTTCAAAGTCTGATGGGATCCTAGTGTGGACATTTCACAGTACTCAAAATTTGCTTAGCACCAGAATTTATCAATTCCTGTTTGCGATGTAGATGAAGCTTGAAGATCCTATTACACCAAACAAATTATTTGATGCAATATGAAACATTGATATTATATGTACTCATTTTTAGAATTTTTTTGTTGTTGCTTCCATTCTCATAATTGAAAATTTTTAGTATCAAATGTGCATTATGTATGATGATTCTGGTGCTTTGAAATTTTAAAGACTTGGTTTAACTATACAGAAAGCCAAAACATCTGTTTTCATCATTTTTATCTTTACTTCTAACTATCTTTAAAATCAATATCAACAGAACAAGTATCTAGTACTTACACCTTATAGCACCCTCATGCTCAGTCTTTTAGCACTCTTGATGAGAGATTAGCACACTTGACTCTCTTGTAACAGAGTTTACTCTGAGAGAAAAGAGCACATTCTTCCCTTTCAGAGTAAGCCCCATTAAGAAATCTCATTCCTTCTCTTAACATTGTCCTCCTTTTAAAATCTAAGTTGAATCAAGAGACATTAACCCTTACCCTGCTGATTTTGATAATTGTGCTGATACAGATCAGATAGCTTCAGAAGCTATCTTATCTGGATCTGCACTGTAATCTGATTGGTTGCTAGTCCAATGGTCCAGATATAAAGGGGTAACAGGGACAATTTAGATATAATTTTCCTTGTTTTCTATAGAGACATATGTTGTGACTCCTCATTAGAACCCACTTGCTGAGATGGTTCTAATGAGGGACACTACATAAGTTTTTATTGATAAATATGAACAATTATCTCTGAATCACCCTGTTTCCCATTCCTCTCTGGGGCTCTGATAATCAGGGTGTGGCAGTTCAAATCTTCAGCAGGGCAAAGGTCAAAATGCCTCTTGAAAGTATTAGTTCCAGGTCTATTCACTGTTTAGAATATCTGGCAGGTTCATTTTTCTAACATTTTTTCTAGCAAATTCTCCTATTAGTCAGGTGGTGGATTCGAGAAAAGTGCTCTAGAAAATGAGTTTGTGGGCACTTTCGCGGCATGATGGGCAACCATGCTAAAAATACTTACCGATATGTCCTCGTTTATTTTTTGGCGGTTGCCAACCCTGACTGGCCATTGTGTACCGAATAAATGAGGTCAAAGGTCATTAAGTGCAAAATTATGAAAAACTGCTTAGAAAATGATTATTGTATATTTTAGGTATAAATATCACCGCAGTTAAATGCTGAACATATTGAAAACCTCATGTGGCAATAGTAAAGCATACTTGAACAGTTTCTGTTCAATCAAACTGTGTATGTGTCCGTCCGTACACCTATTTTTCTGAATGTACATGCATTCATAGAGCTAACTTTAATATTTTATAAATCGAGGACTGCACTGCATAAATATATGAACAACACGTTTCAATTTAGTAAATCATACCTTTTTAGCAAGATATCATATATTTCTAGCTCAACATTTACATTACAAATAGTTGGTTTCATTAGCATGTGTTGTTTACAATACATAAATTGTTTACAGTTGCAATCTGAAATCTAATGCAGAAAAATAGCCATAAAATTATTTGTAACGGTGTTTAGACATAAAGATGCAAGAACTTTAAAAGTGTGAACTGTAAAGCAGATAAAATTCAATGTAGATAAATCAATTGCATGTAGTTTACGTTACCAAATTGGTAAATTAGTTATTTAAATTACTTTTAAGCGACTCAATTAAATAGAAAAGCATAGTATAATGTATGTTCTGTGTTTATAGATGTTTTCTTATTTGTAAACTTGACAGTAATTCATTTTGCAAACTACTTTTAGACATACAATACACATTAGCGTGATGTCGAGAATAAGTTTTTAGATATACAGGAGTATTTTAAATGTACAATCCAGAATATCGAAACTTGTCGACCGACATTTTGAAACTCATTGTCTCATGCTTTTGATTCTAAAGGGCATTGTTGATATACAAGCAAACTTGTTCAACTACTGTAACATATACGTTTTTGTATAAGTGTTACAGCATTGCATGTAATTTACGTTAAGACAGACAGGTCTGTGGGACACAAATAAAGTAATTCGAATCTAAGTATTGCTATTGCCCATATGACATTATGTTGGTCCTCGTCTGAATCACCTCTTCTATACATTTCTCATGGGATTGATGACCATATATCTTGCATGGAAAAAATATAAGAAAACTACATTATTATAAAAATCAAATGCTTTCATTTATAAGTACCCTGTCGTTAAGCGGCTTTGTAGAGGCTGCTAAGATGGCTCCCATAACTTCATCAGCGTATTGTTTTAGTTAGTTTTAATCCAGTGACTACAGGGCTTATAGATGCTATCTGATATGACAGATGCTCTAGGTTGCATGAGGCGTGTTTTGCACTTTACAGAATTTCTCAGGAAAACATTAATTAAAACCTAGTCTGCTGTATTCAAACCTTGTGCGTCATTATTACTTGAGAAGTTTCATATCATGCTGATTAATGCATTCGAAGCTGGTACATTTGTTCCTCACAACTAAGTGATCATATGTTTTGTTTTGCATAGCCATGTAATGAACTAAAACTGATTTCGTTAGCCTGTGTAGTTTACGTTATGGGAAGTGTTTAAATTTCATACCTGAAATCTATTGAACTTTAACTAAGGACATATCACTGACTTGAAACTGTTTCTGCATATGAATATGCATACGATGCATGTAAAATATTTAACAATATGTTGCTTACTATATAAATGCAAATGGAACCAGATGAATTAAGGAGGAGGGGGAGGGAGGGGTGAAAATTGTAAAAATAGCACCAGCCATCCCCAATGACAAGATTTGTACTATATTACTCCAGCTATCTTAATACTACATTTGTCAACGGTTAAGACATCATAAATGAATGAAACCAGTTATAATTCAAGGTGTTAATATATATATAGACTTTATGTAGGGGTGAAAATATTATGGCCACACTACAAATCACTAAGGGGACTTAATCATCGACACAGTCTACTATGAAGCAGTTCTGAAACTGTTGTTCAAGCTCTCGTAACAACAAGACCTTTACTGTAGTACAAGCTTCAGACATCAAATGGCCTACTGTTATACCAGCTCAGGTAATTCGTCTGAATAGGTTGTGATAACAGTCAAAGCATTTAGTGAAAACAGCAAAGGCGACTGTAGTGCGAGAGTACAGATCACGTTTGCCACTGCTGTGCTGGCTAGGCACATTACAAGAAATCTATGTTTTACCATCTCATGCTTCTACTAGTCATCTTGTGTGATTAGCATGCCAGTTCTGGCCACCAAATGTCCTCTGCCAGTATGCTGAAATACCACTGTAGTGGCAGCCATAAACGCACATCCTATAATGCTAATATCCATATGTGGTAATACATATTTCGTAACAAACGTAACACTGCAGATAAGGCTTTACAAAGACGTCTATAGATAAAAGGGTACCGTCTTAATCTTCTAGACACGTCTTTAAACACTGTGATGTCAGATCAGGCTACTGAAAGACATCAGCATATATCATGGTACCTACCTATGCCGCTATCAAACCTGTGCATCGACTGTGCCACCTGCTCAATTTACCGAAATACCCCTAGAGATATGGTCATGGTAGTTGTTTCTTTTATATTAATATGGGTAGAATTCAGTGCCTGACAATGTATTGCCAGACATCTACAAAGTCTGTGGTACAAGCACAGGGTAAGAAAACAGGATATATTGACATGGTTTGAGAAATTAAGGCTACAACAAAGCCCCTTGAGAGTCATTACTCTCAGTTATGTGATTCCATATTATATTCTGTCTGCATCTTTACCTTGCTCGACTACCTAAAAACCACAACTAAAGAGACACTTATATCTGTTCTTCAGCTAAGTTTGCTCTCTGTCAACACTGTAGAACAAGTTCAAATTCTGTCGATAAATTGTCACTTTCAATTATGAGTGCCAGCTGACTGACTAAAATACTTCAGAAGAGGCAAATGTACTGCCCCAGGCATCTGCAAAGTTGCCTAGCAGACCATTGTTCAGGCTCTAATAACCAAACATCTATATTTAGAACATTGCATCGCCTCATCTGTTAAAGATAAAAGTAGATCTTTGTAGTGCCAGCTCGTAAAATGCTGTTTATAATATCAATGGCCATGTTTCTGGTTTATGATTTTTGATTAGATATGCCCGGTAACGTATGTAATGGTGTAATTTTCTGCATAATTTGATACACTCACATTTTTCTTTTCATTTGCGTTAATGTAAAATGTGAATATAAGCTGGTTTCAGTAAAATGATAAATCTATCCGAAATATGTTTGTCCATTAAATTGGAGGGAAAAAATCGGTAACGTAGGCAACAGTTATGCTCTATAGGAGATAGCTTATGTGATTGTATAGAAAAGCAGCACGCTGCTTTTCGTCAATAGTAAGATAAATATACGTTTCAATATTCATTTGAATAAGAGGTATAGTAACATACTAATTCAGCGGATTGATATGGTAACGTATTTAGCCTACATTGGCGATAGCTGTCAAACGCACCAAGTCAGATAGCAGAGAATGGTATCATGTAATGTCGAAATGTATTTTTGGAAAAACAAAGTGTAGAAGGCCTCTCATTCAGATCGGTGGGGCAGGTCTATGGGCTATTGGTTACTCAAAAGACTGCTTTTAGAATAAATGATATATTAAGCCACTATACAAAAGTGTACTTAATGACCTTTGACCCAGTTATGATTACATATGACGTCGGCAATTTGGCAAAAGCTTTTGTGGTATGTTTACTTACTTCCTTTGCCAAAGCTGCCTCTCATTTCGCGAAAGTGCACATTAATTCAATAATTCACTCACAAACTGGTATATAGAAATGCACCAAATGACCTTTGACCCGATTTCGACCTTATATGACGTCTGTTGAGCTGGCAACCGGGCAAAATGGTTTTAGGTAGGTTTACTGACTTCAATGAGCCTGGTTGCACGTCATGCCGCGAAAAAGCCCACAAATCCAAAATTTCACTCATAAACCACCGGACTATATGACTGCCTTTATATCAATGTCTATGCCTCTGTGAATACTGATAAGGCACAAAGAGGAAAGTCTCTCTTCACCCATTGAAGCTCTAAGTCTTGTTTTTACCAATCCCAGAGTGCTAATACTCCTCTCGCATTCACATGAAGTCACAGGAAAAGCACTAGCAATCCTCAACACTGTTGCTACATTTGGATATAGACTTTCATTACAATTAAGTAGAGCAGTCTGGATATTGTCAGGTGGAGTAGAACTACTAGACCTCCATTTTTTCTGCCACATCTGAATTTCAGCTTCCAAGGTAGATGGTGATGTAAGATCTTCTATATACCAGTCAAGACTCTGTCTATCAGTCTCACAATCATCACTGACGATAATGGCTGGAATTAGACATAAAAGTAAAAAGTATGCAAAGACCAGGAACTGAAACAATCAAAATCCAAATCCAGCCCTCAAACCATAGTTGGAAACAACTAAGATTACAAATAATCAAGATACAGAGAACATATGGCCAACCGAGTGAGCAGCTTGTTCCCAAAAGGTGGCCACTCAGCAACCCAAACCGAATTAAAAATAATAAGAACATACATAAGGTAAAACATCACAGAAACTCTGACACCAAAAACAGGCAACAGAGAACCACAACAGAACTACCGCCTTGGAAAAAAACCCATAGCTGCTTTTCTCTGAAGATCTCCAAATCTAGTTCTCATTTCAGTCAGCAAGTGATCCAGAAAAACCACAGTTAAATTGGGCCGGTAATATTCTGAGGCAGTTGTTGCCTGAGTATTTTCTCTTCTGGTTTGTCGTCCACATATTCTCGACATAGATGGCTCCACACCAACACTCTCCGCCAAGCTCACTGCAGCTTCATACCAGAGATCATGGAACATGTCTATGTCTGTTCTCACTTCCTCCAGTGTTGTGGTGATGACAGAAACTTCTTTCATGGCTGATACTACATCCATAGCTTTACCTGAAACATACATTGAAAATATTTCTAAGTATTACCTAAGCTTTCATTTAAGAGTAGAATGGAAAGGAGGAGTTCACTACACTGGATAAAATAAATAACTGCTACACTGAAGGTCCCAAAACATTTCTACAACTAAGAAATCTTTAACATTCAATCACGTTTTCTAGAGTTTCAAATCAATTTTGGAGTTATCTCCCTTGCCCTAATGGAAAATGAATTACTTAATGTGGATACATTTCCAATCATCATTTTTATAAATTTACATTTGGTGTAACAATGTTTTTCATACTTCAATGAATACGTGGAAACACAACATCACATGATCTTATTTCTGTTTGTATTTTCTTGTGATTTTGGCGCTGTTATGTTCTTTACATAAAAGCAGTATCTTAATGTTTCATATCTTCAAATTTAGCCATTTAAGCATGTCATTCTTCTGTGTTTAATAGGAGAATAAAAGAATATTTCATAACTTCAAATTTAGCCATTTAAGCATGTCATTCTTCTGTGTTTAATTAGAGAATAAAAGAATGTAAACAAGACCTGTCCGCATACAGGATAGCTCGCCTGCAGCACCTTGCCCATCACATAAAAATCTTTCGTACAGGCAAGCTAATAACAAGAAATAAGCATCCTTTTTCTGATGTTGATCTAGATGAAAAAGACTCTGGACTGCATGCAAGTATGCAGGCAACCCAAAGCTGTTCATACATGAACTTCAATGAACAATAAAAGACTGAAATAATTTCCATAGAATCTTATGAAATACCTTGTAACACTATGCTGAGCTGCTTGATGTAGCCGAGACACTTGAATACAACCATAAGAACCATGATGAACTGGAATGTTGTGATAGCATGTAGTAGACCAGAAGAGTCAGCAAGTGCATCAGATCTCATTTCTTTTTCTCCATAAGTCTCCAGGGCGTTAACAACAGCCGGAAGAAAGTCAGTAAAGATCTCTAGAGCATCATGTCTTTCAACCCATCGAGTTCTACACAGCTCCTGTATAAAATATGAAAAACATATAGACAACTCTAACAATGCAAACAAAAAATATCAAAAGCCTGCTAACTCATGCATGTAAACAATACTTTGAACCAAAACTGAATTATTTTAACAATTTGTTGCAAGTGTAATGAAAAATCACTTTTAACCCTGACTTTGATACAGATTTTTGCCTGATGTACCTACATGAATGCAACACCAGGGAAGGGGCAGACAACCAAAATGGACTGAATTTTGATATAGAAAGCTTGTGTTTTTCAATCAGTTCTGTGAGATTTTATCAAGATCCTTCAAAGTGTAACTTTAGGAACTACAGAATAAAAACCATCTGCAAGACATTGACAAGAGCAATAACTCATTTATAAAATACAGAAATTTGCCAAATAACAATCTCAACCCAAATATTACCAAGACAAATGCCCAAGCCAAGTTTTAAGAAAGTATGTCAATTATTACTCAAGTTAGTGCTAAAAGACAGTTTTTTTCTTTACGTGCATTTGTCATCCATCCATCCATCTATCAATGAGCACTTGTTTCAGTTCAATAACAATGTGCTCATTGATGGATGGATGGATAGATGACAAATGCACGTAAAGAAAAAAAATGTCTTTTAGCAATGTTGTGACCCCTCATCTGAACCGTCCCGTTGAGACAGTTCATATGAGGGGTCATAACGCATGTTTTTACGCAGAAATAACAAAAATTATCCTTAATTATCACCAAATACTCCCTCTTATCTATAGCTTTGTATGGACTATAAATTTTTTATTTACCATACCTTGAGTTTCATGCGTTTAGTCTCTGATTCGACAGTGGCTATGGCAGTTTCTAGGAAAGTTTGTCTCTTTGCTGAGTCATTGAAGAACCGCACAGTCTGTCAAAAAGAAAAGGCATTGTTTCAGTAATGAATGCTGGAACAGATTTTCTTGGGCAAAATGTACACCAAGGGCTGACTGCTTCTATAGAAGCAGACTTTACAAGGCTTATGAGTTTGTTACTCTGCCTATTAAACACTATAAACAAACTGAATGGCACAATAATCTGTTCATGTAAAGTCTAGAGGGTCTAAGTGAGCTGTATCAAAGACAGTAACTGCAAATTGGCAGAATTACATTTACTTATGGTCAGGTCAGCTGTGTAAAAACTATCATTGACAGCTACCTTAAAGTTTAGTTGTATCTCAGGTTAATTAATTTATACTACTTTTGCAGCTAGGTGGCATGCCTGGCTTGCCTAAGGACATGCCTCACCTCTGGTGGAGGGGCTCAAACTTACCTCTCTGTCTCAAGTAGAAAATGCTAACCACTGAGCTATTGAGGCTAATTTATGAGCAAATATTGCCAGACGTGTTCTTATAAAGTAATGTTTGAGTCTTCCATACCTTATCTGCCGTGCCCATCATGTTCCGCACCATCTGAAGGTCACAGGCCGTAACAATGAAGCGGTTCAGTTGATGAGAAGTACACCAGAAATGTAAAGCCCTGGGAAACTGTCGCTGGATTCGTGGCCCTACACCTTTCACTTTACCAGTCATGTTACCTATATAAAAAAGAACACCCAAAATAAAACACAGAACATGTTTCATTAACGCCCACAACAGCATCAGGTGAATATTGTAAGATGAATATATAAATCAGTCAAAATTTTAATTGTCCGCATTCTGACAAAAACGATCAATTAATTCAGTCAAACATTTACAGGTTTTTAAATTTCAGCCAAATCTGTCGAGTTGTGAAATCGTTCAACTGCATTCTTCATTCTTAAAGAGTAGCTCATGTGCTGTCTTAATGGCAAATTTTCCAAGTGAATGTTTTTAATGCTACAGGTTTTTATAGCTACATGAACTGCAGATGTGAAAACCCAGGTGACTTTCGATTTTGTTTGCTGGTAATGATGGCTTTTATATTTGTATATACATGCAGAGATAATATTAATTTTTATTTTTACATCAAAAATGCCCCCGCTTCTCCGGTCTTTCGGATGAGACTTTAAACCGAGGTCCCGTCTCCATATGACCTCGTTGTTGGTGGGACGTTAAACCCGAGTTCACTCACTCACTCACATCAAAAATGAGTTTCGAAGGCCCTATGCAAAGTTAACGTGCAGTCTTTTGGGCTTTATTTATTTCACTTGTGAACTTTTAACTTCAAGCTTAAATAAATGTCAAAGGAAAAAATATATACTAAGATTTTACCTGCTCCATCATAGCACTGGCTTCTCATGCGAGTTTTATCGATACCAAAGTCATCAAGCACCCCAAGAATTTTAGATGATAGTCTCTCCCCAGTAGTGTCACCGCTGACATCTTTGAATCCAACAAACTCATCATGGATCTGGCCTGAAATAGAAAGATACAATTATACCAGTGATCAGGATAATATTATTTAGAGATAATTTTCCTGATTTTGCCATAAAAACATATGTTCTGACTCCTTAACAGAACTGTCTCGCTGAGATGATCCTATTTGCCTATCATAAAGGGATCATGCAAAGCATTTTTATGTATGATGGCCTTTCATGAGAGTATATAATTGGCATCATATTGATATATATAAAAGCAAATTAACTTTTTCAAGTAACTGGACATGATGATGACTGGTTCTTTTCCAGTCAGCCATTGCAAGCCTATGTACATGTAACACTTAGATGTTTAGAGTAAGAAGCAATGTTCCTGGCTGCAGATTATGTGTGTTCCCTGTCATGATATAGTGACGACTATTAATGCTGCGATGAAACGCGAAGTAGCTGATACAGTGTAAACTGACCTGTATTAAGCAAGCACCTGTCTTAAGCAATCAGTTTTGGCTCTTCTCTTGGGTGCTTGCTCATGTTTTGGCACAAAATAAATAATTGGCCCTAAATAATTACCTTTCTTATCAGGGTAACGAAGACAAACAGCCAGCTGTTCTTTATTTGACACATCTCGTACTTCATCAGCAGACACAGAATACCAGTAACCACCATCTTTCAATTCAGTGACTATCTTCAGCCGTACGTGATCTCCAATCATTTCTATGAGTTCATTCTGTATAGTCTTAGATTTGTAGGTAGCATTCCTTGGTGCATTATGAAAGTGTTACAATATCACCAGAATCAACACGAAAATCAAGAAGTGCTTGAAAATTTCCACAATTTAACCCTGGTTCACTGTAATACTTCGAGTCGTCCTTGTCACCACGAAGTGCTATATTCTGGCGCCCACAAAGGAGAATTGTCTTCACTACTGACTCTAAAACCTGAACATTTTTCTCTTGACGTAGTCTTAAGGCAGTGTTCATTTGATTTTGAACCGTGACATTTGACTTCATTGATAGCACAAACTGATCCGCTGTCATTCTACTATCTTGATGAGCTGTATGGCCAGATCTTAACGTTATTTACAAAACTATCAACGAAGTGAGCCCTGAACTTCTCAAGTGCCTTCTTCCAGTTCTTATAGGGTGCTGTTACCAAAGCTCCTCTGTTTTCATGCCTATTTCCTGGAAAAAATCACATAATACAAACAATAAACACCATCTTCTTTCATACTATATACTAGTCCTGGAAACTTGTCAAGCCACTGTCTCTGAAACGTACGATTCAAATGTCCACATTGAGATTTAGGAAAGTCAAAGGCGGAAGGAGGGGCCCAGTCCCTAGTAAGAAGCTCAAACTTTTCAGCATCAGACAAATCCTTCTTCCTAACAAAATCACTGATATCAAGGGTACTGTATGACTTGATCTGAGAGGGTTGTCTTTGAGAAGTTGATTCTGTTTCTGATGAAACCAGATCTGGCTGATGTGAGCTGTCTGTCTCTGATCCATTAGACTGTTGTTGGATGCTGTCACTCTCTTGGCTTTTATATGGAAAAAAAATAAATAAATAAATATCTCAGTCAGAAAAACAACCATCTAATTTACATTTCAGGCTGAGGAATTAGAATAATCTTTAGATATGCATGGCAGGCCAGAATTATTTTTCATATCAAAATTTTAACAGACCGTGTCGACATGACCATAGCTGTTTACCGTGAACGTTAAACAATAACACAACAACAATAACATCAAGTAAATGCAATGCCATGCCATTTACGGGTAATATAGGGGTCCCTATAAAACTAGAAACAGAACCGAAAAGAAACGAAACGAAACGAAACGCAACAAAACAAAACGCAACGAAACGAAACGCAACGAAACGGAATAGAAATCAAATGAAGCAAAATAAATCTGAAATTTAACAGCACAGCATACATTTATATTTAAAATCCCTATATACCATTGCAGCAACAGTTACCCCAGACTATCACCTTTTAAGTACAATTTCCAGCTTTTATAAAGTAGAGCATAAGTCTCCTGTAACGTTGTGACTTTGTCAGCACAGCAAGGGCAACTGAAGGCCAAAGACTCTGTCAGTGGTGCCCAAGCAACCTTACAAGGTTATGGGATACACTAGACTACTCACTAGACTAGATTGAGTGTTAGTCTGTTGGCAAATAAATGCAGGACGGATACAGGACGCGATAAAGTGGTGGAAAGGAGATGAGGGGTGGAACCACTTTTAAACCTCAATAAATATTGTTTTAAGAAAAAAATGCGGGTTGAAGAAAAGATAAAGGACCAGGTATGATTTGGGCCATATTTGGCACCCTCATTTATGAATTTTCAAAATTGCACTTCTTTAACTTCTGTTCATGTAATGTATGAGTTTAAACCTTTAACCATCAATTCTGACTAAAATAATCTATACTCTAATGATATTTAACTTCTTCTGAGCCTCTAAATGTACCCCTCCTCAGCTGATTTTGCCAATTTCGGCCATTTTTGGCTTGCATTTGGGCCGAAAACTACCTGAGCGCAGGCAAGTGCACAGCTGATTTTTTGCATAATAATGCATTTTAAGAACATCAACAATGTTTGAAAAATTCAGCTGTGCACTTGCCTGCGCTGACACCTAATTTCTAACTTTTCTAAATAAAATAACGTCATTGACAACGGTTGCCTTACAAGGACGCGCGTGCGACAGGAACGCTTTTTTTTTTTGGCAGTGAAGGTAGGCAATCTACGGATCGCCAAGAAATTTTACTAAATAAAAAACCAAAACAGACCGCTTTACCTTCTTTTTGATAAGTAATACCAGAATATATGATGCAAAACATAGTTTTTCGCTTCTTCATTCATGACGACGCTTGACCTATTGTCAGAAACAACTCCTGATTCCGAAGGATACATGCAACTGCAATGATGTTGCAATCGGGACAGCGAGTAAAAGATGGGACCGAAAGACGGTACTTGTACTACCGCTGAGCCACTTGGGGAATGTCGTTAGGAGAATTGAAATAGTAATAGTAAGTAGTAGTAGTACGATATTTGTACTCATGAATCCATTAATTGGTGGTGGTGGTGATGGGAGATAGGTGTGTGTGTGTGTGTGTGGGGGGGGGGGGTCGGGTTGCAGAAACATGCTTCAGACCTCAAACCATTAAACAATATTTTTTATGCATATCACTTGTAAGATTCTCTTTAAATTGTATGTTAGAGTTGCTCCCATTTCATAAATAAAACCAAGTAACATCAAATTGGGTATTGTCTGACTGAGAAATGACGGGGTCACGCCCGTTTTTCAATATATCTGCTGGATATACTTTACCAACAGATATTCTGTTGAAGTGTCAAACCGCAAAAAAGTAAAAACAAACGTTGTTCGAAATCATGCACGTACGGGACCATTTAAACTAGTGCGACTTCCTTGCATTTTTCTGCGCCCTACAATACAGCGCTGCAGTTACTGATACAGGAAAAGAAATACTTGGAAACGAACATCGCAGGTATATGCACTGGGCACTGGATGTTCTCGACCTCTGCGATGCGAGGAGGAATTTGAAAAGGAGGCGGTTTGAAGCAGAAGTAGCGAGAAAATACAGGAAGGCTTACAAAATGGTTCAGATGCCCTGAAGAGAGCAAAGGAGGAGTGATTAAGTAGGGGTACTCGGTGCAAGGAGACTGAAACATTAAAATACCTAAAATAATACAACTGCAAGTGAGCACATCAGCTGGTGTGGATTAAAATTCAGAAAACAGGGTAGATACTAACTATCCAGAACAAGTCTGGGACATGTCTAACAAAAGAATGATAGACTCTCAGCAGTAGGATAGAAAATTGTTCTGAGCTATACAATCATGAGTGTTATGGCGACAATGCAGTTCTGGACTGCACTCAGCGTCAAAACGAAGATCTAAAAGCGTTCCTTTGTGAGGATGTTAAGATTGCAGTAGTAGCTCTAAAGTCCGCCGTAGTTGATAATAGTACCATAGTAACAGCGTAGCTATGGCAAAGTATGAGCAATGCATAGTTTAATCAAAATATTCATTGCCCTTTGTTTCCAATACCTACGGCTGTTTATATAATAGGACAAAGATTTTGAATTACCCAGTTACCCAGTATTATGGTATGAAAAACTCAGTGTCTTAGTTACCCCACCGACTCTCATACATGAAATACACGACTATCATTCTGATCATTCTGCTGATTAGCTTCATTAAGAGTTTGTATTACATATATGGTTGATATATTAATAACTTAAAAAATCGTGCGAAATAATGAACCACACGATAAAAACAAGTATAAAAACAAGTACATGTATGAAAGATATCTAATTTCTTGTTTCGCTCCATCTTTTTTTTTTTTTTTTTTTTGAAAATCGTTGCCATGGAAACGGTTAGGGTAAATAGCTTACTTTTATGTTTTTGTGAATATAACAACGTATATGAAAGGAAGGGCATAAAAATCTGGCCCATGTTTGCAAAACCAAGTCAGCAGTTATAAAAAGAAATATGTTCATAACCATTAACTGCTATGCAGTTTCAATGTAAATCATAAGTTATCTCCCTTTTTTCTTTCTTAGAGATAAATGTTTTACTTTGAATGCAAACTATTTTTATTAGCTTTATATCTTTGTTGTTTTTGTATTCATTTCTTATTATTTTCAACCTATCAACTCGCAAGAATAATGCAAATTTTATCCATACCCCCATATTTTAAATATATTTTTTTATCCGATTTCTTTCAGACTAATACATTCTATTCCGAGAAAAAGTGACTGCTGCACATGAGTTGATCTTGAAACGAATGTATTATCTAAATTCCCCTGAAAGACAAAATACTGCAATTGTGGCATGCCCATAAAACGTAAATTTTCGATTGAAAAACAGTTTAATGTAGCGTTTCTGTAATCCGACAATTTCAGTGATCTATCAAGAGTTATCGCCCTTCATGCACGTGATAAGATGCAGACCAGGAAATGTCATAGAGATTTAGTATTAATATTTCATACATTATTAGATCTGATACTTATCATTTACTTTTAAGTTCCTTTCTTTGTTATATATGGCAAAATGTATCCCTACCCCCTAAATTTTGCTAAAAATCAGGGCAGAACTGCATGAACAAACGAATGGCTGTAACTATCCTTGTACAAGCCGTAACATCTCCATTTTCTAGATTTATATTGTTGACAAGGTGACTAATGAAAAAAACAATATTTGAATAAATTTTGAGAGGGGGCCAAATACGGTAGTTCTTCTAAAATTTCGCACAGAAAAAAAATAATTATTTTGTTTGCTGTCCGAAATTTTAGAAGTTACGATTTCGCATTTTTGTCAGTGTTCGAAATTTTAGAGATTGTACATTATCGCGGTATTTCGGACTCAGCAGGTCACAGTGCACCATGCGAGAATAAATCATATCTCCCGGCAGGTCACAGTGGGAACCTTGTTAACAAGTACTTATCTTCACCACAGATAATCCCAAAATAAGAGAAAATCATGTCAGTCTAATATGGCCTAATTAGTCAATAATTGGCAAACCGTTACATGTCAAGAGAAGGACAGAAGCGGTCGTGTGCCACTCACGACAGATCAAGGGGGAAATATCTTGCTCCCAACATGCATAACATAAAGTTTTTCTTTCAAAAGTGTGAGTTTGCCCTGAAAAGGGGCAGTTTGGTATATAGCAGAACCATCTGCCGTATTTTAGAAACGTTTTTGATTTTTTTTTTCAGTCTGCTTTTACGTCTTTTCCATTTAACTTGAACGTATATTATGGCATAATGGCATGGCACCTCTAAGCCGCCTCTAAACTTCTGATAAAGTATTTTGCCAGCAACGATATCTCTTTGGGAACATGACCAACAGTCATCATGCCCCTTTTTATTGTCTCCGTGTACTTCGCCATCATTCAACGATTCTCAGGCGGGTCCCTATAAAACTAGAAACGGAACCAAAACGAAACGAAACGAAACGCAACGAAACGAAACGAAACGCAACGGAACGAAACGAAACGCAACGAAACGAAACAAAACGCAACGGAACGAAACGAAACGCAACGAAACGAAATAGAAATAAAACGAAATGGAGCAAAATCTGAAAAATACCATGAAAGTATCACAATAGTACAGCACCACATATTAATGCAAAAGGAAGACTAAAAAAGCCCCATGTTTATCCCTATACATTGCTATATGAAGTTACCAAGTTACTGGGTATTTGTTAGATCAAAAACATTAACTTTTAAACAGATACTTGGCTGAATTGTTCAATTTGATAAACTGACATACGAATTTGGGGCCTCATTTGGTCTTTGGGTGTTTTGGTCCGGGCATTTTCTTATTATATTTATTGTTTTTGATTGTTATTTAAAGATAATTAATATTTATTTTTACTTTTTTTTGTTGTGGAGCGTCGTATGAGCTTTTCTACATTTTTCAGACTACCAGCTCCATACATATGACCCAGGTTCCTGAAATAGTGTTCTTGCCTCGGTCCCCAACAATTATTTTTATGCGCAACAATCAAATATGAAAACATCATCATCATCATCAGCCAAGTATCTGTTTAAAAGTAAATGTATTTGATCTAACAAATACCCAGTAACTTGGTAACTTCATATAGCAATGTATAGGGATAAACATGGGGCTTTTTTAGTCTTCCTTTTGCATTAAAATGTGGTGCTGTTCTATTGTGATACTTTCATGGTATTTTTCAGATTTTGCTCCATTTCGTTTTATTTCTATTTCGTTTCGTTGCGTTTCGTTTCGTTCCGTTGCGTTTTGTTTCGTTTCGTTGCGTTTCGTTTCGTTTCGTTCCGTTGCGTTTCGTTTCGTTTCGTTGCGTTTCGTTTCGTTTCGTTTTGGTTCCGTTTCTAGTTTTATAGGGACCCTTCTCAGGCTCTGTATCTAGCGCCTCTCTGACTACCGGTTCCCAGTAGACCTCCATGAGACAAATTTCATTTTTATCTTTTCCGCTCTAACGCCAATGTAACTTTGATACTTCGCATGTTTTTTAATGAGTTTTTTTTGGCATGCGGTATACGATTAAATAAACATATTGCGACCTGTATGTGACGGCTGACATGTGGCAAAATCTCGTTCAGTACCAGCCCTGCGAATACCGGCACTAGAATTTGACACTCTCATGTACGCAAGTGAGTCACGCGTTCTTAGAAAAAATGTATACAGGCGTATGTTTGTCCTTCACCACTCGTACGGATGCAACCTGCGCATGCGCAGACCGAGCGTCATTCACTGGACGAACTGTGATGCCCCAACCACAATGCGCATGTGCGCAAACAATCCTGGGCATGATAGATTGTTGATGCAGACAGAAACCACGCTAATGTGACTGCACAGATGTTTAGGCTGATCCGGATTTCGCTGTTCGCACTTAGTGTAAAGCACATTTTCCGATGCACGGCCCAAATACCAGAAGGAAAAAAAGATCCCGACTCGCATACCTTTCGCCGCCCACGCTTTAACGCACGTGCAGATTCACGCTAGAATATATGCGAGCAAAAGTTCTCAGACTTTAAAGTATATATAAAAAAAAAAAAAATAGCCGAGATAAGTAAAAACCGAGGTCCCATATTTTTGCTCGAAATTTTAGAAATTCACCTTTTCACTGATCGAAATTTCGGAGAACTTTCAGAAATTATTTTCGGGAATAATTTTAGGTGTCCGAAATTTTAAAGTGTGCGAAGTTTTAGAAGAATTACCGGTAGTTCTTCTAAAATTTCGCACAGAAAAAAATAATTATTTTGTTTGCTGTCCGAAATTTTTGAAGTTACGATATCGCATTTTTGTCAGTGTTCGAAATTTTAGAGATTGTACATTATCGCGGTATTTCGGACTCAGCAGGTCACAGTGCACCATGCGAGAATAAATCATATCTCCCGGCAGGTCACAGTGGGAACCTTGTTAACAAGTACTTATCTTCACCGCAGATAATCCCAAAATAAGAGAAAATCATGTCAGTCTAATATGGCCTAATTAGTCAATAATTGGCAAACCGTTACATGTCAAGAGAAGGACAGAAGCGGTCGTGTGCCACTCACGACAGATCAAGGGGGAAATATCTTGCTCCCAACATGCATAACATAAAGTTTTTCTTTCAAAAGTGTGAGTTTGCCCTGAAAAGGGGCAGTTTGGTATATAGCAGAACCATCTGCCGTATTTTAGAAACGTTTTCGATTTTTTTTTTCAGTCTGCTTTTACGTCTTTTCCATTTAACTTGAACGTATATTATGGCATAATGGCATGGCACCTCTAAGCCGCCTCTAAACTTCTGATAAAGTATTTTGCCAGCAACGATATCTCTTTGGGAACATGACCAACAGTCATCATGCCCCTTTTTATTGTCTCCATGTACTTCGCCATCATTCAACGATTCTCAGGCTCTGTATCTAGCGCCTCTCTGACTACCGGTTCCCAGTAGACCTCCATGAGACAAATTTCATTTTTATCTTTTCCGCTCTAACGCCAATGTAACTTTGATACTTCGCATGTTTTCTAACGAGTTTTTTTTGGCATGCGGTATACGATTGAATAAACATATTGCGACCTGTATGTGACGGCTGACATGTGGCAAAATCTCGTTCAGTACCAGCCCTGCGAATACCGGCACTAGAATTTGACACTCTCATGTACGCAAGTGAGTCACGCGTTCTTAGAAAAAATGTATACAGGCGTATGTTTGTCCTTCACCACTCGTACGGATGCAACCTGCGCATGCGCAGACCGAGCGTCATTCACTGGACGAACTGTGATGCCCCAACCACAATGCGCATGTGCGCAAACAATCCTGGGCATGATAGATTGTTGATGCAGACAGAAACCACGCTAATGTGACTGCACAGATGTTTAGGCTGATCCGGATTTCGCTGTTCGCACTTAGTGTAAAGCACATTTTCCGATGCACGGCCCAAATACCAGAAGGAAAAAAAGATCCCGACTCGCATACCTTTCGCCGCCCACGCTTTAACGCACGTGCAGATTCACGCTAGAATATATGCGAGCAAAAGTTCTCAGACTTTAAAGTATATATAAAAAAAAAAAAATAGCCGAGATAAGTAAAAACCGAGGTCCCATATTTTTGCTCGAAATTTTAGAAATTCACCTTTTCACTGATCGAAATTTCGGAGAACTTTCAGAAATTATTTTCGGGAATAATTTTAGGTGTCCGAAATTTTAAAGTGTGCGAAGTTTTAGAAGAATTACCGGTAGTTCTTCTAAAATTTCGCACAGAAAAAAATAATTATTTTGTTTGCTGTCCGAAATTTTTGAAGTTACGATTTCGCATTTTTGTCAGTGTTCGAAATTTTAGAGATTGTACATTATCGCGGTATTTCGGACTCAGCAGGTCACAGTGCACCATGCGAGAATAAATCATATCTCCCGGCAGGTCACAGTGGGAACCTTGTTAACAAGTACTTATCTTCACCGCAGATAATCCCAAAATAAGAGAAAATCATGTCAGTCTAATATGGCCTAATTAGTCAATAATTGGCAAACCGTTACATGTCAAGAGAAGGACAGAAGCGGTCGTGTGCCACTCACGACAGATCAAGGGGGAAATATCTTGCTCCCAACATGCATAACATAAAGGTTTTCTTTCAAAAGTGTGAGTTTGCCCTGAAAAGGGGCAGTTTGGTATATAGCAGAACCATCTGCCGTATTTTAGAAACGTTTTCGATTTTTTTTTTCAGTCTGCTTTTACGTCTTTTCCATTTAACTTGAACGTATATTATGGCATAATGGCATGGCACCTCTAAGCCGCCTCTAAACTTCTGATAAAGTATTTTGCCAGCAACGATATCTCTTTGGGAACATGACCAACAGTCATCATGCCCCTTTTTATTGTCTCCATGTACTTCGCCATCATTCAACGATTCTCAGGCTCTGTATCTAGCGCCTCTCTGACTACCGGTTCCCAGTAGACCTCCATGAGACAAATTTCATTTTTATCTTTTCCGCTCTAACGCCAATGTAACTTTGATACTTCGCATGTTTTCTAACGAGTTTTTTTTGGCATGCGGTATACGATTGAATAAACATATTGCGACCTGTATGTGACGGCTGACATGTGGCAAAATCTCGTTCAGTACCAGCCCTGCGAATACCGGCACTAGAATTTGACACTCTCATGTACGCAAGTGAGTCACGCGTTCTTAGAAAAAATGTATACAGGCGTATGTTTGTCCTTCACCACTCGTACGGATGCAACCTGCGCATGCGCAGACCGAGCGTCATTCACTGGACGAACTGTGATGCCCCAACCACAATGCGCATGTGCGCAAACAATCCTGGGCATGATAGATTGTTGATGCAGACAGAAACCACGCTAATGTGACTGCACAGATGTTTAGGCTGATCCGGATTTCGCTGTTCGCACTTAGTGTAAAGCACATTTTCCGATGCACGGCCCAAATACCAGAAGGAAAAAAAGATCCCGACTCGCATACCTTTCGCCGCCCACGCTTTAACGCACGTGCAGATTCACGCTAGAATATATGCGAGCAAAAGTTCTCAGACTTTAAAGTATATATAAAAAAAAAAAAATAGCCGAGATAAGTAAAAACCGAGGTCCCATATTTTTGCTCGAAATTTTAGAAATTCACCTTTTCACTGATCGAAATTACGGAGAACTTTCAGAAATTATTTTCGGGAATAATTTTAGGTGTCCGAAATTTTAGAGTGTGCGAAGTTTTAGAAGAATTACCGTATGGCCCAAATCATACCTGGTCCTTTCAAAACATCACACTCTGCCTCTAGCCTGCACATTAAAGGTTCATTTGGTGGTTTGTAAGAGGACATGGAATTTGGGTACGGGTTAATTTTGCAGTGGGATCCCGAACATGACAACAGTGAAACCAAGGGAAGGATAACTTAAGTTTCTGGGAACCAGGGAACATTTTCTGAAATCATTATAGTTCGGGAAATGCAAAGACATTTTTTTTCTGCGCAGCATAAAAATAATTGTTGGGGACCGAGGCAAGAACACTATTTCAGGAACCTGGGTCATATGTATGGAGCTGGTAGCCCGAAAAATGTCGAAAAGCTCACACGACGCTCCACAACAAAAAAAAGTAAAAATAAATATTAATTATCTTTAAATAACAATCAAAAACTATAAAGATAATAAAGAAAATGCCCAGACCAAAACACCCTCAGACCGAATAAGACCCCAAAATCGAATAAGACCCCAAAATCGTATGTCAGTTTATCAAATTAAACAATTCAGCCAAGTATCTGTTTAAAAGTTAATGTCTTTGATCTAACAAATACCCAATAACTTGGTAACTTCATATAGCAATGTATAGGGATAAACATGGTGTTTTTTTAGTCTTCCTTTTGCATTAATATGTGGTGCTGTTCTATTGTGATACTTTCATGGTATTTTTCAGATTTTGCTCCATTTCGTTTTATTTCCATTTCGTTTCGTTGTGTTTCGTTTCGTTTTGTTCCGTTGCATTTTGTTTTGTTTCGTTGCGTTCCGTTGCGTTTCGTTTTGGTTCCGTTTCTAGTTTTATAGGGACCCGTAATATAGTGACAAAATGCCATAAAACGAATGAATAAGATTAAACACTAATGAAATTAACTCAGTAGGCAGCCCCCCCCCCCCCCTCCCCCACCCCCCAAACACACACACTGAGTGAGTCAGCTTTAGTTCTGCACTGAAACATCATGTTTTTTATGTCACTATTTTCTCATACGCAGCCTCCATCCCTCCCAAGCAAATTCATATACAGGTACAGCTCACCTATGATATCCCCAACACCCTCCTCCGCCCCCTTCTTGGGGACCAACTTTCCCAGACACAGTAATAATCTGAATATCATTTCTGTCTTTTGAAGTTTAGCAGAAAATTTTTTTTTTGACTGTTGGCATTTAATATCTTCATCTTTACAATAAGGCCGGCATAACCTCCCCCCCCCTCCCCCCCAAAAAAAAGACTAATATCTTTATCTTTACAATAAGGCCAGCATAACCTCTAGTTTCAAGAATCGAACGTGAAATGGTCCCCAAATAAATTTTCTGTGCCAATCGAAGGAGGCTGAGGTAGTGATTATCTTTTCTACATAACCTCAAGCAGCCCCCCCCCCCAACATATGCTCCTGAACTGCCTCGGATTACGCTGCTATGCTGTTTCTAGGCTAGGAATCACATGCCCAGGTCTCCAGCCCCCCCCCCCCCCCCCCCCACACACACCAACCTCTGCTCCTCAACTGCCTCAGATTAAGCAGCTAACAGGTTGAGGAGAAACTTAGATCGAGGTATATACTTAGATCGAAGTATATACTTCGATCGAAGTATAAAAATGAGTGGAAATCATAGCATGATTGCTTCTGCAGATGCAATGCAGCAGAACTGCAAAATTATATATGAACAACAGTAAAAAGTATAACAAACCTTTTATGATTTTGTAAAAAAATTCAATTTCTACCTGTGCATTTTATGCAAATTCAGGAAAATTTAAATAAATGTGTATCTTTGAGATGCCCCCTCAAACTGGACAGATAAAGCCACTTCTGTGTCATGATATACATACTTGCTATGCTTGGATCATCTCAAAGTTATCGCTGGACTGCAGCTACAGAAATATCTGGGAATGGGAAGAAACATGTATACCAAATAAATGTGTTTTTTCACAAAAACGCAACGGCAGAAAAATAAAGTTTCTTTGCTTTCAGACTTGATTTTCATTACTATTGAAAACTCAACACTTGAAATTTTGCAATTATATTCTAAATGGATTCAGTTGAAGAATCTCTCAGTCGTAATGCAATTTCTAATATGTATGAATACTTCGATCGAGGTATATACTTAGATCGAAGTATATACTTCGATCAAGGTTTCTCCTCAACCTGGCTAAGCCCCCCCCCAACATATGCTCCTCAACTGCCTCAGATTAAGCAGCTGTGCAGTTTCTAGGCTACGAATCACCTGCCCAGGTCCCCCAGCACCCCCCCCCAGCCCCAGTCAGCCCCATTCCCCCAAAGCAGCTTCATATAAGGTATAATACAGATACAGACCTAATATGAGAATAGGCACTGCCTATTGGCGAGCATCGCTGTAGCCCTAATGAAGGGCCGTATACTCTATTCTGTTCTATGTCGATGCAGGATTTTTTTTACGGTAACCCGTCAACGTCGCAGCAATCGGACCAATCGGACCACCGCTCGGCCAATTCCGTGAATCAACCTCGGATGTATGACGTGGGACTACTTACGTCACACGACTGTTGTTAGGAACAACGATATAAACAAAGATGGCCGCACTGTCGCACCGAGTAAATAATAAAATGAGAAGAAGCATATGTCTCGTCATTAATAATTGACTATTTTGTTTTAACAACAGCAAAGCATTAAATAAATGTCCGTGCAACAGCTGTAACAGGTCGCAGGTCGAGAATTAATTCATTCGTAGACCTAGAGATCTACGGCTTCGGCGTATACTTTCGGCCGAACAACAAAATGTTGGATTTTGCTGCATATCGCTCCGCCTTACATACGCCCGAGGTCTGATTCATGGAATTGGCCGAGGAGTTCCGAATGCAATTGGACATCCTCGCCTATGGAATTGACCGAAGTGTTACGATTGCATCACGGCTTATTTTTCAACTTCCGGTCGAACGTTAAAATTATTTACATACACATATCAGGTTTTGTGAATAAGAATGTGTTTATCTTTGTGTCTACGGAGAATAGCAACCATGAAATCAATCAAACTTCCTTTTTTTCCTTTTTTTTTTTCCTTTTTCCATTTACGCCTTAACCCCAGAAGGGGACACAGACGGTGTACTTTTTTGTACACTCCGGTGTTGCAGGATGAAAGCCTACATATAGCCATGTAGCTATAGTAGGGATCTTTAACCTGCACAGGGGATGACTCTCCCTGCACAGGGGGCCTCCAGTTAACGTCCCGATCCGAAGGACGGCACACTTGTTAGCATCATCCCTGCAAATGATGCTAGAAAAACGCGTTCGGACATAGGAAGATTTCACCTCGGGTGAGGCTCGAACCCACGACCTCTGACTTCAGAGTCAAGTGCACTAACCAGTGAGCCACCGCGCTTCTCACTTCCTGTTTATTCATAATGGCAGCCCCCATATGGAGGTAAATTCCTCGAGAAATCGAACGATGGTTTTCTGAAGCAACATATGCAACATCATCTACATTTTCTTTTGACTAATGTCCTACCATAAGAGCTCGCCCTTCGGGCTAGCGGGCCCTTCGGGCCCGCTCGCGATGCTCGCTAAAACAATATTCACAGCCCCCCACCCCCCACTCTACCACCAGAAATACCTTTCATCCTTTTTCTGTCTTTTGCCGAAAAAATCTTGTATTGACTGCTGCCGTTTCATCTTTACCATGAGTCCTGCACATCTTATTCTTAAGGCGAGACATACTTTTGGATCCTTTCATCTTATGTCGCCTTTGATATTTAGCGTTAAAACAACAAACCAATTATCACCTGTCATAAAAGCTGTGGAATACACAGACCTCGACACAAACTAACCTGCCAATACTGGTAGTGAAAACATTGTCAATTGGCTACATTTGTTGGTACGAACCAATGAAATCGCTCGTTACACGGTAGACTGGTTTCACCAGTCCAGAGAAAAAAAATCGATAGACTGGATTACGCATATTACGGATTTTACCGTAGATCTATAAAAAATTGGAACGGACGCTTGAAAAAAAAAAAAGCGGTCCAGCTGGCGGGGCTGAAGCCCCCCGAGCCCCCCCCCCCCCCTGGATCCGGGCCTGAGACAATATTGTCCTGTAAATATCGCGGAAATTATATTTAATCTCGGTTCCATACTGTCCCGTAAATACTTGAACAAATCAGTTTGTTCAAGTAAATGACACAAGTTCGGATTCTTCCCCCATAACATGTGGCGTTCCCCAAGGCAGCATCTTAGGACCTCTATTGTTTCTTTGCTACGTAAATGACATGGAAATTAGCATTAGTTCTGAGTGTAAACTTCTTTTATATGCTGATGATAGCGCTATCCTGTTTTCGCACAAAAACCCTGAAGTGATTTCGAGGAAACTTAGCTCAGAACTGGAATCTTGCAGTAAATGGTTGGTTGATAATAAGTTATCTCTGCATCTTGGTAAAACGGAATGTATTTTGTTTGGCTCAAGAAAAAAGCTCAGAAAAGTTCAGAATTTTGGTATCGATTGTAATGGACATTCTATTCAAGCTCAAACTTCAGTCAAATACTTGGGCGTAAACTTGGACAATTTCTTATCAGGGGAGGCAATTGCGAATGGCATCATTCAAAAGGTTAACTCTAGGTTAAAGTTCCTCTATAGGCAATGTTCATCTTTGAATGAAAAAACTAGGAAGTCTTTATGTTCTGCATTGATTCAGTGTCACCTAGACTACTCGTGTTCATCCTGGTACGCTGGTTTGACTAAAACATTGAAGAAAAAACTTCAGATTTCTCAAAACAAAGTGGTTCGATTTATTAAAAAACTGGGACCTCGTTCTCATATTGGGTATTCAGAACTGACCAGTGTTGGATTTCTCAATGTTGAAAACAGAGTCAAACAACTCAGACTTAATCACGTGTTTAAGATTTCTTATGGCACTTCTCCTTCATATTTATCGGATCATTTTCATAAGGTATCAGAATCTCATGGGTATAATACAAGAGGCAGTTCTGAAAATTTTGTTGTTCCTCGAGTATCTAATCAGGCGTTTTCAACCTTCTTCTTTAATGGTATTAAGGATTGGAATAGTTTACCTTCTGAAATAAAAACTTATGTAAGTTTCAACATGTTTAAAACTTCAGTTAAAAGACATTTGAACTCACAAATGCAGCTTATGGAAAACAATATATTTTGCTATTATTAGATCACTTTCATTTGTATGTAGGTAACTTAGGTTTGTGTCGATTCCCAGTCCGTATTCCCCACCCCACCCCCATACCTTGAATCTAACCAATTAGGACCCCATTGGAAATAAGCCTACGGGCTTTCATGGGTTATCCTAGGTTTCTTCAACATACATACTGTCGGTACTTAGTTTCAAGCTGTATTTTATTTTAGGGCTCGTACATAGTTTCCTTTCGGTTTTGGCCTCCAAATTCACCGTTGATGGCATTTCAGATATTGACTTTGATTTTCACCATTCACATTCATGGTCCACCATCTGCTCTGGGAGCACTGTTCCTCGAGAGATGGGGGTGGCTCGTGGAGAAGCCTCACTGACGGTAACACTCCAGTGCCAGATCCATCGATGAGTAAGTACTGTCTATGACGACTCACTGGATTTTCCCATGGTCCGCGAATGTGTGTGGTGAAAGTTATTTTCAATTATGTTTGAAGTCACCAAAATTTAAATTTTTATATGTAACTCTAGTCATTTCCTTATGAACTGTGATTATCAACAGAGCTGTGATAACGAAAATCCAGAAATGTGTGATATGACTTTAAATATTTTAGATTATAAAAAACAGTAAATCCTACTTATTTTCCTATTTTACAGATATTTATACACATATATATTATTTTCTAAAAAATATTTTTACAAAGTGCATTTTTTTGTTTAATACAAATCTATTCATATATCTTTTAAACATTTAAATTTCAATCATTTTTTATGTAATTGTTGTATTATTGTTGTACATGTATGTTGTTTTTACCAAATAAAAATCAATCAATCAAATCAATCATGTATTTTCCGTATTTTATGTAATAGCAAATTTTCCGTTTCTACTAAAGTTATAATGATTCTGTAATGAAAACAAGTCTGTCAGTATTTCAAATCTTGTCAGCAAGAGCATTTGCATTGATCAACTAAAATCTGTCAATAAATTAAAATTAATGCAAAATATGAAAACGCTACAATCTTTCAAAAATGACGTAAACGTCGATTTTAATGGCGTCATAAGAACTTCACATTGCTTTGCAAGGAATGAATCGATAACAGTTGCCACCCTTCTAACTTATGTATGGATAAAGTATGCAACGATAGACATGCAGTTGACAAAGAAATATTTTGTATTTACAACTATATTTGAATCTAGGGCCTAACACTGAAAAGATTTTACATGTGAGATTAGCCCAGTGGTATGACTGGTGTCTACTTAAATGCATTGTAACCTCAATAAGGAAAGGTGCCTTTGTAAAGTGTTTGGTACCATTGTAAAGACCAAAAGCAGTGCTTTCAGTTCATGCATAGCATGTGTACCCAGCATGCCCCTAAACAAAGTTCTAAGGCCATTTGCAAAACTTTTCGAACGCCCCTCGTATACCTAAATATTATATATGAGCCCGTCCAGATAGAAATCGACCTTATGACATAAAAAATCGATTTTTAGGTTTTCTGTTATCTGAATGCGCATGCCATTATAGAACAAAAAGGTAAAAACCGTTTGAAGTTATCTTGATTTTTAAGGATGTTATGGCAGTTTTAAACACACTGGTATCTATTGAAATTTGCCAGAATAACGTTACGTGACGTCACGTTACACTGTTATGGATAACGTCATTACCAAAGTTTTCCCTTGAAATTCAAGCATTATTATTAACGTTAACACAGCAAACGCATGTAATCAGTATGAGTAAATTTTCCTGTCACAGCTGTAGATTTTGGTCCCACCCTGGGACATGGCTCTTGGGATAGGTAGAAAAGATGGAAAGATTTTGATCCAGGTAAATGTCATACCAAGTATGATCCCTTTACCTCGAATGGTAATCAAGAAATATATTTTCCGAAAAGCAGCTTTAACAAAAATATACTTAATATTCGGACTGAACGACATGCTTAAGTATTGTCGCACGTACGGACAATCCGGAAACTTCATACCCCCGGTGCTAAGGCTTCGAGTGCATAAAGCAAAAGAAAAAAAAATATCTTTTGATGTTATGAAATGCTTCAACAGTTTCTAAAGATGAATAAGTAATGAACTTTAAGTTTCTAATTTTCTTTTTAATAAAGCAAAGGATTTGTTGTTCCTGTGCCAGAGTCCTTCAGCAGCATTTTAACTTTAAGAGTAGACCGGTCTAGCATTTCGGAAGAGCTACGTCGTCCTAGGAAGCAAAAAAGAAAGTCACAAAAGTTGTTTCCCTTAGTTTGTAAAAATGGTGGGAAATCATAGACATGTACCATACGCCACGGCATCTTTTCACCATACAATTTACCAGGCCCAAAAGCCGATGTTACATATGCAAGTAGTGGACACAAATACACTGATGCGAAGACTGAGTTTATTTGCATACAAATGATTGCATGCGTGATCTATTGAAGTCTCCATATTCCTATCAGTTGTAAAATCGCCTAAACACATATTGTTTTGAAAATCAGTTCAACCTTCATGATTGGTGACAAAATGTGGGTTGATGAGCATATACTGTGCCAGATAACTGGCAAAAAAATGAAAACTGTCTAACTGCTCAGCAAAACACAATTTCTTGTTCTAGTTTCCCGTCCAGTGATGCAATATAAACAAGGGTATGACAATAAATTGGGGTCCAGGCTTGTATGTTGTATTTTTACCATTTTGATCGAGTTAAAAAAGAACTCGAAAGGTCATTTGACTCGCCAGCTTAAAAGACTCAAATAATTTTTCAACCTTTTTATGTGAAACTCAGTGACGTTTTATTACGAGTTCCCCCCTCCCGCATTTCAACCTCCACACCTACGCAAGCTTTTGGTTAAAACGGATTTCTTGATCATATAAACGTCTCTTTAGAAAGAGGACGTGTTCTTATATTTTCTGTGTCCGTAACAAAAATAAAAGCGTCACTATGGTTTCAGGTATGGACTTTGAGTTACCAAACTGCGGAAAAGAAAACAAATCACAATCATAAACGAACGTAAAATATCATTTTTTTTTATTTTTTTTTTTGTATTTCTAAAAGCCCCATTTAGCGCAGAAGCCCATTCAAAATATCCAGCTAGAAAAACAATTTCGTTCCACCCCCTCCACAGAAAAGGTTTGATGGCCTTATGTTGAAGATAAAACAGTGGGCCAACTTTTAGGCCTGGGTGCCAAGTCCGGAACAGGATTCTTCATATTGAAATTCAAGATGGCGTCCAACATGGCCGCCAAAAAGTGAATTTTTCTGGTATTTCATATTAAATGTGTAAAATTTCACTAAAATGCAAATTTATTCATCAAATCTTAGCCAGTAGCAATAAGAAAGCATGCTAAGACAACAGAACAGCAATATCAATAGATTTCTCGTGATTAAACCCAAAATTAATGCCAAATTTGACGAATTTTGTCGGGTAAATTTTGGATTTTATGGCTAAACTGTGGATTGGTAAGGTATTTCTGCTATAAGTCATAGCATTTTGTGTATTCCAAGCTTAGTTTAACTACTGTAGACATCAGTAAGTTGTAACACCTGTCAATGAAACAATCTGATATTGTTAGATGATTTTACAGCGCTATGAAGTTAAGACAAATGAGATACATACAATACGTGTATGCCTCTATACATGCACTATACATTGCTTTACTTTATGGTTGGAATTTTTATCATTTCTATGTCTGTTTTGATGGAAAGTGTATAGAATACAAAATATAAATACCACTTTTAGCTATTTCCTGCAAAATCTTTTGATTTCAGTTGATACGAATGTATTCAAAATCATTGTTGGAATGACTTCCCATACGTGGAACTCTTCAGTCAGGGAGGATTCCAAAGTCCAATGTCAACAATGCAGCAAGAAGAAATAAAATCTTTGTTTTTAATTGTAAAATATGATGTAAATAGCAGTTTTGAACCATGGTAGGTAGTAGTTTCAAGTTATTAATGCATTTAACACTAAGTTTTGTGTTATGCAGACCTTTGTAGCCTTTATTGGAATCTGAAATGATTTTACTATCTATGGTATATAGTGAAACAAAGGCACTGATCAGCTAGGAGGTTACCCCGCAGCTCATCTGCGCCTTTGTTTTCCATGTGCAAAAAGCATGCTTTCTCATGACACAGCTCAAATGTTGGATATTAGATATTAGATATTTACATGTTCAAGATTTATGATGGTTTACTGGATATTAGTCAAGCACATTAGTTGATAGTCAGGTGGTTTAAGAGTGAAATTTTGGATTTGTGGGCACTTTCGCGGCATGACGGGCAACCGGGCTCATTGAAGTCAGTAAACCTATCTTAAACCATTTTGCCCGGTTGCCAACTCAACAGACGTCATATAAGATCAAAATTGGGCCAAAGGTCATGTGGTGCATTTCTATATACCAGTTATTGAATTAATAGAGATTTTCGCGAAATGAGAGGCAACTATGGCAAAGGAAGTAAGTAAACATACCATAAACGTTTTTGCTATATTGCCGACAACATATTTAATCATAACTGGGTCAAAGGTCAGTAAGTACACTGAATTCTGCCCATATTTATATAAAAAATACAACTGCCATGACCTATCTCTAGGGGTATTTCGTTAAATTGAGCAGGTACCATAGTCGATTCACAGGTTTTGCAGCGGCATAGGCAGGTACCATGATATATGCTGATGTCTTTCAATAGCCTGACCTGACATCATAGTGTTTACAGTCGTGTCTGGGAGATTAAGATGATACCCTTTTATCTATATACGTCTTTGTAAAGCCTTATCTGCAGTGTTACCTACGTCACGAAGTATGCATTTCCGCACATGGATATTAACATTATAGGGTGGGAGTTTATGGCTGCCACTACAGTGGTATTTTAGCATACTGGCAGAGGCCATTTGGTGGCCAGAACTGGCATGCTAATCACACAAGATGACTAATAGAAGCCTGAGGCGTTAAAACACAGATATCTTGTAATGTGCTTAGCCAGAATAGCAGTGGCAACCGTTATCTGTACTCTCCCACTACAGGCCCCTTTGCTGTTTTCACTAAATGCTTTGACTGCTATCACAACCTATTCAGACGAGTTACCTCAGCTGGTGTAACAGTAAGCCATTTGATGTCTGACGTTTGCACTACAGTAAAGGTCTTGTTGTTGCGAGAGCTTGAACAACAGTTTCAGAAATGCTATGTAGTAGACTGTGTCGATGATTAAATCCCCTTAGTGATTTGTAGTGTGGCCATAATATTTTCACCCCTTCTCTTCCATACATACACAAAGTCTATATATATTTACGCCTTTAATTATAACTGGTCTCATTCATTTATGATATCATAACCATTGACAAATGTAGTATTGTTATAGCTGGAGTAATAGTGTATAAATCTTGCCATTGGGGATGGCTGGCACTATTTTTACAGTTTTAACCCCTCCCTCCCCCATCTCCTAGATTCATCTGGTTCCGTTTGTATTTATATAGTAAGCAGCATATTGTTAAATATTTTACATGTACTGTAGGCATATTTATATGCAGACACAGTTTCAAGTCAGTGTTATGCCCTTCTTTTTAAAAGTTTAATAGATTTCAGGTACGAAATTTAAACACTTCCTATATCGTAAACTACACAGGCTAGCGAAGTCAGTTTTAGTCCACTAAATGGCTATGCAAAACAAAACATATGATGACTTAGTTGTGAGGAGCAAATGTATGAGCATCGAATGCATTAATCAGAATAATATGAAACTTCAAGAAATAATGACACACAAGGTTTGAATACAGCAAACTAGGTTTGATTTAATGTTTTCCTGAGAACTTCTGTAAAGGGTAAAACACGCTTCATGCAACCTGGAGCAGCTGAGTCATTATTTCAGATAGCCTCTATAAGCTCTGTAGCCACTGAATTAAACTAACTGAAAAAAAAATATAATAGGTAGTTTTCTCATACTTTTTCCATGCAAGTTCATCAGTCCCATGAGGAATGTCTAGAAGAGGCGATTCAGACGAGGGCCAATATAATGTCATATGGGCAATAGCAATATTTAGATTCAAATTAATTTATTCGTTTCCCATAGACCTTTCTATCTTCACGTAAATTACATGCGATGCTGTTACACGTATACAAAAACGTATATGCTACAGTAGTTGCATAAGTTTGCTTGTATATCAGCAATGCCCTTTAGAATCAAAAGCATGAGGCGATGAGTTTCAAGATGCCGGTCGACAACTTTCGATATTCTGGATTGTACATATAAAATACTCCTGTATACCTGAAAACTTATTCTCGACATCATGCTTATGTGTATTTTATGTCTAAAAGTAGTTTTCAAATGAATTATTGTCAACTTTATAAACCAGAAAACATCTATAAACACGGAACATAAATGATACTATGCATTTCTATTTAATTGAATCGCTAGATAGTAATTTAAATGACTAATTTACCAATTTGGTAACGTAAACTACATGAGATTGATTTATCTACAATGAATTTTATCTGCTTCACAGCTCACACTTTTTAAAGTTTTTGCATCTTTATGTGTCAACACTGTTACAAATAATTTTATGGCTATTTTTCTGCATTAAATTGCAGATGGCAACTGTAAACAATTTATGTATTGTAAACAACACATGCTAACGAAGCAAACTGTTTAAATGTAAATGTTGAGCTAGAAATATATGATAGCTTGCTTAAAACTATATAATTGTCTAAATTGGAACATGTTGTTCATATATTTATTCTGTGCAGTCCTTGATTTATAAAATATTAAAGTAAGCTCTATGAATACATGTACATTCAGAAAAACAGGTGTACGGACAGACACACACACACAGTTTGATTTAACAGAAACTATTCAGGTATGCTTTACTATTGCTGAATGAGGTTTTCAATATGTTCAGCATTTAACTGCAGTGATTCTTATACCTCGAATGTACAATAATCAGTTTTTCGTGAGTTTACACTTAATGACCTTTGACCTTGCTTATTGTCCCCCGCCTTTTCGAAGAAAAGCGGAGGGACATAGTTTTCGGCATTCCGTCCTTCCGTCCATCCGTCCGTCCGTCCTTCCGTCTTTCCGTCCCCCTAAAGTAGTAGGTACCTTGTGTGCGCAACTCCTCCTACAGTTTTATGCGGATTCTTTCGAAACTTTACAGATGTTTTTGTCATGGTCTGAACATACGCATGTGGTTTGGATGTAATCCTGAGATTATTTTTTGTCACTTTTTCCACAAGTTGAACTTAGTTGTTTTTTAGGCGTTTTTACTATCAAAGTGAATAGATAGTGGGTACCTTGTGTGCGCAACTCCTCCTACAGTTTTATGCCCATGCCTTTGAAACTTCACAGGTGTTTTGGTCATGGTCTGAAGATATGCATGTGATTTGGATATAATCCTCACATTATTTTTGTCACTTTTTCCACAAGTTGAACTTAGTCATTTTTTTAGGCGTTTTTACTATCATAGTGACTAGATAGTGGGTACCTTGTGTGCGCAAATCCTCCTACAGTTTTATGCCGATTCCTTTGAAACTTCACAGGTATTTTGGTCATGGTCTGAAAATTTGCATGTGGTTTGGATATAATCCTGAGATTATTTTTTATCACTTTTTTCACAAATTGAACTTAGCCATTTTTCATACAGTTTTACTATCAAAGTGAATAGATAGTGGGTACCTTGTGTGTTCAACTCCTCCTACAGTTTTATGCCGATTCCTTTGAAACTTCACAGGTGTTTTGATCATGGTCTGAAGATATGCATGTGGTTTGGATATAATCCTCACATTATTTTTTTTTATTACTTTTTACACATTTTTAACTTAGCCGCTTTTCCAGCTCAAACACTAAGTGTATATACAGTGGAGACCTAGTTTCCAAGGCGGGGGGCATAAATTCGTTGAATTTGTTTGTTTGGTACACAATGGGCAGTCAGGCTTTGCAACTGGCAAAAAACAAACGAGGACATATCGGTAAATATATTTAGCATGGTTGCCCATCATGCCGCAAAAGTGCCCACAAACTCATTTCCAGAGCACTTTTCTCGAATCCGCCACCTGACTATGAGGTTTAAGCCAGTTTTTTCACCTAGCACTAATACATGAAATACGACATTTGCAGATTTTAATATAAAAATGGCTTCTCCTTGGGTTATCATAAAATCTTTGACCATGTTTACATACTATTATTGGCAATAATATGTTTGCATGATTATAATTAAAACATTGTACATTACCTTTAATTTGATATATAGAATGACATATCTAGGTTCAACCACAACTACTCAAAGTTGCGAAACCTAACCTTACCCCCTTATTTTTCGATTTGTTGAGTAGTACCCTAGGGTTACAAAAGTGGACATTTTCTTTTCTGTTACCTTAATCAAAGCTGGCACCCATGCTGAAAAGTGCCCATATATACTGTACATAACTTTGATAAAAGTGTGTCAAACCTTTTTAGTGGTAGAAGTGGTGGAACATGTTTTTTGTCCTTATGGGCTTCAAAACTGTAGTAAAATATGCCATATTTAGCAACAATTTTGGATTTAATAACCAGAAATCAATTGATTTTGATGTTCTAAAGTCTTATTATACTTTTCCAATTGCTTTTTAATAAGATATGATGAAAACATTGCATTTAAGTGAAGTCTAATACCTTTTACATGAAATATCAGAAAACATCACTTTTTAGCGGCCATCTTGGACGCCATCTTGAATTTAGATATGAAGAATCCTGATTCGAACTTGGCACCCAGGCTAAAAACGTTTGCCATTGATCCATCTTTAACATAAAACCATCAAACCTTTTCTGTGGAGGGGGTGGAACGAATTTTTTTTTTAGCCCTATGGGCTTCTGCACTAATTGCTCTATCAGCATGAAATATTTTATCGTGAGGTATCGCTGCAAGCTTCTCACTACCGTTTCGCCCCCGAGTTTCGCCATTGATTATTATCGTGTTAGGCCGGCTTTGAAAAATCAAAACGTCCTTGAGTTTCCCATATTTTTTTTTAAATAACAAGGTCATTTTAGTTGGCAACTAAAATTTCACAAGCTTTATTACTTGGTAAAAACACAAGATACAGGCGTTTAACAGGTGATAAAATACAATGTACAAAAATGCAAGGCAAGGATCCCATTGATTGTATTTCATTGCTTATAACGGGGAACCAGAGACTAAGACCGTATTTTAACGGAGAGACTTATATTTTTTCAAACTACCTTGTTACTTCTTTTTTACCAAAAAAGCATATCAACTGACATATTAGCACACATTATGAAGGCCGTGCAGTTTTATAATGATTTGTATTTCGACGGTTTTACCACTGGTAGAACTATGGAGACTTTAATTTATTTTACAAACTATAATCAACCAACCACCAGCAATATAAACAGGGAAAAGATAAAAATAAAAAAAATGTATAAGCTTAAGGAAAAAAACAAAACAACCAGACGGACTTTTGACTAAAACTCGCAATTTTCATCCCATGGGACAAGCAATTGTAAGTAGATCAAAATGGTTCAGGATCTCCGAAAACTGTATTAAAATTGGAAAGCGTTTTGCCTTCCACCATTTAGATTCAGACGACATTTCTTTACGCCGCCCTTTGCCGTTTGTCGCCCGGCATTCGTCAGCGCTGACAGGCAGGAGAGGATTGATTTTGTGATTCTTTTTTTTTTGGAGGGGGGGGGGGGGTGGTTAACGGCCCTTTGAGACAGTATTTAAGTCTATATTATCGGGGCGTCTCACAGAGAGAGGGAGAAAGAAGAGAAATGATCGACGAGAGAAAAAATGCCCAAACAACTCCCACCCGCACCTACTGCAAGCATACTAAGCTCTTTCCCTACAATGTTCCAAATCAGTAGGACGCCCCGGCACTGGAGGATTGAGAAAAAAGTCGTATTGCAAATTTACCTTCGACCTAGCATCTGTGGTATAGAAAACAAGCAGTGGATGAAAACTAAATTCCTTCTTCACAAGATTTTATCTACATTTTGTTTGTTGCCTTGCAGTTTAGACTGAAACGTTGTAAACAATGTCAGTGAATGCATGAATACGCTGACGATGTTTGTATACCTAAACAAAGCTATAGGCTTGGGATGTTTTTTTTTTTTTTTCGGTTTGGGATTTTAATTTTGATATTAATATTATTATTATTATTATCTGAGATTGAAAACTATTTCCTCTAGATCAAAACTGAAAATTTATGAACATGAACTAAAACGGACCAAGAACTGTCGCTAGTTTCAACCTTTTTATGCATCTGCGAATAAACGACTTTTTCCAATTTATTTATTTCGGTTTTAAACGCAAACTGCACTTTTGGTGATGCATAATGCTCCAAAGATTCATATTTCCGGATTCCTGACAACAAATATGCGCCTACATTGGTTTCCCACACTATTAACATTCATAATAAAGTTCAATTACATGCCGTGTGAAACAGCGGGAAAATAGTCTGACGTAACGTCGAACTTTGACGTCATTTATCTCAGTTTAACGTCGCGTGTCATAAGGTCGATTTCTATCTGGACGGGCTCAATTATGACAAGTTTAAAAAAATCTATAGAGAAGATTTTTTTTTCTTTTTAACAGTATTGCCTCACAAAAGTTAAAATCGCGGTTGCGTCCCCTGTCAGTAACGTAGTCTTAAGAGGTTAATAACCTATGCAAAAATAAATACTTCTCTTCCTTGGTATTCCCACTATACTCGTATTAAATGGTATAAGCGATGATTTCATTGTATGTTTTTTATTAAAATAGATTTGGTGTTGTCAAAAAAAAAAAAAAAAAACTCGCATTCAACACAAGGTTTTATTACAGGACTCTAGATATGCATAACATGAAGAAATAATGTATCCCCCATAAAATCCCAGCTTTACCGGAATAAAAGTGGGTTTCGAGGGAGTCTAAATTACATATGCCAGTTAATGTAATGTGATTCTAGGAGTACATTGAAGATGTATATGCAATTATGTCAGAATACACCTTTAATGTAGTTATGATACTCAGTATAATAACATTATAAACTAAAATGTGCTTTAATAAGGTAGGTAAAGTAAATTTTGGACTCATTTAAAATTGTCTTCTTTGTACAGTTGATAAAATGGCACAATGTGACAGACTAGATCAACTTCGTGTCATGCTATCTGCAAGAGTTAATAGATTGCTACATATCATGTCATTACCATGTCTTTTGTCGAACTGATGCACAATCTCTGTCGTATGTGAAATAGAGGATTTTTGTTAGGTTATATTGCATGGGTTTCTTTTTAAAAAATCATCTGCATCATATATTCATAGAAGAACTATCTTTCTATGTGTTTAGCATCAACTTTGGATAAAAATAGTATTATGATACTAAGTCAGTAGTCTTTAAAGTCTGCATCACTGGCATAAGGTAGAGAGAACGGTTGCGGTATGTAGTTTTACTGGTATGGCCAAAAATTTACTGATTACCGATTTTTGCCTTAAAATTTTACTGATTACTATTTTTGGGCTGAAATTTTACTGATTACTGATTTCAGAGGTGCCCCATTGAGACCCTCCTAGTAGCAGGTAGCTTTAACATCAGGCGGACAGGATGAGAGATTCCGTCTGAGGTATGCTCTTGTATTGTTTGCCTTCTTCGTGAGGTTGCTGATTCCAATACAAAGTGCTGTCAATGGTGACTCCCAGGTACTTAGCCTTGTCAGTGCGCCATATGTGTTATCTATAGTAACGGCAGATAGCGGCCGTCTTGGAATGAGTAATGCACAAATCGAAAAGGCTTCATGAAAGGACCATTCTGACACAAAATTAGTCCAATTCCATTGAGATTATCTAATTTTCACATTTTTCTATTTGAAGTGACAGAGGCCAATATAGCTGGTCTATATATAGCTAGTTATGTTTGAAATATCTCAATGCAAGAATCATTTTGTTACAAATTTCGTCTAAATCCATTCAGGGGTTACTGAGATATTGTCATTTTCATGTTTTGTGTTATTTTTAATAACGGCAGATGGCGGCCATCTTGGAAAGCAACAATGCAAAAAATCGAAAAGGCTTCATGCAAGGAACAATCTGACACAAAATTAGTAAAAATCCATTTGAGACTTTCTAATTTTCACATTTATCTATTACGGTCACAGAGACCAACGTGACTGGTCATAACGTCTAATTTCAAAACGTCTACTCCCAAAACGTCTACTCTCAAAACGTCTACTCCCATTTGGTCTACTGTGCCAAAACGTCTACTCCCATTTGGTCTACTGTGCTAAAATGTCTATTCCCGTTTATTCATACATAAAGTTACTAAGAAGTTTCATACTAGTATTTCAGATAATTGCCATTGGGGTCAACTTTTCATAAAGAGGTGTATAGGATACAAAGGGTGGGCCTTTCGACTCAGAATATAAATATGGGTGCATCCAGCCAAGGCAGCTTTTGTTAATCTACTATGTACATGTAGCTTTTCTTTCCAGTGGAAAATGTATTATGAATTCATAAAACATTGAAATGTGAAGTCACACAAATTTTGTTTCCAATCTGAAGACAATTTAACTTAGAAGTAGCTGAAATCCTTGTTGGCTTTGAGTTAGCAATACACTAGACAGTGGGTTAGCAATACACCAGTGAGTTAGCAATTCGTCTCTGTGGTTGTAGCTGGAAATATTTCTGTTTCTTTAATGTCGACATATGTTTCTGTACCATAAATATAGCCTGGAATAATCATTATTAAAACTACCTGATAGACCAAACCAGGCCAGACATTTTAGCCCAGTAGACCAAATGGGAGTAGACGTTTTGGCACAGTAGACCAAATGGGAGTAGACGTTTTGGGAGTAGACGTTATGGGAGTAGACGTTTTGGGAGTAGACGTTATGGCCCTAATTCACTGGTACATAGTTAGTTAATTTTGAAATATCTAAATGCAAGAATCATTTTGCCACAAATTTTTCAAAATCCATTCAGCGATTACTGAGATATTGTCATTTTCGTGTTCTGTGCTATTTTTAGTAACGGCAGATGGCGGCCATCTTGGATTGGCAAAATGCTAAAAATCCAGAAAGCTTCATGAAAGGACCATTTTGACACAAAGTCCAATTCCATTGTGATTTTCTAATTTTCACATTTTTCTATTGTTATCGAGCCCGCTTGCGGTCAGCGAGATATAGTCGCCCGTTTGGTGTTGGTGCGTCCGTCCGTCCGTCTGTCCGTCCGTCCGTTTGTCCGTCCATCTGTCCGTCCGTCCGTCCCAACGTCCGTTTACAGCCATATCTTGAGTTTGATACACCCTAGGACCTTGAAACTTCATCACAATATGTCCCACGGAAATGCCAATAGGCTCCCACAAAATTAGGTCACTGTGACCTACTTTCACGAAAAAGTACCACATATTTAGTTTTCGTCTGCAGCCGCATATCTCCCTTGTCATAGGCCCAAGAACATTGAAAATTCATCAGTACATGCACCTTACTGCTCCAGGTCACCCCCAACAAAACTAGGTAGCTGTGTCCTCTTTCACGAAAAAGAACCACATATTTAGTTTTCGTCTGCAGCCCGATACCTCCCTTTTCATAGGACCCAGAAGAATGAAACTCCATCAGTGCATGCACCTGACCACTCCAGGTCATTACCAATAAAACTACGTCAATCTGATCTACTTTCACGAAGAAGTACCACATATTTAGTTTTCGAGGTCAGCCCTCTATCTTTCTTTTCATAGGCCCGAGAACGTTGAGACTTCATAAGTGCATGCAGCTTACCACTCCAGGTCACCTACAAAAATGGGTCATGTGACCTACTTTCATGAAAAAGTATTACATATTTAGTTTTCGTCTGCAGCCCCATATCTCACTTATCATAGGCACCAGAACATTGAAACTTCATCAGTGCATGCACCTGACCTACTCTCACGAAAAAGTACCACATATTTAATTTTTGTCTGCAGCCCCATATCTCCCTTTTCATATGCCCCAGAACATTGAAACTCCATCAGTGCATGCACCTTACCACTCCAGGTCACCTCCAACAAAACTAGGTCGCTGTGATCTACTTTCACGAAAAAGTACCACATAATAAGTTTTCGAGGTCAGCCCCATATCTTTCTTTTTACTGGCCCCAGAACATTGAATCTTCATCAGTGGATGCACATGACCACGCCAGGTCATCTACAACAAAACTAGGTCACTGTGACCTACTTTCACGAAAAATACCACATAATTAGTTTTCGTCTGCAGCTCCATATCTCACTTATCATAGGCCCCAGAACATTGAAACTTCATCAGTGCATGCACCTTACCACTCCAGGTCCCCTGTCATAATGCTTTGTCACAGTTTTAACATTTTTGAGTGCTAATATCTCTGTTATGACATGACAGATTCTTATCTTGAATGTGTGATAAGCAGTTATGAAGACAGGGTGTAATCATATCACCCAAGCAGATCCTTCAGGTTGCAACTGCTAAAGCTGTTGCCATCTTATGCTTACCATTTTCATTACTGTCAAAGCGCCAACAGGCTCGATATGCTGGCCGCGACCATCTAGTTAGTAACAGAGGCAAATATGACTGGTGTATAGTTAGTTATTTTTTTAAATATCTCAATGCAAGAATCATTTTGCCACAAATTTCGTCAAATCCATTCAGCGTTTACTGAGGCATTGTCATATTTATGTTTTGTGCTATTTTAGTAACGGCAGATGGCGGCCATCTTGGAATGCCAAAAATGCATAAAATCGAAAAGACTTCATGAAAGGACCATTCTGACACAAATTGATCCAGTTCCATTGAGATTTTCTAACTTTTACATTTTTTTTAACTCAACGATTGTGATCACCCAGTGTCCGTCGTCCGTCATGCGTCGTCAACAATTTGCCTTAAATGACATCTTCTCTGAAACCGCTAGGCCTAGAGCTTATATATTTGGTATGAAGCATTGTCTAGTGGACCGCTACTCAGTTTGTTCAAATAGTGGCCCAGGGTTCAAAATGGCCCTCGGGCAGGGGGTCTTGGGTTCGAAACTAAAATATACTTAAAAATCTTCTCCTTCAGAACAGCTTGGTTCTGGTATGTAGCGTTGCCTAGTAGTCCCTTACCAAGTTTGTTCAAATGATGGCCCCAAGTCCAAAATGGCCCCAGGGCAGGGAGTCCCAGGTTTTAACCAAAGATATACTTAGAAAAATATTAAAAAATCTTCTTCAGATCTGCAAGGCTCAGATGCTTGAAACTCGGTATGTAGTATTGTCTAGTGGTCCGATACCAAGTTTGTTCAAATGAGCTCCCCAGGGTCCAAAAAGGTTCCACCCCATGGGGGTCCTGGGTTTGAACCATAGAAATACATAGAAAAGTATTAAAAACTTTTCTTCATCTTCAAAACCGCAGTGCTCAGATGCTTGAAATTTAGTATGTTGTATTGCCTAATAGTCCTTTACCAAGTTTGTTCAAATGGTTGCCTTCGGGTCCAAAATGGCCCTTTGGCACGGAGTCCAAGGTTTGAACCATAGAAATACAAAGAAAATATTCAACAATGTTCTTCTTCAGAACCACAGCGCTTAGCTGCTTGAAATGTGGTATGATGCATTGCCTGGTAGTCCTTTACCAAGTTTTTTCAAATGGTGGCCCCGGGGTCCAAAATGGCCCTGCAGCAGGGTGTCTTAGGCCCGATTTCACGTCAACGAGTTAATTTAGTCAATGACTAACGCTAGTCACCGCCTAACTAATATGTATACTAACTTAGTACGTGTACTATTTTATTCCGATTTCACATGCTGAATTAGTCAATGATATAGGTAAAACGTATATTAGCAGAAAATAGAAAAAAATAAATGGATTTATTTTGAAAAAACAAATTGGTTTGGACCCGACCGTCTGTCCATCTGTCTGCCTGTCCGTCTACAATGTTTTGTGGGCAGCTGTGAAATTAACAGCGGCTTATGCTAGAATCTTGATTTTTGAATGGAATTAGAATAAGAAAACCATTGTTTTTGGCCCCGGGTTTGTTATTCAGATTCTGACGTAAGCATTTCCTCAGTATATCATATGTTTGACATACACATACAAATCAAGATACAGATGATCTGACTTATTTGAGTGTATTTTAACTATTTGGGTTATTCTCTTTCTTTCAACTTCAGGAATAAGATTGTGAAAAAAATATTTGAAGAAACCGCTCAGGTTTGGATGTTTGGGTACACGTTAGCAGTTCAAACTGTAAATGTCCAAATAAGTTTTTGAGTTATGTCTTACTGGGTTGAGTTATGCCCCCTTCCGATTTGGGAAATCTTGTAACAAAATATCTGTAAAACCGCTTAAAGGATTTTTGAAAGGGTTTTATAAGCACGTTTTCTTGACAAATAATTTTTGCTGTTAAGGCACTAATGCCCGTCAGGAGGAAACTACCCCATAGCCAAAGAAAAATACTCATGGTACCAACAGTTGCTGGAGCGGGGTTGCATTATGATCTTATGACCTCTGTCAGCTGTGTCTGTTTATCTATCGACCGTGAAGGGCGTTATCCTTTTCGTTAAAGAATCAAAATCTGCAGCATCATTGAGGCCCTACCCCCGCAACCCATTTCAAAAAAAAAATTAATAAATAACAGTTCCACTCATCAGTAGCGCTACGATCTATGCCAGTTATATTTTAGAGCAATTCTTTATACGCTCAATGTCAGTCCGATCAGAGGACTGGCCTGGGCGTTCAAATGATTGATCTTAAACAGTCTGGTATGGATCATATTATGTTGCCATACGATCCATGCAAGTTAACTTTACACTGTAAAAAAATCCGTTGATTTTACGGTAAAATAACTGGCAACCAGCTGCCAGTCCTTTTACCGTTAATTTTATGGGCGCCCGTAAAAATTGCAGGAATCATCAAGCAGAGTATGACAGAATAAAGCAGGTGTCGTTTTGGTCAGATAGCCTTCCAACAATACAAAGTTATTTTCGAGTGCGTCCAGTCAACATAAAACTTCCATTTCGTGATTTCCAACAATGACTTACAGGCAAACACCCGTAAAAATAACGGGAAAAGGACTGGCAGCTGGTTTCCAGTTATTTTACCGTAAAATCTACAGTATTTTTTTACAGTGTAAAAACAATCCGTCATACACGCAATGCCAGTCCGATCAGCGGTCTGGCATGGGCAGTTCAAATGATTGCATTCAAACGGACTGGTATGGATCGTATTATGACTGGTGTTGATATGATAGGTTTTATTGGAATATATATATAATTTTTGAATAGTCATTGTCTTCATATTTTGACTGAAATGTGTTTACAAAAAGTTAGTTCTCCGATAACGGCGTACTAAGTTGGAACACCGTTTAGTATGTATTTTAAATTAGTTGACGCACGTGAAATGCATTTTGTATTTTACCTGTGGTAAAACAGTCAAATAAGGCTTAATATGCGTTTTAAATGCGACGTGAAATCGGGCCTTAGGTTTGAACCATTTAGATACATAGAACAATAAATAAATATCTTCTTCAACTTCAGAACCACTTGGCTCAGATGCTTGAAATTTGGTATGTAGCACTGCCTAGTGGTCTTTTACCACGTTTGTTCAAATGATGACCATAGGGTCTAAATGGCCCTGCCTCAGGGGGTCCTGGGTCTGAACCATAGAAATACATAGAAAATATTTAAAAAAAAAACTTCTTCTTCAGAACCACTTGGCTCAAATGCTTGGAATGTGGTATGATGCATTGCCTGGTGGACGCCTACAAAGTTGGTGTAAATGGAGGACCTGGGATCCAAATGGCCCTGGGGCGGGGAGCCTTGGATAAAGATAGCTGAGTGGCCACCTGTTTGGGAGGGGGCTGCTGGCTCGGCTTGTCGCTTGTGATTTGTTGTTTGTTGGGATGTCTTTGTCGGTCTTTCCCTTTGGTGTTGGGGGTGGGGTTTGGGGTCTGGTTCGGTCGGTTCCTGAGGTGTGGTTGCTCTTTGAATTGGGTTCGAAATAAAATATACATAAAAATGTTCTTAAGAACCCCTTAGCGCAGATGCTTGAAAATTGAAATGATGCATTGCCTAGTGGCTCTTTACCAAATTTATTCAAATGATGGCACCAAGGTAAAACATAGCCCGGCCCCAGGCGGTCCTGGGTTTGAAACATAGAAAAATATTCAAAAATCTTCTTCTTCAGAACCACTTGGCTCAGGTGCTTAAAACTTGGTATGTAGCATTTCCTTGTAGTCTTTTATCAAGTTTGTTCACACGATTGCCTCAGGGTCCAAAATGGCCTAGCGGCAGGGAGTCCTGGGTTTGAACTATACAAATACATAGAAAAACATTCTAAAATTTTCTTTTAAGAACCATTGGGCTCAGATGCTTGAGCTTTGGTATGATGCATTGCCTGGTGGACTCCTACAAAGTCTGTATAAATGTTGGCCCTGGGACCAAACTTGACTCTGGGACGGGAAGTCTTGGGTTCAAAATTAAAATATACTTAAAAATCTTGTTCTCCAGAACCCATTAGTGCAGATGCTTGAAATTTGGTATGATGCATTGCCTAGTGGTCCTTTACTAAGTTGTTCAAATGATGGCACCAGGGTCAAAAATGGCCTTGCTCCAGGGGGCTGGGATTGAACCATTGAAATACATAGAAAAATATTAAAAAATCTTCTTCTTCAGAACCACTTGGCTCAGATGCTTGAAATTTAGTCTGTAGCATTGCTTAGTGGTCCTTTACCAAGATTATTCAAATGATGGCCCCAGGGTCCAAAATGGACCGACCCCAGGGGGCAGGGTTTGAACCATAGCAATGCATAGAATAATATTCAAAACTCTTCTTCTTCAGAACCATTTGGAAATGGTTGCAAACTATCAGGTTTGTTCAAATGAAGACCCTAGTTTGACCTTTAACCTTTCTGCTCAGGTGAGTGATTCAGGGCCTCTTGGCCCTCTGTCTTTGTTTTTTGCTTTACGTCCACGGTAAACAGCTATGGTCACGTTGGGGCGGTCAGTTGACCCACCGCACTATAGCTGGGCAGCCTAAGACCTCCTCAGCAATTGCACATACTGACAATTGCCCTTCTTGAATCAGCGGAGGGATAAACGAAAGAATGTGGCCGGCTTGAGTCAGACGCGCTACCGACTGCGCTACGCGGCCCGGCACAGTATCTTTATGGCTGTAAGAACTCAATTAAATATGATAATGGGCTAACCTAAACCATAAACGTCAAAGTTATCGTCCCTTACTTGGAGATGATACTGTATATTGTTTTAAGAAAACAGTCGGGGTAACATAATTGTGCCGCGACACGAGAAAACCAACAAATTGGTTGTGCGCCCAGCTCAGACTCAGATTAGCCTTGACATCCTCCCAGTCTGATCAGAGTCTTTGCTAGGCGCTTAAAGGTAAGCCAAGGGTCTAAGCTACCTCCATGCGTACACGGAAGACCCCGATCAGACTTTGTTGGATTTCTTGTGTCACGGCTCATATTTGGAGCGATCATCACCAAATTGCATTGTAGTAGTAAGATCTGAGTAAAATTTGGTAATGGGCCAAATCGGACGTTAGAGTGACTGCATTTTCTTACTGGAAAATGCGGACATCAAAGATGCGATCTTGTTAGAACATACATTATTCACGGTGCATAACCATATCGGACGCTATCTGTGAAAGTCTGCGTTACTTGACTCTATCTGTGAGTGCTACGGACTCTCTTTGTTACTTGCCATGGACGCTTCGGCGATTCAGTCCAAAACGTGAAAGTACTGTGTTTCATGGTTTCCACGGAACACGTACCTTATTTTTCCTAATATTTCAGTCGATATTATTCAGCTAGCGATGTTCAGTGCTTGTCATCAGTGAAATCAAATGCAGCGTGATAGTGCAGGAGCGTACATGGCCCATGAAAACAAGGAAAAACTCAGTGTTTTAATTTGTAGGTCATGGGCAGAAATGGAGTATAGATTCACCTAGCCAACGTATCAATAAGTCGATAAGTGACACGTTCATTTTATAATGGGCTGACATAGGACATGTAATTTTCTGAGCCAATAAAACTGTTAAAACCTTAGATAAACAAATTATTGTTGATGATTCCTAAATTTACATTAACTCTATTTTACAAACATATAACTTTCATATTTTTGGATGAAAAAAAGTTAGGTCATTTTTATATGTAATGTCCATATCCTTCTTTCTATTAACCACAATATAAAAATCATGAAAAACGACCCCCTTTGAATAAATAACCGATTGAAACAACATTATTTTTTCCATTAAATGCAAAATTGCTGATACTTCCTAAAACTAGAAATATTTATCTTTCTAAAGGTATATAATTCATATTTCTGCTTTAAGAAAAACTTAGGTCATTTTTCAAAAAAGCCTAGTGGACGAAACAACTAAAACTGCATTTTACCGTGTAAGACCGGCTTGCAGCAAGCGGTTGATGACAGATCAATTCATACCTAGCACTATTCTATTCCACTGTAAAACCTGTTAAATATTCGCATACACAGGTAATACTAACAACAATAATAATAATAATAATAATAATAATGCCTGTGGAATGGTTTTAGTAATGTTTTTAAATTAATGTTTGAACCAATTTTATCAAAATATGGTAAAATATGGTAACACTATATGCCCATCAATCTACCTAAATTATATATAGGATTCCATTATTAACTTACTTAAATGAAAATATTATCAATTAGCAGGTTTAAAAAGCTCCTTCATGTGCAATTAACTTTTTGAATTGCGACCCGCGTCTTTCGAAAACTTAGACTGCTTACATTTTTCTATAATTGTTGTCTAAACATTTAAGATTCGGTGGGTCTTCCTAATTAGGTGTCATTAAAAAAGGGTCGTTGTGGTCTGTCATCTTTCGCATCTGAAGTAGTCCTTTTGTTAAACTTAATTGAAGATTAACTGAAAAGTGTGAAAAGTTTATTGCTCAAATAACTGCATTAATTGACACTACTGAATTGTGCAACCATCTCCATGCTACGCCCATTTATTACCATTAAACCATATCTCCTAACTAGACGCAACAAAAGGGGTAATTTAGGAATCAAATTTTGCATAAAATACTGATACTCATTAGAATATCCTCTTTGATATGTTGCTCAGAATCTCCTCGCCGAGGCGATTCCTGTAGAGTACACTCAGCATTTGTATTATTTGAGATTTAAGGAAATAAACCCTTAAATACTTTTTCAAATTAAGTTCTTAATCTATTTTTTACTATTAAATTGCCCCTCTTGACAAAGAACTCAAACTAGATAGACTTGTGTTAACAACTTACTAGTTTTATTGCTGCGGTTAATATGGCCACGCGACGATTTATTTATTGCCCAGCTCAATATGCGGTCAAAAAACCGATAAGATAAACAGAGTAATTGTTTGACTCATAATTTAGATATTTTTTGATTTTCTGAAGGGTAGATACCCAAATATGAACTAAACACTCAGAAGGGCGAATTAGAATTAAATTTATAAGATCTAATTAGAATTAAAAATATTGTGTCAGCTTACCCATGGACATTAGCGTCATTTCATATTTAGATGATTTCACCGTAGTACTGCTGATCCGAGTCTCACAGGCTAGTAGCCACGCTTCTTCAGACGGGAAGCTCTGCTTTGCTCTCAATCAGCGTGCGCATATGCGCTATGTGCATGATGGTTTGGGTCTTTTTATGCACATGTCATAAAACACATTTTGACTTGACATGCATATTTGAGCCACGAAAAAAAAACACTCTATTGAATCCATTGTAAATGTTCCTTGTCTCACTAACTTTGTATTTTTGTTATTACCATTATTATTACTACTATGATCTCTTGAACTGTTGCTGGTTGTAAATTCCACGATGAGCTGGCTTGTGTATCGGTGGCCCATCATCTATGTATTTCTCTTGAAATTTTATGAGCTATTACCTGAGATTGACAGTAAAGCGGCATATACGACCAGCGAAGGCTCATTTCGCTGATTAAGCGAAGGCTCAGTTCAGACTGTGCATAGGCGCAGTTTGGGCATTTATTTTCATAAAAACGCATTAAAATTTTAAATATTTGGACACCTAACATAATTACTGTAATTTTCCAAAACATTGAATAGTATGGTTAAATGCAAACAAAATAGACCTTGATCCGACTGCTCTTCGACAATCAGTCTGATTTCGAGCTGCACTGTTTGCTTAAACCTATCTGTCCCAATACTTAGAATTATTAAGGTACCGATAAATTGAACTGTTTTTGAGACGGTTCAGTTTAAAAACTGAAAACCACAGTACAAGTTATGGATTCATACTAGTAAGGAATTCCTAATATGGTATTGTTGTCTTGGCGAGTGGCCTCGGGTGGTTACTTCATTCATTTGTGTGGCCCGTTTCAGTCACGTGACTGTTACGAAACTCATTTTTCTCTTTACTGATTTGCCAGATTTTGTCATATGACGCATTTGAGACGTCATATGACTTAAATTTTATTGGTCAATTTAGTAATTTTACTAGCTGGCGCGAAATATCGCGCACTGGTAACAAAGTCATCGACAAACTCAGTCGAAGTGTTTTGAAAAAAAAAATGGAAAACATTATTAATCGACAAATTTAGTCGAAATAAGTTCACCCGGCCCACCCACCCTTATAGACAAAGTTGTGATATCGAATAGCAGAGTTGCATTATTCTGTTTCGTATATAGTAATTTGTGGGCGTTTCCAGCCCTGCATTTTTAATTTATCTTTTCAGAAATCATTCAATTTCATGTGATTATTATGGTGGGCTTTTCTAGTCCTGCAATTTTAAGGTTACAGCTACATAGATATGTTATTTGTTTAGCATAATTTGATAATTGCTTTGTAACTAAATTTCCGCGAAAATTAAATTGTATTTTTATTAAGCTTGCTTCTTTCTGATAATTCTACTTTTCACTCCGAACGTATATAATTAGCTAATTTGGCACACACGGATTAATGGAATTGGGAAGCAAACAAGTAATACAAAGAGTCGATTTTTTAAATTACTCTTCAAATACGCCTTAATGAAAATACTCGTGTAATAACCACGGTTATAATACCCCCGGAATTAGCATATCGCAAGACACTGTGACAATATTACCTGAGGGTGTTTGGCAGTCAATCCGTAAGACAGGTAACCAAGCGTACTAACTCTCACTACCTACAATGTGTTATTTCAAGATTCTGCATGCTACGGTTAACGTTACGATTTTCTACGGCTTTTGATGAAGATTTCTAATGTTAACGGCCGTTTAGCAGACGATTTTAACAAAATAAATATTAATTTGCATATTTTAATGCGAATCTAGCCATTTATGCTGTGCCGAAGAACTCCAACTCATACTGTTTTCCCTTTGCACGTAAAAATTTTCGTTTTTTTGGGGCAGTTTTATCGAAATAGGCTTAGCGAGAATCCAAGTCATCATAAGTAGGTTTTACTGGCTCTATTTACTCCTGTATTTGTCCATGCAGAGGAATATTGCACTAAATTGTAAATGTACTCCGATATTTGCTGCAGCATGCACGAATGTATGAAACCATTTGAATTTTAGAAAAAAAATTTTTTATAGTTTTCTACGGCTAATCCAAACCTTATGTATTGGTTTTCGAATGTTATGCTAACGTATTCTACGGTGGATGTTTATGTTTCCTTCGGTGAATATTGAGACATGAAAAGCAAAATAGTAAAATAGAGATGGTAAACCTATGTGTGCAAGGCGATTTTAGCAAATGCTTTAAGAACCACCTGTCCTGATCGAAATAAGAACCCAAGATCTCCGAGAATATCATAAGACCCTTAGTGATCACAACTTTAATATAAGTTGGATGATTGTAAAACATCATATAAAGACTGGCTGATCTTAGACTTTTTCGGCGCATGCATATAAACTATTTACTTGTTTTTTTTTTTTTTAATACTGAGGTCCCTATTTGCAAACTAAACTCAAATTCAGCGAGTGTCTCAAGGTAAGGCCAAGTCGTATTCATAGACATAAGTGCAGCTGGAGTAAACTCCAGTAATTAAAAATTGGTCGAGGAACGGTGAAGCTCCCTCCAGGGCGGCTCAAGTTAATTTTGATAAATATTTCAGCGATTTCATGGCTATGATATAACAATGCAAAGAAGCATGACTACCAAAAGCTGTTATTATAGGCCAGATGGCTTCTATGTTATACATTTTTGTGTGTGTGTGTGTGTGTGTGTGACAAATTCATATTTTATGGTGCTGCGTTTCACAGACAGACTTTTGGCTTACGTCATGTGATGTGTATTTCCTTTCAGCTATAATGTAGTTTATAAAATATTAAGTCTATATTCAGACGTCTCAGAGAGAGAGAGAGAGAGAGAGAGAGAGAGAGAAATAGAGAGAGAAGAGAGAGCCCTCCCCACACATACTCATTCACATGTGGTCGGGTAGGGCTACGTTTGGTGTAGGCGAGTCATACAAGTGTAAGCTAGAGCATGGTTCGTCCCCCTGTACGGAGACATAAACCACGAGCTTTAGCAAGTGCATTATCGACCGTACAGGCAGTACAGGCAGACAAACTGCGCTCTTTCTCTCTTATAGCACGATATCCATTGAAATGCTCTTGTAAGCTAGATGTTATAATGTAATGTCGGAAAATAAATTAAATAAGAAAATATAATTTATTTTTGAGCTTCTGTACATTTTCCTGTTAAACTGAGAACCGTATACAGGTAATCGCTTATCTCCGACCCTCTTGGATATTATCGAAAAAATCCCATAACTATACAAGAATTCTTCCCTATGGATATAGGTGGTAGTGGTGTGATTAAGGGAAGGGGTAGGATATGTATATTTAAACGAATAAAATCTTTGAAAGTACTAAGCTTCAACATGCACATTTTTTTTAATTTTATCTTAATTTTCATTTTTAAACAATATTTAAAGACGGTGCTCAACATAAATGTTCCACAGTGACCTTTGAGAGACCTCAATATTCACAGAACCCATTTTTCACACGTGTGTGATGAATACGGTCTTATTCTTCACATTTTGCGAGTGTGACAAACGCGTTCGGATTTTGTATCGATTTTTACTAGAAATGCACTTTTCACACATACGGCAAGGGAGGCATGAGAATGAATGATTTGATTTCCCTTTCCAACTAAACCTATGAGTTTGAACCCCAACTATCCTGAGCCTTCGGCTCTTAGGGAGTTTACATGGTCAACAAATTGCGGGAAAGATTTCGATTTTTAGGTATTACTTTAAGTGGTGTAGCTCATCTGCTTAAATTTTAGGCCCATTTCGTAAATATATGACTGAACTATGCCTTATTGGCGACTTTGGCATTTTCCAACTTTTTCTGCATGCTTTATATTTGTACCAAGTTTGCTAAAACTACCTTTCAAAGTTATAAAGCGGAAACGATTTGTGACGGACAGACAGGCAGACAACTATGGGAAAACGATATGACTTCCCTCCCATTTCTACCCAGATGTAGATGTCCAAGTAACAAGTTTCAAGTTTATTTGATCATCCCTTGTTTACATGTAAACAACAAGAGAATCAACAATAACATTCATACAATATGTTCTAAAAAGTTAGATCCTTTAGAAGCAAGGAACACACCAAAGAATAGAAAATAACATACTCGGTTTAACTGGGTCTGTTCATGACTAGTAATAAAATGTTGGACACCAGCTATGCCCCCTAGTACCGGCTTAATCGGAACTCTATTTTCAAAATTACTCAAATGAACTCAATGATTCCAAAGGACCAGAAACTATACGCTGCACTATGCTGATATACGGGGACCACACGGCATTACGAGGGTCATCCAATAAAGAATGGGACTTTATTTATAATTTGTGACTGTATATGTTTTTCATCTCGAAAATATGACCACCGCGTGGCATATCTTATAGCCCATGCAACAAAGTATCCCAGACTTTTATCTGATAATTGATTTCTTGTTGCCTAGCAACTACAGAAGGCAGAGGAAAAGCTCCTGGCCAGGTCCGTAAAATGTTTGCCATGGTTACTGGAACCCTCCTATTAATTCCAAAGATACTTTGTGTTATACCTTACTATGTTTGAATCATACCATGTGTAAATAACTCATTTTGGATGAAATATTGTCGAAGGAGCTAGGAATTTTAGTTTAAAAATTGAAAAAAAAGTGCAAAACTTGAGCATTATGATTGGGGGTGGGGGTGAAATAGGTGATATAAATTAAAAGTAAATTTACAAAATGGTTGACACTTAACTCTAAATGATGAAGTATATCATCTAAATTACATAGCACATATTAAGGAAACACACGGTTGATGTGTTTTGTGCTGCTTAGCAACAGAAAATCGTGCATATTACTTAAGGTCATATTTCCTGGAATAGACTGGTTGTTAGGCATCCATTCGTCAATGTGCTAATGTATAGCTCAAGTGGTATAAGCAAAATTTAAACGTAATGCAACCAAATATAGAAAATGTAAAAATATGTTTGGATACCACGTTTTGGAGAAATGCCAGACCTCAATTCATGCCTATGTGTTTTTATTTTGAAGCAATTCCCGGATAATGACTTCGCCCGTACTTTGCATTTCGAACCATAGCCGAATGAGTTGTTGGCAAAATTTGATGAAACCTACTACAGGGAGGTTAGTTATTTGTTTTGCAAATAAAGGTAAATTTTTTAAGTAACGGGGTAGGGTTCGTAAAATATCAAACAAGTCCCACTCTTTATTGGATGACCCTCGTAATACTAGCTGCAGTAAAGATAAATATGTTCTGAAAAGTAAGATCCTTTGGAAGCAAGAAACACACCAAAGAATAGAAAGTAGCAGACTCGGTTTAATTGAGTCTACACCAGCCACGCCCCCTAGCACCGGCTTAAACGGAACTCACATCTTAGGCACAAGTTGTGAAAGCGGAAACCTATTCCTCTCCTTTCGTAGCCTTTAACCTTCTCTGATTCGGTACAAGTACCCATTTACTGCTGGGATGACAGAGTCAATGTTTCAGTGGTGACCCGGCTGGCGACTCTCGAACCTGCGACCTTCTTCGCGGAAGAGCAGGACAAATTTCTAGTTTTCTTTTTGTTTACTCTGCCGTTTTCTCATTCACTATAACTTTCATAATTTCAAGGTTATAAAAATGTCAAGAAGTGCAAATTGCGTTTTTGTGATATTTTGTCATATTTTTGGGGTGTTGCATGCTTTCGGAAAATTACGTTTTCCTGGTATATATAAAACGCAAATGTCAAAGATATGTGAAAAATGCGTTCAAATTCTGTGAAAAATGCGACCGGATTTGTCACACGTGTGAAAAATGCGACCGGCATTATCACACATGTGAAAAATGCGTTCTGTGAATATTGCGGTCTCACAGACCTCAGCTACATAATTCTAGCTGATCTTGAATCAAGTACTGCTACTAAGAGGTTATTACATGTCAAGTGTCGCGTTGCCAGGCATATCGGCCCGAATAGCTCCATAGGCCGAGGGCCAATATGGGGCCACGGGCCGATATGCCTGGCAATCTGGCACTAGGAATGTCGTAACCTCTTCATTACATGTATTCTGCATTTCCCCTAAAATTAGTATACCGATCCAAACAAACGAACCTATTTTGGGCGATACGTCAACTCGAATGTTTTTGACGTTCTGTTAAGTGGAAAAGTAGAGTACGCACGCACGCATCGTCGCCGTGCTGACGTCATTATGCAATCATTTTCAAAGTTAGAAATACAAAGATTTAGAGAGGATTTCAGAGAGAGCAAATTTTTAGAAAGAGAGACAGAGAAAAAAACTTACAGAATGCATTTCAAATTCATTGAGGAGGATTTTTCCTTCTGTCTGAGTCTGTAAAAGACTATCACATTGTGTTTACGATTCTATTTCGTTTTCTCTAGAAACTTTCTCAGCAGTTGCCTGTCGGTCTTTCTCCCACATATCAATCCAGTCGCTCAAGCCATAAATTTACAGTTGTTCCAGTTTGCGTTCCGCCATCTTATTTACGAATGAGCGAGCTGGATGGCTCTGCACGAGCAGGCTGATATGAGGAAAGGAACCACCAGCCATACTGGACTGCGTATCCAAGATATTTGTTACTATATTTAGTAAAACATGTAATAAATATCATTAGTTCCAAACACACGCAATAAAATAATAAATAATTATAATAATAATAATAACAAACATTTTAATATATAATATTGCTGTCTTAAAATGGCCTTTTTAATCTCCAGTCCTCTCAGTATCAAAGTCAGTTGTATCCAAGTTTGGTACACCTAACATACGAAAAATTCACTTGTGGTTACTGAAATTTCAGCAATTAAAAACGGACGGAACCAAAGACTTGTGGACAGTCGGATATACAGACGGATGAGCGAACGGACGGACGGACCTCCATAGCATACATCGTCTATTGGGGGTGGGATGCCTAGTTTGGATAAAATCCGTGGTATAAAAGCTGTTCACGTAACAAGTCAAGAAAGCGCATACGACGTGTGAAGGCGGGAAGGGGTCTTTTTTTTTGGGGGGGGGGGGGGGGGGGGTGCTGGGGAGGGGGCGTCTCGCAGAAACTATTAGGAGGTAGAGTTAAACAAAAATACAGTGATACGACAGTGATTTTTTTTCTCTATATAAGTGGTACCCATAAAAGGAGCCAGTCCCAATTCAAAATAGTATCTTTTTTCCCAACTGCAAGTTGAAAAATTCCCAGTTGCAGGAAGAATTTTTCTAGGGACCTACACGCACAAATTTACTTGCTTGCTTGCAGAACTGGCAGATATATAGCTATAATTGAATTTAAATATCATATATTCAGTTTCATGCCCCCTACCCCACCACTTTGGCCAATATAGGTGAAATGAAATTTCAAATTAAAGGAAAATAGAAAGAGATCTGCCCCAGCACAAGTCCCAAAATAGTGAAAAATCACTGTACGAGAATAGAAAAATCGATTAACCCGGACGGACGCTCAGACGTCAAGTAGAAAAACGTAGTTCCCGCGGTATATTTATAATTCAACGAATTTTACAGTTAGTATGATTAAATTCTACACTGATAAGTCAACCATGTCTCAAAATTTAGAGTCATTACAGTTTAATACTTTAGGAGGTCCGGTCTGCATGGGTCCACACTGTCCTTTACATGATGCAAGTCTAACTGGAGTGTAGCTAGAGTCTCCTCCACGAAGACAACGTGAATACCAAAACTGTATACTTGAGCTTCACGCATTCAAGGCTTACTCGAGCGTCAGTTCAACCGACCTTACTGGAGTTTGAGTCGAGTATGAGTTTGAGTTGTGTTTGTGAATGTGGGCCTGAGTGGTTTATGCTGTGCATAATGATAACAGCTTTATGATTTATGATATCTTCAAAGGTTGATTTATCATTGAAACAGTGGCAGCAATGAAATATTCTTCTGGAAATATGGAGAAACATCATTTTTATGTTAAAGGGATGAATTAAATGTATTAAGTCATGACTATTACACTTAAGATAGGAAGGAGAGAGTCATACCCATTAAGTCCCCCATCGTAGGCCAGCAAAGAAGTTTGTTTACATTTTCTTTCATTTATATTGACATTTCTTATAATCTGACTCACAAAATTCATAATGTTTACAAGAAGGTGAGAATGAATACCACCGCCCAAAACAGTAGAATACTGTATCATAGTTACCAATTTAACCGTAGGATGATATATCTTAGCAAGAAACCATAACATCTACAGCCGAATACTATAACAAGAAATGATGAAAAAGGCAAATTACGGTCTACAAAAGTGACCTTCCGGAAAGAGGTTTAAGGTTGGCGGACATCGTTATTATGTTTAAGCACCCGACTGTGGATTATATTCTACAAATATATGATAAAATGTCTACTTTCACTTTCTTCTCTATAAAAGCTGATTTAAGGAAGAATAAAGCACTCATCGGCATGGAATATATGCATTGTTATGGTAAAACTTATTACAGGCAATTTTTCCTATAAATAAAGGCATATATACCTTAATTATCAAATTTTACTCCAGTTTTATAATTTGTTTACACGGTTTCTAATGACGCTTTCCCACAATTCTTTGTAAAACCGGGAAAAACCATAACGTTAACATACGCATACAGAAAACCGCAATAACACATTGTAAGTAGTGACTCTACAGGGTATTGAAAATTCATCCGGTTTCGGTAAAAAAGGGGAGTTTTTCCCCTTTGTGATGAAATCTGTGGATGAATGAATTTTGTCCTTAATTTACGAAGATAATCATGTCCTTGATAATTTACACATGTCGTTAGGTGTATAAATAAAATCTTTACGTTAATATCAATATTTAAAGGACACCACCCGTTATTTTCAATGTTCCGGATCCTATTTGTGCTTCAAAATAATATAATTTTATGCCAACGGACAGATGTTGTCCTCAAGGCAACGGGCTATACTTGTGGGCAGCGGACCTTACTTGTGATGTTTTTGTTTTTTTGTTGTTTTTTTCCAGCCACAAAAGTCGTAAAAGATCAAACTTGTGGTTCCATCAGCCAAAACGGCGAAGGCTAAGTCCCGAATTTGAAAAGAGTCCGGCGGCGCATGCTCAATTCGTGTCCACAGTAGATTTTGTCTTTTCGCATGGCACCTTTTCGTCTTTTCGCGTGGCGTCTTTTCGCGGCGAAAAGACGAAATGGCAGAAACCAGCCACCATACATTCGCACTAAGCGTGATGAGTTACATAAAACTATGGGTTTCGCAATCACTTCAAAGGAAATGAGACTTAATATTTTCTATGGAAAAAAACTGTATTGAGGAGTGGATCACTTACTGCACAGTTCTATAACTCTGAGAGCAAGCTGTTACTAATAAAGTTGATGTTTTCTTTCGTTTGAAAGATAGCTCTATTATATTCTGTTCTATCCCATAACCTTACAAGGTCGTTGGGGCACCACAGATGACTTTGAAACGATCCCTTACCACCTTGTCCTGTTTTCAGCTGCCGTAGTTGAGCTGGCAAAGTCCATTCCTGTCCACTCTTTAATATTGTCTTCCCACCTCTTCTTCTGTCTGCTTCTTCTTTTTCACTGTGCCCTGTAGAATTGTCTTACCTCTATATTCATTGTTTTAAAGATTACCTTTCCTTTTCTTACACATCGGACCAGGAAATTTAAGAACTGATAGCAACTCTTTTCTGACCCAGGTGGTGCTGTGTGGGAAATTGTAAGTATTAAGCTGAAGATAGGATATCTTGCTCAAGGACACAATAAAAGGCGCCTCTCTCGCGACCCTTCGATCTCAAGGCAGACACGCTACCAATTGCAACACTATTTATGTAGAGCTGTCCTGGGTATTGTAGAGCAAAATCTATGGAAGCCACATCGTTTGTTTTTTCTCAGTTGAAAAGACATTCTTCCAAGAGAGGGAACTTTTGTGTCTTTATTGTTTGCTGTTTTGATAGTATAACGTTCGTAGAAGGCACATACAAGCATGAGCACACTGATTTATGGCTACGCTAATCAAAACTTCTGAAGGACCAGTTTTCTTGAGGCCCGGCAGACTGACAGAACACAGACCAGACAGACCAACAGACAGACTAGAAGGATAGCTTCCAACCAGCTTGGGTGGGACCGTAGACAATTGTGTGAATAGGCTACTCAGAGCTCACAAAGACACGTTTACCCAGGCGCTGCAAAAAAGTAAGCCCTAACATCATCCGATAATGCAAATAGATTTTGAAATTATCTAATACGGCCATTCAACCGTGTTTGCATGAAAAATACACCCGGGTGCAACTTTGCACCCAGTTTGCACTCTGGGCGTATTTTGTCCATATAAAAAGGTGTTTCAAGCAAAATCAGGGGTATCTGTTTACAACTTGACCATCTGATCGAACCTCTGTCCCTATCTGTCATAAGGTATTCGTATCGGTTACGGTTAATAATCAAAACTTCCGAGGTCATTGTTCCGTAACATAAGACTCTGGCGTGGCTTTGTTTTCCTTTCCTTACATAAGGCTAATGCAGGCATCTGACGCGAATAGCACGTCATATCGTCGACTTGACACAGTAAAGACTTCAGTGCATAGTAGTGTTATTGTATGGGTGTCACATCCAACGTCGTGTTACCGCTGTGGAGCAGTGATTGATTGATTTGTTGCTTAACGTCCACGGTAAACAACTAAGGTTATGTCAGGACGGTCAGTTAACCTGACCACACTGTTCCTGGGAAAGCTTAGACATCCTAAGCGGTTAACCAGTACAATGAAACGCCTCGTTTGTTCTTCATCCAGATTTTCGTGTGTGTCAGAATGAAACTCAATTTCAATGTAGGCCTACATGTGGAATATAGTTCATGGACGGATATTGATACATGGCTGAAACCTATTGTCGGCAGAAGGGTTACCGGGAACAATAACAAAATATGGCCCACCCTCTGTCTATCTTTATATGCCCTTTCAACATTTTAAAAAAGGTTTACTTTTAATATTCAAATAAAAAATATATTTTACCGCCTTACCTGACGCCCATTCGAGCGACTAAATGTCTAGGACGAAAAATACTTTAAGTCGGAACACGCACTCACAACAACCGACGACGCTATGGCTCTGGCTTTTTGATAACTGATATCTTTCGTTTTATGGATTACTTTGTATATAGTTCCTGTTAAAGATCGTCTCTACTTTTAAAGATAACGGTTCACTCAAAAGATGTAAAGGAAGTTGACAGTGCTGTCCATTTATGGGTTTCTTTGACCTTATACCATGCATATATTTACACCAACCTACAGATGTTGTTCATAATAAACCGCAACTCTAGGTGTCCACCACCGTTTGTACTTATAGTTATTCTATTCATTCTATTCTATCCCATAACCTTACTAGGTCGTTGGGGCACCACTGATGACTTCGAAACAATCCCTTTCTACCTTGTCCCGTCTTCAGCTGCCCTAGCCGAGCAAGCAAAATCCATTCCTGTCCACTCCTTGATATTGTCTTCCCATCCCCTTCTACGCCCACCCCCTCCCCACTCCCCTTTCACTGTGCCCTGAAGAATTATCTTTCCTTAACAAGAAGACCTTGAGACGTGGCCAAACCTGCCCAGCCCCCGCCTCCCGACCATCGTCAGGAGCCCATCATACTATCCAATGGCTGGTTGGATCTTCCTGCAAACCTCCTTATTGGTTATATGGTCCTTGTACGAAATGTTCAGTAACTTTCTGTAGCATCTCATTTCAAAGGCCTGCGTTCTTTTCTCTGCTGTCAAGGCCCACGATTCACAGGCATACAGAAATATGGAAATGACAAGGAAGCGCATAAGTCTCACCCATGATCCAAGAGACATGCCACTATCTCTCCAAATTGGTTTCAGCTTGGTAAGAGCTGAAGTGGCTTGTGCAATCCTTGAGAGAACCTCCTGTTTTGAGCCATCATCTGACCCTAAGCATTTGAAGCTGCTTACAGTACCCAGCTTCTGCCTTTTTACCTTGATCTCCCTCTGGATGCCATCTACGCTGTTCGTCATCAGTTTGGTCCTCTCAGCACTGATCTCCATCTTACACCATGTGCAGGTTTGGTCGAGACTTTCAACTAGAGCCTCTAGTTCCTGCTCTTCCTCAGATAGAGCGTCTATGTCATCGGCAAACCGCAGATTGGCAATGTTTCTTCCGCCCATGCCCCCCACACCCGCCACGTTTTTTCAGAGTATCAGACATGGTCCGTTCGAGGAAAATGTTGAAGAGGGTGGGTGACAGAAGAGATCCTTGTCTTACTCCAACTGTTGTTCTGAACCATTCTCCTGTGCTGCCATTGATCAAGACTGCACTTGTAGCCTTGTCGTACAGCTGCTCAATGGTGCGAACTAGACCTGCACCGACATTACACCTCCGCATGGTGGCCCACAAGGCTGCATGACATACCCTGTCAAAGGTTTTTTTGAAATCAGTGAAGACACGGCACAGATTCTGCTGATGTTGGAGATACTTTTCACACAGGACTCTAAGGCTGAAGATCTGTTCTGTGGTGCTCCCTCCCGCTCGGAACCCAGCCTGTTCCTTAGCGATTATCTCTTCGGCTTGTGGTTTAAGCCTGTTCAAGATGACTTTCAGCATGACTTATAACTGCAACTGCAAAAATATGTATACGCGCGTATTGAAACGTTGATTCATTTCTTTGGCTTTGATGTAACCAAAACCCTCTGAAAAGTTTAAAATTGTGTGCAAGAAGAGGAATCAATCAATCATGAACGATATCTAAATAGAAAGCTGCCTCATGTTGCTACCATTTTCGGATCACTAGACAAATGTAGGCCCATGCTTCTGAAGCACAGATAGCTTCCGATGATATTGGTTGATAGAGTCCTGTGTGAAGCACGATTAGCCGCTGATAGAGTCTGGTGCCAGGCGCATATAGGATCCGGTGCCATTGTTCAAGGTAAAAAGAAATCCGATTATCTTCAAAAAGGAGATTTCTTTCAACTCAGACACTTACAAAATTTTGAATTCATTCATTAAGGTCAAACTTATCCAACCGATCTGTTTTCTTTCCATTGCGTTCGCAACTGATCGGCGTTCAAAGTGGACACACTCTTCAAATATTGTCAAATCTTGACCTTCATTCCAGCTTGTAGACTGGAAAGTAAATACGAATTAGGCATAACAGCTATAGATACTGGAAGACACGGATGTCTGATGTTCCGTGCACCTTATGTCCCATAAGAAAATGTGTTGTTTACAATTATATTAGAGTTTATTAACACCCACCCTTACCTCGTTTTCCATTTTAGGACGGATAGAATCCTAAACTAACGCAAATAGACTCCGAAATACACAGATAGAGTCCAGTTTTCACAGATAGCGTCCGATATGGTTATGCACCGTGTTATTAGACTAACAAAGTATTTTGTGGCCGCATGATCTTGCTGAAATGTGAAAATGGGCCATTTCAGATCAGTGAAATTTGAAGTGAAACTGTACACATCTTGTGAACACAGTAGAGACTATAATATAGTCGAATTGCAAAGTAGATTTATGACTACAAGATCTCAACTAAATTTGATACTGGACCAAATTAAATTATAAACTCAAGTTTTATCGTCCCCTATCTACACATAAAGGAAAAAATACCAAAAAATATAACAGAAAATTACACGTCATACATGTTCTTAAGTTCTTGTTATAATTATCAGCTCACTTTAGCACTAATTGCTAATGAGTGAGACATTGTTAAATAGCAATAGGGCAGTTATTGTTGGTTCAACTCTCGTAACGATGGTCTCTAGGCGGTTCATCCTGACTTTGAGTCTATTCATATCCACTAGAGCAACTGAGCACCAAAAATAATAATACAGCAAAATAATTAAATGGACGTTAAAGCGAGTGCCTGTGTCCGAAATTCAAGTTGGCTGCATGTCCAAATTTGGTAAACGTCATTTACATGACTTCTTATCCAGCACTACAGAACTGATTTGGCCATTAATTTGTAGAAAGCATACTGAACATCTCCTTTCAAAGACTAAATAAAATGCTTCTGATCGGATTATAAATGCTCTTTCTATGAGTGGGGTAATATGGGAAAATTATGTGTTCAACTCAAGAACCCTTTGACTTATGATTCTGATGTTGATTCGATGATTTTTCTTAAATGTAGTCTTAGCCCAGGCTCATTATTATTTAGATTTAACCAGTTTGTTTAAGAGCGGAAATCCGGGCGGGCTTGACAAACATTACAAACATGCCAGCCGGCGAAGGCACCGAGAGAAGAGAACGGTAAAATGCAAAGGATGGATATTCTGGGTGGTCTGTTAAGAAACACAATTTTATGATGGGATTCCCGTCTTTTTTACGACATCGCTTATATGCGATGATAGATAGATAGATCCAGAAAACATAGATAGATAGATACATACATACATACATACATACATACATACATACAAGCTGATTGGCTGATTGGGGAAGATTTGATCAAAAGGATAGGTCGTTCAGCACCCCCCCCCCCCCCCCCCCCTTGAAATATTTATCTGTTTTTCTGTTACATATACAAAGGGAAATGTTTTGATGTAATTTCTTGTAAGCTTCTCAGATTGACGAAGCCATTCCATCTGAATTCGGGGCTACCTTTCAGGAAAGAACGTCTCTAAGAAGCAATTTCTTTTCCTTTAAATGAAGCCCCAAAATTAACGGGAAACCAGTAGATTTTGGAGAAAATGGTCTACCCGGAAGAATTCCCAATTACGTCAACTGTCTTGCATCCTGTGCCAAGCCCCACTTTGCCTTAATAAGTACTAACTTAACTAAGTGATAATATAGAAAGTATGTCAATTGAAAGGATATTGTTTATCAAGAGAAGTAATTAGTATGACGGAAATCGATAAGAAGTTTTGAACAACAGTCTTTAGAAGCCTGAACATAACACGTAAAAACTATGAAAAATAGGACACCTCAAATATTCACTGTAAGTGTCCTAAGTGTAATTTTTTGATTTTACAAGGCAGTTATGCGACAAAAAGATGCAGATTGAATGGCAAATAGTTTAGTCCCTGGTCAGACTGCGCCTTTGGGAGCAGTCAGATTATTGTGTGCATTGGTTGATCAGACCTACTCGTTGCAATATTTAGAAATTTTGTTGTACGCAGAATATGTATACGTGGTGGGAAAATAAGCCTTTGCATCTGCCCAACGGATGAGATACTTCACTTTTCAATTTATGAATTCCCAAAGATTCATAAACAGTTTAAATAATATAAAACAGTTATTGTATTTCTACACAGTTACTCAGAGTTAGACAAGTTGTTCTATTATCTATGACACTGTGTTCCATTTAGCCGTTTGTTTCTTTATCCTTTCTTCTTGTTATTCTGTATTAAGTGATTGTCTAGTTTTATCTCTTACCGAAAACAACGTGTTGCAGTTTGTCGCCTGTGTCTTTCTCCTTTATTCTTGGTGGTCTATGTTATGTGATTGTCCAGTCTAGTCTGTTATCAAGTATGTTGTGTTCCAGTTTCTCGTTTGTTTCTTTCCCCTTCATTTTTGGAGGTCTGTTTATGTAATTGTCTAGTCTAATCTCTTATCGAAGATAAGGTATTGCACTTTGTCGCCTGTAGCTTTTCTTCATGATGGTCTGTGTTATGTGATTGTCTACATGTAGTCTAGTCTGTTATCGAAATCAGTATGTTCCATATTGTCATTTGAATCTTTCTCCTTTCTTCTTGATGGTCGGTGTTATGTGATTGTCCAGTATTATCTGTTGTCGAAGTCATTATATTTAAATATAGATTTGTCGTTTGAATGTTTCACCTTTCTTCTCGATGGTCGGTGTTATGTGATTATCTAGTCTAGTCTGTTATCGAAGTCATTATGTTCCATTTTGTCGTTTGAATCTTTCTGTTTTTGTTTTGTTTTTTTCTTTGGTGATCTGTCTTAGGAGATAGTCTAGTCTAGTCTGTTATCGAAGTCATTATGTTCCGTTTTTGTCGTTTCGCTCTTTCTTTCTTCTTGTTATGTTACTGTCTAGTCTAGTCTAGTCTGTTATAGAAGTAACTATATTCCATTCTGTCGTTTGAATCTTTTTCCTTTCTTTTTGATGGTCGGTGTTATTTGAGTGTCTAGTCTAGTCTGTTATCGAAGTCATTATGTTCCATTTTGTCGTTTGAATCTTTCTCATTTCTTCTTGATGGTCGGTGTTATGTGATTGTTTAGCCTAATCTGTTATCGAAGTCGTTGTGTTCCACTTTATCGTTTGAATCTTTCTTATTGATGGTCTGTGTTATGTGATTGTCTAGTCTAGTCTGTTATTGAAGTCATTGTGTTCTGTTTTGTCGTTTGAATATTTTGCTGTTTTGGTGGTCTGTGTTATGTGAGTGTTTAGTCTAGTATATTACATGCATATAGTTATATATTTTTATTTTTCAGCCTTAACAAAATGGAATGCAGAGTCTGTTAAATAGGGTATGGTGCTCTTAGAGGAGCTCTTTCTTGACACGTTGGCGTCTACGTGCAGGGCTTCTGTCAGGGCGTAAACTAGGGCCAAAACAAATTCTTCACTGTTGTTATACGACCCTAGCCATAAGGGTAAGTATGTAGTGACTTTTTTGTTTAACTTCCCGCTGTCCGTATCCGAAAGACCTGGATAAGTTATACTGTTGCAAGTCGCCGTGGTCGGTTGTGCAACAATCTTTTCACAAGTCTACCAATGACATTCTGTATTGGGATTATACCGGTGGAACGTCGCAAAAAAATTATAATGATAAAACAATTTGATTTAAGATGATGACATTTACTACATTTATTCTGTTTAAGTAAAAACTACTAATTGCTCTCATGCTCCAGCTTTGTTCAAACAATAAACGTTCTAGTGCGACTGCCATTTCGAAAATGAAGAATCCCATTTCCGGCCATTCTCGGAGTTTCATGACCGTATGTCTTTTCAGACAGACCACTTAGTGGATTTTCACTAAAGATTTTCAGAGTCATTCTCTTGAAATCTTGTGCCCAAACGAACTTCATTCCGATCAGTTTACTAATCTAAACAAGCAATAGTCTTTTAAACATTTTTGTTTTAGTTATTTTGTTAAGTGAATACAGCCTGGTTGTCAGAAAAGCATGCAGATTGTTTTATATTTGTTATACTTCCTCAGAAACAAGCAATTACAGTATTTATATTTTATCATTTGCACAGCTGTACACTCACACCAATGCGCGGCCTCCTTGGTGCCTCTTAAACAAGCAATTACAGTATTTATTCCTTTATCATTTGCACAGCTGTACACTCACACCAATGCGCGGCATCCTTAGTGCCACTTAGAACCAGGGTAAATCAGATTCCAACTCTATACTTTACAAGAATAATCAGTCATGTGTCACAAAAGGGGTCTACCTTTTCGGATGTACGACCACATTTTTCGTCAATGTAATTATAATTGATGACAAGTGTTTAAAAAAATTTGTTTGCCTTTCACGCAAAATTTCTTGCAGTGTTTTGGTACGAATACTCTAGCGTACTTGAATTTGCCTACATACCGTTGAAAGTGATAAATACCCATTTTATCAGTCTGGGGACTTATGGATTTCCATCACGCATATTTGTGATGGTTGACCATGCACTTTAAATAAACTGACATGGTGGATTACCATAACATAATTACTGAAAGTTTTACCACAAGATGTTATTACATGTCAGAAGGATGAAACGTGATGGAAAGCCATAACGTTGTTTTTTCCGGTGTTATGGCTGACCATAACAAAGGCAAACACCACTAAGTACTTTTCTGTTGAGTAACTGGTGCAAAACCTCGCGTAACTCGTACAGTAAGCATCCGTTACAAAAAAGCAAGCATTGTAGACAATTTTGATCGTAACACTTTATAAAAAAAGAAAGTAAACTTGTATTTTCTTGGAAATAAAACAAGTCAGCTGCACAGCAATATTTGTCTAATTTTGACCATAGATCTGCAGAAATAACCAAAATACAGACTGTTTATACTTAGAGTAGTCAAGGGCTGGACCAAATATCAATTTTAAGTGTAGACAAGTCATACTGAACACTGCCAGTGGGTTGAATTGCCATTTTAGTGAGTTCGACTGAAAAATGTAAGAGTTATGGCTAACCATCACAAATGTGCGTAATGGAAATTCATAAGTCCCCAGACTGTTTATAGGCTCATATTATAAACAGACGCTTACACTCACGGTCATTTTATATAAAATTTATGAATTCATAAACTTCATATGAAATGACCACGGTCTAACAAAATTCTCGGGAACGATACTATCGCATTTCACACCCAACAGTCGTCATATTGGCAATACAGAAACAGAGTGCAAGAGAACTAAACACAATAGTTTTGCAAAGGCTGGTGGCCACCAAGCTGTTCTGAACGTAAATAGAAAAATATAGCAGAGACTCCGACAAACCAAACAGAAAAAATAGCATCAAAGCTGGTTCAGCAAAGGAGCATCGCTTTGGGCGCTTTGGGACGATCAGTCATGAATTTACTGTGTGTGGATGTGAGAGTGTATGTGTGTGTGGAGGAGGGGAGGGGAGGGGACATGGAACTGTCATCAGACGTCCTTTTACCTTGAATAATAAGATGGTCCAAACATGCATGACAAGTAAAATATTTACGTGGAAGAATAGACCAGTTTTTGTGGCATTCGACATTTGCTAAATATTAGTATTTTTCAGCTGTATTCATTTTATTCATTTACGAATGAATGCTTTACTGCTATTTATACAGGTATCAGTTTCAAATCTGTATCTGTCGTATATGCAAATTTGATAATTTGTCAATGGGTTGGTGGAAATACAAAATATTTTGACATCGGCGGCCCTACCATAAACGCTTAAATTTTGCAGCCCTGAAATTTAGAGACCATATCCTACTTTCTTGTTGTTAGAAACATAATGAGCAAAACTAAACAAAGTTTACACGCAAATAAACATTGGCATCTCAAATAATATTCGTCAAAAAGAGTTAAATTTTATTCACTCCTGAGAACGCAGGGCATGCAACTCCGATTTTTGCACTATCTACAGAAACTCTCAAAATAAACACCTTCTGAAAATTAAAAGTTTGCTTATATTCTGAAATGGAATAAATTTATGTTTGCATATACCATCACTTACAGGGAGGCTGTAGGACATATACTTGCACAAAACAAATGCAATATATTTGACTCTGTTAAAGTTACGGTGGATCAAAGATTAAAACAGTGCACATCTGGGGGTACCTGTAAAAGGTGCAGTGTTATCCAATTAATATTGAAGATAAACTCCCGAAATTTGGTGATTGTTGCTGTGTAGAAAAGCCGTTTAAAATAACAAACTCAAATCTATTCTAAAGATTTCAAAAATGGTGGGGCTTAGAACTTTTCAATCGCCCGTCGTAAAAAACTCATAAGTCCGCGAGTTCCCTGACATCTTTACGATTCGTTACAATTCTAATTATTGTGCGAAAACAACATTTTTTGCGTCTGATAGACAATAAGGTAGCGGAACAAAGATTCACACATTAATTAAAATATGCATTTCTGTTAATTCGGTGGTGTAATTGTGCGGCAGTATTCAGGTTACATGTTTTTAAAAAGGCAAAATATTTACAACCTCTCGTGAGCTTGGTTTTAGCAAAATAGACTTGAATATAGACTTATGCATGTTTCCTCACATGTGTCATGCGTATTCAATGTTTGTTTTCACCAGACAGACTGATACAAAGAAATATATATATATATTTTTTTTTCTACCATTTCTTTACAGCAATCAGAGTGCTGCCATAATGTCAACCCTTAATGCCAGACTGGCTGACCAAGACTATGTGAACTGGGTTAAAGCTACACTTTGTCTACAGTATGTTAAAGGCGGTTTGGAAAACTTTGCAGAAGAAAAGAGCCAAGAGCTACATGATGCAGTGTTAAAGGAAGTTCAGAAACAGAACAATATATTTATTAAAGGCTTGTGTCCTGATAGCAAGATAGAATTCAGTAATGTAAGGAAGATATGGACAGTAAAAGATTGTAATTGTCAAGATTGTACACGCTGTATTGCTGTGATAGAGAATGAAGTTGTCAAGAAAGGTCAAATTTTCCTAGACCCCAATGTTCAGGAACTTCATGATAAAGTATTCCAGGAACTCAGAATTTATGGTAACCCTTCAATAAACGGTTTATGTGCTGGTGGCAATTTACACTTTAATAGAAATCAAAATAAGTGGGAATTAAAAAAATGCAATTGTTACAGATGCCACACGTTCGTTGATGAAATTAGCACTCATACTACAACTTTCACGTTTAAGCAAAGTAATTTCAACAACTCTGATATCCAACAATGGCATACTGAGCACTGGCAGCTGGCAAAACTGTTTATGAACCAAGGTCAGGATAAGACAACTATTAGTGCTCGAGATACAGATATCAGTGGTCTATTAAACTTCATAGACAATTGTGATAAGCCGAAAGCAGTAATTCAAACTACACATAATATCAAAGAGGCAAGTATATGAATCATTTTCTAAGACAGAGACAATTTATTTAACACTTTTTTGTAGCGTAATGAATATATGATCGTTTTCTTATACCTTTTCGTGGCAGATAAATACTTGAAAATGCACCAGAAACCTATTATAAAGCAATAGGACGTATGATATAATTCGACTAAGACAGGATCGAGTTGTTAGATGTTGGTCTTATATGGATAAAATGTTTAAAGTATGTCAACAACATACAGCTGTTCATGTAAAATCATACAAAAGTTCTTTTAAGGCAATGGAAACATTCATAAGAAAGAAAGGGGTCCGACTACGTAGTTTTGACTAATAAATCGTCATCAGTGTCCCTGTAATGGCCTGGCATTGGCATCCAGAGGAAACCATATTGTAATCTTCTAACTTTCAAACACGCGGTCGATTCAAAGACTGGTATACACTGTATACCAAATTAGGGATGGGTGGGGCGTTTAAAATCGATAAAAGAACTTGTATAGAATTTGAATCTTAATTAAAGGAAAACACTCAGTAAAATGCATGTTGGAATCAAATCAATGATTATGATAAAACATAAAATTTGCCGAAAATTTCATCAAAATCAGACAAAGATTAAAAAAGATATGACAGTTTATAGATATTAAAATGTTCAGCTGGGAACCAGCAAATCTGTGAGTTAATGACGTCATAAACTCACAGTCAAAAATGAAAATCCTAGTTAACTTAAGTTTGAAACAAATGGTAGGTGAACGAAATGCAGAAATCTATATTTTCCTTCATAAAGAAACGATTAAAACTAAAAACTACAGTAAAAGTAAGCAATTTGTGTAATTATTCTATATTAAAATATTATTACGTGACAGGAACTTCCAAAATGGCGGCCTCCGAGACCGCCATTTTGGATTTTTCTAAATTCCTTATATCTACCTTATATATTTCCGATTTCATAAAATTTTCACCAATTTTAATTGCTAATCTAGATCTACAATTTAAAGTCTGTTCATACTTAAGTGAGTGTTTTCCTTCAATTAATAATTCCAAATTCTAAGAATATTCCTGCTGATCTAGAAGGGTCGAAAGTACAGTATAAGCTGCACTACTGTTTATTCACGGGAAGAAGTTTTACTGTCGCCATACGGCACAACACCAGCTGCAGTGATTGCAAATAAAATCATAAATTAGTTCCTAAGAGCAGTTAAAATATTCATAAGAAAGAAGTTTTGGCTAATAAAGCCTCATCAGTGACCATGTAATATGGCCTGGTATCGTAACCTGGAGGAAAACATATTGAATATTGTGAATTTCAAATACGCTCTCGTTTCGAAGACTGGTATATACCAAAAAGAATCTGTCTAAAGTATGTATCTTAACCCATTAATAATTCCGATTTTTCAGAATATTCCGGCTGATCTAGAAGGATCAAAAGCAAAATATAAACTGCACTATGGATGCTGTACGGGTAGACGTTGTACAGTCGCTACAGAGAGTTTTGTTGATGTTATAAAATTATGTGTACTATTCAGACAGTGTTTGTATATGTGGACAGTAACTGTAAACAATTACATCTGAAAAAGACATCGACTGTAAGCAAGGAACTCTAAAAATCAGAGTCGGCTATATTTAGTCTCTTCACAACTAACTGAGAAAGTTGCAACAATGGTCATGCTACGAGTATCTTGCTCTGGCTTACACAGAGTTGTATTTTCAAATGACTCCAATATATATGTACAACTGCAACAGGGGCGGATCCTGGAATTTTGGATATGGGGTTCAAATTAGCTGCGGGGGAGGTGGGGGGGGGGGCTTCGATTTACACAGTTTGACCATTTATTTTCCTGAAATTCCCCATGAAAATAAGATAATTTGGGCTGAGAAGGGGGTTCGTTTGAACCCCCCGAACCCCCTCTGGATCCGCCACTGTGCAAAATGTAGTGTGATAGAAGCGCTGTTCTGTATTAAACCGGCAATGACCAAAGAGACCTATATTATAAACTACGCAAAACTCAAGCACGGAGTATTTTCGGCTGCCACAGAATAGCTAACATCAAAAACTGTATTAGAATAAGTATGTTCTGAACAAGGGATCACTGAGAACAAGAAACACCTCGATGAAACGGAAACAGCAAACCCGATTTGATTCCATATATTTTGATAAAAAACGTAAATTGCTGACTCGGTTTAATTTAGTGTATTCATGTGCAGTAATGTTATCTAGCAGTATTGTCCATGGAGAATCAAATAAAAATAACACCGTAATATACATGTAGATATTTTAGTGGTAACTTCGAATGTCAAAGTGGCTGTGTAGATTTTTTGAACCCTTGATTTTTGTGTTGACCAAAGTTTTACTTTTTGTTGTCTCCAACAAACTTTAGGAAGATACAATATATTGGTTTTATAAAATTGTAAGACATTGTTCACACAAATCATAATTGTATATATCCTGATAGTGTGTGTGTTTGTAATGATTAGAGACTGTAATGAAATCTGTTACAGGTCAGAGACACAAGAAATAGGATACTTCATACTGCTGATATGAAAATAACAAAACATGACTTTTCAACGAAAATAGTACCAACCTTGATTGCTCTACTGCAAGACCCGTGGTTCTTGGCAACAGACCCAGCCGCCCAGGAGGCAGTTGTGAAAATAAATGAGGTAAACTCTGACTTAAATGATTAAAAGAACCATGCGTAGCTTTAACTGTATGGAGCAAATGCCCTGCAGAAGACTCGCGTTTTGCTAAGCGACAGGGATCCATTAAAAAGCGACAGGTATCCATTAAATACGTTTATGTGTTTTACACCAAGGAATCACTCCAGCAGAATGGTTGTTTGCATAGCACATTGCCCGTCAAAGTCAGTATTTCATTTTGACAGTTTTAAATGAAGCATTATCCAGGTCACTATATGCAAGACCATATGCTCGACTTGAAATTTTAATATATAGCAAATCCTGAGGGCTAATAGCCTACACCTGAATTCTTTTTTACATCCTATTCGAGTCGCAGCAGCTTGCTGCATACTGCAGGCAGCAAACAATCGATGTCTTTCTCGAAATAGTATATGTCAGATGAAAGTGTATAAAATTCTCAAAAAAATGGTACAAATATACATAGGTCAAATTTTGAGCAGGCGTGTCTGATCTGCATATAAAAATTACGATAGATGCATCGTTGTATTAAAGTGCGTTGCACCTCTTACCTAACAAGCCCTGCACCTTTATGGTCTTGTCGTATACTCATGCAACTTATGTAAGTGACTAGGGGGAAGTGGATGCCCTAATTTTATAAATTCTAAATAAAAATGGGCGATATAACAGCGTTGAAAAATAATATATTTCGATAGACATAATGAGGCCATCCATTGTTCATTATGGGAGAAACCTTGACCTTGTTGATCCCTAGAATGTGGCCTTTCTTAACGTATTACCGATTCGATGGCAACACCTGAAACTAATTATGGGTACCTGTTTCGAATCACGGAAGGATAAGGCATCAAAAGAAGCGGGATGGGCCCCGCCTTTCATATATATTCTGTGCCCAAGATACATTGGGCTTCTAATCCCTACTGCCCCTACGGCTACTAGGCTGTGGTAAAAATTTATCTTCACCTACGAATATTAAAATGTTTGCAAAGCGTACACATGTCTTATCTTTTTGGACCCCAGGTAAACTTTCGGTCAGCCTAAGACGATAGGTTGCTCGAGTCCAGACGGTGCAAATATAAGCAGGGAATTGTAAGAGACGTGTGTCTTACACTGCCATGATACACGACAATGCAATTAAGATTTTCCTTGAGTTATCTGTTATTGCACAAGAACTGATTCGTTGTCTATATTCCGATAATTAATAATTCTGCAAAAATCAAGTTTAGAAGCCATGATCTCCATAAGACTCTTAGTTAAAAATTTAGTATCTTAACAAAATTTCAATTGAATTCGACTCTTTAATCGCTTTTATGCGTGGGGTATTAATATTATTTTCCAGGAAGAATAAAATACTGAACGCGGGAACAAGTATTTGTTAATTAGTTTGATGAGAAAAGTAGTCCGGTACGTAGCATAATTATCTCCCACCGTGGTGATCTGCAAGAGCAGTAACACTTGGCCGAATCATTTGTAACAGACACCTTATTGTAAGTTTATTGTTTGGGGAAGGAAATAGAAACACTTTCAGTTAAGACGTGTGAAGGCTTGTGAACGCTATGATATTGAGAGGCTGCAGAGCGTGACCGGATTACCCATAACTCCGCGCGGTCGGCAATTTTAAGGACACTTGAATGCAAAGAAAAACAGAGCGACAGTTATGGAACTGTGTAAATAAGTCTTTGTCATCTATGCACTCATGGCTAAAACACATCAGTAAAGTAAAAGCCACTACACAGTGATTACATGGCCACAATGAAACCAGATGAACTTTAGAGATATTTAAATAAGTTGAAATTAATTAAAAGTAAAGACCCGCATGAACAATACTGGTTTATCTGAGCTGGCGATGTCAAACTGTTTTTGAAATGTTCGTTATTGTTTAAATGTGATAAAATATGTGCAAAAACTTAAATCCAAGACAAAGTAAATTTGTTTACATCATTTAAATCCATTAAGATATAACAAAAGTTACTCATGTTTTAAAAAAGAGGGTCGATAAATTCATATAGTTATATGTATTGAGCCAATTAACATCCTCCTTTGTCGGCGATTTTTCCGTTACTCACAATGCATTTAACATCAGAGGTACTGTTTTATTGTTGTCCTATATGCTCCGATTAGCACTGTCAAAAAGATTTCTCCAAGATGGCTGATTGTCTTATGAAACGTCACGCGCATCCTTTCAGTTGCAAATGCAGACCCGAACATTGCTATTTCACATTTCTGCATCATATACTATTAGTTTCTGTGCCCATAGGAGCCTTCTTTGGGCATGTTTCAGTACATATATGTAAGGTGGGATAGGATTCTTCGGTCGGTACATTTTACACTGTTAATGTTGTTTTAGAATTGCCCCTTTCGTATTTTCTAATGATAATAAGTTAACAACTATTTTCTTTTTATTGTTTTACATCTATAATGGAAAGTGTTATTAAGACTCAAAGCAGTAAAAAATATTACTTTCCAAACATTAATTTGCAAACGTTTTCTGTTTCGCTTTAGTTTTCTACAACTGTTTTACTCATTCCGAACTCCAGGCAGAATACTTTGTGATTACTTATATTCCAGGTGGAAGCGGCTGACTTTATTATAACAAAGGAAAACGAAGAAAAAATTCTGAAGGATTTGGCTACAGAATTACGATGCCTCGGTAAAAATTTGAATACGAAGATAGATGATCTGCGAACAGAGCTGAACAGAATGGAGACAACTGTAGATCAGGAAACGAAGACACTACAAGAGAACCTAGAAAGAGAACTCCAGGATAGAGAAAAAGACAAACAAATGGTTTGTATTTTTAAAATGGGTACGAAGAAGAATGGTCTTCAAATTCACAAAACAACTGTGAATAGTAGTTGTGAGCGATTCAGTTGGGATGATTTATAACATATATCGACATGGTGTATCTTAACATAGCATTGCAGGTTTCAGCTCTACTGGAGAATATTATTTGAAAAATTATAACCAACATTACTCATATAATCATTCTGATGTATATATATTCATTGTTTCTAAGATGTTATTACATCGAATGTTTATGTTAACAAGATCTAGGTCATGTTTGGTAATGGAACGGATCAAATAATTAACACCAGAGTTATTTCTCTTAATCCTCGAAAATATATCATCTTCTGAGCCCAGCATAGATGCATTGTAAACAATCATAACCAAACAGGACAAGAAACGTGTTAGCACTAAAAGTTACATTGTACGAACGTATTGGGTGCCATTTTACTATAAATGCCCTGTTTTGTGATATCACTAATGAAAATTAATGATAATTAAAATGAGTGATATCACAAATGTGCCATTTAGTGATATCACAAAATCGAATTAGTGATATCAATACATGAAATGTGATATTACAAAATCGATTTAGTGATATCACTAAATCACAGCTATTTTGTGATATAACTTATTCGACTTTGTGATATCATAAAATCAAATTAGTGATGTTACTAATTCGATTCTGTAATATCACTTATTCGATTTTGTGATAGCACGATATCTTACCGATTTTGTGCTACAACATATTCGAAATAGTGATCTCACAACATTAAATTGGTGATATCACAAAACAAACGTGAACAAGTGATCGAATCGATTTCGCAAAACAACACAATGCTAGCTCCCTTTGAAAGAAGATAGTTAAGATTAAGTGATATCACAACATCTAGATTTTGATAATACATAATGAATGCGATTAAGTGATACCACTTAATCGAATAAGTGATATCATAAAATTGAATGAATTAGTGATATCTCAAAACGTGAATTGGTTATATCACAGAACCGATTTAGTGATATCAAACAATAATTAGTGATATCAGAAAATAAAATGTGATATCACTAATCGATTTTGTGATATCACATAAGGGGATTTATAGTTAAACGGCACCCCATACGAACATACTTCTGATGAGAAAGCTTTTGATGGTAAGCATGGTTTTATTGCAGATGAGTTTGCAGTATCTATCAAGGAAAATAAAGATAAACTTCAGCTTTTATAATGGTCACCTAAACCTCTCAAAAGATCATACAAAGGATGTTTTGTTGCAATTCTTATTTCTTTAGAAGAACTAACTAATATGAAATACAGACTTCTCGCCTTTTTCTTGTGAAGAGTCACGTAATAAAATATTGTTAAAAATAAGAAAGTAACGACAAAAAAAAGAAGTTTTTGACAATTTAAACTGGTGATGTTTTTGTTTTGTCCATTAAGACCTCTGGGTAACTTTCAGTGCTGGGGCGTCCTACCTATTTAGGTAATAGTATGACAATGACCTTCCATACTGGCAGTAGGTGCGGGTGGGCTTGTTTAGACATGTTTCTCTCCCATTTCATATCTTCTTTCTTTCTCCCTCTTTCCGGGAGACGACTTGATATAAACTGCATTACTGTCCCAAAGAGCTGTTAAAGCCACAACAACAATCAACAACATATTATCAGCTCAGGCGAGGCATTGAAAAAAAATGAAATCTGAAAATTTTCGTGTGTCTAGTACTGCACTACCACTTAAGAAAAGCTTAATACATCGTGTTAAGGACAGGATGTTGTTAATAATTGTGTCGCTTCTTGAGCACTGTCTTCTCATTAACTATGATTTAAAGAGATTTCCGAAGCAAAGAGAAGGCTCTCTTGATATTGCATATAATGGTCTGATTGCTTTTTTATCCCCCGACCGAAAGGTTCGGGGGATATAGCGATGAGCCTGGCGTCCATCCGTCCATCCGTCCGTCCGTAAACATTTTCTTGTCCGCTCTATATCTTGAATACCCTTTGGAATATTTTCATGATACTTCACAGTTATGTAGAACAGGTCATGGCAATGTGTCGCGTACAAGAATGATAACTCTTGCTATTGTGCTTTCTGAATTATCTCTCCTTTAGTGATTTTTTGGCAGATTCGTGTCCGCTCTGTAACTTGAATACCCTTTGGAATATTTTCATGATACTTCACAGAAATGTAGAACAGCTCATGGCGATGTGTCGCGAACAAGAATGACAACTCTTGCTTTCTTACTTTTTGAGTTATTTCCCCTTGATAGTTTTAGGTGTGATTTTTTGGCAGATACGTGTCCGCTCTATAACTTGAATACCCTTTGGAATATTCTCATATTACATCATAGATATGTAGAACAGGTCATGACGGTGTGTCGCAAATGAGAATGACAACTCTTGCTTTCTTACTTTTTGAGTTATTTCCCCTTGATTTTTTTAGGTATGATTTCGTGTCCGCTCTATAACTTAGATACCTTTCGGAATATTTTCATAATGCTTCACAGATATGTAGAACAGGTCATGACGGTGTGTCGCGAACAAGAATGACAACTCCTGCTGTCTTACTTTTTGAGTTATTTCCCCTTGATGGTTTTAGGTGTGATTTGGTGTCCGCTCTATAACTTGAATATCTTTTGGAATATTTTCATGATACTTCACAGATATGTAGAATATAGGTCATGATGATATGTCGCGAACAAGAATGACAACTCTTGCTTTCTTACTTTTGGAGTTATTTCCCTTTGATGATTTTAGGTGTCCGCTCCATAGCTTGAATACCTTTTGAAATATTTTCATGATACTTCACAGATATGCAGAACAGCTCATGACAATTTGTCTCATACATGAATGATAACTCTTGCTTTTATACTTTGTGAGTTATTTCCCTATGGTACTTTGAGCTGCTGTTTGAATCTCTGCTCCATATCTGTATAAACCTGGCCAGTTCCAGAATATGAATGACCGTGTACCTTTTAGAATATTGATGACCATGCTGTAATATCTTATCAGTGTTCCCAACTCTCTCTCTCTCTGACCCCTACACAGTCCCATGCCCCCCCCCCCCCCTCAATTTTTTTCCAGATTTGGATTCTTTGTCCAAATTCACTTACTAGAGAGCTCAAAATTAGGTTTGTAGGGCTTGTACTTTAGAAGTTATTCGCACATTTTGAAAGTTGAATGTATCGTATGCTATACATTTGTGTATATGGTGGCTGTTTGAGGTATTACCTCTTTTTAGCAGTCAAGCATACTGTTTTAGTCTGAGTGTTAGATAATCATGCATCTGTTAACACTTAATGTCAATCAGAAGCATAAAAGAACAACAATATATTACTAATATGTGTTTTGAAGTGCACCCTTTTTACCAAGGCCCATGGGGGTCTTCGGTAGGGGGATTTGCCATCTCCTCTGATGGCTATTTTTAATGTCTGAAAAAATGTAAGTATACACTAGATGGTCTGGCCAGAGACTGTGTGAAGCTCTCGCTTTTATCTCGAAACGTATTTACATTTCACATTAGATTCAGCCCTACGTTATGTAAACAATTTGTGGTATTCCAATGGGTACAAATTATGCTCCTAGTTGCTGTTTGTTTTTTTGTTTTTCTATCAGAGAATGATGTCTTTCTAGTGATGAAAAAATACAACAATTACAATATTGACACATTTAATTCCACTTCAAGATATCTGAATGACCACTTGAATATAGAAAATTATTGGCAATAATTATTGTGATGGTAAGATTAATCAATTATATCCTAATGAACTAAGGTAAAATAAGCCATATTACTATGATGCCGAAGCCTCATTTTTGGATTTACATTAGTCTGTATCTAAGATTATGTTTCTTGTAAGAGTTATTACAAAAGGTGAAGATGCACGGTTAACGCCACAAAATCTCTCACCTCTCTCTCACTCTCTCTCTCTATCTCTCTGTGATACAAATTTGAATATTTACGGAAGCTGGGAATGGCCTTCAGAAGTATTGTATTTTTGAAAGGTCGTTCCGTAAATCAGATGTGACATTTTTAACAGCATCTGGAATATTCAAAGCTGAAATAAGTTTCCAAGTTTTGAAAGGGACATACTCAAACTATTATTTTTTTCTACAATTCACACAGAAGTATAAATGCAGATACCCAAGGATCACAAAAAACCAATCAGGACACGGGGTTGTAACCCCTCCCCTTGAATACTGAATACAGCTTGAATTTGAGCTTGAATACGGAATACGGTTTTGTAAAATCTTTGTAAATATTAAGACGCATTTAGATTTTGAAGTCAGTTTATCAGGAATGTTGAAAATTATTTGCTAAGCAACGCAAACACTAAACAGACTGTTCAGTTAAACAATTCTGCCTCGCTATTATTCTTTCATTGCAACTTTCAACTGCTAGCGTGTGAGCTGTGACAAATGATTTGCGTTTGCGTCGGTAACAGTCATGATGAATTCCTATCTCTGAGCCTCTATCTCAGGGCCGGGAGGTGAGGTAGGACGGATGGGGTGCTGAACAGTGCGTGCCTTGAAAAAAAATACAAAAAAAATCCTCAGCTTTCCGAAATATAACATGATAAATATAAATATTATTCCCCTATTCTTCAAAGCCATAAAACTAATGCAGCTGCCCCCCATAGCTCCAAAAGTTATGCAGGCATGACATGGTTGCTCTCTGTTTTAATCGGAGCCGCATTCCTTTAAAAATTGATCAGATATTAGGTAGAGTAGTTTAAAGATTTTCCATAGGACATGATTTTGAGACGGAACCTCTGCACAGCGCGGTCTGCTACAAATGACAAAAGTCCCCGCTCATAGTTGGCCCTAGAGAGCACTGGGTCACATCAACAGATTCATGCACAAGTTAAATAATGCCTGCTCAAATTGAATGCATATGGCCACATCTAATTTTCACAAAGTTTTTATTGACAGGAGCCACAGTATATAATTTATTGAATCCCTAGCTGTTATGTATTTTGGGGTCTTGGTCCGAGGTTTTGTCATCATAACATTTTTTCACACATCGAAAGTTGGCTAGTTTTATCCGCACTTTACCGAACAAGTCTCATACAGTCAGTCAGCCAGGTCATTCTTCAGTCACACATGCCACACCTAAAGATGGGAACATGAAAACTTATTTTGGTTGGTATGGTTGGATCCATGTCTAGATCTGCACAAACATTTCAGACTAAGGCCGGGGCCTCGGGATCCCTTAGATGGGGGATAGTGTACGGATCGATATCTTTCTAACTAATAAGTTCTATCTAAGGCTTTCTGTGGGCATTTAGGGATGTAAAAGGCATCGTAAGTAAGACGGTTTGGGAATAGTATGCCTAGGAGTCCCTGGGCAGGGGTGGAACTGAGCAGACGATTTCTTGACAAACATTTCGTTGTATGAACAATCATGTAGTCAATTTACATCCATCAAATTACTAGACGCTTAAAGTTCCCTGTTAACTTATGGACATAATGTAAAGATAATACCTATGCCCCAACACCCAAGGAGGTTGGGTATCAAACATGAAATATAATCCATTTCCTTCTAATATAAACGTATCCATACCAACTTCTAACTAACGAATAAGTATCCATTTTAAATGAAACTAACTGTGTTCGTTTTATGGAAACATGTACGTGTTGTTTTGGCATAGTAGGTATATGCATAGGAACTCCACTGAGAAAGGATGGAACTTTGTGGGCTTTTCCAATTTTATTTCGGCAAAATAATGCGTTTTATAAATGCGCACTTTGTCTCTTTTCTCCTTGTATATTAATAGACACTGGTTTTCCCTGTTAACTTTATAGATGTTTGTACTCGTATATAAAAGAAAGATTTGCACAGATATTTCGGCATCAGGCCCCACACACTACAACAAAGACGCCTCTTGTATACCTTTCAAAGTATCCAAGAGACGCTTTTGCTAAATATAGTTCTCAAGATTTGTTAGGAAATGCAACAGAAAACCACTTTTCTTTATTAAATGACTACCAATTTATTTACTTCTATGCGAGTATGCATACGATTTGCTGTTTGTCTTGATTATTGCGTACCATGACTCTGTGTACTGAATACTCTCTTTTTGGCTGAATACTGCGTACAACTTGGGGGGAGGGGGGTGGGGGGGTTCACCCTCTGACACGTAAGAAAGACAGGAGAGACGGAACAGTACAGCTCCGTTTACAGAGACATCCAGTCCAACACAATGGAACTGTGCATTAATACAATAGTAGATGTATAAATGAAGGAAAAGCCATACTCGCTAAACCCCACCCAAGATACGAAAGAAAGACAGGAGAAACGGAACAGTACATCTTCGATAACATACACATCCAGTCCAACACTAAGAAACTGTGCATTAATACAATAATATCAAATAAAATTCACAACTGCGCTAAGGGATACAACCAAAGCTACAGCAAAATTGAAATCTCTATACCAGTTACAACATAGCCAAAGAGCCACAGACGTGAGCTGCATCAGAGTCCTTCACCTACCTCTGCACCCAGACTTGTATGCAAACATGCAATGCCATGCTCCGAATGCTAACAGGTCCCATCAGTTCCCGTTAGAACACGGTCTATACCAGCCCATGTCCGCAGCCATTTCTCCCACTCCAATATCAGCCCGATTATCTGGCAGGCACTGAGTGTTAATAGGACCGCTCCCAAAACGAATCGACACAGGCCGTACCAACACTGGTTAGGAGCGGACTTGTCTATTTCCGAACAATGTCATAGAGATTTATGGATCTTAAGGCAAGTCCATATGGTCAACTGGAGAGCAGTTATAAACGTATCATATTTCATTTGCCATCTCAAACCACACCCCTCCATCAATTACAAATAAAATATGTATTTGCATCTCACTGATTTCCGGTGTTCTGGTCGCCGTTGGGGTAGTGGGTATTGGAGGCCCATTACATCTTGGGCACACCATATGAAAGACGGAGCCTAGCATTCTCCTTCATCTACCTTTAACTTTCCCTGATTCGAGAAAGGTACCCGTGTACTGTTGGGTTGACAGATTTTTACAGTCGGTGGCTGGCCTGCTGGAGATTCAAATCCGCGACCTTTTGCACCATTGACGTGTACCTCTTACCATCTGCCACGGTGCTTCTTAATTTTCACATATTATCTACGTTTAAACCATAAAGCAACTCTTAATATCCCCACGGCGTTTCCCTATTTTTACATATATGCAATTTTAATCCATAAACTAAAAATAACGGTAACAACAACAACAAAAACACATAACAAATTAAAATCAAAATTAAAAGAAACAAGAAAAATCTTTAAAAAAAGATAATAGGCGAAGTGTGTTTTGTAATATGTCACTAGGTGAAGAGTTGACAATAACTTTCCTGAATATGATTCAAGTGAGCTATGTCGGTAGGCAGATTGAGCTGTCCAATTTGGAATTCCAAAATGGACCGCAGTCAATTTTAAGATTGGTCTGATTCCAAAACAGTGTACTGTGACCAACATGATGCAGCGTTTGTTTGTGTTTATTTAACCGAAAGTAGAAATCGAAAGTAGATCTACACTGAAAAAAGACAGTTTTGAATACCTGCGTCTGTTTTCAATGAAATTTCCATTGTAAATTCACAAACAAGAGAAACATTTTGAATTTACATCTGACAGAGTTCTAGTATTCACACAGTGCATTACAAAGGGAAAACCTCGAAGATTAAATGTTCATTGATCTTTGACATTATTGGCTACATTTTGACAAACGCGTTATTTGACCAACGAAATCTTGTGCGATGTGGAAAAAAAAGTGAAATTATACTCGGCTTCGAAGCCAAGAAAAATTAAAACAAATTAAAATCAAAATTAAAAGAAACAAGAAAAATCTTTAAAAAAAAGATAATAGGCGAAGTGTGTTTTGTAATATGTCACTAGGTGAAGAGTTGACAATAACTTTCCTGAATATGATTCAAGTGAGCTATGTCGGTAGGCAGATTGAGCTGTCCAATTTGGAATTCTAAAATGGACCGCAGTCAATTTTAAGATTGGTCTGATTCCAAAACAGTGTACTGTGACCAACATGATGCAGCGTTTGTTTCTGTTTATTTAACCGAAAGTAGAAATCGAAAGTAGATCTACACTGAAAAAAGACAGTTTTGAATACCTGCGTCTGTTTTCAATGAAATTTCCATTGTAAATTCACAAACAAGAGAAACATTTTGAATTTACATCTGACAGAGTTCTAGTATTCACACAGTGCATTACAAAGGGAAAACCTCGAAGATTAAATGTTCATTGATCTTTGACATTATTGGCTAAATTTTGACAAACGCGTTATTTGACCAACGAAATCTTGTGCAATGTGGAAAAAAAGTGAAATTATACTCGGCTTCGAAGCCAAGAAAAATTAACAATTGCTTTATCACGAAAACTGAATATTTAATACACAGAGAAATCGATGAAATCTTCCTTCGAAATTGACTCAAAAATCATTCTTGCCATGACCAAAACTTTGCAGGATGACGTCACACAGTCACCCATTTCTCCTTACTGGGTTAGTAATGAATTATTGGAGAGAGGAGAAGGAGAGGCTCATACCGATCTTATATGAATTTAGCCCTCAACCTGCATTTTGTTGCGATTCCTAAGCATAAATATACAAATCATTCGGCAGTTATAAAGGACTTCTCACCCATCAATGTAACAATACAGCAAATTGAATACGGAGATAAAAGGAGATGAGCATTCAACAGCAAGAACAACGCTGAAACGCTTCAGCAGAAAATATCCATAGATTAAACCGCAGTGGCCCGACAAAACAGATCATCATGCCTAACCAACGCCAACCAATGTAGTAAAAATTTATGCTGGAGCTCTCATTAAGTCTAAAGCCCAACCCACAGGCTTGCAATTACAGTTGACTAAAATTTGCAAACCGGGATTTGGTTGACCACTAAGCATTCCACCTGACGCAGTACATTCCTGTCGTATCCGGTTCAGTTATAACGCGATTTTCCCGTCCTTAATCGGTAAAAAAGTACCACTTTGAACTCTTTCTACATAGCTTTTGTTAACACTTAAAAGGATTGTTTTGAAACTTAAAACGTGAACTTAAACTTATTGGCAGAACAAGGAGCATGACTCTGTTTTTTTTGTTGTTTTTTTTCTGAGCATGACTGTGTGTTTTTGTTTTTTTTAATCTGTTTTGCACGAATTATGCCCCTTCAAACTTAAAAGACTGAATTGATAACTGCGTTATCTTCAAGGGACTGATTTGAAACTTGTAACATTGGTCTATTGTCTTAATCCAGAATTTGTTGAAGTAGGAGTACTCTGTTATGCCTTTTGCCTATAGTATGGCCCCTCTTAAGCTTATGAAACTGTATCATTGATGACGAACGCTTGAAAGAGAGTTTTGAAGCTTCAAATACTTTTGTCTTTCCTCACAAAGAATTGAAGAGCAAGTAATATCGTTTTCGTATGCTTTTGCATGGATTTAATGTGTTTTGAATTTAGAAAAGTTGTGCTTCTATCTCAAACAACACCTGATGTTGGCAACATTGAAACACATAGATGTCATGAAAACAGAGATCCAGGGAACAGGCAACACATTGTTGTCGAGCATTTGTATGGATTATGTCCTTTGTCAAACTGAAAACAAAATGATATAAGTGAAATGTATACTGCTAGATTATCATTCATGAGTCTTTAGAAGCTTAGAAACGCTACATAATGAAGTAGTTTAATTCTGCTTACATGCAGTATGGCTCCTTTCAAAGTGTCTCGTAATCATGCATTTTCACATAATGTAAACTTCTGATTTCCTTTTTAGATTGTGTTGAACCTTTAGACGTTTTCACGTTGTCGTACAGGGAGTTTTAGATGGATTTAAAATTTAAAGAGTAACTACACTTCAGGAACTGACTGAATCAGATCCCAAACACTATACCCAACATCAAAGGGAAAGATTGACGAAGACATCCCAACAAACAATAAATTACAAGTGATAAGCCTAGTCAGCAGCTCTTTCCCAAATAGGTGGCAACTCAGCTAATACCCCTTTTAAACTTTTAAATGGACAAATGCGTAGCTTTACCTCGTATCTGAGATATTTCATGATCTTTTGTCAAAGCGGGCATTTAGCAGAATGGTGTACATGTTTCATAATTATAAGCCCTTTGTTATTGATGGCAGTTTTGAGGGGGGGGGGGGGGCATTAGATTGTTTTGCCCACAGATCCAGTTTGATCATATCATCTTCAAATATTATTGAAAGCAGCTAAATTTATCAGAATTGTTATACCCCCGCTTTGAAAAAGTGGGTGTATACTGGTTTACATCTGTCCGTCCGTCCTTCCGTCAGACCGTCCTTCCGTCCGTTCGTCCCTTTTAATCAAATTTTTCGTCAAATACTTCTCCACAACCATACAAGCTAGAATAGTCATATTTGGCATACAAGTGGATGACGTTGTGTTGTATCGTGGGATTGAGAACCAGCCTTCTCCTGCTTATTTTCCCCTTTATTTGACTATTTTTTTTATTTCCATACTTGAAATAATGAAGTTTTTCGTCAAAGATTTCTCCACAACCATACAACTAGAATGGCCATATTATATTTGGCAAACAGATTGATGATGGTGTGTTATAACGTAGGACTGAGAATCAACTTTCTGCTACTGATTTTTTTTAATATTTTTGTCCAATTTTCTTTCTTTCCATACCATCAAATTTTTGTCAAAGATTACTCCATAGTGATACAAGCTAGAATAGTCATATTTGGCATACATGTGAATGGCGATGTGTTGTATTGTGGGATTGAGAACCAGCCTTCTCCTGCATATAATTCCTTTTTTGTCCAAATTTCTCTCTTTCAATTCTTTGAATAATGAAAGTTTTCGTTAAAGATTTCTCCACACATATGCAAGTTAGAGTAGAATATTTGGTGTGCAGGTTGATAAGGACGTGTTGTATTGTGGCATTGCAAACCAGCCTTCTCCTGCTTCTCTTCCCTATATTTGTCCAATTTTCTTTCTTTTCATACTTTGAATAATGCAATTTTTCATCAAAGATTTCTGTGCAACTGTACAAGCTGGAGTAGTCATATTTGGTATGCAGGTCAATGACAACTTATAGTATTCTGGGATTGAGAATCAGCCGTCTCCTCAGTCCTGCTTATTCTTCCCTGTATTTGTCTGATTTTCTTACTCTCTTTACATTGAATAATGCTACTTTCCGTAACAGATTGTACAGCATTTAAAGGTAGAATGTTCAAATTTGGTCTACAGATTGACCACGACTTATTGTGTGATTGGATTGCAAAGTAGCTGTACATGGCGTATTTGTCTGACTTTCTTTCTCTCCACATTTTTCATATTGGAATCTTTTGTCAAAGATTTCTACTCACCCATAGCAAGTTAAGAGTAGGGTGATTGGGTCTCGCAGAGACGATTCTTCTGAGGGGTCATAGCTTGTGCTTTAGTTAGAGAAAAGAGTTATTCCAGAATTATTCTTAAACCCACCTTATCTGGAGATTTGCATAATTATGTAGTAAGGTATGATCACGGCGAGGGGTTGTCACATAACGAGGTCTCGGGGATGCTTACAACAGAAAAATTATTGCCAATATATTGCACCAATTTCAGTTTGCTTGTTTTTCTTTTCCATTATGTTACTAGAATCGTTTCTCTGGAATCCACGGCGTGTGGGATGATTCCCACCATGTTTATACCTAATGTATTCGGACATAGACGGATTCGTGAAGTGAATAGTGCCGGTTCACTTTAAGGAGCAGTCTTTTACACGCTCCATGTCAGTCCGAACATCGGACTGGCATGGAGCGTGTGGAACTTTGTTCTAGGGGTTGGGAGATGACAGAAGTTGGTCTGATCTGTTTACGTTAAAAGATGATTTTGGTGGCTACTATATCGGTGGCTCAAATAAAACGTTATTGTTATGAACTAAAGGCGAAATTCTATTGAGTGCGCAATAAAATGAAGTTGCTTCCCAGCGGGCACATGGCGTCGGAGTGACGTCGTGTTGACGTCGATGCGACGTCATCACGTCGCATCGACGTCAACACGACGCCATTTCGACGTCGTGTGTCAGCTGGGTTTGCTGAGCGCAAATTCTTAATCGTTCCTGTATGAAGTCCTCATTATCACTCTATTTAGTAATGTATGTTTTAGAACAAGGAAAAAGCTCTGTTCTTTTATGTACATGTATATAGGTATTTATGTTTATATATACCATTCTCTGTTTTCTGTTTACACTTCATAACACTACATGCTTCAGAATCAGAGAAAATATGCCTAATATGTATGGGATACCTGCATGCATGCGTGCATGTGAGTGTCTGTACGGACGGGTGCGTGCGTGCGTGGCTTGGCATATTTATGGGGGTGTATGCTCAAAACTGTAAGTATAGGGGGAACCCCGGTAGCTCAGGGGGTTAAATGCTGGCCTGCCGAACTAGTGGCTCGGCTTTTACTTTCGGCTGTAAGAGGAAACCTTTTCAACTGTAAATTTGGTTCCGCTTCATACATACTTTCGCTACCACCCCACATCGTTCTGATACGACTGAAATACCGTCAAAAAGGACGTAAAGTCATCCACCCGTCCGTCCATCCATTTACGTAGGTACGTATGCATGCAAAATTACGGAAATCATTGTATGGCTAGCTCAACCCAAAACTATAGTTAAAACACAATATGCTTTTCACATTTATACTGATATCTCTTATGATGATTTGTTCCCTTTTCTCTCTTTGTTTGCTGCCTTCCAAATGTCTAACCGCATGTACAATATTTTTCAAAACCTACAATGCCCCCAAAAATATGCTCTTATAATGTTAGGAGTTTGGGCAATAAGAACAAACGAGAACAGGTATTCGCATGGGTAAAAGATAAGAACTTTTCAATATGTTTATTACAAGAAACTCATTCGGGAGAGGGGACTCATGATCTGTGGCAAAGGGAATGGGGAAACGAAGCTTTCTTTAGCGGCAAAACAACTAACAGTGAAGGTATAGGTATCCTGATAAATTCGAATTTTAGTTGTACTGTTCAAAACTATCATGAAATAATAATTGGGAGGATTCAAGCACTTGAATTAATAAAAGAGGGAAAAGAAATAACTATTTTAAATATTTATGGTCCAAATACAGATGATGCGGCATTCTTTGAAACTCTCGAGGACTATTTAAGCGAAAACGAGGAAAAATTTTTTATTTTAGGTAGTGATTTTAACACAGTTTTAGACGTAAACTTAGACAAGAAAAATGGTAAACTTGATGCTCATAAAGCCTGTAGAATTAAGATAAATAGTCTAATGGAAAAACTAGCCCTTGTAGACATATGGAGACATAAACACCCAGATTTGAAGCAGTATACATGGCATTCTTCCCAAAGACCACCGATTTTCTGTAGACTTGATTATTTTCTTTTGTCCGATAATCTTTTAAACATTACCGTGCGTAGCGAACATATAAGCAGCTATAAATCAGATCATAGTATTGTATCTTTAGAACTAGACTTTGTTAATATTGACAGAGGTCCGGGTTATTTCAAACTTAACAATAGTTTAATTCTTGACACTGAATATCAGCAAATTATTAAGACAAATATACAATATTTAGTAGAGTTAAATAATACGGCGAACCCAAACACTTTATGGGAACTTATTAAAGGCACAATTCGTAATGAAACAATTCGATATGCATCAATTAAAAAGAAGGAACAGAATAAATGCGAGCAGAATATCTTAACTGATATAAAGAATATAGAAGAACAATTAAGCAGCACTGATAACATACAATTAGCTGAAACATTAAAAACAAGGCTAGATGAAAAGAAAAAATCGTTAGATATATTAAACGAACAGAAATTGAAAGGCATAATATTAAGATCTAAAGCACAAATAGTTGAACAAAGCGAAAAAAATAGTAAATATTTTGCAAGTTTAGAAAAGAAAAGAGCAGAAGCAAAACTTATAACACGACTAAATATAAACGGAAATATTATCACAGATCAATCAGATATTCTGAAAGAATGAAAATCTTTTTATGAAAAACTGTATTCAAAAACAGATCAAGGCACTTCTTCATACAACTTTTTTGACAATTCCATTGGTAAATTAAACGAAAATGATAAATTAAAGAGTGAAGGATTAATCACAATAGATGAATGCGCTAAAGCTCTACAGGAAATGAAAAATCAAAAAAGTCCAGGATCTGATGGTATAACCACAGAATTTTACAAAATCTTTTGGAATGATATAAAGCAGTTTTACGTAAACTATATTAATTATTCATATGAAAATGGACAATTAATTGAGCTTCAAAAGCAAAGTATTATTACCCTTATTCCTAAATCAGGCAAAGATACGACTGATCTAAAAAACTGGCGACCAATAAGTTTACTAAATGTAGACTATAAAATAGCAACCAAGGTTATTGCAAACAGAATAAAAGAAGTACTGGTTAGCATAATTGGTGGTACTCAAACTGGTTTTATGAAAGGAAGATATATCGGCGAAAATATAAGAATTCTCTTTGAATTATTGGATTATACAGACGAACATGATATACCTGGGATGATTTTCTTTTCCGACTTTGAAAAGGCTTTCGACAGCGTAGACCACAATTACTTATTCCAATGCTTAAAACATTTTAATTTTAATGAAAGTTGTATAAATTGGATAAAACTATTCTATAATGGTGCAAATAGCTGTCTTTCAAATAATGGTAATCTTTCCGATATCTTTCCTATACAACGTGGTGTAAGACAAGGCTGTCCCCTCTCCCCATATCTGTTCATAATATGTATCGAACTTTTGTCATACCAGGTCACTAACAACAAAGATATAAAAGGCATCCATTTAGCAGGGCATGAAATAAAAGATATACTATTTGCAGACGATGCATCATTCATTTTAGACGGATCAAAAAAGTCCTTTGAAACGTTAATAGATATTATGGATAATTTTAGCAATATCTCGGGTTTAAAGCTTAATGCAAAAAAATGTCAAATACTTCGAATTGGTTCATTAAAAATGACAAACATAATATACCAAAAACATAGGAAGTTTCGAGTTCAACAGAAGCAAATTCTCTGGGAATGGTCTTTAAGACCAGTAAAGATAATATCTTTGCTGCAAATTTAGAACCGAAAATAAAAGAATTCGAAACTTGTTTAAAACAGTGGCTGCACAGAAAACTAACATTAATGGGTAAAATAGTAGTCGTTAAAAATCTAGCACTCCCAAAGCTTATATACCCCCTTACTACACTTCGAAACCCTTCGGATGATACAATAAAACGAATCGAAAAGCTAATGTTTAATTTCGTTTGGGACGGTAAACCCGAAAAAATAAAACGCAACACTTTAAAACAAAATTATGAAAATGGAGGTTTGAAAATGATTGACTTAGAAAAATTTATTTGGTCACTCAAAGTAAGTTGGATAAAACGTATAACAGATCCAAAATATGATACTTTATTTAAGCAAATTTATATTAATCAATTAAAGGATTTTTGTGGTAAACTTTACTTTGAATGCAATTTTTCAGAGGAAGACATACTGAAAACTTTTAAAGAAAATAGCTTCTTCAGAGATGTTTTGATTGCGTGGTGTAAGCTTAATAAAAAAGACGTAATTTTGAGTTATTGTAATGAAATAATATGGAACAATTCACACATAAGAGCTGGTGGATGTACACTTCTGTTTAAAAAATGGTATCAGCTTGGAATAAAATTTTTAAAAGATATATACGATCGTGAGAAGAAAACATTTTACTCATTCCAGAATTTGAAGGAAAAATATAAACTACCTGAAAATGACTTTTTAAAATATATTACGTTAATTAGTAGCATACCAATCGATTGGAAGGCCAATATGAAATTTGAAAATATGAACATTCCACGTACACCAACAATCTTTGACCAAATGTTAACAGTCAAACAAACAAACAAATTCATCTATAATATGTTCCTCCACAAGATAAACATAGAAGACAAGAAATCTGAAACAAAGTGGAATAATTATTTTTCAAGTGATAATTTAAACTGGAAAATTATTTACGTTACGCCAATAAAATCACTTATGGATATAAAAATTCGAAACTTCCAATATAAATTTCTACACAAAATTATACCGACAAACCAGTTTTTAGCTAAATGTAACATAGTAAGTTCATCGCTCTGCGATTTTTGCACTATGGAAATAGAAACGACAGATCATCTTTTTTGGGAGTGCATACATGTACAAAGCTTTTGGATGCAGTTATCTTCTCTCTTACAGGACAATAATGTAAATATTGAACTAAACTTGAAAAAGGTAGCTTTCGGTGAATGCCGGTTAATAACTAAACTAGATACACAAGTTAAGAATTTCATTATATTTGTAGCAAAATATTTTATTTTCGCAAATAAGTATTCAAAAACGATACCGTCTTTGCAAGCTTTTAAATCATATATATACCAGAAAATCCAAATAGAGAAGGAAATAGCCTTTAAAAACGACAAAATTGCCCACTTCGAAAATAAATGGAAAAACACTCAGCATATATTTATTTAATACTACACCAATCTTACAATCTTATCAATTGGAAGGCGGCAGACAACTCACGATTTTTCTTAAAAGGCAAACTCTCTCATTCTTTTTTTCTCTCTCTTTTTCTCTTTCTCTCTCTCTCTCTCTCTCTCTCTCTCTCTCTGGTACCTGGACTCACTTTTCTGCTTCTTTGCCTCTTCTTCTCTTCTTCTCTCTCTCTCTCATATATTTAGTGTTACTGTATCACACTGTATAGCAAAATGCCTTGATAGCACATACCATACTTGTAAAACTTAGAAAAGATTAGTATTGTACATATACTGAATTCTGATGCTGCTTGCTTGTTCAACATAAATTTATGTATAATCTTGTGTGTATATATATATATATGCACTGTGTATTTGTTGTGCTATGTGATTCAGTAATAAAATTATATAACAAAAAAAAAGTTAAGAGTAGGGATATTTTGTTTGCAGGTTGATGATAACTTGTTGTATTGTGAGAATGAGAACCAGCACTCTCCTGTTTATTCTTCCCAATATTTTTCCAATTTTCTTTCTCTCCTTTCTTTGAATAATGCATTTTTGTAACAATTTTACAGCAGCGCTCAAGTTTGAATCTTCATATACCGTATACAGATAGATAAAGACTTATGTCTACATGTAATTATTAATTTTCCTATGTGAAATCATTTTATCCCCTATTAGATAGAAAGAGATTTAAGTAGAATATTGATATACATGTTGACAATGTGTTCTGTCTCTATACTGTCTCTATACGTTATATAATGAAAATAACATGATTTGATTAAAGCAGATAAGCGGGGAGGGTATAGTCGGATTCTCCGACAGTTCTAGTTTATACTGCACGCTTTATTTACAGTTAGAAGAAGTTAGAGAAATAAACACTGGAATAGAAAGTAGATAAGGTCAGCTCGCACAGATGTTATTTTCCCTAAAATTTATATCATTTTATTTTCAGTTGGAGAAACGTGTTCAAATCCTGGAACAGAAAGTAAAAGACGATGCAGAACTGTTCACCAAGCTCAGTACAGATATTAACACAATCAAAACCTCTATTGAAGGAGCTTGTCAAGACATTGATCAACTGAAATCAAAAATGAGGCTGGTAGAAGTGACGTGTGAACATGAACACAAGCAATTAAAACGGAAACAGGCAGAATTGGCAGCCGACATCGAAGACCTTAAGAAAAAGAAAAAAGAAACTCCATCAATGTCAGAAGAAGGTACGTTCTTTCTTTTGTTTCAGAATTTCTTGCACATTCATATATGCTTGTAATTGTTTGCTGCACCAGTTTACTTTCGAGGTGGAGTCATGTTTCAAACGAGCAAATGGATAGCAGGTATGTTTATAGTCGTGTTTTAACAGACTCAGACTTAAGGCTTTCAGTTGTTGGCATGTCAGTTGCTTGGTTTAAACATATTAATTTAGCTTATCCAGTTAACATGCATATATACATACATTACCAAGTAAGATATCAGTTCAAATTTTGGGATAAGAATGGAAGCTTTATGCTTATCGAGTTCCTATCCCTGACATGAAATATTTGTTCAAATTATGGCGAATATCTGTTTCTCATAGAAGATATGTTGATGTAGAAACTAAATTGAAACTGAAATCAGTACTGAGTGCAGTCCAGACCTGTATTGTCACCATAACACATAGTTGTATAGCTCTGAGCAATACACTGGCTATCTGCTGAGAATCTCTTGTTCTTCTGTTAGACAATTCCCAAACTTGTCCTGGATAGTTGTGGAACTACATTACATTGCTTTTCTAAAGCTGGATCATGAGATGTTGTCTTGATGTTTTTTTCTCAGGCAGGTTTCAATCTCCTTGCATCATTTGAGCATCTATCCAGTTTTTCGTCCTTCTTTCAAGGCCTTCGGATTAAACCCTCTTTTTACATGTGGGTTTTCTGTACTCTTTCCTCCTTCTTTTTTATACTGACTCTTCTTTAAACTCATTACTAAAGTCGAAAAACATCTTGCCTTTTCTTGCGACGTTCTTTCCCAAATGGCTGACACAGCCAGTGAGATACTCGGGAAGGACTTATACATGGCAAGATTCATATGAAACGTAAAAGATACACAAAAAGTATTGATCTATTGAAATCATGCTAAGAAATACTTATATCTCAACTTCCATATTTTGATATCAGATGGAACCAAAATGGTCTTAATGTTTGTGTCTTTTGATAAGATTATCTCCTGAGTTTATCTCTTTCGGCGCAGCCGAATGTAATTTCACTTTTGTTCGACATTTCACATGATTTCATTGGTCAAATAACGCGTTTTATGAGAGACAACATTAACCTCGTAATCCCTATTATGCGGTTGCTTCTAAGTAAAATGACAGGCAATGATCAGAAATTAATACAATAAAATCCCACATCCCACCGTCAAAACCAACAGGGAAAGAAGCACACACACACGGAAAATAACACAAGTTAACGAAAGACACGCACGATAAACGGAATGAGCAGCTCTTTCCCAAACAGGTGGTCATTCAGCCATCCTAGTCAAAAACAGCATTAACATCTAGTTTTATCTATTTTATATTTAAATTTTAAACCTATTCCGAATTTGATGGCCACTGCGTAACAAAGTATGGCTTTTAGTCACTGGATTTTCATTTGCACTATTTCCTTAGACAGAGGCAGCCCAGTAGTACAGTGACTTAAGCGCTGGCCTGCTGATCTAGTGGTTCCAAGATCGATTCTCGGAGGTGGAAATCTTTTTAATTGTAAACGGGGCTCCGTAACAGCCTTTCATAATCACCCTCCAATCGTCTTGATATGACTGAAATACATTTGAAAAAGACGTTATATTACAAGTCATCCATTCATCCTTAGGTACAGGTGCGTTGCATTAATTTTATACCGTTGCAATTTTTTTCATAAGTCTTAGCATACCCCTATGTGCATCCTGGTTTCGGCTGCAAGTTTTTGTTGTCAAAAAATCTCACAATTGCCGAGGGAATAAATGGTTAGGATTGCAGAAAAGTTAGATGTATATAATTTTGCGAAAAGGCGATTTTGCTTCCTTTCAAAGCTAACTATATTGACAAGTGCTGAAACTCATCCACGTAGTTTAAGTCTTTTTCACGTCGCACAGGCATATGGTAATGAAAAACCGAGATCGACATTTCAATAACAAATATTCAAGCATGTTATATTTATTGAAACCCCGGAAAAATTTCTGCAAGAAAATATTTACCCTAAAAAAGAGCCAAACGGGACCTTCATTGGAGTCAATTAGTAAAGGTCCTGTTGTCTTAACATTTATGCTTGATGTAGACATTTAACTAATAGAATGCCTGTTTTATCCTATTTGCGAGCTATGGAAAGAATACTTTTTACGGCATTTTGACACTGGCAACTGGAAAACAGAACAGAAGAGAGGGATGGACACACTATACGTATGTACGTGTTTCATACGTCTTATTACATCACTATTTGTTGCATTAAAGCTTTGAAACTGGGGTGCAGGCTCTCATTTTTTCTTGAATTTACAATGTTTTCTTCCTGTTAATATTTAAGCAAAGCAAGAAATGAGATTATAAAAATGTAGCAGCCTAGCATAGAAACATACGAATTGTCTAGGTTTTCCCATTTTTTTATCCAAGCATTGTACCTTCTAGAAGGCATTGTTCACATATTTCGCAGTGACCTGAAAGGATGAATAAAATCTCCTGTTCTGTGTGTGTTAAATGGTAAGGCCGAAGATGAAAAACGCTAACAAATCTAAATTTAAACTTTCTTAGGCAAAAGTAAATTACCCCACCCCTCTCTACTGTCATCCTTCACATTGGCAGTGCCTATCCGCAAGCGACATGGCATTAAAATCAAACTATTTTTTGCAAAAAAAGCTTGCCGATAGGATAGTACAGGTATTCTATTTTATATTTGTCTAAACCAAGTTTTACTGTTTCTATCACAGGCCCTACACTAATTTTCTCAAAAGCCTCATGTTGCTCTTATTAAAGATATTTATTTTCCGCAGAAAAGAAATCTATGCGGGTTTTCAATAAATATAATAGATTTGAATATCTGGTGTAGAAAAGTCGATCTCGGGTTTTCATTACCATATTCCTGCACACCGCAAAAAGATTTAAACTACTTGGAAGAGTTTTAGCCGTTGTCCATATAGCAAAGATACTCTGAGTATATCTGACAGTTTGCAAAATCGCTTCTTCGGAATATTCTATACGGTCAGTGTTTCTGGAAGTCTAACCAAAGTGTGTTGATTTATTCCCTTGGTATGTGTGAGAATATGTGACAAAGAAGACTTCCAGCTGATGTTAGAATGCAAGTATGGGTATGTTTAGACCTGTGAAACATTTGGATAGGTATAAAATTAATGCAATGCACCTGTAGACATTGCGGATGTATATTAATAGGCAACTAATGCTTACTACCCGCGAGCACCTGATCAAACCTCTGTTTTAGGGTCATTGTCTTTGTATGGTATTTTATGATTTTGTGACGCTTACTACTCGCGAGCACCTTATCAGACCTCTGCATTGGGGTTACTGTCTATGTATGTAATTTTATGATTTGTGATGCTCACTAGTCGCGAGCACCTTATCAGACCTCTGTATTGGGGTTACTGTCTGTGTATCTAATTTTATGATTTTGTGATGCTTACTGCTCGCGAGCACCTGATCAGCCCTCTGTATTGGGGTTACTGTCTGTGTAGCTAATTTCATTACTTTGTGATGCTTACTGCTCGCGAGCACCTGATCACACCTCCGTTTTGGGGTTACTGTCTGTGTATGTAATTTTGTGAATATGTCAATGTCTCTATGCTTTAAGAGTGCAGACGTATAATGTTTTTACTTTGGCCTTTTCTAGTTCTATGGAAATATTTCGGGAACTATATCCTAGAAAGAAGGAGTGAGTGTACTTACAGTTATACAGATATCTAGACACCATTCTACATCTTTATTTGCTCTTCATCAGGGATTTAATTTTTACTACAGTATCAGTATGCTATAATGCAGTTTTCCCTTAATTACGTTGCAATTAAAATATTGAGGAAACTATATCCTTGAAAAAAAGGAGTGAGTGTACTGGTATGACTGACTTTAGAGCTAAACAGATATCTGAACACCGCAGTAATTCTTGCTCTTACCTTGCATGGTATTACCCCTTCATCAGGAGTTGCTCTTCTTGTCATTGTCGCCAACAGTTAGCACTTTCCGTACAATACGTACCGACAACGAGCTATCGTTTATCTGTCGCGATAATGCCCTTTTTATCACTTGTTTTTCTTTCTCGCGAGAAGTTAATAATATCTCGTAATGACCAATCGTATTTCGCGTGGTGGCTTATGGGTTTTATCAAATATCGTATAAAATTCATAATTCACACGTGACAGCTTACAGGATCCATTCATGATTTATGCATGTAAAATGTAACAATGTAAATGCATTTTATATGGTCTCTTTGCTTTAAACAGTATTTTATTCGTATATTTCATACATAGCACAACATATACAAATACTACAAATACGGTGAATATACAAAAGGGATTCAGAAGCAAGTCGACTGACTTATTTGAATCTGATTGCAATACATACAAATTTTATACAAGTGTGATAGTCGAATAAATACCAATACAGTTTTATCTAATTAACTTTATTTTTTAAATAAATTAAAAATGTTCCGTTAGGTAGTAATACTAGAAAGTTAAAAATAACAGAAAGGAAGAAAGGGGAAAACAGAAGAAAACTGTTATAACAGTGTAACGTGCTACGTTTTGTAATACTACTTTAGGGGAGTATAACAAAGACCAAGCTGAGAACTGTGGCTCCACGGGGAATGGATCGACACTCTGTGGTCTCTTTGATAGCATCTGTATATTATTATAGTTAGTCGGTTTAATAGCCATTCATAGCTAATTTTATTTGTTCGTAAACTCATCCGACTTTAAATAAAATTTGTATCTGTATCTGTACCGCTTTATTAACCATAGTACAGGGTGTATTTACTCAGAGAAAAATAACAAAACGAAATGGTACCAGAATCAGTGAAAGCATCTAATACTGATGCATACAATGAGTCCGTAAAAATCTCAATGAATTGTTATCGCTTTTTCTAAGGGTTTCAATTGGCAAAACCTTTATTACTGGCAATTGCCTTCCAAGTCAGGACAAAAAAAACTCAGTTTATATTTAGAACAGCATGTGTTGATTTGGTGAATTTTCAGTGAAGGTTTTCAGGATTGTTTTAAACAACAACAAAAAAACACACTTATTTACTGGTTCCTTACAGTTAAGATAATATATTTTTCTTGACATACGACATTAGAGGAAAATATTTGTTTTCCATCCTTCACATCTTGATAGTAGTTCCTCCAATCATCCCAATATACGGACGTTACAGAAAATGCATACTATTGATGACAATGCAGTTTTAACTATCAGTATGTTATAATGATATTTCCCTTATGGCATCCAAAACGATTCCACGAAGGCATGGCATCACGAACGCCATAATAATTATTATCATGAATGCATTGGCGCCATTATCCATTGCTATAAAACAGTACCATAAACATGTAGCAGACTTTAACATAGGAACCTCATGGTTCATGAAGTATATAATGAACCCATTGTATGGCGGCCCGTTTTGGTTCATTTCCATTTAATACAGACATCTGCATTTAAAACGCATGCATCTAAATTTAAATGCAGATATCTCTATTTCAAATACAGATATCTGTATTTAAAATGCAGATATCTCTGTTTGGCAATTGAATAGAGATATATAAATTTTAATTAGAGATATCTGCATTTAAATTACTGATATCTGCATTTTAAATGCAGATGTCTCTATTTAAATCAGAGATACCAGAATTTATTCAGAAGCTCAGAATATGCATTTGAAATGGAGGTATCTGTAATTGAAATAGAGATACTTATGTTTGAAATACACATGTCTATAATTTATATTTAGATAAAGCTATCTGTGATTCAAATGAGGATATCTTTATTTTTAATGCAGATATGTTTATTTCAAATAGAGATATCTGTTTTAATAGTAAATACAGATCTTATTTAAATAAAGATATTTTTTGACATGCACATATCTGTTTATAACCCTGATTATTTTCAACTTTTATTTTTGAACAAATAATCAATGCTGCCTTGCTACAGGTTTTTGATATGCTTGATGTTGCATGGTCGGTACAGATTCGATCTACAGTCGAATGAGCCTCCGACTGAGCTATCGGTCCTGGTCGGCTGGTTGTATAAGTGTTAAACGTCATAGAAAAACAGATACATCGTTCCCGTCATGGCAAGACGACCAGTGAACTTAAACACTCTTTTTCTGGGCATGCTTAAGCCTTTTTAAGCTGATAACCAGTACTAAGTGCCCGTCCTGCCGCCAGGCACTGGCACCTGCCCTACTCGAGTCAGAGGTAGAGAGAAACTATCTTACAGAAGGATGTTGCCGGACCGGAGTTGGATCGAACGAGCGGCCTGTCTGAGCTACTGGGCCTGGCTTTTAAGCTCACCTGGTCCAGCGGCTCAAGGGCAGCTTCTTCGATGGGTATGCTCCGTCGCCTGTCGTCGCCTGTTGTCCGTCTGTCCACACTTTTATACGACTTCTCCTCTGTAAAAGTTAGGTTAACTGTAACCAAATTTATTATGTAGCCTCAAGGGGTCATAGGTACGGAAAGTTGATCAAATTGTCTTGATCACATGATCAACATGTTCACCACGTTCATATAAGGGCATAACCTTTAAATTTAAAATCTTCTTCTCCAAAACCAATATGTCGATGGCCATGAAACTCGGTAAGTAGCATCAGGTACACAAGTACTACTTAGTTTCTTTGAATGATGACCTTGAGTTGACCATGACCTTTTTACGGCAAAGTCAAAATTGTTTTCTGTGCTATTATATGCGAAATTGCTAGAACTTGAGATTTCATACAGATTGTAGGCTAGAAATTATGTCTCTCCACCATCGGGGGCGGGGGCAAACTTTTTTGGTGTGGATCCTGTCGGTGTCTGCGTCTGTGACAGCGTCGGCGTCGGCCTCAGCGTCAACGTCGGCGTAGCTTCTTGTGTGCCTTCTATCTCCGGAAGGGATGCATGGATTTTGACCAAACTGGCACAGATACATTACCGGGAGGGGGAAAAACGACTAGATTTTGGTGATTTTGACTATATTTTCAAAGTCACAGGAGGTCACAGAAGGATGAAAAATAGCTTGTCTGCACCATATCTCCTGAAGGCATTGATTAATTTTTCCTAAACTGGCACAGATATATTACTGGGAGATGGCAAAGGACTGAGTTTGGTGACATTGACCCTATTTTCAAGGTCAAAGGAGATCAAAGAGTGTTGAAGATGCCTTGTCTGCACCATATCTCCTGAAAAAAATTGATGGATTTTTACCAACCTGGCACAAATATATCACTGGAAGATGCTAAAGAACTAATTAGATTTTGGTGACATTGACTTTATTTTCAAGGTCACAGGTGGTCAAAGAGTGTTGAAAAATGCCTTGTTTGCACCATATCTCCTGAAGGAATAAAAGGATTTTTACCAAACTGGCACCGCTATATCATTTGGTAATTGCAAAGAACTGATTAGATTTTGGTGACATTGACCATATATTCAAGGGCACAGGAGGACAAAGCGTGTTGAAAAATGCCTTGTCTGCACCATATCTCCTGAATGGACGAATGGGTTTAAACCAAACTATCACAGATTTATCACTGATATATGGCAAAGAAGTTATTAGATTTTGGTGACCTTGACCTCATTTTCAAGGTCACAGGTGGTCAAAGAGTGTGTCTGTACCATATTTCCTGAATGGATGGATGGATTTGAACCAAACTGTTACAGATACATTACTGAGAGATGGAAAGAAGTGATCAGATTTTGGTGGCCTTGACTCTATTTCAAGGTCACAGGAGGTCTTAACTTGACAGCATTTAGGGAAAATGATACTGCTAGGAGAGCGCAGGTGGGGGGAAATCTGTTTTTGTCAAAAACATTTCTAGTTAGTCTATACAGTCATCATAATGAGTATATGAAGATTTGTGAGTAAAACAGGTTAAGGTCAGTCTTTGCCCTTTGACTCAGATTTCTCATAGTTTGACAATTTCAATGGCCTTTAAACTTGAAATGTACAATGGTGTACTCGCGTACTATCAAGATTGTTCAAATATTGACCTCGGGTTGATCTAAGGCAAGGTCAATAATGGGAATTGCTAGAACATAAGATTGCATACTAATTGTTGAAGATTTTCGGCTTAAATTGGTATATACAGTCATCTCAATGAGTACATGAAGATTTTTATGAACAGCAGATCAAGGTCAGTCGTTGACCTTAAACCCAGGGCTCTCATATTTTGACATTTTCAAATATCTCCTCAAACGCCACCGGGCCCATTGTGTCCAAATTTCATACAGAGCCTCCAGGGGCTGGGGGGAATGAAAATTTATTCAAACGGTCCCGATCACATGACCAACATGGCTGCCGTGTTCATATAACCTAAAAACCTTTAAATCATTGGACCAATGGCCCTGTAACTCACCTGAGCCTTCACTGTCAATAGACATAATTTGTCCTTTCCCTTATTTATTATATATTTTAAACCAATGGATTTAGAGGAGAACATATTTTATCCACTGCATATAAATCCACAGTTTAAGGTAGTCCAATCCTGAATAGAAATATTGGCGGGGCATTCAAACCATTATACCAGCTAAATAACTCAAACAGCTATATAACATTCGGATAAGAAAACAATCACCGTTTTGTTTTAAAAAATTCAATATTTTGTATTTCTACATACTTTTTTACCAATTCTCCATTTAAATTCATACTTCTAGCCCATGAATGCTCTTTCATTTCTGCAAATCATATAATCTATAATATAGGATCTGAAACAAAGTGTTAAAAAAATAAAGTAATATTGATAATAAGTATATTTTTGCATTTTTTAAAAAATTGAATTTCATGCAAAGCGTCGTGAAATATATATATATAGCCTATGGGGCAAGGCAAGCTTATGCTATTAATTTAGTAAATTGCAGAATAAAACAAAAAAAAATCATTTCACCGTTTCGTTTCCTAGAAAAACAATGTTTAAGTTAAAAAAATATCCCAAAAATAGACTGCCCATATTCTGCACCTGCTGCAAGCACAGCCGGTCATTGCCTTGTAATTTATTTTCCTGTTATCCCGGTTCTACCCTAGAGTTAAGAAATTACAGTGTGCTTTTTTCTGATTTTGTCACCATATATTTTCAGTGTCACTGACGAGGCTTTATCAGCAGAAACTACGTAGTCTGGCCCATGTTCCTACTGCTGTATGTACTCTCTGCTCTTGAAGGAACTTTCTAAGATTTTAATTATGCCTACAAAAATGCGCAGCTGGAATGGAAAGTGTAAAGACCTTGATCATTCTGGTTCCTAAGGAACAGTCTGATCTCGGTTTCCATTGTTTTTACAGGCCTATCTTCCTAAAAACGTAGGATCTTTACAGTAGACACTATTGGTGTGTGTTATATCTGTATATACTCTACAGTTGAACGATTTTACCATGAACAATAACTCTCTTTTGTTTTAACAAATAACAAAAACAGAGTTATTCCGTATACAGCTACCTTAAGCCATTTCCGATATAATAGCATAACATTCCAAAGTTAATCTTGACAGAAATTAGCTCAAGATCTTTTGTAGAAACTTTAAGAAGCCCGGTCCCTAAGGCTTCATAACAAGGCCCACGAGGTCATTGATCTTTCAGTTTTGGAGAAAATGGGGTTTTAATTTTTTTCCCATAGATGGGCATGATGGCCGTCTTCAATGGTCATGTGGCCAAGAGCATCGGAACAAATGATTGTTCCTTTGACCCAGTGAAGCTCTAAATGCATTATAACTTCAATCGGCCCAGTGGCTTCAGAAGATAAAAATGTTTGTAAATTTTGTACGGCGACAAACTCTCAGTGACCTTGAAAAAATATCAAAGAATGACCTTGACCTTTAACAACATAATGTCTTCTTCTATTCATTTAAATAGCTTTTAAATCAATTATTATATCTTTGACTTATGCAGTGCCTGAGAAATCTACTGTCTCAGTTTTTTCTGCTATAAAAAAATAATAGTAAAAAATTGACCTTGCCATAAATTAAGTGAAGGTCAAAGCACAGTCATCATTTGAAAAACTTTGTAGGGCTTAAGTCCCCAATGCTTCACACAAAGTTTCATGGGTCATTGGCACTTTGGTTTTGGACAAAAAAAATTTTTTTAAATGTTCTTACCATATATAAGCATAGCGACCATCTTGGTCATATTACCAAGACTATCCGGACAAGCTTTGGCACCCCCAATCCATTGAAGCTCCATATGAAATATGAATTCAGTTGGCCAAGTGGCTTCAGGAGAAGATGTTTGAAAATGTTAACGGGTGACAGATGGCCAGTGACCTTGAACATAGACTAAAGAATAACATGGGATTTTAAACATAAAGTTTTAATTTGCTTATTTAGTTATTCACACATACCAAATATTAAACCCAAGACTTATATAGTTCCTGAGAAATCTGCTGTTTAAAGAGTATCCCATATAAAAGCAAATAACTCACCAGAATTAACCTTGTTATAAATAAGGTGAATGTCAACGAACGGTCATGATTTGAACAAACTATGATGAGCCCTAGTCCCCAATGCTACATACCAAACCACAAGGTCATTGGGCCTTTGGTTGCGGAAAAGATGTTTTTTAAAATGTTTTACCATTTATGGGCGTGAGGGCTATCTTGGTCATGTGACCAAGATTATCAAAACAAACAAAATCTGAAGGGCGGGTTGTGTGGTTTTGGGTGTTTTGGAGTGCTTTGGGATGTTTTGAGATGGTTTTGGGTAATTCGATGGACCGACCAGTGAAGGTTCATATGAAATATAACTTCGGTCCAGTGGCTTCACAGACGATGTTTGAAAATGTTGACGGGCGACAGTATAGAATCTCAAAGACCTTGAGCAAAGGTCAAAGAATGACCATGATCTTTTAGTGGAGCAAACTTGATGGGCTATCTTTCAAGGGGGTGGTCTACGGAGTGTAACATTTGGTTTTATATATTAAAATGATTGTCTGGGCCTCTAGTTATCAAATGCAGCGTGTGCCACCTTGGCAAACCTTACGTAACTCTGTAGTGGGCAGTTATTTACATTACCCCTTTAAATTTCGAATATCCAAAATATTTATTGAAGTCAACAAGAAATGTGTTTAAACTATATAAATATATCAAATCTAAATATTATTAGGCTGCTCAGAAAACAGTTCAGAACTTTGGTGTTGTTACTTTCGTTACAATATATCATGTACCCTTTGAAAATTCAAAATTGGAACTTGAGTTGTTTCATTTTACAAAGACTCTATTACAAAAAGGCCCAAAATGGTCATTTTTACTTACTATTAAACTGGTCCCTTTCAGTGCGTTTCTAGCAAAACAAATATTTTACCTCTAGCTTTTTATACTTTGTCAACCACGTCCTGTTAAACAGTTTAACTTATTCTCTGTTTTTGGCTTAAAAGCCATTTTTCGTATAATTTTCGTACAAAAAGTGTCTAATAACCAATTTAAACTTGACAAATTGGGACCTTTTGCAAAGAAAATCATGTCAGCAATGATATAACAAAATAGCTTAAAATTATTTTGACCTTACAACACATTTAAGCCAGAGTAACGTACTTAACAGATTAAAATATTTGCGTAAAGCGTCTGTCATTCACATCAGGAAAACACTCTTTTCAAATTCTGACTTTGAAACAACGCAGTTGTGATAAATCTGTTTATTGTTTATCGTAAAATGAAATTTTTGCATAGTAGCCGCCTACATAGTCGGAAAACAGTGTTATTTACATGACATGCAATGCTGAGATTGCCCCGATTTTCAAATGAAGCCTCCTCCATGAGTTAATCTGTACATGCATTTTTTTCATTAACATATAAATGACTTTAAAAGTTTAAACAAAACCACAAAATATCAAATAAATGATAATTACTTACAGTTTTGTATTCAGAAAGGTAACGTTTGTAACACTTGAAAAAAATCTCCCCGAGATTAAATATTGCTTCTACCAAATATGCGTAAGCTTTATTATTTTGAGTAAAAAAAAACATTTTTAGAACTGCCGGTTTAAATCCCCTCATTTAACTCATTATTGACAGCCCCAAGGTGGAGCATCAGTTCCGGTGTATCTATGTCATAGTTTGACGTGTTGTCCTCTTATCTGTTGTCTTCGAAAACTTGATTTGTCGTATATGTATATTTGCCATCATTCTGGTGTATAACTGGCATATATGGAAAAAAAAAAGAAAATAGATGAAAATTTTGTATGCATAATTTTGTTTAAGGCCAGCTTTGTACCCATGAACGTGTAAGGGACTGCATGTTTATCTGGCTAACAGCTAGTATCGTCTTACTACTTGTCTTATATCTTTATACAGCTATTTCCAGTTTGGTATCTTGGTAGGGTTGTTGCGCAGATAACATTAATTCCTGCTCGTTGCCCCTTTATTCTAATTTACCTTTTCTATAAAAACAATGTATAAGCCCAAAGTTGCCTTGTAGCATATATTTTCACCAAAGTAACGTACATATCAGCGTAAAAAGTATGTGTAATTATTTCCTGCTGCAGCTATAGTAAAATACCGTTGGGCTACTGTGGAAAGCTTCCCCGTACTTCATCATATTGAAAATTATGTTTGGAATCATCTGGGCTCAATTTGAGCAAGTTAAGCCGAAGCTGTTGCTAGAGACACCTTATTACATTATATCAAACAGAAAATACCATTAAAAATGAAAAATATCATTTAAAATCATAAATCTAATCTGATAAATTGTTTACATTTGAATGTTGTATACGTTACCTTCTTAAATACCAAACCAAGAAGTCAAAGTAAGTGAATAATCATTGACTCAATTAAAAGGGCATTTTGACAATGCTTTTAAAGTAATAACATTATGTCATAAGCATCTTATCCGTGCCTCTACGCAATATCATCTGATTTTGAAAGGAATCAGTTAAACTGAGTCTGCTATGTTCTTTATCGTGTGTGTTCCTCGCTTCAACATGATCTTCTGGCAAGTCTCTGCAATAATACTGTATTAATGTGAAAGGCCACACCTCAGTATTTTACTGCAATTTTTTTAGAGAGAAACAATATTTATTTCCGTAGATGTTTTCTATTCGCTTCTGAGAAAGCTATAACCTTTCCAAACATGGTCTACTCTTAAAGGAAACATTTTTACAGCAGAAAATTCTTTTAAAAAGGAATGAATCACAAAAAATAACAGCAACCTCTGTTTAACTAAGGAATTTAATTTTGCGACACTGCCAGTGCCACCTAGCACCAGCTAATTCCTTTTTCAAACTGACTCAGAAAGAGCCCAGATGATTCCAAATGACCAGAACATGAAGTACAAGGAAGCATTTCACCTAAGCAACATGCCACATTACACTAGCAGGAGTGGGGTAAAATAACTTTTTCTTTTTAAACTGTTATATACGTTACTTCGTTTTGAATATATTCTATCCGGCCAAAAGTATTTAAACTATGGTTTCATATATTGCTTTTATAGGAAAATGTCATTACAGATAAACAAGTGTAAAAGGTCAACAATCAGAAACTGATTCAACTAGTGCCACAACCCTTTCACAACACCAAACTAAAAATAGTAACATAAAGCATACAACAAGTACTCAAATGGTACTGGTGGGTAGCAAAATATACGTGCGCCCATTCCATGCATATGTCCATAAGTTAGCTTTCATCAAGCATACACAGGCACATAAAAAGTATATTTTTACCTTGTTTCTTTCTGTTTTTATATACACCAGAATGATGGCGAATAAACAGACGAAACAAATCAATTTTTCGAACACTACAGATAAGTGGCCTATACAAACTATAACATCGTTACACAACAACGGATGCATTGCCGTGGAAATTTCACTAATAAATTACATAAGGTGGGTTTAAACTAGTCTAAAGTGCCGTTTTAAAAATATTCTTAACAAAACTAATGAGGTTTAGGTATATTTTGCAGTAACAACACATAATCTCAGCTATTGTTATCAAATAATGGTTACAAACGTTACCTTTCTGAGAACAAAACAGTAAGTTATGATTAGTAAATTTGTTATGGTGTGATAGTTTTAATGTCATTTGCATATTAATGAAAAAAATAAAAGTGTTCTTTGTATAGATTAATTCACGAAGGTTTTTTTTTTCTAGTTTTAGGGCAATCTCATCTTTGCATGTCATGTAAATAACACTGTTTGCCGCCGATTAGTTTATTAAACAATGCAAAAATTTCATTTTACGATAGATAATATACATAAATATCACAACTGCGTTGTTTTAAAATCAGAATGTGAAAAGAGTTTGTTTTTTGTTGTTGTTTTTTCTGGCGGAAATGATAGACGCTTTACGCAAACATTTTTATCTGTTAAGAACGTTACTCTGGCTAAAATGTGTTGTAAGGACAAAAATCATTTTTAAGCTATTGTGTTAAATCATGATTAACATTATCGTTTTGCAAAAGGCCCCAATTTGTCAATTTCAAATTGGTTATTAGCCATTTTTGTATGCACAATTATACGAAAAATGACTTTTCAGCCAAACACAGGGAATAGGTGTAACTGCTCAATAGGACGTGGTTGACAAAGTATAAAGGCTAGAGGTCTCATATTTGTTTTGCTAGAAACGCACTGAAAGGGGCCAATTGAATAGTAAAAATGATCATTTTGGGCCTTTTTGAAATAAAGTCTTTGTAAAAAGCAACACCTTAAGTTCCAATTTTAAATTTTCAAGGGGTACATGATATATTGTAACGAAAGTAACAACACCAAAGTTCTGAACCGTTTTCTGAGCAGCCTTATTTATAACATATTAACTGTTCTTACAGAAAATATGTAGATTTAATACATTTATATAGTTTAAACACATTTCTTATTGACTTCAATAAATATTTTTGATAGTCAAAATTTAAAGGGGTAACGTAAATAACTGACCACTAAAGACTTATGCAAGGTTTGCCAAGGTGGCAAACGCTGAATTTGATAACTAGAGGCCCTGACGATCATTTTGATATATAAAAACAAATGTTACACTCCGTAGACCACTAGCCTTCTTTTCTAGGCCACTTATGCAATCAAATTTGCTCCACTATTTAGAAACATTAGATCTTCATTTGCCCATTCAAGTAGCCCTATATACCAAATATTTTATACCTTAGACTTAAATAGTTTCTGATAAATCCCCTGGTCAAACATTTAGCCGTATAAAAACATAACGCAGAAAAAATGATCTAGCCATAAATTAGGTTAAGGTCAACAGAAGGTCATGATTTGTATAAATTATGATGGGGTCGAGTCCCCCAATGCTACATATCAAGCCACAAGTCATTGAGCCTTTGGTTCTGGAAGAGAACATTTTTGAAGAGTTTTCATTATATATAGGCGTGGCCACCATTTTGTCATGTGATCCAGATCATCTGAACGAACTTTTGTTCCTTTGAAGCAGTGAAACTTCATATGAATTATCACTTTAATCGGCCCAGTGGCTTCAGAAGAAAAAGATGTTTAAAGGTGTTGTCCGGCGACAAAATCCAAGTGACCTTGTTCAAAGGTCAAAGAAAGACCTTGGCCTTTAGCAACATACTATCTTCATTTGCTTATTTAGCTTATCAGATATACCAAATACTATACCTTAGACTGAAATAGTTTCTGAGGAATCTGCTGTTTAAAGCATAACTCACCAAAATTGACCTTGCCATAAATTAGGCGATGTTCAACGTACGGTCATGCTTTGCACAAACTATGATGAGCCCCAGTCCCCGTTGGTACATAAAAAACTACAAGGTAATAGGGCCTTTGGTTCTAGAGAAGCAATTTTTTGAAGGGATTTTCACCATATATGGACATGGTGGTCATGTGATCCAGACCCCGCGAACATATTTTCGTAACCCTATCCTACTGAGGCTACGTATAAAAATTGGCTTTGATTGGCCCAGCGGTTTTGGAGAAGGAGATCTTTGAATATGGTGACTGACGGACGACGGATGCCTGGCTATACTAAAATCCCAAACGTGAGCCCTCAGCTAAGGTGATCGTATAAGCCAACTTACCAATGCCCTTGAAACTTGGTATCTAGCATTGAGTACACAAGTTCTACAAAGATTTTTCAAATGATGACCTTGGTTTGACGATGGCCTTACAATGTTGAATAAGAGACGGTGCTAGAACATAAGATTTCATGGAAAAAATTGAAGATTTTGGCCAAAAAAATGGTATATACGGTCATCCTAATGGGTACATGAAGATTTGTGAGTACAAGAGGTCAAGGTCATTCTTTAACCTTTGGCCCAGGACTCTCATATTTTGACAATTTCAAACATCTTTGCTAAGGCCACTGAGCCAATTGTAACCCCTGACCCAGGACTCTTATATTTTGACGATTTCAAACATATCATCAAATGCCCTGGGCAAACTGTAACAAAGTAAGGTGGAACATTCTGAAGAACTGACACAATTCAATCCCAGATCCAGCCTTAAAACCTTCAGACGCTGAGGGAATGAAAAATTATCCAAATGGTCCCGGTAGGTCACATGATCAAATTGGCCAGCGTGCCCAAATATGAAAACAAAACTTGAAAATCTTCTTCTCCGGAGCCAACTGACTGATCGCCTTGAAACTTGGCACGTAGCAGTGCTACCAAGATTTTTCAACAAGAGCTCCGCTGAGTGAGGCAATATACGCCCGTTGAGGCTTAAAGTTGGAAAGGAAACAAGAAATGAGAGAACTTTGTCAGAAGCTTAAATCTTCAATAATGAGGCAGATACTATAAAGCAAACAAAGCTAATATGAAAATCGTAAACCAAAATTACATAGGGATATATTCCATCAAAACTGAAAGTAGGGTTATTTGTGATCCCGATCAGACTGTCACTGCGCAGAAGCGATGTTAGGCAAGCACTTAATTGACTTTAACCTGTTTAATTATACCTAGTCTATGAATAACATTTAAGTCGGCACACATGAAAGGGCCGAGGTGCCCGATTTATGGTTTTTCAAAGGCGCGCGTGAAGACCCTTCGAGAATTTTGGCATGAAGCTTGCTTAAGGACTATCAGGCTCGTTTTATTTATTTATATTGCTATAATATCATTTCGTTTCGTGGCAGCCGTAAAATGCGGGAAAACCATGGGTTGTATCTTTTCTGTAAACTATCACCCCAAAAGAAGTTTCATCTTACAGGAAAGAATTTGCACATCAGGAACTAATTCTTTCATTTACAAGTAGACCCCTTTTGACGAGGGGCAAAATATGTTATTCGGAATCATCTCTCTGGAAATTTATCAGTTCTCCTTAAAGGCAGAATTGTAAAAAATTTCGAACATCCTTAACTCGCTAGTGACCATCACCCCCCCCCCCCCCCTTGTTTTAACTTGGACAGGTCTATTTTAAGACTCTCGCGATTTGTGGGTTTACAACAAGTATTTGTTTACTGAGCTGTTTATATTTTTTCATACAATTATTTTAGGGCATATATTTTCATTTAATCTATAAATTATCGTTTTTAAAGACAGCATGAACAGAAAGGCAATGAAATGCATAGTATTTATTTCCGTTTCCGTGACAAGATACTATTATAGCAACTTTTGGCGTTCGATTGGTAATGAGAGTGCGCATGCCCGAAAATACAACAATGGTAGGAACTCTTGTTCGATTCGAAGTGGGCCAACATAAAACATATCTCACACAGCAAACAAAGTGGGGACACTCCTAGTGAAAAGAATTTGCTCCTTTGGGAGCTAATTCTTTTCTTTTTTTTTTTGGGGGGGGGGGGGGGGCGGGGGGGGGGGGGGCAAGGCCTGACTAAAATTGAGTAAGGTGACAAACATAAAACTTGTTAAGTTGCCTCCCACGAAAGCAAGAACCCAGGTAGCTCAGTAGGTTAAGCGCTGACCTGCTGATCTAGCGGTTTCGGGTTCGAGCTTTGCTGTATGAGGGAATCTTTTCAGTCTTAAACGGGGTTCTGGTGTACATACTAGAAAATGTTATAGTGAGAATTGGGTACTTTAAGGGGAGGCAACTCTGTCATTTATATGTTTGCTCCCTTTTTGAGGGGTCAGGTCTAAAAGAAAGGAATTTCTGTCCGAAAGGAGTGGTTATCATCTCAGAAGGGCTATGTTATTCAGGAAAGCAAACAGGAAGTGGCAAAAGTTGACCCCCTAGTAAAAATGGCAAAAAAAACATGGAGGTATTACCATACATCGTAACAGGTTTTCTTTTATACTTTTCAATGAATTATAGAGATTTCTCAGTGAAATCGAAACTGATAATCTCACTGTTTCAAACAGTGAAATTATCACTTTCGATTTCACTGTTTCAGAAATAGGATTTTTGTGAAATAGCCTCAAGTTTTTTGTTGATTAAATGGCTAAAGCTTATCTGGCTTGACAAAAATTACGTCATGCATGTTTGCACGTCATTACGACGTTAATGACGTCACTCAAAGCGCCAACGTAACATTGGTACTGCACGCGACGTCAGGCCGCCTAAGTCTCCTGTAGGCATTCTTTCTTGGCATATTTTTGGAGATCTGTTTATCTAAATGATATTTGAAGCTATTTTTTAGTTGCAAACTTTGTTTACAACCAATATCATACCCAATAAACACGCTGGAAGCATCAAATTTGACGCAAAACGACTAGAAAAAAAGTTGTATTTCTGTCGTGACGGCTGACGCTCTTGAATAAACAGAGTTATTGCGATTTTCAAGCATAAAAGAAATAGAAAATTTGACTTTTTCGGTGTAAGATGAATTTTTATTTCACTCATGAACACCTAAAGTGGTATTTTCACTCGTGGCTTCGCCACTCGTGAAAATACTGCTTTTGGTGTTCATTCGGTGAAATAAAAATCGATCTTACAATGGAAAAGTCAAATATCCTCTATTTATTTTGCATAATATATAAAGTTTTTTTCTCTGGCCGTGTATGTGTGAGGGGGAGGGCAGTTTAGACCCTGATCTGCTGTCGTGTTCTCAGGTAATGGTCTATGTCTTCACTGTTTGTCAACCTCCATTGATTGGGTCTAGAGTAGAATAAGGTTCATCATATACTTAATGCTTAAAGACTTTTCATAAATCATGATATTTGTATTTCAAGTATACCTTAGTGATGTTTCAGCAATGGATTTTGACGCCACATTCATGATGTTATGAAATTCGTGATGTCATGACATCGTGGAGTTGTCAGTGCTACGTCAAAAAGAAAAACATCAACATAGCATACTGATGGTAATAAGAAATATGGCAAGAAGATAGAAGAGAAATCCGTGATGAAGGGGGTAATACGCCGAAAATTTGGTGTGGTGGCACATAAAGAGCTAGAATCAGTACAATGGGTTAAAATGTACAATCCCTTAGGATTTCAATATCAAAGAATAATACCAATTTGTTTACCGTTTCTGTCGACCGATCCAGAATTGTGCAAAGTAGTGTCAAACGAGAATTCGGTCGACAACATAAATTATGGTAGATGACACTTTTGTTCATGACCGTCGACCGAGATGTCGATTGCATAGATCGACAGCCACTTTTGTAAGTAAGATAACTGACTGGCTCGGTCGACAGCACCGACAGGAAAATCCGTGTTACCTCCGTGATTTTCGCGCCTTACATTTTGAGCCGCTATTTCTTTATTAAACCGCTTAGCAGTTACTCTTATCATTCCCGTTTTTCATTGCAGAAATGTAGTACTTAAAACAAAATAAAACCATTCAGAATCCGTGTTGTCTATTGAAAACAAATTATGGGGTTCGTCATACCGCTTCTTAATAACGATCAACTTGCAAAAAGAATATTTGTTTGTTTTTCTTTTATTGTCAGAAAAAGCCCAAAAGTTACAACAATACTTAAAGGACGGGTATGATAAGAACAAGTTAAACGTCCCCGTGTTGCTAAGCTGTCACGGGCTCCCAGTCTCAGAGATATTCGCACCAGTTATCCTCACTAAAGAAGCGGGAGAAAGTGAAAATGTACGCTTTTATAAAGCACTGTTCTTTAAAGACAATGACAGGCGAAAGAAAATATTTTTACTGGGTAAGGCGGGGGCTGGGAAGACTACATTCTGCAAACATCTAACAGATATATGGTGCAGTGCTAAAGTATCCCCACAGTTTGTCGATGCCGAGGTTTTGAAGAAGTTTCGCTACCTATTTCATGTGGCATGCAGGTTTGCTGAAGCATCAGAATCAATATTTGACATGATCTGTTATCAGTTATTCCATAAAAAAGATGTTGAGATGATAAAGTTTGCGTGTGAAGTACTGAAGAATACACCTGATGAATGTCTTGTGGTGGTAGATGGTATCGATGAATGGAAAGGTTCGGCTAGTGAGGAAACGGGTAAAAGAGGTGATATTCCTGGTCTTCCCAGCAGTGAGGGGCTCGAAGATTGCGTTGTATTGTTCACATCCCGGCCAGAGAGAATTCATATGTTACCAACAAAACTTGATAAGACTTGCAATGTTTTGGAATTGCACGGAATACAAAATTCTACACAGTTGATACGTTCTATATTAGAAGAAATGGAGGATCCTCACCCAGTAGAGTCTTGCGACAAGTTTTTATCACAGATTGAAGAAAGTAACATGGATGATCTGATACAATTTCCCCTAATGCTGATTAATGCACTTAATATCTGGGACATGAACAAAACCCTAAGCAGTTCAAAGTGTGTAAATTACAGCAATATGGTGGAGGGATTATTTTCACGTGCAAAGGATGCAAAACGAATAGCAGAACCTGGGCAAGGAAGAAGACAGAAAACCTCTGTTGAACTACCTGCTAAACTACCTGATTGCTTTCTTCACGCGGATTTGTGCAAGCAAAATACAACCCTTATCATTAACCTCGGTAATTTAGCATTTGACCTACTGTTCGGAGCTGATCAAAATTCGTCACTTATGTTTTCAGAACAAAAAACCCGGAAGTATTTAACCGAGATCGAACTTAAAACTTGTTTAGCTGTAGGAATTTTGTCCAAAGCACAAACAATTAGCAGGAGTATTAGGAAAGTTGCCAGTTTTTCATTTTGTCACAAAACATTTGAGGAATTTCTGGGGGCATTGTGGTTATCAACGGAGCAGTGTAACATACAGCAGATTAAAAGTATTGATACTTTGCTTGACAACGCAGTTTGTATACGGTTTTTGTGCGGATTATCTCCCAATGCCGGTGACAGGTTCTGGCAATACATTGTTGAAGAGGTGATGGAAAAGGATGAGGAAGTAACTAAAGTCCGATTAGGAGATTATAAGTACAGTTCGAAAAACAAAGTCAAGACATTACAGGAATTGGTACTGGAGTGTATCAGAGAAGCCCGGAACGCTGACTTGGAGCAACACCGACAGCTTTATTATTTCATTCCTGACATTTATATAGATGAATACACTGATGAAAGGGACATTACTCTGATTAACGATTTGGTGGAGAAATTTGTGGCTGACATCAAATCTTTAACACTATATAAGGATAAGGAAACACCATTTGACATAGTTACATCTATGAAGAAAATGCAGTCAGCCATTAGTATAAGCCTTGTTGGAAACTACGAAGACAAACCGGCAGTGGCTGTGTTGGAGTTGCCAGATCAGCTAAAGGTACTATCAATTGAGCAATGGGACACAACTCCTGAAATAGAGTTACCCAAATATCTCACAATATTAACTTTAAAAGATATCTATCTGTCCCACAGTGGCATAGAACAGATGTTAACATGTCTCCATGATTCTTCTACCTTACGGTACTTGCATCTTGATGACCTGGAGTGTACTGATCATGGTGTCAGTTGTTGTTTTCCAGAGCTGGATCTACAGAGACATCACTTGTTAGAGACAGTGAAACTTTTCTTGCTTTCTGTTAAGAGTGTGCTGCTGCCTGGTCAAGGGACAATTCCCTTACCTCTCACAACATTAACTGTTTTTGACATTGAACTGTCACACAGTAGCATAGAAGAGTTGTTTTCCAGTCTCCGTGTTTCGTCTACCTTACGGTACTTATGTCTTGTGAGACTGCACTGTAGAGATCATGATGGCAGTTGTTGTCTCCTAGCACTGGATCTACAGAGACATCGCTCGTTAGAGGAAGTGGAGCTGGTGGGATTATCTGTTGAGAGTGTGCTGCTGCCTGGTCAAGGGACAATTCCCTCATCTCTTAAAAGTTTAACTGCTAAATACATTAAACTGTCACACAGTGGCATAGAAGAGTTGTTTTCATGTGTCCGTGTTTCGTCTACCTTACGGTACTTATATCTTTGGTTGCTGCACTGTAATGATCATGGTGAAAGGTGTTATCTTCCAGCACTGGATCTACAGAGACATCACTCGTTAGAGACAGTGAACCTGGACAGTTTATCTTTTGAGAGTGTACTGCTGCCTGGTCAGCTGGAGAGACAGCAGATATCAGACATAGACATGGTGCATGTTTACATGTCTACCCAGAAGAGGTGGAGAAGCTGCCTATATAGTCTCCCTCATCTACCATACAGACTGAAGTGGGTCTGCAGAGTTGTAATATAAACGACGACCACAGGTCATATATCCGCTCCTGTTCTCACTTCACAGTGACACACGATTATTTAAACTTTAAGTTCGAGACAAAACAGGGTCAGTGATGTGTTGTAATACAGACAGTCATCAAGTCATATATCCTCTCTTGTTCTCACTGGATAGTGGTGTTTACTACTTGGCTAATTTCAAGAAAATAATGCTTGAAAATTGAAATATCCGTTGCTTTGCCGAAGAGATACCTTACAGCATGTGCATACAGTGAAGACTCAGATCAGCCTGCGCATCCGCGCAGTCTGATCAGAGTCTGCACTGTTAGCATGAACAAGATATATATCCTGGGTAAAATAGTCGAAAGGAAACGTCAATCTTCTGATAAGCAGGCTTATCTTTAACACTTGCGGAATGCCATTGGCTTAAGGTCTATTTTCACTAGATGTGTATCGTATAATTAAGGTGAATGGGTACACTTTCACGGGAAGCAACTTTGCCATTCTCGTTTTTGCCTCCCATTTCAATAGAAGTCAATTTTTAAAGAAAATAATTTGCTCCCCTAGGTGCAAATTCTTTCCTTTAAGTGTAGATCTCATTTTGAAAGGACTTCGTCATCCAGTGAAGCAAACGGGAAGTCACAAACTTGCCCCCTTTTTAATAGATACTGTAAAAACATGAACTATTCCCATACACCAGGCTTGAAAACAAAAAAGGATCTAGCAACCAAAGAACTACATATGGCATGTGTTTAACATAAAAGGAAATGAAACGCCAGTTCTTTGAAAAGTATGCTAAAATCTGAATATTTGCAGAAAGCAATAAGCTTAAGGTTTTTCCGAGATGCTAATCATATTGTTAAAACTAGAAGACAAACTTACCAGGACCATCGCCATATGAACTACATTGAGACAGATGCGAGTGGAGCGTGATTAACATTAGTGAAGCCATACAGACAGTGGAGTGTGTTTAAAATAATTGGAACCATACAAAGACTGAAGGGTGTTTTATATTAGTGGAACCAAACAGACAGTGAAGCATGTTTAATATTAGTGGAACCACACAGACAGTGGAGTGGGTTTAACAGTTTTGGAACAATACAGACAGTGGAGTGTGTTTAAAATTAGTGTCAACATACAGACATTGGAGTGGGTAAACAATATTGGAACCATGCAGACAGTGGAGCGTGTTTAGTGGAACCATACATACAGTTAAGCGTGTTTAACATTAGTGTAACCATAGAGACAGTGGAGCGTGTTTGAGTGGAACCATACAGACAGTGGAGCGTGTATAGTGGAACCATACAGACAGTGGAGCGTATTTAGCATTAGTGGAACCATAGAGACAGTGGAGCGAGTTTAGTGGAACCACACAGAAAGTGGAGCGTGTTTAGTGGAACCATACAGACAAAGTAGCGTGTTTAACATTAGTGGAACCATACAGATAGTGGAGCGTGATTAGTGGAAACATACAGACAGTGGATCGTGTTTAACATTAGTGGAACCATACAGACAGTGGAGCGTGTTTAGCGGAACCATACAGACAGTGTAGCGTGTTTAGTGGAACCATACAGACGGTGGAGCGTGTTTAACATTAGTGAAACCATACAGACAGTGGAGCGCGTTTAGTGGAACCATACAGACGGTGGAGCGTGTTTAGTGGAACCATACAGACAGTGGAGCATGTTTAGTAGAACCATACAGACGGTGGAGCGTGTGTAACATTAGTGGAATAATACAGACAGTGGAGTGTGTTTAGTGAAACCATACAGACAGTGGAGCGTGTTTAGTGGAACCATATAGACAGTGGAGCGTGTTTAGTGGAACCATACAGACAGTGGAGCGTGTTTAGTAGAACCATACAGACGGTGGGGCGTGTTTAACATTAGTGGAACCATACAGACAGTGGAGCGTGTTTAGTGAAATCATACAGACAGTGGAGCGTGTTTAGTGGAACCATACAGACAGTGGAGCGTGTTTAGTAGAACCATACAGACGGTGGAGCGTGTTTAACATTAGCGGAACCATACAGACAGTGTAGCGTGTTTAGTGGAACCATACAGACGGTGGAGCGTGTTTAACATTAGTGGAACCATACAGACAGTGGAGCGTGTTTAGTGAAACCATACAGACAGTGGATCGTGTTTAGTGGAACCATACAGACAGTGGAGTGTGTTTAGTGGAACCATACAGACAGTGGAGCGTGTTTAGTGGAACCATACAGACAGTGGAGCGTGTTTAACATTAGTGGAATAATACAGACAGTTGAGCGTGTTTATTGGAACCATACGGACAGTGGGGCGTGTTTAACATTAGTGGAATAATACAGACAGTGGAATGTGTTTAAAATTAGTGGAACCATACAGACATTGGAGTGGGTAAACACTAAACAATATTGGAACCATGCAGACAGTGGCGCGTGTTTAGTGGAACCATACAGACAGTGGAGTGGGTAAACAATATTGGAACAATGCAGACAGGGGAGCGTGTTTAGTGGAACCATACAGACAGTGGAGCGTGTTTAACATTAGTGGAACCATACAGACATTGGAGTGGGTAAACAATATTGGAACCATGCAGACAGTGGAGCGTGTTTAGTGGAACCATACATACAGTTAAGCGTGTTTAGTGGAACCATACATACAGTTAAGCGTGTTTAACATTAGTGTAACCATAGAGACAGTTGAGCGTGTTTACCATTAGTGGAACCATACAGTGGAGCGTGTTTAGTGGAACCATACAGACGGTGGAGCGTGTTTAACATTAGTGGCACCATACAGATAGTGGAGCGTGTTTAACATTAGTGGAACCAGTGTGGTAGTGGAGTGAGTTCAATAGTACTTGAACCATAAAGACAGTGGAGCGTGTTTAGAATTAGTGGAACCATAGTGATAGTGGATTGAGTTAAACAGTACTGGAACCATAACGACAGTGAAGCGTGTTTAGTGTACGTTGATTCAAATGAACAGTAGAGTATGTTAAACATGTGGAACTATACTGACAATAGAGGGTGTTAAACATTATAGGAACCATTCTGACAGCTGAAGTGGAGCTTCATTTACATTAGTGGAAGCATACTGACACTGAACATATAAACTACATCGTAACAAATGACAGTGGTGCGTGCTTAATATTAGTGGAAGCATACTGACACTGAACATATGACCTACGTTGTGACAAATGATAGAAGGGCATGTTTAACATAAGTGGAACCATACTGACAATGGTCTTGTACACAACAGTGTGACAAATGACAGCGGAGCGTGTTTTAACATAACGGGAAACATACTGGCACTGAGCATATGAACAACATTGTGACAAATGACTATAGAGCGTATTAAACATTAAGGAAACCATATTTACACTCACCATATAAACTTCATTATGGCAAATGACAGTGGAGAATGTTTAAGAATAGTGGAACCATACCGACATTCAGGTATGTTTGACATTTGAGGAACCATACTGACAGTGGAGCATGTTTATCATTACTGGAACCATACAGACAGAGAAGCATGTTTTACATATGAAGAAAACCATGATGACAGCGAAGCGTGTTAAAAATAAGTCGTTTAAGTGGAATGAAACCATACTGGCACTGAACATAGGATCTACGTTGTGACTAATGACATGGAAGCGTGTTTAACATTAGTGGAACCATACTGACAGTGGAGCGTGTTTTATGTTTGTTGAACCATTCTGACGGTGGAATGTTTCCATATTTCATATAAACATTACTGTGACCAATAACAGAGGAGCATGTTTAGTTTTAGGGCAAGCATACTGACAGTGGACTGTTGTGGAAATTATAGGAACCATACTAAGAGTGGAGCAGGTTAAACATCATTGGAACCATACTGACAGTGGTGCATGTTTAACATGTGTGTTTCTATACTGAAAGGACCGTGTTAAACATAAGTGGAACCATACTGACAGTTGAATATCATTTAACTTAGTGGAACAATACTGAAAGTTGGGCATGTTCTGCATTGTTGGATCCATACTGACATTGGAACAAGTTTTACATTAATGGAACCATACTGACAGTTGTTTGGGTTTTAACCAAATGGAACCATACTGAAGTGGAGTGTGTTTTGCATTTGTGGAACCATATTAGCAGCTGAGCGTGTTAAGTGAAACCATACTCACAGAAGAGCGGGCTTACAGTGGTGCACATATAACATTAGTGGAACCAGATTGACTGCGGAACGCATTTAACATCAGTGGAACCATACTCACAGTGTTGTAAATTATAGGAACCAAAATGAAGTGGAGTATGTTTAACATTAGTGGGACAATACTGATAAAGGAGCATGTTTAACATGCCTGGAACTAAACAAGCAGTGGAGCATACATACAGTTGCGTGTGTTTAACATTAGTTAAACCTTATTGACACTGAAGTGTGTTTAACATAAGTGGAATCATGCAGACAGTTGAGCATCATACACAAAAGGTCAACAATACAGTCGTTTGAGCACGTTTAACAGTCGTTTGAGCACGTTTAACATTATTGGTAACATACTGATGGTCGAGAGTGTTAATCATTAATGGAAGCATGCTGACACTGAACATGTAAACTGCATTGTCAGAAATGAAGTAGGAGCGCACTGACACTAGGCATACAGACTACACTCTGACAAATGATAGTAGGGCGTGTTTAACAGTAGTGGAATTATACTGACACAGAACATATGAACTATATTGTGACTAATGTCAGTGGAGCATGTTGACCGTTTATACTAAAACTCACCATATAAACTGCATTGTGTCAAGGAGCATGTTTAACAAAAGTGGTACCATACAAACAATGGAGTATCATTAAAATTTGAGGAACCAAACTGACAGTAAAGTATGGTTATCATAAGTGGAACCATACTTAAAGTAAAGCAAAGCATATTGAACATTGGTATAATGACATGCGTTTAACGTTAGTGGAACATAATGACAGTGGAGCGAGTAAACATTAGAGGGATCCATTCTGATAGTGGAGCATGTTAAACATTAAGGGAACCAAATTGACAGCGTCGTATGTTTAACATAAGTGGCACCATACTAACTGTGAAGCGTGCTTAATAACGAAGAACCATACTGACAGTTGAGAGTGTTAAACATACGTGGAGCTATACTGAGCGTGGGACGTGTTAAACATTAGTGGAACCAAACTGAGAATGATGCATGTTCAACATTAGTGGAACTATACTGACAGAGTAGTGTGTGTAACATTAGTGTAACTATAATGACAATGGGACCATACAAACAGTAGACGAAACATCAGGACAGCTGCCAACATACTGAAAATGGAGCGGGTTTAACATTAGTAGAACTAAACTTACAGTGGAGCGTGTTAAACGTTGTCAAACACTATTGACAGCGGAGTGTGTTTACCATCTGTGGAACCATACTGAGAGTGGATTTTTACACTTGTGGAACTATACAAACAAAATCACTGTGACAAATCACAGAGGAGCATGTTTTGTATAAGTGGAACCATACTGACAGTGGACTGTGTTCAACATTAGAGGAACCAAACTAAATGTGGAGCATGTTCAACATTATTTGAACTATACTGACGGTGGAGCATGTTGAACATTAGTGAAACTAAACTAAAAATAGAGTATGTTCAGCATTAGCGGAACCATACAGAATGAGGGCGTGTTTAATATTAGAGGAACCATACTGACAGTGTTTAACATAAATGGAGCCACACTGACAGACAAGCTTGTCTGTCATTTGAGGAATCATAATGACAGTAGAGCGTAATAAGCATTAATGGAAATACACTTAAGGTGGAGCATGATTAACATTTATGAAAAAAATACTGACAGTGGAGTGTGTTAAACAACTGTGGAACCATACTGGCAGTGGTGCATCTCTAATATTCTTGAAAGCAAACTGAGAGTAGTGCATGTTCAAGAGAAATGGAATCAAACTGAAAGAGCGTGTAAAACATAAGTGGAACCATACAGACAGTGGATTTTGTTAAACATTAGTGGAAGAACACTGACAGTCGAGTTTGTTTTGCTATATGGATCCAACCTAATAATATTAGTTTAACCATTCTAACAGGGGATTGAGTTTAATTCAAATGGAACAAAACTTACAGCGGAGTGTGCTTTACATAAGTGGAATTTATTTACAGTTAACGTGTTAGTGGAACCGCACTCACAGTAGACGGTGTTTACAGTGGAGCAAGAATAACATTAATGGAACAATAATGACAGGGGAGGCATTTAACATTGGGGGAACTATACTTACAGTGGTAAAGGTTATAAGAGCCATAATGACAGTAGAGTATGTTTAACGGTAGTGGAACAATACTGACAGTGGCGCATGGGTAACATTAGGGGATTTTAGCTAACAATGAAGCGTGTTAATCATTAATGAACACATACTGATAGAGGAGTGTGTTCAATATTTGATGTACCATAATGAGAAAGGATCGTGTTAAACATTAGTGGAACCATACAGGCAGTGGAGCGTGTTGAACAATAATATCAGTGGAGTGTGTTTAACAATGTTGACAATAGAGCGATTTTACCATTTCTAGACCCTAATGACAGTGGGTGCGTTAAACATCAGCGGAATCATACAAACTTTCGAGCATGTTTAAACTGAGTGGAACCATATTGCCAGTGGGCCGTGGCCAACAAATGAAGATCCACACTGACCGTGACGTAAGTTAAACAAAACTTGAATCTTAATGACAGTTGAAAGTGTTTAACATCAGTGGAACCATACTTACTGTGGAGCGTACTGACATTGGAGTTTGTAACTTATTTGTAGATCTATACTACCAGTTGAGATTTTAACATTAGTGAAAGCATACTGACACTCGCCATAACAACTACATTGTGACAAACGACAGAGTGACAGAGGAGCATGTTTAACATTAGCTGACCATACTATCAGTGGAATGTATTTATCATTACAGGAACCATACTGCCAGTGGAGCATGTTCATCATTAGTACAATTATACTGACAATGGACCATGTTAAACATAAGTGGAACCAAACTGAAAGTAGTAAATATTTAACATTAGTTGAAATAAACTGAAACTGCAGCGTATTTTATTTTAGCGGAACCATACATATAGATGATCGAGTTGAATAAAGGTGGAGCCAAACTGACAATAAATCATGTTTAACAAAAGAGGAACCATACTGAGACTGGGTCTTGTTTAACATTGATGGAACTATACTTACAGTGGAGCGTGTAAACAATACTGACAGTGGCGTATGTTTTACATAAGTGGAACCAAACTGAGAGAGGCGCGTGTTGAACATTGGTGGAACTGCATTATGAATAATGGAGCGTGTTAAGTATAAGTGGATATTTTAACTCTCACCATATAAACTACATTGTGACTATTGACACAGGAGCATGTTTAACTAAAGCAGAACCATACAAACAGTTGAGCATGTTTAACATTAGAGAAACCAGACTGACAGTGGGCCATGTTTATCACTATTGGAACCATACTAACAGTAAAAATACATTACATTACTATAACAATGATGCCAGTGAAATGTGCTTAACATAAGTGGAATCACAATAACAGTGGAGCGAGTTAATCACAAGAAGAACAATACTGACAGTGGAGCACGTTACACATTAGAGGAATCGTACTGACAATGTTGTGTGTTTAACATTAGTGGAACCATAGAGAAACCATACTGATAGTGGAGAAAGAGGAGAGGTACAATACTAACAGTGGAGCGTTTTAACACTATACTGAGAGAGGATCATGTTTAACATTAGTACAACCATACTGACAATGTAGTGTGTTAAACATAACATAAACAATACTGACAGTCAAGTTTGGATAGCATTGGTAGAAACATACTAACTGTGGAGCATGTTTAACATTAGTGGAGCCTTACTGACAGTGGAGTGCGTTTAAACCCAGTGGAACGATACTGATAGTAAAGTGTGTTTAACATTTGTGGAACCATTTCTACAGTTGAGCATGTTTAGTGGAACGATACTCAAAGTACAGCATATTAAACATGAAAGGAGCCATAATAACAATGGAATGTGTTTACAATTAGTGGAACAAAACTGACAGAGAGGGGTGTATAGCATTGGTGGAACTATACTGACGGATGAGGATGTTTAACATTAGTAGAACCATACTGAAGGTAGACCGTGTTGTGCATTTAAGGAAACATAATGACTGTGTAGTTCTTTTAACATTACTGGAACCATTCTGACAATGGATCCTGTTTAACATTAGTCTTACCATTATCTTTATGGATCGTGTTTAATGTGACTGGAGCGATAATGACAGTGCAGCGTGTTGAATATAAGTGGAACCATAATAATAGTGGTGTGTGTTTAACATTAGTGGACCAATAATGACAGTGGAGAGTTGATCGTATTTAACAATAGTGAACCATACAGAAAATAAACAGTGTGTAACAAAAGTGCAAGCATAACGACAGTGGAGTATGCTTTTCATTAGTGGAGCCATACTGACAGATAAGCAGGTTTAATTTTAGCGGAACCTCACTGAAAATAAAACGTGTTTATCATAAGTGGAACCATACTAACAATAGAGCATGTATAACGTAAGTAGAGCAATAATGACAGTTCAGCGTGCTTAACATAAATAGAACAAAACTCAGTCTTATAGAAATCATTATGACAGTTCAGCATGTTTAACATAACAGGAACCAAACTCACAGTATTATAGGATCCATTATGCCAGTGCAGTATGTTTACCTTTAGAGGAACAAAACTGAGAGTGGGGCATTTTGAGCACTAGTGGAACTATACCAACCGAGGAGCGTGCTGAACATTAAGAAAACCATAATGACAGTGGAGTGTTTATAGCAAACCGACACCATAATGACATTGGATCGTGTTTAACATTGGTGTAACCACAATGACAGTAGAGTGTGTTCAACAATATTGAATCCATACTGACAATGGAGCATGTTAACAATCAGTGGGACCATAATGATAGTGGAGTGTTTTAAACATGAGTGGAACCATACATACTGTGGAGCATGTTCAGCATTAGTGGACCCATATTGACAGTGGAGCGAGCTTAACGTTAGAGGAACCATACTGACAGTCGAATGCGTCAAATATAAGTGGAACCATAATGAAAACCTTAGTTGAACCATAGAGAAAGGAGCTTGTATAATATTAGAAACCATTTTGACAGTGAAGAAGCGTTTTAACACAAGAGGAACCATACTGACAGTGGAGCATGTTTTACATTTACAGAACCATATAAACAGTGAAGCGCGTTAATGGAACCATAATGACAGTGGAGTGAGTTTTACATTAGATGACAGCGGATCGTGTTTAACATTAGTGGAACCATAATGACAGTGGAGTGCGTTTTACATTAGAGGCACAATAATGACAGCGGATCGTATTTAACAGTGGAGTGTGTGTTTACATTATTGAAACCATACTTACAATGGAGCATTTTTTATATTAGTGAAACCATAATGACAATCGAGTATGTTTAACATTGTTGGAACCACAGTGACAAAGGAGCGTGTTGAACATGTTTGGAACCATAATGAAAGTTGAGCGTGTTAACACTACTGGAGCCACACAGACAGTGGAGATTGTTTAACATACGTCAAACCGTACTGACACAGTCTGACAGTGGACTGTATTTAACTTTAATGGAAACATACTTACTGTTGTGCATGCTAAACATAAATGACAGTGGAACATGCTAAGCACTAGTGGGACCATGATGACTGTTGAGAGTGTTTCATTAGTTCATTAGAGGCTATATAATGACAGCGGATCGTATTAAAAATTAGTGGAACCAAAACGACAATAGAGCATGTTTAATAATATAGGAACCATAATAAAACTTGAGCTCGTTTTACATTACTGAGACCATACTGACAATGCAGCGATTTTATCATTAGTGGAACTGTAATGACAGTGGGTGTTTAACATTGTTGGGACCATAGTGATAAAGGAGCGTGTTGAACATTATTGGAACTATAATAACAGTGCAGCATGCTTAACATTAGTGGAACCATACAGATAGTGGAGAGTGTTTAACATACGTCAAACCATATTGACTGTTTATCACCGGTGGAACCATTATGGCGGTTGAATGTGTTAACATTAGTGGGAACAAACTGACAATTGAGCGTGTTAAAGATCAGTGGAGCCATATTGACAGTGAATCCTGTTTATCCTCAGTTGAACTATACATACTGTGGAGCATGTTTAAAACCATTTGAACTATATTTACAGTGGTGCATGTTTTACAATAGTGGAACCATACTGACAGTGGAGTGGGTATAACATGAGTGGATAGATAATGACAGTGGAGTGTGTTTAACACTATTGGAACCATTATGACATAAGAACTTGTGCAACATTAGAGAAACCATACAAACATTGAGCGTGTTTGAAATTAGTGAAACCAAACTGACAATGACTTGAGTTTAACTTTATTGGAGTATGCTAAACATTAGTGGAACCATAATGAATGTGGAGAAATTTTTACATTAATTCAGCCATACTGACAGATAAGCGTGTTTTACATTATTTGAACAATACTGACAAATAAGCGTGTTTAACATTATTGGAACCATAATGACAGAGGAGTTTGTTTATCATCAGAGGCGCAATAAAGATAATGTATCGTGTTGCACATTAGTGGAACCACAATAACCGTGGAGCGTGTTTAACATTTGTGGAACCATAATGACTTTGAACGTGTTTAGCGCTATTTTATCAACAATGAAGGTTAAGTGTGTTAAACATAAGTGGAATCATACTGACAATGGCAAGTGCTTAACAATATAGGAGCTATAATCAAACTGGAGCTTGTTTTACATTACTGAGACCGTACTGACAATGCAGCGATTTATCATTAGTGGAACCGTAATGACAGTGGGTGTTTAACATTGTTGGAAACATAGTGATAAAGGAGCGTGTTGAACATTATTGGAACCATAATAACAGTGGTGTGTGCTTAACATTAATGGAACCATACAGATAGTGGAGAGTGTTTAACATACGTCAAACCATATTGACTGTTTATCACTGGTGGAACCATAATGACAGTTGAATGTGTTAACATTAGTGGAAGCCAACTGACAAAATTGAGAGTGTTAAAGATTAGTGGAGCCATACTGACAGTCGATCCTGTTTATCCTAAATTAAACTATACATACTGTGGAGCATGTTTTCCACTAGCTGATCTATGTTTACAGTGGTGCATGTTTAACAATAGTGGAACCATACTGACAGTGGAGTGGGCATAACATGAGTGGATAGATAATGACAGTGCAGTGTGTTGAACATTATTTAAACCATTATGAAATAAGAACTTTTGTAACATTAGAGAAACCATACAAACATTAAACGTGTTTTAAATTAGTGAAACCAAACTGACAATGATTTGAGTTTAACTTTATTGGAGTATGCTAAATATTAGTGGCACCATAATTAAAGTGGAGGAACTTTTTGCATTAGTGGAACCATAATAACAGTGGAGTGTGTTTTACATAATTGGAACCTAACTGATAAATAAGCGTGTTTAACATTATTGGAACCATAATGACAGAGGAGTTTGTTTAATATAAAAGGCACAATAATGATAGTGTATCGTGTTGAACATTAGTGGAAACACAATTGCATTGGAGCGTGTTTAACATTTGTGGAACCATCATGACTGTGAAGCATGTTTAGCGCTGCTCGACCCACATTGAAGGTGGACTGTGTTAAACATTAGTGGAATCATACAGAAAATGGCAAGTGTTTAACAATATAGGAACCATAATAAAACAGGAGCTTGTTTTACATTACTGAGACCATACTGACAATGCAGCGATTTTATCATTAGTGGAACCGTAATGACAGTGGGTGTTTAACATTGTTGGAAACATAGTGATAAAGGAGCGTGTTGAACATTATTGGAACCATAATAATAGTGCAGCATGCTTAACATCAGTGGACTCATACAGATAGTAAGAGTGTTTAACATACGTCAAACCATATTGACTGTTTATCACTGGTGAAACCATAATGACAGTTGAATGTCTTAACATTATTGGAAGCAAACTGGCAATTGAGCGTGTTAAAAATCAGTGGAGCCATATTGACAGTGAATCCTGTTTATCCTAAGTTGAACTATGCATACTGTGGAGCATGTTTAAAACCAGTTGAACTATATTTACAGTGGTGTATGTTTTACAATAGTGGAACCATAATGACAGTGAAGTGGGCATAACATGAGTGGATAGATAATGACAGTGGAGTGTGTTTGACATTATTGGAACCATTGTGACATAAGAACTTTTGTAACATTAGAGAAACCATACAGACAGTGAGCGTGTTTTAAATTAGTGAAACCAAACTGACAATGACTTGAGATTAACTTTACTGAAGTATGTTTAGCATTAGTGGAACCATAATGAAAGTGGAGAATGTTTTGCATTAATGGAACCATAATGACTGTGAAGCATGTTTAGCGCTACTCGAACCACAATGACGGTGGAGCGTGTTAAGCATAGATGGAACAATTACACTGACATTAGCAAGTGTTGAACATCAGTGGAATCATACTAACAGTAGAGCCTGTTTAACGTTAGTGGAACCATACAGACTTCGGAGCGTGTTTAACATTAGGTGAATCATAATATCGGTGTGCGTGTTTGACAATAGTGGGAGCATACTGACACTGGAGTATGTTTAACTTGAAAATTGATATATACAGGCATCTTAATGAGTTCATGAGAACATGAAAATGTGTGCATACAACAGGTCAAGGTCATTATTTTGACAATTTCACAGATCACCTCAAAAACCACTTGGCTGATTGTTACCTCATTTCATATAGAGCCTCCAAGGGCTGAGGGAACGAAATTTTGTTCAAATGGTTCAGGTCACATGACCAACATAGCCGCCATGCCCATATATGGTGAAAACCTTTAAAAGTCTTCTCCTTCAGAACCAGTTGACTGATGAACTTGAAACTTGGTATGTAGCATCAAGTACCTGAGTACTACCAAGATTCTTCAAAGGTGACCTTGGGTTGACCTTGACCTTTTTACGGCAAGGTTAAATATGGAATAATGCTAGAACATAAGATTTCAAAAATGGTTTTAAAAGTCTTGGCCTAAAAGTTGATATATGCAGTTTTCTTCATGGGTACATGATGATTAGTGAGTAAAAGAGGCCAATGTCATTGTTTGACCCTTACTCCAGGACTCTTGTATTTTGACAATTTCAAATATATCTTAAATAGCCACTTGGCCGATTGTAATAAAATTTCATATAGAGCCTCCAGGGGCTGAATGAACGAAAATTTGTTCAAATGGTCCAGGTCACAAGACCAACATGGCTGTCATGCCCATATATGGTAAAAACCTTTATAGATCTTGTTCTTCATAACCAATTGACTGGTGAACTTGAAACTTTTTATGTAGCATCAAGTACCTGGGTGCTACCAAGATTGTTCAAATGATGACCTTGGGTTGACCTTGGCCTTTTATGGTCAAATATAGGAAAATAATACTGCATAAGATTTGATGAAAAGTTTTGAAGACGTTGGCAGAAAAGTTGGTAAATACAATCATCTTAATGAGTACTTGAATATTTGTGCGTACAAGAGATCCAGGTCATTGTTTGACCTTTGACATAAGACTCTCATATTTTGGCAGCTTGAACATCTCCTCGAAAGCCACTTGGCCAATTGTAACAAAATTTCATATAGAGCCTCCAAGAGCAGAGGCAAAATCTGTTGAAATGGTCCAGGTCACATGGCCAATATGCCTATATATGGTAAAAACCTTAAAGAATCTTCTTCTCTAGAAATCAGTTGACCGATAGCCTTGAATAATGGTATGTAGCATCATGTGTACTTGAGTAATACCAAGATTTTTAAAATGAAGACCTTCGGTTGACCTTGACTTTTTTACAGCAACATCAAATATGGGAAAATGTTAGAACGTAAGATATCATGAAAAGTTTTAAAGATTTTAGCCCAAAAACTGATATATACAGTCATCTTATTGAGTACATGACGATTGACGATTTAATCGTACAAGTGATCAAGGTCATTATTTAACCTTTGACCCAGGGCTCGCATATTTTGACAATTTAAAACATCTTGATGGGCACTTGGCCTATTGCCAAGGTGAGCGATTCAGAGTCTCGTGGCCCTCTTGTTACAAATATAACATTCTGTTTGCTTTCTTGAATAAAAAAGAAAGAATCTGCTTCAGAAATCTCTAAGAACAACTTTTCCTTTAAAGGTTGATCCCTCTGTAGAAGGGAGGTAAAAATCAAAGTGACAGACTTGCTTCTCCAGATAGCGCACCCATATATGAGCCGCGACACGACAAAACCAACAATGTGGTTGTGCGCCCAGCGCAGACTCAGATTAGCCTGGGCATCTGCCCAGTTTTACCAGACCCTTCATTAAGTGCTCAAAATGTAGCTAAGGGTCTAAGCTACCTCCATGCGGACAGCGAAGACTCTGATCAGACTGGGCGGATGCCCAGGCTGGGCGCACAACCCCATTGTTAGTTTTGTCGTGTCGAGGCTCATACCTTCATTGTCTCCCACAGGGAGCGGAATCTTTCCTTGAAAAATGGCCCTTATGTTTTTCTGGGAAGCAAAGAGGAAAACACAAAAAATGTTTCCCTTTGTAGAAATAACAGAAAAGAATGGACATGTATCCAGTCACATTAAGTCATCTTTTCTCATTACTCAGTTTATTTGCCTGGTACCCATATTACTTCTAATCTACAGGAAACCAGCATGGAAGCTGCATTTTCTCTATTTACTTAATAGAGAAGTTTTGTGTATGTAGAGAGAGGTAATTTATGTATACATTGTAAATATAATATGAAACTGGGCAACCATTTTTTTTTTCATTTGTGAAGTTTAAGTTTCTACATATGCATATTTATTGTTATTCACTTTTATTCATATAGGATATAAGGTATCTGATTTTAAGAGATTACATGTCCTATATAGCAATATATTATATTAGATATCTTAATACATTTCATATATTCTATTCCAGATATCTTATTTGTTGAATATAATATCATATTCTTTTTTATATATGATAGACTGGATATCTAATACCTTAAATATCAGATAAGATTTCTTATATGCTAAATAAGACATCTTATGTTTAGAGTTTAATATATGGCAATTTTCATAACAAACCCCGTATCAACCCCAGACTCCCATATCAGCCCGAAACTCCCATATCAGCCAGAGGATCGAAGGCTAAGTCGAGGGCTAATATAGGAGCTGAGGGTTAATACGGGGTATGATATGAAAATTGCCATATCATAATCTAATTATCATATATTTTTCGCCCTAGAGATGATATGGGTCACGTGGGGTGTGATACGGATGATATGGTTTTTCTCCCTAGGGATTGATATGGGTTTTGGCTATTTTTGGAGAGATACGGCCATCGAGATATGAAATCCTGATATGCCCTAGGGATGATATGGGTCACGGTGTGATACAGATAATAGGTTTTTCTCCCTAGGGAGTGATATGAGTTTTGGCTATTTTTGGAGTGATACGGCCTTCGAGATACATGTATGCAGTCCTGATACATGCATAAAAGTCTTGCCTGTGTCGCATATGTAAAATATAATGTACTTTCTAGTAAATATATGATAAATGGACTTATATACTGAAAGGATTTAAAAACTTCCACTTTTTATTGCTGGCTGCTGATTTGTTCACTCATGACAGGGTTGAATATTTAAGGACAAAATGCTTGAAACTTATCAAATCAGGAAATGACTTTATAAATAAGCATCTTGCTTACTGTCAAATCCTGATACTTTCGAAATTGTATTGTAGTATATGTATGTAATTTATAGTTAATAAAATATCGTTTAAACTAACTTATCAAATTTAAAGATTACGCAGTTTATTTGTTCATCTACTTAAATGACGTCAGGAAAAGAGCGTTACGTCACTGAAATGCATAAGGCGATGCCGGCGTTATCTTATGCAACACTCTTTTCGACCATTTCTTACTGTCTTTATATTGTGACGTAATCCACGTTGATTTGCAATGTCACTGCCAATGATGCTGTCGCGCAAAGCCTATTACGGAGAAGGCGTCGACGTTAGTTAACCTCATGACCTTTGGTTTTTAATCGTGGCTATGTGCTTTTCTGACGGTCTTTTGAGTTTCCTGTAAACAGTGCACGTCGTCTGAGATTGTAAATTGCCGTAATTAACGCATAAATTGTACCGCGCCGTTACTTTTTGAAATTTCAGCATTTATCTGGCCAAAAACTCTGCGCCTGTTTGCGATATTTAGGCGCAGTAGGCTAAATAAAGCCACTGACCGAGTTCAAACTTTTAAAAATCAGTTAGATATTGTAAGAGAAATGTTTCATCAGAAAACTGTATACATGAAGCTATTCATCCTTATGTAAACGGTACTAAGAACACGAGGAGCACGTGCTTGTTCCTGACCGATTCGATAAAACGATTTCAGATTCGGTATATTGATTTAATCAGGTATAAGAGAATATAAATGCTGTAAAATTTTGGTGGAGGTAGCTGCATTTATTTTTGAGATATTCAAAATTAATGGATGGAAGTTTTTAAATCCTTTCAGTATATATCTATCATTTAGGATATAAGATATCTAACGTAAGATATAAGATATCAGAATTGGTAAATCAGATGCCTTTTATACTATTTTAGATATATTATATTCATATAGGATGTAAGATCCAATATAAAATATATATGTGAGCCGCGACACGACAAAACCAACAATGTGGTTGTGCTCCCAGCGCAGACTCAGATCAGCCTGAGTCTTTGCTGTCTGCATGGAAATGCTTAGGTCCTTAGCTATACTTTAAGTGCTTAGCAAAGACTCTGACCAGACTGAGGGGATGCCCAAACTGATGTGAGTCTGCACTGGGCGCTCAACCACTTTGTTGGTTTTCTCGTGTCGCGGCTCATTATTATCTTTTAAGCATAATAGATATGAGAACTGGATACATGATTTAATTTACGAGATATCTTTTATACGATAGGTGATGTAAAATATATGCAATCTTATAAAATTAAGATATTTTATATGTCAAATAAGATATCATATGTGCCAATTAAAATATCTGATAGCTTTTGTATGACATTTTACATGCTTTATACGGTGTATTATACGAAATTTTAGATATCTGATTTGCTATACAAAATATCACTAGGCCTATATCAGATATCTGAATTCATACAATTTTAATAAGGTATCTAATTTATCCAAATATATCAAATACCTGACAAAAGTATCTCATATATACTATATTATACCTTATACAGCATATCAGATATATATGATAACATATATTTGTATCAGTCAGATATCTTTCTAATCCATTAATATATCTGATATTGTGTATAGAACGGATCACTTCAGCGAAAACATATATTTGAAAGAAACAGATGTCTTTCTCATCAATTAAGATATCTGATATTGTGTATCGTATGGATAAATTCAGCGAAAACATATATTTGGATCAGTCAGATATCTTTCTCATGAATTACTATATCTGATATCGTGTATAGTAGAGATACGTTCAGCAAACATATATATGGATCAGTCAGATATCTTTCTCATAGGTTAAGATATCTGATGTTGTTCTTAGTATGGGTCCGTTCAGTGAAAAGAAAAGACCTCAGTCATTCCCTACAGATGCGCAGGCTGACCCAAGTCTCAGTGTTTGTCACATGCCTTAAAGAATTTGAGTATTCTTTCAGGGGAATGAACTCTTGTCATTTTCTTTTCTGCCTCCCATCTCAATATGGATCAACTCTTAAATAAAAGAATTTGCTCCATCTTTTAAGAGAAGAGCTATATAAGCTATCAGCTTTCGTTCTGATCCTATTACTTTGTGTAACTGTCTTGTTTATATGTTGTTATGTGCAGTTTTGAAAATAAAATATATGAGCCGCGACACGACGAAACCAACAATGTGGTTGTGCACCCAGCGCAGACTCAGATCAGCCTGGGCATCCGCCCAGTCTGATCAGAGTCTTCGCTGTCCGCAAGGAGGTAGCTTAGACCCTTGGCTACACTTTAAGCACTTAGCAAAGACTCTGATCAGACTGAGTGGCTGTGTAGGCTGATCTGGGTCTCCACTGGGCGCAAAACCACTTTGTTGGCTTTCTGGAGTCGCGGCTCATATGTTTAAACCAAGAGGACACATTATTTTGGAAGGGCTACGTTGCCATGGAAACAAGCAGGAATTCACAAAAGTTGTTCCCCTTTGTAAAAATGGCAGAAAATAACCTGGAGGTGTACCCACATACCTTTGGGTGAATGTGGGGAACTTCCAAGGGCTGTTGTAACTTAAGCTGACAAAGTGGGTTTTGGTAAACTAAAAGTTGCCCGTATGAATGAAAACGTATGCCTCAATGTCATTGCCTTTATATGGTTTAGTTTATATGACAATTAAAATTTGTCATGTGAACAGAGAATTAGATAGGAAAATTCTCAGAAATTGACACCATTCAATCCCAGATCCCAGCCAGGACACCATGTGGGAAAAAGACAACACAAAATTAGTCACAACAAACAAATCATCAACGGCAGCCATGTGAACAGCCATTTCCCATGTAGATGGTCATCGGACTAGCCTTAACATCACAAACTTTATATCAATAACAGACAGCAATGAATGACACATATAACAGCCAACAAGAACCAAAACAGATGTGCCGCCTTGCGACGGCCAGTTATTTCATTACTGGGGGAGGGGGGGGGGGGGGGGTGGGGCTGTTAATTAACCGGTTTGCGGTCGACCAAACAGAAAGTTTGCCAAAGAATATATGTTTGTGTAACACCGAAACTGGCTTCGGAGATGGTTACTAAGAACTTTGCTTGTAATAAAAATCAATTTGATTTCTAACAAAGTATATTAGACAAAGAAAGTGTGGCACGGTTTTGGCCATTCACACGGGAAAAGTTTATTTGTCCAGGCAATTCTGAAGAGACATTTTTGCTCGTGTGAGCACTGCTGAAAATTTTTCATTGCCACAGTTTATTTGCCCATGATTCTTTCTTACATATTTCTGTGACATATAATTTGCTCCGTGTGAATTCAAGTTGTTTATCAAAGAAACTTTCCTTGTGAGAACGAAGCTTTAGCAAGAAGAATTTATTTAACTGGGGACTTCTCTTGAGGTGTATGTGTACAGTTCTATGATTTTCCGCCCTTTTTAAAAGAGAAACAACTTTTATGACTTTCTGTTTGCTTCCTTGGATAACGAAGCCTTTCTAAAATGGGACCTTCTTTTAAAAAAGAAAGACTCTGTTCCTCTTAGAGCAAACTTTTCTTTAAGAGTTGACGCCTGTTAAGAAGCGAAACAAAAATCAAAATGGCAGACATACTTCTTCTGAAAGTGTACCTATGCACTTTAATGAAAACAATGTCCTCCACAGGGAGCAAATTCTTTCTTAATATTTCCTCTATTTCTTTTTCAAATAAATTCTACACTCGTTTTACCTTACACCCGTGGATATTGCCACCATTCAAGAAGTTAGAAAGTAAATACTTTGCTAAATAAAAGTAAGCAACAGAAAGTGAAGTAACAATAGGGTTCACTTCAATAACAACTCATGAAAATTTCACTGTCTTAGCTGGGCAAGCCTTCCTTTTAAAAGGAAATTTTATAAGAATAGCTTTTATGTTATCTTAGGGAGCAGTTGGGAAGTCACTTAAGTTGTTTGCCTTTGTAGACATGGCAAAAATTTAAATGCGTATCTAGACACCTTAACTACCCAGTGTTTTTTTCCGGTTCCTATCTTTGTTCTCGTTATCTAATGAACTGGAAACCAGCATTTTCCTTCCTAATTTTTCAGAGAAGTTTTAGGTAACAATGTGGAAACAGTGAATTTATGTATACATGATAATAAATACAATATCCAACAGAGCAATTTTTAACTATTGTCTGCTTTTGTTATGTTTGAATTTAATTTTGTACATGTGCATATATACTGTTATTCACTTTTCATATATGTATAAAGGGATATCAGATCATGAATGTTGGAAGCTTGAAGCAAATTCTAACAAAATCTGTTAACATTGTAAATGATATGGATTCAAACTAGGGTCGAGTCAGGTAACTTCGGAGAGCTGGTAAATTCGGACATACCATTACAAACAGTAAAAATCCGGATGAGCCGTCTCATTAGGATTTTGACTGCTTGCCCACGTAATTTTAATTCCAAACAACTGACATATAAAAGAAACAACGTCACTGTCCCTACTTACCCCTGTCTGAATTTATCCGACTTTACCCTAATATTTTGAATTTGTTTCAAACTACAGTCAACTCTCAATATCTCAAAGTCAAAATTCATCCCAAACTACTGCTATCTCAAAGTACATTTTCTGGGACAGCAAATTTTCTGGTCCCAGAAAATTTGCTTTTGATATATCAGTAGTTTGAGATAAAAGGAGTTAAAATGTAAATAAAAATGGGAAACATGTCAGAACTATGTTCTTCTATATGAGAGGGTATGGGAGACTGGGGAAAGTTGATGCACTTTTTAGACTTTTGGATAAATCTCGTGATCGGACGGCCCAATATGAATCATCTTTGTATATACTAAAAGCTCTGTCTTTTCTGCAGTTAAAATCAAATAGTAATCCTTGATTTTTGGTTTATTTTCCCTCCGTTTAAGTAGTTTTCTTTGGCAAGTAGAATGCATCACCTTGCCCCAGTAGTGGGGCATGTTGATGCAACGCTTGGGGCAAGTTGATACAGATTTTTTTCTTGCCTTTACAAGTCCATGAAGCGAATACTACAGTAAATTGTCCGTTTCAATGGACAATTTGGGGTTTCCTTCTGTCCTGTTAGAGATGCATTTACCAAAATTATTTTAGCCGTTGAAGTTATCTCCAGCAAAAGACTCTAGAAGGGGTGTTTGTCAATATAGCCCTACATGTATAATTGTACGATAAAACGATCAAAACATTCTATTCTATTTCTGAAACTTTAGATCATTTTAAATGGGCAAATATCATTAATTGGGGCAAGTTGATACAGATTTTTTTCCCGCCTTTACAAGTCCATGAAGCGAATACTACAGTAAATTGTCCGTTTCAATGGACAATTTGGGGTTTCCTTCTGTCCTGTTAGAGATGCATTTACCAAAATTATTTTAGCCGTTGAAGTTATCTCCAGCAAAAGACTCTAGAAGGGATGTTTGTCAATATAGGCCTACATGTATAATTGTACGATAAAACGATCAAAACATTCTATTCTATTTCTGAAACTTTAGATCATTTTCAATGGGCAAATATCATTTAATTGACATAGCTGCTATACTGAATAAGCAGGGGCCCAGCAATTCGTTCAATTTACATGGGCGCCCAGCGAAGACTCAGACCAGCCTGTGCATCGTCACATTCGGGTCAGTCTTCACTGGCCACACGAAAAGGTATGGGTCCTTAGCTATCCATAGAGTGCACAGCAGAGACTCTGATCAGACTGCGTAGATGCACAGGCTGTATTGAGTCTTCGCTGGGCGCACATGTAAATTGTGGAAATTGCTGTTACATGGCTAGAATGCTATAATATATTTCATTGAATATGATTTAAAAACATCGTATTCTAAAACACAACAAATCCGAAATGCTTAAACTATTGTACATAGTTCTACATCAGTAGGGATCAAGACCATCCAAATATTGTGAACAGCTCATGCAGTACAGTAAGATTCTATGGTGTATCAACATGCCCCATGCTCATTGCATCAACTTGCCCCAACCATGCTCCACGTAACATTCAGCAAAGTAGACAATTAATGCACAAAGTTTTCCTTCAGAAGAGCGTATGGTTTTGAAGATGAAAGATTTCTCGACCTGTGTGCATAAAAGCATTATGAACAACCAGAAACAAATGCGCGTTAAACGAAAAATTGCAAAATACCATAAATTTACTTACATGTTTCAAAAATGAACTTTTCTTTACCAAATTCTCATTTATTGTTCAAATTCCGCAAAACTTCAGGAAAAGATGGCGGCTGTTAACAACTACTTTAATTCGTCATTTCTGATGTCCATAATGACGTCACTGTCTTTTTATTCCCCCTGCATCAACTTGCCCCGTGCATCAACTATCCCCGGTCTCCCCTACTTTGAGCTATCAGTATTCATGATATTGAGAGCTGACTGTATATTTAAATAAATAGCATCTAAACAAGAAGGTAAAATTATAGTTTAGCCAGAACATGAAAAAAGAGCCTTTTGATGCAAGCAGATGGAGAAGCCTTTCATCAGCCTATACATCTGCGCGGTCTGTTCAATCAATGTTCACTGTTCCCATCAACGTGGACGGTGAGCAGGCTTTATAGTGAACAATTGACTGATCCGACTCTTTGGATAAGGTTATCCTATTTCTTCAATTATAAGACGAATGTTTTCCCCTACAAAACAATTCCAAAATATTAGATCCATCTCACAAGACGGATCTAGATTTTTGGAACTGTTTTGGAAGAGGATAAAACATAACATAGCGGAGTTACGCACAACAGAAATAAATACTTGGGGCTGATGAACATGGTTATTTTGTTCAAAGTACTGATTTTGTATTTGTTGATATGATTTCCATAAAATGAATCAAACTGTGTCTTTAAGATTTTACTTCCATGTTTGTCACAATTTTTGCAACAGGGAGACAAGACAATATTAACTCATTAATGCCTTGTGGACTCTTCTATCTATATATATTGGACATTAATGGGTCAGTGACTTCCTGTTTGCTTCCCTGGATGACATAGTCCTTACAAAAGAGTCCAACTCTTAAAGGAGGGAATTTCTACATATGGGAGAAAACTCTTTCCTTTGAAAATTGATCCGATTAGGAAGGGATGCAAAGATGAAATTGTCAGAGTTGCATCCCTTGAAAATATATCCATTCACATTACAGATACTTGTTTTGTATAGCTGTTAGTTTTAGGGAATTATTTGTTATACTTGTTTTGTAGAGATGTTAGTTCTAGGAAACTATTTGTTATACGTGCTTTGTATAGATGTTAATTTTAGGGAATTATTTGTTACACTTATTTTGTACGTACAATTTTAGGGAATTATTTGTTACACTTGTTTTGTATTGATGTTAACTTTATGGCAATTATTTGTTATACTTATATTGGATACATGTAAATTTAAGGGAATTATTTGTTATACCGGTACTTATTTTGTATAGGATGTTAGTTTTCGGAAATTATTTGTTATACTTCTAATAAATTTCTGCCAGGCATATAAGCCTAGAAGCAGAAACATTTTCCATATACATGTAGTCATGAATCAAATTTTTATATTAACAAAATCTTAAAGTATTTTATAAATCATACCTTCAATTAAAAGGGTTATTACTGTTAACAGCAGATTCACTGCTGAACAAGTTAGGGTATAGTCGGCTTACTTCGGACAGCGGGTAAACTTGGACATACCATTGCAAACAGTGAATATCCAGATGAGACGGCTCATAATGAGCCGTCTCATCAGGATTTTCACTGTTTGCCCAGATATTTTCGTTTATTTCCAAACAACTGACATATAAAGGCAACAATGTCATTTTCCAAATTTACCTGATGTCCGAGGTTACCCGACTCTACCCTATAATATGACACCTCGTGTTTCTTTGCCATTTTTACATCCATGGTAACTGCCAAAGACTGACATTATGGCGGCACCAAATGACAATTAGTGCTGCTTGCTACCAAAAATACGCATAGACACGTTTTATTACCAAATAAGGACAGAAATGACTTCGAAGTTAAAAAGATTCGTGAGTCCAGGGCACAAAAGATATGGGGCACAAATTATAGATGACCGAAGCATCCGCTGAGTATAACTTTCATGCATAGAAAATGAGTATATTCCAGTGGTATACTCCCTTGTCAGGAATCCAAAAACTTGAAACAATTAATTGTTATTATGTTTGTTTTTATAAGAATAAAATGTATGAATGCAAACTTCAACAGGTTTGCTGATGGCAACATGTAGTTGAAAATATGAAGTTTTGTTCATGCTGTTCCTTTTGTGTAGGGTAACCCCAAGGCACTGGGAAAGTACCACTTAAAGGCCTACATTCAGTACCCAACGGCAGAAGATGAAAGCTACTACAAATGGGTGGAGCTATAGTATATTTGAGCCACAACACGAGAAAACCAATGGCATGTGCGCACAGCGAAGACCCAGATCATCCTGGGCATCCATCCTATCCGATCAGACTCTTCCAAAAGCACTTAAAGGGTAGCTTAGGGACTAAGCTAGGCTCCATGCGGACAGCAAATACTCAGGCTGATTTGAGTGTGCTGGGCGCACAACCCCTTTGTTGGTTTTCTCGTGCCGTGGCTCCTTTACTGTTTTACTAATAATAATAAATTCTACTGCTCAAGGCTATTAGTCACTGGGATGATGAGATGTCAATCTTTTCCCAAGTAAATTCTTGCACACATAGGGGCAGCCAATCAAATAAGTTTACTTAATGTTTTTTTATGACCCACTTGAGATGTTTACTCATTGGTGTCCAGAAAAATACTGAAATCAGTTCAGTTCAATTCTCCTGACGACGTTCCCCAAGTGGCTCAGCGGTACGTAACCATAGTTGCACGCACTTTGCACTGAGTGTCCATCCAAGAAATGAGATAAGCTACCTAATTCTGCATTTTATAGTCCACCTTGGTCTTCAAGCGGACGATGCCGACCTTTCTCAGAACTGGGTATGTAAGGCAGGCATTTCTCCTGCAGTTTATCTAATAGGAACAAGGGAGTACGTCCATATTCAAGGCTTAAGATGACAGAGTCAACGGGTACAGTGTCATACTTTTCTGCCATTTTACAAAGGGAAACAACTTTTGTAACTTCTTGTTTGCTGCCGTGAGAGCAAATTCCTTTATGTTAGAGTTGGCCCTATGAAAAGAATTTCTTCATAGAGGAGTAAATCCTTTCCTATATAGAGACAAAAATGAGCTGCGAGAAGAGAAAACCAACAATGTGGTTTTGCGCCCAGCGCAGACTCAGATCAGCCTGAGCATCCGCCCAGTCTGATCAGTATTCGCTGTCCACATGGAGGTAGCTTAGACCCTAAGCTACCCTTTGAGCACTTACCGAAGGGTCTGTTCAGACTGGGCGGATGCCCAGGCTGATCTGAGTCTGCGCTGGATGCACAACCACACCGTTGGTTTTCTCGTGTCACTGCTCAAATGAAAATGCCAAAGTTGCTTCCCCTGTCCAGTCACTATAAGGGTCACTTATAGAAGCTGTTATTTTTAAGATGTCCGAGTTCATATGAGCCACGGCACGAGAAAACCAACAAAGTGGTTGTGCGCCTAGCGCATACTCAGGTCAGCCTGGGCATCCTCCCAGTCTGATCAGAGTCTTCGCTGTCCGCATGAATGTAGCTTAGATCGTTAGCTACCCACCTTTTAAGCGCTTAGGGAAGACTCTGCTCAGACTAGGCGGATGCCAAGGCTGATCTGAGTCTGCGCTGGGGGCACAACCACTTTGTTGTTTTTCTCGTGTCACGGCTCATATGCTATTACGAGCATAACTGTTAACTCACAAATGATCATGTTCATGCCAAGGCAAGAAATTGTCAAACTGTCATTATTTATGAAGATAATAATGATTGGTGTCATGTGAAAATACAACATGGCATGTGTGAGCAACAAAGATTCAAACCAGCATGACCTGCCACAAAGTCTGATCATAATAATTATGGAGGGAGGGGGTGAAGGAGGGGCAATTCTGTGATAAGTTTACACAGGTGTACATGTAGATTTGAGAATTTCTTTACACACACAGATTAAGATGGATTTTGACATGACACCTCTCATATGTGATTGTCCGATTTGATATTGATTATGATTACTAGAGTGGCAACACTTGCTAGACTGAAATGAGTCGCAACACGACAAAACCAACAATGTGGTTGTGCGCCCAGCGCATACTCAGATCAGCCTGGGCTTCCGCCCAGTCTGATCAGAGTCATCACTTTGCGCTTAAAGGGTAACAAAAGGTCTAAGCTACCTCTCTGCGGACAGCGGATAGCTCTGATCAGACTGGGCAGATGCCCAGGCTGACCCGAGTCTGCGCTTGGCAAACAACCACATTGTTGGTTTTCTCATGTCGCGGCTCAAATATGTTAACACTTAAAGCACCAATAAAAGCAGCCGCGAAATTTTCTATCCGCAAAATTTCAAAATCAGTTACATCCAAGCTATTTCCTATATACAAACAGAGTAGATCCATGAGGAACGCCTCATCACAAGCTGCCTTGTCTGGATCCACTATGTTTTGCAAATTCAACTAAATTTCATTTTTTGAGCTTTATGTGTTAAATGTTGCTGAAGAACTAGATAGAAGAACTAAATAAGCAAGTTGCTTTCGTTCCAATCCTAGTATATTTTGTATGTGGTATTATATATATGTTGTGAAAAAAGAGAAATAAATATGTTTAAACCAAATGTTGCTGCACCGCAACATGACAAAACAAAGAGGTATGTGCGACCAGGGAAGACTCAGATCAACCTGGGCATCTGCCAAGTCTGATCAGAGTCTTTTCACTTGCACTTAAAAGGCCATTGTAACTAAGGATCTAAGCTATCTTTATGCCGACAGCGAAGGCTCTGATTAGACTGGGCAGATGCCCAGGCTGATCTTAGTATTCGCAGGGCACACATGCCACTTTGTTGGTTTTGTCGTGTCACAGCTCATTTGATGAGATCACTTGCTTTGCTAGAATATATGAAATAGATCTAGTACTTGGCTAGAAAATATTATATTTTGCATATGTTACCATTGATGGTCATTTGCTTGGCTAGAAAATATGAGCCACGACACAAAAGTAACAAAGTGGCATGCGCACCAACGAAGACTCAGGTAAGCCTAGCCACCCGCTGAGATTGATGTAATTCTTTGTTGTGCGCTTAAAGTGTAGCTATGGGTCTAAGCTACCACCATGTGGTCAGTGAAGCCTCTGATCAGACGACACGGATGTCCAGGCTGATCTGAGTCTTTGCTAGGTGCACATGTCACTTTGGTTTTTGTCTCGCTGCTCATATGTAAATTTATGTGTTTTCTATTTTGATAATATCTATATAGTAATGCGGCTTACTTATATGGATATAATTATTCAGTATATAGAAATAAATATATAACTTATTTTGGTGTTCTGTTGTGTTTATATTGAAAAGTACATGAAAAGGCAACGGCAAGGAACCGACACAATGGATTTACACATCCTGTCTGTGACACCTAACTGGGAAAGGGGAAACAATAACCACGGCACACAAAGCAAACCAAGAGGACCAATGGTCCTGTAGCTCACCTGAGATCAAGAGACACATTTTGTCACTTCACTCATTTGCTACAAACCTTAAACCAGTGGTTTGAGAAGAGTGCAGATTTTGATGTCAAACTAACCCAATACAGCTGTGAAGCTATACTGGTAACAAAACTGGTTAATAAAGGAGGTCACTAGAGCATCTTGACCTAAATTACATAGAAATAAACATTCTGAACAAGGATTGGATCAAAACTGTGCCCTCTAGTGTGTACTCAAGGATTTTCTCATACCTGATTTAGTGACCTACTTCTTGACCTGACATGATCCACTTACAAACCTGCCCTAGATTTCATAAAAAATAAACAGTTCTGACTAAGTTTCATGAATTGGATGAAAAAAAAGTGCCCTCTAGAGTGTGCACAAGACTTTTCTAAGATTTTCTAAGATTTGACGTAGTGACCTAATTTTTGACCTGCACCACTTTCATCTGAATAGTGCCGCTACTTACACCTAGGGCTTCTACGTGCACACCGTAATGTTTTATGTATATGTGGTAAACGTTTGCAAAATTTACATATTGTTTAATTGGATAAACAAAAGTGCCCTCTAGAGTGTGCACAAGACTTTTCTAAGATTTTCTAAGATTTGACGTAGTGACCTAATTTTTGACCTGCACCACTTTCATCTGAATAGTGCCGCTACTTACACCTAGGGCTTCTACGTGCACACCGTAATGTTTTATGTATATGTGGTAAACGTTTGCAAAATTTACATATTGTTTAACCGAACTTGAACACATGGTGGACTACCAACATACTGAAATACCTTAGAGTCGTCTGTAGTAGTCTATTTTAATGGACTTAAGGGTGTCCTCGGAAACTCTAAATTCTGCGTATCCTTATGCAAACCAATATCAAGTACATATTATATGAGAATACTGTTTCATCATAACTGGCAAGTAGTTATAGACGTTGCTGGTCAAAGACAAAAGAAACTTTGAAGACAGCAAATGTGGTGTAACTGAAAAATTCAGCCTACCTGTTTGTCACAGAATAAGCTTACTGGGAAGGTGAGATAATTGCATTGACAGTGACCTTGACCTTAGCCCTAGAATGCTGAAATGAGAACTTGTCAAAGATAATGTCATACTAAACATTTGTGCGAAGTTAAATGAAAATTGGTCTATAAATAAGGCGCTAGAGTGATGATAAAGATGAAAATAGCCACTGTGACCTTGACCTTAGAATGCTGAAAAGTGAACTTGTTCAAGATAATGTCATACTAAACATTTGTGTGAAGTTAAATCAAAATCAGTCCATAAATGGAGTTGTCAGAGCGATGACAAAGGTTTTCTAAAAATAGCAACTGTGACATTGACCTTAGGATGCTGAAACCCGAGCTTGTTCAAGATATTGTCATACTAAATATTTGTTTGAAGTTTTAATCAACATCTTTCCATAAATGAAGGCGCTAGAGGGATGACAAAGTTTTCTAAAAATAGCCACTGTGACCTTGACCTTGACTCCAGAACACTGAAATACTAACTTGTCCAAGATATTGTCATACTAATCACTTGTGTGAAATTAAATTGAATTCGGTCTACAAATGAAGGTGCTAGAGCGATGACAAAGTTTTTCTAAAAATAGCCACTGTGACCTTGACCCTAGGATGCTGAAATGCAAACTTATTCAAGATATTGTCAAGTGAGTATTTGCATGGAGTTTCAATCAAAATCAGTCCATAAATGAAGGCGCCAGAGCGATGACAAAGTTTTCTAAAAATAGCCACTGTGACCTTGACCTTGACCCCAGAACGCTGAAACATGAACTTGTCCGATATATTGTCATACTAATCATTTGTGTGAAATTAAATCAAATGTGGTCCACAAATCAAGGCACTAGAGCAATGACAAAGTCTATGGGAAAATATTTCATTGCTCAAGGGCAAGTAACTCTGAAAAGAATGATCCAACCTGGTCCAAATTTGAATTGGTCCGAGATGTTTTGGCTGTCCTGAATACCTGCAAGTAACAAGAAGTTGTGATCAAAAAGGAAGAAACTAGGGCTTGGACAACATTTTCCCCATTATAAGTCTATGGGAAAATATTTTATCGCTCAAGGGCAAGTAACTCTGAAAAGAATGATCCAACCTGGCCCAAATTCGAACTGGTACGAGATGTTTTAACTGTCCTGAATGCCTGCAAGTAACAAGAAATTGTGATCAAAAATGAAGAAGCTAGGGCCCGGACAACATTTTCCCCATTATATATTTAAATGCTCAAGGGCGAGTAACTCTGAAAAGAATGATCCAACCTGGCTCAAATTCGAACTGGTGCGAAATGTTTTAGTTGTCCTGGATACCAGCTAGTTACAAGAAGTTGCGGACAAAAATGATGAAGCTAGGTCCCGGACAACATTTTCCCCATTATAATTCTATGGGAAAATATTTTATCGCTCAAGGGCAAATAACTCTGAAAAGAATGATCCGTAACTCTGAAAAGAATGATCCAACCTGGCCATATGTTTTATCAGATATCTTGCTCGGATTAAATAGATATGAATTCACCTACCTTCCTAACCCACAATGCATAGTGGTATAGCTTAATACGTTTAGGTGTATGGGTGCAGTTTTATGTTCTTCCGCCATTTTACAAAGGGGAACAACTTTTGTTATTTGCTTTTATGTATAAATTGAGAAGGGGCTAACTATTATTTGCTCCAGAAGTTGATTAATAATTCCAAGCATTTATTACTCGTTGTCCACAGAAGTTCTGCCTGATGTTTAACTTTGAACGAGGCTTATTTAGTTTAAGAAAGTTGTCTGTCTCTTCATAAGGATACACCATCATATGAGTATTACGGGCCAGGAGTTTGCTATTATTTACAGATGTATTACTGGTAGTATATAGAAAATTATAAGATGTTTTGGCTGTCCTGAATACCTGCAAGTTACAAGAAGTTGCGATCAAAAATGAAGAAGCCACGGCCCGGACAACATTTTCCCCATTATAAGTCTATGGGACATTTTTGTTGCCATGGTAACCACAGTTTTAAACCAATCTGTCTCAAAACTATATGCAATCAATCCCCCACCAAAACCATGCTACACATAAAATTTGATCAAGATTTGCCTGCTACTTTAGCAGATATTAATGCTTAAAAGTGTGAACGGACGACGTACGGCGGACCAAGCCTATACTATAAGCTCACCTTGTGAGCTTTCGGCTCAGGTGAGCTAACAAGACAAGCGAAAAGCCAAGAGATCAGGGTCCGAGGTTATAAAACTTGAGTATAATCTCAAACGGCGGACCAAGCCTATACTATAAGCTCACCTTGTGAGCCTTCGGCTCAGGTGAGCAAACAAGACAAGCGAAAAGCCAAGAGATCAGGGTCCGAGGTTATAAAACTTGAGTATAATCTCAAACTCAAAATAAAGCGCACTGATTGGCTGCTTCCGAGCACATGCTCGGAAGAAGCCAATCAGTGCACTTTATTTTGAGTTTGAGAATGTACTCAAGTTTTATAACGTCAGGGCCAGATGTTTCCCAGCAGATGGCCACAAGGCTATCCTTAACAACACATAAAATGTCAAAAATTAAAAGAAAACCTACAAACAATGGCAACAATAGTAAAATACAAAAGATACACAGCTGTTTTAAGTTTAATGATTCCATTCATTAATTACTTAGATATGACTCAATTTGCTGATTTTAAAGGGTTCAAGGGCAATAATTTATGCATTACACAAAACTCGACATGCACCACCGTATTATAATGATACATATCTAGTATAAGTTTTGTAGAGTTCCACTGATTGATTGCTTTAGTCCATTTTAAATTGATCCAAGGGCAACTAGAAATGTTTTTCAGAGAAAAACTGATGTCCCCCCACCAGCCCATTTCCAATCCCCCCTTATGAATAAAAAACCTGTGCAATTAAAATACTTGGCAAGTTTGGAGAAAATCCATCCACTGGTTCTAAAGATATCCTTCATAGATGACCATGTCCTTGCAAAGGAAGTCGAGGTCACCAAAATCTAATCAGCTCTGAAAGTTGACCCAATGATGTATCCATACAAGTTTGGTGAAATTCCATCCACTGGTTCAGGAGATATAGTGAGTACAAGAAATTGTCATCTAAGTCCACCAGTGACCTTGAAAATGAGGTCAAGTCACCAAAATTTAATCAGCTCTTAAACTTGTCTCAATGATGTATCCCTGCAAGTTTTGGTGAAATTCCATCCATTGATTCAAGAGATATAGTGGGTACAAGAAATCGTCATCTAAGCCCTCCAGTGACCTTGCAAATGAGGTAAAGGTCACCAAAATCTAATAGGCTCTTAAACCTGTCCCAATCATGTATCCATACAAGTTTGGTGAAATTCAATCCATTGGTTCAAGAGATATCATGGGTACAAGAAACTGTCATCTAAGTCCTTCAGTGACCTTAAAAATGAGGTCAAGGTCACCAAAATCTAATCAGCGCTTAAGCTTGTTCTAATGATGTATCTATGCAAGTTTGGTGAAATTCTATCTATTGGTTCAGGATATATAGTGGTTACAAGAAATTGTCATCCGAGTCCTTCAATGACCTTGAAAATGAGGACAAGGTCACCAAAATCTTCTCAGCTTTTAAACCTGTCCCAATGATGTATCCATGCAAGTTTGGTGAAATTCCATCTATTGGTTTCAAGAGATATCTTGGGAACAAGAAATTGTCAGCTAAGTCCTGCAGTGACCTTGAAAATGAGGTCAAGGTCACCAAAATATAATCAGCTCCTAAGCTTGTCCCCATGATATATCCATGCAAGTTTGGTGAAATTCCACCCATTGGGTCAGGAGATATTGCGCCGACAAGAAATTTTCACTCCATTTAAGTCCTCCTGTGACCTTGAAAATGAGGTCAAGGTCACCAAAATCCATGCAAGTTTGGTGAAATTCAATCCATTGGTTCAAGAGATATTGTGCATACAAGAAATTTTCACGCCATTTAAGTTCTCCTGTGACCTTGAAAATGAGATCAAGATCACCAAAATCTAATCAGCTCTTAACCTTGTCCCAATGATATATCCATGCAAGTTTAGTGAAATTCCATCAATTGGTTCAAGAGATATTGCGCATACAAGAGTGGGACGCCGACACTGACGCCGGCGCCGACGCACCGGGAACTGCACTGAAAACAATATGTCCCCCCTCACCTTTGGTGGGGGGACATAATAACTAATGCACTACAGATGCCATTCTGATTAAACTTTATGTGCACAACTATGTTATGTTGATACTTATAAATTTTCTTCAAGTTTCATGAAATTTCCATAATCAGTTACTTAGTTATAGCTCATTTTATTGAGTTTTAATCAATCTAAGGGTGATAACGCATGCCCTACTGAAGCCAGTCTGACAGAACTTGAAGCGTATCACCACATTGTAGTGATATATATTTCTGAAATTCCATTCAATGGTTACTAAGTTATGGCTCATTTTATTGAGTTTTAATCAATCCAAGGGCAATAACTCATGCCCTACTGAAGCAAGTCTGATGAAACTTGAAGTGCACCACCACATAATAATGATAAATATCGCTTTTAAGAAATTCCTTTCAAAGGTTACTTAGTTATGGCTCCGGACAGATGAATGGGCAGGAAGACAGACAGTCGGACATGGACCAAACAAACGGGACGGGGGATAAAACAATGGCTAAGAGAATTTCTAACATCATTTCAAAGAAATGAGCTGTGACACGAGAAAATCAACAAAGTGGCATGTGCGCCCAGTGAAGACTTAGATCAACCTGGGCAGCCGCCCAATCTCATAAGAGTTTTTACTTAGCACTTAATGGGTAGCTAAAGGTCTACGCTAACTCCATACCGACAGCAAAGACTCTGATCAATAACTGAGTATTTGCTGGGCCCACATACCACTTTGTTACATACAATTCTCTCAGTACATTTATACACTTGACAATGCAAAATCAGAACAAAAGGTTGATAGAAATGTATAAAATTTATTTATGTGAACAATATATATTCTGAAAAATGTACAAAAATAAATAACTTTTAGTAGTCTTTTTAATGTTAGAAAAAATATTTCATGGATATCAGAACTTTCATATACAAATGAAAAAAATGAGCGTCCAAATACAAATGAAAAAGCCGTTACCACTTATGCAATATTCTGTTTCAATTCTCCTAACAAAGTAACCCAAGTAGCTGAGCGTAACCATAGTTGCACACACCTCTGCCTTAGATTATATACATATGAATGTCCCCACTTCATATATGAACACGGTGTGTCTTTGATTATATACAAATGAATAGGTCCCTACCACATATGTGAACATCCCATGCTGTGCTTTTGGTAGGAATTGAAAACAGGCGCATGACCTTGGTGTAAGTTGGGTTTTGCATGCACTTGTGCAGTATTGCTGGTTTGATTAGGTGGACACCACCCCTGGTGTTCTGGGACACTGCAATGAAAGACCACCTGCTCCTGGTCTTTCCAACTTAACAAAGTAGTCGGACATGCCGCTGGTGGGAGTCAATTCCTCCGCTGTGGGAAGATACACACTCTACCCGGACAGGTTCTCAGGGTAGCAGGAAATACCTAAATCCTCGGTAATTACCCAAATCCTCTCTAATTACCCAAATCCACCATATTTTCTACCCAAGTCTACATATATGGTGCTGAAACACAATGTTTACAGTGCCTTGAAACAATGTTTAAGAATAAATTTAAGCCAAAATGTTTTAGGAAAAAGTACATGTCAGCGCTCTTGATAAGTGGGGTATTTGATGATAAAAAGGGATAATTTTCTTTATTTCTCATTGAAACCATATGCTGTGACCCCTCATCTGAACCGTCTCATCGAGACGGTTCAGATTCAGATGAGGGGTCACAACATATGCTTTTAGCCAGAATTAACAAAAATTATCCCCAATTATCACCTAATACTCCCTCTTATCTAGAGATCTGTAAGTGTAGAAGAGTAATTTCTTTTATGATACCTCTAAAGGTATTAACCCATTGAACTACAGCAAACTGATTGTCTCATACTCTTTTGCAAACATTTCATGATATATAGAGGATCTGACACAAGCAATATAAAACTGTATTCTTTAAGAAAACTTTGACCCCACTCCAAGCCTCTTAGTCCATGACCTTGACCTCAAGGTCACTGAGTAGTGTGGGAATGAACCTATATAAACTTTAGACCAATATGTAACAACAGCCCAGGTATCAATTGAATCCGTCTTGGCATTGGGTAATTATGCCTTCAGAAAGTTTTAACCAAAAGTTTTAAGATAAACTTCTCAATCAATGACCTTGACTTAAAGGTCACCCAGTGGGCTGAGAGTAGTATTTTTTAAAATCACAAGCCAGTATCTAACATCAGTTTAAGTATAACATGAATCCACCCCAAGCATTATGAAACAGTATGTCATTAGAAAACTTTCACAAAACCCCAAATACTTTCACAAAACCCCAAATTTAACTAAGTCCAAAACCTTGACCTCAACGTCATTCAGCTGAATGGAGATGAAACTCTGAAAACTCTTATACAATATCTAAATATGGTGCAAGTATCAAAAGAATACATTCATTGGTTGAGAAGATATGGAATTTAAAAAACTTTAACCAAAACATCCAATGTGGAGAACATGACCTTGACCTCAAGGTCTCTGATTGGTTGGTTGTTTTGGGTTTAACGGCCCTTTGAGACAGTATTTCAGTCTATATCGGGCCGTTAAGGTCTCTGAGAGGGGTAGGGGTGATACACTGTGAAACTTTGTACCAATAACTAACTAAAGTACAATTATCAAGAATCCATCTATGGGTTATGGAGGTATACGATTTGGACGCTGACGCGGACGCCGGGGTTACAACAATTATAGCACTTCCTGTACTACCATATAGGCTAGATAAACACAGCAGATCTATCATTTATCATGCATATGCTGCAAAATTACCCTGATAAGAGAGGTATAAGCACATGATGTGATATCATGTCACTTTAGAACTGCCCCTGTAGTCTATTGGGTGACTGTTATCAGGCGATGCCTACAGAAGCGATCTCAGAAGACTGATGTTGGCCATGATAACAATGTTCGATTGGTTAAATGGCGTCACCAACTTACACCATAACGATGTCACCGACTTGCGTCATAACCCATTTGCGACGTCAACAAGTTAAAACAAAACTGCATTTACTGACGCTCTTTACACCTGAAAATCTTCTAATGATGCCTGATAAATAGAAAACCATGTAAGTGTCTCTTGATATCGAGTTTATCAGGCTCGACCAGAAACACCTCGGACTGGCTCGGCAAGCCTCGCCATTCCTACGCTGCTTCTGGTCTTGCCTGGTAAACTAGATATCAACAGACACTAACATGGTATTTTCTATATAAACGCCATAAACTGTTTGTTGTTTAAACAGCTTATCCTTTAACACATGCATACCTGCATTTGAGATTTATTAGGAGAATTGGGGTAATTACAGAGAATTTGCGTGTGTTTGGGTAATACCAGAGAACTTGGGTATTTCATGCTACCTGGTTCTCCGCTTACTAGTTCACCAAAGAAAGCTTTGACCATATGAGCCACAACACGAGAAAACCAACAATGTGGTCATGCGCCAAGCGCAGACTCAGATCAGCCTGGGCATCCACCCAGTCTGATCAGAGTCTTCGCTGTCGGCATGGAGGTAGCTCAGTCCCTTAGCTACCCTTTAAGCACTTAGTGAAGAGGCTGACCAGACTGGGTGGATGCCCAGGCTGATCTGAGTCTGTGCAGGGCGCACAACCACATTGTTGGTTTTGTCTTGTCGCGACTCATATATACTGTCATGCTAGACTGGGTTACAGATTACATCCTCAAAATCAGTGATTCAAATAGGTTTATCTTCACCATCACACTTTCAAACAAGACTGGTTATACAGATTCCATCCTCAAATCCATTATTCATATTTATAAATCATCACCATATAAAGCATCAGACAAGACTAATTTACAGACTACATCATCAAAATCAACACTTTAAACTCACAGATCTTCACCATACAGACTATCAAGCAAGACTGGTTAACAGATCACATACTCAAAAGCTATGATTTAAACTGATAAATCTTCATCCCGTAGACTATTAAATGCGACTAGTTTTACAGATTACATCCTCAAGTTTGTCTTTATGACTTGAAACCTGTGCAAAAATTTACCGGAACAGATCAGAATAGACACAATTACTGGATTGGACTGGAACAGACTAAGTTCGTTACCATTTCCAGTCATTTCCAGCCAATATTTTTAGATATTAAGATAAATCATACACGCGCAGATTACATGTAACTATAAGCCCTATCAATAGTCACTGACTAACATAGAATAGATAGAATAGACTAACATAAGAACATACTGATTCCATTTGAAGACTGCTTTAGATCCTAAGATAAAATATCGTATGAAAGGTAATGTTTGCAGTGTTCCATTTTTTGCGGTCACTTAGAAAGCGTGAATATCAAAATCGTGAATAATTTCCTGTTTCTTACAAAGTGTTTTCTGTAGATACAGTGTTCATATATTTTGTTTCTGTTTGCTTTGATAGTTGCTGGTACTTTTCATTTGAGCCAGTTCTTTCATTAATATGCGCCCACCCTGCTGCAGGTTAGTGAACGAACATACTCAAGTGAAAGAGAAATAGTTTTGCTTTTCACGCATGTTGCTCACCGCAAAAATTAACAAGAGCTCCGCAAGCGGGGCAATATACGCTCGTTATTGATTGTTTGCACCGTTTTATCCTTGTCTACATTGCTATTAAGTTGCTAATTGCTATCAAGATATTTCAAAAATTAGCCTTAGGGTTCTCAAAAGAAAACCTTAAAGAGTAATCAAAGGAATGTAACTAGGAAGGGGAAGCAATTATTCTTAATTGGACATACTGTCTCAACCTATTACACATTGCTATTAATTTTCGTCAAGATATTCCATACGGTTAATACCCAGTAATGACTTGCCCAAGAATAGTCATAGAAATTAATCAAACGGATGTAACTCCATAAATAAGGAAGAGGGAGCAATGATTCTTATATAAGACACACAGCCTCAACCAAATACACATTGCTATAAATTTTAATCAAGATGTTCCGTGTGGTTGCCTACTTACAGCTTGCACAAGAATAGCTTTAGAAAATATTCAAAGGGAGGTTACTCCAAAAAATAAGGGGTGGCAAGTTTTCTTATATGTGGCACATTGTGTCAACCTAATATACATTCCTATTAAGTTTCATCACAATAGCCCAAAGGGTTAGTTAGGGTTAGTTAGATATGAGGTGTACAAATATAGTCTACCAAAATAATCAAAGGGAGGTAACTCAAAAACTAAGTAAAGGGGAGTAACCATTCTTGTATGAGACACGTTGTCTTAACCTCTTATACATTGTTATAAAGTTTCATCATGATATTCCAAAGAGTAACCAAGTTATGGAATGCTAAAGAATTGCCATACAAACTGCCAAAGACGGGGTTTTCGAAGGGCTCTAACTCTGCTAAAAATCATCTGAGCAAAATTGCCATATAATATGCGCTACTCCACATCCTAGTCTTACTGTTTACAAAGTTTCAGCTTAATTGGATGAAAACTATAGGAGAAGTTATCCGGAAACGAACATCCCAAACATTCTAAGTAAAGGGCTGTACCTCCGTTAAAAACCATTGGAGTGTAACCTCGAAACGATATGCGCTGGTCCACCTCATAGTCTTACTATATCCCACCTCATAGTCTTACTATATCCCAAGTTTCAGCTCGATCGGATGTAAACTGTAGGAGGAGTTATCCGGAAATGAAAATTTTACGCCGGACGGACCGGCAGACGGACGGACATACGGACAGATGCCAGTGCCATAACAATATACGTCCCATTTTTCAAACATGCGTATAAAAATCGCCAAAATTAATGTTTATGTTTTCGACCCTTAACCACGAAAATTTAAACCCGCGAAAATTACTGCGTATATGGTATATACGCCCAGATTAATTACAGGCCCTACCAACAGTCACTGACTTATATTAGAACACACCGATTCTGTCTGAAGATCCCTTCTATAATTATATGGCTATGGAAGAAAGGCTGGACCTTATACTACACTAGAAAATGTGTTTATGAAACACTATGCCCCCAACCGTATGCTTGCCTCTAAAGAAGGTTCATCCCATAATGTCTAGGTCAGAAAGGCGCATTAACTGGTTCAGCTACATCTTAGTCTGTAACTGTATGTTAAATATAGGGAACCAAGCTTAAGCCGTTCTTCAGATATTTTGTTCACAAGCTTGTTCTTGTACAATACGCATACGTCCGAAAAAGGGGAATAACTCAACCAAAAATTTACGAAATATGCTCAAAAGTAAATCAGGTCATCTACACCTTGGTATGCAACTGTATGCCAAACATATTTTTTTTTTCACAAGCTTGTTCCTATATGAAATAGTAATGTCCAAAAAATGGTAGTAACTCAACTATAAACATTTACAAAATATGCTCAAAAGTTAATGAGCTCATCTACACCATGGTCTGTAACTGCATGCTAAATATCAAGATCTTAGCTTAAGCAGTTCTTCAAATACTTTAATCACAAGGCTATTCCTATCTAAAATAAAAAGTCAAAAAAGGGCCATAACTCCTGAACAACAAGACAGGTGGAGGAAAAAAACAGTAATGGCCTAATATTTTTTCAAGTTCATGCCACATATAAAATTTTAAGTTCCTATCTCTTACAGTTCTTAACCGTATGTAAGGGTACCTTTGTACCATGGGCTTCAATGCACAAAGTCAAAAAAAGGGCTCAACTCGATAAAATATTCACACTAATCAGATCATCTACACCTGAGGCAATGTCTTCCTGCAATAAGTCATGTTCCTAGCATAAGTACTTCTTGAGATATTTTGTTCACAAGGTTCCATAGGCTTACAATGCACCAAGTCAAAAAAAGGGCTCATCTTGATAAAATATTCACACTAATCAGATCATCTACACCTGAGGCAATGTCTTCCTGCAATAAGTCATGTTCCTAGCATAAGTACTTCTTGAGATATTTTGTTCACAAGGTTCCATAGGCTTACAATGCACCAAGTCAAAAAAGGGGCATAACTTGGTCAAAAATTCAAGATTTTTTTTAAAATTAATCAAGTCATCTACACCTTAGGGTGTAACTGTATGCCAAAATATCAGGATCCCAGCTTAAGGGGTTCTTCAGATATTTTATTCACAAGGTTGTTCCTATATAAAACAAGAGCTGTCACCTGACAGCATAGCTCGCCTGAATTGGTGCTTGCCCATCACAAAGCCGCTATGGTGATGTGGACTGCTATGCATAAAACTTCATGCAAGCATGTCCATAATGAAAACACATTTATAAACAAAAGCTATCTCAGAATTAAGTCTTAAAATAAAATTAAAATAAAAAAAAACTGAAATGAAATTTCAAAGTTCATGAGCTTCAGGTAAAAAAAAAAAATGACGGGTGGGGGTGGGGGTGGGGGTGGGGGGGCTATGTGGACTGCTATGCATAAAACTTCATGCAAGCATGTCCATAATGAAAACACAAAAGCTATCTCAGAAATAAGTCTTAAAATAAAATTAAAATAAAAAAAATGAAATGAAATTTCAAAGTGCATGAGCTTGAGGTAAAAAAACTGACGGGTAGGGGGGAGAGGGGGGGGGGTGGGGGCTAGTATGTATCAAAACCCTGAACCATTATCTAACATCAGCCCAAGTATTAGTATCAACTGAGTCCATCATCATGGCACTGTGAAATTATGTCTTCATAAATTTAAAACTTTAACCAAAATCTTTAAAACAAAATTCTAAGTCGATGACCTTGACTTCAAGGTCACCCAGTGGGGTAAGTATAAGATGTTTTGTAAAAACTCAAAAAAGAGTCTAACATCAGTTCAAGTATAAACTAAATCTCTGCAAAGCATTATGAATCAGTATGCAATTACAAAACTTTAAAAAAGACAAAAATTTCCTAAGTCCCTGACCTTGACATCAAGATCACTGAGCGGGGTTGGGGTAGTACTCTGTAGATCTAACTACAGTGCAAATATAAAAAGAATTCATCTCTGGGTTCAGGAGATATGTGTCTTTAAAAAACTTTAACCAAAACATCCAATCAATAAAAAGACAATATTCTAAGTCCATGACCTTGACATCAAGGTCACAGAGGGGGGTGGGGGTAGTACCTTCGAAAACTTTAGACCAATATCTAACTTTAGTGCAAATATCAAAGGAATCCATCCATGGGTTCAGGAGATATTGGGCTTTATAAAACTTTAACCAAAACATCCAGTCCAAAAAAAACACCAATTTTCTAAGTCCATGACCTTGACTTCAAGGTCACAGAGTGGGGTGGGGGTGGTACCCTGTTAAACCTTAGACCAATATCTAGCTACAGTGCAAGTATCAAAAGAATCCATCTATGGGTTAAGGAGATATAGGTCTTTAAAAAACTTTAACCAAAACATCCAATTCGAACGCCGACGCTGACGCGGACGCGGACGCGGACGCTGACGCGGACGCAGACGCCGACGCCGTGGTGACAACAATAGCTCTTCCTGAACTTTCGTTCAGGCGAGCTAATGACAAAGTCAAAAAAGGGGCATAACTTCTGAACAACATGATCGGCAGGGGAAAAAAATACAGGCCACTTATTTTTCATGTACATGCTACATATCAAAATTTCAAGATCTTAACATAGGCAGTTCTAGAGTTTCCCAAATAAAAAGTGTTACGGACGAACGGACAGACAAATGACAGGCCAAAACCAATATGCCCCTTTAACTTGTCCGAAGTTGGGGGCATAAAAATAGAAAACAGGAATTTTATGTTTGTGTTAACTTTATAAATGACTCCAAGTTTTGCAAGAAGAGTGATTAAACACCGAGTAGGCGGCAATCGAAAACGCTCAAGCAGTCAACAAACGCGGATCAAAAACCTTTAGAAACAGAGTTTTCAATTGCAAATTGTCGCAAGTTAGCAATCAAAAATGCTGTTTCTAATGGTTTTTGATCTGCATTAATCAATTGTGAAAAGCCTTTTCGATTGCCGCTTATCCGGTGTGGATTAGATAGGTGCATAATTTTTGTGATATAAAGGCAAAGCATGTGTAAACATATAGTAATTGCACACTCTACACATATCAGTAATTGCAAGCTCTACACATACCAGAAATTAACTCAAAGTGTAAAATTGACAAATTTACCTTTTTTAGTACTTTTATGCAAATGACATACAGAATATGTTAAAATATGAAAAAAGAGTGTATTTTATCCAAAACATCACTAAAAAGACTGGAAATGGGGAAAAATAGTTCTATTCCGGTCTGTTCCGTGAAATTTATGCACCCCAAGCCCCTCCCCTCACCCCAAACCCCACCCTAAAACTAGTCTTGTAGATCCTGGCAGTGTGAACAGTCAACCATATCATCAACAAACTCTTCCACTTGTATCGTAGTCTCTGATATATGGAAGCGACTCTGGATCATGTATGATGCTTGTTTTAAAATTCCTATTGTATCTGCATTCTTCTCTGTAAACATTACAATAAAATGGTCAGTCATAGTATGTGAACTATATTGTTTACAAAAAGTAGGGGATACAAAGCTATGAAAAATTATAGCATCTACAACAAACGTAGTATCCACATGAAACGGAAAGTGTTGATACGACAAATATCTGTTGAGACACTTGTCATGAAAGTTTGGACGATATATCCTATGACGTGATCTGCATACAATTTGTTTCAGACATGGGGTCAGGACAAAAATGTGGCAAATTCGAACAAAAATCTTCCAAATGCTTCAACTAAGCTAATCATTACATGCATTTTTAAGCTTTGTAAGCTTAGAGATTTTTTTCTTCTTCAAAACTGTCACTTTGAGAAGAAAACCAGAAAACAAAACTGAAACAGACCTGTTGCCATACCAGATTCGTGTGAAATTTGGGAGTCGACCCCTGTCTAAAATGAATTGCATTCAGATCACGTGACAGGATATATCATCTTAATTGTAATGAAAAATGTCTTGTTGAACCTTTGTCTGATGGGCACTTGCAGTTTCAGATGGATTTGATATGTTTTCTAATTTATACAATTTTTAATAGCTGAATATCCCCTACTTTTTGTGAACAGTATATTTAAATCTTTCATACCAAAAATGCACATGCTTTTCTAATGGCTAATCTTTGATTTTCCCTTTACTTAATTTTTTTTATAATTCCATATCATCAGCCGCCTATGTTTTAAAATTTCTATTGTATCTGCATTTTTCTCAGTAAACATTAAGATAAAATGATTGATCATATTATGTGAACTATTTAAGTCTTTCATACAAAAACTTCACATGTTTTTCTAATAGCTAATATTTGATTTCCCAGCTATTTAATTTTTGTTTTTATTTCATATAGTCAGCAGCCTTAGGTCTATGGCTACATATCCATGCTTTTTTCACCTTTTTGTGACTTCAGGGGCCTTATTTATAAAACTACTAAAGTGGTTGCTATGCTGTTGCTAAGGCTGAATTTCTATGAAGGATATTCCCTACAATTATGAAATTTGCTCTGGACGGACAGTCTGAAAAAGAAATCTTCTCAACCATAAACAGGGTTCCATTGCACACAGCTCATTATCAAACTCCCATTTTCCTGTATAACTGAAATACTGTTAAAAAGGATGTAAAATCACAATTCATCTATCCATCCATCCATCTAATCCCATACACACATGATAAGCAACAGAAACCATGTAATTTTAGTAAATTTGAATGGGGGCCAAAACAGCCCAAATCATACCAGGTCCTTTCTGAAAAACCCTGAACAGCCAACTTACCAACAGCCAGATGGACAGATAAAGCCGTTTTATCCATGGACAATGACCATACCCTGAGATCATGGATATCTTTGACTTCTCTTATCTCATAAAAACTTTGTCTTATCTCAGCAAAATCGAGCCCTCTTGGAGTCCCTGTCAAGAATATAATAGGAGCCGTGACACAAGATATAGAGAATACCATGTTAGCGACTTTTGATATCAAGTTTATCAGGCGAGACCAGAAACAGCGTAGGAATGGTCGAGCCTGATAAACTCGATATCAAAATACACTTACATGGTTTTCTATTTATCATGCATTATTAGAAGATTTTACGGCGTAAAGAGCGGCAAACAAGTGATAAGCAAACGCAGTTTTGTTAGAACTTGCTTACATTGTGAATGCGTTATGACGTAAGTCGGTGACATCATTTAACCAATCGAACGCTGATATCACGGCCAATGTCATTGTGTAGCCAATCGTCTTCAGAGATCGCTTCTAAGGCATGACCTGATATAATTCATTCAAGCCCAGTTTACAGTGACATGATATCACATCATGTTATCATACCCCTGTTATCAGGTGAATTTTGCAGCAGATGTATGTGAAACCAACAAAATGGCAAGTGCATCCAGCGAACACTCAGAGCAGCCTGGGGATCCGCCAAATTTGATCAGAGCTTTTTTCTTCCAACTTAACAGGTAGCTAAGGGTCTTAACTAGCTCCATGTGGACAGCAAAGACTCTGATCAGACTGGGCAGATGCCCAGGCTAAGCTGAGTCTTCGCTGAGCACACATGCCACTTTGTTGGCTTTGTAGTGCGCGGCTCATATACAAGTAACTTGTTACGATTTTCCTATACATGAAAATTCAAACATTTCTTTCTGTATCTGTCATGTGTAAGCCTAAAGCAATTTTACAATTAACAAGCCACTAAAACGAACATTAAGAAATACATTACAAGTGAAACAAGCAAATTCGGTGAATTTATATCCCCCGCCGAAGTGGCCCTGATTTGTGTATGGTTTATTTTAAGTTTCATGAAATTTCGTTCACAGATTTCCAAATAGATGGGCTGTCTGATGCCTCCGTGCCAGAGCTGCTAGAAGCTGTACCCTGTCCTGGCTCAGATAAAGGTCCTACAAATTCGGAGCAACATCTCTACGTGACTATTTCCTTTTACAGAGCAAACGAAAATGCTGCTTAACTTCTTACATCATGCAAGACAAGTTGCTAGTTCCCTTACATTACAATTGTATGTTACGTCGTTAAATTTAGTGATGTCACAAACCTATGATCTGCTATCAAACGTCATCCTTTTTGCTTGCGTGTCCATATTCTTTACTTAGAATTAAGGTATTATTCAAAATTGAAAATGCCCTTGCTTCTGAAAGGCAGTTTCTAACAACTGTAGTAGATCTAACCATCTATTTTTTTAAATCCCTTGACCTTCCCCTGACTATTTAAGCCCTTTGCAAATTTCCCTGACTAACCATAACATTTCTCTACCTCTTCTCTGACCTGAAAAATCGCTTTCCAGATGTTTTTCCTGTCGGACTGTGGCAACCCTGTCAGACAGAATTCCTAAAACAAACACCCTACAACCAGAGCTCCAAATAACGGCGGGTATTGAGGATAATTTGAAGATAATTTTTCTTATTTCTCAACAAAAACATATGTTGTGACCCCTCATTAGAACCGTCTTGATGAGACGATTCTAATGATGGGTCACAAAATATGTTTTTATGCAGAAATATGGATAATTATCCCTAAATTATCTCTTTTACCACTTCTTATCTTGAGCACCCTACAATTGACAAGAAAGGAAAAATCGGTTTCTTATAAAGAAACAGAAACAAGAGGATCATGATAGTCCTCAATGAGCATTTTCTGAGAGACTTCATTGTCCAAGGAAATACAAAACAGCTTGAGCTAACCTTCCATCAACACTGCTAGAACGTCCATCATCATAGTAAGTGTTGCGATGACAACAAATACAGAACGAGAAAACCATAAAGTGGTTGTGCACTCAGCGCAGACTCAGATCAGCCTGGGCATCCGACAAGGCTGATAAGATTCTTCACTAAGTGCTTAAAGATTAGCTAAGGGTCTAAGCTACCTCTATGCGGACAGCGAAGACTCAGGTCAGACTAGGCATCCGGCAAGTCCGATCAGATTCTTCACTAAGTGCTTAAAGATTAGCTAATCTGAGTCTGCACTGGGCACACAGCCACTTTGTTGGTTTTCTAGTGTCGCGGCTCGAATATATTAAATGGTGGGAAAAACATGGATATTCAACTGTGACTAACTGTGACCGTCCATCAACACCACTAGACTGTCCATCATAATAGTGCTACAACGACTACAGATATATATTAAATGGTGGAAAAAACATGGACCTTCAACTATGACTTACCTTCCATCAACACCACTAGAATATCCCTCATTATTGTGAGTGTAGTAATAACAACGAATACAGAAAACAGGAATGTGCAAATAGGATCAGCTAGCTTCCATTCTGGCTGCAATGATAGAAAAAGTAAATATTTCACTGGCATTATATGAGCCGCGACACGAGAAAACCAACAAAGTGGTCTTGCGCCCAGCGAAGACTCAGATCAGCCTGGGCATCCCACCGGTCTGATCAGACTCTTCCCTAAGAGCTTAAAGGTTAGCTAGGGATCTAAGCTACCTCCATAACAGGCAGTGAAGACTCTGATCAGACTGGGCGGATGCCCAGGCTGATCTGAGTCTGCACTGGGCACACAACCACTTTGCTGGTTTTCTCGCATCAGGGCTCAATTATGAAAACAGACCTTAAGTAAGTGCACTCGTATTCAACATAACCCTAACAGGTGGTCATACGGAGATGGGGCCTCATTTTAAAGTATTATTGAAAAGACTGGAGGAGCAGGGGTCAAGTCTGCTACCACTTAATTGGCTAACCAATAGACCACTACAGCTCATAAAATAATTTCTAATGCACTTATGAATGTAATGCCATGTCTGTTTTGGATAATGTCAAAAATTTGCGCCAGTATACCCTGTGATATACTGTTGCAAATCAGATGCTTTTCATTGGCTGATAACTGGTTTTACATTGCTCAAAGTGACTGCTTTGGGTGCAGAGAAGTATGCTTTGAAAGGTGAAAATGTGAAAAAGTGCATCAGAATGGGGATAACTCTTGAAAATTGTCATTTGGGGAGGTAAATCATACATTTTACGGTTGCAAATTGCATTTCATGGCTTTGCTTATGGGTCCCTATAAAACTTCCAAAATTTATGACCCACTACGGTCCATAGTATTACCCCAAACCACCACAAAACACCCCAAACCACTCCAAAACACCCCAAACATCCCATAAAAACACCCCAATACACCAAAACCAGATCACTCCGAAACAAATTTGGTATTTTACATGAACTCACACTGCTTTAGAAATGTTTGCTTATGCTAAAAATATTATACAATTATTGACCTTTGTTGAGGTGAATATGCAGTTTTATTGACCTGCAAACAACATATTGACCGACGCGGAGCGGAGGTCAATATGTTGTGTTTGCAAGTCAATAAAACTGCATATTAACGCAAATAAAGGTCAACAATTGTTTTATTATATGACAATTCTGATTACAGTTTCCTTTAATACGAGTTAAGTAGTACTACATGTTATTATCTCGCGACGTTACACCATTAACATTAAGGTACGTCAGACGTTACGTCACGAAAATACAATGACGTCAGCGTAAAAGTAATGTTCACTGACTGGCCGGTGAATATCACAAAATATTGACCGGCACGTGACGTCAAATTAGCCAATGAAATTGTGTTTTATATCTTGGTTATATAATAATTATGATAAATGATAATTGATTTATACTGGCAGCTTTATGGAAGAATTGTCATTACCAATACATAGGCTATATTTCTGAATCTGTGCTTCCATGAATCTGAATGGTATATAACATGCATATACTTACATGTGCATGTAAACATGCATGAGCTGTCAAACATATATGCAAACATGCAAGCATATTTAGTGTCTACTTATGTACATATGTACAGACGGCACACATACATATGACATATCATCAGCATATACCATATGAAAATCATTGTTTCTGCACAAAAAGATAATACTTATTTTTTTTTTATTTTACAATTTTGAAATCATTCAAAGCATAGACAAAACGTTTAGAAGCTATTTTAACCTGAAACAGAATTAAGAAAAGTGGTTTGGGGTGGTTTTCAGGTGGTTTGGGGTGGTTGGGAATGTTTTGGGGTGGTTTGGAGTAATTCAATGGACCCAACCGACAATTTACTTCCCCAAATGACAATTTTGAATACAAATGTCCCCTAAATTTATCCCAATACAGGCCACATCACACTAAAAAGGGGCTAAACATATTTGTCAAAAGTCATGATTCAAACCAGTTTGTGAACCCATGCAGTCTCACTACAGTCATCCTTTTGTGTGTGTAGATTCCTCAGGTCCACACTTGATCTGTACACAGCAACGGGTCTGATCAGACCGCACAGCTGTGCAGGCTGGTCTGTCTTTGATATTGGCATTTGTTTTTAACACTCTTTTCCCATGTCAGTGCTCCAATAACAACACCTGTCCTCGTACAGGATAGCTCCCCTGCAGTGCCTTGCCCATCACATAAAAAAAACTTTGACGTAAAACTTTAAAGTGTGATGCCAACACCCAGGCCAACGCCGACGTCAGAGTGACAACAATAGCTCTCTTTGCTTTCGTACAGGTGAGCTAAAAATGTATCAATCCTAAATGCCAGGTGTGACCCACAAATTATCGGTCTTACCATGTTCAGAGTAGTTTAGAAAACACAGTTGTTTCTATGCAGTGACTCTAAAGGCCAACAATCACTAAGTCTTCAGAATCTAGACTCTATCTTTATTTGTAATTATCTAACTCTAAACATTTTTACGTATATATCCAGAACTGTATCATCTAAAAAGACTGATAACTTATTTCTTTGATTATAAGACAAGGCTTTTACCTTCCAAAACAATCCCAAAAACCTAGATCCATCTAATTAAACTGACCTAGGTTTTTGGGGTTGTTTTGGCGGGGAAAAACTAAGCTTGTAGCTGAATTTCACAAGACCGATATAGATATTTGGGGTCATTCTAAAGCTGGAACAACACCGTTTTATAACCAAATATTTACATTATCCGTGCATCTATCAAAAACCCCTATGGTAAACCATTAGAACATATTGTAGTTTATACTTCAATAACTACATTGGTTCATGTGATGTTAAGTGACGTCAAAATAAACCACAGTTCTCCAATTTGATTGGACGTAGGCAACGTTATGACGTTGTTACCATGCTGAAACTGTTCCGCTTTAATTAGAAAAACTGTGTATAGATGTTTTTCTGCTTCAACTGTAGTCCCTAATAAGTGCACATAAGTGCAGTCTGATCAGAGCCTTGGTCTGTCACATCAGCCTTCTATGGAAGTGACCAAAGCCATAGAGCCAACAGTGAGGACTCTGATTACCCTGTTTAAATCAGACGGATGATCACATGACAAAATTGCCACTTTGTTGGAAGTCACATGACATCGCTCATATTATGCAGTAATCAGTTACCTATGCCTGCCTTGAAACAAATGATAAATGCAAAGATCAGTTACCTTACCTACCTTGAAATAAATGATAAATGCAGCCATCAATTGATAAATGCAGCGATAACTTACCGTTACCTACCTTGAAATAAATGAAAAATGCAGCCATCAATTACCGTTACCTACCTTAAAATAAATGATTAATGCAGCCATGAACTACCTTTACCTTCTTTGAAATAAATAATAAATGCAATGATCAGTTACCTTCTTTGAAATAAGTGATAAATGCAGCAATCAGTTACCTACTTTGAAATATATGATAAATGCAGCGATCAGTTACCTTCACCTACCTTTAAATAAATGATAAATGCAGCCATCCATTACCTTTACCTACCTTGAAATAAATGATAAATGTAGCGATCATTTACTGACCTTGAAACAAATGATTAATGCTGTCATCAGCTACCTACCTTGAAATTAATGATAAATGCAGTGATCAGCTACCTACCTTGAAATAAATGATAAATGCAGCGATCAATACTCCAATACTTTGAAGCAGATCACCAAGAACATGTATAAATGCTGCTTTCACATTAATATTGTCTTTTCTGCTGTGTCCACTCTCATGACTAGAAACAGTTTGACTAGGCAGGGTACCATACGACATGTACCCATTTGACCTCTGAATACTGTCATCTCTTATTAATAACTTTTCACAGTCACTTTCTGCACTACTTTTTTTGTGTCCATGAGAATGTTGGTGGCCGTGTGGATGAAGCGTTAATCCCATTCTGAAATTATGTAAGCAGAAATTTAACATATGAGCTGCGACACGACAAAACCAACAATGTGGTTGTGCACCCTGCGCAGACTCAGATCAGCCTGGCATCTGCCAAGCCAGACACTTTGCTAAGCCCTTGAAGGGTAGCTAAGGGTCTCAGTTATCTCCATGCAGGCAGGGAAGACTCTGATCAGACTGGGCGGATGCCCAGGCTGATCTGAGTCTGCATTGGGTGCACGACCACATTGTTGGTTTTCTTGTGTCGCGGCTCATATTTGGTATTAATCATATTACAAGCCCCCACTCCACTAATTGTCCTCCCTCCCTCTTGCACAGAATTTGATGCTTTTCTGTCTTGCCAAAAAATGCAAAATTCCAGACATTAAATCCTCGGATAGGTATTTTATATATGGCCAGACTATTATCTCATCATTGTCCATCAGATATTTCATTTTATCATGCATCTGCTGCAAAATTCACCTGATAACATGAGTATTATAACATGATGTGATATCATGTCACTTTAGAACTGCGCTTGTGCGAATGTTATCAGGTGATGCTTTAAGAAGCCATCTCAGGTTATGACTGGCTGTATACTGACGTTGACATGATAACAGCGTTCAACTGGTTAAATGACATAACCAACTTACGTCACAACGCATTCGCGACATCAGCAAGTTCAAACAAAACTGTGTTTGCTTTTCATTTGTTTGAGTCTCTTTATGCCTCAAAATGTTCTACATATGCATGATAAATAGAAAACCATGTAAGCGGCAAGCCTTGCCATTCCTATGCTGTTTCTGGTCTCGCCTGATAAACTTGATATCAAAAGACACTGACATGGTTTTCTATAACAATTGGCAACTATTTTAGTAATGACAAAGTCCTGCTACTATTCCTACATGATTTACATAGCTAATGGCAATCCACCTTTCCAAAGCCATTTCTACTTTTTACCGGTATGCATCTCTTCATTAACTGTAAGGGAAATCACAAGCTTATAGTGGGAGATAAACATGTGCAGTTTTGTTGGTGGGACTATGTCACATGCTAAATTGTTGTTGTATTTGTCAGTTTTAAACATGTGGCTTTTGAAAACCTGACATGGGCATGAACAGTTCAAAGCAGTGCTCAGAAAAGAAGAGGTAATGTAGATAATTAAGGAATTTCTTTATATCTAAATTTAATAGTGATATATAATCGGGTGAATCACAGTATTGTGGCTTTTTCCAACTGCAGCATGTTATATCAGCATACAAGACCCAGAAATGGCTGAAAATTTAAAACTTTGTATCTGAAATGTGCATCCGTGATTGTACTACCTGTAGCCAAAACAAGAAATTGCAGACACCACTATTAAATTTTTACCAGCTCTTGAAGCACCATAAAAGTGGCCTTTTTTCACCGTTATGTGTTGCACTTTAAAAATTACTATTTTTTGATGAAATATTTCTGTACAATGCAGTAAGAAACCAATAGATGTTGGCATTAAATCACATAGAAAATTCTTTTAAAAAAATTTTTGGTATGTGCATTTTGATTTTCTGTCAAATATTGCTCAAGATATCGCCGAAGTTGTGGAAGTAGTACTTCGTTATACAATTGAGGTTTTCACAACACAGGCGCTTGTTATACTCATAAAAATCATAGAAGATCTTAATCAATTCTACATAATTTCCTTCTACGAAGTGGCCATGAGATTGTCCAGTTTGTACAAGTAAGGATTTCTGACAATTCTGATCGACCTTAGAAATGACAGCACAGTGAAGTCAAAAAAATGTCTACTGAAAAATCTGGTAGTGTCCGTAACCAGGCAATTTATTTTCGCTTTTAAAAGTGTTTTTTGCAGTGAAATGAACTTTCTCATCTGTAGTTGCATTCAAAAAGTTAAGAACAACAACAATTTTGATTACATTTTTTATAACATCTTCTCTATCATAAGATAAGTGGTTACTGACACTACAAAAAACATGTAGGGTCCGTAACCCGAAAATGCGTACCTTCATTTAAAGTGAAATATTGCAGCTGTTTTGGCTTTTAGCTATAAAACATTCATGTCAGTGACTCTGACTAGTATTGAACTGTATCAAAATGATTAAATCATGTGATGCTACATAACCTGTACTACACATTAAATGAGTAAATGTCGGTAAATAATTAGGGAATCTGTTTCATTTTCCTCATGTAAAAGAACTCACAGAAGGAGTTTTGAAAAATACATATCAAGCAAGTCTGTTTCTACTGAAGGATATGGTGAGAATTTCGGTAGTTCTAGTTGGAGTTGTAGTTCTGGAGGAAGGATAAGGTTTTGGAAACTGAATTGAGACCCAATTTTATGTAGTGTCCGTAACCTTTATGATTATATAAACATATTCCTTGCTTTTAAGACTTAGCAAGCTTCACTTCCAAAAAACAAATATTTTCTGGTAGATTCAGTTGTATTACATCACAAAGTAATACTCTGAGCATCAAAGACTGCTTTATCTATTCTTATGCACTATATTGTAGTATGTATTGATATTAAAGAGGTGTTTTATATGCAGTGACTGTATTTTTTTTCAGATTCCTGAGAGTAAATATGGACATTAATGGCAGCATTACCTTTCAATGTAAATTGTTAAACTACCTAATGGTATTCCCACTGCATGCCTTAAGTCATGCCTGAAAAAATAGTAAACAGTTACATAGCCTCAGAGTGGTTACGGACACTACAAATCAATGTTTTATGACTTTGCATATTATTTTGTTTGAGTCCAAGTTGCTGTTGTCAGGTATGCTGTAGTTGTAATTGCTTCCATACTAGAATATATACTCTTTATGTACAAATCAGTCATCTATAAAATCAACATATGCAAATTATCCATAAGTCATACTTTCTGATAAGACTCCTGGAGTCTTCTTACTAGATACATGTAGATCATAAAATTCTTTGTAGGGTGAATCTCAGTAGTGATGTTGTTGATGGATACATTAGATTGCCTTGCATCACCATTTTGTTTTAAACGATACTTGACATCAATTAAACTAACAAAAGTAGTCTTCAGTTTATAACGCTCATTCTGTGAAATTGAAATAAACAATGGGGCTTGGGGCGGGCCATAATTAAACTAGAATTTCCTTTGAGCATGCAGACACTTGGCTATGAGCCATGGTTATGGCAATGACAGATAATGACATTTTGTTATTAAGCAGGGAAGTTTAATCCTAAAAGGGGCCATACAGACAAACGATGCACTGACTTTATCACTTGTTCACGATAATCATATCCAGAGAAACTGATGAAAGCTATTTTTTATGCAACATTTCAACTTTTAATTCGGTTTTAGGCGTAAAAATGGTGCTTCCAGAGAATAACTGTTTGAATCTCCCGTAAATAAGAGCTTCTGAATGAAAACTGAGTTTCAGAATTTGCAATGTTCCGTTATTTTAACAAGTGTAGTGATTGTAGGGTCCGTAACCTGTCCTGTTTAAGGAATGAAGACAAAATTGATTTTTCCTTCTCTCTGCATCAGTTATTATATAAAAACTCTCAAGATGTTGTAAAAACTCAACAAATCCTATTCTAAAACCATCTACATTAAGCTATTAATGGCTTGATGTTTTATGCTTTAATCGAAATTTGTATATTTGACAACTCATGAATTAAGAATACCTGTCGAACTTAAAACAAAACATTTTATGCCTTTGTTTTGCTCTGGAATGATCTCAGTGATAAATTCAAGAATTACACCATGAGTCATGCTAATAAAATGCATATATTGGTGGTATTTCACAAAATTATATATTTAGTATAGTATTGTAGAGTCCGTAACCAGCCTGTTAACAATGATATTTTGTAAAAAAACAATATCCTCAAAACTATATGGACAAATATTTCTCTTCTGTTGGTGAGAAGGACTCTAGAATGTTGCTTATATAGATATTGATTTATTTCTAATTTGAAATTTATAAAAGAACAGGAAATGTTAAGCGATCAAATTTGTGTCTTAATGAGTATGATAATCTATCTTCTTTTAGTTCATATTCTAAGATTTGTGATTTCAACAAAAAGTCACTTGTTCAATAACTTCAAGCTTCCCGTCATGTTTAAAATATTTTTTGTTCATTGTTATAGGCTCATTGCAATTTTTCTGGTTTGTTATACATCACTTGTAGTGTCCGTAACCATTTTTACCCAGTGGCACAAAAAGCTTAAAAATATATATTGATCGTTTTCCCATGAACAAACCCTGGTAGTTGTATAAACTAGAGGTACTAAACATTAGAAAATACATGTTTTCATAATCATTCTGAAAAGTTCATTTTTCACCTCTAAGTGCAACCCATGTGGCCATAATACTGTGATTCACCCGAATAGCATCATATTTTAATATATTTTCTAAAAAAAAAAAAGCATATTTAGAGACCCTTATTAGAACTGTCTCACTCAGACAGTTCTAATGAGGGGTCAGGACATTTGCTTTTGTTGAGAAATTATTATTAGAAAAAATCCTCAAAACCCCATCTCACTGGCATTCTGTCAAAGACAGCTTTTCTAATGAGGTGGCCCAAATGCAAACAACACTGAACCAACAAGTTTTGAAATGGTAATCTAAGATTTTTATACTCACAAAAGATTGAAAGCAACACCACAACCTGCTGTTATCAACATGATAGTAGCTTCTACTTCAAAATCCTGATTAATACATCTCTCCACACCCATATATACCAGTACTCCTGTCACCACCCAGAGAAACAGGATTGACATCAAAGCACCAAGTATTTCTGAAAAACAACATCATTGCAATATCTTGAAATGGTACACTATTATAGAAATCATACATCATTTAGGGGATAACTGTACTCAAAACTGTCATTTGGGGAGGTAAATTGTCGATTTTATGGTCTGAAATTCCATTTTACCGCGACGCGCCAGCAGAGTCATAAAATGCAATTTGCGATCATAAAACCGACAATCTACCTCCCCATATGACAATTTTCAATACAGTTATACCCATTCTAATGCACTTTTCAGATTTTCAAGTTTAAAAGTGTGCTGCTTTGCACATTTACCAAACACTTTCAGCGACATAAAACCATACATAAGCCAATGAGAAGCGACGTTACGTAATATTTACACTTGCCACTGACTTCCCACAGGATAAACGCTGAAAAATCAAATTTCAATTCTTAAATGACGTTGGTTTGCTGACAGTAAATCGCAGGATATACTTTCGCAAACTTTTGACGTTATCCGATCAGATGTCGCGTTACATATACAAGTGAATTATAATACCTTATTTAAGCACTTTGAAAGGTTGACAAGTACTTACATTACAAATGCATGAGAGCAAGTAGCTCACACACTTTATGTTTTGTAATTGTAATTTTATCAGAAAGTACTTGCAGTTCTATGATAAAAATTTAATAAAGGAGGTTTGGGGGCAATGCCCCCCAGATGTCAGGGCAGTTCCCCAATTTTAAAGGAGTAAAGACTGTAAACTAAGAAAAAATTAGGGATGATGATTAAAATAACGGCTTTTTTAGGAATTTTGCTTATTTTCGGGTGTTTTTTTCAGTTTTTCAGTAATTTTAGCGAGGCTTCAAACAATTAGGACTTTTATCAATTTTGGGAATGCTTGAAGCCTGATTATCACTATTCTTGCATTTTATATTATGGTTTAATCGTAAAATATCAAAAACTTTGCATGAACAAGAATTCCGCGGAATGCTATGTCGCACCTGCAATGCGCTTCCACAGTAGTAAAGACTTTAGTTAAAAGAACTTGTATGAGAAATGGACAAAAATGCTTGGGTCAACACAATTTTGGATGTAAAATTTTACTAAGTCAGAAGAGCATGAAATATAGGCCAAGGGTAGGAATAACTGCATATCCCTCGTGAACATTCTAAGAATAAACTTTATGCCAGTTGTGATGACTACAGGTATCATACTTTCAGACAAACAGACTAAAACGCTAGGGCCAACATAACTTTGGGTGTAAAATTTTGTGAAGTCAGCAGAGCATTAAATATATGTCAAGGGTAAATTAATTGCAACAGTCCTCATGAACATTCTAAGAAGAAACTTGATGCCAGGTTTGATGATTCTAGGTATATAGTTCGTGAGAAATGGACTTAAACACTAGGGTCGACATAATTTTGAATATGACATTTTACAGAGTCAGCAGAGCATGAAATATAGATCAAGGTAAAAATAAGAGCAACGGCCCTCAAAAAACATTCTTAGAAGAAGCTTGATGCCAGGTTTGATGATTCTAATTATCACAGTTTGCAAGAAATAGACTTAAATGCTAGGGTTGACGTAATTGTTGACGGACTGTTTTATGAAGTCAGCAGAGCATGAAATAAAGGTCAAGGGTAGAAAAACGTGCTACATACCTTGAGAACATTCTAAGAAGAAACTTTATACCAGGTTTGATGATTGTAGAGATCATAGTTTGAGAGCAATGGACTTAAACACTAGGATCGAGGTAATTGTGGACGGACGGACTGACGGACGGACGGAATGACTGACGGATGGACGGGCGGAAAAGTGAACTCCTATATCGCACCTTGCTTTTAGAAATGGACTTAAACACTAGGGTCGAGGTAATTGTGGACGGACGGGCTGACGGACGAACGGAATGACTGACTGACGGACGGACGGACGGACGGAAAAGTGAACTCCTATATCGCACCTTGCTAAAGCAGGTGCGACAAAAACCAATTAGGTGTTTGTGTGCCCAGTGCAGACTCAGATCAGTCTGGGCATCCACTCAGTCTGATCAGACTCTTTGCTGTGCATTTAAAGGGTAGCTTAGTGTCATAGCTAGCTCCATGTGGACAGCAAAGACAGATCAGACTGGGGGAAGCCCAGTCTGATCTGAGTCTTTGCTGAGCACATATGCCATTTTGTTGGTTTTGTGGCATTGCGGCTCAAATGCTTATCCCAGTGGGGAAAAGTAATGTCAGGTAATGTCAGGTAAACAAATTACAGCTCGGAATATGAATAAGCAAGCCTAAACCATGTTCAAACAGCAGGAGAATTTCATGACTTAAACATGGATTTTGTTCCAATGATGACTCAAACATGGCCTCAAATAGCTATGTGTATGGGTGCCCTTAAAAATGTCAGGGGCCAACTCTTAAAGGAAAGGATTTGTTTCTCCAGTAGCAAATACCTTCTTTTAAGAGTAGGCTCCATGTTGAAAAGGCTTTGTCTGCCAGAGAAGCAAACAGGAAGTCAGAAAAGTTGTTACCTTTTGTAAAATTGACAGAAAAACATGGAGGCATATCCATACATTTTCATCAAGATTCTGCAGATGATACCTGCTCTAGAGAGGCGCCGTGGTTGTGTGGTTAGAGTGGCTCGATTATGGTGCAGAAAGTTGCCGGAAGGTCGTGAGCTAGCGGCTCACCGACGCCATCCGATGACTGGAAAACTCTCTCTGTCACCCCAGCAGTAAATGGATACCTTTTTCGAATCAGGGAAGGATAAGGCAGTGAAAGGAGAGAGATGGGCTCTGCCTTTCATCTGCTCAGCCTAAAATCTAGTGGGTCTCTAACCCCCACTGCCCCTAAGGCTATTACGCTATGGGAAACCTTTACCTTTTTTATTGCTCTATACCAACCAAAACTGAGTACATCTTTATATTCTATTGATGTAGCCTGCCCTTTACCAGCCAAAATTGAACACATCTTAACATTCTAGGGATGTTACCTGCTCTATACCAGCCAAAACAGAACACCAGCTAAAATTCTAAGGACATTTAATACCTGCTCTATACCAGCCAAAACTGAACACACACCTTAACATTCTAGGGACATTACCAACTCTATACCAGCCAAAACTTAGCACACATTTTAACATTCTAGGAACATTACCTGCTCTATACCAGCCAAAACTGAGTTTCTTTGTGGCCTTTCTTGAGGCAAGGTATAGTGCCAACAGACTGATGAGGTAGCTGGCAAAGTCTGTGAGTAAATGAGCAGCATCTGACACGATGGCAAGACTACCCGCAAATATTCCACCTGAAAACATAAGCATACATGGGAGACCAAATGTTAAAAGATAAGAGGCCCAGTTGTTCAAAACTAACAACATCATTAGTTAATATGTTGTCATAATTTCAAATGTTAATATCCTGAAAAAAGCCAACATTTTTTGTTGAAAAAATGTGAGAAGCTTTTGCATTGCAAAAGCTTCTCACATTTTTTCCACAACAATATCAGTGTATTAAGTTATAAAGTCATAAAAGACTTAATGAGTTGACCTCTTAACGAGCTCATTAAGCTAACGATGCTTTGAGCAACTGGGCCATGGTCTTCGTTAGTTAATGACACACTCTTTTTTTAAACATATTGTACATTGAACAAACTAGTGCTGTTTTTAGTGAAAAAACGTGAGGGGATTTTGCAGTGCAAAAACTCCTCACATTCCTTCAGTAAAGGTTTTAGCCCACTTGTTTTTATGTGTACAATTAGACATACGATTTGACTGATTTATTGCTTTACGTTCACAGTAAACAGCTATGGTCATGTTGGGACGGTCAGTTAACCTAACCACACTGTTCCTGGGCAGGCTTAGACCTCCTAAGCGCTTAACCAGTACTAAGTGCACATACTTTCGCCAGTAACTGACAACTGCCCTTCTTGAATCAGTGGAAGGAGAAAGAAAGTATGTGGCCAGACCGGGTATCGAACCCAGGACCTCTGACTTATAAGTCAGGTGCCCTACCGACTGCGCTATGCGGCCTGGCTATTAGACATATGAACACTTGACTAACAGCTATAGGCTAACAATGCTTTGAACAACTTGGTCATGGCTAGCTTGAATAATGATTAATTTAAACTGTCTATTTTTTGTTAACTGTTTTTGTGGATCAATCTTACATAGTCTACAAAAAATAATGAAATCTTGTCAAAGTTGTAATATACCTTTGCCATCCATTCTGAGACCTATGTGTAGTAAACATGTAGGTTATGTTTAAACTAGACCGTGTGTGAAGCTTATTAATACCTCCATCCAAGTGCCATCAATAACAAAGCGCCAATATGAAAAATGTACAAAATCCAGAAAACAAAAAGTTTTATAGAAGTTTCGAAATGATTCTTAAGGACAGTCAACACGCATATCAATGGGACAATTTTGTTGTAAGTTTGACAGGGCATACATGTACCGGTAATCCATGCATTTAAATGTCTCCTGGATCTCTGAGAACTCTCATGTCATGATATGCATGTGTTTCAAATCTGCCACAAAAAGAATCTCATAATGTTGTATCTGAGATATATCTGACAGTGCTCCAGTTAAGGTGGGGTACCAGGGATTATGTGGGGTACTAGTGACTCACAACATATGGTTTAAATGAGAAATAAGAAAAATTATCCCTAATTATCATCAAATACGCCCTCTTATCTAGAGCTCTGGCAATGACATTATACCATTATGCTACAAGGCATTGTAAAGGAGTTGCCTTGTATTGAAGCTATGTTGTAATATGTGTTTGATGCTTTGGTATTTTTAACAGATCACGAAGAAATGGGAATCTGCTCTTCAGAAGGAAATACCACATGTCTCTTCATGAGGTATGTCCGATTTGCGAAACTTATCTAGATAGGCACAAATTAGAATGTTGTTGCATTTGATTGGTAACTATTACTTCTTATACGCCTGTTTGAATAAAAGGGTTGTATTATGTCATGGCTTTGTCTGTCCATCTGTCTGTAAGGCCACCAATTTTTTCTACAGCCCACCAATTTCTTCTACAATGTATGTTAGCTTTGCTACCAACTTTTACACTGGGTATCAAGTACTTACTATTTGGAAAACACTGATATGTACGTCTTAATAGTTCAGCTTTGAATACTAAGGCCTATTTATTTAAGTCATCAATCAAGGATTCAGTTGGTGTTATAGTATACAGGAAATTAAGTGTGCTAAATATTTTTGCTGTATATCACAGAAATCTTTTAAAATACTGCTTACAAAGTATAGTTATCCACCATAAAAATTGAGAAACCGAGCTAAAATGATTATGTAGTATTTACAAGCATCCTAAAAATTGAACAGTTTGGTTTTCTGTAGTGTAATGGCTCCAAACTGTGCAGATGGAATGGCAAACAGCACAGACCCTGATCAGACAGTCTGATCAGAGTCTGCACTGTTTGCTCGGACCTGTCTGTGCCAATAGTTATAAGCTTTTTGATAATTTATATATACTGCTTAAAGACATAGTTCTTGTTTATTGGAGGTCATAATCCTGTTATGCAACAGTCGAGTGATGTGGCTATTTCATCAAAGGAACTACCCTATTTCACATAGGTAATGCATACAGGGTCATAAAACCATTATAGAGTGGTACAACTTTTTGGCTTACTTTACATATCCTTTTAGTGTTTAAATTCAGATATTCTCTGTCATCTTACAATTCATTTTACTTTGTGTTCTATATTTAGATGCTGATGCAACAAAAGACATCATGTGATGCCATGATAGATGAAAAGAACAAGCTGATTAATGATTTCCAGCAGGTAAGTTTATTATGTTTGCAAGATGATTTGTACTCCTGTTCTGCAGTGTCTGAGCTGGGTCTTTACTGTTTGCGTATATTCCAAAAACGAGTTTCCGGTCTAAGATGGGTTAATATTTTTGTTTGTATGTAAAGTTGACTACCAACATCCCACACTTGAACAGGTAGAAGTTTGGTATATATGCATTTCCAGTAAAAGTAGATGCAACACAGAAGACTGGTACAACTGTATTTTTGCCGAAGTTGAAAATGTCTCATGCCTATTATTTCTATGCCCAGTTGTTGAAAGCAAAAAACCAGGTCTGTGACTCTCTGCATTCAGCCAGTAGCTAGAGCCTTGATTTTGTGCCTGTATAAGATTCCTCAGGATCCATTATTGATGTGTGCAAATAGCAAAGGCTCTGATCAGACTGCACGGATGTGCAGGCTGATCTGAGCCTTTGCTGGTCCCATTTGTGGTTGGTTGGTTGATTTGATGCTTAACGTCCACGGTAAACAACTAAGGTCATGTCGGGACGGTCAGTTAACCTAACCACACTATTCCTGGGCAGGCTTAGACCTCCTAAGCGGTTAACCAGTACTAAGTGCACATACTTTCGCCAGTAACTGACAACTGCCCTTCTTGAATCAGCGGAAGGAGAAACGAAAGTATGTGGCCAGACCGGGATTCGAACCCAGGACCTCTGACTTACGAGTCAGGTGCCCTACCGATTGCGCTACCCGGCCCGGCTCCCATTTGTGTTAATTGTCCTTTCCGCATATAGTGTTTCAAATGACTATGGATTTCAAACATAGAATTGTATTATCTATGTGTTTTATGCAGGAACTGAAAGGCAAAGATGACCAATATGTGAAAGATTTGAAGAAACAGGCAGAAGATGTAGATCTGAAGATAGAGAGAATGGAAGAACAAATAAAGAACTTGACAAAAGCTCTTAGAGAGGAGATGAAGGAAATTGAGGTCAGTGGCAGAAAAGTACTGTGGAGGGGTAGATCGAATTTTGGGGAGGGGGGCATTGAGTAAAGATGCTGATGGATTGGAGAGAAATGAAGGCAAATAATAACGATAGTGACCCTATCTGCTGAATATATTATGCTAAATATAGTCACAGGGTGCGGGAGCTTTAAAGGGAAATCACCCTATAAAAACTGCAATTAAGTTTTTGTTGAAACTTCATACAGTGGCAGAATATTATATGCTGAGGGAAAAAATGAAATAAAACAATGGGGTCACCATACTACTTTTTGAGATAATGCAACACCATCTATATGCCTGTTTGAAGCAGTTTTTTAATTTCCCGCCATTTTCCATTATTGGTAAAAACGTGGAATTTCTTCAATGTAAAAAGTTCCACAATTGAAATTTTTATATACTTTTGATATAGTAAAGGGATGATCAACTCCGTGCAAATAAGCAAATAAAAAATATAGGTCATCGGCCAAATATTCGAGTTATGGAAGGAAAACCACTTTTATTCCGTGCGATTTTCATATAAGCGCGTTGACATTATTGTTTTTATGCGTTGACGTCGCTTTCTATTTGGCGCCATAAACGGCCATGTTGATAACGCTCTTACCTTTCGACGCTTGTTTATAGCAATGCAATGTAATTCCCTATTCATTTTCAGCAATGTCCTTATGTCTTGAAACATATAGCCTATATCAAACGTGTGGCTTCAAAGTTTTCTCGTATGCATGCAGACAACACATTAATGAGAGAAATTCCAAGGACTGAAACTAGGCAGCATGTTCATTGTTGTTTCTCATAGAATATTTGAACTTTTTCAGGGTCTAGATTATATCCCATTTATATCTGATGAACTAGCTCATATGCGAACATTGTATATTGGACCCGCCACTGCCCGACATGTATTTTCGCAGAAACACTGGCACAGCTTGGTCCCTGGTGCATGATTTCAATTTATCATTAGTGCTAAGACCAATTTCCGAGGATGCGCAGCCTGATATTTTTCCCCGTTCGCATCGACAATCTATGAATCCTGTGGAAAGTCTAGGGCAATTAGTGAAAATAAGAGTTTCGTCGCTTTGCTACGCTTCTTAGAATCAGTCTGAAACTTTGCAGGGTTCATTTTCATGGTCTGTAAATGTGCATGTGACTTTGGGGTTATGGTTGAATAAGTTTATTATATTTTTGCGTTTGGAACGTCATAATTTTCAGGCTGCATGAGGAAGGTCTAGCAGGCTTGAAGACTGAGTTACTTCCCTTGGAAAGGCTCTTTCCGTCTGCAGAAAAAAGTCTAACAGTAAATGCTTAGATCAGCCTGCGCATTGTGGGAACTTATCTTAATGACGACCTTACAGTAAAAGCTATTAGCCTGCGCATTTGCTCAGTCTTATCTCCGCTTTCACTATTTGCATAGGTATTTCATGACTCAAGCCAAGGGTACTATGTCCTTATTTGGGGTAATGCTTGCATTAAGTAATTACGAGATTCAAAATGCACTTGCAGGTTTCAGATCCTCTCTTTACCTGACAGATAATTCCTAAAAATTTACACATTAAGAAAACAATTGGCGTTCTTTTTTCCGTATAAAATTCTTCAGTCCCATTTTGTAATTTTTTTGTCCAGGTTTATATATTTACCATTTTCTGTTGCATGAAACTCATACATTTGTTTCAACAAAGTGCCCATTCAGGTGCCATGTTGTCTTTGAAAGTGACGTAAACGTTTTAGTGTTACAACAAACAACGTCATGATAACCATAGCAGGACACAATGACGCTGTGTCAAAATGTATGCGCATGAACATTGAGGTGATTTCCCTTTAAACAGGGAGTTGATCAGACATTTGTCCCCACAGTGCAAGGCCCCTATCAGAGCTGTGTAGAGAGAAAAGTCTAAGTCATTTCTATTCCCTGGCCTGAAGTAGCTGGAGTAGCAAATGACTCTTGCGTAGCATAGTTCTTATCATATGACATTGCTGTTGCTTAGTGGCTAGTGTCATGTCATAAAAGTCTTATGACCACATGTGTAATAACACTTGATTACAAGTGCATAACATGATGCTGTTCGTGACAACTTTATATTGTCTGTTGAAATAATGTCAGCTTTTACGGTAATAAAAATCTCATTGAAAACAGTCAAATGATAAACAGAATCATACTCTCATGGTCATTATACCCCCAGTATATGAAGTGCATAGGGGTTATATCTTTTTAGTCTTTTTTCATATGAAATTTCTGTTACTCACCAATGCTCGTTAAAAAGCCTCATTTCATGAATTTCACATGACATGACCACTTGTGTAAGATCGTCTATCCATGTTAAATCCCAAGGATCTATATCCATCTTACAAGATGGATCTAGATCTATGAGGTTTTCTCTTCCAAAGCAATCCCAAAGATCTAGATCCATATTACATCCCAAGATCTAGATCCATCTTACAAGATGGATCTAGATCCATCTTACAAGATCTTTGAAATGGTTTTGGAAAGGGATTATACCCAAAGAAATATGGTACGTCTTATTTCAGATGGCATTTGAAGAAGAAAGAAATGAACTGTTGAAACAACACAAGAATAAATGGGATGAGAAAATGCAGAATCGACGAGATAAAGAAGTGGAATACATGAAAAATCGGGAGAAGAGAGTTGAGGATTATGAGAACCAGTTACAGCATTTGAGAGTTCAGGACGCGGAAGAGTACAATATGGTCAAGATCAGGCTTGAGACGGATGTTCAGGTAAAATACTAGGGCCAGGTTGTTCAAAGTATTGTTTTCTCAGTCATGTCATTATTCAAGGGTTTGTTAATGTCTTCTAGTACAAAAAATTCCAGTGTTCTTATACTGTTTGCCAAAACAACCATGCACGGTTTTAATAGTATCATGGCATGAGGAGGTCATTTGTCAAAATTTCTATAAACTATTCTGGTACAAATAAAATCAAGTGTGCTAATATAATTTGCTGAAAAAATTGGAGCAGCTTTTGTACTGCAAAAGCTCCTCATTTTTTTATCGGCAATATATGACAGCTTCTTTTTGTTGCCAGTTTACTTCCTCAAATGACAATTTTGAGTACAGTTACTCCTAAATGTTACACTTTCAATATCAGATAAAAATTGAATAATTTATATCATTGCCATTATTACTGGGCATGTTCAAAAAAAATGTGACCAAAGTGTGACATTGGAGGTCAAAAATAAACACTCTGCCATAGGTTTAATTTTTTTTCCAGACTTATCTACAGTGCCTACAGTTTACAAAACTATATAAATTTTAATAATAGCATTATCAATAAAAATTTCCTGACAATTTTTGTGAAGAGATTTACACCAAAAATCTGTTAAAATGACCAAATTTTATGAAAGCTTTGGAAGCTAAAATCATGATCATATCACTTTAAGTTTCTATTATTTGATGCAGGGCACTTCCAAATTATGAAAATAAGTGCTGTTTTCTATCAGAAACCCCTGAATGAAATAAAAACTTAAATTTTAACTTCATTTTTATAAACTTTTTTAGAAGTAGAGTTTTAAAAACTTCCATATCTTCTCTTTACTTGGCTGTGACTCAAGAAAATGTGCATCGGGATAATGGCATATGAATAGAGAACTAATCTAGAGAATGATTGTTGATATAAAAACATACTGGTAGTGGTGATGCTATGTCAAAAATGTGCTAAAAGTTTCAAGGAATGTGTTACACTCCTGAGTATTATTTTAAAACTGCTGGAATTAGCATCACAAGAACTTAAATCATTGATTAAGTGCTCTATGCAATAAAGTAACACTGACTGCATGTTGTTAACATCATTTTTTTTCAAAATTTATTGGCCTTTTTAACAAGAAAACTTGGTCTGTTGCTCAGGAGTGTAACACTTTTCAGCCATTTGTTGGTACTGTAAAAAAAAGTTGAATATTCTGCCTTTAGATTCCATTATGATGTTGTCTTCACTATAAATGCAACTTGCACTCATTGCTATAGGAAAATCTAAAATCATATCTTGTAACTCAGTGTTTGGGTGTGCCATAATATATTTGCTAATCGGCTGTCTAAATGCATACAAATCAAACAAATACTGAATTTGATTGATTTCTTCTTCACTCTTTCTTTTGGAAAATGAACAGTTTTCTTTACCTGAATATCATCACCTGTTTACCAAAGACATTATAGAAATAAAGTTCCATACCAGTTTCAGAAGCTGATGGTCACATTATAAATCAGTAGAAAATGTCCCTTCCTAAAATATAATTAACCTCAAAATCTTATCAAAACAGATGGCACTGCATCAAAAAACATTTTCAGATGTTGGAAACAGTATATTTAGCATGAAATAATCCAAATATGTTGGTGTAAAGGAAGAAAAAGTGTCCAGAATGGCATTAAACTTAAAGTGCTCAGGAGTGTAACACCTTGCGCAATACACATCATAACAAAACCCAAATTAAATCACATAATATCATTATCTTGGTCACTTTTATCTTATCATTTTTCACAAAACACTTGATAGCCATGTAAGAATACTATTTGGAATGCCTCATAGTGATAGATATGAAGATAATGGAATCTCAAAATCTTCAACTTTTGGTCATTTTTATGGCGGTACAGCTTTATTTACGTTTAGAAGTTAAATTTATGTTCCAAAATTGCTTGAGGGGGGCTTGGTCTTCATGTATGTGCCTAATAAATGAAAATAACACTGCTTGTGGTAAAGAAATAAGCTATTTTTGTCTTTTTACAAAAAAGTGTTACACTCCTGAGTGGCTTAAATGGTACGTATGAAGAATATAAGAGCCAAGATGAAGACTTCCTGTGTACCAATTACCATGATGGGTCAATGACTTTTCATACATGGCATGAGAGTTGACTAAATTTACCCCTGGAAAAAGTTATGGGGTTTCAAATGACAAATGTTACACTCCTGAGTTCAAGGGGTACTTGAGAAGAAGTGGTTTACATTCTGAGATGAATGCTGGTACAGCAACTGGAAAATTTGCAATACAATATACCATGTTTATTCAATGTTTCAGACCATGTTATAGAGATTAGAAGCCTCAAATATAAAAATGACATCCATTTACATGAGAACCTCTTCTTTTTTGGTGCACCAGAAATTCAGCATAGTGCTGTTGAGTTTAGCCTTACTTATTTCATGGGTGACGATGAAAGGACATAAATCTTAAATTTTCATGCAGCCCAAAGGACTTGAAAGTCAAACAGATGGCTAGCAGGTATGGTAACTAGCAGATTTTTGTAAAATTGCAGGCAGAAAATTCTGTAGTCAAAAAAATGTCACACAAAAAGCGTTACACTCCTGAGTTTTTTGGCTATATTTTTGACCGTAACTTTTTTATTACTCAAACTATTTCAATGAATTTTGGCAGGTATCTTCAAGGCGACATGATACATCTTCAGCAACAAAGATAATGTAATATTAAAGCCCTGTTTTCTTTAAAATGCTCTGAAATGCTTCGGTCACATTTTTTTTGAACATGCCCTACTGCAAGCTCACATAATAGTACCAAATGTGCAGTCTGTTCAACTTCATTTGCTGAACTTTTTTTCCCCTTTGTTGAGAGCTGAGCAAAAAACAAAACAAAACACACACACACACACACAAAAAAAAACAACAATGAACTGATAGCAATTTGAGAAATACTTGAAAATTGGATAACACTTGAAGCTCCAAGATCAGAAATACTGTAGAACTTGAATGACTTGAACCCTGATGGCTCGTTAACCCTGCCTTGCTAGAACATGTTTCTGGGTCCCTAGAGTTCAATTTATTCTGAAACTAACCCCGAATGGCTAGAACTATCTTTGGCTGGAACAATTTTTCTTGGTCCAAAGCCTGTTCAAGTCAGTGAAGTTCTACTATAGTTGAATTTGCCAACAGGGTGGGTCCAGATGAGGTGGCTCATAATGAGCCACATCATCTGGATCTACCCTGTTTGCCCTCTATACTTCGCATTATCTGTGTGGACAAAATCATTTATGAAATTGTGGACGTAAATATTGTCGTTTTATCTTTGAGGGATTCAAGGGATATATTATATTCCACAGTTATTGGAGCAACAACTTCAACAGATGAGGGCCACATATCAGCTAAACCAAGAAAAACTGGAGTATAATTTCCAAGTGCTTAAGAAAAGAGACGAGGAAAATACCATCACCAAATCACAGCAGAAAAGAAAAATCACAAGGTATAATATTACCCACCATCCTGACTTGTTGCTTATTGAATGAAAAAAAAAAACCTTCCTTTCTCTTAGACCATAGCTTGATGAGCTTGTAAGTTGAGTGGGTACACTTTCAGGGGAAACAACTCTTTTATGTTCATTTTGCCTTCCTTTTCAATAGGGGTCAACTCTTAAAGGAAAGAATTTGCTCTTCTAGGAGCAAATTCTTTCCTTTAAGGGTAGACCCCTTTTAAGAAGAGGTTTGTTCTTTAGGAAAGCAAACAGGAAGTCATGAAAGTTGTTCCCCTTTGCAAAAATGGTAGAAAGTTATTGAAGTGTACCCATTTACGTTTTGTTATAAGCTGGGTAGTCCACTTAACCAGTGTATTTCATAACAGAAAGGCTTCTAGGATTTGCAAAATGCCTAACTGATGGCAAAAAACACCCAACAATATAATATAACAGGGTCTACACTGTTTGGATAAGAAAAATGGGTACTTCTTTATTGAGTAAAATAAAAAAATAAACCAAACCAGACACCCATAAAATGATAAATCGACTCATCCAATATACAGCGGCAGAAGAATCCACTATTCATAAATTGGTTAAAAGCCAATATCAGAGCTGGATAGTTCGTAAAATTTTTACTTTTCCTGCATGACCAAAGATATGGTAGTTTCTTTAATATACTCTAAAGAGCCGTGCACTTGTCATAGCGAGTGCTTAAGTGGAATTTTCCAGCCCTGAATGTGAATGTCTCTCTTCTTTTGACAGTATCAGTGTCTTGGGTGGGTTAAACTGCTTGGATGATTTCCATGGAAAGATATTTTCTCGTCTCACCTGCGATTAGCTGAAGTGAGACATAAGTATTACTTTTCAGGCGGCCCAGGTGTTGGGGACGTAAACTTTGTCAAATTTTTTGGCTTAGCTCTGTTCTGTGACAATGTACAGACAGGCAAGACATAGCATTCTGCCGCTTGTTGGTCCTTTTGGGCCCCTTTCTAGAAACGCCTGCCTTAATTAGCTTTTTAAGTGCTGTATATTTTCTATTGTAATATTTCAGATTACAGGATGTTCTTAATGGTCTGAGAATAAAATGTGCAAAGCAAGAAAAACAGTATCGGTAAGTAATTAAGGCCCAATTGTTCAAAACCAATAATGCCCTTTGCTAAAGTTATTATGTGCAAAAACTGTGCCATAATTTTTGCTGAAAATATGTTGGCGGCTTTTGAACTGCAAAAGCTCCTCACATTTTTTCCAGCAAAAAATATTAAGACACTTGATTATATGTTCTAGAAGACTTAATGAATTTTCGACTAACGACATAGTTGTTAAGCTAACTATGCTTTGAACAGCTAGGCCAAGACAAAGCTAATTAATGTGCTGCTAGTAACAGACTTCCATGGCCTAGTGGATAGCTGACTCTGAAACATTAAGTCTCACACCATTGTGGGTTTGAACCTCAGCTGCACATGTGAGAAAGACATGTTACCCATGCATAAAGTAACTTTGGCCTACTTCCCTTGGGGCTAATTCCGTCGCTATAGCTAAGCTGCTATGTTCCGTTGGGGCTATAGCGGCAGCCATTTTCAGAGGTTTGGTCTGAGTATAGCCAACAAATACCCAGATGAGAAATTTTGACCAATCAGAGAATATGTATCAAGTTATCAACCCAGTCAGGATTTGATTGGATGGTTCTTTTCAGGGAAAATTACTTATTAATGGAACAGATTTAGCTCCAAGCAAGTAGGCCTTTGTTATCCCCCATAGGGGCTCCAATATTTCACCACCTCTGCTTAACAAAGGTCTAGATATAAGTGACATATTCTTGAAAGGGCTTTAAAAGATATATTGGTGCTGCTAGTTAAACTGTCCATTTGGTATAATACATATTAACCCTTAATGCGCCAAAAAGAAGATGACAAAATTTACATTTGCAGAATTTCAAAAAATGTTTCATCCAAGCGATATTATATTGAGAATTCGAACACTAGAGGGCAAATGGTGTAGATTCAGATGAGGTGGCTCATTATGAGCCACCTCATCTGGATCTACACTGTTTTGCAAATTTAACTATTTTAATTTTTGGCGCTTTAAGGGTTAATTTCAAGGTCAGACTATTTGGTATCTTTAATCTGCTCTCTTTCATTGTTTGCAGTGCAGGATGCTACAGAGGGTGTTTCCCACGTCAGCTGTTGTTGTTTACATTTGACAAAGAGCATCTTTTTTGTTTCAGGGATGAAAACCAACAGCTGACTGAAGATTACAAGAGAATAACAGAACAGTTCCGTGATCTACAAAGAAAATCAAGGTAACCAGTAGTGCTGCATGTAAGAAGGGGTAAAAGGGATAGTTTGGGGATAAGTTAGTTTATTTTTCCATGAAAAGCATACATTGTAACCCTAATTAGAACTGTCTTGCCCAGAATGTTCTGATGAGGGGTCACAGCATATGTTTTCGTTGAGAAATAAGAAACACTACCTTTGAATTATCCCTCATACCCCTTCTTATCTGGAGCTCTGAACTAGCCTGGAACTACCACACCTGATAACTCTATCCCATAAATAGTGAGTCTCCCTAATTTTTGAGAGGTACTCCCATTCTGTTTTGCCCAAGAAGAAGAAATCTTCCTATCTTAAGGGTGTCACCATATTTTCTGTTTGAATGTTACGATATTTCCATTAAGTAGTATAACATTTCCAAATATCTCCCCTTTGGAACTGGTCATGACTAGAAGCATATGTAATGATACTTAATAAGACTGTTGAAAACTGTCACAGGCTTTCAGCTCAGCCCTACTTTTGCTACTTTTTCCCTGCTTTTTGGACCTATTCTTTACATTTTCTGACATTGGACCTATAGCCCTATGTTTTCTTAAAAAGGCCCTACTATTCCTACTTTTTGATCAAGAAATGCTTGAAGTTATAAAAGAATTACAATTTTTTTCCTTGCTCGCTTGGTATTATAAAGATTAGATATACCTTTCCAGGTTTTTATGCCCCAAAAGTTATAAAATATTTTTCCTTCAACCTAAACACCTTTTTGAAAGCCCATAACTGCATTTTCCTTGCCATTATGATAGAATTTTGTTGGACAAATGTAACACTGTTTGCTTATCTATTCTTTTTCTGTTTACAAAGGCAGCCACAATGACTATCCCCTGCTTTTTGTCATTCAGAATCCCTACTTTGGCCATACTTTTTCAAAATTTGAAGCCATATATACTTTTGAAAAATTCAGAGTGACTGGAAAACTCCGGCTTTACCCTTGAACATTGATCCTATTCGGACATTCGTAGTGTGTGGAGCTGATAGACCCAGTGGAGCTCCTTTCTCCGACGGGCGGCAGTGCTTTTTTCACTGTCAGGGTCTGATGCTAAAATTTCAACAATCAGAAATTTCATATGTTGTAGGGAGTAGTTGTTAGGTTAAAATGATTAGCGACCTGTGTGTCCCTTTTATTGCGGGTGTCACGTTGGTGCTCTATCATCCTGACCTTTGTCTTTCTATTAGTTTCGCTGACGTCTTGTTGTTTGCAAAGTTTGCATGTTATTAAATAGACAACATTTCTCATTGTGCAGTGTCCTCTCAGAGCGAATTTATAATTGTACTATGTGCACGTTTAGTGAACACTTCAGATTTGTTTCTATCATGTGCAGTATTTACAATTTATCGTAGTACCGTCTTGTACTTGTTTTTTTGCGTCAGGCCATTTTTGCCCGCGTGTTTTTGAGTGAGTTTTCTCGAAGAATCTGAGAGTATGTCATACCAAGCTTTGGTAAAGTCGGTGTTGTCTTTGGCACGAATAGGCCGTTGATCGTTAGGCCAGATAGTGTGATGTTTCTTTCTATACATTCCCTTAGAAACTCGCTAACTGTCTTGTTCTTGTTAACTTTGACAGATAACCCCTAGTTTCTTTGTAGAGTAGGTGAATTTCTAGTGGATAGCTCCTAAGTTTTCCTCCTCTTTGAGGTTTCTACATCTCCGTCGTCCCTTGTCCGCTTTTTTGGGCGTTCGTTAGAGGCCTGAGTCACCAGTCACTACTTTCTAGCCATATATACTTTTGCCCTACTTTTTTCACAGAAGGGCAGTTGAAAGCCTATTATTATTTTCACGCTTTCTTCCCAAAAGAGGTTAAAAAAGTTGACAGGTTTGGGACCTACCCTTGTATGCAAACAGCTAGCATTTAAAATGCAATTGTTCTCTGGGTTTAAACTCGAAACATGTAAATTGTAAAAGCATGGAGTACATGTCCAATCAGGTTTGGTATTACATGTATACGGGAGAAAACTGATTCCATAGAAATTCGGGTCAGTTGACATTGGTTATGATGGCATCATAATAACATACACAGTTCACTGCAAACTTGTTAAAGGAAATCTGTATTTTTTTATTTATTTTTTTTTGTCAGAATTAAACCTATTTTATGTACCCTACCAGAATGCCTGGGGTTATTTTGCTGAAATTTAACAAAAGCGATTTACAAAAGCAAAAGAGATTCTGTCACCCATTGTTTATATAAAAGTCCATGTCTGAATAAGATGGTACTGTCTGCAGTAGCAGAAGTGAGACATAAATACTACTTTTCAAGGGCAAATTATGGCATTGGTGTAAAATTTACGTGGCATTTTCCGGTTTTGTTTTGTTGGTGACAATGAACAGGCAGGCAAGGCATAGCATTCTGTTGCATGTCATTTTGTGTATGTGTATATGTATGATTCTAATGTCACAGGAGTCACAACAGAATTATGTTTCTAAGGAGAAATAAGAAAAATTAGCCCTAAATTATCCCTGTTACCTTTTCTTACCTGAAGAACTGAGCATGCCATGCATACTGAAATTTTAAAAGTTTTACCTTTTGTTTTTCAGACATTTTATGCAGGCCGACGCCAACAAGTTCCACGATGTTTGGTGTATGAATGAAGAAGAATGTAAAGAACTGGTAACAGCAGTTTTAGAAGGAGATAGGATTGTACACACACAGCAGCTTGGCCTGGAGTGGCAACAGCCTGACCTGTGAGTTAATTTTTAACGTGGAAGGGTACACTTTCAGGGGATGCAACTCTGCCATTTTAATTTTGCCTTTCTTCTTTAATAGCAGGATTCTATTTGCTCTTTCAGAAGCAGATTTTTTTGCCATATAAAGTGGATTCCGTTTTTAGGGTTGTAAGGAGTTGGTAATATCAGATTTAGAATACATGTAATACTTATGCAGCAGATAGGCCTGAAGGGCAACATCAAGACCTACATGTAGGAGATATTTGCTAACATGTAGTAATAACATTTAGTAGTTTAATTTATGAGGTAATATCAGGTATTCTATAAGTGATTGATTGATTGTTTTGGGTTTAACAGCTCTTTGAGACAGTATTTTAGTCTATATCGGGCCGTCTCATCAGGGAGAAAAAAGAGAAATGGTAGATGAGAGAAAAAATGTCCAAACAACCCCCACTGCAAGTACAGTAGGCCCTTGCCCTACTATCGTCCAAAACAGTAGGACACCCTGGCACTGGAAGTTACACGCAGCACCATCGCACCACCCAATCACCCCTAGGTATTCTATAAGACAGTGCTCCAGGTAAGAAGGGGTAGCATCAATACTTTGGGGATAATTTGCCATATACATGTATCTCCATAAAAATACATGTTGTGACACCTCACTAGAACCATCTCACTGAGACAGTTCTAATGAGGGTCACAATATACGTTTATGTTGAGAAATAAGAAAAATTACTTTGAGTTATCCACAGTAGTTACCCCCTGTTATCTGGAGTTTTTATAAGACTTTAATCTTCAAGGACTTTTACACATGTACTTTACCATTCAGAATTTATACATGTATTCTTCTTTGTTTTATTTTTTTCTGAGTCTTTATTTTATACCATATTAGTGGTATTAAGTGCTCAGGACACATACAAATTTCATTTTTACCTTAAATATTATTGTTAAAGATGTATTCTGTAAAGCTCACAGACACATATGGACAGAGGCTTGGGCAGACAATAGTTGGTAATACAGGTCAATTATTGGATGAAAAATAAAGTTGTTTCTGAAGCTCAAGAGGTGCATTTGACATATGGGAGAGAAGCCTATGTGGTTAAACTATATGCACGTAATAAGACAAAAGGAATGCTTCTAAAAACACACACAAGGTGTGGACTTATTAGAGATGTATGCAAATTATGGCAAATACAGTAATATCATATGGGGTTTTCTCTTCCAAAACAATCCCCAAAATCTAGATCCATCTTGGATGTAGATCTTTGGGACTGCTGTGGAAGCAAACACTGCCATCTTATTATCCAATAAATACAGTATGAGATACAGAGCTCCAGATAAAGTGGGGCTTTGAGGATAATTCTGAGATACTTTTTTCTTATTTCTCAACAAAAACATACATTGTGACCCCTGAGACGGTTCTAACAAGGGTCACAATTAATGTTTCGAAGGAGATTTACAAAAAATAATCTCTAAACTATCCGTTACCTCTTTATCTTATCTGGACCACTGAGATAGCTATCCTAATCTTGAGTTGTGATATATATATTACAGTACTTTCATGGAGAATGTTGGTCCTATCATGGATGAAGAAGCTCAGAAGTCTGGAGTCACGGCCCAGCAAGTTGTACAGGAGGTTCTCTCCCAGACAGCTGGAGGTCAGACTGGTAAGTCAGAATTGTAAATATCAGACAGCCGTAGGTGAAACTGGTAAGTCTAAATTGTAAGTGTCAAACAGTTAGAAGTCAGACTGAGAAGTCAGAATTGTAAAAGTCAGACAGTCAGAATTGGGTAAGTCAGAACTGTAAATTTCAGACAGTTGGAGGTCAGACCAATAAGTCAGAATTGTAATTGTCAGACTGCTGGGGTTCAGACTGGTATGTCAAAGTTGTAAATGTCAGACAGTTGGAGGTCAGACCAATAAGTCAGAATTGTAATTGTCAGACTGCTGGAGGTCAGACTGGTATGTCAAAGTTGTAAATGTCAGAAGAATGGTTACTGTAAAACACTTAAACATGGCAGTTAACTGGTTTCTTGTGATATGAGCAGTAAAGGCAAAGAGCTCTAATATATAATAGAAGTCTTAAAGATTTCCTTCAACAGCAGAGAGTACACTCAGAAGAAGGAACATGGGGCAAACTACGTAGTTTCGGCTAATAAAGCCTCGTCAGTGACCCTGAGAATATCTGGTAATAAAACCAGAGAAAAACATACTGTAATTCTTTAATTTCAATTGGCCAGTCAATTCAAAGACTGATTAGTATCAAAAGGGTCCAAATAATATAAAAGATGATCTAGAATAAGAGACTGAATCAATCTAAAATTTCAGGTTTCTCAGAATATATCCTCTGATCTCAAAGGAAGAAAATAAAATATAAATTGCACTATGGATGATGTACGAGGAGACGTTTAACGGCTGCCACACGGCACAACACCAGCTGCAGCAAAGTAAAATTAAAATCTTAAAGAGTTCCTTCAAGAGCAGAAAATACACTCAGAAAAAAGAACATGGGCCAAACTATGCAGTTTTGGCTAATAAAGCCTCATCAGTGACCCTGACAATATCTGGTAATGAAACCAGAGAAAAGCATACTGTAATTTGTTATAAGTCTTACTGTATAAGTCTGCCAATGTTAAATATATAAATATATCAGCATAAAAAATGAGTACTTGATGAGTAACTGAGATATGTATTGTAGCATTCCATTAAACTATACAAATTGTGACATCCCATTGTAAATTGCCTGACAATGAGGTTTAGCTCAGATTTTTTACAATGCTCAGACAGGCAAGACACTTCATTCTGTAGAAATTTTCTTTATACAGCTGCCAGTCACTTGGAGGAGGAACAGTCAGAGTCAGGGGACAGTAACATACCCGCAGACAGAAAGCCAAAGAAGACAAGTATTCTGGACAAGATTACAGCACAGACGGTGAAACAGATACTAGAACTGCTCTGTGATGAATCGGTGAGTTTTCCCCATTAAGCAACGTAACTGTAAGGCATATGGTATGCTTTCAGGGGAAGTTATTTTATGTTTGCCTCCCTTCTCAAAAGGGGTCAACTCTTAAAAGAAAGAATTTGCTCCTCAAGGAGCAAATTCTTCCCGTCAGGAGTAGACCTTTTTTTGGAAGGCTTATTTTTATGAGGAGGGAAGGAAATAGAATACACAGTTCCGAGCCACACCCAGAATGTCACACAAAATCACATGATATCGTATACCTGGCCAATGAAACGACAACTTGGCACGTGACATAGTCTCAGAAACAAAGCGCACATGGTCAATACCAACAGAAGTCCGTGATTTTATCTTTCAGTTAATGAAAGGATGTACATCTGTTTAAAGACAACAAACTAACACCACTTTTAATAAATTTACCCTGCTTTGCAAGAACAGAACGCATCAGAAATGTATGATGCGCCAACTGCCATGTGTAGGCCATGAGGAGGCTGATTCTTCGCCATAGATCGCCAACATTTAGCAGGAACATGCAGATGTCATTTGTTTTTCTGCCATCTTTGTGTAAGCTTGTGAGACGTAGTAACAGTAACTAAGCAGGCGGAGCTTAGCGGCTATTCTCGGAACTGTGTATTCTCAAAAGTTGTGTTCCTGTCTAAAAATGATAGAAAAAAAAATGTAATTCTTCACTTTAAAACATAGAGAATACCATGTTATTGTCTTAGAAATCAAGTTTATTGGGCAAGGCAAAAGGAATGTGTAAGAATTGGGAGGCTTGTCTAATGGTTCTTACCCATTTTCTTTGCTGGGCCTAAATAAACTTGAAATCAAAATCTATCATGCAAAGCATAGCAAACACAATATTAAAGAGTTAAAAGTCTTGACAAGCAAACTTTTTTGTGTATTAATAACAAAATGTGTTTGTTGCAGGGTTTTTTGGTGGAGTCTAAGCTTAATAAACTGTTGGCCCCGCTGGAGAAAGACGAACGCTCCTTGATGAAACTGGATGCTATCTTCAGTGTAAGTGCAGTTCTGGGTTCTAGGTTATAAAACTGGAGAATAATCTCAAACTCAAAATAAAGCACACTGATTGGCTGCTTCCGAGCATGTGCTCCGAAGCAGCCAATCAGTGTGCTTTATTTTGAGTTTGAGAATGTACTCAAGTTTTATAACCTCTGTGCCTGGTTTCATACTGTAAATCATGTAATAATCGGAGGAAGTTTTTTTTTTTGCCAATTTTCACAATTCTTGTAAATCATTTAATAATCAGAGGATTTTATTTTTTACCAATTTTCACAAATCTAATGGCTCATGACTTAAATAATTTAAAAGATATTTTGAAAATGAACCCAAAAAGAAATTGCTGATAGACAATTACTTAGCCATGAATTTAACTTTTAAAGTGCCGAAAATGAAAATAGTTGAATTTGCAAACAGTGAAGAGCCAGATGAGGCAGCTGAAAAATGAGCCATCTCAAACAGCACATGATAGTACAATATAACTGGCCAATGAAAGCCAGATCAGTAACTGACACAATAATTCTACCTCAGCACTCTATGTTAATTTAATTCTATCTGAGCATTCTAATGCTAATTAAGTACTATTCAAATGGGCTACAGCAATTTGAAAACAGCATTTATAGATTGTTTAGATATACAAACTTTATTATGTGAACAGCTGTTGGATCAGACCTCAAGATAAGTTATTCAGTGATTCATCAAAGGTTTGATGCCATAAAAATTTGTAGTATTTTGACAAATAGCAAGCAATGCAGACCCAGACCAGACTGCTCCGCAGGGCCTACACTGTTTGTCAGTCAATCTGCATCTGTTGGATGCATTACTGCACTGTAAAACCAAACTGTTCAAGTTTTAGGACAGCTATAGTTATTTTTATAGGTGTTAGAATGTTTGTGTTAGGGTCGAGTCGAGTAACTTCTGACAGCGGGTAAATTCTGACATACCGTTGCAAACACTGAAAATTCAGCCGAGACGGCTCATAATAAGCCGTCTCGTCAGGATTTTTACTGTTTGCCCAGTTATTTTTGTTTTAATTCCAAACAACTGACATATAAAGGAAACAACGTCACTGTCCGAATTTATATGCTGTCCGAAAGGAGCAGTCTGACCAGGATCTACACTGTTTGTCAGCCAGTCTGCATCTTCTTGGATGCATTACTGCATTGTAAAACCAAACTATTCAAGTTTTAGGACAGTATATGGTAATTATTTTAGGTGTTCCAATTTTTAGAATCACGGGGGTAATACCAGTTTGGCTACCTGTGCTTTCGACCGAGTCAGTCAATTACTATACATGTAAAAGTTGCTGTCGACCAAGACAACCAACAACAGTATCAGCTCGGTAGACAGCCATTAACAATAGTACCATTTACTATTATTGGTAATGATTACGACTGTACTCTAGGTCGAAAACCACTTTGTAGAGTACCGACTCGGTCAAAAGCACAGGTAGCCAAATTTTTGTAGAATCTTAGAATGTGAGAATGTTTACGGTGGTATTATTTATTTCTCATTTGCCCCAGGCCTTAAGTATAGAGACAGAGGAAGATATACATTTGTTGGCGAGTTATTTTATGCACCTGAGAGGAAAACCTGATCAAGAGGAAGAAGAAAAGGTATGAAGTATGATGGCTGCACCAGTTTTTGGGGTATTAACATTTGCTCACAACATCAAAACTGCAAATATAGATAAAAACTCTGATAGTCTTTGCATGCATAAAAATATTTGTTAATTAACTTGTAGCTTACGTTTCATGTTTGCATGCCTCCATGTTCACAGACTTGATCAGATCCAAAAAGATGCTGGGCTAAATCTGCTCCCAGAAACTGCAGGGTTCGTTAAATTACATTGCCTGCAAATTTTATCAGCTGCAGTCCCTAAACTATAACAACTTCTTTTCTGAGACCTGCAATTCCTTAGCTTGTAGAAATAACATTTGAATTGTCATTTATATATAGGAGAATGTATTCATTATTGAATAAATTGCCATGCCAGTATGTTTCACAGCACTTTCCATAAACTTTGTAGTTTTTCAGATATGGCCCTTTTCACTAAAATGTCCTAAATGGTTGTAAGTGAACACCAAGTTTAGGGAGTAAAGATAACACCAACTTATTATCTTTTGCAAGTGAGAAAAATTTTAAAATTGACTCCTGTCTAGAGCCTCTTGTTTTTGTTCATTAGATATCTTGCTATATGTATTTATGCAAATGTCTTTTAGAAAGACGCTGGTTCTCAAAGACAAAGAAGTTTAATCATTTACTACCCCATTTCTTCAGTTATAAGACAGGGTTTTTCTCTTTCAAAACAATCCCAAAAGTCCAGATCCATCGTACAAGATGGATCTAGATTTTTAGGATTGTTTTAGCAGGGAAAAATCCAATCTCAAAGCAGAATTTAATAAGTCTGATTAAAGAATTTTAGGTCAGTCATTCATCAATCATAGAGGTGGAAAAACATGTTTTTATATTAGGATAAATTTTATAGTAAATGCTTGGGTAAAAAAATTGGATTATTATGTGTATGTTACAGAAAGATATTGAAGAAGAGTCGAAGACGCTATTCTCAGAGAGCGGAGATGTAAGTTATTATCTTGGGATGTAAAATGCTGTAAGCCACAGACCAAGGTTTTTTGCCTTGTGGAAAAACCACACTTTCAAATGAGTGGAAACACCACAAAACCAACAAAGTGGCATGTGTGCAAAGACTCAGATCTGCCTGGGCATCATCCCAGTCTGATCAGAGTCTTTGCTGTGCACCTAAAAGGTAGGTTAGGGACCAAGCTACCTCCATGATGACCTTCGCTGTGCACTTAAAGGTAGGTTAGGGGCCAAGCTATCTCCATGCTAACTTTCGCTGTGCACTTAAAGATAGGTTAGGGACCAAGCTTCCGCCCTGAGTGTATGCCCAGGCTGATCTGAGTATTCATTGGGCACACATGCCACTTTGTTGGTTTTCTTGTGTCGTGGCTCAAATAATTTGAGACAGCAAGATCTTAAAACTATGTGTACAGATCATGGTTAAGGCTCCATGATGACATTTTGTATTGACAGACATTAATTAGCTACAGCTGTGAGTTTGGCATAAACACTATTATAAAATAACAGCTTGATAGCTATATTAAGGTTTTAGAAGCAATTAAATATTGGTATTTCTAAAAATGGTAATCTTGAGTGAAAGGGGTTTTGTGAGCTGGTGCGTAGAGATATATTCTGTCCTGGTGGTGGAAAGTATGAATTCGGTTGTAAGATGGGAGTTAACCCTTCCAAAATTACCTCAGATATGTACACCAGTCTTGTGTAATTCAGCTATAAAATGGAGTTTTCACTTTCAAAACAATCCCGAGGATTGTTAATTAAATCCATCTTTTATCTGAATAACTTGTTTGTTTGGTTCCAGTTTGAAAAGGTTTAAGCCTACAATGGGCAAAGCAAACACATATAACCAGTAATTTTCTTACACAGAATTCTGATAATCTCAGGTTAACACATTCCATTCGGGATACTCCTTTAGGGGTATCTTGGCAAACAGTTTGAATCCAGATCATGTCCCACAAACAAACGTGGGGCCTGTTCGGAGATCCAAACTGTTTGCTGCCTAGACATCATTTCTGAAGGAGTTAGTTAGACCAATATGTCAAAATAATCTTGATTTTTGATGCAGATGACAATTTCAGCAGATGACAAAAAATACCCTGAATGCAGTGGGTTCCCTTAGCAAAAAGAAATGCATTTAATATCTATTCAGTTTCCATTTCTTTTTAACCATTAATTTTTCATTCATTCATCATTTATTTGCAAGGCTTAGCAATGGAAAGTTTCCATAGAAGGCAATTAGTCTTAATCATTGAACTTCCATTGGATCACCCTTAATACAGCATTGGACCAGCATTGAAAATGGGCGAAATATGCAAATTAGGCTGCTATTGAAATGACATCATGGAAATGGTGAAACAATAATTTCCATTTTGCATGGAAACATTGAAATGACATCATAAAAATGGCTAAAACGTTAGTTTAAATGGTTTGCTACCATTTGAATGATGCAGTTATAGTGATGAAATAATACTTTTCTCATGGCTTGATCATGTGCTATATTCTAATAAAATATATCTTATGTAAGTAACTGAGACAAGCCTGCAAATTTGCACAATCTGTAAAGTGTCCTTGTGCACACTGTGTGAAAATTAGACTCCAAAAGTCCTTCATGAAGATACTAACAAAGACCCTGAACCCTTGCTGGATGCAGCATAAAGTACATTTTCCAGAAGCACTGACAAAAACATGAAAATTTGTTAAATATGTACCAGAAGAATTCTGTTGCTGCAAGCATCATTTCTTGTCTCTTCATTAAAAAAATAAAAAAAATACCATAAAGATTTCAACTATCTGGAACAGATAGATCAGGAAATAGTGCAGACCCCAATCAGGTTGCTCATAAATGAACAATCTGATCAGGGTTTACACTGTCAGCCATTCCATCTTCATCTTCAAATCCAAACTGTTCCCTATTTAAGACAGCTATGGTAATTATTTTAGGTGTCCGATTTTTATCACTTTTACAGAGTAATAATTATTTATGGTTACACTTCTTTTAATTAGTGGACCAAGCAGTATTAAAACCAGGCATGTTTTCATGCTGCCCTTAAATTTCCAAATCTTAAAAAAGTATTTGTACAAATGTATCATGTTTGCTGGGGCAGTCTGATCTGGTTTTGCACTGAACCAGCAGTCTGATCAGATTCTACACAATTTGTTTGGGAAGCAGTCTGTTCAAAGTCTATAATGTTTGCTCATGGCAGCCTTAATCAAACAAATAAAAATAATGCATTAAGAATGTCAGATGTAATTTGCAGGGTTACTAGTAATAGATAACAACACTTGATTTATGTTAGCACTAGCAGACCAAAATTATATCTGTTCTTTCCATTTGAACAGTCAGACGGCCCAGATCAGCAAGTCAAAGTTTTGCTTGGGCAGTCTGATCCAGGTCTGCAGTGGTGTACACTGTTTGCTTGGGGACAGCCTGAGCATGGTTTACTATGTTTGCTTGTGAGAGTCTGATCAGGGTATATATAATACTGACAGTCAGATCAGGATCTACACAGTTTCTGTTGCCAAGCAGTCAGCTCAGGGTTTGTACTGTTTGCTGGGACAATTCTACATTATTTGTTTTGTCAGTCTGGTCTGGGTCTGCACAGATTGCTCTTTGTTGTCTGGTTGCTATGGCATATCTACCTTAATAATGATATTAAGCTCTAATTAATTGAGTCGCAGCACAAGAAAAGAAGCCTGATGCCACATGCAAACAACAGATACTACATACAAGACCATCCTGAGCTTGTATGCAGATTTCCAGACTGATCAGAGCCACTGCCTTTTGCTACACGTATTCTTCCAGGATAGTATTTTTTTTCAGATGATAACTTATATGCATACAAACTAAACAAAAAAACAAAAACAGACCTTATAGTAACTGGTCCATTTTCACTTTGGGACATTAGGCTATTATTTTATGAGAAGAACCCTACTGTAAGAATTCTAACTATTGGGACAGATAGGGCTGAGCCGGAGGTGCAGGCCCTGATCAGTCTCACCAGGGATTATACTGCTTTCCATTCCATTTGCTTCTTCTGAACACATATTACTGCTTTGTAAATCCAAAATGTCCCAATTTTAGGACAATTTTGGTAATTCTGGGTGTTCTAATTTTCAGACTTTTTTCGTTATGTTTTTGAAAATTAAAATCTAAAACTCTGGCACTCATAAGTTTTCCAAAGTCATTACTGTTTTAAATCATTGGTTCAATGAATAAATAAAAGATACATCATTAGACATGGCAACCTGGGTGAATAATTACAATCACACATTAGAAATGTATTATAGTGATACAGGGCAGAGGAATCTGACATTAGCCAAAAATTAATGCATGCAAGTTTTAACTACAGAAACTTACTTTGCTGAAATCCTGTAATTTTTGGTATTAATTCACATACTGTGCAAGGTCCATCTATTTCTTGTCCAGAATATATTCCAAAGCCTCAAAACATTAATAATACTTTATGCAAGAAAGTTTGGTTAAAAACATACAACTGTTTTAAAACTTAGCTAAATAGTTGCGCCAAAATTTAAAACTAACTCTGGTGTACTGAGAGGCTGACAGGAAATCACTGGTATATAGTTATTGCTATAGAAACCACATTCTTTCTCTAGCCCCAAACCTTGATAATTACCATTTAAGGCCCATTTCCCTGTCAATCAAATTCAATAGAAAATAAATGGTTCAAGTAATATCATTTTGTCATGGTAGAAATTTCTGTTTAGAGCTAGAAAATAGAAAATTAATGGATAAAAAAATGGCATAGCCGTATAAAATCCCCATTTTTATACTATTTTCTGAGAAAATGGAAATATAATTGCCTATTTGCAATGGTTTTAAGCAACAGGTATGAAGTTTAACTTGTTAATAAAGAGTGTAACAATGGAAACTGGTGAAACCATGGTGAACTAATAGCAAATCAATGTAAAAAATCCATTTCTTTTTGCTAAGGGTTAAAACCTGAGGAGAGGAGATTTTTTTTCAGCCACCATATTTCTTTGGTTATAAGACAGAGTTGTTTCCCTTCTAAGATGGATCTAGATTTATGGGATTGTTTTGGAAGGGAAAAATTCATCAAAATGCAAAAATTTCATTTTTGGGGTCATTCTAAAGAACGAAAAGCTCATTTTATGAGAGAATAAACAAAATATATATCTCTCTGTCAGGTTGATGACATAGATGCAGAGATTTACAAGTTGACAGGGAAGGAGGGAGATGCCGAGTCTACCAAGAGTGAGACGGTAGAACTTATACATCCTAATGAAGTTCTGAAAGCTCTCCGATCATTTGTTGATGATCATAGAAAGCCTCAAAGGTGAGTCTAATTCCATCATTGCATAGAATTTAAAATCATTGTGAAACCTAAAATAGTTACGATAATTGTCCTAAAAAAGATACAGTCTGTTTTATAATACGCAAATATGTCCATAATATTCAGATGTAATGGCAAATGGTGTAGACTCTGATCAGACTGCTCCTACAGGACTCTGCTTTATTTGTCTAAACCTATCTGTCCCATTATACTCAGAATTTTTGATAATTTTTGTATTCTGCCTTTTTTGGCTCACCAGTGACTAGAGTGAGACATAGGTATTGCTTTTCTGACAGCAGTAATGGCAGTGGCATGATTTTATGTCAAGTTATTCCTCGATTTCCTTTCGATGACTGGGCGGTGCTTATTTCTGACCTTACCTTCGACGAGTATATTTTCTAAAAAGGTATAATGCAGTAATAATTTTTATGCTCACTCGCGCAGAACAAAGCTCACCTTTACAAAAGGTACGGAATAATCGGAGATCGCACAACAATATTCATTTTTATTTCTTTCAACCCAGCATACAGACAGTGTCTAAACAACATTGTGACGACGTCAATGCAACGTTATGACATCGGAATAACCTTGTATACACGTCAATAAAGCGTCATAACGTTGCATCGAAGTTCCTCCAACGTCATTTCTACGTGGTGTGCCTGTATGGAAACTGTTTATAATTTGCGATGACCGATAGCGTTTAACGGGCATTTTTAATCTGCCAATTATGCATAACAACTCATGAGCATGCTACTTTACCGATTTTTCATGTGGACTGCTCGATTTTGACATTGAATGGCAAGCCTCTAACAGCACCGCCCAGTCAACGAAAGGAAATCGAGGAATACCATAAAAATTCTAAATATTGGGACACCAAAAATGATTACCATAACTGTCCTAAAATTGGAACAGTTTAGTTTTACAGTGCAGTAATGTGTCCAAAAATGCAAATGGAATGGCAAATAGTGTAAATCCTGATCAGACTGCTCTGCAATTTGCTTAGACCGAACTGTCCCAATATATAGAATTTTTATGGTTTCTAGTTTAGTTGAGTTGATGGACACCTCTGTATGACAGAGCACGACAGGTGAGATACAGCATTCCCCAGAGGTCTTGTGTTATCTAGAAAGTGTTTGCTCACTGTTTCACAGAATATGGTATTTAGCAGCCCTGAACTGAAGGCTCTTGAGGAGCTTTATGGACCATCTTCTGTCTACGCATTGTCCATCGGCATTTTCAAGTGCTATTTCTGAACAGATAATAGCTTTCGTTGCCATGACAGGCCTGTAAGCATATATCAAACATTATGTCCTCATCCTAGAAGTTACATTTCTGAATGGATCTCTGACATTTATATGATTATTGACGGTCAGAAGATCTTGGAATAAGGTGTGACAGTTCACTTCAGAGTTATACCCCTCTACAGCTCCCATTAACCGACAATGTAAAAAGAAAAATATTCATGTTCCACAGCCTACTTTTTTCCAAGGAATCAATGTTAAAACTAAATGAGCCGCGACACGACAAAACCAACAATGTGGTTGTGCGCCCAGCGCAGACTCAGATCAGCCTGGGCATCCGCCCAGTCTGATCAGAGTCTGTGCTGCCCGCATGGAGGAAGCTTAGACCCTCAGCTACTCTTTAAGCGCATAGCGAAGACTCTGATCAGACTGGGCGGATGACCATGCTGATATGAGTCTACGCTGGGCGCACAACCACATTGTTGGTTTTCTCGCGTCGCGGCTCAAATATAGTTGACCTGCTTTATCTCAAACACTGATATCTTAAAGTACGCTCTTATGTAAAAGAATATAGTTTGGGCACATTTCTTCTTTTCCTCTACTTTTCTATTCCGAATATCTCAAACTGCTCGTATCTCCCAAGTAAATTTTTTTGGGACGAGAAAATTGACTTTGAGGTCTCAGTAGTTTAAAATGGACCTTAATATTATAAATGTTAATGAAATCTGGGTTAAGAACATGATAGCATATGCACACTGTTTATTACTTCAGAAATTGACACCCTTGCTTATATTGTGAAAAGTTTGTCTACATAATTGAAACTAAGTTTTCGAAGGATTTTCTCAAAATTGGAAAATTCAACACGTAGTTATTGTATTGATTAATGCCAGTTTTAAAAGAGTCATCCAAGCTATGACATATTGAGAAATCAAAGACTAGAGGGCAAAAAGTGTAGGTCCAGGCTCAGAGGTTATAAAACTTGAGTACATTCTCAAACTCAAAATAAAGCACACTGATTGACTGCTTCCAAGCATGTTCTCAGAAGCAGCCAATCAGTGTGCTTTGTTTTGAGTTTGAGATTGCACTCAAGTTTTATAACCTTGAACCCAGATGAGGCAGCTGATTAGGAGCTGCTTCCACTGGATCTACACTGTTTGCAATTTCATTTTGGCACCGCAAGGGTAAAAGAAAGTTGATTGTGTGTTTCAGGGAGAAGGGGAAACAATCCCAGTTCAAGATTAAAGCATTAGAAGAGCGGGATGACTCGGGTGATTCTGAATACTGGGCAAAATATGCTCAGGTTCTGTCTAAGAAGAAAGAACGACTTTGGGAAGCTTTGCTAGAGGCTCTAGAGAAATACAGGTATAATATTTGTAGAGGATCTCACACAAGTGCTCATTTCATGTGAAATTTATGAAACATGCCTTCATAAATGTCACATGAAATGACCACCAGTGTATGATTTTGCTTAAACATATGACCCTTTAATATGGGATTTCATTGCCTTCAAAATGAACAATACTTCAATGAGAAAACACATTGTTGGTACAGCTGTTGTCAATGGTGTTACACGTACGTGACAAAATATAATTTGAGCCGTGACACGACAAAACTAACAATGTGGTTGTGCGCCCAGTCTGATCAGAGTCTTTACTGTCCGCATAGAAGTAGGTTAGACCCTTAGCTACCCTTTAAGTGCCTAGCAGAGAGTCTGATTAGACTGGGCGGATACCCAAGCTGATCTGAGTCTGTATTGGGCACACAACCACATTATTGGTTTTGTTGTGTCGCAGCTCATTTTATGTATGGTTATATGATATTTATAACACGATGGTATCCACTGAATAACAGCAATGCCATATTGTCATATGATAAATTCTGTTATATGATGCGTTTTTTTACTCTGCAAAAGCTCCTCACTTTTTTTTTGGGGGGGGGGGTGCAAAAAAAGTGCAAAGGCTCCTCACAAAAGCTCCTCACATTTTTTGGCAAGAAATAAAATGCAAAAGCTCCTTACAGTTTGTCAGTGTTTAACAATATTTGTGAATATTTAATGCTTCCTTAACTAATGACATTGTGACATTTTAGCAGCTGGGCCCAGAGTTTCAGACAATTGGCATTTTCAGGATAATTTTGAGATACTTTTTTTTTCAAGACGGTTCTAATGAGGGATCACACAATATGTTTTTATGGAGAAATTTTATGAAAATGATCCCTGAATTATCCCGGTTACCCCTTCTTATCTGGAGCACTGATTAACCTTACTCATAGCTGTTTAACTTGTATTTGACAGTGAGGTTCTGACAGGGAGATCAAACTTGATAACAGAAACTGACGCTCTTAGACAACAGAACGCTGAATTGAGAATGTTACTACACCAGTATGTCAACTCTAAGGTAATGCAACTTTCTTTTTTTTGAACCTACAGCAGGGCTGCAGATGGAGGGAATTGTGATGATATGAGCCGCCACATGAGAAAACCAACAATGTGGTTGTGTGTCCAGCGCAGACTCAGATCAGCCTGGGCATCTGCCCAGTCTGATCAGAGTCTTTGCTGTTGGCATGGAGGTAGCTTAGACCCTTAGCTACCCTTTCAGCACTTAACAAAGAGTCTGATCAAACTAGGTGCATGCCCAGGCTGATCTGAGTTTTGACTGGGCGAACAACCACTTTGTTGGTTTTCTCGTGTCGTGGCTCATATGTTTTCAGACTATTTTTAATTTTTCATCAATTTTCTTGCCTGTAATTAGCAGAAGTGAGACACAGGTATAACTTTTCTTGTGACATCATCATCATTGGTGATGGAGTAAACTTTGGTGGTGTTTCCTGGTATAGCTCTGTTTTGAGACAGTGGGCAGACAGGTGAGAGAGGGTCTGGACCACCAGGATGGTATGGCCCAGTATGTACACTTTTTATTGTGAAATCAACATGATTATCAGAAAAATTGCATGTTGATTCCATAGCGGGAATTAGCTATTTAGAGAGGAATATATCCAAGTTGCAGTTTTAATATAAAAGTTGGCGGCTATACACTATTGCCAGAAAGAGCAGAATTGTACCAGGACTAATTAAAAGTTTATATGCTATTCTATGACAAATATAGACCCAAGTTTCTCTGATACAGTTGAACACATTATATGCCACTTTTTCACTTCGAAAACAGATAACTGTCAGATAATCAATTGAGCCGCGACACGAGAAAACAAACAATGTGGTTGTGCGCCCAGCACAGACTCAGATCAGCCTGGGCATCTGCCCGGTCTGATCAGAGTTTTCGCTCTGCACTTAAAGGGTAGCTGAGGGTCTAAGCTTCCTCCATGCAGACAGTGAAGACTCTGATCAGACTGGGCAGATGCCCAGGCAGATCTGAGTCTGCGCTGGGCACACAACCACATTGTTGGTTTTGTCGTGTCATGGCTCAATTTATAAAACTTGTATCTCTAATACTGACAACTATGCATAAACATGTATATGGTAAAACATTTGCGTATGTCATCTTTGTTTTATTTTCTCATTGCAGGTGAATGCAGAGTTAGAGGTTCCTCCTACCCGAGTGTTACAGTTGGAAATGAATCCCCCACGCTGAGATTCATGCTCATCTTCCAAACACAGTTTATTTATAGCACTGACGCAAGCTAGGCCCCTGGCTAGAATATCTTGTCATTTGTAGAAAGTTTTACCAGATTTCGCAACATGATGTACATCGAGAGGACATGTTCTGGCATGTTTGCAAAAACAGTAGAACACTTTTCTTCAAATTGTTGACTCTGTCATGAAAACATAAGTTTAATATCAGTCACAAAGACATGTTTTGAGCTGGATATGTATAAAAGGATCCTAAAAGAAGGAGGTACCATCATTTTCCTTAATTTTCAGACACTCTAAACATTTGCTGTAGTCACCCTAAAATTTGAGCAAAGAAATTTTACCACACTCTAATGCTTCAGTAAGATGCAGACAGAATAGCTAACAGTGAAGACCCTGATCAGACTGCTCCTTCGGGAACAGTCTGATCTGAGTCTGCAAACAGTGAAGACCCTGATCAGACTCCTCTAGGAGAGTCTGATCTGGGTCTGCACTGTTTGCAAAAACCTGTCTGTCCAAAAAATAAGATAATTACGAGAGTGAATGCTTAAACGAGTCTGTGAAACCATGAAGTTTAGTTATAGTCTTTATTTAAAGCAGATATGTAGGCAAGTCTAATCTCTCGATGTTCAGTTATAGAAATTGTTGTGTAGACCCTGATTTGGTGTTCACATATAGAAATTGTATATTTTATGTGAAACAGTGTAAACCCTGAGCTGATGCTGCTGAATGCTATTCGGACTATGTCAGTTTTATGCATTAAAGCTAAGCATTAACATGTGCATGTGAAAGTCATTATGCTACAATAAATTGGTAAAGAGCAAAACCATGAACCATGGCCATGGATCATGAAATGTTAAATTTATGATTGTTTACATTTAACTTTATATTGATGGAATCAGCTTATGGTAAGAGATAGATGATGTTTTGTGAATTTATGTAATTTGAATTGAGGTGTATGGGTACACAATCCTGTTTTTCCTCCATTTTTACAAAGGAGAATATTTTTTGTGACTTCCTTTTCTCTGGACTGTTGGAGAAAATGCTTAAAAATTGGGTCAAGTCCTAAAGAATTTGCTCCTAGGGGAGCAAATTCTATCCTTTAAGAGTTGACCTATATTGAGAAGGGAGCTAAAATGAAAACGGAATAGTTGTTTCCCCTGAAACTGTATCAGTTCACCTTAAGATGGTGTAGACCTGTGCCTGATGTTCTAGCCAGGGGCCATAACTGTGGATAAATATATTGTGCTTGGTGGATGAGCAATTTGTGATTCAAATAAAAGAGTTTTTAATGAACTTCAGTGACAAAAAAATTAATAATTATTCATATATCATGTATAATAATATCTCAGATGGATACCATAAACAAACTTGACTGGTTGTGACATGTTACATAAATTGGGGGTAGTATCAATTTGCTTACTAGTCCAGACTCCACCAGTCCAACACAGTGCAAAGTTGCTGTCTACCGAGACTTCGGTTGAAAGCAGTAATAATACTATTTATGGCTGTTGACCAAGCTGAATTTTCTCATGTCTTGGTTGACAACCAGGGCCCTGTTGTTCAAAACTAACAACATCGTTAGTTAACATTTCGTTAAAATTTCTCAAATATGCCAATATTTTGGGTTGGAAAAATGTGAGAAGCTATGCATTGCAAAAGTTTCTCACATTTTTCAACAAAGATCTTAGTGTATTTGGTAATAAAGTCGTAAAACATTTAACGAGTTGACCTCTTAACGAGCTCGTTAGGCTAACCATAACTTGTATATGGAGGCTGACTGGTCGGCTTTGTTGACAACACTGGTAGGGAAATTGGTATTACCCCCATAATTATGCAAGGTCTCATGTTTTTAAATGAGCTTAAATTTAATAGGAAATAAAGCTTTTGGCAATTCATAACTGTAGTTTTGCTTGTTTGTAATAAATACAAATAACTATTAATGGGAGTTCATCCTTCCAAAATTACCTCAATATTGATCTCTGTCTTCTGGAATTATCTGAAATTGTTTTTTTCTCCTCAAAAATAATCCAAAACATCTAGATCCATCATATAAGATGGTTCAAGGTTTTTGGGATTGACTTAAAAAACAACAACCCCACCCCCTGCCCTGTCTTATAAGCAAAGAAATATGGTATTCATATTCCACAGAAGGTCCAAGGTAACAGTAGAGGAGTGGACAAGAAGTTGATTGCCATATTCTGGTATGATGGGGAGTTTATTTTTGTCACTTCTCATAGAGGGCTATTTTTGCAGGAAAGCATTGGCTGGCTTAGAGAGCAAGGGCAAATGTCCTTGTTTATTGGGGCCATAAGCCTTATTTGCCACAGTCAAATGAAACTTCTGTTTCATCAAAGGAAAACCCCTGTCCTACATAGGCGATGACATAACAGGGACATAAAATAACTGGCAACATGTCATGTGTCCTGTATGTCCAGTAATCTGCAACTTCATCCAAGAAAATTTCTTGTTCTACATTGGCATTGACAACAAGGCCATAAAATAGCTGTCAACACACCTTATATCATACCCTGTCCTATGTTGGATATGACATAAAAAGGCCATAACATAGCTGTCAACTTACCATGTCTCATATATGTCCAGTGAACCTGTTTTTTTCATCAAAGGAAATACCCTGTCATATATTGGCAATGACATAACAAGACCATAAAATAGCTGTTAATACACCATGTATCATCTACATGTATGTCCAGTGAAACTTTTTTATCAAAGGAAATACCCTGTCCTATATTTGCAATGACACAACAAGGCCATAAAATGGCTGTCAACATACCTTGTATCATACATGTGGCCAGTGAAACAGTTTTTCATCAAAGGAAATATCCTGTCCTATATTGCCAATGACATTACAAGGCCATAAAATAGCTGTCAACATATCATGTGTCATATATGTCCAGTGAAACTGTTTTTATGCCCCCAACTTCGGAAAGCTGAGGGGGGCATATTGGTTTGGGCCAGTCTGTCTGTCCGTCCATCAGTAGCGCTTTTTGGCAGCTGGGAAACTCGATAACCACTTATGCTAGGATCTTGAAATTTTATATGTGGCATGTACATGGAAAATAAGCGGACCCATATTTTTTCTTTTTTCCGCTGGTCAAGTATTTCCAGAGTTATGCCCCTTTTCAACATAATGTATGCAACCTTGTGAACAAAATATCTCGAGAACCCTTGATGCTAGGAGTGTATGATTTTGCAGGAAGACATTGCCCAAGGTGTAGATGACCTGATTAACTTTTGAAAAAACTTCGTTAATGTATGACCGAGTTATGCCCCTTTTTCGACTTGCTGCATTGTAAGCCTATGGAACCTTGTGAACAAAATATCTCAAGAACCCCTGATGCTAGGATCATGATTTTGTGCAGGAAGACATTGCTTAAGGTGTAGATGAACTGATTAACTTTTGGAAACAATTGATGACTATTTGACTGAGTTATGCCCCTTTTTCGACTTAGTGCATTGAAGCCTATGGTAAAAAGGTATCCTTACATACTGTCAAGAACCGATAGAGATAGGAACTTGAAAAATTAGTGGACCTCTATATTGTTTTTCCTCCACCGGTCTTGTCTTTCAGGAATTATGCCCCTTTTCGATTTTGTCATTTTGTATAGGATTACAACCTTGTGAACAAAACATCTGAAGAACCTCTTAAGCTAGGATCCTGATACTTGGCATACAGTTACAGATTGAGGTGTAGATGGCCTGAGCTTATATTGTAAATTTTTGCTTAAGTTATTCCCCCTTTTTTTCTTACTTTGGTTTCTTACTTTGGTGTAAGGGACTATTAAGTCCTTACCGGCTTATCTTCCCTGTCACATCTTTTTAAAACACGTTTATGAGTGCTGACTTCCGGTGTCGTGTCTCAAAAAGAAGTCTATAGGAAAATTTTAATTTACAGTGGCCTCAGCATATATCCTTATCCTCAAATCTTCTATTCACCCATAGTTTATCCAGGTTGGTTTTAAATTTTAGAATTGTCTGAGCAGAGATTGTGTCGTTGGATAACGAATTCCATTCTTCAACTATTCTCAGTGAGAATGAGTTTTGCCGTATTGACTTGTGTCATCTGAGTTTATAAATGTCCTCTTGTAGAAGTATCAGCTACTTGAAAGAAATCCTCTCAGGAATATCATCAATGCCCTTCATTATTTTAAAAACTTGCATGAGAAATAAGACTAAGCATACAACTGTATACTATAGGATTGAGATACAAGTTTGTGAACAAAATATCTGAAGAACCGCATATGCTAGGATCCTTATATATGACATACAAGTTTGGACCAAGGTGTAGATGAACTGATTAACTGTTGAGTCTATATAACGTAAATTTTTGATTGAGTTATTTCCCTTTCACGGACATAGGCATTTTGTATAGGAACAATCTTGTGAACAAAATTTCTGAAGAACCGCATAAGCTAGAATCCTAAGGTGCAGATGACCTGGTCCCGAGGTTATAAAACTTTTTTCATGCTCAACTCAGCTGAGCATGAAATTTTACCTGCTAATAAATAGCAAATTACTGATAAGTACAATTGTTTTCTTGCTCAGGTTTGCTGAGTATGTAATTTTCTCTGCTTATGAATATGAAAATGCCAACATTAGTTGGCATTTTCATATTTATCAGCAGAGAAAATTTCATGCTCAGCTGAGTTGAGCATGAAAAAAGTTTTATAACCTCGGGGCCTGATTAACTTTTGAGCCTATTTCATAAGTTTATTTTATAGAGTTTTTCCCATTTTCGGACATAGGCATTCCCATTTTCGGGCATAGGAGGGTCACTGTTCGGCATCACGAGGCTTGCCGAGTGATGCCGAACAGTGATCCCGAGTGACGGATTTTTCTATCCGCACCTCACACCAAATGATAGATACTTTTTCTTGCACACCACGTTTTGTTGTAACTTCAGAACTTGTTAAACTGCGTAATTCTAGTGCTTGAGAGGTTTCAATTTGATTTTGAAAGAAGACGCCGCTTTCAACAACCGCCATTCGGCTCTTTACGTCAACGACTGGCATGCATAAACTGACGTCATTTTTACCGTCTTCGTGACGTCATCATCTAAAATACCAACGTCACTTGACGACGCAGGTACGTGAGCTCCCATACAACCAATGCATTGACAGCTCGTGATTTTTTTCCGGTCAGGCTGGGTCAGAACACCAGGGTAAGATGAGATTTTCTATCCCAGGTGAAAAGAATGGCAATTTCTATCTGGTGTGCAAGAAAGTTATATCCACACCTCACACCCATGATAGATACTTATATTGTGAACAAAATGTTTGAAGAACCACTAAGCTCTATTCCTTTTATTTGGCATACAGTTGCAGGCTAGATGTACATGAACCAATGAACCTTTCTGACTTAAACATTATGGGATGAACCTTCTTTAGAGGCAAGCATACGGTGGGGGCATAGTGTTTCATAAACACATTTTTAGTTATCGAAGGAAATATCCTGTGCTATATTGGCAATGACATAACAATGCCATAAAATAACTGTCAACACACCATGAATCATATAATATTATGCCCAGTGTACCTGTTTTGTGTCAAAGGAAATACCCTGTCCAATATTGGCAATAACATAACAATGCCAAAAAATAGCTGTCAACGCACCATGTATCATATATGTCCAGTGAACCTGTTATTTTATCGAAGGAAATACCCTGTCCTATATTGGCAATGACATTACAAGGCCTTAAAATAGCTGACATCAATTTGGGATATCTTGATAAAACTTTTCAGCAATGTGCATGATCTCAAGAGTGTGTGTCCCATACAAGAATGGTTGCTTTCCCTCATAATTTTGGAGTAACTTCCCTTTGATTAGTTGTTTCAGGCTATTCTTATTCACGCTATAACTCCTCACCCTTTGTAACATTTTAATGAAACTGTAGGAATGTGTATAATAATGGGGCAATGTATCATGAGCAAGAACCACGACTCTGGCTACTTACTTCTTGAATTATCTGCGCTTGATTAAATTTCTTGTTCACCCTGTAGCTCCTTTACCATTCAAAATATTTTACCGAAACTTATAAGTGATGTGTCTGTATTAGGACTAAGAATAGTAATTCCGTTTTACTTAGTTTATGAATTATCTCCCTTGTTTGACTTTGGCATTTCTCAGCTTCTGAGCCGCTTCACCTTTCAAGCTGATTTTTTGTATACTAGTAGTATTTGATGTGTTAATTGTTTTAATAAATGTGAAATCATTAATTTCAGAGTTGTTGCCCCTGTCTGTCAGCCAGTCCAACCTTCTGTAAACAGTCTCGTTGATTCTGTAACTTTTTAGCTGTTTGAAATACTTTAATGAAAGTTTTTAGAAATGTATATTACCGTAATCAATCCATTTATGGCACCGTGCACCCTAACTTTTTCAAAATGGCAACAAAAAGGTTTGGTTAAAAATGTATTTAGTAACCGCACTCAGAACGAAAAAAAAAAGTATGAATCGAATTGTCTTGGCAGAAAAATAGTTCATATGGTAATAAGCCTTGAGTTTGCTGTTGAAACAGTAATGGTAAATTGTTGGGTTTTGTGAGAATTTCAAAAGGAGAAGCAGTATGCGCTTGTTCAGTTTTTACCGGAAATGACCTTGGTGTGCTGTTATAGGAGCATGTGCGGTAATTGGGTCGATTACGGTATATTGGGATATATGATTAGAAAGAACCACTACTCTGGCGTGCTTACCTTTTGACTTACCTGTTCTTGCACAAATTTTCTGCTCGCTCCATGACATTAATCCGGATGTATTGTGTGCCGCTTGCGAAGCTCTTGTTTCAGTCTATGTCGAGCAGTCTTCCACACAGATGGAGAAAGAAAAGAGGTACACTTCATGAAACCAAAGAACCCCACCCGCACCTACTGCAAGCAAATTAGGCCCTTTCCATACAATTATCCAAATTAATTAGCAGGACGCTCCGGCACTGAAAGATGCCCAGCATAATCGTCCGAGCCAACCATCCCCGGTCTCCAAGAGGCTCAGCGGAATGAATCCATGGCTGCACCTCCTGGCACCGAGTATGGTTTATATTAATATCTATTTGCTGTAAGGACATCATATCTCTGTCTATCCCAGTTCTGTGGCTATTTAGCTATTGTAGATTTCAAAAAATTAAGTTAAGATGTCCAGCGGTGGCGGGGTATCATGCAGTGCCTGCGGTGCTTTTATTACATCTGGATGAGATTTAAAACCTTCATATGATCTACCAGTATGTGTTAGTGGATTAACCATCCACCCGAGTTCACTCCCTTTCCACCTGATACAATTTTCGGATGTTCTAGTTGTGCTGGCAAAGTCCGCCCTATGTTCCTTTTTGTAATTGTTAGTTTATTATTTTTTTTTATATTTTTCAAGGTTCTCGTTTCACAAGCCCAGAGAAAGATAATTACGATAAAAAAAAGCGCAGAATGTTTCCTTTCATCTTTGTTAGGGCTGCAGTGGCTTGTGCAGTCCGTGAACTTAAGGTTTGAAACCACTTACTGAGACAACTGCTGCAAGTTGGAGTGCCTCATCTGGATCTACCCTGGGCGAAACTTTTTTCTGAAAATCTGCAGGCGTAAATTTTGTGGTCTGCCAAGGTTCGCAATTACTGTCCTTATTTCTTGCTCTCCCTTTAGATGACAATGACACACGATAGCTGTAGCTAATGTTAACTGTAAAAAAATCCATAAATTTTACGGTGGAATAACTGGCAACCATCTGCCAGCCCATTTCCCGTAATATTGACGGGCGTCTGCCTGTGTATCAATGGTGGAAATCATGATATTGTAGTGTTATGTTAACTGGCCGTACTCGAAAATACCTTCATAGTGTTGAAGGTTATATGACCAAAATAGCACCTGTCCTATTCTATCCTACCCTGCATGATGATTCCTGCAATTTTTACAGGCGCCCTTAAGAAACTCAGGAGATGAACTAAATAAGCCGTTGGCTTCCGTTCAGAACCTTTTGGTATTGTATACTATTTTTAACTTGTACATAACTTATAAATGTTTACACTAAAAACTACGGGAAATCAGCTGCTTGCCAGTTATTCTACCGTAAAATCTACGGATATTTTTCCCAGTGTACACGACGGCGGACAGCAAACTTAAAGTGTACAGCTATTGGGATAAAAGCGGTAATCTGTTATGAGCCTCAACATTTTGGGCAATTTTCAACAGTTTTATACAATAATCTAAAATAATTTAACATCATTACTAGTTAAGTATATTACCATGACAATTTACACACGTTATACCACTTGTTAAGACCCAATATGGAAATGTCAGACGGTTAATAGCTGTTTTCATCATTACAATACAATAGTTTAACCCTTGAAGCAACAAAACTGAAAATATTAGAATTTTCAAACAGCGGAGATCCGGATGAGGCGGCTCATTATAAGCCGCCTCATCTGGATCTACACTGTTTGCTCGCTGACCTTTAAACCCTATATATAAAATTGGACAAAACATTTTTATGAAAATTTGTAGACGTAAATTTTGTCGTCTGCTTATTTTGGCGGGTTAATTCAGCCCTTATCGCCATCACTGATAAGAGATTTTCCGCATTTTACCTTAAAGGTAAAATGACAATTCACATTTAGAGAAAATATCGTGTATTTGATCAACGTGGTTTATTAAAAGATAACACTCATATTTAATTACTTTTCCTCTTAAACCGTCATTGATCCAGTCATATATATATTGGATACCGGTTATGGAATATTTTATGAATTTGAGTGAAAAACTCTGAAACACTGTGTGCCTTCTTTCATTTTCATGTATTTATTTTGTCTGTTTTCGCTGTCTTCAGAGGAAATTGGAAGTACAACAAGCTTTGTGCTAACAAACAGAATGTATGGTAATACTTTAATGGATATTCTCTAGACACTCAAGGTAACGTAAAATACATAAAGTCTCTCTACTTTTGAGCGTGCCATTTCATTCTTGGTACTAATGATACCAATCTGTGAAAGAACCTTGAATGATTTCGGTATCCGTCATAAGCCCAATCGGCAATCCTCGTATGATTCCGGTATCCTTCAAATGCTCAATCGGCAATCCTCGTATAATTACGGTATCCTTCAAAGGCTCAATCGGTAATCCTCGTATGATTACGGTATCCTTAACAATCGGCAAACCACCTATAACTTTTGTTTTCGCTGTCTTCAGAGGAAATTGGAAGTACAACAAGCTTTGTGCTAACAAACAGAATGTATGGTAATACTTTAATGGATATTCTCTAGACACTCAAGGTAACGTAAAATACATAAAGTCTCTCTACTTTTGAGCGTGCCATTTCATTCTTGGTACTAATGATACCAATCTGTGAAAGAACCTTGAATGATTTCGGTATCCGTCATAAGCCCAATCGGCAATCCTCGTATGATTCCGGTATCCTTCAAATGCTCAATCGGCAATCCTCGTATAATTACGGTATCCTTCAAAGGCTCAATCGGTAATCCTCGTATGATTACGGTATCCTTAACAATCGGCAAACCACCTATGATAACGGTATCTTTCAAAGGCTCAATCGGAAATCCACGTATGATTACGGTATCCTTCAAAGGCTCAATCGGCAATCCACGTATGATTCCGGTATCCTTCAAAGGCCCAATCGGCAATCCTCGTATGATTACGGTATCCTTCAAAGACCGAATCGGCAATCCACGTATGATTACGGTATCCTTCACAATCGGCAATCCACGTATGATTACGGTATCATTCAAAGGCTCAATCGGCAATCCACGTATGATTACGGTATCCTTCACAATCGGCAATCCTCGTATGATAACGGTATCCTTCAAAGGCTCAATCGGAAATCCAAGTTTGATTCTGGTATCCTTCAAAGGCTCAATCGGAAATCCTCGTATGATTACGGTATCCTTCAAAGGTCCAATCGGCAGTCCACTTATGATTACGGTAGCCTTCACAATCGGCAATCCACGTATGATTACGGTATCATTCAAAGGCTCAATCGTTTATCTACGTATGATTCCGGTATCCTTCACAATCGGCAATCCTCGTATGATTCCGGTATCCTTCAGAGGCTCAACCGGCAATCCTCTTATGATTACGGTATCCTTCAAGGCTCAATCGGCAATCCACGTATGATTGCGGCATCCTTCACAATCGGCAATCCTCGTATGATTCCGGTATCCTTTAAAGGCTCAACCGGCAATCCTCGTATGATTACGGTATCCTTCACAATCGGCAATCCACGTATGATTCCGGTATCCTTCACAATCGGCAATACTCGTATGATGACGGTATCCTTCACTATCGGCAATCCTCGTATGATTACGGTATCCTTCACAACCGGCAATCTACGTATGATTCCGGTATCCTTCAAAAGCCCAATCGGCAATCCTCGTATGATCCCGGTATCCTTCAATAGCCCAATCGGCAATCCTCATATGATTTCGGTATCCTTCAAAGGCCCAATCGGCAATTCATGTATGTCCAGTATCCTTCACAATCGGCAATCCACGTATGATTACGGTATCCTTCATTGGCTCAATCGGTAATCCACGCATGATTACGGTATCCTTCACAATCGGCAATCCACATATGATTCCGGTATCCTTCAAGGGCTCAATCGGCAATCCTCGTATGATTCCGGTATCCTTCAGAAGCTCAATCGGCAATCCACGTATGGTTCCGGTGGCCTCCATAAGCCAAATTGGCAAACTTCATTTGATTCCGGTATCGTTCAAAACTTCATGGAGGAACAAACCTACTTTGATTCCGTTATTTTTCCTGAAGGATACCTCCCAGCAGGCACATGACGTCGAAATGACGTCGTATTGACGTCGATGCTACGTCATCAGGTCGCTTTTTCGTCATTTTCACGTCATGTACCCGCGGAAATATATGCCGAATCATTCTAAGTATCAGCATTTTCCATGCGCAGATGCACATGCTATTCTATTGTAGATGCGAACTGGGTTAACTCTGCAGAGACTGCGTAGATGCACAGGCTGATTGGCCAGCTTACTCTGCTCAAATTGCCAAGCTAATAACCAATTGTACCGCATACTGTTTGAAGCTATTCTCCTTGTTCTTATCTCGTTTATATTTAAATCTGTCAATATTCCCATTGTCCTGGTCAGGTAGAATTTAGGTAACCTAGCTTTCGTTCGGAGACTGTCAATTACCACTCACACACACACGCACACACACACACGCACACACACACACACACCAATGCCTTATTCCCTAGCAGGCACATGACGTCGTAATGATGTGGGCATTGTCGAACCGACGTCAATGCGTGCTGGCACATGGTATGTCGTCACGCCGACGTCGATGGAACGTCGTTACGTCGCATCGACATCGGCATGACTTCATTAAGACGTCATGTGCCTACTGGGTTCTTAGAAAAAAATCTAGATGATCTCATACTGAAATTAAGAAATAAAAATTTATTCTAATATTCTTTACATAAGTTTGAACAATGTGCTTTTATATTGTGACGGTAGAAGGTCACAGATATAAATAGATATGCAAATTACAAACTCGGTAGTTTGTGGTCGAGTAAATGTTGGGGTATATAAGCAAATAAACCGCCCTTGGTGGGTGAGCATGCTTTTCCACTGACGGGGTTTGTTTGCAGGTCGGCTCACGGTTACATTTGGTGGCAGCGGTGGGATAATGACAACTGCCAGACCGGAGTTGCCTTACTCATGTAATTCCCAGGCCAAGTCTCGGGACAAGACTTCTCGGAGGGGAAAGTAATGTGACGGTAGAAGGTCACAGATATAAATAGATATGCAAATTACAAACTCGGTAGTTTGTGGTCGAGTAAATGTTGGGGTATATATGCAAATAAACCGCCCTTGGTGGGTGAGCATGCATTTCCACTGACGGGGTTTGTTTGCAGGTCGGCCCACGTTACAATATGAGCCGAAATGTGAGAAAACCAACAAAGTGGTTGTGCACCCAGAGCAGACTCAGATCAGCCTGGGCATCCGCCAAGTGTGATTACAGTCTTTCCTGTCCGCATGAAGGTACCTTAAACCCTTAGCTACTTTTAAAGCGTTTAGCGAAGAGTCTTAGAGTGCCCTGGCCCCAACGTTATAAAACTTTTTTCATGTTCAGCTCAGCTAAACTGAGCAAGAAAACAACTATACTTACCAGTAATTTGCTATTTATTAGCAGGTGAAATTTTATGCTCAGCTGAGTTGAGCATGAAAAAAGTTTTATAACCTTGGGGCCAGGCTGATCTGAGTTTGCGCCACAATGTTGCTTTTCTCGTGTCACGGCTCAATTATCTTTTTCAACAGTCTTTCAAAGCTGAATAAGATGTAAAAATATGTCTTTTAGAAGAAGAAAATGTGCATTCTGTCATGGATGAACAGAGAACAGATCGATATGAGCATCCGCGCTGTCTGTTTTGAGTCTGCCCCATTCGCATCACCTCAGGAATATATTTGAGCCGCGACACGAAAAAATCAACAATGTGGTTGTGCGCCCTGTGCAGACTCAGATCATCATGGGCATTCACCAAGTTTGACCAGACTCTTCGTTAAGTACTCAAAGGGTAGCTAAGGGATTAAGCTACATCCATACGGACAGTGAAGACTCTGATCAGACTGGACAGATGCCCAGGCTGATCTGAGTCTGCGCTTGGCGCACAACCACATTGTTGGTTTTCTCGTGTCGCGGCTCAGTCTAAACCTCTCTCCAACAAACGCACCCGCCCTCCCCCTTTTTTCTGTATAGATATTGACCAAAATCTATCGCGGTTGTTTCAGAACGCCAAAATTATATTAAAGTCTCATAATTTGCCATTATTTGTTTCAAGAATACCAATTTCTTATACTTGAGGATTGTCACGCTCCCTATTTTTTTTTATTCGAAGTAATGCAGAATTACGGTTTAAAAGTCGTAAACCGAAAACTGAGTAGATATGCGCATGCTGTTCAATGTCTCTGCTGTTAGAACTTACTACACAGCCTTTTTCTAATAACGCAGCCCGTAAACGATGCTATCTTAGCGGGATAAGTGCTGGCCAGCTAAGCTAGCGGCCCAGGTTCAAATCCACTAAGGAGCGGCTGTAGTGTAGTGGATAACACTTCAAACTACCAATCCGGGGGCCGCAAGATCGATCCCCCGCTCCGGTCTTTCGGCTGAGACTTTCAACCGAGGTCCCGTCTCCATACGACCTCGTTGTTGGTGGGACATTAAACCCGAGTTCACTTACTCACTCGAATCCACTGAAAGCGGAAATTTTTTAGCCTTAAACAGAGTTCCATAGCGCTTAGTTTTTCATTATCATTCTGCCGCCGTCCTGATATGACTGAAATGCTGTTGACAAGGACGTAAAAATCGCAATTCAATCATCCGTGTAATTAACTGTGACAGTAATTACGCGTATCTTAATTACTGAGCATCACTGGGTAGTTGAGTACGTCACTACTTTCAATATTGGGACAGCTAGAACTGATAGTGTTCTGTCAAAAAATATTGCTGTCCGGTATTGTATCAGAATGACATGCAGTGTAGATTCTGATCGGACTGCGCCTGATCGATGAGCAATGGCAAGCTGTGAAGACCCTGATCGGACTGCTCCTTAAGAGCAGTCCGATCTGGTCTTCATAACTTGTTCAAAAATCGGTCATGTCCCTTTGTTTAGAGTCATTCAGTTTACGGTAAAAATTGACATAACTTTGAGCTCATTGTTTGCTGTTTATTGCGAGTAAACTTTTTCTATTGAAGTCTTTAAATAGCTGTCTCTGTTATGGCCTGCATATTTCTCAAGTTATATTGTATGAGGAAAGTTTTAACAGGAATAAACTGGGCTTTAACAGAGGTAACTGATAAGTATGTACTTTAGTTTTCTTCATTATCAAATCTGATCTTAACAGAACAGAGCAGAACTGAATTTCTGTTCGGTTCTAAACTAAGAGAGTTGTAGTCTGCTTCCACGGAAAAATGGCTAAGTTTTTCTAATAGTAAAATTTCACACAGGCAAAATGCCTATTTGGTAGAAATTCTCCTCAAAGTTATTTTTCTCCAGCCGTTTTCCCCATATTCCCCTATTATCTGGAAGTGGCTGTCCGTACGGATAGCATTGAGTCGAGTCTAGCCGTACGGGTTCTGTTTTGATAATGTATGCATATGTAACAATACTAAAAGCTATGTCGGTTCCCGTTGATCAGTGTAGGTGTATATTTTACCAGAGCTCCAGATTAGAGGGGGTATTGAGGATAATTTGAAGATAATTTTTCTTATTTTTCAATGAAAACGTATGTTGTGACCCCTCATTAGAACCGTCTCGATGAGACGGTTCTAATGATAGGTCACAAAATATGTTTTTATGGAGAAATATGGATAATTATCCCTAAATTATCTCTGTTACCCCTTCTTATCTGGAGCACTGTTTTACGATACAAAAATGAACACATTAATGACCATTTCGTGGATTTGGGGTGGCACTCTTACAGGAAAAGAATTTGCTCTCTCTCAGGGGGCAGATTCTTTTTGTAAGAGTACCCCCCTCCCGATTCTGGCAGCATATTGTAGCCGTGGAATGAAGATTATCTCACCCATTCTATTTCATTTCAAGTTTTAAACTATGTTCAACGTAGTAGTGCCTTATAGTCAAATTGACAATCCAGCTACTTTTACAAAGGTCCCGGGTTCGATACTCAGTCCGGCCACTTACTTTCGTTTCCCCTTCCACTGATTCAAGAAAGGCAGTTGTCAGTTACTGGCGACGGTATGTGTACTTCGTACTGTTTAACCGCTTAGGAGGTCTAAGCCTGCCCAGGAATAGTGTGGTTAGGTTAACTGACCGTCCCGACATGACCATAGCTGTTTACCGTGGACGTAAAACTATAACACAACAACATCAACAATACTTTTACAAAACTTATTCTCCAGTAGCTAGTCTAGCTTTATTTTTAATCCTTTAAACTTTACTATAATGCTTATTTTACTAACAAAAACGTTTCCTTTATCCGTTTACGTATTCATTCGGATTTCTTTATAAAATTGAATGTGTATTTTCCCGTTAAGTCATAATAACAACAAATATGATAATTCTCTAATATATTCTCTGAAATTAACAATGCATTACTGTGAATAAAAATATACTTCAAGGACATAATGTCATACTTTGTTTTCTTGCGGCTTGGATTTGAACTGGTAAGTATGAATCTTTTGTAACAGTTATGGTTGTAACTGTCAGAGCGTAATTTCACTCCCCTTCTTTCTCCGGAAAACTTACTGCATACAGGCTTATCGCCATCTCACTGAGTCACTTTCCCCTCAGTAGTCACTTTTATCCCTATAGGATGAGCCCTGGTAGCTCAGTGGGTTAAGCACTGACTTGCTGATCTTGTGGTCCCTGGTTCGATTCCTGCCGGAGGTGGAAATCCATTCAGTCCTACACGGGGTTCCGATGCACACAGCCTTTCAATAGAACCCTCCCACCGTCCTGGTTTGGATGAAATACTGAAAAGGATGTAAACTCGTGTCATCCATCCATGTCCATGTAAAAAATATTAACTATGTAAAATACATATATTAATTTAAAATTGCCCCGCGACACGACAAAACCAACAAAGTGTTATATGGGCCCGGCGAAGACTCAGATCAGCCTGGGCATGCGCATGTAGCTAACTTAAAGGGTCTAAACTTCACCACATGGAGGGGTGCTTGGATCGGGCGATGGTACTGTGTACCTTTCAGTGCCGGGGTGTCCTACTAAGCTAATAGTAAGGCAAAGGCCGGTTATGCTTGTAGCTGCGGGATTAGATGGTTTTTTAGTTACATTACTTGAATTGTTTTACTGAACAGCTATTTTTACCATAGATATTACTCAAGATATACCCAGTTCAACGGTCCGTAAATTCGACTGCAAGTTGTCAAGAATTTCCCATACTTTTACAGCATTTTTAAGAAGGCTCAAAGTTTAAGACAACAAGCATTTCAATACTACTGATGCCCTGCGTAGTTCCATGGAACAATTTTTTTGCTTTTTTCGAATTTTCTGAAATAAGACATTTTTCTGGAAGTCTATAAAATTTCATAAACTTGAGTTCGAAGTGATCATATCAAACGAGTCACCTTGTAAGATATTTAGTGCCACAGACAAAAATCGTTTTGATTCTGGTTGAAATACATATGCTTTTCACCAGTTCTGAAAAGAAATGCAATTTCTGACCATTTCCACTTTACAAAAATAGCCATCAGAGGAGACGGCAAATCCCCCGACCGAAGACCCCCATGGGCCTTGGTAAAAAGGGTGCACTTCAAAACACATATTAGTAATATATTGTCGTTCTTTTATGCTTCTGATTGACATTAACTGTTAACAGATGCATGATTATCTAATGCCCCATTCACATGCGCAGATTTACTTACGTAAGTATACTTGCATATAAGTAAATTTGCTCATGTGAGTAAAAGTTACCTGGAGCAAATTTACTTTGCGTTCACATGGATTTTAAGTTCTAGGTGTATTTCTTAATTTTTATCAATCATTATAAAAAATTCAGAGATGATGCACTAAATTTAATGTACTGGCAAGGCACTGCCAGGAAACTTTTTATGCCCCCAACTTCAGAGAAGTTTTGGGAGCTTATTGGTTTGGGCCTTTCTGTCTGTCCGTCTGTCTGCTATCCATCTATGAGTCAAGAAATAGGAACTTGAAATTTTATCACATGATCAGTAATGAAAAGTAAGCGAATAAGTGTTGTTGTTTTTTTCTTCTTTTTTCCGCAGGTCAAATATTTTCAGAGTTATGCCCCCTTTTTCTACGTAGTGCATAAGCCTATCAAACCTTGTGAACAAAATATCTCAAGAACCCCCGATGCTAGGATCGTGATTTTTTTGCAGGCAGACATTGCCCACGGTGTAGATGACCGGATTAGCTTTTGAAAAATATTCGTGATTTTTTTTAACCCAGTTATGCCCCTTTTTCGACTTTGTGCATTGAAGCCTATGGTACAAAGTTACTCTTACATATATATGTTCAAGAAGCGTAAGAGATAAGAGCTTGAAATTTTATACACAAGATCATTATGAAAAAGGGAACTCGTGTTTTTATTCTATTTTATTTTTTTTTCTATTTTTTTTTTTGTTACTGGTCTATCATATTATCACCTCTGAAACTCATGCTAGAGCAATACTGTATGCAGTTTGTGATTTTCAGTTATGATTTTTTTTTTGCTGTATATTGTAAATATTTGGTTGAGTTATTCCCCTTTTTCAGACATAGGCATTCTATTTAGGAATAATATCTGAAGAACTGCATAAGCTATCATGTTTATATTAATTTTGGCATACAGTTACGGACCATGGTGTAGATGGACTGATTAACTTCTGAGCGTATGTTGTATTTTTTTTATTTAGTTATTCCCCTTTTTGGACATAGGCATTTTGTATAGCAACAGGCTTGCGAAGGCATTTTGTATAGCAACAAGCTTGCGAACAAATTATCTGAAGAGCCCTTTAAGCTATGATCTTTATATTTGACATAGTTACAGGCCAAGGTGTAGAACTTCTTAACATTTGAGCATATTTGATGTAGCATGTTTTAAAATCTGTTATGATAGTGTAAATAAATAAAATGAAAAAAATATCATTATCATTTTAAGAATGAATTGAGTAGGCGAGACTGGAATAGTGAAGTATTTAGAGTGGGGAAGGGGAGTAGGCGAAATGGGAATAGGCGAAATGCGGCAAATCATAGGCAAAATGGGAGTAGGCGAAATGGAAGTAAACCACAGAAATAGGTTACAATAACCTGATTTTGTTTGGGATTCAGGGGGTTGAGGGGTAAGTGGGTGGTTGGGGAGATGACCATCAGCCATAGGATGCTGCATTCCTCTATGTCCCATGCTATGGTAGGGCAATAAAATACCCATAAGTATATTTACTTTACGTTCACATGACGAGAAATACTCCAGGAGTAAATTTGCTTATATGCAAATATAGTTTTGCACCTAGTCAGACCTGCAGCAAATTTTACATATAAGCAAATTTGCTTATGTATGTATTTGCGTTCACATGACGAATTTACTTACATGAGTAAAATTTGCATATATGCAAAAAATACTTACGTGAGCAAATCTGCGCATGTGAATGGGGCATTACACTCAGACTAAAACAGTATGCTTGACTGCTAAAAAGAGGTAATATCTCAAACAGCCACCATATACACAAATGTATAGCATACGATACATTCAACTTTCAAAATGTGTGAATAACTTCTAAAGTACAAGCCCTACAAACCTAAGAATCCAAATCTGGATTTTTTTTTTTTTTTGGGGGGGGGGGGGGGGGGGGGGGTGGGAGGGGGCACGGGAATGTGGAGGGGTAAGAGAGAGTTAGGAACACTGATAAGATATCACAGCATGATCATCAATATTCTAAAAGGTTCACAGTTATTCAAATTCTGGAGCAGGCCAGGGTTATACAGTTATGGAGCAGAGACTCAAACAGCAGCTCAAACTACCAAAGGGAAATAATTCACTAGGTCTAAAAGCAAGAGTTATCATTCATGTCTGAGACAAATTGTCATGACCTGTTCTGCATATCTGTGAAGTATCATGAAAATATTTCAAAAGGTATTCAAGCTATGGAGCGGACACTTAAAATCATCAAAGGGAAATAACTCCAAAAGTAAGACAGCAAGAGTTGTCATTCTTGTTCGCGACACATCATCATGACCTGTTCTACATATCTGTGAAGTATCATGAAAATATTCCAAAAGGTATTCAAGTTATAGAGCGGACACGAAATCACACCTAAAACCATCAAGGGGTAATAAATCAAAAAGAAAGCAAGAGTTGTCATTCTTGTAGGCGACACACCGTCATGACCTGTTCTACATATCTATGAAGTATCATGAGAATATTCCAAAGGGTATTCTAGTTATAGAGCGGACACGAATCTGCCCAAAAATCACACCTAAAACTATCAAGGGGAAATAACTCAAAAAGTAAGAAAGCAAGAGTTGTCATTCTTGTTCGCGACACATCGTCATGACCTGTTCTACATTTCTGTGAAGTATCATGAAAATATTCCAAAGGGTATTCAAGTTACAGAGCGGATACGAATCTGCCAAAAAATCACCAAAGGGGAGATAATTCAAAAAGTACAATAGCAAGAGTTACCATTCTTGTACGCGACACATCGTCATGACCTGTTCTACATAACTGTGAAGTACCATGAAAATATTCCAAAGGTTATTCAAGATATAGAGCGGACAAGAAAGTGTTTACGGACGGACGGACGGACGGACAGACGGACGGACGCCAGGCTCATCGCTATATCCCCCGAACCTTTCGGTCGGGGGATAAAAATAGTCCATGGACATGGAAAGGATAAATACTGGATCAAAGCTTGTGCAGTCAAAAACTTCGACCCCTTATGAAATCAGATATTCCACGTGTTTGTCGATCGAAAGTAAATGACTCTCAGACTGGAGATGCGTTGCACTGTCGTCTATGATACTACTATTAGATTCTCCTTTAAATATTTTGAGTAGTGTATTTAGTCACATCTATCCAATCTATTCTTTTTCTTCCTCCCTCTCTCTGGGAAACGGCTCGATATAGACTGAAATACCGTCTCAAAGAGTCGTTAAACGACAAACAACCAACCAACCAATTCCACACAGGGGAGAAAGGCTATGCTAAATCACGTTTAGGAGATTTTCGCCGCTAAAAATTGCCTATATAGGCAGATTTCCGGGGATAAATTTTACTATATAGCTATATTTCTTGGGAGGGGATTTTGCGAAAACAATCATGGCCATCTTTTCCGAAGGAATTCCTTCTATCGGAAAAGCTACTCTCTAACAGTTACCATAAGGAATTGTGTAAATAAAAGTTTGAACTGTTTCTTTCCTGATGTTTACATGTTTTATATGCATTCTTCAGGTATAAACTGACACGCCCGCAAGTACAATTCTAATTATATAGTAAATTAGTAAACCACCATGAAAGAAAGAGATCAAGAATCGGAAGTAAGACTGTCATCACCGGAAGCGGAAACAAGACTATCAACGCCCTCTGTTAGCAGATCATCATCATTCAATACTGTGAAAAGGCCGCGTATGCAGAAGAGAGACACTACGGTTAAAAGTTCTTCCAGTTTTAAACTCCTCTCTAGACATTCACATACAAAACAATCACGTCTTACGCTGGACATTCTACAGTCACTGACACCATACAAAAATGGCGTCGATACGGTCACTGAAGCTGCACGTGATTTACTCATAAATTGTTTACAAACAGAACCATTGGTGCATGAGATTTTCTTTCCCCACGTGATCAAAGACACACGATTGACAGTGGACGATCTCAGAGGGTTTCCGATTGAACCACTAGCTATTGCAATAGTGGCTGAGGCCATTTCAGAGTGTAGAGACCAGTTTAAATTTCATTGTACAATAGAGAAAAACTATCTTGATGATGAACTTAGAGATATTTATACAAGTCTTCACTGGAAAAAATTAGGTAAATTCACATCTACTTTATTAACCGCCTCCTCTTCTCAACTTTGAATTGACAAACGCAATAAAACCCATATTATTGTGAAAAAATATACCTCGAAGGGCAATCACTGTAATCTGAAAGTGTCTTCCTTTACACATTGATCTCCTAATGAAGGCCAAAATTCGTTTCTAGAAGGGTCCCTCACAGAGATCAAGACGAGTTGGAGTTTTGATTGGATAATTGTTTTGGTATTTACTCTCTCATTTCTCAATGAAAAAATATGTTGTGACCCCTCATTAGAACCATGAAGGATAACAGCATATGTTTTGTTGTTGTTTTTTTTGATTGAGAAATATGAAAATTATCCCTAAATCCGTTACAGTAATGTGGAGTAGATCCATGTCTTTCTAAGCGTGGCATTTCCAAATACAAAGACACTGCAAGGGCGTAGCTACCTATACGGCAAATACGCAGGTGCGTATTGAAATTTTGTCAAAATTGACAAAATTTCAAAACGCACCTGCATATTTGCTTGCTGAAAATTTATAAATTAGACCAGATTTCAATCCCAATTGCCAAAGTGGCTGAAGTACTAGCTTTCTCTTCAAGAAGTAGAGAATAAAACTTGGTTGTGCGTATAATTAAATTACCTCTAGTTACGCCCCTGCACTGCACAAGGGAAGCATCTTTTCACGGCAATTTCGACCTCCCTTTGCAAAAAAAGTAGGCAAACAGTTTCTTGGAGTATCTATTCACATTAGCTGCAGTGGGATTTCACAAAATATTGTCTGAAGCAAGTTTAAGCTAACCTCGAGTTTAATCCATACAAAATGTATGGCTAACCTTGGGGTTAACTTTAAACCATGCAGCATTTTGCAATCGGCCCTATACTAGTATGTTCAAGGCAAAGCCAAACAATGGTGTCAGTTAGTCCTAAGACTCATGACGTTATGTTCCGCTTTGCTGTACTACCATGTAATTCGAGAGAGTAAACATGCAGCGGCCACCTGAGAAAGGTCTAATGTGTCAATTAAATCTGACCAGCCTACGTATCCATGGTAGCCGCTGACTTTCCTGTTCTTCTGAATTTCCAGGTCTAGTTTTTTTGTCGCATAAAGTTGTTCCCCAAGAAACACACTAGATGCAGCTCCAGGCACCGATTCGAAGAGGAGAGTGTTTTTCCAGGCATCTTCGCAAGCCAATGGTACTAAGTCCACTTTTTTCCTTTCCTACTCTTCGCAAGTCAAGGATACTGAGTCAAGCCAAGGGTACTAACGTGCGTAAGGAACAAAGTGGACTTAGTACTCTTGGCTTGCGAAAAATACGTAATTGATTTACGTCCTTATTTTGTTTTACATAGGGCTCTATTCATGACGAATTTCGTGTATTTAACTGTGGTGTCTTACTGACGGGACAGGAGTCCTCTACCGTGTCTGGTCTACGCGCAATTCCATTCCCAACTAGAAAAAAATGGTCGTCTTGCAATTTGGCTACATACCGTAAAATAATCTAAAAATTTGGGCAACCTAAATAATTGCTGTAATTGTCCTAAATAAGACAAATTATTACAATGCAGTTATGTGCCTAAAATGCAGATTGTATGGTAGACGGTGAGGATCCTGAACAGACTGCTACTTTTCTTTAAGAGCAGTTTGATCTGGGTCTGCGATGTCATGTTTTCTCAGTCCTTATTCTGTCTCCGGTAACAGCCCTGCCAGCAAGCACACAACGTTGACTCAACAGAGAATCAACGCTGATTCAACGTCATGACGTTGAATCAACGTTGATTCTCTGTTGATTCAACGCTACGTGTCTGCTAGACTGGTTTCAGCCTCTGGTTGATCATATTTCAGGGTTCTCTTTATACACCAAGTTATATCCCGAAGTAGTAAAAGATGAAAGGAGCGGTGTTTGTTTACAAGACTTCATAAATGATGATGGGTAAGGTAATTTTCTACAGTCTCTTTCAAATACAAGATGAAAAGGAATGTTTTCCTCTAGACTGGCTCCCAGTCCCTTTGTTTTGTTTTTTGGTTTTGACCAAAAATGGTTGGCCATCAGAATATAAAAGCCTTGTTAAGACTTCTACTATTTGAATACATATAACCATCTAGCCTGGAAGCCAGGCTAGTTTTTCTCTTGCATCGATAGCTCAGAGGGTTAAGAGCTGGCCTGCTGATCAGCTGAGCGGTTCCGGGTCCGAGACTCATTGGAGGCGGAAATCTTTACAACCGTAAACAGAGTTCCATTTCACGCAGCCTGTCATTATTACCCTCCCATCGTCTGTTATCGCCATTGCATTGAATCACCGTTGATTCTATGTCGATTTAACGTTGTTTATATTAGTGGGTAATATGGAAACACGGTCACATACCGTTCACGCGCAGACACACAGACAACTTACTGTAAATTAAGGGAGGTTATCAGACAAAAATAGATTTGGATATGTAGTTGCCTTCTGTCTCCTTTCCCTTTGCAGATCGAAATATTAAATATCAACATGAACTGCCTTTACAGTACGAAGACAGACAGACAGAACAAACATACAATTTTAAACAAATAGACAGACGTACACAAAAACACAATCACATCAGTCCTGAAAAAGAAGGACATCCTCTTTATAACCTCATTCATTTCACCAGCAACGTTCTTTGAATCGTCATTTTGATATGCACGAAATGGCTTTCTTTTTCAAAAAATGCAGTCATTGTGAAGATGGTCTATTGTGTAGCTATATATCAGTTTCAATATTTTAACATTTTTTTCTCTGACATGTAATACAAACAAGTAAACACAGGTAAACATTTCGAACGAGGTTAAAACGTAGCTTACGTACGATTTATTCGTCCTTTTCAACAGTATTTTAGCCCTATCAGGACGACGAGAGGGAGATATTCAAAGGCTGTGTACATTCGATTCCTGTTTAGGGATGCAAATATTTCCGTGTAAAGCGGGCATGAATCGAATCTGGACCGCTAGCTTATTAGGCCAACGTTTAACCGACTGATTTGGACACAATCATTACATGAGCCGCGACGAGACAAAACCAACAATGTGGTTGTGCGCCCAGCGCAGACTCAGATCAGCCTGGGCATCCGCCCAGTCTGATTAGAATCTTCGCTGTCCGCATGGAGTTAGTTTAGTCCTTTAGCTTCCCTTTAATCGCTTTGCGAAGAGTCTGATCAGACTGGGAGGATGCCCAGGCCGATCTGAGTCTTCGCTGGGTGCACAACCACTTTGTCGGTTTTCTCGTGTCGCGGCTCACATGTGTATGATAGTGGCCGCGTATGATTGACGAAACTCAAATCGGAATAGTCAGTTTGTATAGTTGTGCAGGCTGCAGGGGCGTAGCTCGGGCATATATACACGATACGCCAAAACCCTGATTTATACATCTTGTGGGAAAAACATGGGGCTCTGCCCGTACAAACTTTCATAAAGTATTTGTCTTCTTTTAAAGTTTGTCATATTTACCAAAGATTCGCCTCTAAATATGAAGGAGTGTTTTGTAATTTTGTCCGACAAAATTTCAATAATTTCCAGCGTAATTGCGTATAGGCAGCAACGCCCCTGGGCTGATATGAGTATTGATTGTACGCACATGGCTTTCGGCCTTCTTCACAAAATCCCAGCCATATGAGCCGCGACACGACAAAACCAACAATGTGGTTGTGCGCCCAGCGCAGACTCAGATCAGACTGGGCATCCGCCCAGTCTGATCAGAGTCTTCACTGTCCGCATGGAGGTAGCTTAGACCCTTAGCTACCCTTTAAGCGCCTTGCAAGGGGTCTTATCAGACTGGATGGATGCCCAGTTTGATCTGAGTATGCGCAGGGCGCACAACCACATTGTTGGTTTTCTCGTGTCGCGGCTCATATGTCCATTACATATTTTCATTATTTCTAACTTTACAGGCAGAGCTGGGCAGAGCGTATACTGGTTAACATCACTGATTCCAGCTGGACTATGAAATGGGTACAGAAAATAGTCCGCGGCCTTTGCACAGAGGAAGACTACAACAACGAAATGAACGCATTGTTTGTGAAACTTCACTTGCTCGATCCTCAGAGTGTCATTCCGGCTTTTCATTTTCTTCTGAATCAAAGAGGTAACAGAACCATTCAATTTAGCAGTAAAAACGTATGGATTCAAATTCCTGGTATTGCCGCCGTTTTCACATAGAGGGGAGGGGACGGCGTGCGAAGGGTGGGTGGAATGGGGGGGGGGGCTACCTAACAGAAGTTGAACAATTTATCGAAATTAAACTACTCTTTAAGAAAAAACAGATGCTCTTCAAATGATGCTCCCACTCTCTCTCCAACAACCCTCCTCCCCTAACCTTCCCTCGCTCCATGAGAAAGAAGGAAACTTACCCTAGAGATGTTCCCATCCGCACAGTTATAAATTTGACTATTTATAAACCCCACTCATGGATAGCTTCGTAAAAGCCAGCATTTTGCAAGTATTTCTCCGAAGAACACGAAAAAACATGAAAGTGGTTGTGCGCCCAGCGCAGACTCAGATCAACCTGGGCATCCGCCCAGTCTGATTAGAGTCTTCGCTGTCCGCATGGAGGTAGCTTAGGCCCTTAGCTACCCTTTAAGCGCTTAGCGAAGAGTCTGATCAGACTGGGCGGACGCCCAGGCTGATCTGAGTCTGCGCTGGGTGCACAACCACGATGTTGGTTTTCTCGTGTCGTGGATCAGTGCCCAAGGCCTTATAAAAACCAGTTACATTACAATACTCTCTCGGACAGCGGAAGGATCACATCGATCCGCTGCGGTTTTAATGCTTTAACATGTTTAAAGAAATGTGGCGTAAAAAACGTCGAAGAATGGCATCAGAATCGCATCATAATAATTACAAATGTTGCTTGTTGTTCCTAACATTATCAAAACTTAGATCATACTTTCACATTGTTAAACTATGGTAAAAGTTGTATATAAGATCATACTTTCACACTGTTAAATTATGGTAAAAGTTGTATATAAGATCATACTTTCCCACTATCAAAATGTGGTAAAATTTTAAAAACTAAGATCATACTTTCACACTGTTAAAATATGGTAAAAGTTTTATTAATATAAAACTTTTACAATATTCTAACAGTGTGAAAGTATGATCTTGGTTTTTGTCGCACCTGCTTTAGCAAGGTGCGATATAGGAGTTCACTTTTCCGTCCGTCAGTCCATCCGTCCGTCCGTCCACAATTACGTCGACCCTAGCGTTCGTGTCCATTATTCCCAATCTATGATACCTATATTCATCAAACCTGGTATAAAGTTTCTTCTTAGAATGGTCGCGAGGAACCTTGCACTTTTTTTTACCTATGACCTATTTTTCATGCTCTAATGACTTTGTAAAATTTTAGGCCAAAAATTACGTCGACCCTAGTGTTTCAGTCCATTTCTCTCTATCTATGATACCTGCAATCTTCAAACCTGGTATAAAGTTTCATCTTAGAATGGTCTAGAGGATTGTTGCCTTTATTTTGACCTCTGACCAATATTTTATGCTCTGCTGAAGTAGTTAAATTTTACGTCAAAAATTACGTCAACCCTAGCATACTGATCCATTTCTCTCAATCTATGATACCTACAGTTGCTCAAATTTCTACATAAATTCATCAGACCTAGTGTACACTTTCCTCTACCCATGGTATCCACTACTGAGAAAGGATAAGGCAGGTGCGACATACAGTGGGAACGCGTATCCATGGCGGAGTGATATTTTTATACAGATAGCAACGAAATAACGTTCGAAATTTCTCAGACTCAGATTCAATCGACGAACGTGTCGCAATTTCAGTGATGCTTTGTCGGCGAATCAAGCTACATAAAGCCGAAAATAAGATATGGTTTTATTCCTTACATCTTAATTTAATTCTCTATGCCTTTAAGAGCAGAGCTAAACACCGAGATATTCTGCAATCGAACGTTTTACGTGATCATGTAAAGACGACTCTTATCCGCCAACTTCAACAGCAATTTTCAAAGTAAATCGACTTTCTCCCGTCGGCGGACATATGCCATGAAAAACCATGGTGTCTGCCCTTTCTCCATTATAAAAATTAAGTTATTCGGTGTTTGGGACAATTTCCTTTGCAAAATAATGTTTAGGTACCCTATTTCATTTTCTCAAATTAATGGCGGATTTTTTTACCTGATCGATAGACAGCAAAATAATCTGTTATAAATTTAAACATTACCGAAATGTTCTTGAATCCTGAAATCCGACACACGAAGAGGAACGCATCTAGTAATTCAACATACAACAATATTTTTTTCTGTACTTTCTTCAGAATGATTGGGAAAACAATTCTGATCAGTAGCGGTACATTGTGGTCACAATCAGAGGGACTGCTAGAAAAAAATAATTTTGCCATCCAATTAATCCTGCACGTGCCAATATTTCAAAGCCTCTCCTGCAACTCACACGATCACCCTACCCAACTTAAGGCCCCTCTACCCCCCCCCCCCCTTCTTCCTCCACCCTTCCTCCATCCCCAACCCCCACCCCTACACACACACACACACGCACACAAAGTTTAACCTTTCTTTTACATGAAAAACTAAGCAAAACTAAGCAAAATATAATAGATGTTTAGCCATAACAAATACTTGCAAAACTTCATTGACTAAAATCCTTGATTAAAAAGTGCAGTGTAGACCTGGGTTAGACTGTACTATCAAAACAGCGGTCTAATCAGGGTCAGTACTATTTGATTTTCCCAGCAATTTCGACACATTGTCAGATGGTGAAAGTGGTAGGACAATTGCAGTAATGAAGATTTTGTTTCAACTTTAAGCTTAGAAAATAACTTTGCCATACATACTTATACACTCCTTTACACTCCATATAATTTCAGCCAACATTGAGAAGCAGCATATGTACTGTTAAATGAGCTTTTGAGCATTAAAATTGCAGTATGCATTTTTATAACATAGGGTTTGGCCCTCTGTGGAACTACCTTAATGAGGAGTTCTAATGAGGGGTTACAACATATATATTTACTTGTTAGTTGTTTATCCCCTTTTTAAGAGTGTAAACAACTAACAAGAATTTATTGATTCTTTCTAAGAAGAAACCAGGGATTTAATAAAATACATATTTATTATGAAATGCCAGGTGTGTCAAATACTAGCTCATCAGGTGGAGGTGGGGGCTGTCAGCTCTGCAATGCCCTTGGTTCATAAATTAAAATGCCACAGTGTGTTTATATACTCAGTGATCTTTTGAGGGATTTGCTCTAACTGTTGCCAAAAATCTCATGGAAATCTATCAGTAGGGGCAAATCTCATGCAAAAATTATATAATTTATAATGAATGGTACCTTAACTTTTCATTGAGAATGGAGAATTTCTCAAAATTTTAGTTCAATGTGATGTGTTCTCTAATATGATTCTGAGTCACACTCACAAAAACAAAACAAATAAAAAGCACAGCTGTCCAGCAAACCAGAAAACTTGATTAAATATGTGGCAAAGGCTCAGGACTTGGTAATCTATTCTCTAAGTTGAATAATGGTAAGATATAAACATGATTAAACAAGAAAAATAATAGGCCAATATCTAGTGAGCCAAAGTGGAGTTATTCTTTATCATTTCTCTTCAAGTAAAATGTACAGTATGTTGTGGTGTCTCATCACAGTTGCTTTTGATCAAAAATTAAAATTTAACACAATTTTCAAATGAACAAATTAGTACTATATAGGTATTCTAAATGTATAAAGTTCTGATCAAATTATTATATTCACATGCAGTCTGACATTGCCCTTCAGTGTTTTCCCTATAAGTATAAATAGCCAAAATAAATTATAACATATGTACATAATAAGAAAAAAAATTCTGGAGACAGTTCCACAAGTGATGGTTTTATGATAATGATTATACAAAAAAAGTAAAAAGTATGCAAAGACCAGGAACTGAAACAATCAAAATCCATATCCAGCCCTCAAACCATAGTTGGAAACAACTAAGATTACAAATAATCAAGATACAGAGAACACATGGCCAACCGAGTGAGCAGCTTGTTCCCAAAAGGTGGCCACTCAGCAACCCAAACCGAACCAAAAATAATAAGAACATACATAAGGTAAAACATCACAGAAACTCTGACACCAAAAACAGGCAACAGAGAACCACAACAGAACTACCGCCTTGGAACGGTCAGTAATGAATTACTGGGGGGCTTAAATCGATTTTACAGGCCCAACCTCACCCTCAGTTTCTGAAGTGGTACAAAACATTTAGTTGGTTGTTCGGTTCGCATGATAACCCTCTAACTCGTCAATGAATCATCACGGTAAACACATAAATCAAATTTCAACACCATGAAGAAGCAAAGACGGGGACTCAACAGATACAACGGGCCGTCTGACAGGTGGAGATCCCTGTCCTGCCAAACAACCCCACTGGAAATCTGAAGCAAAAGAAGGTCACCAGTTGAGCCCCGGTGGACCAAGCAACAGACAAAAAGGCTGCGGTCCCAACCAACTATAATATATAGCTTTAGGTCGGGGCCATCATAGAGTCTGACGACCGATCCCCCGGTGTGCAATTAAAGAGTGCAGCAAAGTTATCAACCGTGATTGGGTTAATCACTAAGCATGCAGACTGTCGCATAACATTTAAATTATAGCCAATACGTTTGTGACGTATTATTATTTTTCGGAATTGATCAGAAAAATCAGTCCTACCCTTAATCTTTTTGAATTTGTATACTAAAAGTAAAAAGTATGCAAAGACCAGGAACTGAAACAATCAAAATCCAAATCCAGCCCTCAAACCATAGTTGGAAACGACTAAGATTACAAATAATCAAGATACAGAGAACATATGGCCAACCGAGTGAGCAGCTTGTTCCCAAAAGGTGGCCACTCAACAACCCAAACCGAACCAAAAATAATAATAACATACATAAGGTAAAACATCACAGAAACTCTGACACCAAAAACAGGCAACAAAGAACCACAACAGAACTACCGCCTTGGAACGGTCAGTAATGAATTACTGGGGGGCTTAAATCGATTTTACAGGCCCAACCTCACCCTCAGTTTCTGAAGTGGTACAAAACATTTAGTTGGTTGTTCGGTTCGCATGATAACCCTCTAACTCGTCAATGAATCGTCACGGTAAACACATAAATAAGTCACCATAAAATTCTGGTTCCGATAGGCCTTGGTGTAAAAGAAATTTTAATCCGACATCAAATTTTGAAACCAATTCATGGTGTCTGCGATAGAATTTAGAAAAAGCCTTTCTAAGCTTATGATACCGATAGCCCTGTTGAAGAAGTTTAGCAGTTAAACATTTATTACGAGCATTAAAGTCATCTACATGACTACACACTCTAGCAAATCTTATAAGTTGAGAAATATACACTCCATAAGAGGGACGACGTGGAACGTCACCATCCAAAAATGGAAAATTAACTATATCAAAGTCAAAGTCATCACGTTTATCATAAATTTTAGAAGATACAAAACCGTTGGAAATAGATAGATGTAAATCCAAAAAGGGGGCCTCGGTATCTGAAGTATTAGCTTTATTCAATTTAAGTTCAGGTGGGTAAATTTGGTTAACCATACTTTCAAAATAAGGATTATCAATATTCAGAAGATCGTCTAAATATCTAGAGGTTGAGTTAAATGCCTCAATGATATCAGCTTGATTATCAACAGAAAGAGAAGTCATGAAATCTCTTTCATAACAAAATAAAAACAAATCGGCCACAAGAGGAGCACAATTTGTACCCATCGGAATACCAACAATTTGTCTGTATAACTCATTACCAAATCTGATGTAAATATTATCTAAGAGATATGATAAGGCGTCACATACATTCTGACATGACCAAAGACTATATCCTCTATATATTTTACGGTCAGTAGAAGTGAAAAACGCTTTCTTATCGTTACAGGCAATATAAAGGGTATCTTCATTTTTGGAGAATTTTTTGAAGGCCCTCTCAATCAAATCAACAAGTTTTTCCTTTATTAAATTATGGGGTAATGTGGTATAAAGAGTAGAAAAATCATAAGTGGACAAACTAGTCGCACGGAACCCTCTTGACTTCAGTTTACTAAGTACCTCACCAGAATTTTTTATAGACCAAAACATATTTTTCCCTGACCTCTCATACACTGTCTCATAGTACCAAATGACACGAGATTTCACAGCAGTGAGGCAAAGACTCAGCTGGAGCATGATAGCAATTCTGGGAATTCTGTCTTATTCAGCCATAAAAACATTTGTTGTGATCCATTAATAGAACCATCTATGCTCTTGCTGAAGTGCTTCTAATGAGAGGGCACAACAGGTGTTAATATGAAACCCATTGATGCTGGTGCAACAATTATGGTGGAACTGTGTAATTGTTTTCATTCTAACATAGTCTTGACTTGTAGAAGGACAAACAGCATTATGCAACATTCCACATAAAGTGCAGGGTCCATCAGTTAGCAGGGCATGCCCCATTCATTATTTTATGCACTTATAATGATATAAAAAAGCTTGCTAGCATAATAAAGTCCTAAATATTTGGCCAATAAAATCCTCTGTGAAAATGCTTTTTAATAGGTTGGTGTGTGTGTGTGTTTGGGGGGGGGATAGACAGGAAGGGGCTACCTCTCATTCAACTGTACTAAACTGCATCCCTTTACAGTCATGACTCATCATTTAATGTCTGTCATCAAGCTTTTCTCTCTAATAACTTAATAACTGATTAGTAATTACAAGTTTCTTCGCTTTGGTCAGAAGCTGCAAACATTTAAGATGGATTAAATTAATCAGGAAATATATATTTTTTTTCAGTTTATGGTATCATTTCTATTAATATAACTTCAATATGAGCCTTTTAATTTTCTTTATGAGATTTAAGCTAAAACATAACTTTTGGCATTTAATTCTATAGAATATGTATTTCTTCATGCCCCTTTCCCCTCCTCCCATCTCAGCCACAGGCCAATCATAAAAAGTATTTTGTTTGCAGTTGCCTATTAACTAGGATTTTTGGAGAGTACTTAGGTAGGTAGGCTTTCTTTTTAATCCCTGCAAACTATGAAAACAACAAAAACAAATAATAGTTCTACAAAAAATGTCACACACAGTTACAGTAATTACCCATAATACTACGATAACAGCATCCTACATTTTGAACATATCTATATCACCCACAAATGGTGTACCCAAAATGTGCAGGTATTAAGGAAAAATTGCTGACCCAGATCAGACTGCTCCTGGGTCTACACTGCTTGCTCAGACCTGTTTGTCTTACTATGCAGGTTGATCACAGTAAATGTGCCGTTAAATAAAAAAAATAGATCTAGGGTGTCCCAAGTGGCCATCTTTTTTTTTTGCGGGGGGGGGGGAGGGAGGGGTAAGGTGAATTTTGGTGTGTAGGTAAGCAGTTGCTATCTACCCACCAAAAGTGCAGGGTCCAGACTCAGGGGTAAGGTGAATTTTGGTGGGTAGGTAGGCAGTTGCTATCTTCCCACCAAAAGTGCAGGGCCCAGACTCTTTTTTTTTGGAAATTTTGGGTGGAGCCAGGTTATTTTTTTTTTCACTGATTTTTGAGGCCAGATTATTTTTTGAAATCCCCTTATGAGCTGATTTATTTTTTACTTGCACATTTTTCTTCCAAAGACAGGGATTTTTTTCGAAAAATATACCAGCCGCCCCCCCCCCCAAAGACAGGGATTTTTTTCGAAAAATATACCAGCCCCCCCCCCCCCACCCCCACCCCCAAGAATATCAAATGGTCGGTCCCTTAGCGCCTAGCGGGACAGGGTTTTGGCAGATTTATGAGGAAGGACAAGCTGTCTCTTGTACTTTTTGTTGGATGACTTCTGAAATGGTACGTGTGTGTTGAGGGGGTAGGGTGGGGGGCGTCGTTCGGGACAGAATTCTTTAGAAGAGCGAGTTGTCTCAGAATGTGGGGCGCGTTATCTTGGGGGAAGTTGTCTGGGGGAGTTTTCTTAGAATCTGGGTCGAGTTGTCACCTGAAGATGGGGCGACATGTCTTGTGGCTTCTCGTTTGTCAAACTTTGTGGTTGACCAGTGTGTTTGTTTTGCTTTCTCTCGTTGTCGGCGTGTAGCCTAAATTCAGAAGCCCAAAAAGTCGCAGGCAGACAGACTAACGCAAAATCTTAATAAATTCACAGTATGCTAAATGATCACAAGCTTTACTTACCATAAATGAAGAAACAGTTGGTCTCCTCAAGTCGATCCAGCTGAAAAAATGTCTGTGTCAGTGTGTGTTGACGAACGCACGTGCCATGTATACGTAAAAATGACCAACTTCATTATCGATTTTCAAACTAAATAGACTTTCTCCCGAAGATATACCACGCTAAAAGACGGTCGAATGTATGAACTACGGTTCAGTTATAATGGCATCTAATTTGGTTTTTGGGACAATTTTCTTTGCAAAATAACTTTGGGGTACTGTCGTTGGGTTTTACTTTTCTGAAAAACGGTTGTCAAACTGTGATCGTTGTTTTGGGTGTGCAAACTGCATTGAGGTACCGATATGCGTCTGATTTCAATAACAAAACATCAAATTTCATTTTGATCTGATCCGTTGGAAAATTATGACTGCATATCTTATCAAACGAGAATTATTTTGGGACTGTTTCTGTTCAAAATTTCCCACCATTTTAGGGATTATTTCTTTGTGCGTAGACGACCGCTCAGAAAATGATTTACTCAAATGTGACGAGTCTGCGTTCCTGCGGAATTCTTGTATTATTTAAACAGCAGTATAATGATGTTTTGATAATGTCAGTCAGGGGCGTAACTAGGGGCAAATACATATTACGCACAATTATGCTTTATACCCCTTGAGAGCAAGAATAAGAATCTAGCCTCAAAGATATATGAGCCGCGACACGAGAAAACCAACAATGTGGTTGTGCGCCAAGTGCAGACTCAGATCAGCCTGGGCATCCACCCAGTCTGATCAGACTCTTCGCTAAGCGCATAAAAGGTAGCTAAGGGTCTAAGCTACCTCCATGCGGACAGCGAAGACTCTGATCAGACTGGGCGGATGCCCAGGCTGATCTGAGTCTGCGCTGGGCGCACAACCACTTTGTTGGTTTTCTCGTGTCGCGGCTCAATTATCATGTAGTCCTATCTGATTGCAGTTACTACTGAAATCTTGTTCAATTTACAAAATTTCAGCATCATCAAATATGCGGGTGCATGTTGAAATTTTCAATACACACCTGCGTATTTGCGTATAGGCACTTACGCCCTTGTCAGTGATAAAATTATTGAATAAAATGCTCTACGCATATTGCGTTTTTATTGCAAGATTGCTAATATGCACCACGAGTATTTTTGTCCCCAAATTGTCGAAACTATACATATCGGATTCTGCATGTAATATTTAACACTAGCATTCAACTTCTAATAATGTAGTTGTTCTAGCTGAGATTATAGTCTAAGTTGTTAACCATTTCAGCGTCTGCAAATTTTCAAAAACTTGCCTCGTCTAAGCTATTTGATATTGAGAGTTTAAAGGCTAGAGGACAAACAACGCATATATGAAGAGGGCTCATTATGTGCCATATCTGCGCTGTTTTCAGATTCAATTATATTTTAGCGTTTTGTCCTAAAAGAAATTTCTCGGCAGGCAAACAACATCAAACAGCATTTAATCAGTATCGATTTAGTGTTGTTTGTCCACAGGTTGCCATGCGCTGAATGATGCATTTCAGGAAAAAATAAAACTTTACGTGAGTTTGAACTTCAAACAACCATTTGCTGTTGTACGACTGCGGTTTCAATGTTAGCGCATTCGGTATACAAATTTGAGCGATCCTACTAAGTGATTTCTAAGGTGCTCTCGAAAAGTAATGATGTTGGTAAGACTAATGGTGCTAGGGGAGGTTGTCCCAAATTTGTGAAAATGATGGAAAACCATGGAGGTGTGCTTACCATGAACTTTATTTTTTTTAATTTTATACATGTATTATTCCTTTTTGTTTCAGCGCTTCCAGCTGTTAATTTAGAACTGGCAACCAGAAATTACATCGGCGGAAAAGTTGACTGCACGCCAATAATCAAGTTTGTACAGGACGCCATTTTAAAGGAATCTCTACCTGTGAATGTATCCAAACTAAGCTTGAACGAGATAGAACTATTTTATGGTGTGGAAGTAGACGAATTTATAGTGACCGAGTGTAGGAATCTTGGTGTTTGGAATGGAAACAGACCGACAAATCAGAGAATATCCAAAGCTACGGACAGATGCAGTGTCATGTGACATGTCATTTTGATTGCCACGCCCACCATGGGTGTGTTCGATTGGTCGTTTCATGCTTCACGATTCTTAGTGTGAAGCACTTTCTTATACAGAAAACGACCAGTGCGTCACAATTCTTAGCGTGAAACACTTTATATTTTTTCTATAGAAAAAAGTGCTTCACGCAAAGTATCGTAAAGCTCGAAATGCCCAGTCGAATACGCTCAATATTGTCATTTATTCATTCTACCTTATTTCATTGGCTACAAGACGAAACAGGGTTTCGCCTCACTGAAATGACCCCAAATATCTGAGAAAAAGTCAGTCAGATATTCTACTGTTGCATGTATATAGGTGTTTCCTTCCAAAACAGTCCGAAAGATCTAGATCCGTCTTATAAGACGGATATAGAATCTGGGATTGTTTTAGAAGGGAGAAACATCCGTCTTATAACCGAAAAATATTATAATGACTGTCTGTTCGGATTAAAAATAATGTGACAATTTTTCAGTTTTGTTCTGGTGATTTTTTGCCCAGTGAACGTAACGTTATATACTGAACAAAAACAAAAAAACTTGAGAGCTTATACCCCCATGATGATAGTCAAGGGACATAATGTTTTACCCTTGTCTGTCTCTCCGACCGTCTGCTCTAAAGAACGTTCGCATAATCAACTCCTCCCAAGTTTTTAAGCAATCAATCTGAAACTTGGCACAAATTTTACAGACATACTACAGATGTGCACCTGCGTTTTGAAAAGGGAAAATTAATTTTTTGACAAAATTACGGCGTTTTCAAAGTAAGAAATTTTACGGTGATGGCTGCTACAGGATGTCAAGGTTGTATAATCAACTCCTTCCACAGTTTTTGAGCAATCAATTTGAAACTTAATACAGATTTTACAGACACACTATAGATGTGCATCTGCTGTTTGGTAAGGAAAAAATTATTTTTAACAAAATCACGGTATTTTCAAACTGATATTTTTTTTCGGGAAATTGCCAATACAGGATGAGAAATTCGTATAATAAACTTCTTCCCGCAGTTTTTAAGCAATCAGTTTGAAACTTTGTGAAGATGTAACAGACATACTGTAGATGTGCGCCTGCTTTTTAAGTATGAAAATATATTTTTGACAAAATTACGCCTTCTCAGACTTAGAATTGTTTAGGGTATGGCTTATGTAGGATGACAAGTATAATCAACTTATTTAACAGGTTTGGAGTAATCAAATTGAAACCTTGTACAGGTGTTACGTATATACTGTACATGTGTACATGTGCATAGTAAAAAGATAGGCAGTGATCAGGAATTAATACAATCAAATCCCACGTTCCGCTCTTAAAACCAATAGGGAAAGAAGCACATACACACAGAAATTGATACAAGTTTACGAAAGACACGCACAGCAAACCGAATGAGCAGCTCTTTCCAAAACAGATGGTCAATCAGCTACCCCAATAACAGCATCAACATCTATTTCTTTTATTTTAATTACAAAACAAAACAGAAGGCAGATTGGGCAGCAATACAGCAATACATGCGACCAAACCGCCAGAGAAACAGACAAGCGGACACAGCACAATATAACATCAAGGAACCGCAACAGAAGTACCGCCACGGAACGGTCAGCAAAAGAAAACTGGGGGGCTTAAACATGTTTTACTGGGCCCAAACCTCGCCCTCTGCTTCTGCAGTGGTTTGGTTTAAACAGTATTTTATTCGTATTCTTTATATACATAGCACAACATATACAAATACTAGAAATACAATGAATATACAAAAGGGATTCAGAAGAAAGTCAATTGACTTATTTGAATCTGTATCCCATGATTGCAATACATACAGTGGGAACGCGTATCCATGGCGGAGTGATATTTTTATACAGATAGCAACGGAAAAAACATTCTAAATTTCTGAGACTCAGATCCAATCGACGAACATGTCGCAATTTCAGTGATGCTTTGTCGGCGAATCAAACTACACAAAGCCGAAAATAAGATATAGTTTTATTCCTTACATCTTAATTTAATTCTCTATGTCTTTAAGAGCAGAGCTTAACACCGAGATATTCTGCAATCGAACGTTTTACGTGATCATGTAAAGACGACTCTTATCCGCCAACTTCAACAGCAATTTTCAAAATAAATCGACTTTCTCCCGTCGGCGGACATATGCCATGAAAAACCATGGTGTCTGTCCTTTCTCCAGTATAAAAATTAAGTAATTCGGTGCGTGGGACAATTTCCTTTGCAAAATAATGTTTAGGTACCCTATTTCATTTTCTCAAATTAATGGCAGATTTTTTACCGGATCGATAGACAGCAAAATAATCTGTAATAAATTTAAACATTACCGAAATGTTCTTGAATCCTGAAATCCGACATACGAGGAGGAACGCATCTTGTAATTCAACATACAACAATATTTTTTCTGTACTTTCTTCAGAATGATTGGGAAAAGAATTCTGATCAGTAGCCTACACCATACTGTAAACAAATCGATCGATTATGATAGCTGTGACGCAATTACAGAACTGCGTCAACTGTTTCAGCCTTCGCATTTACTTGCTTATAAGTTATTAAGACCGGTACATTGTGGTCAAAATCAGAGGGACTGCTAGAAAAAATAATTTTGCCATCCAATTAATCCTGCACGTGCCAATATTTCAAAGCCTCTCCTGCAACTCACACGATCACCCTACCCAACTTAAGGCCCCTCTACCCCCCTCCCCCTTCTTCCTCCACCCTTCCTCCATCCCCAACACCCACCCCTACACACACACACGCACACAACTTTTAACCTTTCTTTTACATGTAAAACTAAGCAAAATATAATAGATGTTTAGCCATAACAAATACTTGCAAAATTCAATGACTAAAAGCCTTGATTAAAAGTGCAGTGTAGACCTGGGTTAGACTAAGTACCATCAAAACAGCAGTCTAATCAGGGTGAGTACCTTTTGATTTTCCCAGCAATTTCGACACACTGTCAGATGGTGTAAGTGGTAGGACAAGTGCAGTAATGAAGAATTTGTTTAAACTTTAAGCTTAGAAAATGACTTAATTGGCCATACTTACTTATACACTCCTTTACAAGCCAACACTGAGAATAGCATATGTACTGTTAAATGAGCTTTTGAGCATTAAAATTGCAGTATGCATTTTTATAACATAGGTTTTGGCCCTCTGTGGAACTACCTTAATGAGGAGTTCTAATGAGGGGTACAACATACATATGTCTGTTGCTTGGTCCACCGGGACTCAACTGGTGACCTTCTTTTGCTTCAGATTTCCAGTGGGGTTGTTTGGCAGGACAGGGATCTCCACCTGTCAGACGGCCCGTTGTATCTGTTGAGTCCTCGTCTTTGCTTCTTCATGGTGTTGAAATTTGATTTATGTGTTTACCGTGATGATTCATTGACGAGTTAGAGGGTTATCATGCGAATCGAACAACCAACTAAATGTTTTGTACCACTTCAGAAACTGAGGGTGAGGTTGGGCCTGTAAAATCGATTTAAGCCCCCCAGTAATTCATTACTGACCGTTCCAAGGCGGTAGTTCTGTTGTGGTTCTCTGTTGCCTGTTTTTGGTGTCAGAGTTTCTGTGATGTTTTACCTTATGTATGTTCTTATTATTTTTGGTTCGGTTTGGGTTGCTGAGTGGCCACCTTTTGGGAACAAGCTGCTCACTCGGTTGGCCATATGTTCTCTGTATCTTGATCATTTGTAATCTTAGTTGTTTCCAACTATGGTTTGAGGGCTGGATTTGGATTTTGATTGTTTCAGTTCCTGGTCTTTGCATACTTTTTACTTTTACTTGTTAGTTGTTTATCCCGTTTTTAAGAGTGTAAACAACTAACAAGCATTTATTGATTCTTCCTAAGAAGAAACCAGAGTTTTAATAAAATACACATTTATTATGAAATGCCAGGTTTGTCAAATACTAGCTCATCAGGTGGGGGTGGGGGCTGTCAGCTCTGCAATGCCCTTGGTTCATAAATTAAAATGCCACAGTGTGTTTATATACTCAGTGATCTTTTGAGGGTTAACTAGGGTTTTTTTTGGAGAGTACTTAGGTAGGTAGGCTTTCTTTTTAATCCCTGCAAACTATGAAAACAACAAAAACAAATAATAGTTCTACATAAAATGTCACAAACAGTTACAGTAATTACCCATAATACTAAGATAACAGCATCCTACATTTTGAACATATCTAAATCACCCACAAATGGTGTACCCAAAATGTGCAGGTATTAAGGAAAAATTGCTGACCCAGATCAGACTGCTCCTGGTCTTCACTGCTTGCTCAGACCTGTTTGTCTTACTATGCAGGTTGATCACGGTAAATGTGCCGTTAAATAGAAAAAACAGATCTAGGGTGTCCCAAGTGGCCATCTTTTTTTTTTTTTGGGGGGGGGGGGAAAGAGGGGTAAGATGAATGTTGGTGTGTAGGTAAGCAGTTGCTATCTACCCACCAAAAGTGCAGGGTCCAGACTCAGGGGTAAGGTGAATTTTGGTGGGTAGGTAGGCAGTTGCTATCTTCCCACCAAAAGTGCAGGGTCCAGACTCTTTTTTGGAAATTTTGGGTGGAGCCAGGTTATTTTTTTTCACTGATTTTTGAGGCCAGATTATTTTTTGAAATCCCCTTATGAGCTAATTTATTTTTTACTTGCATATTTTTCCTTCTAAAGACAGGGATTTGTTTCGAAAAATATACCAGCCTGCCCCCGCCACCCCCCCCCCCCCCCCCCCCCCCCCCCCCACCACACACACACACGAATATCAAATGGTCGGTCCCTTAGCGCCTAGCGGGACAGGGTTTTGGTAGATTTATGAGGTAGGGCAACTTGTCTCTTGTACTTTTTGTTTTTGTTGGACGACTTCTGAAATGTACGTGTGTTGCGGGGGGGGGGGGGGGGGGGGTCGTCCGGGACAGAATTCTTTAGAAGGGCGAGTGGTCTCAGAATGTGGGGCGCGTTATCTTGGGGGAAGTTGTCTGGGGGAGTTTTCTCAGAATCTGGGGCGAGTTGTCACCTGAAGGTGGGGCGACATGTCTTGTGGCTTTTTCGTTTGTCAAACTTTGTGGTTGATAAGTGCGTTTGTTTTGCTGTCTCTCGTTCTCGGCGTGTAGCCTAAATTCAGAAGCCCAAAAAATCGCAGGCAGACAGACTAATGCAAAATCTTAATAAATTCACAGTATGCTAAATGATTACAAGCTTTACTTTACCATAAATGAAGAAACAGTTGGTCTCCTCAAGTCGATCCAGCTGAAAAATGTCTGTATGTTGACAAACGCACGTGCCATGTATACGTAAAAATGATCAACTTCATTATCGATTTTCAACGAAAATAGACTTTCTCCCGAAGATATACCTGGCTAAAAGACGGTCGAATGTATGAACTACGGTTCAGTTATAATGGCATCTAATTTCGTTTTTGGGACAATTTTCTTTGCAAAATAACTTTGGGGTACTGTCGTAGGGGTTTACTTTTCTGAAAAACGGTTGTCAAACTGTGATCGTTGTTTTGGGTGTGCAAACTGTATTGAGGTACCGATATGCGTCTGATTACAATAACAAAACATCAAATTTCTTTCTGATTTGGTCCGTTGGAAAACTATGACTGCATATCTTATCAAACGAGCATTATTTTGGGACAGTTACTGTTAAAAATTTCCCGCCATTTTATTCCCGGCGAAAAAAGGGATTATTTCTTTGTGCGTAGACGACCGCTCAGAAAATGAATTACTCAAATGTGATGAGTCTGCGTTCCAACTGATACAAATTTCAAAGTGTGATAGTCGAATAAATACTAATACAGTTTTATCTAATCATCGGTATTTTGGAAAAACTTATAAATGTTTCGTAAGTAGTAATACTAGCAAGTTAAAGTTAAAAGAAAGGAAAGAAAGAGGAAAAACAAAAGTAAACCGTTATAACCTTGTAACATGCTACATTTGTAATACTACTTCACGGGAGTATAACAGTGAACAAGGTGAGAACTGTGGCTCCACGGGGAATGGATCGACACTCCATCTGCAGTGGTTTGAAACATTGTTAGCTGTTTGGTCCGCAAGAAGGTTTCCTAACTCATCAATGAATCATCACCGGTAACAAACAAATCACGGATAATGCCTATGATGAATCAGAGATGAAAACTCAACGGAAAGAACGTATTGCGACACCAGGAGACCCCTGGGAAATCAGACAACACCACTAAAATACCGGAGCGAAAAAAAAACTATCAGTTGAACACCAAAAACCAAGAAACAGACAAGGCAAACTGCGGCCCCAACCAACTATATTAAGTAGCTTATATCGGGCCGATCATTGAGCCAGATGCCTGACCAACCGGCGTGCAATTAAAGAGGGAAGCTAAGTGTTTGACCATGATTGGGTTGTCCACTAAACATGCAGACTGTAGCATTACAGCCGGGCCGCGTAGCGCAATCGGTAGGGTACCTGACTCATAAGTCAGAGGTCCTGGGTTCGAAACCCGGTCTGGCCACATACTTTCGTTTCTCCTTCCGCTGATTCAAGAAGGGCAGTTGTCAGTTACTGGCGAAAGTATGGACACTTAGTATTGGTTAACCGCTTAGGAGGTCTAAGCCTGCCCAGGAATAGTGTGGTTAGGTTAACTGACCGTCCCGACATGACCATAGTTGTTTACCATGGACGTTAAGCAACAAATAATCAATCAATCAATGTAGCATTACACTTATATTATATCCAATACGTTGTAACGAAGGATAATTTTCTTGAACTGATCACAAAAATCAGACTTACCTATAATTTTTTTTGGAATTTATAGACTAAATCATCATAAAACTCTGTTTCCGATAGGCCCTTATTAATCCGACATTGAATTTAGAAACCAATTCATAGTGTCGGCGAAAGAATTTTGAAAATGCTTTTCGAAGTTTATGATATCTATAGCCCTGTTAGAAAAGCTTAGCAGTTAGAATTTCATTACGGGCATTGAAGTCAGTCACATGACTCTAGACACTCTAGCAAATCGAAAAAATGTTGAGAGATGTAAACCCCGTAAGAGGTAGAACGGGGAACATCACCATCCAAAAATGGAAAATTTATTATGTCAAAATCAAAGTCATCGCGTTTATCATAAATTTTCGATGAAACAAATCCATTTGAAACAGATAAATGTAAATAAATGTAAATGTAAATAAATAAAATGGGGCTTCAGTATCGGCTGCATCGCTTTGTTTAACTGCAGCTCAGATGGATAAATTTGATTCACCATGCCTTCAAAGTAAGGATTGTCAATATTTAAAAGATCATCTAGATATCTAGATGTAGAGTTAAAAGCTTCAATAATTTCAGATCTTTTATCATTAGAAAAAGAAGCTATGACATCTTTTTCTCAGCAAAATAAAAACAAATCCGCAACAAGAGGAACACAATTAGTACCCATCGGAATACCAACAATTTGTCTGTATAACTTAGTACCAAATCTAATGTAAATATTATCTTTTTGAAAAGGAAAAAAATATGTTTGACAAAATTACTGTCGAAGCTTAGAATCAATGCTCCCAACAGTTTTTAAGCAATCGATGCGAAAGTTTTAACAGAATTTGCAGACAAATTGAAAACATGTAATTTGATTTTATTTCCTTTTTCATCATTTGAACAACCTTGGTAGTCCTTGTGTACTTGACGCTACACACCAAGTTCCAAGGCTTCTGCAGAAAAAAATCAAAAAAGGTTTTAACCATATATGGGCGTGGTGGTCATGTTGGTAATGCGACCTGGACCATTTGAACAGCATTCCGTTTCCAGAAGCCCTTAAGGCTCAATATAAATTTGGTTACTATCGGCCCAGCGATTTCAGAGGAGAAGTCGTTTGAAATTGACTATACCATAAGCTCCGTCGGAGCCTCTGACTCAGACGCCCTAAAAATCTTTGCGAAAAATGTAGATTTGATGGAATTCAGAGGGAAGTTTGCAAAGAATGAAGGGTATCTCTAAATTTCGCTCAAAAGTAATTCTTGGTTTACACACATCTTGACGCTTTAATTCCCATAAATGAAAATAGTTGAATTCACAAACAGTGTACACTAAGATGTGGCAGCTCATAATGAGCCAGAGCCGCGACATGGCAAATCCAACAAAGTGGCATCTGCGCACAGGGAAGACTCGGATCAGCCTGGTCATCCGCCAAGTCTGACCAGACTTTTCGCTAAGCGCTTTAAGGGTAGCTAAAATTATAAGCTACCTCCACGCGGACGGCAAAGACTATGATCAGACTGGGCGGACTGTTTTGCCCTTTGAATTTTTTTTTCAAACGTAGATTTTGTCTGCTTTTGTGGCGCTTTAAGGCCCATTTTCATGTCACAGAACTCATTTTAACAAGTCCGTGGTTTATTTTTGTAAAATTTTAGGCCCCTTTTCACGTCACAGTGATAACTCAGATTAGCTAGTCTGTGGTCTATTTTACCGTAAGACGCAATGTAAAATTTTGGTGTCCCAAATGTTAATCCGTGTACTAAGAAATCAGGCCTAAGTGTTACGATCCAGAAAGGTAAATATGTAATATTGTACGTACTTAATTAAGCTGCGTTTACACGGGCAAAGTTTCTGTGACAAAGACGGTTTGCCACAGAAAAATGTGCTCGTGTAAATGCCAAAATATGACAATGTTTCTTTGACACATATATATGGTAAAGTTACTTCGATAAATTAAATTTGTCCGTGTTAACTGACAACTTTGCTAAAGATTATGTAACAAAGAACTTTGCTATAAGTGTGGAAAATGTGACAAAGATTTTGTTTCATTGCTGTAGGTAACATTGACGAATAACATGTGGTCGTGTGGACACTGCAGCAAATATTTCATTCCCAAAGTTTATTTGGCAAAGATTCCATGTCACATTTTCTTTAACAAATAATTTGCTCCGTGTAAACGCAAAATGTTTGTTATACTTTCTTTGCCAAAGTTTCTGTGACATAGACACTTTGCTAGTGTAAACGCGGCCTTAATGTTGGACCTAGGATCTGAGAACATTTCATTCTAGAGGGATTTGCTTTGGTAAACTTGCACTGTCAATGGACGGACGAACTGCGCCCCGTTACTGCGGCTATGGATACGTTCCTCTGAGGTACGTGGGGTCACGTGGAGGAGAATTGAAATACACACACTCGCACTGCTATTCCTGCTTGGAAATTAAAGACAAAGTCAAGCTTTCACAAATGGATTGGCAATTTATAACAATTTTATTCGACCCGTGTCGTGTGTGTAAAGCACACTAATACAAAATTTCTGCTTTGTAGTAGGTGACCTGGTGAAATTATCACAAAACTCCTGAAAGTGGCCAAACCGAAATTTCGGTTTGGCCACTTCCAGGAGTTTTGTGACAACTTCACCAATTTCGGTTTGGCCACTTTCAGGAGTTTTGTGATAACGTCATCAATTTCGGTTTGGCCACTTTCAGGAGTTTTGTGATAACGTCACCAATTTCGGTTTGGCCACTTTCAGGAGTTTTGTGATAACGTCACGAGTTCTTTTCTTCAATGCGTATATTGTGCATACATATGCTTTTCATACATTCGAGTCGAATAGCTTTCTTTTATTTTGTCTAATGATTTGCAGAAGCTTTACTTTTTAGTTTCCAGTTGGAATAGAATTGCACTTGCGTGAGAAATATGTTACCCATGGAAAACAAAATGAAAACCATGCCTTAAAAATATGTTATCCATGTCAAATAATACGAAAACCATGCGTGAGAAATATGTTACCCATGGTAAAGAATACGAAAACCATGCGTGAGAAATATGTTACCCATGGTAAACAATATGAAAATCATGCGTGGGAAATATGTTACCCATGGTAAACAATATCAAAACCTTGCATGAGAAATATGTTACCCGTGGTAAATAATATGAAAATCATGCGTGAGAAATATGTTACCCATGGTAAATAATATGAAAACCACGCGTGAGAAATATGTTACCCATTGTAAACAACATGAAAACTATGCGTGAGAAATATGTTACCAAAGGTAAATATATCGAAAACAATGTATGAGAGATATGTTACCCATGGTAAACAATATGTAAACCATGCATTAGAAATATGTTATACATGGTAAACAATATGAAAACCATGCTCGAGAAACATGTTAAACAGTATGTAAACCATGCATGGGAAATATGTAACAGTGGTTCACAATATCAAAACCTTGCGTCAGAAATATTTTACGTATGGTAAATTCAATGGAAACGATGCGTGAGAAATATGTTACACATGGAAACAATATTAAATCTATGCGTCAGAAATATGTTACTCATGATAAACAATATTAAAATTATGACTGAGAAATATGTTACTCATGGTAAACAATATGAACACCAGGCGTGAGATTTATGTTACATACCGTAAACAATTTCCAAACCATGCGTAAGAAATGTTTTACCTATGGTAAATCCTATGAAAACCATGTAAAAAGGATTTGTTACCTACGGTAAACAATATGAAAACCATGAGAAATATGTTTCCCATGGTAAACTATACGAAAAACATGCATGAGAAATAGTTAACCACTGGCAAACAATATGAAAAACTTGCGTGAGATATATGTTACCCTTGGTAAACAATATCAACACCATGCGTGAGAGATGTGTAACCCATGATAAACAATATAAAAACCTTGCATGATAAATATGTTACCAACGGTAAACAATTTGGAAACCAAGCGCGAGAAATATGTTACCCATAGTAAGTAATATGAAATCCATTCATGAGAGATATGTTACCTATGGTAATCAATATGAAAACCATGAGTGAGAACTTTGTTACACATGGTATCAATATGAAAACCATGCGTAAGAAATATATATCCACTGGTAACAGTATGAAAACCATGCATGAAAAATATCTTACACATGGTGAACAATATCCAAACCATGCGACGGAAGTGGTAAATACTATGAAAATCTTGCATGAAAAATACGTTACGCATGGTAAACAATATAAAAACTATGCGTGAGAAATGTCACACTTGGTGAACACTATGAAGAACATGCGTGAGAAATATGTAACACATCGTAAACAATATCAAAACCATGCGTCAAAAATATGTTACTCATGGTAATTATTATGAAGAACACGCATGAAAGATATGTTAACTATGGTAAACAATATGTGAACTTGCATGAGAAATATGTAACCCATGGTAAGCAATATGAAAATCATGCGCGAGAAATACGTTTCCCATGGTAAACAATATCAAAACACGCATGAGAAATATGTTACCCATGGTAAATAATAAGAAAACCATGCGTGAGAAATATGTTATTCATAGTAATCAATATGAAACCCATGCGTGAGAAATATGTTACCCATGGCTTACAACATGTTATCCATGGTAAGAAATATGAAAAACATGCGCGAGAAATACGTTACCCATGGCTTACAACATGAAAACCATGCGTGAGAAATATGTTACCCATGGTAAACAATATGAAAACCATGCATGAAAAATATGTTATCCATTGTAAACAAAATGAAACCCATGTGTGAGAAATATGTTACTCATGGTAAACAACATGATACCATGCGTGAGGAATATGTTATCCATGGTAAACAATATGAAAACCATGCGTGAGAAATATGTTAGCCATGGTAAATAATATGAAAATCAGGCATGAGAGATATGTTACCTATGGTAAACAATATGAAAACCCTGCGTGGGAAATATCTTACGCATGGTTAATAATATGGAAATCATTCCTGAGAAATATGTTACCCATGGTAAGTACTATGAAAACCATGCCTGAGAGATATGTTACCTGTGGTAAAAAATATGAAAACCATGCGCGATAAATATGTTACCCATAATATGAAAACCATGCATGAGAAATATGTTACCCATGGATAATACTATGAAAATCATGCATGAGAGATATGTTACCTATGGTAAATAATATGAAAACCGTGCGTGCGAAATATGTTACCCATATATACCCAGTATGAAAACCAATTTAAACTTTCTGAAACACTCAAATGTTTTTAAAATGCTAGCGTCCAAAACTGCATATCTCGTTAGCATGCTTTACACGAAAATATAAATGTTTGCAAGTATTTTGTGTATTAAATGGCTGGTTTTGATTAGAAACTGTTAGATCCTCGACTAGCGTTAAAAGAGATTGTTATGGCGTCGCGATTGCGATAAATACGAGCGTAAATACAATGTGGTCGGGAGTAATCTAACATTCGTTCGATAATCTCCTCCTGTACAAAAATTATAAATGGTAAAATTAGCGTCACGGATATTTCCCTTTTTGTAAACATTTTTCAAAAAGCCTTAATTTGCCTACCAACACCTTTGAATATATTGCGATTCTAGCATTTGAGGAAGTCTATCTACCAACCGAAAATATACCTAATTTTTCACACCTGCACTTCACTCTGCAAAAATAAAGATAAAATAACCATACATCCATGCTTCTAAGACATTTGTTTATAAACACGGGCTTCACGGAAATTAGCGAAAAAAGCTGAATCGTTTCCCTGATCACAGGTCCTGATGACTGATTGTCGTATCACCAGAAATCAGTGTACGCATGTATTCTGATTATGAACCATTTAAGTTACATTTAGTTTTGCCGTGAATTATGCAGGAACCTGGCTGGCCATCACTCGCAGCTGATTGTGAATTTGTTACCTGGAAGACCGATCCAACAGTACTTGAGCGGAGTTCACCAGTCCATTAAGTAAGGTATTAGCAGCACCACAGGGTATAAACCAGTCCGCCAATTTTCGCTTCCTGCAGAGACTGTCCGTCATATTTGGCTTCCGCCGAGACTGTTCGTGATCTCTCGCTTTGTGCTGAGATTTCTGTACATGATAAATGGCTTCCTGCAGAGGCAGTCCGCGTGATTCTGCTTCCTGCCGAGGCTCTCGGCAGGAAGCAGAGTCACGTAGACAGACTCGGCAGGATGCCATTCGTCGATGACGGTAGTCCCTGCAGGAAGCAAGAGATCGCTGACATTCTCGGCGGAAGCCAAATATGACGGACGGTCTCTGCAGGAAGCGAAAATTGGCAGACTGGTTTAAACCCTGTGAGCACGGGTATCTTAAGACTTTCGGCATTACCGTCAGTGATGTAAAGATGAAGACAAAAGTAAATGAGTATGATTGCCTTGCCTGACCAGGATGTCTTGTGCGTCATAGGTCAGAATGGACAGAAGAGGGCCGCAGGTTCACCCATTCGATTAGTCCTCAGTGCCATCGCCAACTGGAGCACCGCCCTTTAAGGTGTGCATTCTGTTCCGTTATTTGTGTAAGCCCGTTGTTTACCATTAATCGATCGGCAATGATCAGTAACTAATATTATCAAATCCCAGAACCCGCTCTCAAAATCAATAGGGAAAGCAGCACACACACATGGAAAAATTGACACAAGTTCGCGAAAGACACGCACGGTAAACCGAATGAACAGCTCTTTTCAAAACAGGTTGTCATTCAGCCACCCTAATCAAAACCAGCATCAACATCTATTTTTATCTATTTTTTAAAGAGCTCTAGCCTGAGCAGAGTTCACCAGTCAATCAGTTAAGGTATGAGCTGCACGGATATCTGGCCGACCCGGACTCGAAGCCAGGGCCTCTTGCTAATTTTGAGACAACTGAGCTGCATGGCCGATCTCTGGCATTTCACCTTTGCTTAATTAGATTCGTCCCTGACCTTTCCCGGAAGCCGGACAAACTAACGAAACATGCGCGGAATTTTGGGATGCCCACGGACATAGCCGTAGACCCACACAGGCAACTAAATTTCACAGGGGAAGAAAAACTTCGTGACTGACAGGGGCGCGAACCCAAGGCCTCTCGCTAACCATGACACAGCTGAGCTTCTGAGCCACATGGCTTTGACATTTAGTTTTGGTTACTTGGCCCTACGTATAGTACACCACTGCCAGTGCGAACAGGAGCAAACAGATGCGCAGACTGCGCCGAAGACTCACCACATGTACGTGGCCTAAGGTCCTACTTCATTAGTAGACCAGACACTCATCTTAGTAAAGCGATAATAGCTTTCGGATAAAACACTTCCCTGTATAAAAACCGTTACTTTCAAGATTAAAATATGCTTACTGACCCCGATATAGAGAACATGTAGCCCTGGGGTAAGTTTCCAAGTCGGGCCTGTAATTGACTTATCGCAGCCTGTCAGTCAAAATATGCATTGAACAGTGAAATAAATACACCACGGACAAACAAATGCACATGTCACATGTGTTTTCGTGACAAAAGTTTCTTTTGTCAAATACACTCCAGACTTTTCCACTGCTGTGTCATAAAATTTATAAACTGTGAAAGGTTCTAAATGCACTTGAATAAATTCGAAAGGCGGAGCGATAGGGTAAAGAAACATTCAGCTATGAAAGGCTAAAGTAGCTGTCAACTCACCGGATAGCATTAAAGGATGTCTGACGAGTACAAAATTTTCAATCCATTCGTCTCCGTCTGCATGCGTTTTCTTGTCTGTTTCTCGTTGATGAGTGTGCTCCTTGTCAGGCGAGGTCCGTTTAATCCGCCGGAACGTTTTGTGCATGCACAAAACTTAGGACGGTCTCCATCGGATAAAAGCGCCATCTGGTTGTGTGGTAGCTGTGCGCTGGCACGCGTTTTGTTCGGACTCTTTAGTTTCTTGTTCTTTACTGGTCAAATTCAGATCTGTTGATGTCCGGTGGACTGAATTCCGACCGGACTACAACCTGACATGCAACTGGTCAACCGGATAGGTTTCGGAGACTGACCGCATGTTCAGCGGACGATTACTGATAATGAATGCATGAAAACTGATGAATAACGGGTATGGAACCTTGCTCCATGGGACTAGCCTAATGACGTACATCTTCTGGGGAATAAAAGACATGGCTTCCCTGTCCCACTCGCTCATTACCTTCCTGTATACCATGGCCGAGGACCTTCTGGAACTTTGAGGACCTTCATCAATATATGATGGAGTGCAGTTTATAGCAGCCCGGAGACTGACCTGCTAGATTCCAGTCTGAACAGCTTTGCTTATGCATTTGTGGAAATCCTGATCTGGAAGGGTTATGTTAGTTTCCCGCACTCGGAAATATCTTTATAGTGTTTAAGGGCGGCATGATTAAAACAATACCTATCACTTTCTGCCCTACACTGCTTGATAAGTCCTTCAAATTTTATGGGCGCCCGTTGAAAATAACGGGAATGGACTGGCAGCTGGTTGCCAGTTATTTAACCGTAAAATATAAGGAATTTTTTTTACGGTATAGGTCTCAGAATAACCAGTCAATATATATTTTACAGCGCACCTCTCGATCCAGGCAAGAAGTTGGTAATCACATTCAGACATCTGGCTTCAGGGTTCAAGTACGCCAGTATTCTTGACTAACTTGACTTTGGGTTAACTAGATGGGTTAACTGGGACTATAAGGACATTCAATCATCTCTCCAGATGCAAATAGAGGTTATTCCTGAAAAGCGTGACGGGTTTCAAAGACTTCTTGCTCTTGAGCCGTCTGTTCTTCTTCAGTGCTGGCAATAGCAGAAAGAGGAGAAGGAGACCTTGTAGCCTTCCTCTGCGCCCTGGCCCTATCCGTTTCACCTTTTCTAGGCCCATATTCACAAACTAAACTCAAACTCCTCCTCGACTCGAACTCCAATAAGGTCGATTGAAGTGACGCTCGAGGGCGCCTCGAGTGAGTGAAGTTCAAGTATAGATTTGGTATTCACGTTCTCCACTCCACTTCGACTTCGGGGAGGAGACTCCATCTACACTCCAGTTAGACTCACGCCATGTAAAATACAGCGCGGACCCAGACCAGACCTCCTAAAACGTATTAAATATAATAATGTCAAATTTGAGACATGTTTGACTTAACAAACAATGTAGAACCAGATCGTACCACCTGTATAATTTGTAAAATTATTATTAGATATACCGCAGGAAATATGAATTTCCGCTTGACGCCAGAGCGTCCGTCCGGTTTACGTTTCTGTGTTTGCGGAAGCGTCTTTGGTGTAGTGAATAAGCTACTTGCCTGTTTGACATCGATCATGAGTTCGATTCCGTCCTTCTACAGTATTTTGCTGACACTTTAATCGAAGTCCTATTCTCGTATCATATATATAAATCTATTCCTTGCCCCTACTCCTGTCTGTACTACGTAGTTTATTATTTGGTATTCTGCACAGACTGCCCCCCCCCCCCCACACGCACACACACTTCCATGCCCCCCCCCCACCACCACCCCTCGCCTTCACACGTTGTGTGCGCTTCCTTAAGCTTTTTTTCTATTACGGATTTTATCCAAACTTGTCAGGTATAGTAACAAGGGGAAGATGTTGATGTTTGCAATGGTACAATGAATAATTTTTATGGCGTTTTCATTATTCGTAGTTTCTATATTATTATACCCCAATACATTATATATGCTATGGGGGTATATAGTTTCCGGTTGGTCTGTCTATCTGTTCGTTTGTCCGTCTGTCAGTCCGTCTTTACACAAGTCTTTGGTTCCGTCTATTAAACTTTCGGATAACATATTTTCATCGAAGGCTTTTAACTGCTCAAATTTCGGTAACCATGGGCGAAATTCTTCTTCTATTAGGTGTACGATGGATGGATGGATGATTTGCAATTTTACGTCCTTTTCAACAGTATTCGGTTATATCAGGACGATGGGACGGTGATAATGAAAGGCTGTGTGCAATGGAACCCCGTTTACGTTAGGAAAGATTCTCGCCTCAAGCTGGGCTCAAACCCTGTCCCCTAGAGCCTAGCAGTTTCAAAGATTTTTATTATTTTGAATACATTCATCCCAACCCTTCCCCCAATCACATACTTCATCGCAAAAGGAGTTTGGTGGTGGGGTACATGTAATTTCGCTTTCGGTCTATCGGCGCCAGTCTGCGGTCAGATTTCAGGTTTCTGCTTTTACAGCATTCGTCGGATCCCAATGACATTTCGAACATACATGTATGTTGACTTGAGACAAGTGAGCCTCAAAAACAGGGGCCCATAAGGTTTTTTGAAGGAGGTACGCCTCTTTGTAGTTCTTGATTTTTTATAGATACTGTAGCTTTCTTCTTAAATGTGTAAATAATGTTAGAATGTCCATATCAAAATTTATATTAAAGGATATCTTTCAGTCTTTATCGAGCGCGGCCTCCCAGAGAGAGGGAGAAAAAAAGGAAGATAGGGCAGATGCAAGTAAAAACAAATAAATAAAAAAAAACAATTAGAATGTGCCCACAGGACACGGATGCCCCCGCCAAGTGCCCTAAGTAAGATGGCGCCTAGGTACTGGCACTTGTAGGATAACTAGGTTCACAAAGACATGCTTGTGTGGTACATGTTAAATTGTTTTCCTTAGGCAGATATATTGTGCTTCTAGGATCAACAGAAGTGTGTGTTAGTGTGTGTGGTGTGTGTGTGTGTGTGGGGGGGGGTCATTACTGTGATAACATTCTGTATCTTATCACAGAAATGGATGCCATGCAACTTTCCAAATGAAATGACCTGGAAACAAGTAACTTTTCAAAAACTAACAAAGGAAACCATTTTTGTATGAAATGAAGTTGAAAAAGGGTCATAACTCCACAAGTAGTCTGCGGATTTTACCCTAAATTCAACCTGTGTATTAAATATTATGGGATAGAATAGAAATAGAATAGTATAAAATATGAATTCAATACACCAATGTTTTCAAAAGATAATGAACGGAAACTAGTTTTTCATTCAAAATAAAGTTGAAAAAGGGCCATAACTCCCACAATAATGGACGGATTTTACCCAACATCAAACTTGACCTGTATTTTATGATCATATACATGTGTATAAAATATAAATTCAATACATCAATGTTTTCAAAAGATAATGAACAGAAACCAGTTTTTCATACAAAATGAAGTGGAAAAAGGGCCACAATAATAGACGGATTTTACACAACATCGAAATTGACCTGTATTTCATAATCATATACCTGTGTATAAAATATGAATTCAATACACCAATGTTTTTAAAAGATATCGAATGGAAACCATTTTCGGACGTACGTACACTACGTACAAGACAGGACAGGACCTACGTACGGACAGCGGTGATACCATACCCCCCCCACCCCAATTTTTTAATTGTGGGGGCATAAAAAAATCAGAACCTCATCCCACACACACGGCGCCAAGTGTGTGCAACTATGGTTACGTCCGTTGAGCCACTTGGGGAACGTCGTTAGGAGAATTGAACTGAACTGAACTGAAATCCAACACGTACTGCAAGCACAGCCGGCCCATGTCATATTATTATCCAAATTTATAGAACGATCCTGTTACCCGACCTTTGGCATGAGATATCCCGTAACGTGCAATGTCTACATTGGACATCTTGGTATAACTTAGATGGAACGCGGTTTGTTCGACTGTACATGGTCGGTAATACATTCGCTGAAATTCGTATATTATCTCTCGTATAGCCGGACGAACCATGCTCTAGCTAACACTGAAAGTTACCAAGGACCGTCCGTGTGTGTGTGTGTGTGTGTGTGTGTGTTGGAGGGGGAGGATTTTCCTCTCTCTCTCTCTCTCTCTCTCTCTCTCTCATGGAGACATCTCAATATTGACTTAATATTGCTGTAAGGAGATACAAATTACAGATTATGACACAAGCCAAAACCCTGTCCGTCTGTGAAACGCAGCACCCTTAGGCCCATATTCACAAACTAAACTCAAACTCCACCTCCACTGGAACTTACCGGATAAGTAGCTATAATTACCTAAAGGTCAAGGATTATCTCGAGGCGAGGTCGAGTCGTATTCACAGACATGAGTGTAGCTGGAGTCACCTCCAATAAGTAAGGTATGGTCGAGGAACGGTGAAGCTCCCTCGACGGCGACTCGAGTTAAGTTTTGTTAATATTTCAGCGTTTTCATGGCTATGCTATGACAATTCGCAGCGGCACGACTACCCAAAATGTTGTTATAGGCCAGAGGACCTAGAACTATGTAATACACTATCAACAATTTTTTTGTTTGTGACAAATTCATACTTAGCAGTAGGGTGCTGCGTTTCACAGACAGACAGGGTTTTGGTTTATGTTATACATGTAATACGTAATGTATCTCCTTACAGCCATAATGTTAAGAAATTATTCAGTCTGTATTGAGACGTCTCCATGAGAGAGAAGAGAAAGAGGACCCCCTCCAACATACACTCACAATGGGGCGGGTCGGGTAACGGTGCTTGGTAACGTTCAGTGTCGGCGCGTCCTACAGGTGTTACATGTAGCAAGAGCATGGTTCGTCCGCCTGTACGGAAAGAGAAACCACGAGCTTTAGCAAGTGTAATATCGACCGTGGACAGTCGGACATACCGCGTTCTGACTCACTTAAAGCACGATACCCAGTGTAGACATTGCACGTTACCGGATATTTCATGCTAAAGAATGGGTATCTGAGGATCATACTATACATTTGGATAATAATAGGACATGGGCCGGCTGTGCTCGCAGCAGGTGTGGGATGGGGTTTTGATTTTTTTACTTGCGTCTGTCCTATCTTCCTTTCCGTCTCCCTCTCTCTAGGAGGCCGCGCTCGATATAGAATGAAATACTGTCTCAAATATCCGCTACCACCCCATCCCCCTCAAAAACAAAAAAACGAAACAAAAAAAATAAACAAACAACTATAAACAACTACCCCCAAACCTGTCAAAACTAAGTCGAATTTTAACTTGATTGTAATCCTTCAATATAAATTTTAATGAGGAACTCTGACATTATTTACACATTTTATCAGAAAGCTACAGTATCTACAAAAATCAAGAATTACAAAGAGGCGTAACACCTTTAAAAACCTTATGGGGCCCCTGTTTTTTTAGGCTGACTTGTCTCAAGTCAACATACATGTATGTTCTGCATGTCATTGAGATCCGATGAATGCTGTAAAAGCAGAAACCTAAAATGCGGACAGCAGACTGGCGGATAGATCGAAAACTATATCACCCCACCACCAAACTCTTTTTGGGATGAAGGTGATGGTGGTGTGATTTGGGGAAGGGGTGGGATGGGTGTGTTCAAACGAATAGAAATCTTTGAAAGTATTAGACTTTAATACACACACACTGTACATTCATATTTTATACAATTTTAAATTAGATTGCTCATCATAAGCGGTAGCTACATAAACCTAGCTAATCTTGAATCAAGTACTGCTACATATCATTAGTTTCAAACACAATAGAAGAAGAAGAAGAAGAAAAACATTTAAATACAAAAATAACTTTCTTAAAATGGCTACGTTCTATTTTTTTTATCTCTAGTCCTCTCTGGATCAAAGGTAATTGTATGCAAGTATCATACTCCTAATAGGAGAGCCTCGCTTGAGGCGAGAATCTTTCCTAACGTAAACGGGATTCCATTGCACACAGCCTTTCTTTATCACCGTCCCATCGTCCTAATATAACTGCAATAATGTTGAAAAGGACGTAAAATCGCAAGTCATCCATCCATCCATCCACCCATCCATCGTACACTTAATACTAGAAGAAAATTTCACTTATGGTTACCGAAATTTGAGCAATTAAAAGCCTTCGATGAAAATATGTTATCCGAAAGTTCAATGGACGGAGCCAAAGACTTGTGTAAAGACGGGCTTACAGACGGACAAACGAACGGACAGACAGACCAACCGAAAACTATATACCCCCACAGCACACATATATTAGGGGTATAATAATATAGAAACTACGTCCATAACAAGCATTTATTTTATTATCGAAGTCTGTCCATTACAAGCAACAACATCGTCCCCTTGTCACTATATATGCCAAGTTTGGATAAAATCCGTAATAGAATAAAAAGCTTAAGGAAGCGTACACAGTGTGTGAAGGTGAGGAGTGGTGAGAGCGTGGGAATGGGTGGGTGGAGGAGGAGGCGCAGAATACCCAAATAATAAACTACGTAGTAATGCCAGGAGGTAGGGTCAAAAGAATAAATACATGATACGAGAATAGGAATTCGATTAAAGTTTCAGCAAAATACTGGAGCAGAACGGGATCGAACCCATGACCGATGTTTAATAGGCAGGTAGCTTAACCACTGTACCACAGACGCTTCTGCAAACACAGGAACGTAAACCGGATGGACGCTCAGACGTCAAGCGGAAATTCATAGGTCCTGCAGTATATTTAATCATAATTTTACAAATTATAAAATAAGTACGATCTAGTTCTACACTGTTTATTAAGTCAACCATGTCTCAAATTTGACATCATTACAATTTATACATTTGCAGAGGTCTGGTCTGGGTCCACGATGTATTTTACATGGTGTGAGCCTAACTGGAGTTTAGCTGGAGTCTCCTCCACGAAGTCGAGGTGGAGTGGAGAACGCGAATACCAAATCTATAGTTGAACTTCACTCACTCGAGGCACCCTCGAGCGTCACTTCAACTGACCTTATTGGAGTTCGAGTCGAGGTGGAGTTTGAGTTTAGTTTGTGAATATGGGCCTTTAAAGACTTCTTGCTCTTGAGCGGTCTGTTCTTCTCCAGTGCTGGCGATAGCAGAAAGAGGAGAGGGAGCTTACAGTCTTCCTCCGCGCCCTGGCCTTATCCGTTTCACCTTTCCTAGACTTCGCTCTTGTAAGTTCAGCAAATATTTGTCTGACGATATGAGCCCAAGTTTTACAGATCCATACACAGCCGTTTTATCAGTCACGTTACCGTTATAAAATCGTTAATCAGGGCCCAGTTGTTCAAAGCATTGTTAGCCTAACGAGCTCGTTACTCGTTACTCGACCCCTTACTCATGCGGTGATGTCCGTTAATTGATCTGTAATAGTCCTTTTGTACATTTACGGTAATCGTGCGGCCATTGAGCGTTTTATGCACCGAATACAAGGATCGCGATAGACTCGAGCAGTAGCGGGGATGACTTTCATCTGACACTGGATAGCTTTCTGTAACTTTTTGTTTGCGTTATGCTCCTTTTCCGACTTTAAGAACATCTTTGTGAAAAAAAAAATTGAAGAACCGCTTGCCAATGGACAGGTATATCTTTCCATCCTCTTAAATCTTCAAGTTACATACAGCAAGAGCTCCGGTAGCTCAGCGAGCTGGGTCAAAGTACTCAAATCATAAGTCCGAACTCGTAAGTCATTTTAACATTGACAATTCCGGAATATTTTAGATACACAGATATGGATACCAAAATAGAGGTGTGATCAGGTGCTTGTGAGTAGTAAGCATCACCTGCCTATTATAATACACCCGCCATATCTATGTATAAGTAGGAAAAGTCAGTGAAAAAGAAAGTCCGATATTTGAAAACTTATATTTGAAAACTTAACCATTGTATAATAAAAAATTGAAAATAGGTAAAAATAGTTGTTGAATGTTTTTTTTTATATAATTTGCTTAGTCTGTTGTAATCGTTCTGTTGGTCTAAATTATTTAGTTCAGTAAAGATAGCTGAGTTGCCACCTATTTGGGAAAGAGATGCTGACTCGGCTTATCACTCGTAATTTATTGTTTGTTGGGATGTCGTTGTCAATCTTTCCCTATGATGTTGGGGATAGGGGTTGGGATCTGATTCAGTCAGTTCCTGAAGTGTAGTTACTCTTTAAATTAACTAAGCTTCGGCTGAGGCCATCAAATCGGAAATAAGTTTAGAAACGGCCACATTGTAGGGATCGACGACGTCATGGTGTCTCCCATAACACTTTTTAACTGTCGACACAAGCTTTACCTTCTGATAACCCGGTGTCAACAGATTAAGGGTGAGCAGCTTCCTTCTTTCAACAAAGTCTTGATATTTGAAACAGGCTCTAGCGTAGCGGACAGCTGTGAAACATAAACTCCGTAATCAGGTGCCGAAGGGATATTACTTCTCAAAAATGGAAAGTTAACTATGGGAAAATTGAAGTCATCCCTCTTGTCATAAAGCCTAGTAACAGGCTTTTCATTGTCAATATAAAGATAACAATTTAACTATGAGGCAGATAAACTGGACTCTATGGTGTCTTTAATTTCAAGCTCGCATGGATAGATAAGTTCAATAAAAACGGAATTTTTGGATTATTCAGTGACAGAACAGTGGGTTAAGCACTGGCCTACTTATCTAGTGTACCGGGTTCAAGCCCCGCTTGAGGCGAGAATCTTTCCTACCGTAAACGGGGCTCCGTAAACGGAGTTATTTTGAAACCGTGAACGGAGTTATCTTAAAATAAAGTTCCGCTTAAGCCGGTGCTAGGGGGCGTGACTGGTGTCGCATTTTTAATTACTGGTCAGGAACAGTCTCAATTAAACCGAGTCTGCTATTTTCTGTTCTTTGATCTTTTTTTTGCTTCCAGAGGATCTTACTATTCAGAACATAGTTATCTTCACTGCAGCTTGTATTTGTGCCGTGTGGTGGCCGTAAAACGTCTCCCCGTACATCATCATAGTACAGATTATATTTGCTGGTCCTTTGGGATCATTGAGTTTGTTTGAGTTATTTGAAAATGGAGTTCCGCTTAAGCCGGTGCTAGGGGGCGTGGCTGGTGTCGCACATTTAATTACTGGTCATGAATAGACTCTGTTAAACCGAGTCTGCTGTTTTCTGTTCTTTGGTGTTTTCCTTGCTTCCGAAGGATCTTAGTATTCAGAACTTATTCCATTGCACATAGCCTTTTCATTATCACCGTCCTATCGTCCTGATATAACTGCAATACAGTTGAAAAGGACGTAATATCGCAAGTCATTCACCCATCTATTACATACAGCATCATAGCTCATACAAGTTAAAATGGTGTTTGGTCGGGTAACAAAATCCAAATAAATATATTTTTAAAGGCAGTCGAATATTCTAAACCCAAAGTCGTCCGAATAAACTACCGATCAAAATTAGAATTAAATCCGAAAGGTTGAACCAAAACAAATAAAAAGAAGCGTCTCTTCTGTTTAAATTTATTATTGAATTTAAATTTTAAGTTTAAAAGCCCACGCACTGTTTGAAGTAGATAGCATTAAAACCTACGGCAATACCACATGACAAATTTAAATCCAAATTAAAAGAAACAATTGAAAACAAAAGAACAATTGTTTCTTTCACAAAAACGGAAATCGTCGGTGCAAATACATTGTTCTTGGGTACAAAGACATATATTTCGTTAAGGACCACTCTGATGTTCGTACAAAATATTCTGAAAATGATGTCATGAAAATGCTGGAATTTCTTATCGACAATATTTACGTGGAGTTTAGCGGACAGATTTTTCAACAGACAATTGGCATTCCAATGGGCACTAACTACGCCCCCTTACTTGCCGACTTGTTTCTTTACGGGTACGACGCCGAGTTTATACAAGGACTCTTAAAAGAAGGTAATAAACACCTTGCACAGAAATTAAACTTCACCTACAGGTACATAGATGATGTTCTGTCTCTGAATAATCCAAGATTTTGGAGTTTATTTACCTCATCCATCCATGTGAACTTGAAATTAAAGATACTACAGAATCCAATTCATCTGCCTCATACTTAAATTGTTATCTCTTTATTGACAATGGAAAGCTTGTTACTAAGCTTTATGACAAGAGGAACGACTTCGATTTTCCCATAGTTAACTTTCCATTTTTGAGTAGTAATATCCCTTCGGCACCAGCATACGGAGTTTATGTTTCTCAGCTAGTCGGCTATGCTAGGACCTTTTTCAAATATCAAAACTTTGTTGAAAGAGGGAAGCTACTCACTCATGAACTGTTGAAGCAGGGTTATCATAACGTAAAGCTTGTGTCGACAGTTAAAACGTTTTATGGGAGACACCATGACCTTGTTGATCCCTACAATGTGGCCGTTTCTAAACTAATATCCGATCTGATGGCCTCAGCCGAAGCTTAGTTATGCTTTCAAATACCGGACTTTCATTTTCACTGACTTTTTCCACAGATACATAGATATGGCGGGTGTATTATTATAGGCAGGTGATGCTTACTACCCGCGGGCACCTGATCACACCTCTGTTTTGAGGTCCATGTCTGTGTATCTAAAGTATTCCGGAATTGTCTATGTTTAAATGACCTATGAGTTCGGACTTATGATTTGGGTACTTTGACCACTTACATTCTGACAATAAAAAGAACTACAGTTTTATTCTCAAAATTTGACTAACGCTGTAGATATGATTGACAAAAGCAAACTTGAGTCGCGACACGACAAAAACAACAAAGTGGTGTGTGCGCCCAGGGAAGACTGATATCAGCCTGGACATCCGCCCAGTCTGATCAGAGTCTTCGCTGTCTGCGTGGAGCTGGTGTAGACCCTAAACTAGCATTAAAGCACATAGCAAAGACTCTGATGAGACTGAGCAGCCGTCCAGGTTGACCTACAATTTTGCTGGGCGCACATACCACTTTGTTCGTTTTGTCGTGTCGCGGCTCAATTAATTTACGGAGAGTAAAAACATACATAAGCAACCAATCACGGAAAGAGCAACTTCACCGCGCAGCAGTTCTGACCACTGAAAATTTGTATTATATTCTCGTTATAGACTATATTACGCGTATCCACTTGAACGAACCAATGTACGCTTAGTCCAAACACATATACTATGGTCGACTGGTTCCGCTGTTTAATTAATATGCAAAACAATTACGTTTATGAGGATTTAACACTTATTTTCCGTCTTCTCCATTTATCTTGGTTTGATAAACATTGCAGTTGCTTCAAGGTTTTGATTGCTTTTATAGGACAGAATTTGTTTTAGTTTAAAACATATTGCATTCATAATTTCACTGACATGCAACAAGATATACACAAAATAGAGTTAATGGGGATGGACAAAATTAACAAAACCATTTAACATAAAGGAATCTTCAACTGGCTTTATGATGGAAATATACTGGAAAACAGGCTATGGTTAGACGGGTAAGTGAGTTTGAACAATCTACTACTTTTGATTTGCAACTACAGATTCACATAAATATGTCTACATGACAAGACTTAAAACAATATTACAAGTGTCAAATAGTTTGTGCTCGTAAATACCATTGACCATGACAGCACTACCCTTGGTGAACAAAAGCGCGTTTTGTAGACAACGTTTAAAGGATGCATGTCTTTAATTTTGTTTTAGATCACCTGAGCCGAAAGTTGCGGGGAAGCTTATTGGATAGGCAGATAAGCAACACCCAAAGGTCTTTTAGCTTAGTCACTACCAATTTACAAGGCATATAAAAAGTTTCTAAGTTTAAGGAGAAAGAAAATGAGGTAGTCTAAAGAAAGGTCGGAAGACAGTATGAAAAAGTTTACAATAAGGGCAGTTGAAGACAGGACTAGGTGAAAAGCGATTGGTATAAAATCTTTCACCTCAATTTTACTTTTTGAGGATTTTGGGAGCAACTTATCATTCTATTTTAAAAAAAGGGGGACACACCTAAGCACAAGACCGACGAGCAAGAAAAAAATACGGGTCTGTTAATGATTATGGACTATTGATCTTTGATATATCAAGTCCCCAGCTGGTATAGTCATTGAGTTATAGATCACATTTCAACGTTATATACAGACAAGAAAACGGGCATCACTGTTTATATTTATGGATTATTGATCTGTGAAATACCAAGATCCCAGCAGATACCGTAATTGAGATTTTGATCACTCTCTAAGACACATTTTTGATTGCACAATACCCTAATGACCGTTTATTGAAAAATGCTGCTAAGAGATATGGCATGCTAGAAGACATTTGACAGAAATATAGGTACGAGGCCAGATGAAGGGAAACGAGCTCTCAAGGGAAAACAGAGAATATGATTATAAACAGATTATAGTCGGACCAGACTGTGTCATGGAACTTTTCTATTATTTGCTCAAAATCCCTGGTATTTATACAAAGTAATTATAAAAACAGGCCATGTAAATAGGTACACGTACATTACAACATTCGCACATAAGACTCAGAACAGCCTGTGCAGTCTACTCACTGTCATTCCTGCCTGCATGAACAATCTACGAGTCCTAAAAATTTAAAAAGCAAAGCAAAAAAAAAACTGCTTGGATTTTACTAAGGAATTATATTTGGCATTTTTTGTACAGAAGAAGAAAAAAAAAATAACGAAAAAAAAAAAAAAATTTACTGTTTTTTAGAGACAGAAATTTTCCTGGACAGTAAAACATTTTATTTGCGTTTGCTTTAACAAATAATAAACTTATGAAGAAATTGAAATTAAAAAATAAATAAAAATAAAAAAACTTTTAGATTCATTATTTTATATCAGACAAGGGAAAAATATAATAAAAATTAATATACTGATTTTGTGTACTAATAATTACCTATTTTTATCTCATTATTATATTTAATCAGTTTCCCCATATTAGGCCCAACTTCAGAGGTTTGTCACTGGTATAATCCCCTTATAATCGCCTAGGTAAGAAAAGCTTTTGATGTGAGCTCTGGCATTAAGCGCCGTTTATTGGCGATGATCAGTTTGTGCAACCACTCTCATTTAAAAAAATGTGTCTTTAAACGTTATGTACAGAAGAAAAAACGATTATCAGTCTGCTAATGTTTATGAACTAGTGATCTTTCAAATTCCAAGACCTCAGGCCAACAGGTAAGTTACTGTAATATAGGTCAACCTTAAACGTTATGTACAGACAAGGAAACGGGCGTCATTCTGTTAATGCTTATGGACTATTGATCTTTGAAATAACAAAACCCGAGCAGGTGCGGTTACTGACTTATAGATCACCCTTAAACATTATGTAGAGACAAGAAAACAGGTACCACTCTGATAATGTTTATGGACTATTGATCTTTGAAATATCAAGATCCAAGCAGATACGGTTACTGAGATATAGCTCACCTTTATATTAGCCTGTGAAAATAAATGTTACATTGAGTAATCATTATCCAAATGATTCAAAAGTGGGAACAGTACTGAGGTCAACAAAGTGGCATAATTCATTAATTGACAAAAAAATGTTAATGCGAAAACCTTCATTTTAGCCCGTAGCAGAATGTGACATGAGTATCCTAGCTTAAATACTTGTCCCAGAATTTTAGGAACGAACGTTCATTCACTCTTAACTCTGTAAGTTAGGGGCAGAGACAAATAACAAGAAAAAAACGTCCCTCAATCTTTAATGGTCTATACATCGATGAAATATCAAGGCCCTAACCGACCGATGCAGTCTTTCAAGATAATATTACTGTTGCGTACAGACGGAAGAATGGATAGTCAGGCCCAAACCAAAAAGCCGACTTAACTCCTTCGAAATTGGGACATAATTACAGTAAGATATAGAGTCATTGTATCGTATTACAGTAAACGCTGAGGTGTCCGAATACAAAGTCTAAGACTAACAAGCACTGTTGGAGACCCCGACTACCCCCAGTAAAATGGTGATACCTTCATTATATGGAGTATGGAGAGAACCAACTCATTATCAACATATGTATAGCTGTATACTCAATATCAAATATTCTCCTTTTAATAGTTTCTATGAAATACAGAATGAATAAATCATATATAGAGAAAGAAAAAATAATAAATACATATGGGGAAGCAGGAAATCTTATATCGTGTAAACGACAATTGCCAACATATATACGAAATACCAATAGGTGCCTTAAAATCTGTCACGAAAGATTCAGTATTAAATTAGGGACAGAAAGAAATAAGAAATAAAAACAAGGAAGAATAAGTAGAATAAGGCTGATTCCCAATCCTACAATACAATAAATGGTCGTAAACCAGTATATGAAATATGATTATTGCACATGGAACTTGTATTGTAAAATCAAGCAAGAAATGTTTCAGTAGCCAAAGTAAAAAAAGAAAGAAATAAAGAAATCGGACTAATGCAAAGAAATAATAGCCGGGGACGGCCGGTTGTAAATCCGACGACAGAACAACTCGTCAACAACTTGCATACAAAAAGTGCATACTCTAGTTTACAAGGTTGTTAAGAAACATTTGAAGAAAAAATATATGAAACAAAGTGTGAAAAGAAAGAAAATCAAACAAATACAGGGAAGAATATGAACGAGAAGGCTAGTTCTCGATCCCACGAACCAAAAAAGCGTTATCAATATATATACAAAATGTTGCATTATTCAAACTAACGAGAGAACGAATATCGGTCAAATACAGGAAAGAAAATGCACTACGGGGCCGGGGTGGGGTATTAGAGGGGGTGAGAACTGGTTCTCAGACCCATGATACAAGTAAAATGCCTGCTTACTCGTATCAAATATGACAATTCTAGCTTACACGGTTGCAAAGTTACCTATTGATAAAGGGAAGAATAAGCAAGAGAAGGTTGTTTCTCAATTCGACGATACAATAAGTAAAATATCTGCTTACCAAAAATGACAACTCTAGCTTACACGATTGCAAAGTAGCATTTAGATAAATAGAAAATTAAAGGGCAGTTATAAAGGGGTTTTTTATTTCAGAAATGAAAGCGATTTTCTCTATGCAACTGAGTATCGAAAACCGCATCAAACTATCAGTACTAGTTTTCGAGATATAAAGAGTTGACTTCGTTAATTTTAAGCTATCCGACAATTATTTTGAGCTGCCTCATTAATATTCATAAGGCCTACGATGACGTCATCTATGAACACTGAAAATTTAAATTTATTTGAAGTTTTTAAAGTGTCAAATATCTTCTTGTTCAACGTTCCAAAATGGTTAAAATTTGTATTGTAGTATTAGTGACACTAATAACAACTGCCTAAATTCAAAATATTGCTTATATTTGCAATTTAAGCAGTTAAATTTTCAAATTTGAATATTTAAATAAAATTTATTAAATTTCAATCTAAATGCTTCTCAGTATATATAAATGAACATAGTAGTTTTACATCTGTTAAATAGGTCTCTGACAATGACTTTTTTGCACCGAGGTAAAAGAAAATGCTTTAAAATCTGCTTTTGAACTTTTTTAAATTTAATTCAAATTTTAAATCAAATTTAAATTTGTGGCTGAACATTGCCAATAAATTAACAGGCTATTAAATAAAGATTAGAATAATCAAAAATGTAAGATAACAATCATTTACTCTTAAGAAAAAAGGTTGTTCATTAATTTTAAAATTCATTTAAAAAGTTAAAACCACCAATGACATCAAAGAATAGTGCATTGTGGTTAGAAATACTTAAAAAAAGTAAGGGAGATAAGTCATATAGGAAAATGAGCTGTTGCGTTTTTTTAACTGGCATAACTTTTAAACGGATAGGATTTTTTTTCGATGTTATTTGTAGCATTTTGTTTGCTATTTGTAGCATTCTGATCTATCAAATTACTCCAACAAATAAGCATTTGTACGATTTCTTCGTAATTGCCCTTTTTAAGCAGGAGCAAGATTTTCCCATTTCGACGATACAATAAGTAAAACATCTGCTTACCAAATATGACGACTTTAGCTTGCACCGTTGCAAAGTAGCATTTAGATATAGCGCAGAATAATCAGGAGAAGGTGTATTTCTCATTTAGCCGACACAATAAGTAAACCATCTGCTCACCAAATATGACGACTCTGCCTTACACGTTTGTAAATTAAATTTTAGATATAGAGAAGAATAAGCAGGAGAAGGTTGTTTCTCAGTTCGACGAAACAAAAAGTAAGATGTCTACTGACCTAAAATGAAGCTTTAGATATAGGAAGGAAAGCAGGCAAAGCAATAAGTAAAAGATCTTCTCACCAAACATGACCAATCTAGCTTACACGATTGCATAGTTAACTTTAAAAATAGGGAAGAACAAGCAGGAAAAGGTTGCCTTTCAATTCGACTCCACAATAAGTAAATATCTGCTTACCTAATATGACGGCTCTAGCTTACACGGTGACAAAGAACCATTTAGATATAGAGAAGAATAAGCAGGAGAAGTTTGTTTCTCAATCTGAGGATACAATAAGTGAAACACCTGCATTCCGAATATGACGACTTTAGCTTTTACACGGTTGCAAAGTTACATTCAGGTACAGGGATTATTAAGCAGGCGATGACTGTTTCTTGATTCGATGGTACAATAAGTTAAACATTTGCTTACCACATATGACGCCTCTAGCTCACACATTATCACTATATATACATCAAATATTGCATTATTCAAACGAATGAGAGAACAGAGAAGAATAAGAATAAGCAGTAGAAGGTTGTTTCTCAATTCGATGATACAATAAGTGAAATATCCACTAACCAAATATGACAACTCTAGCTTTTACACCGTTGTAATGTAAACCTTAAGATATAGCACAGAATAAGCAGGAGAAGGTGTGTTTCTCAATTAGACGATAAAATAAGTAAAATACATTTGCTTACCAAAATGACGACTCTAGATTACATGGTTGCAAAGTAACCTTTAGATATGGAGAGAATAAACAGGAGGCGGTTGTTCTTCAGTTCGACGATTCAAAAAGTAAAACATCCGCTTACCAAATATCAAATTCTAGCTTCCTCGGTTGCAAAGTAGCCTTTATGTACAGGGAAGAATAAGGAGAAGAAGGTTGTTTCTCAAATAGCTGATACAATAAGTAAACTTTCTACTAACGAAATATGGCGACTCAAGCCTACACGGTTGCAAAGTAAATCTTTAGATAGAGAGAAGAATAAGCAATAGAAGGTTGTTTCTCCGTTCGTCTGTACAATGAGTAAACATCTGCTTGCCAAATATTACGATTTTAGCTAACACGGTTGCAAAGTAACCTGTAGATACTGGAAAGAATAAGCAGGAGAAGAAAGTCGTTTTTTCTAATTTGACGACACAATAGGTATAACAGAGGCTTACTAAATATGACGACTCTAGCTTACACGGTTGCTAAGAAACCTTTAAATAAGACTAAGCAATAGAAGGTTGCTTCTCCATTCGCAGACACAGCAAGTATCTATCAACCTGTTTTTAGCCACGACACGAGAAAACCAACAATATGAAAGTGGTTGTGCGCCCAGCACAGACTCAGATCAACCTGGGCATCCGCCCAGTCTGATCAGAATCTTTGCTGTCCGCATGAAGCTAGCTTAGACCCTGGGCTACCCTGTGAGCGCTTAGTCAAGTCTCTGCTTAGACAAGGCGGATGCCCATGTTGATCTAAGTCTGCACTGGGCCCACAACCACATTGTTGGTTTCGTCGTGTCGTGGCTCATATATGACCATAGCTTGCACGGCTGTGGCAAAATCTTTGATAAAATAATTGAACAAGGGATCGGTGGAAGGACGGACGTACAGATGTAATACCTCCACTTTTTGAAAGCTGGGATATAATTACTGTTGCTGTTTTAGACTAAATTGAACCCTTGAAACAGTATGTATGTATATATCTTCCTGTATATTTTAAACAATTAACAAAAACACAATACATACTTGACCGTATAAATGAGGTGGTCATGAAGACGCTTGGTTGACCTTTTTCTCGGGCATAACGAATATTCCTTATTCCAGATCCATAAAACTTGTAGTAGATGTCCTATTGCGACCTTTTTACTGTCCAGGTCCCACATGCAGTACAAGTGAATGACAATCTTACACCATATGACGCATGCCAAGGCAGTGTGTACCACAAGCAATACATGTGTTTGCTATACAAATACATAAGACATATGTTCAGGGCCCACATGCAGGACAAGTGACTGATATATTTACACCATATGACACATGCCAAGGCAGTTCGTCCTCAAGGACTGAATGTGAATGATATACATACATCATGTAACATATGATCAGGTCCCACATGCGTTTCAAGTAAATGATACCTTATGAAACATGGCAAGGCAGAAATTCGTACCTCAAAGAGTGCATGTTTATGATATACTCAACCCCTGTGACACATGTTCAGGTCCCACAGAGCAGTACAGGTGAATGATACACTTACACCATATGGCACATGGCAAAGCAGTCGTACCACAAGCAGTACATGTTCAGGTCCCACAGAGCAGTACAGGTGAATGACCATATGGCACATGGGAAGGCAGTTCGTACCAAAAGGTGTGCATGTGTTTGATATACACACGCCCTGTGACACATGTTCATGCCCCACAGAGCAGTACAAATGAATGATATTCTTACACCATATGACTCATACCAAGCCATTTTTTGTCACAAGGAATACATGTGTGTGTTATACATACAACACGTGACATATGTTCAGGTCCCACATGCTGATAAAGTGAATGATATATTTACACTTTATGCCACATCCTATAACAGGTTTGTACCACAAGGGGTACATGTGTGATATACACACGCCCTGTGACACAAGTCCCGATCCCACAGGGCAGTACAAGTGGACGGTATCCTTTTACCCTATTATTGATGCAGTCCGTATGACAAGGCAGTATATATGTATGAGGTTCCTACACCCTCTAACTCATGCAATCGCCAGCTCGTGATATGCAAAGATCCGATTCAATTTGAAGAGGTTCTTAATTGAGCAGGGTTTCATTTTTGTTGCAGGTGTATGAATGCACATTTAGAGTAAGCAACTCCGCATTTTATTATTCTCCCTCCCCTCTAATAAAGGGTCAGTTCTTAGATGTACTTGCTCCTAAAGAAACACATTATTTCCTTTAATTAAGAGTAGATGGTTCTTTCATTCAGGGAATTACACTGGAAGATAGAAGTAATAAATGGCGGAAAACAATGGAGGAGTACTAAGTTACCTTAAGAACACTTATATGAGCAGCGCCATATGAAAAATGGCCTTAAAACATGTTTAAAAAAACAATAGAGGGTCATGCGCATGTAAGGCCACTCAGTCTAATTTGCATATTTCCTGTTTAGGGCTACTTCCATAAATTGAGCCGCGACACGACGAAACCAACAAAGTAGTTGTGCGCCCAGCGCAGACTCAGATCAGCCTGGGCATCCGCCCAGACTGATCAGAGTCTTTCCTGTCCGCATGGAGGTAGCTGAGACTCTTAGCCATCCTTAAGGCGCTTAACGAAGAGTCTGGTTAGACTTGGTTGTTGCCTAGCCTGATCTAGTCTGCGCTGGACGCACAACCGCTTTGTTGGTTTTCTCGTGTCGTGGCTCATATGGGTTCGGCGGAATCTGAAGAAAGAGACCTGTCTGATCCGTACTTTTAGATATGCAGCCTGAGCAAAAGTTGATCTTGCTGTCTCCTGGGGACGGAAGGCATGTGATCTGACAAAATGAGGAAAAAGGCCATCGAAACAGACCCAAGACCCTTGAAATAACGATTATTAGGGAAGTAATCAATCAGTCACGATGTTACACTCACAATATGATATTATAAATAGACAAATAAAACGCCAAAGGAATGGGGCGAGCCGCCTATTTCTCAGAATTTCCTAAATCCCAGTAATTATCGGGACAGCTCACATCTATCTCAGAAAGTATGGAACGCCATAGCTATACGGTTGTGTCGAAGTCCTCAAAACATATTGTAAGTCACATGTCTTACGTTTATGTACCTACTCATAGACATATGGATATGACAAAGGTGTGAATCAGTTTCACCTTTGCTCTAAAGGATATGTTGTTGTCTCTCCAAATTGGCTTCAGCTTTCTCAGAGCTGCAATGGCTTTAAATTCGGAGGAAACCTCCAGTTTTAAGCCATTATATGAGACGATTGTTGCAAGGAATTTGAAGCTTGGCACAGTTCTCAGCTTCTGTCCCTTTACCTTGATATCCATGTCACAGACTCTTAACAAATCTCCACGCCCAGGCCGAGGATGGAGACCGGGACCCTTCGATCTAAAGTCGAGCACTCTACCACGTCGCTAAAATAGCCGGCGTGTACCGCAAGGCAGCTCAGGTGTCTGATATACCTAACCTATACCCTGTGACATTCTCCCCCTCTATATTGAATTCATCCTCGAATTCTCAGAAGTTACAAGAATTACTTGAAAAAGACTTAAGGAGTTCTAATGCACATGTGGGTCATTTACTTTGGGTGCAATTTGTCATGGACTCTTAAAATATCTCCAAGCCCAGGCCGAGGATCGAAGCCGGGACCCTTCGATCTAAAGTCAAGCACTCTACGACGTCGCTATAAAAGCCGGATTGTACCGCAAGGCAGTACAAGTGTATGATATACCTAACCTATACCCCGTAACATCCCTATGGATGTCATTTTCGTTGGTTGGCATCAGTTTGATCTTCTCAGCGCTTATCTGCATTTCGTACCTTGTGCAGGTTTTGTCGAGACTTTCAGCTAGGGCTTCTGTTTAGTATTAACTTCGAAGTATGGCCATGTTCCTTCTTTTGAATATATTCTCTGATCTTGAAGGAACTGTTTTCGATTGTAATTCTAGTTCCTGCTCTTCCTCAGAAAGAGCGTCAGTGTCATCGGAAACCGCAGATTGGTAATAGCTCTGCCACCTATGCTAACCGTTCCATAATGTTCGTCCAGAGCATCAGACATAATCCTTTCGAGAAAAATATAGAAGAGTGTTGGTGAGGGAAGGCATCCTTGCCTAACTTCAACTTTTGTTCTAATGCGTTCGCCCGTATTGCCATTTATCCGAACTGCAATTATACCCTTGTCATAGAGGTGCTCAGTGGCGAGAAATAGACTTGTATTGGTATTGTACTTCCACATGGTGGCATATAAGGCTGCATGTAATACCCTTTTAAATACTTTTTATGTCCCTGCCATTTTCAATGGGGATGGGCATATATACTCAACAGCAAAAGAAACGCATATTTTTAGTGTCTTGTTTTGCCTCATTAAATGTAATGATATTTTACTATTAACTTAATACTGGGATTTGCCTATACCCGGCCATAAGTTCTGCAGCATTTTCTTGTCACAGTGCAATCCTTTGAAAAAATATTTAGATTTTTGCCAAAAAGGCAAAAATCACGAAATTCTGGCTCACAGTGGCACAAAATAAATTATCAATATGATTTTACTGCACGTGAGTTCATCATGATGTACCCAACTGGAAAACGGTATAAAACGGTTTAAAACTTGATTCGTACACAGTTTAATCGCACATGCAAAAAACTGCATTTTTCCAAAAGTTTTTCGAAGTTTTTGAAAATCGTCTGAATCGTCAAATTATAAGAAAATTCTGGTAATTTAGGATTCAAAATGAGTAAGGCTATTGGTAAAGGACCCGCTCAAAACAAATTTTGGTTTTAGGTGAGCACGTATTTTGCTCACTTCCGGTTTGAGTTACGAAACTTTAAAGCCGATGAAATTGTTTTTCTGGAAAAATCTTGTCTTCCCATTCGCTTACCGTAGACTGCTCTCTATGATAAAGATGCTGTATGATTTTCATTCTATTTTGCCCAGTGAGTTCAAGGATCCAGCTCCCAAAAGTTCAATCTGTGGTTGCATTATTGGAAGGACGTACATAGTTACTTCCCTTTGTTACACACTCCATTTATTACTGACCACTTACCATTTTGTTTAACCCGAATTGGAATCCATTTCCAATTAGTTTTGCTGCAAAATCCACAAACTTTTCTTTTGCTATCGCAAAACTTGCCCACATTACGGGATTTGCTCAAAGGGGCATAACTTTGTCTATAACCAGTAACCAATGCTGAAAATTGTTGATGACGTTTCTAAGACATTGTAGCGTCCTATATAAAGAGGGCATCAGTTTTTGAGCCTGGCACAACTCAGTTCAAGACAATGAGTTTACTGATCAGTATTTGTGAATTTTGAAATTGACCCCTTCTTTGTTTACGCCTTTGTTCCGCATGAATAAACGAATAAAATTTCAATAAGTTTGCGACAAAGTGTAGTCCATGCATTGATAATATCTTCCCGGTTTTGCCAATTTCAGCAGATTTTTATTTTGACATAAAAACACCAAAACGAAAAATATGCGTTAATTTTGCTTTTGAGTATAGTATCACCGTTGTCCGTACAAACGTCCCGTCCGTAAGTTTCGTCCCGTCCGTCCGTACGTACGTCTCGTTCGATGTCTTTTGAAAAAGTTAGTGTATTAAAATCATATTTTATATAAAGGTACCTAATCATAAAATATAGGCCCAGTTTGATTTAGGGTAATATCTGCCAATTATCATGAGAGTTATGGTCCCTTTTCAACTTCATTTTGTGCAAAAAATGGTTTCCGTTCGTTATCTTTTGAAAAAATTAATATACTGGATTCATATTTCATACCCAGGTATATAATCATTAAACATATTGCAAGTTCAATTTGGGTTAAATCCACCGATTATTATGGGAGTTACGAGGGTAGATTGAAAAGTTCTGAGCCCCACTTTGTTTTGAAACCTTTAGAGCGGATTTGAGTTATTGATTTTAAACGGCCATTGTACAGAGCAACAATCACCGAATTTTTGGATTTTAACGCCAATACTTCACCTTTCACAGTTACCCCCATGAGTACACTGAATTATTCTTTGACTGACTATGGGTTTAGCTGAGTCAAACTTTTTGCATTTGTTTTATGCGAATATTTTGTACGTGTTGATATATGCAAACATAAATTTATTCCATTTCAGAATAAAAAGCAAAATTTTAATTTTCAAGAAGTGTCTATTTTGAGAGTTTCTGCTGATAGTGCACATTCGGAGTCGCATGCTCTGCGTGCACAGATGTGAATATTTTTTAACTCTTTCTGAAAAAAATTATTTGAGATGTCAATGTTTATTTGCGTATAAACATTGTTTGGTTTTGATCACAATACGAGGGGCGTTCGAAAAGTTTTGCAAATGCCGTAATTTCTTGGTAACCACTATATAGACAGAACTACTGATAGCAAAAACATATAAAGCTATGTTATGCCTACAGAAGTGTGCGAAGAGGTATATTTTTCTTTAAAAAAGACGCTTTTTTAACTTCTTTGAAATAGGTATATCCCACAGACACTGCAGAATTTTACTTTAGTTGGCCGTAATTCATATATGAGAAGTCTTTGATGTTTTTCAATCTTTCTGCTTAAAGACAATGCCCAGACAATATTATCCTGTAAATATCGCAGAAAATGTATTTAATCTAGGTTCCACACTGTCCAGTAAATATGTATTATTCGTATTTCATGTAATAGCAAATTCTCCCTCACTACTAAAGTAAACTTGATTTTGTAATGAAAACAAGTCTGTTAGTATTCGAAATCTTGTCAGCAAGGGCCTTTGCATGTATCAACTAAAATCTGTCAATAAATTCAAATAAATGTAAAAAATGAAACCGTTACAATCTTTCAAAAATGACGTTGACGTCGATTTTAATAGCGTCATAAGAACTTCGCATTGCTTTGCAAGGAACGAATCGATAACAGTTGCCACCCTTCTAACTTTTGTATGGATAATGTAGGCAACGATAGACATGCAATTGACGGTCTAACACTGAAAAGATTTTACATGTGAAATTAGCCCAGTGGTATGACTGAGGCTTAATAAAATGTATTGCCAGTCAGTATGAAAAAGAACCTTTGTAAAGTGTTTGGTATCATTGTTAATACCAAAAGTAGTGCTTTCAGTACATGCATAGCATTTGTACCCAGCATGCCTCTAAACAAAGTTATGAGACCATTAGCAAAACTTTTTGAACGCCCCTCGTATTCCTTACAAAAACGAAAGGAGGATATGGGTCTCTAAATTTCAGGGTTGCAAAATTTAATGGTTTACGGTAACCTGCCATATGTCAAAATTATCATATTTACATATACTACAATAATACCATTTAAATCTTCTTGTAGAATGTGAGGAATGACTTTCCAAAGTAATGCAAGGCAAATAGATTTTAAAGGTTACTTAAAAAGTATGCCACCTCTCTTGTGTTTAAGCCGCTGTATAAGAGAAACCTTTCTCCAAAATTTTTTGAAACTTTCCCTGAAAGCTAGTGAATGACAAATAATTACATTCATGTCAAGCATGCATGCGCAGATTCACTAGAAGTATTTTAGGCTCAGAACTTTTCAATCATCCCTTGCATATGGCCTTTTGTTCAATTTCGTTTTTGTAAAAATGCTTGATCAAGGCTGTATCTCTTGAAAAGTAACTGTTTCTTGTTTTCGGGCTTTATCTCTTGTTAAGTTGCATGGAATCCATTTCTATGGAAAATACAGCATATATCATAGAACTCCAATCAACACCCCCTCCACCCAAACTCGCCCACTCTCACCCACAAACCACCCTGCTCTGGATCAACGTAAGTTACATCTGCTAAAGGAAAACAATAAACCATGTCTCTGCACGCTACTTTTTCATATTAAACGAGTCTGCCCATTGTACAGACTCTGATGATGTTGACGGTATTTTTACACAGGATTCTGAGCTAGAAGATCTCTTCTGTGGTGCTCCTTCCGGCTCTGAGCCAAACCTGTTCCTTGGCGGTTATCTCTTCAGCTTCGGGTATGAGCCTGTTAAAGAATACTTTCGGCATGACTTTGCTCGGATGACTGCTGAGGCTGATGCTTCTGTAGTTCTGGCAGAGCTGTAGGTTGTCTTTTGTAGAGTGTAATAATCAGCGACTGAGTCCATGGGGTCAGCTATTTTCCTGTTCTCCAGGTCTTGGTAAATATCTATCTTTGTTATAGATTATGGTCTCCCGGCTGCTTGAACACGTTCTGCTAGTATTTTATCGACTCCGGCAGAATTCCCTTTTCTCAGTGCTGCTATAGCAATCTCAACTTACTAATGGAGGATTGATTATAGATCTTCTCGTGGGTGCTGATTTTAGTCCAGGGGTCGTATTTATAAAACCACTTAAGTCGTAGCTATGCTGTTGCTAAGGCTATATTTCTATGAAAGAGATTCCCCACAACTACGAAATTTGTTGTGGAGGAATAGTCTTTTTCAGACTGTTCCTCCCGAGCAAATTTCGTATTTGTAGGGAATCTCATTTATAGAAATGTAGCCTTAGCAACAGCATAGCAACCACTTAAGTTATTTTATAAATACGGCCCCAGAACTGCATTGTCAGTACGACTCTCACATTTGTATAGTTCTGAGCAATATTCAGTTGATCTGCTGAGAATCTCTTTTTCTTTTCTAAGACAGTTCCCAGACTTGAACTGAATATTTGTTGTTCATTTGAAATAAGCTCCTTCACCAGCTGGTACGCTTTCTTGCTGTTGGATTTAATCAGGCAAGTTTCAATCTCTTCGCACTGAGTACCGATCCAATCATTCTTTGCTATCTTCAGGTCCTTCTGAACTTGCTCTATCGATTTTAGTAGATCTTATGTGAGGCAGCTTTGTGCATAATGCATTTTGAACATTTTCTTTTCTTTTTTATCAATGCAAATAACTGAGAAAGAGCACACCAACTTCTAACGTCACGTTTTCCCTTGCCATAGACTAGCGTTGAATGACGCCATTTAGTTTGCAGAGAGTACCTGGCTTTGTCATGGTACCTTACCCGGTAAGCATACTGTATCTTCGCTGCATCAAATTTTAGGAATTAATTCAACTCGAAATAGTGGTCAACAGGGAACCGGCTTAGACTCCTTAGTAGTTCTCCGGACGAGTGGGGAGAGGGACGCATGTGCCAGACAGTTTGGCTAAAATTAGCAAGAAGGATTAATTCGTTTCTGGCTTTGTTGACCGTTTCTGTTTTAATTATGCAAAAACAACACTCACAGGTCTATTTGAGAAGCACATAAAGGCTATTTATAAGGGCACCATTGAGTATTAAAAGCACCATTGTTGCGGGTGTCAAAACTGATCATAAAATACTGGTATAAAACAAGAGCAGTTATCATACAGCACAGCTCGCCTGGACCTTAAATGTCAACATTATATGCCCCCCCCTGAGACCTATTGGGGTGGAGTGGGGAGGGGAGTAGGTGGGGCGTTGAGGTCATAGAAGACAGGACGCTGCTGAATAAAACTTTGGACAAATATCTGTAGTCAAAACAAATATGAGCCTAATCCATCATTTAGTTTTAAAATTTGAGATTTAAAAACTTTAACATAAAGCTTACCCTAACATTTGTCTGTGACATTGACCTTTCGGCCAAAAGGCATAGGTGTGGTATAGCTGATTAAGACTCTAGACCTGTTTCCATCATCACACGAAACATGAACCGAATCAAGCGTAAACTTTTGAATATATGAGCTCCAACAAAACTTAAATATGATATAAACTTTCAAATCCCGTAACCTTGGCCTACAAATCATGGGCATGGGCTGGGTGTTGCTCAATAAATATTTGGGTCGGTATCTCTTATCAGGCAAAATATTAACCATACCAAAATTTGGTTTGGAAAATATGAGTTCTTTAAAAACATTAACGTAAAACTTTGATGTAAGTTTCCGAGTCCGTGATCTAGACCTTACGATCATAGGCGTGGGCGGAGGTATTGCTCAAGGAATATCGTCATTCTAAATATGAATCAAATCCATCATATGATTTGGATAATATGAGCTCTTAAAAACTTTAACGTAAAACTATGATGAAAAATTTCGAAGTCCATGACTTTCACCAAAAGATAATGGTCATTGGCGGGAGTATTGCTGAACAACCTTTGCACTTGTCCTCATGCAAATATAAACCATACCCATCGTTTGGCTTGGAAAATATGAGCTCGTTAAAATCCTTAACGTAAAAATTTAATGCAAAATTTCAAAGCCATTGACCTTGAACTGAAGGTCATGGGCCTGGGCGGGGGTATTGCTGAAAAAAAAAACGTTGGACTTACATCTATCATCATACCAAGTATGACTCAAATTCATCATATGGAAAAAGGCGCTCTTGAAAAAAACTTTTAACATGAAACATTAATGTAAAATTTCGAATCCGAAACTTGTCCCGAAGATCATAGGCGTGGGGATGTATTGTTGAAAGAAACTTTGGACGTGGATCATCACGCAAAATATAAATCATATCAATCATTTGGTTGCGTAAATATGAGCTCTTTAAAATCTTTTACGTAAAGCTGTATTGAAAGATTTCGAAGTCTGTGACCTTGACCTTAAGTTCATGAGCGTGATCGGGGGTAGTGACGAAAGAAACCTTGGACCTATATCATTACACTAAACATTGACCAAATCGATCATATGGCTTGGAAAAAAAGAGCTCTTGAAAACTTTAACATAAATTCAACTTGCATACGAAAAGTTGCTAAGCGAGTCATTATCGGCGCGTGAAAGCCTTGTTAATACATAGTTTTGTGTTCGTTAAAACAGGCATATTAATGGCGTGTGACACAGATATATACTGGACAAAAAAGTTAAGGATCAAACATTAGACTAAAATTTTTATATTGAAAAAAAGAAATTTTCAAAAGATCAATTTCTTCTGTTGAATACATCTATCACTGCTGTACAAGACTGCCTGGCACATATTGGAATTTGATCACGTGACACACCAGCAGAAATAAATACACAGGCACACCCCTAAAATCAAAGTGAAAACTGGCATTAACACAAAACTGAATGCCCATTATTTTTAGCTTTATCCATGCAAAATCATTTTTAGTTCTCAGTGTGACCTCCAAGGGCCCGAATAACTGCATGACACCCACTCGGTACGTTTCGGGTAAATCCTCGGAGGCCCATTTAGGGACTCGTTTGCCATTTTTCATGAAATGCCTTAATGAGCTCTCCTTGAGTTTCAGGAAGCCTCTCGTGGTCGGAATTGGCGATGTAACATGTCCAAAGAATGCACAATCGGATTTAAATCTTGTGATTGAATTGACATGTCAATGCGGGCGATTGATTCTGTCTCTAGGTACTGGTCCACCACATTTGGCCTGTGATTCGACGAGGTCATCGCCAAAAACCTCAGCACACGGTCTCGAAATTGGCTAGAACATGTCATTCCTTACTCGAACACCAATCAGAGCGCCTCTAACTGGCATGCGCATGTCCACACAGCTGCGAATTCAAATGCCGGACCTTACCTTCACCCATCCTCCTGGAGGCATGTCATATTCAAGAACACGATTTAACTTATAGTCTACACGACGTGTACCTGTCAGGCGTCACACCCTTCTCCCATCATCGTGGATATCTACATACAAATCTGGACCCATCTGTGATAAAAAGTACACGGGTCCACTGACCCAGCTGCCAATTTATGTCACTTATTGCCGACTGTCGTCTCGCATTTTTATGGAATCTGACCAATCTTGACCTCATTACCAGCATACAAGTGCGCAAATTAACTGTGTAAAGTCTGTTTCTAACCGTTTTCGCCTAAAATGACCGATTAAATCATTTTAATGGATATAAAATTTCCTTTTCAAAGTAAGGCTTGCCCAGATAAGACAGTGAAATTTTCATGAGTTGTTATTGAAGAGAACCCGATTGTTAGTGCACTTTCTGTTGCTAACTTTTGTTTAGCAAAGTATTTCATTTCTAACTTCTTGAATAGTGGCATTATCCACGGGTGTAAGGTAAAAACAAGTATAGAATTTATTTGAAAAACAAAATGAGGAAATATTTAAACACACACACACACACACACACACACACACACAACAACAACAACAACAACAACAACAACAAAACAGTAATCCAACGATTTGGCCGGCCGTTAGGCTTTCTCAAGGAAAATAACTATATGGACCAATTTCAAGTCTTTTTTTAGAGCTGTTGAGTCACATTTAGTCTGAATCAAAATTTTAGGGAAGACTGTTTCAAACCCATGTCTATGGAATCTTGGCACATCTGAACTTGGCATCAAAGAAGACAATAAATTTATATTTACTGAAGTTATTTTTTGGTTTAAGTGGCATCAGTGGCGGTGACTGGAACAAAAGTTTGACACTCTAAGCAGAAAATGCATGCTGCTATTGTTTGGGACAATAACTTGCTTCACACCATTTGGGAACAACACAGCACGGAACCCATTGCGTTCGTATTTCCATGAACTCCCGTCAAATGAAATTCATCTTTTATATTTATGCTATGTTTTTACATCAATTTTGTTACTCATTCGGGAAGTTCTGACTAATTTAAAGCCAAGCAAAGGACGAAAAAATGTTATTAACCAACGTGTTTGGTAATGAAGTACAGCAGCCGTCACTATGACATGACGTATATCAAACGTTTCGTCAGCCAATCGTCTATTTGAATTATCCGTGACATTGCTTACGCGTAAGATTGCATGAATTTGTGTTGGTCGTGGATGTATGAACATCGTCAGCTCAGTATAGGTTCATCTAAGGAAGTCGACGACGAGTGTAAATATATCTCTGTACATTTGTATAGCTGAATTAAGAAGGGAACATTAGAGAGTGTTATAAAATCAGGACAAATGGCCACACAACCCCACTCGCACCTACTAACGGCACAGTAGGCCCTTGTCCTTCTATATAATCCAAATCAGTAGGACGCTCCGACACTGGAAGTTATACCCAGCATCATCGCACCATCAAACCAACCCCTCCATTCTCATAAAGCTGTCAATGAATCCCTAACAGTTTCAAATTGACACAATTCTGAATTGTTCCCTTTTTCTGTGTCTGTATCATTGTAAGAGGTTTCCAGTTCAGGCTATTCATGAACATGTTGATAGCCAATAGGAAATTAATCAGATGCTAAAAATGTTTTCATAATATATCGCTTTGTGCCATGGAAATGCCTGTTGGAATGCGTATGCGTTAATTACTCACCGATATTACCGACGTTTACATACATAACACGGTCAGTTGTTCTTATAAGCCACACACACAAATAGATGGGATACATTTTTTTCCAGTAAATGTGATTAGGGAAGAAAATCGTCAAAAGCGCTTGTGTTTAAATTAAACAATAAATTTAAACTCTGCTCTTTCAGGTTTTACAGATACACAGATCAGCCCACTCCGTCATAAGCGCAGTCTGATCAGAATATCCTCAGCATGAAAGATGTCTGCATCATGAATGCCGAAAAAGACTGATCAGATCCCACGAATGCACCGGAACTGGACGGTGTGCCGGCTACGCTGACTAGTCAGATTATGCGATGCCCTAAGGCCTATTTTTCGCGACGCCGCTGCATGATTTTTGGAAAAGGTAATTCTTTGCCCTAAGCTATATGTTATCACTGTTTCTTACACAGGTTTTGGTATATTTCTTAGGATGCAAAGCCAAATACTTTGCATTAAATTCAGAGTTTCATTTTTTATGCAATCAATTTATTAAAAGCAAAAGGAATGTGGCCACTTCAACGCACTTGTAAAAGAAAATGTGCTTTTTAACGGAAATATTAAAACAAGTTCATGTACTATCAAAAATAGAATAAAGTTTCCATCTGTTATTTTTAGCAGATGAGGTAAATCGAATATGAATAAAAGTAGACAAAATCGGACATGGTCCTTGTTATGTCTCTGAAGAAAATAATGAAGAAATGCAGTCACAAATCGGAACGAGCTTTCCGATCTCTTTGGCTTAATTGCGGCCCTAAAAATGTTTAGAACGAATCGTTGCAGTACACACTCTCCTGGTATTTTCCGACTAAGCGTGACGCATCGTTTCTTCCGAAAATAACTCGGTATCACTAAACCACATGAATACTGGCTTGCAGCCGAGACTGCATGCCAAAATAATGCACGTCTTCACAGTGTTATTGTGATGAACCCGTCGATTGGGACAGAGAATACCGCCCATATGGACAAGTCTAGTTCATCACAAGTTTTAAATCTGATTGAACATGCTTGATAGATGTTACAACACAAAAATTCTAATCATCAGAGGCTGCGGGAAACTCCTGGAGAGCTAATTTGGGCCTTTCATGCAAAATGGCACAAAAGTCCCCAGATGAGCCTCAAGCGCTTTTCCAAAATAACATCGAGTAGCTGTCCTGCAGATATTCAGACCTCCAGAGATATCGATGAGCACTGGCAATGGTATTGCATGGATAAAGCCAAGAATCACGGACATTCAATTTTTGGTGATGCTAATTTTTCACTTCAATTCTAAGGGTATATCTGTTTATTCGTTTCTACTGGCGTGTCACGTGATCCGATTCTAATATTCTTCATGCAGTTCTGTGCCGCTCTGACAGCTGTATTGGACAGTAGGATTTTTTTGGGATAATTTATATTTCATGATTTAAGTTTCAGTCAAACATTTGATCCCTAACTTTTTGGTCCAGTATATATGCAATAATGTTGTTTCTGATCTTGTGAACACATTGGAGGCAACTCGTTAGGGCAGTCATTACCAGACTTGTACAGTTTTTTTTTTATTATTTGCTTTACGTCCACGTCAAACATCTACGGTCACGTTGGGATGGTCAGTTAAACAATCACACTATTCCTGGGCAGTATTTGACCTCAGGAATTGCACGTACTTCCGCCAGTAACTGACAACTGCCCTTCTGGAATCAGCGGAGGGATAAACGAAAGTATATGACAGGCTTGCGTCAGAGCGCTACCGACTGCGCTATGCGGCCCAGCACAGTATCTTTATGGCTGTAAGAACTCAATTAAATATGGTAATGGGCTCACTTGAACCATAAACGTCAGAGTTATCGTCGCTTACTTAAAGATAATACTGTATGTTATTTTAAGAAAACAGTAGGGGAAAACATAATTGACCCGCGCAACGAGAAAACCAATAAAGTGGCTGTGCGCCCAGCTCAGACCAAGATTAGCCTTGACATCCTCCCAGTCTGATCAAAGTCTTTGCTAAGCGCTTAAAGGTAAACTTAGGGTCTAAGCTACTTACATGCAGACATTGAAGACTCTGATCAGACTGGGTGAATGCCAAGGCAGATCTAAGACTGCACTTGGCGCAGAACCACTTTGTTGGAGTTCTTGTGTCGCGGCTTATATTTGGAGTGATCATTACCAAATTGCATTGTAGTAGTATGATCTGAGTCAAGTTTGATAATGGGCCAAATCAGACGTTTGGGTTACTGCCCTTTCTTACTGGAAAATGCGGACATCAAAGATGCGACCTTGTTAGAACAAGCATTATTAGACTAGCAAATTATTTTGAAGCCACGTGTTCTTGCTGAAACGTAGAAATAGGTCATTTCAGATCAGTAAAATTTGAACTATTGTAGCATTTGCCGGGTCGTACACCAAGTCAAGAAACCTGTCACCCATCTAGGTACTAACCGCGATCTCCGTTGCTTAACTTCGTGTAAGAGCCATCCACTCTACCCGCGTTGCCATAAAAGCCAGCTTCTACAGCAAAGCTGTATAACTGCTTATATACCTAAACACGTTACATTTCTCACCCTCTTCTCTTGACTTCGTCCCGAAGTCACTAACAGCTCCCACAGCAGACCTGAGGACAGAGCCTATGCAACGCATCTAGGAACACCTTTTCCCTGAAAGCCTGGGTCATCTCCCATTCCACCGCTGCCACCGGATGTAGTGTTTGCCGGGTCGTCCACCAAGTCAAGCAACCGGTCACCCATCCAGGTACTACCCGCGATCTCCGTTGCTTAACTTCGTGAAAGAGCCTTCCACTCTACCTGCGTCGCCATAAAAGCCGGCTTCTACAGCAATGCTGTAGAAGTGTTTATATATCTAAACCCGTTACATTATTTTTCCCTTACTTTCAGAAAACTGTACAGCATCTTAAGAACACAGTAGAGGCCATAATACTGAGCAAATATAGTCGAATTGCACAGTAGATTTGTGACTACAAGATCTGAACTAAATTTGATATGGACCAATTTAAAAACTCACATCATACTTGTTCTTAAGATCTTGTTATAATTATAAGCTCACTTGAGCTGAAAGTGCTTATGAGTAAGACATTGTAAAATTTCAGTAGAGCAGTTGTTGTTGGTTCAATCATCGTAATGATGGTCTCCAAGAGGTTCTCTCTGACTGCGAGTCTATTCATATTCACTAGAGCAACTGAGCACCAAAAATAATAATACAACAAAATATTTAAATGAATGGCAAAGCGAGTGGCTGTGTCCGAAATTCAAGTTGGCTGCATGTCCAGATTTGGTTAGCGTCATTTAGATGACTTCTTATTCAGCACTACTGAACTGATTTGGCCGTTAATTTGTAGAAAGCATACTGGACATCTCCTTTCAAAGACTAAATAAAATGCTTCTGATCGGATTATAAATACTCTTTCTGTGAGTGGGGTAATATTTGAAAATTATGTGTTCAACTCAAGAACCCTTTGACTTGTGATGCTGAAATTGATTCGATGATTTTTTTATATGTAGTCTTAGTCCAGGCTCATTACTACGAGCGTATTTAGATTTAACCAGTTTGTTTTAGAGCGGAAATCCGGACGGGCTCCGAGGGCGGCCGTAAAAGGTCTCCCCGTACATCATCCATACGGCAGATTATATTTTATTTACATCCTTTGAGATCAGAGGATAGATTCTGAAAAATTTAAGATTGCAGATCGATTTAGACTGTTATTCTAGATCATCGTCTTTTATAGTATTTGGATCATTTTGAAATTAAATAGTCTTTGAACCGACTGCCGAATTAAAATTAAGAAATTACAGTATGTTTTTTTCTGGTTTCGTCACCAGATATTGTCAGGGTCACTGACGAGGCTTTATTAGCCGAAACTACGTACTCTGGCCCATGTTCCTACTTCTGTATGTATTCTCTGCTCTTAAAGGAACTTTTTAAGATTTTAATTAACAAACATGCCAGCCGGCGAAGGCACCGAGAGAAGAGAACGGTAAAATGCAAAGGATGGATATTCTGGGTGGTCGGTTAAGAAACAATTTATGATGGGATTCCCGTCTTTTTTTACGACATCGCTTATATGCGATAGATAGATAGATAGATAGATAGATAGATAGATAGATAGATAGATAGATACAGAAAAACATTGATACATACATACATACATACATACATACATACATACATACATACATACATCACAGACGCTTGAAGTTCTATGCTATGAAGCATATTTCAGTGCCGCTGAATATCTAGCTATGAGCCATTTTACGAAATATAGACCTATAGACTGTGTCAAGTATAAAGGGTTTTGAGGGGTTTTTGAGCATAGAACTTCAAGCGCCTGTGCATACATACATATATACATACATACATACATACAAGCTGATTAGGGAAGATTTGATCAAAAGGATAGGTCGTTCAGCCACCCCCCTTGAAATATTTATCTGTTTTTCTGTTATACATACAAAGGGAAATGTTTTGATGTAATTTCCTGTAAGCGTCTCAGACTGACGAAGCCATTCAATCAGTATTCGGGGCTACCTTTCAGGAAAGAACGTCTCTAAGAAGCAATTTGTTTTCCTTTAAATGAAGCCCCAAAATTAACGGGAGACCAGTACATTTTGGAGAGAATGGTCTACCCGGAATAATTCCCATTTACGTCTACTGTCTTGCGTCCTGTGCCAAACCCCACTTTGCCTTAATAAGTACTACGTGATAATATAAGGGACGAGTCATTTATTATCAGGTGTGTGTGTGGGGGGGGGGTCGGGTACATTTTCATTCGAGTCCCCAAATTTTTTCGACCCCCCCCCAGTCTCACCAGATTTTTTTTCCGACCCCACCCCCCAGATAGGTGACAAAAAAGTTAATGACCCCCTCCCCCACCATCCAAACTCCCCAGCTACCCTTCACCCGCATACCGTATTACTTTTTTAAGTCAGACTGACCTTAATCCAACCTGTATGAAACACAAAGAACGTTTTCTTACTTTGACAGGTTAATAAATCATGGAGGTTAATGGTCTGTAAATTTTGTCAGCATATTTTGATATTTTTCACTTTTCTTCCAGCATATGGGCATCCAGAAATCTGTTTTTTAATGTTCAATGAAACTGTTAATTATAGTAATGAAGGGGGGTCTGGGAGCGCAGCCCCCAGAAGCCACAATAGCTTTGCTGATGACAAGGCAACTAGAGAGCTGATATCACAAATGCAAGCATTAAATTTAATCCAGAACAAAATCATCTGCTCGACATGATTTTATAGACAATTGCATAAGTCTTACTAGCAAATTTATAAAAAAAAATTTGTTGGATATGAAGCGCCCAATTTTTGTGTGTCAATTCTATAAATGTCTCTAAGCTTGAGTTTAAGTTTACAAGAATATAAGTAATGGGGGATCTGGGGGGCTTTGCCCCCTAGAAGCTGAGACATTTTTAAAAAAAGAAGACTGATGGAAGAATTCTGACCTCCCCCCCCCAATATGCCGAATAAAATATATGACCCCCCTGCTCCATGGCTTTTTAATTTCCGACCCCCCCCCCAGTACATCACAAAAAAAAATTCCGACCCCCCTAAATGTACCCGCCCCCCCACCCCCCCACCCCACCTGACAATAAATGACTCGTCCCTAAAAGCATGTCAGTTGAAAGGATATTGTTTATCAAGAGAAGTAATTAGTTTGACGGAAATCGATAAGAAGTTTTGAACAACAGTCTTTAGAAACCTGAACATAACACGTAAAAGCTATGAAAAATAGGACACCTCAAATATTCACTGTAAGAGTCCCAAGTGTTATTGATTGATTTTACAAAGCAGCTATGCGACAAAAAGATGCAGATTGAATGGCAAACAATTTAGTCCCTGGTCAGACTGCGCCTTCGGGAGCAGTTAGATTATGGTGTGCATTGGTTGATCAAACCTACTCGTCGCAATATTTAGACATAATGTTGTAAAGCAGAATATGATATACGTGGTGGGAAAATAAGCCTTTGCATCTGCACAACGGAGGGGATACTTCACTTTTCCCTTTGCGAATTCTCAAAGATTCATAAATAAAACAGTTATTGTATTCCTACACAGTTACTCAGAGTTAGACTAGTTCTTCTATTATCTATGACATTGTGTTCCACTGAGCCGTTTGTTTCTTTCTCCTTTCTTCTTGTTAGTCTGTGCTATGTAGTCTAGTCTCTTATCGAAGACCACTTGTTGCAGTTTGTCGCCTGTGTCTTTTTCCTTTCTTCTTGGTGGTCTATGTTATGTTATAGTCTAGTCTAGTCTGTTATAAAATACGGTGTGTTCTAGTTTATCGTTTGTTTCTTTCTCCTTTCTTCTTCATAGTCTGTATTATGTGATTGTCTAGTTTAATCTCTTATCGAAGACAGCGTGTTGCAGTTTGTCGCCTGTGTCTTTCTCCTTTCTTTTTGGTGGTCTATGTTATGTGATTGTCCAGTCTAGTCTGTTATCGACTATGTTGTGTTTCAGTTTCTCGTTTGTTTCTTCCTCCTTTCTTCTTGTGTTATGTAATTGTCTAGTCTAATCTCTTATCGAAGACAACGTGCTGCAGTTTGTCGCTTGTATCTTTCTCCTTTCTTCTTGGTGGTCTGTGTTACATGATTGTCCATTCTAGACCGTTATCGAATATGTTGTATTCCAGTTTCTCGTTTGTTTCTTTCTCCTTTATTTTTGGAGGTATGTTGTGTAATTGTCTAGTCTAGTCCCTTATCGAAGACAACGTGTTGCAGTGTGTCGCCTGTGTTCCATTTAATCGTTCGTTTCTTTCTTCTGTCTTCTTTGTGGTCTGCATTACCGGTACGTGAGTGACTAGTCCAGTCCCTTATCGAAGTCAATGTGTTCCATTTTGTTGTTTGTGTCATTCTCATTTCTTCTTAGTGGTCGATGTTATTGATTGTCTAGTCTAGTCTGATATCGAAGACACTGTGTGTCGTTTTGGAGCTTGCACTTTTCGCCTTTCTTCTTGTGGATCTGTATAACGTGAATGTCTATCCTTGACTGTTTTCGAAATCATTGTTCTCTATTTTGTGGTTTGCACTTTTCTCCTTTCTTTAAAGCTGTCTGTGTTATATGATGGTATAGTCTAGTCTGATATCGCAGTCATTGTCTTCCGTTTTGTTGTTTGAGTCGTTTCCTTTCTTTGTGGTGGCCTGTGTTATGTGATTGTCTAGTCTAGTCCCTAATTGAAGTCATCAATTTCAATTTGTTGTTTGAATTTTTCCCCTTTCTTCTTGTTGGTCGGTGTTATGTGATGTCTAGTCTAGACAGTTGTCGAACGCATTATATTCTATTTTGTCGTTTGAATCGTTCTGCTTTCTTCTCGATAGTAGGTGTTATTTGATTGTCTAGTCTAGTCTGTAATCGAAGTCATTATGTTCCATTTTATCGTTTGAGTCTTTCCCCGAATCTTCTTGATGGTCGATGTTATGTGATTGTCTGTTATCGAAGTTATTATGTCCCATTTTGTCGTTTGAATCTTTCTCCTTTCTTCTGGATGGCCTGTGTTATGTGATTGTCTAGTCTAGTCTGTAATCGAAGTCATTATATTCCATTTTGTTGATTGCATCTTTCTGCTTTCTTCTTGGTGGTCTGTGTTATGTGATTGTCTAGTCAAGTCTGTTATCGAAATCAATGTGTTCCACTTTGTCGGTTGAATCTTTCTGCTTTCTTGTTGATGGTCGGTGTTATGTGATTGTGTTGTCTAGTCTGTAATTGAAGTCATTATATTCCATTTTGTCGTTTGAATCTTTCTCCTTTCTTCTTGATGGTCGATGTTATGTGATTGTCTAGTCTAGTCTATCATCGAAGTCATTATATTCCATTTTGTCGTTTGAATATTTCTGCTTTCTTCTTGGTGGTCGATGTATTGTGATTGTCTAGTCTAGTCTGTTGTCAAAGTCATTATATTTCATTTTGTCGTTTGAATCTTTCTCCTTTCTTCTCGATTGTCGGTGTTATGGGATTGTCTGTAATCGAAGTCATTATGCTCCATTTTGTCGTTTGAGTCTTTCCCTGCAGCTTCTTGATGGTCTGTGTTATGTGATTGTCTTGTCTAGTCTGTTATCGAAGTCATTATGTTCTATTTTGTCGTCTGAATCTTTCTCCTTTCTTCTTGATTTTCTGTGTTATGTGATTGTCCTGTCTAGTCTGTAATCTAAGTCATTATGTACCGTTTTGTCGTTTGAATCTTATTTCTTCCTTCTTGGTGGTCTGTGTTTTGTGCTTGCCTAGACTAGTCTGTTATCGAAATCATTATATTCCATTTTGTCGTCTGAATCTTTCTGCTTTTGTTTGGTGATCTGTGTTATGTGATTGTCTAGTCTAGTCTGTTAACGAAGTCAATATATTCAATTTAGTCTTTCTTTTTTCTTCTTGATAGTCGGTATTATGTGATTGTCTAGTCTAGTTTGTTATCAAAGTCATTGTGTTCCATTTTGTCGTTTGAATCTTTTTTCCTCTCTTCTTGATGGTCGGTGTTATGTGATTATCTAGTCTATTCTGTTATCGAAGTCATTATTTTCCATTTTGTTGTTTGGATCTTTCTCTTTTCTTTTTGATGGTCAGTGTTATGTAATTGAATAGTCTAGTCTGTTATCGAAGTCATTGTGTTCCATTTTGTCGTTTGAGTTTTTTGCTTTCTTTGGTGGTCTATGTTATGTGAGTGTTTATCCTAGTTTATTATATGCATATAATTATCTATTTATTTTTCAGCCGTCACAAAATGGAAGAAAGTGTCTGGTGTATAGTGTATGGTGCTCTTAGTGGAGATCTGACTTGAATCTTTGGCGTCTATGTGCAGGGCTTCGGTCAGGACGAAAAATAGGACCAAAAACAAATTCTTTATGCGATCCTAGCCATAAGGGTAAGTGTGTAGTGACTTTTTCTGTTTAAAATTCCCACTGTCGCTCCCCGTATCCAAAAGCCCTGGTTAAGTTATACAGTAGTACTGTTTGAGTGAAAACTATTCATTTCTCTCATGCTCCAGCTTTGTCCAAACATGAAACATGTAACGCCATTGACAACAACCGTGCCAACAAAGCGATTCTTATTGAAATAATGTTCATTTTCACGGTATAAAGGCGAATTTACGAGCGCAAAAGTAAAAGTTCCGAGTCATTGCTGGAAACTGCGCGTGACAGGTAAGTAATTTTTTTTTCTGACAGTTTTTCTTAAATATATCTGCACTGAAGATATCACAGATCTGTTTTTACTATCATATTAGACATCTATCGAGAAACATTTAGATGCTTCTGCTACACCTACCATGTAAAGCCTGATTTCCAGAAAAGCATGTAGATTTTTTCATTTTTCAGTACTTCCTCAGAAACAAGCATGTGCAGTCTTTGCATACTTTTTACTTTTATTCCTTTATGATTGAACAGCTGTACACACACTAATGGCACTTTAGTGCCTCTTAGAACCAGGGTTAAATCAGATTCCAACTCTACACTTTACAAGAATGAACAGCCATGTTTCACAAAAGGTGTCTACCTTTTCGGATTTACGACATATTTGTCGTTAAAACACTTTTTTATTATCATTACTTTGTTAGAAAAGGTGCATATTTGATATGGTTTAACATCCGATGACTTTTGAAAAACTAGAAAATGTGTTTATGAAACACTATGCCCCAACCATATGCTTGCCTCTAAAGACGGCTCATCCCATAGTGTTTGTTCCTATGTACCATAGGCTTCAATGCACTACGTCAAAAAAGGGGCTTAACTCTATCAATTTTTTTTCCAAAAGTTAATCAGGTCATCTACACCTTGGGCAATATCTTGCTGCAAAAAAACATGATCCTAGTGCCAGGTGTTCTCGAGATATTTTGTTGACAAGGTTCCATAGGCTTATAATGCACCAAATTGAAAATGGGGCATAACTCGGTCAAATATTCACTTTTTTTTCTTCAAAAAATCATCAGATCATCTACAAGTAGGGCAATGTCATCCTGCAAAAATCGCTGATCCTAGCATCAGAGGTTCTTGAGATATTTTGTTCACAAGCTTCCACAGGCTAGGTCGGAAAAGGGGCATAACTCTGGAAAAACATGACAGGGCGGAAAAAAAGAAAAAAGAAACCGTATTCGCTTATTTTCCATACTGATCATGTGTATAAAGTTTCAAGTTCTTAGCTCTTATCTTTTTTGACCGTAAGCTAGGGTACCTTTGAACAATGCACTAAGTCGAAAAAGGGGCTTAACTCTGCCAAAAATTTACGATTTTTTTTAAAAAGTTAATCAGGTCATCTAAACCTTGCACAATATCTTCCTGCAAAATATCATGATCCTAGTATTCGGGGTTCTTGAGATATTTTGTGCACAATGTTCTATAGGCCGAACAACCAACTAAGTGTTTTGTACCACTTCAAATACTGAGGGTGAGGTTGGGCCTGTAAAATCGATTTAAGCCCCCCAGTAATTCATTACTGACCGTTCCAAGGCGGTAGTTCTGTTGCGGTTCTCTGTTGCCTGTTTTTGGTGTCAGAGTTTCTGTGATGTTTTACTTTATGTATGTTCTTATATTTTTTGGTTCGGTTTGGGTTGCTGAGTGGCCACCTTTTGGGAACAAGCTGCTCACTCGGTTGGCCATATGTTCTCTGTATCTTGATTATTTGTAATCTTAGTTGTTTCCAACTATGGTTTGAGGGCTGGATTTGGATTTTGATTGTTTCAGTTCCTGGTCTTTGCATACTTTTTACTTTTACAATGCACTTAGTCGAAAAAGGGGCATAACTCAATTAAAAATTCAAGAATTTTTTTCAAAAGCTAATCACTTAATCTACTTATCAGTTCTAATAAGCTGATAAAGTTTCAAGGCTCTAGCTAAAATACGTTTTAAGATATCTTGCTCAGAAGGTTACAGTCTGATTTTTATCAAGGGCATAACTCCAAAAAGGGAGACAACTCGGACAGGAAAAAAGATACGTTTGACCTTTTTTTATGACAAATCCATATGGGAAATTTCAACACTCAAGCAGGTACGGTTTCTTAGTTATTGTATGCGTGACGAACGGACGCATGGACGGACGCACGGACGGACAACCCAGAAGAAATATGCCCCCTAAACTTCTTCGAAGTTGGGGCATAAAAAATATCGCTACAACCTTCGAAGGAAAAATACGTGGGACGGTTGAAAGTTATGAGCCTAAGATACTTCTAGTTAATCTGCGCATGCGTCCTTGACATGAATGTAATGAGTGTCATTCACTAGCTTTCACGGGAAGTTAAAAAAATGGTAAAAGGGTTTTTTATACGACGCCTTAAACACAAGATGTTGCATGCTTTTTAAAGTAACATTAAAAATATTTGCCTTGCATTAACTTAAAAATTATTCTTCCCCTTCTACAAGATTTGAAAGGTTCTTACTGTCGTATAAGCAAATTCTATGATTTGTCAATGGGTTTGGTGGAAATGCAACATATTTTGACACCTGGCGGCTCTACCGAAACACGCAAATAAACATTGGCATCTCACATAATAGTCGTCAAAAAGAGCAACACGCAGAGCATGCAACTCCGATTGTGCACTATCTGCACAAACTCTCAAAATAGACACTTCCTAAAAATTAAAATTTTGCTTGTATTCTGAAATGGAATAAAGGACGGGTCTCCATAATGCCCATTTGGTGGCTAGAATAGATTTCCTTCAAACTTTGTGTAGGATAAGTACTGTGTATTGGCTCTCGATTACTGAAATATTAGATTGCACAAAAATCAGTTAAGCTTGATATGCATGATTTAAGTGGGTGGGGTAATTCCACATCATTCTTAGCGCTATCTCTATAATGTTGTTTCATTTAATAGGAAACTGTAGCCAAATATCAATTATTATGGAATGGTAATGATATGTGTTTACCAGTTAGTAGTTGCAGAAGTTTTCCGGAAAATGCTCCTAAATGATGTTGTTTACTCACTTACAAGTCATACTTAAATTTTGGCCATTTTTCGTCTCCAACTTTACGAAAAACCACAACCTTCTACATTTTCATAGCAATTAATAAGATATCATGTAAATATTTAGGAGATATAATGGACATTACAAAATCATAAGAAATCATATATACACTCAGTCGTTTTAGAGTTATCTGCCCCTGAATATCGCAAAAGTTCTATTTTTCAACAAAAAAGTTTCTTGAAGACCCAACCCATGGCACGGATAGATTTCAACCAAACATTGCGCATTATAAATATGGTGTGTTGATAGTTATTTGTTGATATAGTAAACTGACCAGTAATGAGTTACCTGCAGTAAGTAAGATACAGATGGGTGGGATAATATCACATGATTATTGGTATGTTTTTATCGAAAATTGTAGTCAAACTGCAATTATCATGTAATGGTACAGATACATATGTGGGTGTATCAAATAGCAGATGCAGAAGTTTTTAACTCCCCTGAGTCAGAGACTCTGGGGGAGCTTATAGGGTGGTAGTCCTCGGCGTCCGGCATCCGATATCCGTCCGTCCAATACCGTCAAACAACTTTTCTCTGAAACAACTGGGCCAATTTCATTTAAATTTCACATGCGGCCATTATAAAAAGGGGGAAAGAAAAAAAAATAAATTTGGTTTAAATCACGTGACCAAGATGGCCACCATGCCCATATATGTAAAAACGTAAAAAATCTTCTCCTCCAGAACCTCTGGGATGATTGCCTTGAAATTTGGTATGTAGCATCTGGGACTCTAGAACTATAAAATTTATATAAAAGATGTCCTTTGCTTGACCTTGACCTATTTTATGCCAAGGTCAAAATTGGTCCCTTATGTGTTTAAATAGTAAAAGCTGAAAAATGCATATTTCTGTTCTTTTTGTGCAACGCGATATAAAATTGCAGCAAAATTCATACCATGTGAATTCTAGAGGTCAAGTCATTTGCTGACCATGGCAAAAGGTCACTCGTCAGTTGTCTGTCAAGATTTCCAAAGGACTTCTCCTCTGAAACAACTCGGCCGTTCGCATTTGAATTTCATATGCAGCCGTCAGGAAAAGGGGGACGGGGGGGGGGGGAGTTTACATATTTGATCTATATCACATGACCAAGATGGCCGCCATGCTCATATACCATAAAAAACATAAACAAAATCTTCTTCTCCAGAACCACTGAACTAGTGTCTTGAAATTTGGAATGTAGCATTTGGGACTCTAGTACTTCAAAGTTTATATAAACGATGACCCTGTGTTGACCTTGACTTTTGAATTGGAAAAACTGAAAAAAATGCATTTTTATGTTGCTTTTAGACTCTGTGATATGGAAATGCAATGACCTTTGCCAAAAGTTACTTGGCCAGAAATATTTAAAGTGTTTTCCTTAAAAAGTTCTATTTTTCAACAAAAAAGTTTCTTGAAGACCCAACCCATGACATGGATAGATTTCAACCAAACATTGTGCATTATAAATATGGTGTGTTGATAGTTATTTGTTGATATAGTAAACTGACCAGTAATGAGTTACCTGCAGTAAGTAAGATACAGATGGGTGGGATAATATCACATGATTATTGGTATGTTTTTATCGGAAATTGTAGTCAAACTGCAATTATCATGTAATGGTACAGATACATATGTGAGTGTATCAAATAGCAGATGCAGAAGTTTTTAACTCCCCTGAGTCAGAGACTCTGGGGGAGCTTATAGGGTGGTAGTCCTCAGCGTCCGGCATCCGATATCCGTCCGTCCAATACCGTCAAACAACTTTTCTCTGAAACAACTGGGCCAATTTCATTTAAATTTCACATGCAGCCATTATAAAAAGGGGGAAAGAAAAAAAAATTAAATTTGGTTTAAATCACGTGACCAAGATGGCCACCATGCCCATATATGTAAAAACGTAAAAAATCTTCTCCTCCAGAACCTCTGGGATGATTGCCTTGAAATTTGGTATGTAGCATCTGGGACTCTAGAACTATAAAATTTATATAAAAGATGTCCTTTGCTTGACCTTGACCTATTTTATGCCAAGGTCAAAATTGGTCCCTTATGTGTTTGAATAGTAAAAGCTGAAAAATGCATATTTCTGTTCTTTTTGTGCAACGCGATATAAAATTGCAGCAAAATTCATACCATGTGAATTCTAGAGGTCAAGTCATTTGCTGACCATGGCAAAAGGTCACTCGTCAGTTGTCTGTCAAGATTTCCAAAGGACTTCTCCTCTGAAACAACTCGGCCGTTCGCATTTGAATTTCATATGCAGCCGTCAGGAAAAGGGGGAGGGGGGGAGTTTACATATTTGATCTATATCACATGACCAAGATGGCCGCCATGCTCATATACCATAAAAAACATAAACAAAATCTTCTTCTCCAGAACCACTGAACTAGTGTCTTGAAATTTGGAATGTAGCATTTGGGACTCTAGTACTTCAAAGTTTATATAAACGATGACCCTGTGTTGACCTTGACTTTTGAATAGGAAAAACTGAAAAAAAATGCATTTTTATGTTGCTTTTAGACTCTGTGATATGGAAATGCAATGACCTTTGCCAAAAGTTACTTGGCCAGAACTAGTTAAAGTGTTTTCCTTCAGAACTTAATTGGCCAATGGCCATTATATGTCATATGAAGTCTGTGTTGGATGAGAGAAAGAAAGATCTTATCGTCAAATGGTCTTGGTCACATAAACAAGATGGCCGCCATGGTAAAAACCTTGAAATTTTTTTATTCAGAACCAATGGACAGATTGCTTGAAACTTGGTATGTAGTATCTGCGGTCCCAGTAGTACAAATATTATACAGATATTGACCCTGAGGTGACCTTGACTTCTTTTACAGCAAGGTCAAAATTTGTCCTTTATGCTTTTTAATTGGAGAACTTGAAAAAGGGTATTTTGTTTTATTGTTATTCTACTCTGTGATACGGAAATGCAGTCGACTTTAACCCCTATGAACTTTAGAGGTCAAGATCATTAAGTGGTAAGGTGTCTTGGGTTGAAGTCCTTTCTCTTTTAAATACTAGAAGTAAAAAGTATGCAAAGACCAGGAACTGAAACAATCAAAATCCAAATCCAGCCCTCAAACCATAGTTTGAAACAACTAAGATTACAAATAATCAAGATACAGAGAACATATGCCTGGTTGCATTGCTAACCATCATTTGGGCACTATTATGTATGTCTACTAAAGATTGGTATGTTCGTTTTGAAAACAAATTTCAAACAGTTAATATCACACGACAGTCTAAGTGCTTAGTGAACTAAACGATGTCTTTATACTAACATATAAGTGATAGCTAAATATTTTTTTTTTCTTCTTCTTCTCCAACTTTACAAAAATCAGATTAGTTCTTCTAGGTAAAGCATTTTAAAATCAGAAGCATGTCGTTATGCTAAAAGCCTCATTCATTTCTTTAGAGTACTCCTTGCTTCTAAAGAATCGAACGATTCGGAATATATTTACTAACTACATCAGATAATTGATTATAAACAGCTTGGAAAAGTAGCATTTTCTAGATTCAAGGGCAGATAACTTCATAACTACTAAGCCTATAAAAGAATCCTCATAAAATTATAGTGTCCATTTTAACCCCTTTGAACATATGAAATATTTTTTGAAATGTTAAACTTAAAAGCTTAATCTGACGTTTTGTAAAGTTAGAGAAGAAGAAGAAAATCAAATAACCAAAATTTAGGTGTCACTTATAAGTGAGTATAAAGACATCATTTTTAAGCATATCAAAAAAAACTTTTGCATCTGCTATTTAGTGCATGTACATATGTATCCGTACCATTACATGATAAGTGATGCTTGGCTACAAAAAATATCTGATAAAAACGTACATCTTAGAAATATAGGCAATAATCATGTAATATTACCCCACCCATCTGTATCTTACTTACTGCAGGTAACTCATTACTGTTTAGTTTACTATATTAACAAATAACTGTCAACACAAAGTATTTATAATGCACAAAGTTTGGTGTAAATGGGGTGGGTCTTCTTAAAACTTGTTTCCTGACAAAAATAGACTTTTTTCGATATTCAGGGGAAGATAACGCTAAAACGACTAAGTGTATATATGATACCTCATGATTTTATAATCTCCATTATATCCAGTTTATAATTCTAAAATATCTACTTAATTGCTTTGAAAATGTAAAAAATTGTGTGTTTTTTTTTGAAGGATGGAGACTAAAATTGGCCAAACTTTAGGTATGACTTGTAAGTGAGTATACATCGTCATTAAGGAGCATTTTCGGAAAACTTCAGCACTAATAACTGGTATACGTGTATCTTTACCATTCTATAATAATTGATATCGGGCTACGGTTTCCTATAAAATGAAACAGCATTTTAGAGATAGAGGTAAAACTCATGTAAAATTGAAGCAAAAGCTCTTGGAATTATCTTCAAAACCGATAAGAACGACGTATTGCCGTTAAACCTAGATCCTAAAATAAATGATTTTGTTGTTTGTTTAAAACAATGGCAACATCGCAAACTGACTCTGATGGGAAAAATCGTTGTAATTGAAAATTTTGCACTCCCGAAACTTATATATCCCCTTACATGTTTACCAAATCCTCCAAAACTATTCAGTATATTCAAAGATTAATGATCAACTTCATTTGGGATGGTAAACCGGAAAAAATAAATCGTAATACTTTAATCCAAAATTATGAAAGGGGAGGGTTAAAAATGATTGACATAGAAAAATTTATATGGTCACTTAAAACAAGCTGGATTAAACGTTTAATATGAAACGAATCAGAAAGTCTACTTAAAAGTCTATATTCAAAAGACTTTAAAAACTTTGGTGGAAATCTTTTATTTGAATGTAATTTTAATGAAACGGACATTATTAAATATTTTCATAGTAAACCTTTTTTGCGAGACATTTTAATAGCATGGAATAAACTAAATACCAAAACGGCGATATTAAGTTATGGCAACGAAATAATCTGGAATAATTCGTATATTAGAGTTGGAAACGAAACAGTTATGTTTAAACATTGGTATCAGTCAGGAATAAAGTATATAAAGGAAATGTTTGATCAAACTGAGCAAAAATTTTACTCATTTAATAAATTACGTGGAATTTATAAAATACCTAATACAGATTTTCTTCAATATGTAAGTCTTATGAACAGCATACCGATACAGTGGAAAATTAAAATAAAAACAGAAAACTTAAATCAATTCCATGAAGTAAACATACTAAGCCGGTTATTGAAGATAAAAAAGATAAATAAATTTGTGTATAATATATTAGTAGAAAAAGAAAATATAGAAATAAAAACATCAGAAACTAAATGGGAAGATATATTTCCAGATACTGAATTAAATTGGAAAGCTATATATTTATCGGTGTTAAAGTCCACCAACGACATAAAATTGCGAAACTTTCAATATAAATACTTAATGCGAATAATACCAACAAACTATTATTTAACAAAATGCCACATTGTTTGTTCGTCTTCGTGTGAGTTCTGTACTATGGAAATTGAAACAGTCTCACATTTATTTTGGGAGTGCAGACATATTCAAAAATTTTGGAAAGACTTATCTGGATTTCTAAGAGTAAACGATAAAGACATTAACATAAATTTAAAAACAATTACTTTTGGAATACATACATTATATCAAAAACCAGAAACTAAAGTTAAAATTTTTATTTCATTCGTAGCTAAATATTTCATTTTTAGCTGTAAATATAAAAAACAAATACCAACTTTGCCCAATTTTAAATCATATTTGTCAATGAGAATAAAAACTGAAAAAGTAACTGCACTTATCCATGACAAATTAACACAGTTTGAAAATAAATGGAATGATTATTTAAACCTCATAGCTTAGTTTTTGTTCTAAATGAAACAGGAGAGCAGTTGATTTTTTTATTATTATTATTTTTTTTTTTTTGTCTTTCTATGTAAATCCTGGAATTTATTTTTTATTGTTATTATTTTTTTCTCTGGTTTCTTTATAATTTGTTCATCCTTTTTTTTCATTTATTTGTTTATTTTTGTTGTTGTTTTTTCTTCCCCCTTTTTTTTTTGTTTTCATACAAAAAAATATTGTAACATGCTATTAGAGTTTTTTCCATGACATTGTTAAAAGAAAAAAATAGCAACATTTACACATCATATATTGGTTTTCCACCATGTAAAAATTGTAGAAAATATATAGATTAGTTTGACAACGCGCCCATTGGACTTATTTTCTGAAGTTAAACTTGGAATATATATGCATATATGCGTCTATGTTTGTGCAGGAGTATATACATGTACGTATATGTATGTATGTGTATATGTGTACATATGCGTATATGTATGTAATGTGTATGTGTATAAGTATCTATATATAAATAAGTAAATAGCAGCTAATGTACATTACAATTACAACATCTGACTTATATGTAAATATATTCTTCCTTTCTGGAGCAGCTACAAATCTAATGGGCGTGTTGGCTATATGTACTTGAAACATTATTATGTAATACTATGCAAAAACTTTTGTACCATGAGACAATATTATTAAAAATAATAATAAAAAAAACTCATGTAAAATTACCCCCACCAAAATGTTTTCATGCATATCAAGCTTAACTGATTTCTGTGCAACCTAATATTTCGGCAATCAAGAGCCAATACATAGTACTAATAACACAATAAGTTTGAAGGAAATTTACTCTAGCCACCCAATGGGCCTTATGGAGACCCGTCCTATATGTTTGCATATACCATCACTTACAGGGATACTGTAGGACATATATTTGCACAAAATAAATGCAAAATGTTTGACTCTGTAAAAGCTACGGTGGGTCAAAGAGTAAAACAGTGCACACCTGAGGGGTGACTGTAAAAGGTGAAGTGTCATTCAATTAATATTGAAGATAAATTCCCGAAATTTGGTGATTGTTGCTGTGTAGAAAGGTCGTTTAAAATAACTCAAATCCATTCTAAAGGTTTTAAAAATGGTGGGGCTCAGACTCAGAACTTTTAAATCGCCCCTCGTAAGTCCCATATGTACGCGAGTTCCCTGACATCTTTACGATTCGTTACAATTCTAATTATAATATGAAAACAACAATTTTTGCTTCTGATAGACAATAAGGTAGCGGAACAAAGATTCACACATTAATTAAAATATGAGTTTCTGTTAATTCGGTGGCGTTATTGTGCGGCAGTATTCAGATTACATGTTTTAAAACTTGAAGGAAAAAAGCAAAATATTTACAACCTTTTGTGAGCTTGGTTTTAGCAAAATAGACTTGAATATAGACTTATGCATGTTTCCTCACATGTGTCATGCTTATTCAATGTTTGTTTTCACCAGACAGACTGATGCAAAGAAATATATATATTTTTCTACCATTTCTTTACAGCAACCAGAGTGCTGCCATAATGTCAACCCTTAAAGACAGACTGGATGACCAAGACTATGTGAATTGGGTTAAAGCTGCACTTTCTCTACAATATGTTAAAGGCGGTTTGGAAAGATTTGCAGAAGAAAAGAGCCGAGACCTACATAATGCAGTGTTAAAGGAAGTTCAGAAACAGAACAATGTATTTATTAAAGGCTTGTGTCCTGATAGCAAGATAGAATTTAGTAATGTAAGGAAGACATGGACAGTAAAAGATTGTAATTGTCAAGATTGTACACACTGTATTGCTGTGGTAGAGAATGAAGTTATCAAGAAAGATCAAAAGTTCGACGATGCCAATGTTCAGGAACTTCATGATAAAGTATTCCAGGAACTCAGCACTTATGGTAACCCTTCAATAAACGGTTTATGTGCTGGTGGCAATTTACACTTTAATAGAAATCAAAATAAGTGGGAATTAAAAAACTGCAATTGTTACAGATGCCAAACGTTCGTTGATGAAATTAGCACTCATACTACAACTTTCACGTTTAAGCAAAGTAATTTCAACAATTCTGATATCCAACAATGGCATATTGAACACTGGCAGCTGGCAAAACTGTTTATGAACCAAGGTCAGGATGTGACAACTATTAGTGCTCGAGATACAGATATCAGTGGTCTATTAAACTTCATAGACAATTGTGATAAGCCGAGAGCAGTAATTCAAAATACACATAATATCGAAGAGGCAAGTATATGATTCATTTTCTAAGACAGAGACAATTTATTTAACAGTTTTTTTGTAGCGTAATGAATATATGATCGTTTTCTTATACCTTTTCGTGGTTGACGAATACTTGAAAATGCAACAGAAACCTATTATAAAGCAATAGAACGTATGATAGAATTCGACTTAGACAGGATCGAGTTGTTAGCTGTTGGTTTTGTATGGATAAAATGTTTAAAGTATGTCGACAACATACAATACATATAAAACCATACAAAAGTTCTTTTAAGGCAATTAAAAGATTCATAAGAAAGAAGGTGGGTCCGACTACGTAGTTTCGACTAATAAAGCATCATCAGTGTCCCTGTAATGGCCTGGCATCGGCATTCAGAGGAAAACATACTGTAATCTTCTAACTTTCAAACACGCGGTCGATTCAAGGACTGGTATACACTTTATACCAAATAAGGAATGTGGGGGGGGGGGGGGGGCGTTTAAATCGATTAAAGAATCTGTATAGAATTTGAACAATTCCAAATTCTAAGAATATTTCTGCTGATCTAGAAGGGTCGAAAGTACAGTATAAGCTGCACTACTGTTTATTCACGGGAAGAAGTTTTACTGTCGCCATACGGCACAACACCAGCTGCAGTGATTGCAAATAAAATCATTAATTAGTTCCTTTAAGAGCAGTTAAAACATTCATAAGAAAGAAGTTTTGGCTAATAAAGCCTCATCAGTGACCCGGTAATGGCCTGGCATCGTAACCGAGAGGAAAACGTATTTGAATATTGTAAATTTCAAACACGCTGTCGGTTAAAAGACAGGTATATACAATAAAGAATATGTCTAAAATATGTATCTTAACCCATAAATAATTCCGATTTTTCAGAATATTTCGGCTGATCTAGAAGGATCAAAAGCAAAATATAAACTGCACTATGGATGCTGTACGGGTAGACGTTGCACGGTCGCTACAGAGAGTTTTGTTGCTGTTATAAAATTATGTGTACTATCCAGACAGTGTTTGTATATGTGGACAGTAACTGTAAATAATTTTATTTGAAAAAGACATCGACTGTAAGAAAGGAACTCTGAAAAGTCAGAATCGGCTAGATTTAGTCTGTTCACAACTACTTGAGAAAGTTGCAACAATGGTCATACTCTCTTGCTCCGGCTTACACAGAGCCGTATTTTCAAATAACTCCAATTTATATGTACAACTGCCAAATGTAGTGTGACAGATGCGCTATTCTGTATTAAACCGGCAATGACCAAAGGGACCTACATTATAAACTACACAAAACTCAAGCACGGAGTATTTACGGCTGCCACAGAATAGCTAACATCAGAAACTGTATTAGAAAAGTATGTTCTGAACAAGGGATCACTGAGAACAAGAAACTCCTCGATGAAATGGAAACAGCAAACTCGATTTGATTCCATAGATTTTGCAAAAACCGTAAATTGCTGACTCGGTTTAATTTAGTGTATTCATGTGCAGTAATGTTATCTTGCAGTACTGTCCAAGGATAATCAAATGAAAATACAAGAATTCCGCGAAATGCTATGTCGCACCTGCCATATGCTTTCTCAATAATAGATACCCTGGACAGAGGAAAGTTTACACTAGGTCTGATGAATAATTTAGAAATTTGAGCAAATTGGACTTACAAACTAGAAAAGATGCAATTCTATACATAAATGTATACAGTCAACAGAGTTAAAAATATAGGTTAAAGGTATAAAGTAGTTAAACACTCGAGGACACCAGCTTAAGAAAACATTTCATGCCATGTCTGATGATTGTTGGTGGTATTGTTAGTGAGAAATACCAGGTCTGATGTTTTTAGGTATCATAGATTGAGAGATGGACTTGAACGATAGGGCTGACGTAATTTTTAAGTATAATTTTACAAAGTCAGCAGAGCATGAAATATGAGTCAAATTTCCAAGTAAATGTAACAATCCTCTAGATCGTTCTAAGTAGAAACTTTATACCAGTTTTGATAACTGTATGTATCATAGATTGAGAGAAATGGACCAGTATGCTAGGATTGACCTAATATTTTAGGTAAATTTTTACTAAGTCAGCAGAGCAGAAAATATAGGTTAAAGGTCAAAATAAAGGCACCAACTCCTCTAGACCATTCTATGAAAAAACTTTATACCAAGTTTGATGATTGCATGTATCACAGATAGAGAGAAATGGACTTAAACACTAGGGTCGACATAATTTTTGACGTAAGATTTTACAAAGTCATTAGAGCATGAAAACTAGGTCAAAGGTCAAAATAAGTGCAAGGTTCCTCGAGATCATTCTAAGAAAAAACTTTATACCAGGTTTGATGATTGTAGGTATCATAGATTGAAAATAATGGACAGGAACGTTAGGGTCGACGTAATTGTGGACGGACGAACTGACTGACGGACGGACGGGCGAACGGATGGACTGACGGACGGACGGAAAAGTGAACTCCTATATCGCACCTTGCTAAAGCAAGTGCGACAAAAACCGTAACATACATGTACATATTTCAGTGTCAAAGTGGCAGTGTAGATTTGTTGAATTAAAATCTTAAAAAGTTCCTTCAAGAGCAGAGAATACATACACTAGAAGTAGAAGTATGGGCCAGACTACGTAGTTTCGGCTAATAAAGCCTCGTCAGTGACCCTGACAAAATCTGGTGACGAAACCAGAAAAGGCATACTATAATTTCTAAATTTTAATTGGGCAGTCGATTCAAAGAAAGACTGATTAGTTTCAAAAGGATCCAAATAATATAAAAGACGATGATCTAGAATAATAGTCTTAATCGATCTCAAATTTTAGATTTCTCAGAATCTATCCTCTGATCTCAAAGGATGTAATAAAATATATTCTGCACTATGGATGATGTACGGGGAGACGTTTTACGGCCGCCACACGGCACAACACCAGCTGCAGTGAGGTAAAATTAAAATCTTAAAAAGTTCCTTCAAGAGCAGAGAATACATACAGAAGTAGAAGTATGGGCTGAACCCTTGATTTTTGTGTTGACCATAGTTTACTTTTTGTTGACTCCAACAAACTTTAGGAAAAAACGATACATCGTTTTTTTTAAATGTAAGACAGTTTTCACACAAATTATTATCATAATTGTTTTTATCCTGATATTGTGTGTTTGTAATGATTAGAGGCTGTAATGAAATCTCTTACAGGTCAGAGACACAAGAAATAGGATACTTCACACTGCCGATATGAAAATAACAAAACAAGACTTTTCAACGAAAATAGTACCAACCCTTATAGCTCTACTGCAAGATCCGTGGTTCTTGTCAACAGACCTGGCCGCCCAGGAGGCAGTTGTGAAAATAAATGAGGTAAACTCTGACTTAAATGATTAAATGAACAATTCGTAGTTTTAACTGTATGGAGCAAATGTACTGCAGAAGACTCGCATTTTGGTAAGCGACAGGGATCCATTAAAAAGCGACAGGGGTCCATTAAAATGAATACGTTTATGTGTTTTACACCAAGAAATAACTCCAGCAGAATGGTTGTTTGCATATCACATTGCCCATAAAAGTCAGTATTTTATTTTGAGTTTTGAATGAAGCATTATCCAGGTCACTATATGCAAGACCATATGCTCGACTTGAAATTTTAATATATAGCAATCCCGAGGGCTAAAAACCTACACCTGAATTCTTTTTTACATCCTGTTCGAGTCGCAGCAGCTTGCTGCATACTACAGACAGCACACCTAACTCCAGGCAATAGACTTTATGATAGCTTACCTTCCAGGTGGCAGCGGCTGACTTTACTATAACAAAGGAAAACGAAGAAAAAGTTCTGAAGGATTTGGCTACAGAATTCCGATGCCTCGGTAAAGAGCTCGAAACGAAAATACATGATCTGCGAACGGAGTTGAACAGAGTGGCGACAAGTGTAGGTGAGGAAATGAAGACACACCAAGATAAACTAGAAAGAGAACTCCAGGACAGAGATAAAGACAAAGAAATGGTTTGTATTTTTTAAAATGGGTCTGAAGAAGAATGGTCTTCAAATAAAAACTAGGAGTAGTTGTTGTAAGGGGTTATGTCGGGATGATTTATGACATTTATTTGACATGGCATATTTTAATATAGCATTGCAGGTTTCAGCTCTGCGGAGCATATAATTAGAAAAATTATAACCAACATTACTCATATGTTCATTTTGATGTATATATATTCTTTGTTTCGAAGATAGTATTTTATTATATAACTTATAAATAAAGCAATTGTCATCGGTTCAGGGCTCATTTCAGCCCATCCAATATTTTGTTATATTCACTGGCCTGGGGTTTTCCCCATAGAATATTAGTTTCTAAATTTAGATCACATGCTGAAGCAACCAAGATAGACTGGTTTCATATTTTGTATATTTATGCACTATGCCTTAAACACTATATTGTAAAATGGGTCCCAGTAACTGTTGCACATAACAAACATGGCAGATGACACAGACGCTGAGAGCAAGCCTGGCTACAAAAAGAAGATTTGCAAGCCTAATTGAAAATGAACAACAATTTTGTTGTTGTTATATAATAAAACAATTGCCTCGGTCAATATTGGATATTTTCTGGTGAATATCACATCATATCCAATGCCTTCATAGTCAACAATTGTATTATATTGAATGTTTAACTAGGTCTAAGCCATGTTTGGTAATGAGACCGTTAACGCCAGAGTTATTTCTCTTGTTAATTGAACAGTTTATCATCTTCTAAGCACAGCAGAGCTGCATTGTAAGCGAGCATAACCAACGAGGAGCAGAAACGTGTTAGCACTAAAAGTATCATCTACGAACGTATGGGATGCCGTTTAACTATGTTTTGTGATATCGCTATTTAAAATTAGTGATATCACAAAATATGTGTCATTTAGTGATATCACAACATCAAACTAGCGATATAACAAAGATAAATAAGTGATATCACAAAATCGATTAAGTGACGTCACTAAAACACAGCTAATTTGTGAAATCACTTATTCAACTTTGTGATTTGTGATGTCATAAAGTTTATTAAGTGATATCACTAATTCTAATTTGTGATATCACTTATTTGATTTTGTGATATCACTATTTGATCGATTTAGTAATATCACAATTTGAATAAGTGATATCACAAAATGAAATTGGTGATGTCACAAAATAAACTGATATCACAATATCGAAATTGTGCTATCACAAAATATGCCGAGTTCGCAAACAGCCTAATGATTACTCCCTTTAAAACATGATAGTTACAATTAAATGATATCACACAATCTATGTTTTGATATCACAAAATATGTGCAATTAAGTGATATCACTAAATATAATAAGTTATTTCACTTAACTGAATATGTGATATCATAATATTGAATGAATTGAATGAACAAAACGTGAATTAGTGATATCATAGAATCGATTTAATGATATCACTAAATCGAAGTTGTTACTTTTATCGATTTAGTGATATCACATAATAATAAGCGATATCATTTAATAGTAAGTGATATCACTAGATCGATTTAGTGGTATCACAAATTCAATTTTTTGATATCACAAAAGGGGATTTATAGTTAAACAGCTATTCATACGAACGTACCTCTGATGAGAAAACTATTGATGATAAGCTGGTTTTATTGCAGCTGAGTTTACAGTATGTATCAAGGAAAATAAAGATAAACTTCCGCCGTTATAATGTTCACCTAGACTTCTCAAAAGACCATACAAAGGAAGTTTTGTTGCAATTCTTGTTTCTTCAGTAGGACTTACTTATATGAAATACAGATGCTAGCCTTATTGTTGTGAAGAGTCATGTAATAAAATTTTGTTTAAAAAATAAGAAAGTAATGACAGAAAAAGCAGTTTTCGACAATTTTCGACAATTAAAACTGGTGATGTTTTTGTTTTGTTTATTAAGAGCTCTAGGTAAATTTTCTTTGTTTGATTAATAATATGGCAAAGGCCAAAGCATACTGAAATTTCTCAATTTAATTGTGCAGTCAATTCCAAGAGTAACTAGTGTCGAAAAGGGTCCAAATAATATAAAAGACCAGGATCTAGAAAAAGAGTCTAAACCAATCTAAAATTTTAGATTTCTCAGAATATATCTTCAGTATACACTCTGGTCTGGCTAGAGACTGTGAGAAGCTTTCGCTTTTCTCTCAAATGGTATTTATATTTTTTTAATTTAGATTCAGCCCTACGTTATGCAAACAATTTTTGGTATTCACATTGATATTCACATTATGCTCCTAGTTGCTGATTTTTTTTTGTTTTTCTATCAGAGAGAATTTAAAAGAAAAATACAACACTTACAATATTGACACATTTAATTCCACTTCAAGGTATCTGAATGACCTCTTGAATATAGAAAATTATTAGCAATACTTTTTTGATGGTATGATTAATCAGTTATATCCTAATGAACTTAGGGAAAATAAGCCATATTTCGATGATGCCGAAGCCCCAGTTTGGATTTACATTTGTCTGTATCTAACGGTTATGTTTCTTCTAAGAGTTGTGATAAAGGTAATGAATTTGATTTTGATACTATTAATTTCTCATTTTATGACGGTGAAATTCCACGTTCTAGCTATTATGCTGTTTATATTTCTCAACTCATTTCTTTTGAACAGTGGCAACCCTCATTATTGCTTTAATGCTTGTAATAAACTTTGAGGTGACGTAGTGTATAAGTTCAAGAAAGGTTTTGGTAAAAATATTTTTTTTCTGTTCCGTTAGAAGTATAGTTAATCATTATATATCAATTGAGTACTACAGGAATGCTATTCGAAAGACTGCATGCATGGTCGTAACCAACTCACGGTTGACAAATTTTGCCGTCCTTTTAAATTGCACGACTGTGGGTCTGATCGCAGACGAAATGATAAATTCCGATTAAAAGAGCTATATTACATTGTTGGTCGGCGCAAGATTTATCATGGTCTTCGGTTGGGCTTATCGGGGAAAACACCAACATATGGTCGAATGATGTATTTTGTTGATTGTCTAAAATGTTAGAATACTCAGTATTATCAAAGTATCTCCAGGCTTTTTTTTACTTTATTCAGTCATATAAACAGATTTAAGGCAGCAGCTTACGGATTCTTAAAAGACAAACTAGCTCAAACGAATGCATCCACCGGGAAATCAAGTTGAACGTAATCGACAGAAGTTGGTAACTGTGACAAGTTTTAAATGCCTTGAGGCAGCTGTCGTAGATTACTTAAGACGGGAGGTTCTATCAAAGTATGAACAAGCCACTGCACCTGAAGACAGTTTGGATAGTATTACAACATTTCTCTTCGATCAGAGGCGAAACTGATGTGCTCCCTTGTCATATGTATATGTCTATCTGTCTGTTAATTGTGGTCCTTGACAGCAGAGCTACCTAAATTTATTAACATTACGTAACAGGACCACGTAACTAATGATGGTGTTCGCAGAAAGATGATCTGATTACATGCGTTTGCTGTGTTAACGTTAATAATAGTGATTTGCAATTCAAGGGAAAACATTAATAATGTCGTTATCCATAACAGTGTAACGTGACGTGACGTCATGTAACGTTATTAATTCTGGAAAATTTCATGAGATACCAGTGTTTTTAAAACTGCCATAACATTCTTAATAATCTAGATAACTTCAAACTGTTTTCACATTTGTGTTCTATAATGGCATGTGCAATCAGATAACACTTAACCTAAAAATCGATTTTTTATGTCATAAGGTCGATTTCTATCTGGACGGGCTCATATGTTACCAACATATTAAAGATATGCACATGCCTTTTTGAAGTAAAAAATGGGGCAGGGAATAAGGGGAGAAGAGGGGAAGTGGGGGACAGAGGAAGCAAGGGGCATCATTTGTGTCTTAATGACAGAATTTTCTGGTTTGATTTTGTTGTTATGGGACTATATATGCATGATATCTTTGAAAACGTCTTTGTAACAGGAAAATCAATTCGTATCTTTTAATACTTTTTACTACAAGACTGATTAGAATGAAATATGCCGGTTTGCACTGTCGAACATTACATTACCTAAGATTAGAATGAAACATGCCGGATTGCACTGTCGAACATTACATTACCTATGATTAGAATGAAATATGCCGGTTTGCACTGTCGAACATTACATAACCTTTCAAGGAAAAAAGGGTGTTTGGGGCAAAATTCATGTTTGATTAAAAAGAATATGATGTGGACGTCAATCTAGAGTTGTGTCGCTATGAATTCAGCTTTTCACCACATTGGCAGAAGTATCATGTACAAAGACACTTTCATGGTTTTCTTTTTTAAAGATTTGCAGCGTCCATCATGTGATGGAGCCAGTGGGCGAAACTAAAATTCCATGACATATGCAACAATGGATTTTTGACTGCCTGAATAACCGATAATTTATCTTGCATTAGCGCTAATGGGGGAACTAATATAAATTAACCAATAAAAACACTGTTTCTTGTTTAATCGTTAAGGCCCTAATGGCTTTTAAAAGAAAAAAAATATTTCAGCTTTCCTCGTCTTTGCTTTTTCATGATATTGAAATTTGATTTACGTGTTTACCGTGATGATTCATTGACGAGTTAGAGGGTTATCATGCGAACCGAACAACCAACTAAATGTTTTGTACCACTTCAGATACTGAGGGTGAGGTTGGGCCTGTAAAATCGATTTAAGAACCCCAGTAATTCATTACTGACCGTTCCAAGGCGGTAGTTCTGTTGTGGTTCTCTGTTGCCTGTTTTTGGTGTCAGAGTTTCTGTGATGTTTTACCTTATGTAGGTTCTTATTATTTTTGGTTCGGTTTGGGTTGCTGAGTGGCCACCTTTTGGGAACAAGCTGCTCACTCAGTTAGCCATATGTTCTCTGTATCTTGATTATTTGTAATCTTAGTTGTTTCCAACTATGGTTTGAGGGCTGGATTTGGATTTTGATTGTTTCAGTTCCTGGTCTTTGCATACTTTTTACTTTTAAAGAATAGTTTACCATCATTTTCTTTTTGTGTTAAATTGGTCATTTTCAGATCTGAAGAACACGTACCATAGCTCCTATTTGTTTCTATGGAAATGCCAGTGCTAAAATGATCTTTTCTGTGTTCAAGCAACGATTGTATGATTATAAGGAAGAATTATTTTAAGGCCCTTATGGAAATAAATGCATATTTTAATTCTGCGTAATTTGGCATAATTTTTGAAGATGTAAAATAAAAACATTTTGGTCTTTTTTTCAAATTTGTGCATCGACTGTCGTTAATTTCTCCATTATTTTACATCTTCCGACCGCGATTTTTTTTTCCCAATATCTGCAACCTGAGTCATTGCTGGAGATGAAGCACAGATCGCTTCTTATAGAATTTTAGAGACGACCGCTGGCTTCTTCACACGATGAACGCCGAAAAATCAAACAATAATTCTTAAAGAAAGAAAACCGTGAAAGTGTCTTTTTATGATACTGGTTTTGTCGCACTTGCTTTAGCAAGGTACGATATAGTCGTCCAGGTTTTCGTCCGTCCGTCCCGCAGTTCGCCCGTCTGTCCGTTCGTTCACAATTTACGTCGACCCTAGCAATTAACTCCATTCAAAAGCCTTATTCTCTTAAACCACTGCACGCACGATTTTCAAATTCCACATGCAACGTGACCAGGCTCTAGGGCTTCAGAACGGTAAAATTCAAGGTGGTCGAGAAACCAAGCTTGCCGCCGTTACTAAAAATAACAAAACCAATAAAATCAACTATTTCTTTAGAACTACGTGGTATATTTGGCTGAAATTTGGCATGACGCCTTAGTGGAACCTTGGTTTTCAGAATTATTAAACCGGAAAAAACATCTATTACGGAATAAGATCACATAGACCTTATGTCGACCCAGCATAATGTATGTCGACCCTAGCATTTTTAAAAGTCCATTCAAATGACTTACTCTGTGAAACCACTGCACCTATGGTTCTCAAATTTCACATGCAGCATGATCAGACTGCAGGGCTTCAGTTCGAATGCTGGAATTTAGCGGGTCGAGAATCCAAGAAGGGCGTTGTTATCAAAAATAGCAAAACAATTAAAATCAACTTTTTCTCCAGAACCAATTGGTATATAAGGTTGAAATTTTGCATGGAGCATTAAGGGGACCTGCGTTGTTAGAATTATCAAAACAAAAACAATCTGTAGTTAGGGCACAGTGACCTACTTTCTGTTTACGAGCCAAGTTTTGCTAAAATACAAAAAACTCAAGAAACGCTGAGCAGATTTTAGTCGAATTCAATAAGAATGATCGGCAAATGGAGTTCTTTCAACTTTTATTTATGTGACTGGGCAATCCAAGATGGCCGTCAGCTGCTATTACTAAAATACCAAAAACGTGAAAATGAAAATTCTCAAGAACCTCTGAATGAATTTGAACCAACTTTGTGTCCGATCCTTGCACGAAGTTATTTCAATTTTTCGCAAACTGACCATCCAAAATGGCTGCCTTTCACCGTTACTAAAAATACAAAAAAAGAATGAAACAGCCAATATCTCAGAACTACCAAATGGATTTTGACCAAATATGTCAAATTGATGCTTTCATAGATTTCTTGATATGAAGGAACAAAGCAGGTGCGACATAGCGTTCCGCGGGATCCTTGTAATATTTGCGCTTTATTTTAGACAGGCTCCATGCCGTTTTCGTGGTAATGTAGTGTAAAATAATCAAAATCTGGGTCAATAAGCTGATCATTACGTTAAACAGCCGCCATCGTGACGTGGCGTCAGTCGAACGTTACGTCGACCAATCAAGATATTCGTTTACCTTAGACATCGCTTGACGACAACGTCACATGATTAATTGCCCTTCATCGGTGTAATATGAAAATAGGCACTGCCAATAGGCGAGCGCATCGCTCTTTGCAATAAGAAGGTGGTATGATAAAACCCCTCTATGGCTGCTGCCATGTTAACTCTAAAGTTTCGGACAATTGGTCGAAGTGTAGACCCTGGTCTGACTACTCATTGTAAGATTCTGGATTCAATTTAAAATGCTTTGTTTTTCGTTCCAAATTTATAATAAAAGCATCACAAATCCACAGCGGCGAAGTCCGTCTACAAACTGGTGAGAAACTATCAGAAAACAGATTTCCCAATAGTAATCTATCCCCTCGGAAAACGGGCTATAATGTTTCAGTTACTTCTCTATGGCGCTTTATTTCCTTCAAAGCAAACGCTCAGCCTCCTTGCATTTGTGTGATCACAGGAGCGGTTAATGTTGACGTCATCTTGTTTTTCTCAAACGGAACGTTTGACGTCATTACATAACGACGTAAGGCTGTACGCCCTGTATTTCTTATTTTTTCGTTGATTTCTATTCGAACCAGTCTAATTATAACTTCCGTTTGGTGTCGTTACGAAGAAATTCCAATGAAAGTAAAGTATCTTACATGTAAAAATATGCATTACCAATCCTCTACCATAGAGCTCCCGCTTTTCGGAGCTTTACATTGCAAGCGCTACGCGCCTGCAAGCGAGTGCTCGCTATGAAGCTAGTTGAATTATGAGGTTTACCTAAGGGAAGTCAGTGGCAAGTGTAAATATATCATGCATCATTAGCAGATTTAACGGCGTAAACAGTCAAACAAATGCAAAAGCAATCGCAGTTTTCTTCGAACTAGTTGACGTCGCGAATCCGTTGTGACATAAATCGGTTACTTTAATTAACCAATCGAACGGTGTTATCACGGCCAACGCCAGTGCGTAGCCAATCATCTTCAGAGATCGTTTCTTTAGACACCGCCTGATAACATTCGCGCAGGTGAAGTTCTAAAGTGACATGATAGCACATCATGTTATCACACCCTTGTTATCAGATGAATTTTGCAGCAGAAGCATGATAGAAAGCAATAACTTATCCTGTCTCATCTCCTGTCGGCACCTAGATACAGAAGGCCGGTTGTTCAGATCTATATTAAAGATAGCCCAAATGTTAGCCATGCATTTTCTGTGAGCTAAACTCGACGGGATCTTAAACTAGGTTTGAAGAATCGACCCCGAATGTTTGCATGCTACAGAAAGTAAAGAAAACAGACAGAAATACTTACTCAGAAACCCGCCATTCTTAGAAGCACCATGCCTTTAGCATTTATCCTTTACTTTCCGTCTTAGCATGGTCATTTCCGCAGGTTTTCTTCTAACACCCTTTATTGTTTTTGCGTAGCCCATATTACACGGAATTCTTCATCAAAATAATACTTATGTATTAATATAATACATTTAGACAATTACTGAAGTACATACGGACATTAATAAGTCCGAAAACTGAGTCATATCATTTTATCATAATGGATGACATTTGTGCAAGCATCCCGCTTCAAACATTGTATGTTGAATTATAATTGGACCACGTGCTGCAAGATAAATCTATATAGCACACACTGAACTATAACAAACTATAATAATGATGAAAGACATCCCGATTACAGCTTTTTTTACGCAAAGCGGTGTTAATCCCTTTGTTTACAAAATGAAATCTGATCTTTTCCTGTGCGGAGGTTGGCTTAATTTTGTGCTCCCTTAAGAAAACATACTTTAAGCTTTACCCCCTTGAATGTGTACAAATCACTGGAGTAGAAAAGGATACACAGCCCGTACAGATATTAACCTCCCTTAACTTTGTATCATAATACACATTTTATTTTCAGCTGGAGAAACGTGTTCAAATCCTAGAACAGAAAGTAAAAGACGATGCAGACATGGTCACAAAGCTCGGCACAGATATTAACCAGCCTTACATTTTATTTTCAGTTGGAGAAACGTGTTCAATCCCTGGAACAGAAAGTGAAAGATGATGCAGAACTGGTCACCAAGCTCGGTACATATATTAACACAATCAAAACCTCTATTGAAGGAGCTTGTCAAGACATTGATCAACTGACATCAAAAATGAGGCTGGTAGAAGTGACGTGTGAACATGAACACGAGCAATTAAAACGGAATCAGGCAGAATTGGCAGCGGACATCGAAGACCTTAAGAATAAGAAAATAAAAACTTCATCAATGTCAGAGGAAGGTACGTTCTTTCTTTTGTTTAAGAATTTCTAGCACATCCATGTACGCTTGTAATTGTTTGCTGCACCAGTTTACTTTCGAGGTGGAGTCATGTTTCAAACGAGCAAATGGACGACAGGTAAGTTTATAGTCGTGTTTTTAAAGACTCAGACTTACGGCTTTCAGTTGTTGGCATGTCATTTGCTTGGTTTAAATATATTAATTCATCTTATCCAGTTAACATACATATAAACATACATTACCAAGTAAGATATCAGTTCAAATTTTGGGATAATTAAAATCTTAAAAAGTTCCTTCAAGAGCAGAGAATACATACAGAAGTAGGAACATGGGCCAGACTACGTAGTTTCGACTAATAAAGCCTCGTCAGTGACCCTGACAATATCTGGTGACGAAACCAGAAAAAAGCATACTGTAATTTCTAAGTTTAATTGGACAGTCGATTCAAAGACTGATTAATTTCAAAAGGATCCAAATAATATAAAAGACGATGATCTAGAATGATAGTCTAAATCGGTCTAAAATTTTAGATTTCTCAGAATCTATCCTCTGATCTCAAAGGATGTAAATAAAATATAATCTGCACTATGGATGATGTACTGGGAGACGTTTTACGGCCGCCACACGGCACAACACCAGCTGCAGTGAGGTAAAATTAAAATCTTAAAAAGTTCCTTCAAGAGCAGAGAATGAAAGCTTTATGCTTATCGAGTTCTTCTCCCTGACATGAAATATTTGTTCAAATTATGGCAAATATCTGTTTCTCGTAGAAGATATGTTGATATAGAAACTAAATTGAAACTGACTTCAGTGTTAGAAAGAAGAAGTACACAGGAGATGACTTACATATAAGCGTTACGCTTACTGTCAGATCCTGTTTTGATTCACTGTATTGTGTTTATCTAGGTACAAAAATTTTGAATAAAATATTGTTTAAACCAGATGTACACATAACAACCTGGTTGAGAACAGAGGGATACATATGCTAGCCTAAACTCTAAACTCATATAATATAATAAAATAAATAAGTGGTTATAAAGTGACATGCAACTCCGAAAATGATAAAAGAGTAACAGGATTGTTAGCGCGTGAAATGTTTGCCAGATAAGAGTGACAAATTATCGTTTGCTTGGTGCATATACAAGTAAAATTTTTGCACCTTCTTGTCTTTGAGTCGGCAAGACGTACAGCCTGTAACATAAGCTCTGAAGAGCTTTTGAATCGACTATCACCTCAGTTTTAAAACTGACCCAAGGCAACTCACCCCGGGAAAAATTATTAAGACAACTCGCCGAAGGTTTTAAAACTGGTCCAAGACAACTCGCCCAGGAGCAGAAGACCCTATATCAAACAAGCAGAAAATTGTGGCGTATAGGCCTTCGTTAAAATAATAATATTAATATACTTTTTGTTTCGTTGAATTAAGTACCCCCGCCAGAGGTGAGGGGGACATATTGGTTTCAGTGCGATGCTTCGGCGTCGGCGTGACAATTTGTATCCTGTATATTTCTTAAACCAGTGGGTGATATTTTACCAAAATGGCGTGGAAACATCATTGGGACAAGCCAGTGAGCTGATTGAATTTTGGTGAGTTTGACCTAATTTTCAAGGGCACAGGAGGTCTTAGACTTTTAAATTTCATGTGTCGGCGTCGGCGTGACAATTTCTTTTACCCACGATATCTCTTGTACTAATTGGTGGAATTTCACCAAACATTCATAGATATATCATTGGGACAAGTTTAAGAGCTGATTAGATTCTGGTGACCTTGACCCTGATTTCAAGGTCACTGGAGGACTCAGGTGATAATTTATTGTACCCTGGATATCTCCTGAACCAATAAATGGACGGTGACCAAACTTGTATGGATACATCATTGGGACATGTTTAAGAGCTGATTAGATTTTGGAATTTCACCTAACTTGCATGGTAGAGGGGCGCCGTAGTCGAGTAGTTAGAGTGGCTCGGCTATTGTGCAGAAAGTCACCGTAAGGTCGTGAGTTCGCGGCTCACTGTTGCCATACGATGACTGGAAAACTCTCTCTGTCAACCCAGCGGTAAATGGGTACCTTTTTCGAATCAGGGAAGGATAAGGCAGCGAAAGGAGAGGGATGGGCTCCGCCTTTCATCAGCTGTGCCCAAGAAACAGTGGGTCTCTAACCCCCACTGCCCCTACGGCTATTAGGCTATGGGAAACCTTCACCTTTTTTTTTACCTTTTAGATTTTGGTGACCTTGACCTTTTTTCAAGGTCACTGGAGAACTTAGATGACAGTATCTTGTACCAATGATATCTCCTGAGCCAATGGATGGAATGTAACTAAACTTGCATGGATACATCACAGAGACATATTTAAGGGATGATTAGATTTTGGGTGCCTTGACCTAATTTTAAGGTCACTGGACCTTGAAAATACCTAATTTTAAGGTCACTGGACCTTGAAAATAACTCGATAATTTCTGATACCCACAATATCTCATTAACCAACAGATGGAATTTCACCTAACTGGCATGGATACAATTGGGAACAGCTTAAGGAGGCCGACTCTAATTTTTTTTTGAGATACCTGAGCTAGAGAATTTCCTTATATTATAACAGTGTAACAATCAAGGACTTGACTTTAGATAAAAGTAATAAAAACACCATGTCACCGGCACTGGTGACGAATGGGGGTCGATCCAAAAGTAACACCATTTTTACACTTTTTTGCATTGAGTGTAATGGGAAATTGCTAAAATCTGACACAAATGTGAAAATTAAAATAACTTCTGTGCTAGAGATTTTGGTGTCACATAGATATGTAACGTATTTACATAACATCTGTGGAAACATGAAATAAAAACAGGGGGTCATCGGGCATATAAGATAATGAGGGTCGTTTCAAAAGTAGGAATTAGGGGCAAAACACCATTATTTTATCAAGATTGCAAGCATTTAAAAACATTTTCGCTAGATATGATAGTGTCACTAACAGAGGCGCTGTATCAATAAAGGATCTTCAAAAATATGAACTGAAAACAGGGCATCAGCGTTCATATAAGAAAATTGGGGTCGTTTCAAAAGTAAGTTTCAAATGCAAAACGCCATTTTTGGTCAATATCACGAAATATAAAGTAACTTCTGTGCAAGATTTGATGGTTTCATTAAGGCAGGCAGTGTATCTTTATATGATCTCCGAAAACAGGAAATAAAAATAGGGCTCATTGTTCATATAAGGAAATGAGGGTCATTCCAAAAGTAAGCATTACATGCAAAACACCATTTTTGTCAAGATCACAAATATAAGGATAAGTTCTGTGCTAGATTTGATGGTGTCACTTAAATAGGCGGTGTATCTACACATGATCTAAGAAAACAGAAAGTAAAAATAGGGGTCATCATTCATATATGGAAACGGGGGTCGTTTCAAAAGTTAGCATTACATTTTTTTTCTGAAAAACCTGTGCCACAGAATATCTTTATATTTAACTATGTATCAATCAATGATTTAACTTTAGATAAAAGTAATAAAAATATTATGTCTCCGGCACTGGTGACTAATGGGGGTCGATCCAAAAGTAATAACGTTTTTACGCATTTTTTGCATTGAGTGTAATGCAAAATCGCTTAAATTTGACACATCTGCGAAAACCGAAATAACTTCTGTGCCAGAAATTTGGTGTCACTGAGATATGTCATGTATCTACATAAGATCTGCAAAAAATGAAATATAAACAGGGGGTTACCGTTCATATAAGAAAGTGGGGACGTTCAAAAGTAGGAATTAGAAGCAAAACATTTTTTGTTCGAGATTATAAACATTTTATTTTTTTTATTTTTGCTAGATATGATAGTGGCACTATCATAGACTATGTATCTATATATGATTTGCAATAATATAAATTACAAACAGATAATCAGCAGTCATATAAAAAGTGGTGTCATTTCAAAAGTAAGTATAACATGAAAAACATTTATATCAAGATCGAAAACATTGAAATAAATTGTGTGCCAGATTTGATGGTGTCACTAAGTTATGCGGTGTATCTACATATGATCTGTGTAAACAAGAAATAAATATAGGGGTCATCGTTCATATAAGGAATCGAGGATCGTTTCGAAAGTTAGCATTACATGTACATGCAAAACACTATTTTTGTCAACATCTCCAACATTAAAGTAACTTCTGTGCTGATTTGATAGTTTTACTATTAGAGGTGATGAACTATTTATGATCTACAAAAACATGAAATAAAAACAGGCTATAGCGAAAGTTTCATGATTTGAACATGTTCAAAAATATTTAAAACATGTTTAAACATGTTATTTGGACATGTTTGAGCATGTTTTGACAGTGTTATGAGCATGTTAGGAAATGTTTAAACAAGTGTGTTAAATGGCACCATGGTCAAACATGATCAGATATTAACTGTGTTCTGTCGTGCTTGACAATCATATAAATACAATAATTAAACATGTTGAAACATGTTCTTGAAAATGTGTTCAACATCATTCGGACATGCATAATCATGTCTAAACATGTAAGAGTGTGGCATGTAATATGTTCAAACATATTAAATGCACCAACCTGCATACAACATGTTCAAACATGTTACATGTACCAATGTGCCTGGCATTTAACATGTTCAAACATGTTACATGAATCAATGTCAAAGAAAGTTCAAGGAAAAAAATTCTCCAACATTTCACTGAAATTTCATTAATTTTTTATTCCTGAAATTCCATTGATATTTCTATGAAATTCCACTGAAATATTAATGACAATTAAGAATAAACAACATTCATAGTTATATATCATAATGAATGCCAATTGCTCAACCTCTGTGCAAAATAACCATGCTACCTTTTCATTATGGTGACATGCCACCCTTTTACCCCACCCATTTCAAAATATTGTCTTACATTTGCTTGAAAAAAAACACACACACACAAAAAAAACCCCAAAAAAACACGAAAGTACTAATTTCTAATGTATCCTTTTTCTATTACAGGACATACTAACATCAGTTAACCCAAACATACCTCCTACAGATATCTGTTGCCTTTGGAAAAGTGCATAACAGTCACCATTATTGCTCCATTTCAGCACAACCCCAGCAAAAGTTTTACTTTAAACCCTTAGAAATTGTGGCTTCAGGTGTTCTCACTATGTCAACTAACTTCCTATCATGTTTGCCATGTAGAAGTTGCTTCACAATTAATTTTTTACCACAGCCTTCCAATTCCCTCCATGTCTGGCAACCATGTTTTTTCCCATCATCCATCTGGTTATGACATCATCAAGTGTCACATGATGTTCAAACACGTTACATGCACAAATATATCATGTTTGAACATGTTTGGCCATGCATCTATTCACATATTGTGAGGGTAGGAGCATTTGCTCTGACATAACAAGCAAATGCTTGTTTTCCAACAGTGTTTTCCAAATTATCCAACAATGCTTGTTTGTCTTCTAGATATTCCTCTTATTTGTTACAACCTTGTAATCTAAAATGCCATGGGGTAAAGGATTAACAGAACATTGTCAGACATGTTTGAACATGAATAAGAACCTTCTGATGCAGCAGTAAATGTTAAAAATCAACCATAAATCCATCAGATTAAATCATGTTTGAATATGTTTGATTTTCATTAAGCATAATTTTGAAAAACAAAGTAATAACTGGCATCTTTGTATTGTACTTCCAACTTTTACAATGAATTGCAGAATTTATCATTGTCTTTTAAGTGCAGAAGGCTAATTTACTGAATTTGATGATCAAACATGTTCTTTTAACATGATCAGCTTACATGATCCAAGTTGTAGAAAACATGTTTTAACATGTTTCAACATCAACCATGCTCTAATGATCGCTAGCGGGGTCAGCTTTCATATAAGTAAGTGGGGTATATCTAAATAAAAGCATCGCAAATGACTGTGTGATGCCCCACTACTGCAAACCTATTTCACTCCTTGACTTTTTGCTGATTGTTTTTATTATGGCTGGAGCAGCCAACCCCATGGAACAAAATTTTTGTCATAAGAAGACATTTAAATTTCTCTGATCACTTGATGTAGCTTCTGAAAAATCCCTGTTCACTCTGACCACATACATTTTAGTGATTCTATAAATGTATGTGGCCACACCGCATGGGCAGACCCTTAGGGTCAAATTTTGATCATCACAAGACGCTTTCATTTCTCCTATCATAAGCTACAAGTTTCAGAAAAATCTATCTAAATTATGATTTTATACAGATTTTATCATCATTTTATGTAGGTATAAAGCCCGGGGTCAGGGGCAGATAACTCAGATGGGGTAAATTTTGAGTGTCACAGAATGCTTTTGTTCCTGTTATCATTTGCTGTAACTTTCAGAAAAAAAAAACATTTCAAATTCTGATTTTATCTTGATTTTTCATGATGTTACACATGTATAGAACCCGAGGGGCAGGGGCAGGTAACCTCTGAGGACAAAATTTCTATGGTAACACAAAGCTGTTGTTGCTTTGATCATCTTTGTGAAGTTTCACCATAATATTCCACACAGTAATGGAAGTAGAGGCAAAAAAAAAATTGTTTTTTGTACATTGACAAGTGCCATAACTCTGTCAGAAATGATCGAAGTTAGCCCATTAACAATCCCAAGTGAGACAACCTTGGTATAAATGCATATGCAAAATTTGAAGAAAAAAATCTGTTCATAAATACTTAAGTGATCGAACAGAAACGACATGCGGATGGATGGACGGACGGATGGACGGATGCACTACGGATGGACAGACAGACAGACAGCCAACGTGAAAACAAAATACCCTGCCACTGACGTGTGGCGGGGTATGAAAAAAAAAATAACATGCAGGACACAATTTATTTGTCAAGATCTCCAACATTAAAGTAACTTCTGTGCTATATAATTCTATGATGGTTAGGTGATCTTACTACGTATTATGTTCTGCGAAAACAGAAAATTCTTAAATAATTTCAGTCCGGAGCTGGACTAGTTTCTATACAAACTTTACTCTAGGGACCCAAGAACTAGTGCTGGACAGCCATCAGGGGTTTGAGTCATTCAAAGTCTACTGTTTAGACCTGAGAACAATTCTTTTTCCCCCAGAGAAACAAATTGCCAGCATCACAAAAAAACTGTATTTGAATTCCTTCAATAAACTACAGGAGCGGCTGTAGTGTAGTGGATAACACTCTGGACTACCAATCCAGGGGTTGCAAGATCGATCCCCCATTTCTCCGGTCTTTTGGATGAGACTTTAAACCGAGGTCCCGTCTTCATATGACCTCTGTGTTGGTGAGACGTTAAACCCGAGCTCACTCACTCAATGAGCTACAACACTATTAAAACCCCCAAAATTCTCCCTAACTTGAGCCCTAATTACCATCTTTCTACAATTTATCCTAACACCCCAAAAATTGCCCCCACTACATTTAGCTCTATCTACCATATTTATCATCAACACTAGGACATTATACACACCTAAATCCATATCTTACCCTACTAAGCATTCTGTTACCACATCTGTGGTGTGTAAAGGAATACTAACTATCCTGCTTCTTCCAAAATATTTAGACACCAATGAAATCTTTGTATGGTTTATCACTTGCACTAAGGTCCTTGACCCAATAAAAATCACCAGCTGCATCTATCAGACTATAATTATAATTTTCTTATGTTTGTGCTTTATATTATCTCTCTCTTGGCAATTGGGGTTGTTGCAGTAGGGCGATGGTGCTGGGTATCCTTCAGTGCCGGGCCATCCTCCTAATTTGGAGAACCTACAGTGCTTGAGGTAGGTGTGGGTTGGGGTTGTTTGGACATTTTTTCTCTTGCCTTTCTTCTCTCTTTCCTTTCTCCCTCTCTCTGGGAAGACAGCTTGATATAGATTGAAATACTGTCTGAAAGAGCCATTAAACCAAAAACAACAAACCAACCAAATTTTGGCAATAGGGGAAAATTTAATATGTTTCTGACTACCTTAATCGCACACTAGATCCAATATACTTGAATACTAACTACATATTGTATGAAGATTCAACATCCATGCTTCATTACCATAAGCAAAACAAATTATTCCCTCAAACCAATAGCTCACAATTAGAATTCTGCTTTGGTCATGCCACACTATCCTTTCTCATATAGACACACTAGAGGGCAAAATCTAACCTATACCATACAACCTTAATTCAACATAAGGATCAAAACAAATGATCACCAAATAAACCATAGTAAGGTTTAGAACATATACCACAATCCCAGACCATTAGAGAATCTTTCTCTCTAAATATTAGCTTCTAATCAGGATTCCACTAGGGTCCTGTTGCAATTCTTCTTCTACAGACACTAGGGTAACATTTTATCTGTATCAGGCAACCTTAATCATACACGAGGACTAAAATATTTAGACGCTAGATAAACCATTATAAGGTTCAGAAAATATATCACTTTTCTACTCATAAAAATCATCTCCATCCCCACCTATCAGCCTGTACTCCAAATTCCACTACAGTCCTAGGGTAAAATTTCATCTGTATCAGGCAACCTTAATCATGCATGAGGACTAAAATATTTGGACACTAACTAAACCATAATAAGGTTAAGAACATATACCACTATTCTACGCATAAAAATCATCTCCATCCCCACCTATCAGCCTGTACTCGTAATTCCACAACGGTCCTGCTATCAGCATAATTATAACACTTCTCCACAGAATTTCACTAGCGGCAAGGCACCTTAATCATATTTAGGGTGTCAGAGCGCAAAGCCCAAGTCAGAACTTTATTTGAGCCTCATTCATGGCTAACTGTGAGCTACTAAAATCCATCTAGTTCCACCGGCATTGCCTCCAGGTGCCTTTGGTGCCTGGCATCATTAAAAACCAACAGATATATCACCTGTTCTCAGAGTAGGCGCGCATTAAGTTTATAAAAACGTGAAATTAATTTTTTGGGGGAAATGCAAATTTTCTTTATTTCATGCATCATAATATATCTTAAGAATCATATGTCAAAATATCTGCATTCAGAGTGGATTCTGTAATTAGCTTCCAGCCTCTCCAAAGGCCAGGGGATACACGAAAGGAGTAAATATTAGGTCTACCCCTTCGTTAGTAAAACTGCAAATAATGTACACGAGAAAGTGTTAAAAGTAATGTTTGAGAAACATTTTAGCACATTAAAATGTTGTTCAAAGTAAAACAGTCGATACTACTAAACTAACAAATCCGAAACGATTAGAATGTTAAAAAGTACATGTACTCATGCATTAGTTGACTCTAAACAGGCACAAAGCATTGACTTCCTTTTTCGTCAGAGCAAAACGAAAGAGACTCTAGTGAATATTTTTATATCAACGGGTTGCAGACCAATGCGTGTGAAATTAGCAAGGAAAGAAATAAGATAATAGAAAAAAGTAACAGCTGTAGAATAAATTTACTTGAGTAACGTAGCTTACATAACAAGAAAGTATAACAAGCATATAAAAGATATAAAAATCTAAACATCAATAACATTAAAAATGTATTTTATTCTTACTGAGAATAATATCCCTTAGCAAAAAGAAATGCATTTAATATCTATTCAGTTTCCATTTCTTTCTAACCATTAATTTTTCATTCATTCATCATTTCATTGCAAGGCTTAGCAATGGAAAGTTTCCATAGAAGGCAATTAGTCTTAATCATTGAACTTCCATTGGATCACCCTTATTGCAGCATTGGACCACCATTGAAAATGGACGAAATATGCAAATTAGGCTGCTATTGAAATGACATCATGGAAATGGTGAAACAATAATTTCCATTTTGCATGGAAACATTGAAATGACATCATAAAAATGGTTGGAACATTAGTTAAAATGGTTTGCTACCATTTAAATGATGCAGTTATAGTGATGAAATAATACTTTTCTCATGGCATGATCATGTGCTATATTCTAATAAAATATATCTTCTGTAAGTAACTCAGACAAGCCTGCAAATTCGCACAATCTGTAAAGTGTCCTTGTTGTGCGCTCTGTGTAAAAATTAGACTCCAAAAGTCCTTCATGAAGGTACTAACAAAGACCCTGAACCGTTGCTATATGCAGCATAAAGTATATTTTCCAGAAGCACTGACATAAACCTTAAAATTTGGTAAATATGTACCAGAAGAATTCTGTTGCTTCAAGCACCATTTCTTGTCTCTTCATTAAAAAAAATAATAAAAAAAAACATAAATAGTTCAACTATCTGGAACAGATAGATCAGAAAATAGTGCAGACCCAGATCAGGTTGCTCGTAAATGAACAATCTGATCAGGGTTTACACTGTCTGCCATTCCATCTTCACCTTGAAATCCAAACTGTTCCATATTTAAGACAGCTATGGTAATTATTTTAAGTGTCCGATTTTTATCATTTTTACAGAGTAATAATCATTTATGGTTACACTAATCTTTTAATTAGTGGACCAAGCAGTATTAAAACAAGGTGCCCTTAAATATTCTGATCTTTACAAAGTATTTGTACAAATGTATTAGTTTGCTGGGGCAGTCTGATCTGGTTTTGCACTGCACTGCCAGTCTGATCAGATTCTACACTATTTGTTTGGGAAGCAGTCTGTTCAGAGTCTATAATGTTTGCTCATGGCAGCCTTAATATCGTATTCCTTTCTAGTACAAACAAATAAAAATGATGCATTAAGAATGTCAGATGTAATTTGCAGGGTACCTAGTAATAGATAACAACGCATGATTTATGTTAGCACTAGCAGACCCGCTTTCCATTTGAAGAGTCAGAAGGCCCAGATCAGTAGTCTAACCAGCATGTCAAAGTTTTGCTTGGGCAGCCTGATCCAAGTCTGCAGTGGTGTACACTGTCTGCTTGGGGACAGCCTGAGCATGGTTTACAATGTTTGCTAGTGACAGTCTGATCAGGGTCTATACTGACAGTCAGATCTGGCTCTACACAGTTTCTGTTGCCCAGCAGTCATATCAGAGTTTATACTGTTTGCTGGGACAATGCTACACTATTTGTTCTGGCAGTCTGGTCAGGGTCTGCACACATTGCTCTTTGCTGTCTGGTTGCTATGGCATATCTACCTTAATAATGATAAGCTCTAATTAATTGAGTCACAACACAAGAAAAGAAGTCTGATGTCACATGCAAACAACAGATACTACATATAAGACCATCCTGCACTTAAATGCAGATGTGCAGACTGATCAGAGCTACTGCCTTTTTCTATATGTATTCTTCCTGCATAGTATTTTTTTAGATGATAACTATGCATACAAGCTAAAAAAACAACAACAGACCTTATAGTAACTGGTCCATTTTCACCGGGATTTTAGGCTATTATATTTTATTGGAAGAACCCTATGGTAAGAATTCTAACTATTGGGACAGACAGGGCTGAGCAGAAGGTGCAGGCCCTGATCAGTCTCACCAGGAATTATACTGCTTTCCATTCCATTTGCATCTTCTGAACACATATCACTGCTTTGTAAGCCCAAAATGTCCGAATTTTAGGACAATTTTGGTAATTATTCTAGGTGTCCGAATTTTCAGACTTTTTTCATTATGTTTTTAAAAATTAAAACCTAAAACTCTGGCACTCATAAGTTTCCCAATGTCATTACTGTTTTAAATCATTGGTTCAATGAATGAATAAAAGATACATCATTAGAGATGGCAACCTGGGTGAATAATTACACATCAGAAATATGTTACAGTGAATCTGACATTAGCCAAAAAGTAAAACATGCAAATTTTAACTATAGAAACCTACTTTGCTGTAATTTTTTTGTATTAATTCACATACTGTGCAAGATCCATTTATTTGTTGTCCACAATATATTCCAAAACCTCAAAACATTATTAAAACTTTATGAAAGAAAGTTTGGTTAAAAACATACAACTGTTTTAAAACTTAGCTAAATAATTGCGCCAGAATTTAAAACTAACTCTGGTGTACTGAGAGGCTGACAGGAAATTACTGATATATAGTTATTGCTATAGAAACCACATTCTTTCTCTAGCCCCAAACCTTGATAATTACCATTTAAGGCCCATTTCCCTGTCAATCAAATTCAATAGAAAATAAATGGTTCAAATAATATCATTTTGTCATGGTAGACATTTCTGTTTAAAGCTAGAAAATAGAAAACCAATGGATAAAAAAATGGCATAGTTGTATAAAATCCCCATTTTTTACTATTTTCTGCGAAAATGGAAATATAATAGCCTATTTGCAATGGTTTTAAGGAACAGGAATGAAATTTAACTTGTTATTAAAGAGTGTAACAATGGAAAATGGTGAAACCATGGTGAACTAATAGCAAATCAATGTAAAAATCCATTTCATTTTGCTAAGGGATAACTTGTTATTAACAATTTTTGAAACTGCGTAACCAATTTCATTAACTCAAAAACATAAAATTATATCACAGAAAGGGAACTAGTACTGATTCGTATATTGATAGAAGCAAATATATCAGTGTCACTGTCAACAGCGTTAGCCTTTTTTGCAAAAGTTACATATACTCTTTTTAGTGACTTTGTATAACATTTTTTTCTATCATTGTAAATACTTTGTATACTACAAGACTACAGTGGATCTGTAGGATACGCTATCAAAATTAAATGAACAAGCCTGCTGTAATTTTCAGGTGATCCCACCCACTATTCTTTGTAGTGAAGTTAGACCTTTAATTCATATGCATAGGTTACCATAGTTTATACCAAGTGTAGAAGGAACTGTAGACCAATTTGATATCTGTCCATTATATATTGGTAACATTACTTACACATCAAATGACTAGGCAATAAAGAAGGTCATATGAAAGACGGAATTAAATGATTCGAGAATAATTATATGTTTGAGAAAATTTGAAGTTTCTGTTGAAAGGATTTTATTTTTCAGTGCCATTGAAAATTATCAGAACATTGCCATGCTCAGATTATCAGATACCAATGACGTCTTAGATATTTTACCACAGCGCCTATGGAATAACTCAGTGTTGTGCGTCTGCTAGAATACTGGTGTTTTCTCGAAGCGCTGATCTGGCATACTCAACTGAACTCCTTAAAAGTTTATGCCACAATGCTGCCCTATCAACAGAATCAAATGCCTTTTTATAATCAATGAAGGCACAAAATAATTTCTTTTTCTTAAACAGAAATAAATCAATAAGACATTTCAGGTTAAATAAATGATCATTAGTACCATATGTCTTTCTAAAACCTGCCTGCTCTTCACCCAAAATACCGTAAGATTCCAAAAAACCATTTAATCGTGTGTTTAGAATAGATGTAAACAACTTACCCATACAACTTAAAATTGTGATACCCCGATAATTATCTGGGTTCTCCCTACTCCCTTTTTTCTTAAAAATTGGAACAATAAAACCTTTTGTCCAGGCTTCTGGAACACGACCAGTATCAAGTACAATGTTAAACAGCCGAACGTAAATCTGCATAAAAACAGACTCTGAAGCTTTGATAAACTCATTACGTATAGCATGATCGGCACATGCTTTATGATTCTTAAGGCCCTTAATGGCCTGCTTGATTTCAAGTTCAGAAATTCTTCTGTTTAACTCTGCATTGCACTGAGAGACCTGTTCCATAGAAATATCAGGATATTCAGATTCTTGCTCTTGGTTAAGACCTTTAAAATGTTCATAAAAAGCATCAACAGAAACATCGTTCAGAACTTTCTTAGAGTCACAACTTCTATTAATAATAGACCAATATGCTTTGGGGTTTGTAGTCTGTAAATCTCTTAATTTTTTAATAACATTATTTTGATAAGATTTAAACTGCTTGTTAATAGCTCTTTTGTAAGCTCTACTGGCATTCACCATATTCAATCTACTTTCAGCTGATTTCTGACGCCTATTGTAATTCTTTGAACGATGATATTCCTTTCTAAGCATCTTACACTCATTGTTATACCAAGGTTTTCTTGCAGCGCCATCAACGTTGTTGCGATCAACAACGTCAATAATGTTGCCAGAAATCTCAGCAGCATTGTACAAAATCTTATTACATCTTTCAACTAAAGTATCAACACTAATATTACCATCATTATTTTTCATAAATACATCCATAGAAGTGCACACTTCCCCGACCTCAGCCATATCAATGCTTTCAGCAAATGCAGTATGACTATCATTTTTCCCAATATTTTTTTTGCGTACCCCCTCAGTAGCATTACTTTTGGTAATCTCATTACGGTCCATACTATCTTCACTAAAACCTTTAACGTTCGACCGGAAGTTGAAAAATAAGCCGTGATGCAATCGTAACACTTCGGTCAATTCCATAGGCGAGGATGTCCGATTGCTGCGACGTTGACGGGTTACCGTAAAAAAAAATTCTACATCGACATAGAACAGAATAGAATATACGGACCTTCATAAGAGCTACAGCGATGCTCGCCAATAGGCAGTGCCTATTTTCATATTAGGCATATTGGGGTGGGGGGAGGGAATGTCAGAATTTTTCTATTTTTTCTTAACGCTAAGTCTTCATTTTCAAAGAGCGTCTCAGTTTCACTCATACATAAAATAAGTTATATGGTGAGTGTGGAGGGTAGCTTGGATGGGGGACGGGGGTTTGGGGGGGTCATACGTGCAAAAGCAACGCGCGTGAGACAAGCTCACCCGCGCGGACGCGCGAAGCGCGTCCGTGCTGCTGCACGCCTATAGATAACATGCATCATTAAAAAAGCTACTTCCACATAGAGCAAATCCAACACCTTCCAGCTTAAAACTTTTGGACAAATATGGCTGCGCCCGCAAGCTGTTTACATTTGATTTGTCCCGTTTCTGTAATGCAAGGTAACACTGAGCCGAGAACCATGCTCGATCACATGCCCTTCCTTGACGAAGTCCCGCTTCTGAGAGAGTGACCAAAAAAGTTTTCTTTAACATTTATTTCTTTTTGTTCTATTTTTAAAGGCGGTCAATCCAACTTAGAAGTCCAAATAAGTAAACGGTAACTGATTTAGCTGTGTATCAGCAAAAAGATAAATAAACAAACAAAAGGGGACACTACGTCATAAATCACATGCCATTAATATCGTGCGTGGATTCGATTGGATATGATGGCCGCCGTCGTTAGAATTGACCTCGATATTTCGGAAAAGCGACTATTTTAAAGACAACATGGTCAATTAGAATACGAAGGACACGGAAATTCGTGAATAGAACCAAATACCTCGATGTGCAATGACTTCCATGCAGAGCAAGAACCTTTAGCCATTCAAATGTCATCCAGTATCTATAGTTGTGAATTATCCAAAGCTTGGTAGCGATACATCTACATTTTCCTTTAAAAACTTGCTTCACTTTCCCGTTGGCATCGTCAAAGTATGTTTACAGACACAGCATTGACCATTGTTTTGAAGTATGTCACGACATGATGACGTCATAAGACAACGCGCGCAACGCACCATCATCTAAGGACTTTTCATAAAACTGATGGCCCGATTTGACAATCTGTTCAATTTGACAAGCCCGTGGATATCGTATGATGTTGATGTATTTGTGAGTTTGGAGTCTCATGTTACAGTGATAATAGATATGGCATCAAGCATTTATGCCATTTTGAAGGAAACTATGTTTCTCAAATAATTTAAAAATAGCTGTGGCAGTATTATAAAGGGTATGCCTCACTCATACAGGCAAGGGTTGCCCTTTACTGGATATCTTCTATGTTTCACCATATGGATATATACTTAGGACAAAGTTAGGTGGCCCTATATTATCATTTGTATTGTTTGTATATGTACTATGTTATATGCCCGGCTAGGGCCCATTACGGAAATAAAAAATATTCTAATTCTAATTCTAATTCATCGGGCTATCGACGTTGAACGACGTTGATTAAATAATGATAAAAGTTTAGATCCTTTAAGAGCAAAGAAAACATTCATAAGTAAGAAGTTGGGCCATACCGCGGTTTCGGCTATTCAAGCCTCATCAGTGACCCTTTAAATCTGGCACAAGGAGCCAGAGGAAAAAAACAGTAAATTTGCAGGTTTAACATGGCAGTCGTCTTAAAGACTGATATAAGTCGAAAAATACCAAAATATTTCAAATTTGTTTAGAAAATAAATCTAAACGTATGATCATTTCTGACTTCTCAGAATATATTCCATGATCTCAAAGGACCAAAAGGAAAATATAATCTGCACTATAGATGAGTGCGGGGAGACTTTTTACGGCCGCCACACGGCACAACATCCAGCTGCAGTGATAGTAAATAATGATAAAAGTTTAGATCCTTTAAGGATCTAAAACTGATTCAACGTTTGTGTGCCTGCAGGGTACCCCTTTGTATACATGACGTCCCGATTCTGGGAGCCTACAAATCGGACCTACAACATTGAATCAGCGTTGTGTGTCTGCTGGATATGTACCCTTTGAAAGATGACATCCCATGCATCGGACACTCAACGTTGAATCAACGTTATTTGCCTACAGGATAATCATCTCTTTGCATGCATGACACTTCCATTCTAGAAGCCTACACATCAGGTACACAACGTTGAATTACCGTTGTGTTCCTGCAGGATATGTACTCTTTGTAAGATGACACCCCGATTCTGGGGGCCTACACATCGGACACATCTGTCGGGCGATGAGTTTCAGTGCCGGGGCGTCCTACACATTTGGATAAGATTAGGGCAAGGGCCGCTCAGTTTCTAGGTGCGGATTTGGATATTTTTTCCCTCTTGCTTAATATCATCTTTTACTCTCTCCCTGTGGGAAACTGCTCGATATAGACTGAAATACTGTCTCAAACCCAAAACAACCAACCAACAAACTTATTTTATCCAGCAACTGGATCTAATTTGATTTGATTTTTCGAGGAATGGAGAACGTTGTGATTGAAGCGTGAAGCAAAAGGTCGAACTTACTGCAACAATCAACGACAATGTGCAAAACAGAGCTATCGGGATTATCAGCAAAGAACTATCAAAAAGGGATACTCTGGAAGAGAAACATCGGCTGTTTGCATACCAGTGCCATTTAAAAAAAAAAACAACTTGAAACGTAGGTCTCCAGGACAGAATATAATTGCTTTCAAGAATTTTTATTTATTTATTTCTGCTCTTCCCTAAAAGCAGTGGTGCGGTTGGTAGTGTGCCCGACTCATGATCGAAGGGTTCCGAGTTCGATCCTCACCAGGACCCTTGCGTTGTGACCTTGAGCAAGTCATGTATCCACAGCTCAGCTTGTATAAATGTATATAAATCTAGTCTTAATAAGTCGCAATAAAAGCTCTACAAAGCTTTTGTTAGTTGTTGATAACAAATAAGCGACTATAAATAAAGATTATTATTAATTTCGTTATTATTACTTTAGCATGTTTTCTTGTTCTCTAAAATTTCAGTGTTTTCAACTGCCTTCCCACCCCGCACAATTACTAAAAGATAAGTCGCTAACCACGAAAACTTTGATACAACCAGGTCCTGAACTAATTAGAAGTTAAATGGCTGCAGATTATATGCCCTCAGCTTTGTAAAAGAAAAAAATCTGCTTTTGCACGCATTTAGGTAACACCTATTTCATATTATTTTCAAATGAACATACATGTACCAAAACAAGAATAAGAAGCTGAGAAGGTGCTGCCAGCAGCAAATAACGGGACTGGTAAAAATCATGCTGATCTGAATAAAACACCTTCTCCTTGGCCGCGTTTACCTTGAATGACTTTTCAATCCTTGTCCTGTTGTGATCGACACTTTTTTTCTTCAGGAACTTCTCCTTCCATTGTTGTTTTTTTCTACTTTCACTTCTGACTTCATTGATGACAGCTACCGGAAATGATAACCGGTGACGTAATTGCAAAACGCAGTGTTGCAAGTACAGTGTGTGGGCATAAATTAGTTGTAAAATTTATTCTGTTCTATTGTCGTCGGTAAGAAACGGTAAGCAACGAAAGAAAGTATCGCGTTGAAAATATCAGGCCGACCTGTCGTGCTCACTTTGTAAGAAGAGAATGTCGTCAGAGCGCCGAATGACGGCAATGCGCAGAACGTTGCGCAATCGAAATTAGAGTCGGCCTCCTTAAGAGCTGCTCAGACTTTGGTGACCTTGACCTTATTTTCAAGATCACAGGAGGACTTAAATATGTGAAAATTTCACTAAAATTGATATATCCATTAGCCTTTGGCTTGACTTTCGCTTTACTTGCATAGATATACTTTTGGGACAATCTCAAGAGTTTACTTTGTTTTGATGACCTTGACCCCATTTTCAAGGTCAAAAGCTAACTTATTATGCTTATTTTTCTTTTTTCTTTTACAAATGAGCTACATCTTGAATCATTTGACAGATATTCATCAGACTTGCATGAATATATTGTTGTGACAGGTTTAAGACAAGTTAAGTAGTAAGTGACCTTGACCCATTTTTCGAGGACACAGTCTTCTATGTAGGATATCCCTAGAACCAGTGGATGGATTTTCTCCAAACTTGCATAGATATTTTATTTTTACAGGCTTTTTTATTCATTAGATGGGATGGGGAATGAGCTAGTGGGGGAGCTTAAGTGGTTATAAAGTAACATGCAACCCCGAAAATGATAAAAGAGTAACAGGATTGTTAGCGCGTGAAATGTTTGCCAGATAAAAGTGACAAAATTATCGTTTGCTTGGTCCATCTACAAGTAAAATTTTCTCTGAAAATATTCTAGTTCGTTTCTTGTTTGGTTTTTGTCTTTAATCTAGTATAGGTACTACATAACTCCTCATCCACCCTCCCGCTCCCTCACACCCCGCCCCCACACCTCTCGTCATGGGGAAATTACAGAATGTAACTTTTAGGCTAATTGCGCTGTAGAAAACGTGATAAGAAGAAGTGCGTCGTCTAACTAACTCAGATAACTGAAGAATGAAATAATCTCCTTCTGCAATACCTATCATCACGTTTTTTATTCGTCATAACTTATTTTCGTAATTTCTTATTTTCTTAATTTTATTCTTCTGTCTTTAATAATGAATATAAGTTTATATACATGAACGTCAATGAAATACATATTGCATTTGTATAAATACCACGAATAATACACTAATTAATTATCATTTTAAAATTGAAGTAAAGTAGTAAGCTAAAAATTCGTGTCACACAAGAGGTGTTTTTTTTTTATCTGCAACCGGATTTATTTTTTCGACGAAATAAAAAAAGCATAACGGAATGAACTGCATGAACGGTAACGACGCAGGAATGATGTCTGAACGTGACAGCCGTAACCGCTGATTGGCACTATGGAAAGGTCGAATGTCGTCTGTACTGTATACGGAAAATATTGAACTACTGATACAGTCGTGGTTAATTGCTTTGTGTAACAACCTACCGACTGACCATGACGCTTGCCCCTCACATTGTGGATCACTTGGTTTGGAATACGCACGTACACTGCAAAAATGTGACATAGACCAAAGTCTTAAAACGGCGATTGGTTATTTATAGCTTGAATTTAAGTAAAAATTTTGGAAAACAAATCATTTAGCGCATGTTAAGACCTATTTCGAGCACCTGTCGCGAGCAAACGCTACGGTCTACTTCAAACATAAATCGGTATAATAACGAAAGTTAACCCTAGTATATTCAGTTAAAATATGGACTATGCCTTAACTAGGTAACAGGCTACAAAGGTGTATTGAAATGTGGCCACCACTTGTCGCAAGCCAGAATTAACGAAACACCAAAATAATCGCGTAGTGAAACAATTAATATATCTTGTCTGCATACGATGTTACTGCATGACAGTGTTGTTATGTGGGCAATGGGGTGATAAAAAGTTGAGGATAAATCCGGACTCAGATTCAGTTGCCAACCAGCCATAATTATGTCTCCACCACCCACTCACACACACACACACACACACACTTTGAAGGAGACATATTATTTTTCCCATTGTTGTCTTTCTGCTCTTTGTCTATCTATCTGTCTGCCTGCCCTTCGGTCCATCCGTCCGTCTGACTGATCGTCACAAATCATGTCCGCTCCATGACTCTGAAATTGTTATAATATAAGATACTTTCATGAAACTTGGTACAAATATAAAACATCATCATAATTATGATATGCAGAAAACAAGTATCTTCACGCTACATACGTCTGTTTTACGAAATTTTGTACCTTTGTATTCTTTACAGTGGAACTCGTGTCCGCTCCTAACTGTAAAACAGTTAAAGACATTTATAAAGCATCAGACGAATACAAGAATCATAACTCCACCTACATTTAACGGAATTATATAACTTTGAATTTGTGGTAGGGAAATCGTATCCGCTATATAACTTTAAAACCGTCGAAATTATTTTCCATAAAAAATCGGTATAAATATAAAGTATCATCAGGAGCTGTGCAGAGAACAGGAACCATAACTCAACCTACATGTTTACGGAATTATGCTTCTTTGCAATTTTTAGTTTTGAAAACTAATACTGTCTATAACTTTAAACCAGCTGAAGACTTTAAAACCATCGGAGATATTTTCATGAAACACCATCAGACAATGTGCAAGGAAAAACAACAATAATCCCACCTATATTTTACGGAATCATTGCCCTTTGTAATACTTTTGTATAGGGATCGTTTCCGCTCTAAACTCTAAAACTATTGAAGATATTTTCACGACAAGTGGTAGACTGTTAAAGCATTAACATATGATGTTGCGAGAAGAGAGCTATCACTCCAACCTGTCCTACATTTTTATCCCCCGACCGAAAGGTTCGGGGGATATAGCGACGAGCCTGGCGTCCGTCCGTCTGTCCGTCCGTCCGTCCGCAGTCCGTCCGTCCGTCCGTAAACATTTTCTTGTCCGCTCTATATCTTGAATACCCTTTGGAATATTTTCATGATACTTCACAGTTATGTAGAACAGGTCATGGCGATGTGTCGCATACAAGAATGGTAACTCTTGCTATTGTACTTTTTGAGTTATTTCCCCTTTGGTGAGTTTTTTGGCAGATTCGTGTCTGCTCTGTAACTTGAATACCCTTTGATTATTTTCATGATACTTCACCGATATGTAGAACAGGTCATGACGATGTGTCGTGAACAAGAATGACAACTCTTGCTTTCTTACTTCTTGAGTTATTTCCCCTTGATGGTTTTAGGTGTGATTTTTTGGCAGAGTCGTGTCCGCTCTATAACTTGAATACCTTTTAGAATATTTTCATGATACTTCACAGATATGTAGAACAGGCCATGATGATGTGTCGCGAACAAGAGTGACAACTCTTGCTATCTTACTTTTTGAGTTATTTCCCCTTGATCATTTTAGGTTTTATTTAGTGTCCGCTCTATAACTCATATACCTTTTGAAATATTTTCATGATACTTCACAGATATGTAGAACAGGCCATGACAATGTGTCGCGAACAAGAATAACAACTCTTTCTTTCTTACTTTTTGAGTTATTTCCCCTTGATCATTTTAGGTTTGATTTCGTGTCCGCTCTATAACTCATACACCTTTTGTAATATTTTCATTATACTTCACAGATATGTAGAACAGGTCATGATGATGTGTCGCGAACAAGAGTGACAACTCTTGCTTTCTTATTCTTTGAGTTATTTCCCCTTGATGGTTTTAGGTATGATTTCGTGTCCGCTCTATAACTTGAATAGCTTTTGAAATTTTTTCATGATACTTCACAAATATGTAGAACAGGTCATGACAATGTGTCGCGAACAAGAATGACAACTCTTGCTTTCTTTCTTTTTGAGTTATTTCCCTTTGATGATTTTAGGTGCCGCTCCATAGCTTGAATACCTTTTGAAACAGGTCAGGTCGTGACGATTTGTCTCATACATGAATGACAACTCTTGCATTCATACTTTGTGAGTTATTTCCCTTTGGTATTTTGAGCTGCTGTTTGAGTCTCTGCTCCATATCTGTATAAGCCTGGCCTGCTCCACAATTTTAATAACCTTATACCTATTAGAATATTGATGAACATGCTGTGTTATCTTATCAGTGTTCCTAACTCTCTCTGACCCCTCCACATTCCCCCCCCCCCACCCCACCCCCATATTTTTTTTTCTCCAGATTTGGATTCTATGTCCAAATTCACTTACTAGAGAGCTCAAAATTAGGTTTGTAGGGCTTGTAGTTTAGAAGTTATTCACACATTTTGAAAGTTTAATGTATCATATGCCATATATTTATGTATATTGCGGCAGTTTGAGATATTACTTCTTTTCAGCAGTCAAGCATACTATTTTAGTCTGAGTGTTAGATAATCATGCATCTGTTGCAGGGAGAAATGCAACAGATTATGGTGAGGGAGTCTATTTTGCAAATGATTCCAGCTACTCTCATAATTTTGCTGCAGCCTATGGCAGAAACCTCACCAGAATGATATCGGCCCAAGTCCTTACCGGGGAATACACACTTGGAAAGCCTCACATGAAAACTCCACCGAATAAAACTAATGATGTGCTATATGACAGCTTGGTAGATAATGTCAACAACCCAGGAATCTTCGTCATATTTCATGATACGCAAGCATATCCACAATATGTAATAGAATATACTTAACCCATTAATGCCTTGCATTCCAAAAATGGAACATAGGCAAACAGTGCAGATCCATATCCAGATCAGATGCTGCAAAATGCGGCGTCTGATCAGGATCTAAACTTTTTGCATTTGACAAATGGGTATTTCTTTTCAAAATAAAACAAAAATTCTAAAAATAAACTAAATCTAACACCCTTTAAATGAAAACTGGACTCGTCCAGTATATACAAATAGAATAGTCCACTGGGCATTCATGGGTTAATACATGTACTTATAGTGTCGAAGGTCAAAGTGAGCCACCTCATCTGGCTCTACTTTGTACAGTCTTTGAATTTTGCATATGATATAGCTTGGATGATTTTTTTTTTATTTTACTTTTGCAGATGTAAATTTTGTTGTCTTCTTGTTTTGGCTTGCTTTAGGTTGAAAAAGCAAATACTGTTGAATGTCCTTCTAAAAATAGCATTTAATTCATAGAGGTTTAGCCATACACACTATGAAGCAGCACTTCTGATCCTGTAAGCTAAAAACTACCCTTGACTTTTACGAACAATTTCGTGTGGCTCCTTGAAACTGGAAAATAACATTTCTTTCAAAGACCTATGTCAGGTTTATGAAAGTCACATGGAGGTGGGAACAAAAAAGCTGCATAGAAAGCATAAAAATATAGGGATCAGTCTGTGCAACCATCCAGACTTTTCAATGTCTTCTGATGTCTTCAGTGTTTATTATATCATATACTATGCGCAATAAATATAGCAATTTTTTGTATGTGTCAGATCCACCATATTAGGATTTTACTGTCACTTTACTGCATAAAGATATATTGGCCGATCATTCGAGATACACTGGCAGGTAAAAGAATCAAGATTGCTCAATTGTAGCGTTTGAACTATCGTGACGTCAGTTTTTATGACCATTGAATCTGAACGACATTTATGATCATGTACAAAAGCTACAACTATAATGAGGCGGCTGGTTTGCTGTTAAAGTAAGGGAAAACGCTCTAAAACATTTGAATATGCTACGAATTTGATGTTTACAAAGTTCGAAAATTTGACGTTTTCCCATGTTTTTACGTTATCGTCTTAAACACTTGTTTCTGATCGGTATTTCTTGAATCCCTTTTGAGTGTATGATTGTTTGGTAGCTACCAATATGATAATGTAAACAATTCAGAAAGAAAATTCTTCCCGGTTATTGAGCATAAGTCAAAAGTCTCAGACTAACGTCATCATTTTCTCACATTTATGTTATACTTCAACGAAGAAACTTCACAGTTAAATTAGTCATGGTGTGACCTTTAATTTTAGCCTATTATTTTCTCGGATTTTGATTCTGCATTGAACTGCAGCACCCGTGAATCATTGCACATTGGGTCGAATTAACACGTTTTAACGTCAATGGCGCATGTTCAGATTTGTCAATTGTTAAGCATAACCATTATCTTTTACACAATCAATAGCTTTGACAAGAAAACTGAGCATGAAAATGTTGAGAAATACCGTACAAAAAATCACATGCTTACCATTTTTATGTTGCTTTTCAATGGGTGCGAATTTCGGCTAATGACCCCTTCCGCGCTTATCGCTTTTCCCCAATATCGTTTTTAAAGATGGCTTCTGTAATCCCCGGGTATTTTAAGCCCCAAATACGGTTCCTTTCAATTCAATTTAATTTCGCTCAATGTTGCACTTCAGTAATGAGAAAAATTGCAAGACATAAAAATTTGCTAAATATATTTTGCATAGTATATGTCTTAATACTCAAATCAGCTTGCCATTTTGTATGAACTGAGCAGAGTCTCCACATTTGCTTGTTTAGAATCTTCAGATTTCATAGATTGTATATGCAGAAGGGAAGACTCAGATGAGACTGCCATGGCTGATCCAAGTCTTCCTTCTGACACATGCAATACAGTACTTTTCATACAATACCAATCATGTATATTCCAAAGGATCCAGGATTCATAGACTTTTCACCACATCATGGCAGCCCCTGATCCAGGGGGTGGGCTTTGGGGCTGCAGCCTGCCGTTTGGGCCTCTGTGTTATGCATAATATGTAGGCCTCCAGATAATGAGTATCTGATGACAGTTCGAGATAATTTATCCCCTCATTAGAATCATAGGCAATTCTAATGAGATATTAAAACATAAAGAGATAAATGAAATTATCACCATTATGGAAAAAAAATCTGTTAAACAGATTATGTCAATCTGAAGCATAAAAGAATGACAATATATTACTTGTATGTGTTTTGAAGTGCACCCTTTTTACCAAGGCCCATGGGGGTCTTCGGTCGGGGGATTTGCCATCTCCTCTGATGGCCATTTTTATACCCCGCCACACTTCAGTGGTGGGGTATTATGTTATACCTTTCGGTGTCCGTCCGTCCGTCCGTGCTCACCATTTCCCGTCGATAACTTGAGTATTTATTCACAGATTTTTTTTCAAATTTTGCATAAATATTGTTATCGGTGATGAGTGGTATGGGATTGTCAATGGGCAAAATCCGTCCATTTTTTACAGAGTTACCGCCCTTTTTCGTATTGGAAAAATGGTTTCTAGCCTGTTATTCCTTTACTGTTTATGATATCTGAATGAAACTTCATAGATATGTTTCACATCAAAACTTACATATTGTGACTAAGGACCGTCACCCTGACCTTCCGAGTTTGTGAGTTATCCGCCCTTGATAGGTCCGAAAAAGGGTTTTTGACCTGTTGTTCCTTTACTATATGGAATATCTGAATAAAACTCCACAGATATGTTTCACATCAAATGTTACATATTGTGACTAAGAACCGTCACTCTTACCTTTCCTGTTAATGAGTTATCCGCCCTTGATTGAACTGAGAAATGTTTTTTACCCGTAGTCCCTTTACTATATGTAATATCTGAATGAAACTTCAAAGATATGTTTCACATCAAAGGTTACATATTGTGACAAAGAACCATCACTCTTACCTTTCAAGTTCATGAGTTATCTGCCCTTGATAGGTCTGTAAAATGTTTTTGACCTGTAGTTCCCTTTCTATATGGAATATCTGAATGAAACTTCACAGATAGGTTTCACATCAAAGGCTTCATACCGTAACTAAGAACTTTCACTCTGACCTTTCCAGTTTGTGAGTTATAAGCCCTTGATTGATCTGAAAAACCTTTTTTTTTTATCTGTAGTTTCTTTACTATATGGAATAGCTAAATGAAACTTCATAGATATGTTTGACATTAAAGGTTACATATTGTGACAAAGGACCATCACTCTTACCTTTCCAGTTAATGAGTTATCCCCCTTGATAGATATGAAAAATGGTTTTTGACCTGTAGTTCCTATACTGTATGGAATATCTGAATGAAACTTCACTGATATGTTTAAAGGCCCCATTGCTCTATGAGCATGAAAAAATTTTATCGTCAGGTATCACTGCAAGCTTCTCGCCATAGTTTCGTCATTGCAAATGACCGCGATTAGCCAACTTTAAACAAATAGAACAGCACTGAGTTTCACATAGAAAAGGTTTGAAAATTGATTTGGGTCATTTTAGTTGCCAACTAGAATGACCTACTTTCGTTTTCATGAGCAATCAAAAAACGGTAAAAATACAATGTACAACCGTGGACTCCCATTCAATGTACCGCTTTTGTTTATATTGTATCGCTCAATGGGAAACCAGAAGAGGAAGCCTGTATTTTGAAGATCGTTTTGGCTTCTTTCAAAAACACCTTTTCCATGCTTTTGCAAGGATAATGAATAAATATTTGCACATCAACCCGTATTTTATCACCAAAACGTCAAGGTTGAAGTGCGTTTCATGATGATTTGCGTTTAGACATTTTTACCACTTATAGGACTATGAGACTTTAACACCATAGAATAAGAAACAGCTAGAGTCTCTCAGCTCAAAGAAATGCTTTACAGTCTGATCTGAATCTACACTGGTCAGAATGCTCCACATTGTTGGGTGGTTTATATTAATATTTATTTACAGTAAGGACATCAGATCTCTGTCTTTCCCAGTTCTCTGGCTGTTTAGCTATTCTATATCTCAAAAAATAAGTGACGATGCCCAGCAGTGGCGGGGTATCATGCAGTGCCTGCGGTGCTTTTATTACGGAATTATGCCCCTGTAATTTTCAGTAAAGAAATCGTCTCCGCCTTATGACTTTATTATCTTTGAAGATATTTTCTCAAAACTTGATACAACTATTAAGCATCATTAGACAATGTGCAGAGATCCACCTACATTTTTGACCGAATTATTTTTATCGGTAATTTTTATTATGAAAATTATGTCCGCTCTGTCACTTTAATTTAAAACTGTTGAAGATATTTTCATGAAACTTTGTATAATTATAAAGCATCATCAGACGAAGTGCAAAGAACGAGAACTGCAACTCCACCTACATTCTTTACAGACCTATGTCCCTTTGAAGTTTTCGTATGAAACCTCTCTCCTCTCTATAACTTTAAAACCGTTGCAAATATTTTCACGAAGCTTGTTATAAGCAATGCTAGTTGGTGGTCAGGGAATAAGAAACATAACTCCACTAATGTTTTTGATGTGGTGGTGGTGGTGTGTGTGTTGGGAAGCGGTTGTGGGGGGAGGGAAACATCTGTTTTTGTTTCAAAAATAAACATCTAGCCTGACATACTTAACTGTCTTCCCTGACCACTCTCCAGATCATAAAACTAGCAGTAACATGATTCAGTCTTGTAGCTATCCAGTATATGCTAATTCATACCTAGGAATAACAGATATCTGACACATCAACTAAATCCAGACATTTCATATGCCGCACAAACCACCCAATGTACAATATAAATGTCTCATACAGCAACCAAAGTGAGGACAGTCCTAATGAAAAGAATTTGCTCCTTTGGGAGATAATTCTTTTTTTTTTTTTTTTTTTTTTTTTTTTTTTGGCAAGTCCTGACTAAAATTGAAAAGGGTGGCACTCATAGAAATTGTAAGTTTTAGTACTGCTGATTCCTTGATTCCTATACCATCACAGTACTTGCCCTATGGAGGTTGGTAAGTATTAACTAAATCGGAGTGCGGATTTATTCTCAACTCTTTACCGTTTTTCTCATGGTTTGGTGTACGTACTAGAAAATGTCGTAGTTAGGATGAGTGAGTACTTTCAGAGGAGGCAACTCTCGAGGGAAGTGAAATCTAAAAAAAGGAATTGAGCAAATTCTGTCTTTAAGGAGTGGCTTTTATTTCAGAAGGGCTATTTAATTCAGGATAGCAAACAGGAAGTGGCAAAAGTTGTCCCCCTTTGGCTAGTAAAATGGCTGGAAATACATGGAGGTGTTACCATACATCGTAACAGGTTTTATTTCGCATAATATATAAAGTTTTTTCTCTGGCCGTGTATGAGTGGGGGAGTGCAGTGTAGACGCTGATCAGTTGTCGTGTTCTCAGGTAATGGTCTATGTCTTCACTGTTTGTCAACCTCCATTGATTGGGTCTGAGAGTAAAATAAGGTTCATGATATACTTAATGCTTAAAGACTTTTCATAAATCATGATATTTGTATTTCAAGTATACCTTAGTGATGGATTTTGACGCCACATTCATGATGTTATGACATTCGTGATGTCATGACATCGTGGAGTTGTCAGTGCTACGTCAAAAAGAAAAACGTCAACATAGCATACTGATGGTAGTAAGAAATATGGCAAGAAGATAGAAGAGAAATCCCTGATGAAGGGGGTAATACGCCGAAAATTTAGTGGCACATAAAGAGCTAGAATCAGTACAGTCTCTTAAATGTACAATCCCTTAGGATTTCAATATCAAAGGATAATACCAATTTGTTTACCTTTTCTGTCGACCGATCCAGAATTGTGCAAAGTAGTGTCAAACGAGAATTAGGTCGACAACATAAATTATGGTAGATGACACTTTTGTTAATGACCGTCGACCGAGATGTCGATTGTATAGGTCGACAGTCATTTTTGTAAGTATGATAACTAGCTGGCTCGGTCGACAGCAGAGACAGAAAATTCGTATTACCTCCGTGATTTTTCGCGTCCTATATTTTGAGCCGCTATTTCGTTTATCAAACCGCTTAAACAATTACTCGCACCATCCCCGTTTTTCATTGTAGAATGTAGTATATTGAAATAAAGCCATTCAGAATCCTTGTCTATTGAAAACAAACTAAATAGTTCACGATACCGCTTCCTAGCAACGATCAACTTGCAAATGATTTTTTTTAATTATTTTATTGTCAGGAAAAGCCCAAAAGTTGCAGCAATACTTAAAGGAGGGATATGACAATACTTTAAACGTTCCCGTTCTTTCCACATGTCATGGGATACCAGTCTCCGACATATATGCACCTGTTATCCTTACAAAGGATACTGAGACTATCGTTCTAGAACAGACAAAGGATACTGAGACTATCGTTCAAGAACAGGGAAGAGGAAAAACGGAGGAACCACGCTGTTATACATCTACTTTCAAGGAAGAGAGAGAAAGTGAGACATTGAGCTCTTATAAACAATTATTTTTTAAAGAAAATGTCTTACAGAAGAAAATATTTTTGCTGGGTAAGGCTGGGGCGGGTAAGACAACATTCTGCCAGCACCTTACCGATATATGGTGCAATGATAAAGCATCCCCACAGTTTCAGGATGGTGAGGTTTTGAAGCTGTTTCGCCACCTATTTCATGTATCATGCAGGTTTGCTGAATCATCAGAATCAATATTTGACATGATCTGTAATCAATTATTCTGTGAAAATGATGAGATGATAAAGTTTGCGAGTGAAGTACTGAAGAATAAGCCTGATGAATGTCTCGTGATAGTTGATGGCATCGATGAATGGAAAGGTTCGGCTAATAAGGCAACGGGTAGAAGAGGTGATATTCCTGGTCTACCCAGCAGAAAGGGACTCGAAGATTGCGTTGTATTGTCCACATCCCGGCCAGAGAGAATTCATATGTTACCAACAAAACTTGATAAGACTTGCAGTGTTTTGGAATTGCATGGAATAGAAGATGCTACAAAGTTGATACGTTCTATATTAGAAAAAATAGAGGATCCTCACCCAGAAAAGTCTTGCGACAAGTTTTTATCACAGATTTACCGAAATAACATGGGTGATCTTATACAATTTCCCCTAATGCTGATTAATGCACTTAATATCTGGGACATGAACGAAACCCTAAGCAGCTCAATGTGTGTAAACTACAGCAATATGGTGGAGGGATTATTTTCACATGCAAAGGATGCAAACCGAATGGAAGAACATGGGCAAGAAAGAAGACAGAAAACCTTTGTTGAACTACCTGCTAAACTACCTGATTGCTTTCTTCACGCGGATTTGTGCAAGCAAAATACAACCCTTATCATTAACCTCGGTAATTTAGCATTTGACCTACTGTTCGGAGATGATCAAAATTCGTCACTGATGTTTTCAGAACAACAAACCCGGAAGTATTTAACCGAGATCGAACTTAAAACTTGTTTAGCTGTAGGAATTCTGTCCAAAGCACAAACAATTAGCAGAAGTATAAGGAAAGTTGCCAGTTTTTCATTTTGTCACAAAACATTTCAGGAATTTCTGGGGGCATTGTGGTTATCAACGGAGCAGTGTAACATACAGCAGATTAAAAGTATTGATACTTTGCTCGACAACTACGTTTGTATACTGTTTTTGTGCGGATTATCTCCCAATGCCGGTGACAGGTTCTGGCGATACATTGTTGAAGAGGTGATAGAGAAGGATGAGGAAGTAACTAAAGTCCGATTAGGAGATTATGAGTACGGTTGGAATAACAAAGTCAAGACATTACAGGAATTGGTACTGGAGTGTATCAGAGAAGCCAGAAACGCTGACTTGGAGCATCATCGACAGCTTTGTTATTTCATTCCTGATATTTATATAGATTATCCCACTGCTGAAAGGGACGTTACTCTGATAAAAGATTTGGTGAAGAAATTTGTGGCTGACATCAAATATGTAGCACTATATCACAAAATACCATTAGACATAGTTAAATCTATGAAGAAAATGAAGTCAGCCATTAGTATAAGCCTTGCTGGAGTCAACTATGACAGACCGGCAGTGGCTGTGTTGGAGTTGCCAGATCAGCTAAAGGTACTATCAATTGAGCAAATGGGCATAACTTCTGAAATAGAGTTACCCAAATATCTCACAATATTAACTTTAAGAGACGTCTATCTGTCCCACAGTGGCATAGAGCAGATGTTTTCCTGTCTCCGTGGCTCTTCTACCTTACGGTACTTACATCTTGAGGAGCTGTACTGTAGAGATCATGGCATTCGTTGTTTTCCAGAGCTGGATCTACAGAGACATCACTCGTTAGAGACAGTGGAACTGAAGCTGCGTTTTGTTAAGAGTGTACTGCTGCCTGGTCAAGGGACAATTCCCTTACCTCTCACAAAATTAACTGTTGGGGGCATTACACTGTCACACAGTAACATAGAAGAGTTGTTTTCCTGTCTCCGTGTTTCGTCTACCTTACGGCACTTACATCTTGAGGGGCTGAACTGTAGAGATCATGGTGACAGTTATTGTCTTCCAGCACTGGATCTACAGAGACATCACTCGTTAGAGGAAGTGTGTCTGAATGGGGTTTCTGTTAAGAGTGTGCTGCTGCCTGGTCAAGGGACAATTTCCTTACCTCTCACAAAATTAACTGTTGGGGGCATTACACTGTCACACAGTAGCATAGAAGAGTTGTTTTCCTGTCTCCGTGTTTCGTCTACCTTACGGCACTTACATCTTGAGGGGCTGAACTGTAGAGATCATGGTGACAGTTATTGTCTCCCAGCACTGGATCTACAGAGACATCACTCGTTAGAGGAAGTGTGTCTGAATGGGGTTTCTGTTAAGAGTGTGCTGCTGCCTGGTCAAGGGACAATTCCCTTACCTCTCACAAAATTAACTGTTGTGGGCATTACACTGTCACACAGTAGCAGAGAAGAGTTGTTTTCCTGTCTCCATGTTTCGTCTACCATACGGTACTTACATCTTTGGACAGTGAACTGTAGAGATCATGGTGACAGTTGTTGTCTCCCAGCACTGGATCTACAGAGACATCACTCGTTAGAGGAAGTGAAACTGTCTAGTTTATCTTTTGAGAGTGTGCTGCTGCCTGGTCAGCTGGAGGGACAGCAGACTAGTGATCTCCATAGAATACCTACATTAGGCATCCAGATGTACTATGTTTACATGTCTGTCCAGAGTTGGAGAAGATGGCTATATAGCCTCTCTAATCTACCATACAGACTGAAGGTGGTTCTGTTTGATTGTAATATAAACGACGACCACAAGTCATATATCCGCTCCTGTTCTCACTTCAGAGTGACATTTGATTGTGACATTTTTGTAGATCATATTTTTGACTTCGAGACAACACAGGTTCAGTAATGCACTGCAGATAAAGATTTCGACTTATATATCTCTTGTTCTCACTGGATGGTGGTGTTTCTAACTCAATTTCAAGACAATAATACTTGGTATCCTGAAAATATCTGTTTTTAGTCTGAGAGATACGTTACAACATATGCAAACAGTGAAGACTCAGATCAGCCTGCGCATCCGCGCAGTCAGATCAGAGTCTACACTGTTAGCATAACCAAGCTATATATCCTGGGTAATACTGTAAAACACTTATATTTGGCGGCAGCAAAATTTGGCGGTTTTTAAATATGGACCTTTTGGCGGATTTTTATTTTGGCGGTTTTATGATTTCTCAATAACAAAATATTTCTGCTGACATCGTATTTGGCGCTTTAGTGGAGCTCTATATTGTCTTGGTGATTAAAATAATAACAATTATTATCATAATCATGCTACATTTTGGGTAGTTAATTGTTTAAACAGATTTTGTGTTCCTTCTGATTTAATCAACTAACTGAAATACTAATTAGTATGGTGAGAACATTTTCATACTCCATTTTCGCCCACTTGTTGTTTGTGAGGCATCTTCTTTTGCGGTAATATATGTGATGTGTATTAGCTTTGATAATAGGATAGGCGCAATAATATTTTTTCTTCTTTCAGTATCATGGGTTTATATTGGCGGCATTTTAATTTGGCGATTTTCTTCTTTTCCGCCAATATCGCCAAAATAAAGTGACCGCCAAATATAAGTGTTTTACAGTAGTCGAAAGGAAGCGTCAACCTTCTGACAAGCAGGCTTATCTTGAACACTTGCGGAATGCCAATGGCTTAAGGTCTATTTTCACTAGATTTCTATCGTATACTTAAGGTGAATGGGTACACTTTCAGGGGAAGCAACTTTGCCATTCTCGTTTTTGCCTCCCATTTCAATAGGAGTCAATTCCTAAAGAAAATAATTTGCTCCCCTAGGTGCAAATTTGTTCCTTTAAGTGTAGATCTCATTTTGAAAGGACTTCTTCATCTAGTGAAGCAAACGGGAAGTCACAAACTTGCCCCCTTTTTAATAGATACTGTAAAAACATGAACTATTCCCATACACCAGGCTTGAATACAAAAAAGGATCTAGCAACAAAAGAACTACATATGGCATGTGTTTTACGATAGAGGAAATGAAACGTCAACCCTTTGAAACGTATGCTTGTCTCTTAATATTTGCTGAAAGCAATTAGCTTGAGGTCTTTTTTTCGAGATGCTAATCATATTGTTAAATCTAGAAGACAAACTTACCAGGACCCTCGCCATATGAACTACATTGAAACAGACGCCAGTGAGCGTGATTAACATTAGTGGAGCCATACAGACAGTGGAGTGTGTTTAAAATAAGTGGAACCATACAAAGACTGAAGGGTGTTTTATATTAGTGGAACCAAACAGACAGTGAAGCATGTTTAATATTAGTGGAACCACACAGACAGTGGAGTGGGTTTAACAGTTTTGGAACCATACGGACAGTGGAGCGTGTTTACCATTAGTGGAACAATACAGACAGTGGAGTGTGTTTAAAATTAGTGGCACGATACAGTCATTGGAGTGGGTAAACAATATTGGAACCATGCAGACAGTGGAGCGTGTTTAGTGAAACCATACATACAGTTAAGCGTGTTTAACATTAGTGTAACCATTGAGGCAGTGGAGCGTGTTTAGCATTAGTGGAACCATACAGACAGTGGGGCGTGTTTAGTGGAACCACACAGACAGTGGAGCGTGTTTAGTGGAACCATACAGACAAAGTAGCGTGTTTAACATTAGTGGAACCATACAGACAGTGGAGCGTGATTAGTGGAAACATACAGACAGTGGAGCGTGTTTAACATTAGTGGAACCATACAGACAGTGGAGCGTGATTAGTGGAAACATACAGACAGTGGAGCGTGTTTAACATTAGTGGAACCATACAGACAGTGGAGCGTGTTTAGTGGAACCATACAGACAGTGGAGCGTGATTAGTGGAAACATACAGACAGTGGAGCGTGTTTAACATTAGTGGAACCATACAGACAGTGGAGCGTGTTTAGCGGAACCATACAGACAATGTAGCGTGTTTAATGGAACCATACAGACGGTGGAGCGTGTTTAACATTTGTGAAACCATACAGACAGTGGAGCGTGTTTAGTGGAACCATACAGACAGTGGAGCGTGTTTAGTAGAACCATACAGACGGTGGAGCGTGTTTAATATTAGTGGAACCATACAGACAGTGGTGCGTGTTTAGTGGAACCATACAGACAGTGGAGCGTGTTTAGTGGAACCATACAGACAGTGGAGCGTGTTTAACATCAGTGGAATAATACAGACAGTGGAGTGTGTTTAAAATTAGTGGAACCATACAGACATTGGAGTGGGTAAACAATATTGGAACCATGCAGACAGTGGAGCGTGTTTATTGGAACCATACATACAGTTAAGCGTGTTTAACATTAATGTAACCATAGAGACAGTGGAGCGTGTTTAACATTAGTGGAACCATACAGACAGTGGAGCGTGTTTAACATTAGTGGAACCATTGTGGTAGTGGAGTGAGTTCAATAGTTCAATAGTTCAATAGTTTTTGAACCATAAAGACAGTGGAGCGTGTTTAGAATTAGTGGAACCATAGTGATAGTGGATTGAGTTTAACAGTACTGGAACCATAAGGACAGTGAAGCGTGTTTAGTGTACGTTGATTCAAATGACCAGTAGAGTATGTTAAACATGTGGAACTATACTGACAATGGAGGGTGTTTAACATTACAGGAACCATTCTGACAGCTGAATGTGTCTAACATAACTGGATCCATATTTACAGTGAACTGTGTTTAACATTACAGAAACCATACAGACAGTGTAACCATTGAGACAATGGAGCGTGTTTAGCATTAGTGGAACCATACAGACAGTGGGGCGTGTTTAGTGGAACCACACAGACAGTGGAGCGTGTTTAGTGGAACCATACAGACAAAGTAGCGAGTTTAACAGTAGTGGAACCATACAGACAGTGAGCGCGATTAACATTAGTGGAACCTTCCAGAGAGTGGAGTGTGATTAACATAAGTGGAGCCTTACACACAATGGAGCGTTACTAACATTATTGGAAGTGGAGCTTCATTTACGTTAGTGGAAGCATACTGACACTGAACATATAAACTACATCGTAACAAATGATTAGTGGAAGCATACTGACACTGAACATATAACCTACGTTGTGACAAATGATAGAAGGGCGTGTTTAACATAAGTGGAACCATACTGACAATGGTCTTGTACACAACAGTGTGACAAATGACAGCGGAGCGTGTTTAACATAACGGGAAACATACTGGCACTGAGCATATTAACAACATTGTGACAAATGACTATAGAGCGCATTAAACATTAATGAAACCATATTTACACTCACCATATAAACTTCATTATGACAAATGACAGTGGAGAATGTTTAAGAGTAGTGGAACCATACCAACATTCAGGTATGTTTGACATTTGAGGAACGATACTGACAGTGGAGCATGTTTATCATTACTGGAACCATACAGACAGCGAAGCATGCTTCACATATGAAGAAAACCATGATGACAGCGAAGCGTGTTAAAAATAAGTCGTTTAAGTGGAATGAAACCATACTGGCACTGAACATAGGATCTACGTTGTGACAAATGACAGTGAAGCGTGTTTAACATTAGTGGATCCATACTGACAGTAGAGCGTGTTTAATGTTTGTTGAACCATTCTGACAATGGAATGTTTCCATATTTTATATAAACAATACTATGACCAATAAAAGTGGAGCATGTTTAGCTTTAGGGCAACCATACTGACAGTGGACTGTGGTGGAAATTATAGGACCCATACTAACAGTGGAGCAGGTTAAACATCATTGGAACAATACTGACAGTGGTACATGTTTAACATGTGTGTTTTTATACTGAAAGGACCGTGTTAAACATAAGTGGAACCATACTGACAGTGGAATATCATTTAACTTAGTGGAACAATACTGAAAGTTGGGCATGTTATGCATTGTTGGATCCATACTGACATTGGAACAAGTTTTACATTAATGGAACCACACTGTCAGTTGTTTGGGTTTTAACCAAATGGAACCATACTGACAGTGGAGTGTGTTTTGCATTTGTGGAACCATATTAACAGCTGAGCGTGTTTAGTGAAACCATACTCACAGAAGAGCGGGCTTACAGTGGAGCACATATAACATTAGTGTAACCAGATTGACTGCGGAACGCATTTAACATCAGTGGAATCATATTCACAGTGTTGTACATTATAGGAACCAAAATGAAGTGGAGTATGTTTAACATTAGTGGGACAATACTGATAAAGGAGCATGTATAACATGTCTGGAACCAAACAAGCAGTGGAGCATACACTCAGTTGCGTGTGTTTAACGTTAGTTGAACCTTATTGACACTGAAGTGTGTTTAACATAATTGGAACCATACAGACAGTGGAGCGTCATGCACATAAGGTCAACAATATAGTCGTTTGAGCATGTTTAACATTATTGGTAACATACAGATGGTAGAGTGTGTTAATCATTAATGGAAGCATGCTGACACTGAACATGTAAACTTCATCGTCACAAATGAAGGTGGTGCGGCTTTACTTCAGTTGAACTATACTGACACTGAACATATAGACTACATTGTGACAAATGATAGTAGGACGTGTTTAACAGTAGTGGAAGTATACTGATACGGAACATATGAAATATATTGTGGCTGATGACAGTGCAGCATGTCAACCGTTTATACTAAAACTCACCATATAAATTACATTGTTTCAAATGACAGTGGAGCATGTTTAACAAAAGTGTACCATACAAACAGTGAAGTATCTTTAAGATTAGAGGAACCGAACTGACGGTAGAGCATGGTTATCATAATTGTCCTTAAAGTGAAGTATGTTTAACATTAGTACAGCCATGATGATAGTGGAGTGTGTTTAACATTAGTGAAACATAATAATAGAAGAGCGAGTAGACATTAGAAGGAACCGTACAAATAGTGGAGCATGTTAAACATTAAAGGAGAAAAATTGACAGTGTCGTATGTTTAACATTAATGAAACCATACTAACTGTGAAGCGAATTTAATAATGAAGAACCGGACTGACAGTTTAGAGCGTTAAACATTAAGTGGACTTATATTTAGGGTAGGGCGTGTTAAACATGAGTGGAACCAAACTGAGAATGATGCATGTTCAACATTAGTGGAACTATACTGACAGTGGTACCATACAAACAGTAGAAGAAACATGACAGCGAAGTGTGTATAAAATGAGTGCAAACATACTGAAAATGGAGCGTGTTTAATATTCGTAACACTAAACTAACAATGGAATGTGTTAAATGTTTTGGAACACTATTGACAGCAGAGTGTGTTAAGCATCTATGGAACCATACTGACAGTGGATTTTTCACATTGGTGAACCTATACTGCCAATATCCATAAACAAAATTACTGTGACAAATGACAGAGGAGCATGTTTTGCATTAGTGGAACCATACTGACAGTGGAGTGTGTTAAACATTAGAGGAACCAAACTAACAGTGAAGCATGTACAACATTATCTGAACTATACTGACAGTGGACTTGTTAAACATTAGTGGGACCAAACTGAAAATAGAGTATGTTGAACATTAGGGGCGTGTTTGGTATTAGAGGAACCATACTGACAGAGGAACGTGTTTAACATAAATGGAGCCACACTGACAGAAAAGCGTGTTTCTCATTACAGGAACCATACTGACAGTAGCGTGTGATAAGCATTGATGAAAATAGAGTGCATCTTGATTAACATTTGTGAAAAAGAAACTGGCAGTGGAGTGTGTTAAATATTAGTGGAACCATACTGGCAGTGGGGCATCTCTAACATTATTGGAAGCAAGCTGATAGTGGTGCGTGTTCAACATGGATGGAACCAAACTGAAAGCGTGTTAAACACAGAACATATGAACTGTGTCTATTACTTACAATACTAACAGTGGCGTAATTTAAACATTAGTGGAACAATACTGATAGTCGCGTTTGTTTTGCTAAACTAACTATATAACATGTTTAACATTAGTTTAACCATTCTGGCAGGAGACTGAGTTTAAACCAAATGGAACCATACTAACAGTGGAGTGTGTTTAACATAAGTGGAATTCTATTTACAGTTAAGCGTATTAGTGGAACCACAGTAGAGCGTGTTTACTGTGCAGCAAGAATAACATTAATGGAACAACAATGACAGAGAAGCGCTTTTTACATTGGGGGAACCATGCTTACAGTGTCAAAGGTAATAAGAGCCATAATGACAGTAACGTATGTTAAACGGTAGTGGAACAATATTGGCAGTGGAGCATGTTTGAAATTATTAGATTTTAACTAACAGTGGAGCGTGTTAGTCATTAATGAAACCATACTGATAGTGGAGTGTGTTCAATATTAGATGCGCCATAATGAGAATGGATCTTTTTAAACATTAGTGGAACCATACAGAGCGTGGAGCGTGTTGTACAATAATAACAGTGGAGTGTGCTTAACAATACTGACAATAGAGCGATTTTACCATTAATGGATCCTTATGACAGTGAAGTGTGCAAAACATCAGTGGAATCATACAAGCTTTGTAGCATGTTTAACATGAATGGAACCATATTACCAGTGGGCCGTGGCTAACAAATATAGAACCACACTGACTGTGACATGAGTTAAACAAAACTTGAATCGTAATGACAGTGGAGAGTGTAAACATTAGTGGAACCGTACTGACAGTGGAGCGTCTGTTATATAAGAGGAACCATACTAACAGTGAGAGTGATTAGAATTAGAAGAACAGTAATAACAGTGGAGCGTGTTAACATTAGTTGAGAGTGGTTCGTGTTGAAATGAATGGAACCATACTGACAATGCGGCGTGTTTAACGTTAGTCAAACCATACTGACAGTTGAATGTTTTTAACAGTAGTGGAACCACAAATACAGTCGAACATCAGAAAAAAACAATGACTGCGGACATGTTATAACATGAGTGGAACCATACAGACAGTGGAGCGTGTTCAATATTTGTCGAACCATACTGACATTGGAGTGTGTAAATTATCTGTAGATCTATACTGCCAGTGGAGTTTAGCACTAGTGGAACGATACTGACACTCACCATAAAACTACATTGTGACAAATGACAAAGGAGCAGGCTGAACATTAGTTGGCCATACAATCAGTCGAATGTGTTTAACATTAGAGGACCCATACTGACCGTGGAGCATGTTCAACTCAACATTAGTATCAAGAACATTTTTAACATTAGTTTAACTATTCTGACAGTGGACTGAGTTTAAACCGAATGGAACCATACTCACAACAGTGGGGTGTGGGGTTTACTTAAGTGGAATTATATTAAGAGTTAAACGTGTTAGTGGAACCAGACTCACAGTAGAGAGTGATTACAATGAAGCAACAATACCATTACTGGGACAATAATGACAGTGGGCGCATTTAACAATAGGAGAACTATACTTACAGTGTTAAACCTTATTAGAGCCAATATGACAGTAGAGTATGTTTAGTGGTAGGGGGAAAATCCTGACAGGGAAGCATGATAACAGTAGTTGAACTTAACTACCAGCGGGACGTATTATTCATTAATGGAACCATACTGATAGTGGAGCGTGGTTAACATAAGTCGAAACACACTGACAGTAGAATGTTTTTAACAGTAGTGGAACCGTAAATACAGTGAAACATGTTTAACATCAGCAAAAACAATGCCTGTGGACACGTTATAACATGAGTGGGACCATACTGACAGTGGAGCGTGTTTAATATTTGTGGAACCATACTGACAGTGGAGTGTGCAAATTATCTGTAGATCTATACTGCCAGTGGGGTTTTAAACATTACTGGAACCATACTGACACTCACCATAAAAACTACATTGTGACAAATGACAGAGGAGCATGCTGAACATTAGTTGACCATACTATCAGTGGAATGTGTTTAACATTAGAGGACCCATACTGACAGTGGAGCATATTCAACATTAGCATCAAGAACATTTTGAACATAAGGTTAACCATTCTGACAGTAGATTGAGTTTAAACCAAATGGAACCATACTCACAATGTAGTCTGTTTTGTTTAAGTGGAATTATATTTACAGTTAAACGTGCTAGTGGAACCATACTCACAACAGAGGTGTTTACAGTGGACTACAAGAATAGCATTAATCGGAACATAATGACAGTGGAGCGCATTTAATATTCGGGGAACCATACTTTCAGTGTTAAACGTTATTAAACAATATGACAGTAGAGTATGTGTAACGGTAGTGCAAAAATACTGACAGTGAACCAAGAAAACATTGGTGGAACTTAATTAACAGCGGAGCGTGTAAATCATTAATTGAACCATACCGAAAGTGGAGTGTGTTCAATATTAAAGGCACCATTATAACAACGGATCGGGTTAAACATTAGTGGAACCATACAGACAGTGGAGCGTGTTGAGCAATAATAACAGTGAAGTGTGTTTAACAATACTGGCAATAGAGCGATTTTACTATTAGTGGACCCATAATGACAGTGCAGTATGTTAAACATCAGTGGAATCAAACTATGGCACATGTTAAACATGAGTGGGACCAAATTGCCAATGGGCCGTGGCTAACAAATTTAGAACCACACTGACCGTGAAATGTGCTAGACAAAACTTGAACCTTAATGACAGTGGAGATTGTTTAACATTACTGGAACCATACTGACAGTGGAGGGTCTATAATATTAGAGGGACCATATTGACAGTGAGAAGGATTAACATTAAAGGAACAATTCTTAGAGTGCAGCGGGTTAAACATAAGTTGAGAGCGATTCGTGTTAAAATTAGTGGAACCATACTGACAATGGACCGTGTTTAACATTAATCGAACCATACGGACAGTTGAAATTTTTAACATTAGTGAAACCATGAATCTAGTGAAGCATATCTAACACCAGAAAAAAAACAATGACAGTGGACGGGTTATAACATGAGTGGAAACATGAAGCTTTTTAAATATTTGTGGAACCATACTGACATTGGAGTGTGTAAATTATCAGTAGATCTATATTGCCAATGGAGTTTTTTTTACATTAGTGGACCCATACTGACACTCACCATAAAACTACATTGTAAAACATGACAGAGGAACATGTTTTACATTAATTGAACATTAGAGGAACCATACTGACGGTGTAGCATGTTCAACATTAGTAAAATTTTACTGACAATGGAACATGTTAAACATAAGTGGAACCAAACTGAAAGTAGGAAATGTTTAACATTAGTTGAAATAAACTGAAGCTGGAGGATATTTTATATTAGGGAACTATACGTACCGAGGAGCGAGTTGAACAAAAGGTGGAGCCAAACTGACAGTAAAGCATGTTTAACATAAGAGGAATGATACTGAAAGTGGGTCTTGTTTAACTTTGGCAGAACTATGCTTACAGTGGAGCGTGCACACACTTCTGACAGTGGCGTATGTTTTACATAAGTGGAACCAAACTGAGAGAGGAGCATGTTGAACATTGGTGGATCCATACTCAAAGGATGGTTTTACATAAGTAGAACGATGCTTACACTCAACACATAAAATACATTGTGACAATTGGAGCGCGTTCAGGATTAGCGGAGCTGTAATAACTCTCACCCTATAAACTACATGTGACTATTGACAGTGGAACATGTTTAACAAACACAGCGTGCTAAACATTAAGAAAACCATAATGACAGTGCAGTGTTTTTAACAAAACGGCACCATAATGACACTGTATCGTGTTTAACATTGGTGGAACCACAATGACAGTGGAGTGTGTTAAGCATTATTGAATCCGTACTGACAATGGAGCGTGTTAACAATTGGTGGGCTCATAATGAGAGTGGAGTGTGTTTAACATGAGTGGAACCATACAGACTGTGGAACATGTTCAGCATTAGTGGACCCATATTGACAGTGGAGCATGTTTAGCATTAGAGGAACCATACTGACAGTCGAGTGTGTCAAAAATAAGTGGAACCATAATGAGCGTGTAAAACCTTTGTGGAACCAATCATAGTGGAGCTATTTTAACATTAGAAATCATTTTGACAGCGACGAAGCGTGTTTAACATTAAGGGAACCATACAGACAGCGGAGTGTGTTTTACTTTAGTGAAACCATAATAACAGTGGAGCGTGTTAAACATAAGTTGAGCCATAATGACAGTGAAGCATGTTTAACATTAGCAGAACCATTCTAACAGTGAAACATTAATGGAACCATAATAACAGTGGAGTGTGTTTTACATTAGAGGCATCATAATGACAGCAGATCATATTTAACATTAGTGGAACCATAGTGACAGTGGAGTGTGTGTTTACATTAGAAGCACCATAATGACAGCGGATCGTGTTTTACATTAGTGGAACCTTAATAACAGTGGAGTGTGTTTTACATTAGAGGCATCATAATGACAGCAGCTCATATTTAACATTAGTGGAACCTTAATGACAGTGGAGTGTGTTTTACATTAGAGGCGCCATAATGACAGCGAATCATTTTGAACATTAGTGGAACCATAATGACAGTGGAGTGTGTTTTGCATTAGAGGCACCATAATAACAGCAGATCGTGTTTTACATTAGTGGAACCATAATGACAGTGGGGTGTGTTTTACATTAGAGGCACCATAATGACAGCGGATCGTATTTAACATTAGTGGAACCATAATGACAGTGGAGTGAGTTTTACATTAGAGGCACCATAATGACAGCGGATCATTTTGACCATAAGTGGAACCATAATGACAGTGGAGTGTGTTGTACATTAGAGGCACCATAATGTCAGCAGATCGTATTTAACATTAGTGGAACCATAGTGACAGTGGAGTGTGTTTTTCATTAGAGGCACCATAATGTCAGCGGATCTTGTTTAACATTAGTGGAACCATAGTGACAGTGGAGTTTATTTTACATAAGGGACATCATAATGACAGCAGATCATATTTCACGTTAGTGGAACCATAATGTCAGTGAACTGTGTTTTACATAAGGGGTACCATAATGACAGGGGATCATATTTCACATTAATTAAACCATAGTGACAGTGGAGTGTGTTTTACATTAGAGGCACCACAATGACAGCGGATCGTATATAACATTTGTGGGAAAATAGTGACAGTGGGGTGTGTTTTACATTAGAGGAACCATAATGACAGCTGATCGTTTTTAGCATTAGTGGAACCATAATGACAGTGGAGAGTGTTTACATTAGAGGCACCATGATGACAACGAATTCTGTTTAGCATTAGTTGAACCATAGTGACAGTGGAGTGTGTTTTACATTAGGGGCACCATAATGACAGCGAATCCCATTTAACATTAGTGGAACCATAGAGACAGTGGAGTGTGTTTTACATTAGAGGCACAATAATGACAGCGGATCATATTTAACATTAGTGGAACCATAGTGACAGTGGGTAGTGTTTTACATTAGGGGCACCATAATGACAGCGGGTCATATTATACATAAGTGGAACTATAGTGATAGTGGGGTTTGTTTAACATTAGAGGCACCATAATGACAGCGGATCGTGTTTAATATAAGTTGAACCATCATAGCAGTGAAGTGCGTTTCACATTAGAGGCACCATAATGACAGCGGATCGTATTTAACATTAGTGGACCCATAATGACAGTGGAGTGTTTTTACATTAGAGGCACTATAATGACAGCGGATCGTACTTAACATTAGTGGAACCATAATGACAGTGGAGTGTGTTTCACATTAGAAGCATCATAATGACAGCGGATCGTATTTAACATTAGTGGAACCATAGTGACAGTGGAGTTTGTGTTTACCTTATTGAGCCATACTGGCAATGGATTTTTTTTATATTAGTGGAACCATAATGACAATCGAGTGTGTTTAATATGTTGGAACCATGGTGACGATGGAGCGTGTGAACATTTTTGGAATCATAATGACAGTGGAGCGTGTTAACATTACTGGAACCACACAGACAGTGGAGAATGTTTAACATACGTCAAACCGTACTGACAGTGGAGTGTATTTAATTTTATCGGAACAATACTTACTGCGGTGCATGCTCAACATAAATGACAGTGGAACATGCTTAGTACTAGTAGAACCATAATGACTGTGGAATGTATTTTTCATTAAAGGCTACATAATGACAGCGGATCGTATTAAACATTAGTGGAGCCAAAATGAAAATAGAGTGTGTGTAACAATATAGGAGCCATAATAAAACTGGAGCTTGTTTTATATTACTGAGACAATACTGACAATACAGCGATTGTATCATTAGTGGAACGGTAATGACAGTGTGGGTTTAACATTATCGGAACCATAGTGATAAAGGAGCGTGTTGAACATCATGGCACCATAATAACTATGGAGCGTGTTAAACATTATTGGAACCATACAGAGAGTGGAGAATGTTTAACATTCGTCAAACCATATTAACTGTTTATCACTGGTGGAACCATAATGACAGTTGAATGTGTTAACATTAGTGGAAGCAAACTGACAATTTAGCGTGTTCAAGATCAATGCAGCCATACTGACAGTGGATCCTGTTTAACCCAAGTTGAACCATATAAACTGTGGAGCATGTTTAACACTAGTTGAACTATATTTACAGTGGTGCATGTTTAACAATAGTGAAACAACACTGACATTGGAGTGTGCTTAACATGAGTGGATAGATAATGACACTGAAGTGTGTTTGACATTATTGGAACCGTTATGACATAAGAACTTGTGTAACATTAGAGAAACCATACAGACAGTGACGTGTTTTACATTAGTGAAACTAACCTGACAATGACTTGCGTTTACCTTTACTGGAGTATGTTTAACATTAGTGGAACCATAATGAAAGTGGAGAATGTTTTGCATTAATGGAACCATAATGACAGTGGAGTGTTTTACATTATTGGAACAATACTGACAAATAAGCGTGTTTAACATTGTTGGAACCATAATGGCAGTGGAGTTTGTTTATCATCAGAGGCAAAATAATGATTGTGGATCGTGTTTAACATTAGTGGAACCACAATAACAGTGGAGCGTGTTTAACATTTGTTGAACCATAATGACTGTGAAGCATGTTTAGCGCTACTCGAACCACAATGACGGTGGAGCGTGTTAAGATTTAGTGGAACAATTACACTGACAATGGCAAGTGTTGAACATCAGTGGAATCATACTGACAGTAGAGCATGTTTAACGTTAGTGGAACCATACAGACTTCGGAGCGTGTTTAACATTAGGTGAACCATAATATCGGTGTGCGTGTTTAACAATAGTGGGAGCATACTGACGCTGGAGTATGTTTAACTTGAAAATGGATATATACAGGCATCTTAATGAGTTAATGAGTACATGAAAATGTGTACATACAACAGGTCAAGGTCATTATTTTGACAATTTCACACATCACCTCAAAAGCCACTGGGCTGATTGTTACCTAATTTCATATAGAGCCTCCAAGGGCTGAGGGAACGAAATTTTGTTCAAATGGTTCAGGTCACATGACCAACATAGCCGCCATGCCCATATATGGTGAAAACCTTTAAAAGTCTTCTCCTTCAGAACCAGTTGACTGATGAACTTGAAACTTGGTATGTAGCATCAAGTACCTGAGTACTACCAAGATTCTTCAAAGGTAACCTTGGGTTGACCTTGACCTTTTTACGGCAAGGTTAAATATGGAATAATGCTAGAACATAAGATTTCAAAAATGGTTTTAAAAGTCTTGGCCTAAAAGTTGATATATGCAGTTTTCTTCATGGGTACATGATGATTAGTGAGTAAAAGAGGCCAATGTCATTATTTGACCCTTACTCCAGGACTCTTGTATTTTGACAATTTCAAATATATCTTAAATAGCCACTTGGCCGATTGTAATAAAATTTCATATAGAGCCTCCAGGGGCTGAATGAACGAAAATTTGTTCAAATGGTCCAGGTCACATGACCAACATGGCCGTCATGCCCATATATGGTAAAAACCTTTATAGATCTTGTTCTTCATAACCAATTGACTGGTGAACTTGAAACTTTTTATGTAGCATCAAGTACCTGGGTGCTACCAAGATTGTTCAAATGATGACCTTGGGTTGACCTTGGCCTTTTATGGTCAAATATAGGAAAATAATACTGCATAAGATTTGATGAAAAGTTTTGAAGACGTTGGCAGAAAAGTTGGTAAATACAATCATCTTAATGAGTACTTGAATATTTGTGCGTACAAGAGATCCAGGTCATTGTTTGACCTTTGACATAAGACTCTCATATTTTGGCAGCTTGAACATCTCCTCGAAAGCCACTTGGCCAATTGTAACAAAATTTCATATAGAGCCTCCAAGAGCTGAGGCAAAATCTGTTGAAATGGTCCAGGTCACATGGCCAATATGCCTATATATGGTAAAAACCTTAAAGAATCTTCTTCTCTAGAAATCAGTTGACCGATAGCCTTGAATAATGGTATGTAGCATCATGTGTACTTGAGTAATACCAGATTTTTAAAATGAAGACCTTCGGTTGACCTTGACTTTTTTACAGCAACATCAAATATGGGAAAATGTTAGAACGTAAGATATTATGAAAAGTTTTAAAGATTTTAGCCTAAAACTGATATATACAGTCATCTTATTGAGTACATGACGATTGACGATTTAATCGTACAAGTGATCAAGGTCATTATTTAACCTTTGACCCAGGGCTCGCATATTTTGACAATTTAAAACATCTTGATGGGCACTTGGCCTATTGCCAAGGTGAGCGATTCAGAGTCTCGTGGCCCTCTTGTTACAAATATAACATTCTGTTTGCTTTCTTGAATAAAAAAGAAAGAATCTGCTTCAGAAATCTCTAAGAACAACTTTTTCTTTAAAGGTTGATCCCTCTGTAGAAGGGAGGTAAAAATCAAAGTGACAGACTTGCTTCTCCAGATAGCGCACCCATATATGAGCCGCGACACGACAAAACCAACAATGTGGTTGTGCGCCCAGCGCAGACTCAGATTAGCCTGGGCATCTGCCCAGTTTTACTAGACCCTTCGTTAAGTGCTCAAAATGTAGCTAAGGGTCTAAGCTACCTCCATGCGGACAGCGAAGACTCTGATCAGACTGGGCGGATGCCCAGGCTGATCTGAGTCTGCGCTGGGCGCACAACCCCATTGTTAGTTTTGTCGTGTCGAGGCTCATACCTTCATTGTCTCCCACAGGGAGCGGAATCTTTCCTTGAAAAATGGCCCTTATGTTTTTCTGGGAAGCAAAGAGGAAAACACAAAAAATGTTTCCCTTTGTAGAAATAACAGCAAAGAATGGACATGTATCCAGTCACATTAAGTCATCTTTTCTCATTACTCAGTTTATTTGCCTGGTACCCATATTACTTCTAATCTACAGGAAACCAGCATGGAAGCTGCATTTTCTCTATTTACTTAATAGAGAAGTTTTGTGTATGTAGAGAGAGGTAATTTATGTATACATTGTAAATATAATATGAAACTGGGCAACCATTTTTTTTTCATTTGTGAAGTTTAAGTTTCTACATATGCATATTTATTGTTATTCACTTTTCTTCATATAGGATATAAGGTATCTGATTTTAAGAGATTACATGTCCTATATAGCAATATATTATATTAGATATCTTAATACATTTCATATATTCTATTCCAGATATCTTATTTGTTGAATATAATATCATATTCTTTTTTATATATGATAGACTGGATATCTAATACCTTAAATATCAGATAAGATTTCTTATATGCTAAATAAGACATCTTATGTTTAGAGTTTAATATATGGCAATTTTCATAACAAACCCCGTATCAACCCCAGACTCCCATATCAACCCGAAACTCCCATATCAGCCAGAGGATCGAAGGCTAAGTCGAGGGCTAATATGGGAGCTGAGGGTTAATACGGGGTATGATATGAAAATTGCCATATCATAATCTAATTATCATATATTTTTCGCCCTAGAGATGATATGGGTCACGTGGGGTGTGATACGGATGATATGGTTTTTCTCCCTAGGGATTGATATGGGTTTTGGCTATTTTTGGAGAGATACGGCCATCGAGATATGAAATCCTGATATGCCCTAGGGATGATATGGGTCACGGTGTGATACAGATAATAGGTTTTTCTCCCTTGGGAGTGATATGGGTTTTGGCTATTTTTGGAGTGATACGGCCTTCGAGATATGCAGTCCTGATACATGCATAAAAGTCTTGCCTGTGTCGCATATGTAAAATATAATGTACTTTCTAGTATATATGATAAATGGACTTATATACTGAAAGGATTTAAAAACTTCCACTTTTTATTGCTGGCTGCTGATTTGTTCACTCATGACAGGGTTGAATATTTAAGGACAAAATTCTTGAAACTTATCAAATTTAAAGATTACGCAGTTTATTTGTTCATTTACTTAAAAGACGTCAGGAAAAGAGCGTTACGTCACTGAAATGCATAAGGCGATGCCGGCGTTATCTTATGCAACACTCTTTTCGACCATTTCTTACTGTCTTTATATTGCGACGTAATCCACGTTGATTTGCAATATCACTGCCAATGATGCTGTCGCGCAAAGCCTATTACGGAGACGGCGTCAACGTTAGTTAACCTCATGACCTTTGGTTTTTAATCGTGGCTATGTGCTTTTCTGACGTCTTTTGAGTTTCCTGTAAACAGTGCACGTCGTCTGAGATTGTAAATTGCCGTAATTAACGCATAAATTGTACCGCGACGTTACTTTTTGAAATTTCAGCATTTATCTTGCCAAAAACTCTGCGCCTGTTTGCGATATTTAGGCGCGGTAGGCTAAATAAAGCCACTGACCGAGTTCAAACTTTTAAAAATCAGTTAGATATTGTAAGAGAAATGTTTCATCAGAAAACTGTATACATGAAGCTATTCATCCTTATGTAAACGGTACTAAGAACACGAGGAGCACGTGCTTGTTCCTGACCGATTCGATAAACGATTTCAGATTCGGTATATTGATTTAATCAAGTATAAGAGAATATATATGCTGTAAAATTTTGGTGTAGGTAGCTGCATTTATTTTTGAGATATTCAAAATTAATGGATGGAAGTTTTTAAATCCTTACAGTATATATCTATCATTTAGGATATAAGATATCTAACGTAAGATATAAGATATCAGAATTGGTAAATCAGATGCCTTTTATACTATTTTAGATATATTATATTCATATAGGATGTAAGATCCAATATAAAATATATATGTGAGCCGCGACACGACAAAACCAACAATGTGGTTGTGCTCCCAGCGCAGACTCAGATCAGCCTGAGTCTTTGCTGTCTGCATGGAGGTAGCTTAGGTCCTTAGCTATACTTTAAGTGCTTAGCAAAGACTCTGACCAGACTGAGGGGATGCCCAAACTGATGTGAGTCTGCACTGGGCGCTCAACCACTTTGTTGGTTTTCTCGTGTCGCGGCTCATTATTATCTTTTAAGCATAATAGATATGAGAACTGGATACATGATTTAATTTATAAGATATCTTTTATACGATAGGTGATGTAAAATATATGCAATCTTATAAAATTAAGATATTTTATATGTCAAATAAGATATCATATGTGCCAATTAAAATATCTGATAGCTTTTGTATGACATTTTACATGCTTTAAACGGTGTATTATACGAAATTTTAGATATCTGATTTGCTATACAAAATATCTTATACACTAGGCCTATATCAGATATCTGAATTCATACAATTTTAATAAGGTATCTAATTTATCCAAATATATCAAATACCTGACAAAAGTATCTCATATATACTATATTATACCTTATACAGCATATCAGATATATATGATAACATATATTTGTATCAGTCAGATATCTTTCTAATCCATTAATATATCTGATATTGTGTATAGAACGGATCACTTCAGCGAAAACATATATTTGAAAGAAACAGATGTCTTTCTCATCAATTAAGATATCTGATATCGTGTATCGTATGGATAAATTCAGCGAAAACATATATTTGGATCAGTCAGATATCTTTCTCATGAATTACTATATCTGATATCGTGTATAGTAGAGATACGTTCAGCAAACATATATATGGATCAGTCAGATATCTTTCTCATAGGTTAAGATATCTGGTGTTGTTCTTAGTATGGGTCCGTTCAGTGAAAAGAAAAGACCTCAGTCATTCCCTACAGATGCGCAGGCTGACCCAAGTCTCAGTGTTTGTCACATGCCTTAAAGAATTTGAGTATTCTTTCAGGGGAATGAGCTCTTGTCATTTTCTTTTCTGCCTCCCATCTCAATATGGATCAACTCTTAAATAAAAGAATTTGCTCCATCTTTTAAGAGAAGAGCTATATAAGCTATCAGCTGTCATTCTGATCCTATTACTTTGTGTAACTGTCTTGTTTATATGTTGTTATGTGCAGTTTTGAAAATAAAATATATGAGCCGCGACACGACGAAACCAACAATGTGGTTGTGCACCCAGCGCAGACTCAGATCAGCCTGGGCATCCGCCCAGTCTGATCAGAGTCTTCGCTGTCCGCAAGGAGGTAGCTTAGACCCTTGGCTACACTTTAAGCACTTAGCAAAGACTCTGATCAGACTGAGTGGCTGTGTAGGCTGATCTGGGTCTGCACTGGGCGCAAAACCACTTTGTTGGCTTTCTGGAGTCGCGGCTCATATGTTTAAACCAAGGGGACACATTATTTTGGAAGGGCTACGTTGCCATGGAAACAAGCAGGAATTCACAAAAGTTGTTCCCCTTTGTAACAATGGCAGAAAATAACCTGGAGGTGTACCCACATACCTTTGGGTGAATGTGGGGAACTTCCAATGGCTGTTGTAACTTAAGCTGACAAAGTGGGTTTTGGTAAACTAAAAGTTGCCCGTATGAATGAAAACGTATGCCTCAATGTCATTGCCTTTATATGGTTTAGTTTATATGACAATTAAAATTTGTCATGTGAACAGAGAATTAGATAGGAAAATTCTCAGGAACTGACACCATTCAATCCCAGATCCCAGCCAAGACACCATGTGGGAAAAAGACAACACAAAATTAGTCACAACAAACAAATCATCAACGGCAGCCATGTGAACAGCCATTTCCCATGTAGATAGTCATCGGACTAGCCTTAACATCACAAACTATATATCAATAACAGTCAGCAATGAATGACACATATAACAGCCAACAAGAACCAAAACAGATGTGCCGCCTTGCGACGGCCAGTAATTTCATTACTGGGGGAGGCGTGGGGGGGGGGGGGGGCTGTTAATTAACCGGTTTGCGGTCGACCAAACAGAAAGTTTGCCAAAGAATATATGTTTGTGTAACACCGAAACTGGCTTTGGAGATGGTTACTAAGAACTTTGCTCGTAATAAAAATCAATTTGATTTCTAACAAAGTATATTAGACAAAGAAAGTGTGGCACCGTTTTGGCCATTCACACGGGAAAAGTTTATTTGCCCAGGTATCTCTAACGAGACATTTTTGCTCGTGTGAGCACTGCTGCAAATTTTTCATGGCCACAGTTTATTTGACCATGATTCTGTCTTACATATTTCTGTGACATATAATTTGCTCCGTGTGAATTCAAGTTGTTTAACAAAGAAACTTTCCTTGTGAGAACGAAGCTTTAGCAAGAAGAATTTATTTAACTGGGGACTTCTCTTGAGGTGTATGTGTACAGTTCTATGATTTTCCGCCCTTTTTAAAAGAGAAACAACTTTTATGACTTTCTTTTTGCTTCCTTGTATAACGAAGCCTTTCTAAAATGGGACCTTCTCTTAAAAGAAAGACTCTGTTCCTCTTAGAGCAAACTTTTCTTTAAGAGTTGACGCCTGTTAAGACGCGAAACAAAAATCAAAATGGCAGACATACTTCTTCTGAAAGTGTACCTATGCACTTTAATGAAAACAATGTCCTCCACAGGGAGCAAATTCTTTCTTAATATTTCCTCTATTTCTTTTTCAAATAAATTCTACACTTGTTTTACCTTACACCCGTGGATATTGCCACCATTCAAGAAGTTAGAAAGTAAATACTTTGCTAAATAAAAGTAAGCAACAGAAAGTGCACTAACAATAGGGTTCACTTCAATAACAACTCATGAAAATTTCACTGTCTTAGCTGGGCAAGCCTTCCTTTTAAAAGGAAATTTTATAAGAATAGCTTTTATGTTATCTAAGGAAGCAGTTGGGAAGTCACTTAAGTTGTTTGCCTTTGTAGACATGACAAAAATTTAGATGCGTATCTAGACACCTTAACTACCCAGTGTTTTTTTCCGGTTCCTATCTTTGTTCTAGTTATCTTATGAACTGGAAACCAGCATTTTCCTTCCTAATTTTTCAGAGAAGTTTTAGGTAACAATGTGGAAACAGTGAATTTATGTATACATGATAATAAATACAATATCCAACAGAGCAATTTTTAACTATTGTCTGCCTTTGTTATGTTTGAATTTAATTTTGTACATGTGATTCACTTTTCATATATGTATAAAGGGATATCAGATCATGAATGTTGGAAGCTTGAAGCAAATTCTAACAAAATCTGTAAACATTGTAAATGATATGGATTCAAACTAGGGTAGATTCAGGTAACTTCGGAGAGCTGGTAAATTCGGACATACCGTTACAAACAGTAAAAATCCAGATGAGACGGCTCATCATGAGACGTCTCATCAGGATTTTGACTGCTTGCCCAGTTAATTTTGTTTTAATTCCAAACAACTGACATATAAAAGAAGCAATGTACCTAGTCGACTCTTCTATCTATATATATTGGACGAGTCCATTTGTCATTTAAGGGGTGTCTGGTTCAGTTTATTTTTAGATTTTTTTTAGGAAAATTACCCATTTGTCGTACGCAAAAAGTGTAGACCCTGATCAGACGCCGCTTTGGCGGCGTCTGATCTGGGTCTGCACTGTTTGCCTATATCCCAGTTTTGGGGCGCTAGGGATTAATGGATTAGGACGGGATTCAAAAATGAAATTGTCAGAGTTGCATCCCTTGAAAATGTACCCATTTACCTTAAAGATGCTTGTTTTGTATAGATGTAATTTTAGGGAATTATTTCTACTACGTATTTTGTTAATATGTTAATTCTTATACTTTTTTGTATAGATGTTAATTCTTGTAAATTATTTGTTATACTTATTATGCATAGTTGTTAATTCTAGGAAATTATTTGTTTTACTTATTTTGAATAGATGTTAAATTATTTGCTATTTTTACTTGGTATAGATGTTAATTTTAGGGAATTATTTGCTATATTTGCTTTGTTTATATGTTAATTTTAGTAAATTATTTGCTACATTTACTTTGTATAGATGTTAATTCTAGGGAATTATTTGTTATACTTCTAATAAATTTCTGCCCGGTATATTAGAGAATAAGCAGATTCACTGATGAACAAGTGTCAAGGTGACACCTTGTTTCCTTGCCATTTTGTAAGCCATGGTAACTGCCAAAGATTGACATTCTGATGGCACTGAATGAAAAATAGTGCTGTTTGCCATAACTAAATACTCATAGACTTATTCTATGACCAAATAAGGACAGAAATGACTTCGAAGTTTAAATAAAAAAATTGTAAGTCAACGGCAAGAAAGATATGAACCCAAAATTATAGATGACAGAACCTGAAGCATCATCTGAATATAACTTTCATGCATAGAAAATTAGTACATGTATATTCCCTTGTCAGGAATCCAACAGCCCAAAACAATTAATTGTTATTATGTTTCTTTTTATAAGAATTAAATGTATGTATAAATGTAAACTTTTACAGGTTTGCTAATGGCAACATGTAGTTGTAAATATGAAGTTTTGTCAATGCTGTTTCTTTTCTGTAGGGTAACCCCAAGGCATTGGGAATTTCAGTTCAGTTAAATTCAATTCTCCTAACGATGCCCCTCAAGTGGCTCAGCCGTACATAACCATAGTTGCACACACTTGGCGCCAAGGGAAAGTACCACTTAAAGGCCTAGATTCAGTACCCACCGGCAGAGGATAAAAACTACTACAAGTGGGTGGAGCTATAGTATTTTAAGCCATGACACGAGAAAATAAACAATGTGGCATGTGCGGCAAGCAAAGACTCAGATCAGCCTGGGCATCCACCAAATCCAATCAGAATCTTCACAAAGTGCTTAAAGGGTGGCTTAGGGTCTAAGCTAGGCTCCATGCGGACAGCAAAGACTCTGATCAGACTGGACGGATGTCCAGGCTGATCTGAGTCTGCGCTGAGCACTCAACCACTTTGTTTGTTTTCTCGTGTCATGGCTCCTTTACTGTTTTACTGATAATTCTACTGCTCAAGGCTATTAGTCACTGAGATGTCAATCATTGCCCTGGTAAATTCTTGCACACATAGGGGCAGCCAATCAAATCAGTCATTGTTGTTTTTTTTTTATGATCCACTTGAGATGTTTACACATTGGTGTCCAGAAAAATACTGAGATTCGTTCATTTCAGTTCATTTGGATTCTCCTAACGACTTTCCCCAAGTGGCTCAGCGGTACGGAACCATAGTTGCACGCACTTTGCACCGAGTGTCCATCCAAGAAATGAGATAAGCTACCTAATTCTGCATTTTATGGTCCACCTAGGCCTTTAAGCAAACGATGCCAACCTTTCTCAGAACTGGGTTTGTTAGGCATTTATCGGCAGTTTATCATTTCATCTGATAGGAATAAGGGAGTACGACCATATTCAAGGTTTAAGGTGACAGAATTCATGAGTACAACGTCATGCTTTTCTGCCGTGAGTACATCCATAATCAAGGCTTAAGGTGACAGAGTTAATGAGTACAACATCATGCTTTTCTGCCATTTTACAAAGGGAAACAACTTTTGTTACTTCTTGTTTGCTGCCGTGGGAGCAAATTCCTTCGTGTAAGAGTTGACCCTATGGAAAGAATTTCCTCATAGAGGAGGAATCCCTTTCCTGTATAGAGACAAAAATGAGCCACGACACGAGAAAACCAACAATGTGGTTTTGCGCCCAGCACAGACTAAGATCAGCCTGGGCATCGGCCCAGTCTGATCAGAGTCTTCGCTGTCCACATGGAGGTAGCTTAGACCCTAAGCTACCCTTTGAGCACTTAATAAAGAGTCTGTTCAGACTGGGTGGATGCCCAGGCTGATCTGAGTCTGCGCTGGGTGCACAACCACATCATTGGTTTTCTCGTGTCCCAGCTCAAATGAAAATGGCAGAGTTGTTTCCCCTGTCCAGTCACTATTAGAGTCCATTATGGAAGCTGTTATTTTTGATAAGTCTGAATTCATACATTATTACAAGCATAACCGTTAACTCACCAGTGATTATATTCACGCCAAGGCAAGGAATTGTCAAACTGTCACTATTTATGAAGATAACAAGACCTGTCCGCGTACAGGATAGCTCGCCTGCAGCGCATTGCCCATCACATAAAAAAACTTTAACCAAAACATCCATTTCGGACGCCGACGCCGACGCGGACGCCGACGCCGACGCCGTGGTGACAACAATAGCTCTTCCTGAACTTTCGTTCAGGCGAGCTAATAATGATTGTCGTCATGCGAAAAAGTAAGACAGCATGTGTGAGCAACAAAGATTCAAACCAGCATGACCTGCCACAAAGTCTGGTCAAAATAATTATGGAGGGAGGGGGTATAGGAGGGGTCATTCTGTGATAAGTTTACACAGGTGTACATGTAGATTTGAGAATTACTTTACACACTCAGATTAAGATGGATTTTCACATGACACCACTCATATGTGATTGTCCCATTTGATATTGATGATGATTACTAGTGTGGTAGCACTTGCTAGACTAAAATGAGCCGCGACACGACAAAACCAACAATGTGCTTGTGCGCCCAGCGCATACTCAGATCAGCCTGGGCATCCACCCAGTCTGATCAGAGTCATCGCTTTGCACTTAGAGGGTAGCTAAAGGTCTAAGCTACCTCCCTGCGGACAGCGAAGGCTCTGATCAGATTGGGCGGATGCCTAGGCTGACCTGAGTCTGAGCTTGGCGAACAACCACATTGTTGGTTTTCTCGTGTCGTGGCTCAAATATGTTAACACTTAAAGAACCAATAAAAGCAGACGCAAAATTTTACACCCGCAAAATTTAAAAGTCTGTTACTTCCAAGCTATTTCATGTATGCAAACAGAGAAGATCCATAAGAAACGCCTCATTACAAGCCGCCTTGTCTGGATCCACTCTGGATCCACAATGTTTCCAAATTCAACTAAATTTCATTTTTTGGCACTTTATGTGTCAAATGTTGCTGAGCTGCGGCACGACAAAACCAACAAAGTGGTATTTGCACCCAGCAAAAACTCAGATCAGCCTGGGCATCCACCTAGTCTGATCAGTTTTTACTTGTGCTTATTAGGCCACAGTAGCTAAGGGTCTAAGCTATCTTTATGCCAACAGCGAAGACTCTGATCAGACTAGGCGGATGCCCAGGCTGATCTTAGTCTTCCCTGGGCGCACATGCCACTTTGTTGGTTCTGTCGTGTCGTAGCTCATTTGATGATATCACTTGCTTGGCTAGAATATATGTAGCAGATTTAGTCCTTGGCTTTAATACATTAAATGTTGTATATGTTACCTCTGATGGACACTTGCTTGGCTAGAATATATTAAGTGCTATATATGTTACCTCTGATGGACACTTGCTTGGCTAGAATATATGTAATAGTTCTTGGCTGGAATAGACTAAATGCTGTATATACTACTTTTGATGAACACTCGAATACAGTAATAGTGCTTGGCTAGAATATATCAAATTTTGTATTATTCTTTATTGTATCGGATGTATTTGGCTATGCCGCCTTGTGCCATATCCTTAAAATGTGCCTATTGCTGCTCATGTTGGTTACATATGTAAAGCTGAGTCTAATAAAGAATTTGAATTTGTATGTTATTGACAGTCACTTGCCTGACTACATGTAGAGTTATATGTTTTCTTTGTTATTCATACCAGTAATGTTGCTTACTTGCTACATTCATTCTAATAATGCCCTGTGGCATTGCAACTGACAAGTCTTATAGATGTCATTCTTAAACCAAATGCCAATTAATAAAACATTTTGCTAATTATATTAAGCTCAAGTCTTATACGGCACCTTATGGCATCAATTACAGAAAAAATAAGGGGAGCATTTATTGGAGAGGGAATGCATTTACTAGAATAAATATTGTGCATTCTAATAAGAAAGACATTGGAAATATTAAAAAGAAATGTTTCCAATATATGTCATGCAGTTGTGGTTTTGTTGCTTTTGATATAAGTTTACATAAATAGTATATAATAATAAATGTATAACCTATATAAGTAAACATTAATCAGTATATAGAATAAATATGTAACTTATTTTGGTGTCCTGTTGTGTTTATATTGAAAAGTACATGAGAAGGCAACGGTAAGGAACTGACACAATGGATTCACACATCCTGACCGTAAAACCTAACTGGGAAAGGGGAAACAATAAACCGGGCACACTAAGCATACCAAGACGAGCGAAAAGCCAAGAGATCAGGGTCCGAGGTTATAAAGCTAGAGTATAATCTCAAACTCAAAATAAAGCGCACTGATTGGCTGCTTCCGAGCATATGCTCGGAAGCAGCCAATCAGTGCGCTTTATTTTGAGTTTGAAGCAGCCAATTAGTGTGCTTTATATTGAGTTTGAGATTATACTCAAGCTTTATAACCTTGGACCCTGATCATTAATTACTTATTGGACGGACACACGGCGCCCAATGTGTGCAACTATAGTTACGTACGTCGAGCCACTTGGGCAATGTCGATAAGAGAATTGAAATGAACTGAACTGAATTAATTACTTAGGTATGACTCAATTTGTTTATTTAAAAGGGATTCATGGGCAATAATTTATGTATTGCTGAAATGATTCATACAAAACTTGACATGCACTACTGTGTTGTAATGATGCATATTTAGCTAAGTTTCATAGAGTTCCATTGATTGTTTACTTAGTTAAGGCTGAATCAGTTAATTTTAAATTGATCCAAGGGCAATAACTAATGCATTATTGATGCCATTCTAATACAACTTTATGTGCACTACTCTGTTATACTGGTGAAATTCCTGTAATCACTTACTTATAGCTCATTTTATTGAGTTTTAATCAATCCAATGGAGATGATGTTTATAAGCTAGTTAGCTTGTTATCGAACCCTTTTATATTATTCTTGTATGAATTGATTGTGTATGTTTATATGTTGAAATAAAATACTGTTTAAACTAATCAATCCAAGGGTGATAACTCATGCCCTACCGAAGCCAGTCTGACAAAACTTGAAGCACATCACCAAGCTATAGTGATATTTATTCATTTTCTGAAATTCCATTCAATGGTTACTTAGTAGTAGTTCATTTGATTGAGCTTAAATCAATCCAAGGTCAATAACTCATGCCCTACTGAAGCTAGTCTGACGAAACTTGAAGTGCATCACTACATTTTAATGATTTTGATTGATTGATTAGTTGCTTTACATCCACGGCAAACAGCTGTGGTCATGAGGGGACGGTCAGTTAACCTAACCATACTATTTCTGGACAGGCTATACCAACCTCCTAAGCGGTTAACCAGTACTAAGTGCACACACTTTTGCCAGTAACTGACAACTGCCCTTCTTGAATCAGTGGAAGGAGAAACAAAATTATGTGGCCAGACCAGGTATCAAACCCAGGACCTCTGACCTATGAGTCAGGTGCAAAACTACTGCCCATTCCTGGCCCAGCCACTTTAATGTTATATATTTATTCTAAGAAATTCCATTCAATGGTTACTTAGTTATGACTCCGGACAGATAAATGGGCAGGAAGACAGACAGTCGGACATGGACCAAACAATATTCCTCTGCTTTATTATGGCTAATAGAATTTCTAACATTTGTGACTGTCATTAGCCTGACATATGAGCAGCCACACATGAAAACAAAGTGGCATGTGCACCCAGTGAAGACTCAGATCAACCTGGGCAGCAGCCGAGTCTCATGAGAGTTCACTGTGCACTTAAAGGGTGGCTAAGGGTCTGTGCTAGCTCCATGCTGATGCCCAGGCTGATCTGAGCTTCGCTAGGCACTCATGCCACTTTGTTACATATAATTCTCCCAGTTCATTTATACACTTTTATACACTTGACAATGCAAAATCAAAACAAATTGTTGATAGAAATTTACAAAAATATGTTATGTGAATAATATATTGTCTGAAAAATGTACAAAAATAAATAATTTCTATACTCTATACAATGTTAGACAAAATATTTCATGTATATCAGAACTGTCATATGCATATGAAAGAATGAGAATTCATAAACAAAAGAAAAAAAATTAAAATATATGCAAACATATGTGCCTTTGATTGTGTATAAATGAAAAGTCCCTATTACATATGTGAACATCCTGCATCTTTGACTATATACAAATGGATAAGTCTCCACCACATATGTGAACATCCTGTGCCTTTGATTTTATACAGTTGGATAAGTCCCTACCACATATGTGAACATCCTGTACCTTTGATTTTATACAAATGGATAAGTCCCTACCACATATGTGAACATCCTGTGCCTTTGATTTTATACAGTTGGATAAGTCCCTACCACATTTGTGAACATCCTGTACCTTTGATTTTATAAAAATGGATAAGTCCCTACCACATATGTGAACATCCTGCATCTTTGACTATATACAAATGGATAAGTCTCCACCACATATGTGAACATCCTGTACCTTTGATTTTATACAAATGGATAAGTCCCTACCACATATGTGAACATCCTGTGCCTTTGATTTTATACAGTTGGATAAGTCCCTACCACATATGTGAACATCCTGTGCCTTTGATTTTATACAGTTGGATAAGTCCCTACCACATTTGTGAACATCCTGTACCTTTGAGTTTATACAAATGGATAAGTCCCTACCACATATGTGAACATCCTGTGCCTTTGATTTTATACAAATGAAAAGTCCCTACTACGTATGTGAAGACCCCATGCTGTGCCTTTGATTTTGTCACATACATGATACAGACTCTGAAAAATCTACAATTACCATAAAAATACTAACAATTGGGACAGGTAGGTTTGAGCAAACAGTGCAGACCCAGATCAGACTGAAGGGTCTACAATGTTTGCCATCCCATCTGCATCTTTTAGAAGCTTTACTGCTGCACAGAAAAATCAAACTGTTCAATTTTAGGACAATTACAATAATAGAGCCGTGCCGCAGAAAACCAACAAAGTGCTTGTATGCCCAGTGCAGACTCAGATCAGCCTGAGCATTCGCCCAGTCTGATCAGAGTCTTCGCTAAGCCTTTATTGGATAGCTTAGGTAGCTTCCCCCTGGTCCTGGCCTCTTTGACTGAACAAAACAGTCGGACATGGTGGGAGTCCGCTGTGTGAAGACACACAATCTACCCGGACAGGTTCTCAGGGTAGCATGAAATACCCAAATCCTCTGTGATTACCCAAATCCTCTCTAATTACCCAAATCCACCATATTTTCTACCCAAGTCTACATATATGGTGCTGAAACACAATGTTTACAGTGCCTTGGAACAATATTTAAAAATCAATGTCTTAAGCCAAAATGATTTAGAAAACAGTACACAGAACAAAATTTCTAATTGGTCACTTTTTCCATTGTGTAAAACCTAATACTAATTTATTCATTCTGAGTCCACATTAAGATAAATAAATTGACATACATCATCATATCTTTCTCAGCAGTTTAATCCATCATGCTATGATGTTTAAGAAGACTGCAAAAACATAAAAGACATATCATCTAACGCAAAGGGAGAAAATCTGTTGTTGTTTTTGTACAACTTATAACTCCTAGTTTAGCCAAACAATTTAAAAGTTCAGTACACATGTCATGTTTTCAAATAGAAAACTTTACGAATGTTTTGAACTGAGTTAATATATTTGCAATTTCAGGCACATTTCATGCCAGTAACTTTTGTATTTTAATAACAATCGATTTTAAAACATGTATTACAGTACCGATCTATGATTGCAAACATATTTGATAATATGCTTTAGAGAAAATATTTCTGCAAAGTTCAAAATTTGACCAATTAGACATTCTGTTAAGCGTCAGAGCTCTAGATAAGACGGGTATTTGATGATAATTGAGGGATAATTTTCTTTATTTCTCATTGAAACCATATCTTGTGACCCCTCATCTGAACCATCTTGTCAAAACGAGGGGTCACAACATATGCTTTTGTCCAGAATTAACAAGAATTATCCCTAATTATCACCTAATACTCCCTCTTATCTAGAGCTCTGTAAGTGTAGAAGAGTAATTTGTTTTATGATACCTCTAAAGGTATTAACCCATTGAACTACAGTAACCTGATTGTCTCATACTCTTTTGTAAACATTTCATGATATATAGAGGATCTTACATGAGCAATATGAAACCGTATTGTTTAAGAAAACTTTGACCCCAACCCAAGTCTCTTAGTCCATGACCTTGACCTCAAGGTCACTGAGTGGAGTGGAAGTGAAACTATATAAACTTTAGACCAATATCTAACAACAGTCCAAGTATTAACTGAATCTATCTTGATATTGTGAAATTATGCCTTTAGAAAGTTTTAACCAAAAGTTTAAGATAAAATTAATAATCAGTTACCTTGACTTAAAGGTCACCCAGTGGGTTGGCAGTGCTATTTTGAAAAAATGCAAGCCAGTATCTAACATCAGTTTAAGTATACCAAACAAAAAAAGAAACGCACAAGGTAATATTTTGGTATTTTCTTGGACATTACAAACAATTTAAAAGAAAAACCCATACAGCGTTAGAGGTAGACAATGGGACAGTTCAACCCGAAAATTTCATTCTTTTGTGTCAATTCAGTACTTTGTGAAGCATCTCTGAACAAGACAGGGGTCAGTTTTCAATGTCACAGTTTTCAATAAGAGACCATTGTCGACAATTTCATTAATGCGAATTTTTCATGCATATGGAAGGTACAGGTACTCGTCTACGCCATGATAAAGTCTGAGCCAGATTTGGTCAGAAATACGCATTTCTAGACATTTATTAATAATGCTATAAAAGGTAAAATCAAATGGGAAAATTTTACAGTGTGCGTTTCTTTTTTTGTTTGGTATATAACATAAATCCATCCCAAGCATTATGAAACAGTATGTCATTAGAAAACCTTAACAAAATCCCTAATTTCTAAGTCCAAAACCTTGACCTCAAGGTCATTCAGCAGAATGGGGGTAAAACTCTGAAAACTCTAAAACAATATCTAACTACAGTGCAAGTATCAAAAGAATACATTCATGGGTTGAGAAGATATGAATCTTTAAAAAACTTTAACCAAAAACATCAAATGTGGAGACCACGACCTCGACCTCAAGGTCACTGAGAGGGGTAGGGGTGGTATGCTGTAAAACTTTGGACCAATATCTAACAAGTATCAAGAATCCATCTATGGGTTGAGGAGGTATCCATTTTCCATGACGCGGCCGCCAGGGTTATAACAATTATGGCACTTCCTGGACTTCCATACAGGCTAGCTAAACATAGTAGATATATCATATAAACGCCATAAACTGTTAGTTATTTAAACAACTTATCCTTTAACATATGCATACCGGTTAAATACCCCAACTCTCCTAATAAATCTCAAATACCGGGTATTTGAGATTTATTAGGAGAATTGGGGTAATTACAGAGACTTTGGGTAATAACAGAGAATTTGGGTATTTCATGCTACCTGGTTCTCTGCTTACTAGTTCACCAAAGAAAACTCTGACCATATATGAGCCGCAACATGAGAAAACCAACAATGTGGTTGTGCGCCCAGCACAGACTCAGATCAGCCTGGGCATCTGCCCAGTCTGATCAGACTTCCCTAAACACTGAAATGGTAGCTAAGGGTCAATGCAACCTCCATGCGGACAGCGAAGACTCTGATCAGACTGGGCGGATGCCCAGGCTGATTTGAGTCTGCGCTGGGCGCTTAACTGTATTGTTGGTTTTCTCGCGTCGCGGCTCAATTATACTGTCAGACTAGACTGTGTTACAGAAAATATCCTCAAAATCGGTGATGCAAATAGGTATATCTTCACCATCACACTTTCAAACAAGACTAGTTATTATAATATACAGATTCCATCCTCAAATCCATGATTCATATTGATAAATCATCACCATACAAAGCATCAGACAAGACTGGTTTACAAACTACATCATCAAAATCAAGACTTTAAACACACAGAACTTCACCATACAGACTAGCAAAGAAGACTGGTTCACAGATCACATACTCAAAAGCTATGATTTAAACTGATAAATCTTCATCCCGTAGACTATTAAATGCGACTAGTTTTACAGATTACATCCTCAAGTTTGTCTTTATGACTTGAAACCAGTGCAAAAATTTACCGGAACAAACCACAACGGACACAATTACTGGATCTGACTGGAACAGACTTAGTTCTTTACTATTTCCAGCCAATATTTCTGGATATTAAGATAAAACATACACACGCAGACTACATGTAATTACAGGCCCTAATAATAGTCACTGACTAATATAAGAACATAATGATTCCGTTTGAAGACAGCTTTAGATCTTAAGATAAGATAAAACATACACACGCAGATTAATTACAGGCCCTACCAATAGTCACTGACTAATAAAAGAACATACTGATTCCGTTTGAATATCACTTCTGTAGTTACATGGCTATGGAAGAAATGTTGGACCTTATAATATTAAATAGAACATGATCTGTCCAACTACAAGATAGCTCGCCTGCCAGCGGCTTCCCCATCACATCACAGAACTTTGTCATAAAACTTTTAAATGGGATGCCCACACCCAGCCCAAGCTAACACTGACACCAATGTCAGGGTGAGAGCAATAGCTTCCTATACTTTCGTACATGTATGCATAATTTTTGTGATATAAATACAAAATGACTGTAAGCACAAAGTAATAAAAGGCTCTATAATCAGCAGAAACTAACTCAAAGTGTAAACTGACTAATACATTGTATACCCTCTTTAGTAATTTTATGCAAAATTACATACACATATTTGTTAAAGTATGAAAAACTGTGTATCATTTCCAAAACATCATAAACTAGATGACGAATGGTCCTGTAGCTCACCTGAGCCCTTACTGTCCACAGACACAATTTGTTATTTCCCTCATTTCTTACATATTTTAAACAAGTGGTTTTAGAGGACTGCATATTTTATTTCTAAAATCTCAGTGACTGTAACAAAGTTCAAAGAATGACTGTGACCTTTGCTGGCCTTATGTCTTCATGAATTCATTTAGTTAACCATATTTACAACTATCATATCTGTGCAAAAGAAGTTTCAGTTAAATTCATTGTTGAAGCATTTTCCAACCATAAGGAATCAAAGTTGACCTCGCCATGAAATAGGTTAAGGTCAATACAGTGTCATCATTTGCAAAACAAAATTAAGTCCCTAATGCTACACACAAGGTTTCAAGGTCACTGGCCTTCTGGTTCTGCAGAAGAATGTTTTAGAGGATTTTTGCCATATATGAGCTGGTGGCCATCTTGAATATGTGACCAAGACTACCAGAACAAACTTTAATTCCTTTGACCCAGTGAAGCTCCATATGAAATATGGTTTCAATAGGCCCAGTGGCTTCAGAGAAGAAGATGTTTGAAAATGATGGTGGGCAACAGAACCTCAGTGACTTTGAACAAAGGTCAAAGAAAAACCTTGTCCTTTAGCAATATAATATCTTCATTTTCTCATTTAGTTAATCATATGTACCAAATATTTTTTTCCTTAGACTCAAAATAGTTTCTAAGAAATCCACTGTTGAAGCATTTTCCAATAAAGTATAACCAACCAAAATTGACCTTGCCATAAATTAGGTCAAGGTCAATTCACAGTCATGATTTGTACAAACTATGATGGGCCTTAGTCCCCAACGCTACATACAAAGCCAAAACGTCATTGGCCTTTTGGTTCTGGAGAAGAAGATTATGAAGGGTTTTTACCATATATCTTGGTCATATGACCAAGACCATCTGAACAAACTCTAGTTTCTTTGACCCAGTGAATCTCAATATGAATTATGGCTCCAATCAGCCCATTGGCTTCAGAGAAGATGTTTGAAAATGATGCTGGGTGACAGAATCTCAGTGACCTTGAACAAAGGTCAATGAATGATTGATTTGATGCTTAACGTCCACGGTAAACAGCTATGGTCATGTCAGGACGGTCAGTTAACCTAACCACACTATTCCTGGGCAGGCTTAGACCTCCTAAGCGGTTAACCAGTACTAAGTGCGCATACTTTCGCCAGTAACTGACAACTGCCCTTCTTGAATCAGCGGAAGGAGAAACGAAAGTATGTGGCCAGACCGGGGTCAATGAATGACCTTAACCTTAAGAAACATAATATCTTCATTTCCTTATTTTATCATATATATGTCAATTATTTTATCTTAGACTTCAATAGTTTCTGTGAACATAAGCAACATAATATCTTCTTTTCCTTATTTTATCATATATGCCAAATATTTTACCTTAGACTTCAATAGTTTCTGTGAAATCCATTGTTAAGCATCTTCCCATATTAAAGCAAAACATACTAAAATTGACCTTGCCATGAATTAGGTCAGGGTCAATGCAGAGTCATGATTTGTACAAATTGTGATGGGCCTAAGTCCTCAATCCTACATTCAAGCCACAAGGTCATTGGACCTTTGGTTCTAGAGAAAAAGATTTTTGAAGGGTTTTTACCATACACGTATTTGGGTGTGGATGCCATCTTGGTCATGTGACCCAGACCCTGCAAACAAACTTTCATTCCCCCATCCCACTGAGGCTCCATATGACATTTGACTCTAACTGGGCCTGCGGTTTTGGAGAAAAAGATCTTTCTAAATGGTAGACGATGGACGGATGACAGACAACAGACGGACAAAGGACCATGGCTATACTAAAAGCTCAACTGTGAGCGTTTCGCTCAGGTGACCTAAAAAGGCTGAAAATGGGAAAAATGATTTGATTCCAGTAAGTCTGTTCCAGTCTGTTCTGTTAAATTTATGCACCCCTCCCCCCACCCCAACCCCACTCCAAAACTAGTCATGTAGATCCTGGCAGTGTGAACAGTCTACCATATCATCAACAAACTCTTCCACTTGTATCGTAGTCTCTGATATATGGAAGCGACTCTGGATCATGTATGATGCTTGCTTTAAAATTCCTATTGTATCTGCATTCTTCTCTGTAAACATTAAAATAAAATGGTCAGTCATATTATGTGAACTATTTAAGTCTTTCATACGAAAACTGCACATGCTTTTCTAATAGTTAATCTTTGATTTTCCATTTATTTAATTTATTTTTTAGCTCACCTGAGCCAGCGGCTCCGGCGGAGCTTATAGGATGGCAAGGCTCCGTTGTCCGTCGTCCGTCCGTCGTCCGTCCACACTTTCAAACAACTTCTCCTCTGAAACCGCTGGGCCGATTGTAACCAAATTTCATATAGAGCCTCCTGGGACCTTAGGAACGAAAAGTTGTTCAAACGGTCTTGGTCACATGACCAACATGGCCGCCATGCCCATATATGGTAAACACCTGAAAAAATCTTCTTCTCCAGAACCAATAGGGCGATGGCCTTGAAACTTGGTATGTAGCATCGGGTACACGAGTACTACCAAGATTGTTCAAATTATGACCTTGGGTTGACCTTGACCTTTTTTACGGTTATGTCAAATTTGCTTCCTTATGCTTTTATATGGCAAAATGCTGCAGCATAAGATATCTTGGAAACTGTTGAATATTTTGGCCTAAAAATTGGTACATACAGTCATCTTAATGACTACATGAAGATTTATGAGTTCAAGAGGTCAAGGTCATTCTTTGACCTTTGACCCATAACTCTCATATTTTGACAATATCAAACAATCTCCTCAAAAACAACTAGGCCAATTGTAATTAAATTGCATATAGATCCTCCAGAGGTTGAGGGAATGAAAATTTGTTCATACGGTCCAGGTCACATGACCAACATGGCCACCACGCCCATATATGGTAAAAACCTTTTAAAATCTTCTTCTCCAGAACCAGTAGACCGATGGCCTTGAAACTCGTAATGTAGCATTGGGTACTCAAGTACTATCAAGATTGTTCAAATTATGACCCTGGGTTGACCTTGCCCTTTTTTACGGCAAGGTCAAATATCGGAAAATGCTAGCACATGAGATTTCATGGTAAGTTTTGAAGATTTTGGCCTAAAAATTGGTATATACAATCATCTTAATGAGTACATGAAGATATGTGAGTACAAGAGGTCAAGGTCATTCTTTGACCTTTGACCCAGAAATCTCAAATTTTGACAATTTCAAAGAATCTGCTCTAAAACCACTGGGCCAATTGAAACCAAATTTCATATAGAGCCTCGAGGGGTTGAGGGAATGATAAAATTTTCTAACGCTCCTGGACACATGACCAACATGGCCGCCATGCCCATATGTGGTAAATACCTTTATAAATCTTCTTCTCCAGAACCAATTGACCGATGGCCTTGAGACTTTACATGTAGCATTGGGTACTTGAGTACTATCAAGATTGTTCAAATTATGACCTTGTGTTGACCTTGACCTTTTACAGCAAGGTCAAATATGGGAAAATGGTAGAACATAAGATTTCATGGAAAGTTTTGAAGATTTTGGCCTAAAAAATTGGTATATACAGTTGTCTTAATGAGTTCATGAAGAATAATGAGTACAAGAGGTCAAGGTCATTTTTTTACCGTTGATCCAGATCGCTCATATTTTGACATTTTCAACCATTTCCTCAAAAGCCAAAGGGCCAATTGTGAACACATTTCATATAGAGCCTCCAGGGGTTGATTGAATGAAAAATTTGTTCAAACGGTCCAGGTCACATGACCAACTTGGCCGCCATTACCACTTATGGTATAAATCTTTAATATTTTTCTTCTCCAGAACCAATACACCTATGGCCTTGAAACTTGGTAAATAGCATGGAGTACTAGAGTACCACCAAGACTGTTCAAATGGTGACCTTGGGTTTACCTTGACCTTTTTTGCGGCATGGTCAAATATGGGAAACTGCTAGAACATAAGATTTCATGGAAAGTTTTGAAGATTTTGGCCTAAAAATGGTATATATGGTTGTCTTAATGAGTACATGAAGATTTACAAGTGCAAGTGGTCATGGTCATTCTTTGACTTTTGACCCAAAACTCATATTTTGACAATTTCAGACATGATAAGTAAAAGCCACCTTGCCAATTGTTCAGGTGAGCGATTCAGGGCCTCATGGCCCTCTTGTTTTTATATAATTTCACATAATCAGCCACCTATGTTTTAAAATTTCTGTTGTAATCTGCATTCTTCTCTGTAAACATTTAAAGATCAATTTATTTGAACTATTTAAGTCTTTCATACGAAAACTGCACATGTTTTTCTAATAGCTAATCTTTGATTTCCCAGCTATTTAATTTTTGTTTATATTTTCATATAATCAGCAGCCTTATGTCTGTGGCTACATTTCCATGCTTTTTCACCTTTTTGTGACTTCAAGGGCTGCATTTATAAAACTACTTAAGTGGTTGCTATGCTGTTGCTAAGGCTGGATTTCTATGAAGAAGATTCTCCACAATTATGAAATTTGCTCTGGAGGAACAGTCTGAAAAAGAAATCTTCTCAACCATAAACAGGGTTCCATTGCACACAGCTCATTATCAACCTCCCATTGTCCTGATATGACTGAAATACTGTTAAAAAGGATGTAAAACCACAAGTCATCCATCCATCCATCTAATCCCAAGCACACACATAATAAGCAACAGCAACTATGTAATTTTAGTAAATTTGAATGGGGGTCAAAACAGCCCAAGTCATACCAGGTCCTTTCAGATAAAACCCTGTAGTTTCAGTTCAACTTACCAACAGCCAGATGGACAGATAAAGCTGTTTTATCCATGGACAATGACCATACCCTGAGATCATGGATATCTCTGACTTCTCTTATCTCATAAAAACTCTGTCTTATCTCAGCAAAGTCCAGCCCTCTTGGAGTCCCTGTCAAGAATATAGTATGAGCCGTGACACGAGATATAGAGAACACCATGTTAGTGACTTTTGATATCAAGTTTATCAGGCGAGACCAGAAACAGCGTAGGAATGGCGAGGCTTGCCAGTAAACCACTGGGCTAAAATCTTGGATAAGGGCAGTCATGTTGACACTTTTATCTTGGGCTTCACGACAGCTTTTGACACACCCTTCATGAGTTATTTAAATGTAATCTATATGACTATGGCTTTGGCAGAAAGACTTTGAAATGGCTAGATTCTTTTCTCTGTGACAGGCATTAGCGTGTAGTAGTAAATGGAGTTAAATGAGATTGGGCCCCTGTTTTGTCAGGTGTCCCTCAGTGCACTGCTCTTGGGCCACTGTTGTTCTCATTGTACATTAATGACACAACAGAAAATATTGACTCGGAATTAAGACGTTTTGCTGATGGCTGTCTTTGCTATCATGAAATCAGAGGTAATGAAGACACAGTGAAACTTCAGGAGGATATAGATTGTTTAGGGTGTTGGGCATGGAGTTGGGTTATGAAATTCCAACCGGTCAACTGAAATATAAAGTAGATTACAAGGAAATATATCAAGAAGATCAATGCTTCCTATACCTTAGAGGGAATGGTCCTCGGTAACGTAGAACTATCGAGTATCTTGGAATAACCATTACCAATGATTTGAAATGGAACACATGTCAGCAATATTTGCAAAATGGCTAATAGGACCCTTGGCTTTCTGAGACATAACTTGGCAGCATGTCCACAGGACATTAAAGAGTCAGCAAACAAGAGACTGGTGCGACCAGTCCTGGAGTATGTAGTTCAGTCTGGGACCCCCAAACTAAACTTCTTCAAGATGAACTTGAAAAGGTGCAGAAAAGGGCAGCTAGATTTGTAACAGGAAATTACATATATGAAAGTGGGAGTATGACTGGCATTCTGGAGAAAGTTAAGTAGGAATCTCTGAAAAAGAGAAGGGAAGATAGTAGACTCAAACTGCTTTACAAAGATCTGAAGGGTGCAGCCAGTATACCCATAAATGACCTTGTCCCCCAAGAAGGCGTACCAGGAATCATCATTCCCTGGTGTTTCAAACCCCATTGGCTGGGACTGACATTTACAAGTCCAGTTTCTTCCCCCAGACTTTTGGTGATTGGAATTCCCTTGAAGATTCCCTTATTTCTGCTGCTGAGTGTGAAGAGGATTCAGTTACTAAGTTTACTTCTCTTGTAAGGGCTAGTCCTTGGACGTATCACCAGTAAACAATTCTAATTCTGGACGGGAGGTTATAAAACTTGAGTACATTCTCAAACTCAAAATAAAGCACATTGATTGGCTGCTTCCGAGCACATGCTCGGAAGCAGCAAATCAGTGTGCTTTATTTTGAGTTTGAACAATGCTCGGAAGCAGCCAATCTTTATTTTGAGTTTGAGATTATACCCCAGTTTTATAACCTTGGACCCTGATTCTGGTATTTCCTCAATTGCTGACATAAGGATCTCAATAAAACCAACATTCCAATTTTCATTCTCATGTGTATTCTTTGTTTCCAATGGCAACAGGCCCCGCCCATCAGGGCCAACAAAATAGATGGGCTGTCTGATGCCTCTGTGGCAGAGCGACTAGAAGCTGTAGCCTGTCCTGGGTCAGGTAAAGGTAAAGGTGGGTCAAGTAAAGGTCCTACAAATTCGGAGCAATGTCTCAACATGACTATTTCTTTTTACAGAGGACACAAAAATGCTGCTTAACCGCTTACATCATGCAAGTCAACTTGCTAGCACACTTACATAACAGGTGTAAGTGACGTCATTAAATTTAGTGGCGTTACAAAAATATGATCTGCTACCAAATGTCATCCTTTTTGCTTGTGTGTCCAGTTTCTTCATATTAATCAAAACTGAAAATGTCCTTGCTTATGAAAGGTAGTTTCTAACAGCTGTAGTAACCGTCAATTTCTAAATCCCTTGACCTTCCCTGACTTTCAAGTCCTTCCCAAATTTCCACCAACACCATTAGAATGTCCCTTATAAGAGTAAGTGTCATTATGACAAAGAATACAGAAATATATTAAATGGTGGGAAAAACCATGGACCGTCAACTGTGACTAACCTTCCATGACACCACTAGAATGTCCCTCGTCACAGTGAGTGTTGTTATAAAAAGGAGTACAGAAATATGTTAATTGGTGTTAAAAAATCATTGCCCTTAAACTATGACTACTACTAGAATGTCTCTCATTATTGTGAGCACAGTTATAACAAGGAATAAAGAAAAATGTTAAATGGACCTTCAGCTATGACTTACCTTCCATCAACACAACTAGAATGTCCCTCATTATAGTGAGTGTAGTTATGACAACAAATACAGAAAACAGGAATGTACAGATAGGATCAGCTAGCTTCCATTCTGGCTGCAATGGTAGAAAAATAAAATGAGCCGCGACACGACAAAACCAACAAAGTGGCATGTGCACTCAGTGCAGACTCAGATCAGCCTGGGCATCTGCAAAGTCTGATTAGACTCTTTGCTAAGCGCTTAAAGGATAGCAAAGGGTCTAAGCTACCTCCATCCGGACAGTGAAGACCTCTGATCAGACTGGGCGGATGCCCAGGCTGATCTGAGTCTGCGCTGGAGGCACAACCACTTTGTTGGTTTTGTTGTGTCACGGCTCATTTCACTGGTGTTATATGAAAACAGACATTAAGTAAGTGCTCTCATATTTAATGTAACCCTAACAGGTGGTCATACGGAGATGGGGACCTCATTTTAAAGTATATTGAAAAGACTAGAGGAGTGGGGGTCAAGTCTGCTACCACTGAATCGGCTTACCACTAGACCACTAAAGCTCATTGAATGAATTCAAATGCACTTATGAATGTTTGGATAACGTCAAAAATTTCCAACAGTATACCCTATGATATACTGTTGCAAATCCGATGCTTTTCATTGGGTTATAACTAACTGCTCTGGGTGCAGAGACGTATGCTTCGAAAGGTGAAAATGTGAAAAAGTGCATCAGAATGGGGATAACTATTGAAAATTGTTATTTGGGGAGGTAAATCATCCATTTTATGGTTGCAAATTGCATTTTATGGCTTAGCTCATGGGTTCCTATAAAACTTCAGCCAACCATAAAATGACGATTTACTTCCCCAAATGACAATTTTGAATACAAATGTCCCCTAAATTTAACCAATACAGGCCACATCACACTAAAAAGGGGCTAAACATATTTGTCAAAAGTCATGATTCAAACCAGTTTGTGAACCAACGCAGTCTCGAGTCAGTCATCGTTTTGTGTGTAGCAATGGGTCTGATCAGACCGCATGGCTGCGCAGGCTGGTCTGTCTTTGATGTTGGCATATCTGTTCAACACTCTTTTCCCCTGTCCCTGCTCCAATAAAAATGTATCCAACCCAAATGCCAGGTATGACCCACAAATTATCGGTCTTACCATGCTCAGAGTAGTTTTGAAAGACTCTGAACAGTTGATTCTAAGCAGTGACTCTACAGGCCAACAATCACTAAATCTTTAGAATCTAGACTATCTAACTCTAAACCTTTTACACAAATATCAACAAGAGCTTCACAAGCGGCACATAATACGCCCGTTTTAGTGCCATGAAGGAGTTATAGAATGAACAAGATTGTTTATAGAAGGATGGACAGGCAGACAAACAGGGGAAACAACACTGAAATTAATGACTGCAATGTTATTAAAACATCTAACACATCAAATACTACAAGTATACCAAAAATCACCTTCCAGGGTGAAGCAGCTCAGAAGTTGAGAAATGCCAAAGTCCAACAAGGGAGATAATTCATAAACTACCATTCTTGGTCATAGTATCTTCACTTGACAATATACACATCACCATAAAGTTTTGTTAAAATATTTCCAACAGTTAAGGAATTACTGAGTAAAACGGAAATTGAAGCAAGGGAAGATAATTCAGGAGGTAAGTAAGCCAGAGTTGTGGTTTATGTTCATGATACATTGCCCCATTATTATACACATTCCTACAAATTTTCAGTAAAATATTTCAAAGGGTTAAGGAGCTATTGAGTGAATGGAGGAATGGGGCTAGCCTAAAAGAAGTAATCAAAGTGAGGTTACTCCAAAATTAAGAAAGGGGGAACAACCATTCTTATATGTGACACACCATCTTGTGATCATGCACACTGCTATAAAATTTCAATAAGATATTCCAAACCGTTACTTAGTTATTGAATGCACAATATTAGTATACATACAAATAGCCTAAAGATCTAATCAAAGAGATGCAACTATAAAGTTAATAAAGGGACGTCAACCATTGGTATACGGGACACATCGTCTGACCCTCATACACATTGCTATGAAGTTTCATCAAGATATCCCCAGCGGTTATCTAGTTATGGCGTGCACAAGACTAGTAGGGTAAAAAATATTCAAAGGGACATAACTTGGAAACTAAAAAAAGGGAAGCAACCATTACTATATGTGACACTTTGCCCCATTCTAATAGGAATGCCTACAAAATTTCATGAAGTTATCTCAAACATTTACTGAGATATGGTGAGCACAAGAATGTTGACGGACGGACGGACAGATGGACAGAGGGACAGATGGACGGGCGGCGCCATGCCATAATATGTCCGTTTTTCAAACGGGCGTATAAAAATTGTATCGTCTAAAAGACTGATACCTTATTTCTTTGATTATAAGACAAGGCCTTTCCCTTCCAAAACTATCCGAAAAACCTAGATACATCTAATTAAACTGATCTAGGTTTTTGAGATTGTTTTGACAGGGAAAAACGAAGCTTGTAACAGAATTTCACAAGACTGATACAGATATTTTGGGTCATTCTAAAGCTGGAACAACACCGTTTAACCCATTGCATTCTGGGTATTTTTGGTTGTCTGCTGAAATTGTCTGCATAAAAAATCAAGAACATTTTGATAATATTGGTCTAACTAACTCTTGTAGAAATGATGTCCAGGCAGCAAACAGTTTGGATCTCAGATCAGGCCCCACATTTGTGGGGCCTGATCTGGATCCAAACTGTTTGCCCAGATACCCCTAAAGGGGTATCCCAAATGGAATGGGTTAACAGCCAAATAAATAGGATTGTTCTGAGATCGTTTTGCTCAACACAACAGTCTCTTCAAAACAATACATGTTTCTGCCCATTATTAAAGGCTGTTATCTGGAGTTTCAAATACATTATACATGTAACTTTGCCAATATTTTTTTTCTAAATAGTCTTGGCACACTCTCCAACACAACATATGTTGCTGCCCATTATTAAAGGCTGTTATCTGGAGTTTCAAGTGCAATTTAACTTTGCCGATACTTTTTTTTCCAAACAGTCTTGGCAGAAAACTCTCTAATACAATACATGTTGCTGCCTGTTATTAAAGGCAGTTACCTGGCTGTTTCAAATGCATTATAACTTTGCCGAAATTTTTGTTCAAAATACATGTAGTTGAAAAAAAGCACATGAAAAGTGGCAGCATATGAAAGGCGGAGCCCATCCCTCTCTTTTCCCTGCCTGCTCCTTTCCTGATTCAAAAAAGGTACCCATTTGCTGCTGGGTTGACAGAGAGGGAGTTTTCCAGGCACAGACTGGCTGAATGGAAATTTGAACTCATGACCTTTTGCACCATATCTGAGCATCTCTAACTACATGACCATATGCTTCTTATCTTGAAATAAATGATAAATAAGCCACAATATGTGATTTCCAACTATGTGGCATTGATGACAAGCAAAGGCTCTGATCAGACTGCACATAAGTGCAGTCTGATCAGAGCCTTGGTCTGTCACATCAGCCTTCTATGGAAGTGACTAAAGCTATAGAGCCAACAGTGAGGACTCTGATTACCCTGTGTAAATCAGATGGATGATCGTATGACAAAATTGCCACTTTGTTGGAAGTCACATGACATCACTCAAATGCAGTGATCAGTTACCTATACCTGTCTTGAAAGAAATGTTCTTCAGAGAAAAACTGATGTCCCCCCCACCGGCTCATTTCCCAGCCCCTCTAATGAATAAAAAGTAAAATATCAAGGCAAGATTGGAGAAAATCAATCCAGTAGTTCTAAAGATATCCTACATACACGACTATGTCATTGAAAAATGGGTCAAGGTCACCAAATACTAAACATGTCTTAAACCAGTCACAAGGATATATTCATGCAAGTCTGCTGAATATCTGTCAATTGGATCAAGATATACCTAATTTCTAAGAGAAAAAAAAATAGCATCTTTAAGTTAGCTTTTGACCTTGAAAATAGGGTCAAGGTAATCAAAACACAGTAAACTCTTGAGATTGTCCCAAAGGTATATCTATGAAAGTAAAGTGGAAATCAAGCCAAAGGCTAATGTGATGTATCAACTTAAGTTAAATTTTCACATATCTACGTCCTCCTGTGACCTTGAAAATGAGGTCAAGGTCACCAAAATCTGGTCAGCTCTTAAGCTAGTCTCAGTGATGTATTCATGCAAGTTTGGTGAAATTCCATCCAATGGTTCAGGAGATGTCGTGGTAATAGGAAGCTGTCATCTCAGTCCTTCAGTGACCTTGAAAATGAGGTCATGGTCATCAAAATCGATTCAGCTTTTAAACTTATCCAACTGATGTATCCATGCAAGTTTGGTTATATTCCATCTATTGGTTCAAGAGATATTATGGGTACAAGAAATTGTCACCCAAGTCCTCTAGTGACCTTGAAAATGAGGTCAAGGTCACAAAAATCTGATCAGCTCTTAAACTTGTCCCAATAATGTATCTATGCAAGTTTGGTGAAATTCCATTCATTGGTTCAGGAGATATAATGGGTACAAGAAATTGTCATCTAAGTCCTCCAGTGTCCTAGAAAATGAGGTCAAGGTCACCAAAATCTGATCAGGTCTTTTGCTAGTCTCGGTGGTGTATTCATGCAAGTTTGGTGAAATTCCATTAATTGGTTCAGGTGATATAGTTAGTACAAGAAACTGATATCTAAGTCCTCAAGTTACCTTAAAAATGAGGTCAAGGTCACAAAATCTAATCAGCTCTCTAGCCAGGCCCAGTGATGTATCCAAGCAAGTTTGGTGAAATTCCATCCATTGGTTCAGGAGATATCATGGTAACGGGAAATTGTCATCTCAGTCCTGCAGTGACCTTAAAAATGAGGCCAAGGTCACCAAAATCTAATCAGCTTTTAAACTTGTCTCAATGATGTATCCATGCAAATTTGGTGAAATTCCATCCATTTGTTTAAGAGATATTGTGGGTACAAGAAATTGTCATCTAAGTCCTCCAGTGACCTTGAAAATGAGGTGAAGGTCACCAAAATTTAATCACCTCTTTAACTTGACCCAATGATGAATCCATGCAAGTTTGGTGGAATTCAATCCATCAGCAGATATAGTGGGTACATCTAAGTCCTCATGCGACATTGAAAATGAGGTGAAGATCACCAAAATTTAATCAGCTCTTTAACTTGTCCCAATGATGAATCCATGCAAGTTTGGTGAAATTCAATCCATTGGTTCAGCAGATATAGTGGGTACATTTAAGTCGTCATGTGACATTGAAAATGAGGTCAAGGTCACCAAAATCTAATCAGCTCTTAAACTTGTTCCAATTATGTATCCATGCGAGTTTGGTGAAATTCCATCCATTGGTTCAAGAGATATCGCGCATGAAAGAAACTGCCACAGGGAAGACAACGCCGAAGCCCGGGATCCACACTAAAAAAATACGTCCCCCTTACCTTTGGTGGGGGGACATAATGCAATGATCGGTCACCTTACCTACCTTGAAATAAATGATAAATGCAGCGATCAGTTACCTTCACCTACCTTTAAATAAATGATAAATTCTCCCATCAATTACCTTTACCTACCTTTAAATAAATGATAAATGCAATGATCAGTTACCTTCTTTGAAATATGTGATAAATGCAGCAATCACATACCTTCTTTGAAATATATGATAAATGCAGTGTTCAGTTACCTTCACCTACCTTTAAATAAATGATAAATGCAGCCATCAATTACTGTTATCTACCTTGAAATAAATGATAAATGTAGCGATCATTTACCGACCTTGAAACAAATGATAAAATTTTATGCTGCCATCAGCTACCTACCTTGATATAAATGATAAATTCTCCCATCAGTTACCTTTACCTACCTTGAAATAAATGATAAATGCAATGATCAGTTACCTTCTTTGAAATATGTGATAAATGCAGCAATCACTTACCTACTTTGAAATATATGATAAATGCAGTGTTCAGTTACCTTCACCTACCTTTAAATAAATGATAAATGCAGCCATTAATTACTGTTACCTACCTTGAAATAAATGATAAATGTAGGGATCATTTACCGACCTTGGAACAAATGATAAATGCTGCCATCAGCTACCTACCTTGATTTAATGATAAATGCAGTGATCAGCTACCTACCTTGAAATAAATGATAAATGCAGCGATCAACACTCCAACACTTTGAAGCAGATCACCAAGAACATGTATAAATGCTGCTTTCACATTAATATTGTCTTTTCTGCTGTGTCCACTCTCATGACTAGAAACAGTTTGACTAGGCAGGGTACCATACGACATGTACCCATTTGACCTCTGAATACTGTCATCTCTTATTAATAACTTTTCACAGTCTGTTTCTGCACTACTTTTTTTGTGTCCATGAGAATGTTGGTGGCCGTGTGGATGAAGCGTTAATCCCATTCTGATATTATGTAAGTAGAAAATTAACATATGAGCCACGACATAAGAAAACCGACAAAGTGGTTGTGCGCTCAGGGCAGACTCAGATCAGCCTGGCATCTGCCAAGTCTGACCAGACACTTTGCTAAGAGCTTAAAATGTAGCTAAGGGTCTAAGTTACCTCCATGCTGACAGCAAAGACTCTGATCAGACTGGGCGGATGCCCAGGCTAATCTGAGTCTGCGCTGGGGGCACAACCACTTTGTTGGTTTTGTCGCGTCACGGCTCATTTGGTATTAATCATATAACAATCCCCCACTCTACTAAATGTCCCCCTCTCTCTTGCTCAGAATTTGATGCTATTCTGTCTTGCCAAAACATGCAAAATTCCAGACATAAAATCCTTGTATAGGTATTTTATATATGGCCAGACTATTATCTCATGATTGTCCATCAGATATTTCATTCAATTGGCAACTATTTTAGTGAAGACAACATGCTGCTACTATTCCTACATCAGCCACGACACGAGAAAACCAAAAAGGTACTTGTGCAACCAGTGCAGACTCAGATCAGCCTGGGCATCCACCAAATCTGATCAGAGTCTTCACTAAGTGATTTAAGGGTAGCTAAGGCTCTAAGCTACCTTAATGCGGACAGCAAAGACTGATCAGACTGGGTGGATGCCCAGGCTGATCTGAGTCTGCTCTGGGCACACAACCACTTTGTTAATTTTCTCATGTCGCGGCTCACATAATTGACACAGCTAATGGCAATCCACCTTTCCGAAGCCATTTCTACTTTTTACTGCTATGCATCTCTTCATTAACTGTAAGGGAAATCACAAGCTTATAGTGGGAGATAAACATGTGCAATTTTGTTGGTGGGATTATGTCGCATGCTAAATTGTTGTTGTATTGGTCAGTTTTAAACATCATGTGACTTTTGAAAACCTAACGAGCATGCACAGTTCAAGCAGTGCTAAGATAAGAAGAGGTAATGTTGATAATTAAGGAATTTCTCTATTTAAATTTAATATTTATATTTTATATAGAGGATCTTACATGAGTGCTAACGTATTATTGAATTTATTAAACGTGTTGGGGAAAATATAAGATGTGAGGCTATACCGAGCATCTTATCGGTTTTCCCCAACGAGTTTAATAAATTCAATAATACAGGAGCACGAATGCAAGATTCTTTTTATCACATGACACTAAAATCGCATTTAATTAGCAAACTTTGCATTAAAACGTCACAATTTCACAATTAGAAAATGCGAGGTTTTTATGGACGAACATGCATAACGTTACAACCTAATTTGCATATTTAATCCACTGGTGAATTATCGTTTTTAATGCATGGCTTTATTACACTCTCAGATGCGACGTCATATGATAAAGCATCATATTTCAATATTTCTCTATAAAAGCATATTTAGAGACTCTTATTACCGAGCCAGTTCTAATGAGGGGTCACGACATTTGCTTTTGTTGAGAAATTAGAAAAAAATTATCTCAGATTTATCCTCAAAACCCCATCTCATCTGGCATTCTGTCAAAGACAGCTTTTCTAATGAGGTGGCCAAAATGCAAACAACACTGAACCAACAAGTTTTGAAATGGTAATCTAAGATTTTTATACTCACAAAAGATTGAAAGCAACACCACAACCTGCTGTTATTAACATAATAGTGGCCTCTACTTCAAAATCCTGATTAATACACCTCTCCACACCCATATAGACCAGTACCCCTGTCACCACCCAGAGAAACAGGATTGACATCAAAGCACCAAGTATTTCTGAAAAACAACATCATTGCAATATCTTGAAACTGTACATTATTATAGAAATCATACATCATTAAATTTTAGGGAATGACTGTACTCAAAATTGCCATTTGGGAAAGTAAATCATCGGTTTTATGGTCGGAAATTCCGTTTCATGACGATGACCTAACAGAGCCGTAAAACGCAATTCGCTACCATAATACCAACAATTTACCTCCCCTAATGAAAATGTTCAATACAGTTATCCCCATTCTAATGCACTTTTCAAATTTTCACATTTAAAAGTGTGCTACTTTGCACCTTAGCAAACACTTTCAGGGACATAAAACCAGACGTAAGCCAATGATAAGTGACGTTACATAATCATGTCAGTTTTCCGACAGTATATAGCAGGATATACTGTCACAAACTTTTGACGTTGTCCGATCGGATGTTGCTTCACATACATAAGTGCATTAGAATACTTTTTTTAAGCACTTTGAAAGGTCGATAAGTACTTACTGATAGTCACATTACAAATAAATACGTGTGAGCAAGTCACACGCTTTTTGTTTTGTAATTGTAACTTTATCAGAAAGTACTTGCAATTTAATAAATGAGGTCTGGGGGCATTTGGGGGCAATGCCCCCCAGATGTCAGGTCATTTCCCCAATTTTAAAGGAGCAAAGACTGTAAACTAAGAAAACAAGGGCTTCGCAAGCGGTACATAATACGCCCATTTAAATGTCATAAAGGAGTTACAGAATGAACAAGACTGTTTACAAAAGGATAGACAGACAGACAAACAGAGGCAACCACTCTATAATAAATGAATTCAACATTATATTTAAATATTCAACATTAGTATATCAAGTCAAGGGAGATAAACTAAATATACTAGATATACCATTCTTGGTTGTATTACATTCCCTTGGCCTCACTACAATATTTTAAACAATTGTAATGTTACAGAGTAAACAGGATATTTATGCAAGGGCAGGTAATTCAGTAAGTAAGCCAGAGTTGTGGTTCTTGCTCAGGATACATTGCCTTATTATTATACACATTCCTACAAAGTTTCATTCTAATATTTCAAAAGTTTAAGGAGATCTGGAGTGAATAAGAAACGCCTAAAAATATACTAATCAAAGGGAGGTTACTCCAAAATTAAGAAAGAGGGAGCAACCATTCTTATATGTGACACATTGTCTTGTGATCATGCACATTGTTATAAAGTTTCATCATGATATTCCAAAAGGTTACCAAGTTAAGGTATGTACAAGGTTAGTATACACAAAAATAGTCAACTAGAGCAAGTGAGCAGGGGCTCACGTATACCCCCGGCCAGCGCCACTTCCTAATAACACCTTTAATACAAAGCTTTAAAGCAAATGTTAACAAATAGAGAGGTAGGCAATCTATGACAAACCCAGTGAAAGAGTGTTAGACCTGAAGGTTCCATTTAAAATTTGCATAAGCAACAAACATACAAAATTAACACAAAGTTTCAACACAAATTTACCAAAAATTTCTCTGTGGCCTTGACCTTAAATCAGCAGCAGCATCCAGATGATGACAATGAATGAGTTTCAACCTAGAAGTAAACCTAGAAGCATATGGTTTCCTTGAAGTATATTCAAACTATAAGCAAAAGAATAATAAAAGTATGAATTACCATAAGACTTAAATGCACAGAGTATACAAATTTCAAAGTATGTGACCTTGACATTAGGTCAGCAGCAGCATCCAGATGATGTCAATTAATCCATTTCAACCTAGAAGTAAACATAGTAGCATTGCAAAAGGTCCTATTCAAGTATGTTTGAAATATAAGCATAAAATACAACTTAACGCAAAACTTTAACACAAATGGTATACAAATTTCTAAGTCTGTGTCCTTGACCGTATGCCAGCAGCAGCATCCAGATGATGCAAACTAATATGTATCTATCCTGTACTAACACTAAGCAAACATGAACAAGTCACAATTAATTCTTTCAAAAAACAGAGCAAAAGCAGAAACTTAACGTAAAACTTTAACGCAGCTATTGTACAAATTTCAAAGTCTGTGACCTTGACCTTAGGCCACCAGCAGCATCTAGATGATGTAAATTCATCAGTTTCCATCCTCTACTAAAATAATAAGCATCTACGAACAAGTTCCAGTTGACAGAAGCAAAATAAAAACTTAACGCAAAACTTTAACGCAAATGTTAACTCATGATAAGACAGAGTTGTTTCCCTTCTAAGATGGATCTAGATTTATGGGGTTGTTTTGGAAGGGAAAAATTCATCAAAATGCAAAAATTTCATTTTTGGGGTCATTCTAAAGAACGAAAAGCTCATTTTATGAGAGAATAAACAAAGTATATATCTCTGTGTCAGGTTGATGACATAGATGCCGAGATATACAAGTTGACAGGGAAGGAAGGTGATGCTGAGTCTACCAAGAGTGAGACGGTAGAACTAATACATCCTAACGAAGTTCTAAAAGCTCTCAGATCATTTGTTGATGATCATAGAAAACCTCAAAGGTGAGTCTAATTCCATCTTTACATAAAATTTCGAAACATTGTGACACCTAAAAAAGTTACGATTACTGCCCTAAAAACGGAACAATTTGTCTTACAATGCAGAAATATGTCCATAAGATTCAGATGTAATGGCACATTGTGTAGGCTCTGATCAGACTGCTCCTACAGGAGTCTGCACTATTTGTTCAAATATGTCTGTCCCATTATACTTAGAATTTTTGGTATTTTTATTTGTATTCTGCCTTGTTTTTGTCCCACCAGTGACCAGCAGGAGACATTGGTGTTGTTTTTCTGACAGCAGTAATGGCAGTGGCATGATTTTATGTGAAGTTACCATAAAAATTCTAAATATTGGGACACCAAAAATGATTACCATAACTGTCCTAAAATTGGAACAGTTTAGTTTTACAGTGCAGTAATGTGTCCAAAAATGCAAATGGAATGGCAAATAGTGTAAACCTGATCAGACTGCTCCGCAGTCTGATCTTGATTTGCACAATTTGCTTAGACCTAACTGTCCCAATATATAGAATTTTTATGGTTTCTAGTTTAGTTGTGTTGATAGACACCTCTGTATGACAGAGCACGACAGGTGAGATACAGCATTCTGCAGGGGTCCTGTGTATTATACCCCCGACATACGAAGTATGTCAGGGGGTATATAGTTTTTGTCATTCCGTCCGTTCGTCCGTTTGTTCGTTCGTTTGTCCGTTCGTTCGTTCGTCCGTTCGTTAACTTTACGTCAAAGTTTTGTGTTAAACTTTTTTGGGTTGCTCATATCTCTGTAACCACACATCAGATTCTTTTCATATTTGGTTCATGATGTCTCTATAGTATTACCTTTGATGTGAACTAGCTAAGCCCCTGGGTCAGGTCCCAGGGTGGGGCCAGGGGTCAATAATTAGGACTTAGGCATTTTCATTATGTCAAAGTTTTGCGTTAAACCTTTTTGATTGCTCATATCTATGTAATTGCATTGAAGATTTCTTCCATATTTGTTTCATAATATCTCTACATCATTGCTTTCGTTATGGACTACCTAAGCTGCAGGGTCAGGCTCATGGGTGGGGCCAGGGGTCAATAACTAGGACTTAGCCATATGCTGTAGTTTTTGGTGTATAGTTCCAATATACTTCAGTGGAGCCTAATGATACATGACTACGTTTATTTCATACTGGTTTACATCATATAGATGCTGCTGCTGTCCTAAGGTCAAGGTCACAGACTTAGAATTTTGTACATGTATGACATTAGCATTGAAGTTGTGTGTTAAAGCTTTCATTAGGGGGTGGCACTGGTCGGGGGTATACGTGAGCCCCTGCTCACTTGCTCTAGTCTAGAAAGTGTTTGCTCACAGAATATGATATTTAGCAGCCCTGAACTGAAGGCTCTTGAGGGGCTGTATGGACCATCTTCTGTCTAGACATTGTCCATTGGCATTTTCAAGTGCTATAATTTCTGAATCAGATAATACCTTTGGTTGCCATGGCAGGCCTATAGGCATATAACAAAAATTATGTCTGCATACTAGGTTACATTTCTGAATGGACCTCTATGACATTTATATGATTATTGATGGTCAGAAGATCTTGGAATAAGGTGTGACAGTTCACTTCAGAGTTATACCCCTCTATAGCTCCCATTAACCGACAATGTAAAAAGAAAAACTTTCATGTTCCACAGCCTACTTTTTTCCAAGGAATCATGTTAAAACTAAATGAGCCACGACATGAGAAAACCAACAATGTGGTTGTGTGCCCAGCGCAGACTCAGATCAGCCTGGGCATCTGTCCAGTCTGATCAGAGTCTTCGCTGTCCGCATGGAGGCAGCTTTAAACCCTTAGCTACTCTTTAAGCGCATAGCAAACACTCTGATCAGACTGGGCGGATGCTGATCTGAGTCTACACTGGGCACACAAACACATTGTTGGTTTTCTTGTATCGCGGCTCAAATATAGTTGACCTGCTTTATCTCAAACACTGATGTAAAAGAATATAGTTTGGGCACATTTCTTTTTTTTTTCCCTCTACTTTTCTACTCCGAATATTTCAAATTACTGGTATCCCAAAGTAAATTTTCTGGGACGAGAAAATTGACTTTAAGATCCCAGTAGTTTATGGACTTAAATTTGTGATATAGAGAGCTGACCTTAATATTTTAAATGTTGAGAAACCTGGGTGAAGAACAAAATAGCAATTGCACACTGTTTATTACTTCAAAGATTGGCACCCTTGCTTACATTGTGAAAAGTTGGTCTGCATAATTGAAATTAAGTTTTCAAAGGATTTTCTCAAACTCGGAAAATCCAAGACAAAGTTATTGTATTGATTGATGCCAGTTTTAAAAGAGTCATCCAAGCTATAACATATTGAGAAATCAAAGACTAGAGGGCAAAAAGTGTAGGTCCAGGCTCAGAGGTTATAAAACTTAAGTACATTTTCAAACTCAAAAATAAAGCACACTGATTGACTGCTTCCAAGCATGTTCTCAGAAGCAGCCAATCAGTGTGCTTTGTTTTGAGTTTGAGATTGCACTCAAGTTTTATAACCTTGAACCCAGATGAGGCAGCTAATTAGGAGCTGCTTCCACTGGATCTACACTGTTTGCAATTTCATTTTGGCACTGCAATGGTAAAAGAAAGTTGATTGTGTGTTTCAGAGAGAAGGGGAAACAATCCCAGTTCAAGATTAAAGCATTAGAAGAGCGGGATGACTCGGGTGATTCAGAATACTGGGCAAAATATGCTCAGGTTCTGTCTAAGAAGAAAGAACGACTCTGGGAAGCTTTGCTAGAGGCTCTAGAGAAATACAGGTATAATATTTGTAGAGGATCTTACACAAGTGTTCATTTCATTTGAAATCTATGAAATGAGCTTTCATAAATTTCTTATGAAATGGCCACAAGTGTATGATTTTGCTTAAACATATGACCCTTTAATATGGGATTTCATTGCCTTCAAAATGAACAATACTTCAATGAGAAAACACATTGTTGGTACAGCTGTTGTCAATGGTGTTACACGTACGCGACAAAATGTTATTTGAGCCGTTACACGACAAAACTAACAATGTGGTTGTGCGCCCAGTCTGATCAGAGTCTTCACTGTCCGCATAGAAGTAGGTTAGACCCTTAGCTACCCTTTAAGCGCCTAGCAGAGAGTCTGATTAGACTGGGCGGATACCCAGGCTGATCTGAGTCTGTATTGGGCACACAACCACATTGTTGGTTTTGTTGTGTCGCAGCTCATTTTATGTATGGTTATATGATATTTATAACACGATGGTATCCACTGAATAACAGCAATGCCATATTGTCATATGATAAATTCTGTTATATGATGCGTTGTTTTACCCTGCAAAAGCTCCTCACTTTTTTTCTTGGGGGGGGGGGGGGGGGGGGGCAAAAAAAGTGCAAAGGCTCCTCACAAAAGCTCCTCACATTTTTTGGCAAGAAATAAAATGCAAAAGCTCCTTACAGTTTGTCAGTGTTTTACAATATTTGTGAATATTTAATGCTTCCTTAACTGATGGAGTTGTTACTTTTGAGCAGCTGGACCCAGTTTCAGATAATTGGCATTTTCAGGATAATTTTGAGATAATTTTTTTTGCCAAGATGGTTCTAATGAGGGATCACAAAATATGTTTTTATCTTGAAATTTTATGTAAACGATACCTGAATTATTCCGGTTACCCCTTCTAATCTGGAACATTGACTAACCTTGCTCATAGCTCTTAAACTTCTATTTGACAGTGAGGTTCTGACAGGGAGATCTAACTTGATAACAGAAACAGACGCTCTTCGACAACAGAATGCCGAGTTGAGAATGTTACTACACCAGTATGTCAACTCTAAGGTAATGCAACTTTCTTTTTTTTAACCTACAGCAGGGCTGCAGATGGAGGCCATTGTGATGATAATTGAGCCGCGACAGGAGAAAACCAACAATGTGGTTGTACGTCCAGCACAGGCTCAGCTCAGCCTGGGCATCCGCCCAGTCTGATCAGTGAGACATAGGTATAACTTTTCTTGTGACATCGTAATCATTGGTCATGGCGTAAACTTTGGTGGTGTTTCCTGGTATAGCTTTGTTTTGAGACAGTGGGCAGCCGCAGACAGGTGAGAGAGGATAGTATGGCCCAGTCTGCACACTTTTTATTGTGAAATTAACATGATTATCAGAAAAATCATATGTTGATTCCGTAGCAGGCATTAGCTATTAAACGAGGAATACATGTATATCTTAGTTGCAGTTTTAATACAAAAGTTGGCGGCTAGACATTATTGCCACAAAAGAGCAGAATTGTACCAGGACTAAATAAAAGTTTATATGCCATTCTATGACGCTTCTCTGATACAGTTGAACACATTATATGCCACTTTTTCACTTCGAAAACAGATAATTGTCAAATAATCAATTGAGCTGCGACAGGAGAAAACCAACAATGTGGTTGTGCGCCGAGCACAGACTCAGATCAGCCTGGGCATCTGCCCAGTCTGATCAGAGTCTTTGCAAAGTGCTTAAAGGATAGCTAAGGGTCTAAGCTACCTTCATGCGCACAGCAAAGACTCTGTTCAGACTGGGCGGAAGCCCAGGCAGATCTGAGTCTGCGCTGGGCACACAACCACATTGTTGGTTTTGTCGTGTCGTGGCTCAATTTATAACACTTGTATCTCTATAAACATGTATATGGTAAAACATTTGCGTATGTCATCTTTGTTTTATTTTCTCATTGCAGGTGAATGCAGAGTTAGAGGTTCCTCCTACCCGAGTGTTACAGTTGGAAATGAATCCCCCACGCTGAGACTCATGCTCATCTTCCAAACACAGTTTATTTATAGCACTGATGCAAGCTAGGCCCCTGGCTAGAGTATCTTGTCACTAGAATAATATTATTTGTAGGAAGTTTTACCAGTTTTCATAACAGCATGTACTTCAAGAGGACATGTTCTGGAATGATTAAAAATAAAACAGGATATTTGTTCAAATTGTAGACTGTCTTGAAAACAGTTTAATATCAGGGTCCAGTTGTTCAAAATAATGACTTCGTTAGTGAACAAGACATCAAAATTTCAAACATTAATAACTAAAATACGCCAATATTTTTTGTTGAAAAAATATGAGAAGCATTTGCATTGCAAAAGCTTCTCATATTTTTTCAACAAAAAATATCAATGTATTTAGTGATGAAGTGGTAAAACACTTAAAGAGTTGACCTCTTAATGAGCTTGTTAGGTTAACAATGCTTTGAACAACTGGACCCAGAACTACAGACAAAGATGTGCTTTGAGCCAAAATGTGTAAAAAGGTCCTTAACATGCCTGCTGGTAGTGAATTCTTAAAAAAGTCTGTGAAACCATGAAGTCTAGTTGGAGCCTTCGTTTAAAGCAGATATGTAGGCAGGTCTGATCTCTCGCTGTTCACTTATAGAAATTGTTGTGTAGACCCTGATCTGATGTTCACATATAGAAATTGTTGTTAGTTATATACGAAACAGTGTAGACCCTGATCTGATGCTGCAGAAAGCATTTCAGACTGTCGTTTTTATGGGACCTTAAGTATTAACGTCGTTCTGCTACAGTAAATTAGTAAAGAGCAAAACCATGAACCATGGTGATTGCAACATGCAATGTTAAATTTAGGATTGTTTACATTTAACATTACAGTAGAACTTCATTGGCTCGAACAAGCTAGGGACCTTCATTGGCTCAAACAGGCTAGGGACCACGAAAATTAGTTTAATATCAAGTGACATCTAGGCCCGATTTCACGTCCAACTTGGAACATGGATTAGCATTCGGAACACCAAAATTTTACATTGCACCTTACGGTAAAATAAACAACGGACTAATTAAAATGAGTTCTAACTGCGACGTGAAATTGGGCCTTAGAGACCCAAGAAAGAGTTCTAGTCAGACAGGGTTAAAAAGCAATCCGGGTTTGAGCAATTGAAGCTCTACTGTAGTTTGATTTGATGGTACAGGTTTGTGATCATGTTTACAGGTTCTAAATTTGTGTATACTGAATTAAGGTCTATGGGTTCACCTGCATGTTTTCCACCATTTTTACAAAAGGGAAACAACTTTTGTGACTTCATTTTCCTTTCACTGGAGGGGAAAACCTAAAATAGGGTCAACTCTTAAAGGAAGGAATTTGCTCCTAGGAGAGCAGATTCTTTCCTTTAAGAGTTGACCTTTATTGAGAAAGGAGGCTAAAATGAAAATAGCAGAGTTGTTTCCCCCGAAAGTGTATCAGTTCACCTTAAGATGGTGCAGACCTGTGCATGATGCTCTAGCCAGGGGCCATAACTGTGGATAAATACATTGTGTTTGGTGGATGAGCAATTTGTGATTCAAATAAAAGAGTTTTTAATGAAATCTAGTGATGAAAAAGTTAATCATCATTCATATATAATAATAATGATATATTCGATCTCTCAGATGAGTACCATAAACAAACAAACTTGACTTTTATGACATTGAACACAACAAGGGGGTAGTACCAATTTGTTTTCCTGTGTTTTTGACCAGTCCAGTACTGTAACTGTGCAATGTTGCTGTCTGTCGAGAATTTGGTCAAAAGCAGTAATAACACTATTTATGGCTGTTAACCAAGCTGAATTTTGTCATACATCTTGGTTGACATCCTTGTTTGCATGGGTGGTGACTGGTTAGCATTGACAACACTGGTAGGGAAATTGGTATTACCCCCGTGATTATGCAAGGTCTCATGTGTTTAAGTGAGCTTAAATTGATAGGAAATAAAGCTTTTGGCAATTCATAACTGAAGTCTTGCTTGTTTGTAATAAATACAAATACCTATCTGTGGGAGTTCATGCTTCCAAAATTACCTCAATATTGATCTCTGTCTTCTGGAATTATCTATAAGATTGGTTTTTCCCTTCGAATTAATCCAAAACATCTAGATCCATCTTATAAGATGGTTTTAGATTTTGGGGATTGATTTGGAAAAGAAACCACCCCTACCCCCTCCCCTGTCTTATAAATGAAGTAAAAGGGGATTCTTATTCCACAGACGGTCCAGGGTAACAGTAGAGGAGAAGACAAGAAGTTGATTGAGGTATTCTAATATAATGGGAAGTTTCTCATAGGGGGCTATTTTTGCAGGAAAGAATATGCTGGCATAGAGAGCAAGGGCAAATGTCCTTGTTTATTGGGTGCCTTAAGCCTAATTTGCCACAGTCAAATGAAACTTCTGTTTCATCAAAGGAAGACCCCTGTCCTACATAGGTGATAACATAACAGGGACATAAAATAACTGGCAACATGTCATGTGTCCTGTATGTCCAGTAATCTGCAACTTCATCCAAGAAAATTTCTTGTTCTACATTGGCAATGACAACAAGGCCATAAAATAGCTGTCAACACACCTTATATCATACCCTGTCCTATGTTGGATATGACATAACAAGGCCATAAAATAGCTGTCAACTTACCATGTCTCATATATGTCCAGTGAACCTGTTTTTTTCATCAAAGGAAATACCCTGTCCTATATTGGCAATGACATAACAAGACCATAAAATAGCTGTCAACACACCATGTATCATATATGTCCAGTGAACCTGTTTTTTCATCAAAAGAAATACCCTGTCCTTTATTGACAATGATATAATAAGAGCATAATATACCTGTCAACACACCATGTATCATCTACATGTATGTTAAGTGAAACTGTTTTTCATCAAAAGAAATACCCTGTCCTATATTTGCAATGAAATAACAAGACCATAAAGTAGCTGTCATGACACCTTGTATCATATATGTCTCCAGTGAACCTGATTTTTCATTAATGGAAATACCCTGTCCTATATTGCCAATGACAAAACAATACCATAAAATAGCTGTCAACACATCATGTATCATATAATATGTCTAGCGAACCATGTATTATATGTGTAGATGGATCCTGTTTTTTCATCGAAGGAAATACTCTGTCCTATATTGGCAATGACATAACAAGACCATAAAATAGCTGTCAATACACCATGTATCATCTACATGTATGTCCAGTGAAACTGTTTTTCATCAAAGGAAATATCCTGTCCTATAATGCCAATGACATTACAAGGCCATAAAATAGCTGTCAACATATCATGTGTCATATACGTCCAGTGAAACTGCTTTTATGCCCCCAACTTCGGAAAGCTGAGGGGGGCATATTAGTTTGGGCCAGTCCGTCTGTCCGTCCATCAGTAGCGCTTTTTGGCAGCTGTGAAACTCGAGAACCGCTTATGCTAGGATCTTGAAATTTTATATGTGGCATGTACATGGAAAATAAGCGGACCCATGTTTTTTTCTTTTTTCCGCTGGTCAAGTATTTCCAGAGTTATGCCCCTTTTTCAACATAATGTATGCAACCTTGTGAACAAAATATCTCGAGAACCCCTGATGCTAGGAGTGTATAATTTTGCAGGAAGACATTGCCCAAGGTGTAGATGACCTGATTAACTTTTGAAAAAACTTCGTTAATTTATGACCGAGTTATGCCCCTTTTTCGACTTGCTGCATTGTAAGCCTATGGAACCTTGTGAACAAAATATCTCAAGAACCCCTGATGCTAGGATCATGATTTTGTGCGGAAGACATTGCTTAAGGTGTAGATGAACTGCTTAACTTTTGAAAACAATTGATGACTATTTGACTGATTTATGCCCCTTTTTCGACTTAGTGAATTGAAGCCTATGTTAAAAAGGTACCCTTACATACTGTCAAGAACCGATAGAGATAGGGACTTGAAATTTTATATGCTTTACGAACATGAAAAATTAGTGGACCTCTATTTTGTTTTTCTCCACCGGTCTTGTCTTTCAGGAATTATGCCCCTTTTCGATTTTGTCATTTTATATGGGATTACAACCTTGTGAACAAAACATCTGAAGAACCCCTTAAGCTAGGATCCTGATACTTGGCATACAGTTACAGATTGAGGTGTAGATGGCCTGAGCTTATATTGTAAATTTTTGCTTAAGTTATTCCCCCTTTTTTCTTACTTTGGTTTCTTACTTTGGTGTAAGGGACTATTAAGCCCTTACCGGCTTATCTTCCCTGTCACATCTTTTTAAAACACGTTTATGAGCGCTGACTTCCGGTGTCGTGTCTCAAAAAGAAGTCTTTAGGAAAATTTTAATTTACAGTGGCCTCAGCATATATCCTTATCCTCAAATCTTCTATTCACCCATCGTTTATCCAGGTTGGTTTTAAATTTTAGAATTGTTTGAGCAGAGATTGTGTCGTCGGATAACGAATTCCATTCTTCAACTATTCTCAGTGAGAATGAGTTTTGCCGTATTGACTTGTGACATCTGAGTTTATAAATGTCCTCTTGTAGAAGTATCAGCTACTTGAAAGAAATCCTCTACAGGAATATCATCAATGCCCTTCATTATTTTAAAAATTTGCATGAGAAATAAGACTAAGCATACAACTGTATACTATAGGATTGAGATACAAGTTTGTGAACAAAATATCTGAAGAACCGCATATGCTAGGATCCTTATATATGACATACAAGTTTGGACCAAGATGTAGCTGAACTGATTAACTGTTGAGTCTATATCGTAAATTTTTGATTGAGTTATTTCCCTTTTTCGGACATAGGCATTTTGTATAGGAACAAGCTTGTGAACAAAATTTCTGAAGAACCGCATAAGCTTGAATCCTAGAGTGCAGATGACCTGATTAACTTTTGAGCCTATTTCATAAGTTTTTTTATAGAGTTTTTCCCATTTTCGGACATAGGCATTTTGTATACGAAGAAGCTATAGAAATAACTTTGTTTATCATATGACGTCGCATCTGAGAGTGTAATAAAGCCATGCATTAAAAACGATAATCCACTAGTGGATTAAATATGCAAATTACGTCGTTACGTTATATGTTGACGTCCATAAAAACGTCGCGTTTTCTAATGGCGAAATCGTGACGTTTTAGTGCAAACTTTGCTAATAAAATGCGATGTTAGTGTCATATGATAAATAGAATCTTGCATTCGTGCTCCTGTATTATTGAATTTATTAAACTCGTTGGGGAAAACCGATAAGATGCTCGGCAGAGCCTCGCATCTTATCTTTTTCCCCAACTCGTTTAATAAATTCAATAATACATGAGCACTCATGTAAGATCCTCTATGAACAAAATGTTTGAAGAACCACTAAGCTCTATTCCTTTTATTTGGCATACAGTTGCAGGCTAAGATGTAGATGAACCAATGAAACTTTCTGACTTAAACATTATGGAATGAACCTTCTTTAGAGGCAAGCATACGGTTGGGGGCATAGTGTTTCATAAACACATTTTTAGTTATCGAAGGAAATATCCTGTGCTATATTGGCAATGACATAACAATGCCATAAAATAACTGTCAACACACCATGAATCATATATGTCCAGTGTACCTGTTTTGTGTCAAAGGAAATACCCTGTCCTGTATTGGCAATGACATAACAATGCCAAAAAATAGCTGTCAACGCACCATGTATCATATATGTCCAGTGAACCTGTTATTTTATCGAAGGAAATACCCTGTCATATATTGGCAATGACATTACAAGGCCTTAAAATAGCTGACATCAATTTGGGATATCTTGATAAAACTTTTCAGCGATGTACATGATCTCAAGAGTGCGTGTCCCATTTAAGAATGGTTGCTTTCCCTCACATAATTTTGGAGTAACTTCCCTTTGATGTTTTAACAGACTATTCTTATTCACGCCATAACTCCTAACCCTTTGAAACATTTTAATGAAAAACATTGTCAGAATGTGTTAAATAATGGGGCAATGTATCATGAACAAGATCCATGACTCTGGCTAATTACTTCCTGAGTTATCTGCCCTTGATTAAATTTCCTGCTCACTCCATAGCTCCTTTACCAGTCAAAATATTTTACGGAAACTTAATAGTGATGTGTCTATTGTCAAGGGAATGTATTAGGACTAAGAATAGAAATTCTGTTTTACTTAGTTTATGAATTATCTCCCTTGTTTGACTGGCATTTCTCAGCTTCTGAGCTGCTTCACCTTTGAAGCTGATTTTTTGTATACTAGTAGTATTTGATGTGTTAATTGTTTTCGTAAATGGGAAATTATTCATTACAGCGTTATTGCCCCTATCCGTCAGCCTGTCCAACCTCCTGTAAATAGTCTAGTTCATTCTGTTCCTTTTTTAGCTGTTTGAAATATTTTAAATTTTAGAAATGTATATTACCGGTATATTGGGTTGATGTATGATGAGAAAGAACCGCTACTCTGGCTTGCTTACTTTTTGAATTACCTGTTCTTGCATAAATTTTCTGCTCGCTCCATGACGTTAAAACGGACGTATTGTGCGCCTCTTGCGAAGCTCTTGTTTCAGTCTATGTCGAGCAGTCTTCCACTACCAGACAGACGGAAAAAGAAAAAAAGGTACACTTCATGATAAGCGAGAGAAAAACAACACAAAAAAAAACCCGGGGCCCCGCACCTACTACAAGCACAGTAGGCCCTTTCCCTGTAATTATCCAAATTAATAAGCAGGGCGCTCTGGCAATGAAAGCTACCCAGCATAATCGTCCAACCCAACCATCCCCGGTCTCCAAGAGGGTCAGTGGAATGAATCCGTGGCTGCATCTCCTGGCACCGAGTCTGTCCATTCTGAAGAATGATCGCCAGTTTTACAGGCTACGGTATTAGTGCGGCCATGCTACGGAGTTGGCCTCGGTATCTTGTCGTCTTTGTGCTTCTGAATTACAATCGTTTTATGCCCTAAACGTTGGGTTTCCAAATCGATTCGTACCTAACTTTGGCCGTTTTGAGTCTTACCCCAGTCGATTCATACCCTAGCCCTTGTCAATTCGTACCATAGCACTGATTAATTGGGGCACCACAGATGACTTAGCAATATTGCAATAATCTTTTTACATCTGGATGAGATTTAAAACTCCATGATGATCTACCAGTATGTGTTAGCGGATTAACCATCCACCCGAGTTCACTCCCTTTCCGCCTGATACAGTTTTCAGATGTTCTAGTTGTGCTGGCAAAGTCCGCCCTATGTTCCTTTTTGTAATTTTTAGTTTATTAGTCTTTATATTTTTCAAGTTTCTAGTTTCACAAGCACAGAGAAAGATTATTACGATAAAAAAGCGCAGATATTTTTCCTTTCATCTTTATTAGGGCTGCAGTGTCTTGTGCAGTCCATGAACTTAAGGTTTGAAAGCACTGACTAAAACAACTGCTTCAAGTTGGAGCGCCTCATCTGGATCTACCCTGGGCGAAACTTTTTTTCTGAAAATCTGCAGGCGTAAATTTTGTGGTCTGCCAAGGTTCGCAATTAATGTCCTTGTTTCTTGCTCTCCCTTTAGATGACAATGACCCACGATAGCTGTAGCTACTGTTGAGTGAACTTGTAGCCCTACCCCATTGTTTGTAAAATTTGTGTACATTATAAAATATGTTTAAACTAAACTGAAAAAAGATCCATAGATTTTACGGTGGAATAACTGGCAACCATCTGCCAGTCCATTTCCCGTAATATTTACGGGCGTCTGTCTGTGTATCAATGGTGGAAATCATGATATTGTAGTGTTATGTTAACTGGCCGTACTCGAAAATACCTTCATAGTGTTCAAGGTTATATGACCAAAATAGCACCTGTTCTATTCTATCCTACCCTGCATGATGATTCCTGCAGTTTTTACAGGCGCCCTAAAAAAACTCAGGAGATGAACTAAATAAGCCGTTGGCTTCCGTTCAGATCCTTTGGTATTGTATACTATTTTAACTTGTACATAACTTATAAAATTGAAATAAAATATGTTTACGCTAAAAACTACGGGAAATCAGCTGGCAGCTGGTTGCTAGATATTCTACCGTAAAATCTACGGATTTTTTTTTGTGTGTGCAGTGTACAGGACGGCAGACAGCAAACTTAAAGTGTACAACTATTGGGATAAAAGCGGTAATCTATTATGAGCCTCAACATTTTGGGCAATTTTCAACAGTTTTATACAATAATCTAAAATAATTTAACATCATTACTAGTTAAGTATATTACCATGGCAATTTACACACTTTATACCACTTGTTAAGACCCAATATGGAAATGTCAGACGGTTAATAGCTGTTTTCATCATTACAATACAATAGTTTAACCCTCGAAGCAACAAAAATGAAAATATTAGAATTTTCAAACAGCGGAGATCCGGATGAGGCGGCTCATTATAAGCCGCCTCATCTGGATCTACACTGTTTGCTCGCTGACCTTTAAACCCTATATATAAAATTGGACAAAACATTTTTATGAAAATTTGTAGACGTAAATTTTATCGTCTGCTTATTTTGGCGGGTTAATTCAGCCCTTATCGCCATCACTGATAAGAGATTTTCCGCATTTTACCTTAAAGGTAAAATGACAATTCACATTTAGAGAAAATATCGTGTATTTGATCAACGTGGTTTATTAAAAGATAACACTCATATTTAATTACTTACCGTCATTGATCCAGTTATATATATTTATTGGATACCGGTTATGGAATATTTTGTGAGTTTAAAAAACTCTGAAACACTGTGTGCCTTCTTTTATTTTCATTTACATGTTGTATTTATTTTGTCTATTTTCGCTGTCTCCAGAGGAAATTGGAAGAACAACAAGTTTTGGACTAACAAACAGAATGTATGGTAATACTATAATGGATATTCTCTAGACACTCAAGGTAACGTAAGATACATATAGTCTCTCTACATTTCATTCTTGGTACTAATGATACCAATCTGTGAAAGAACCTTGTATGATTTCGGTATCCGTCATAAGCCCAATCGGCAATCCTCGTATGATTCCGGTATCCTTCAAATGCTCAATCGGCAATCCTCGTATAATTGAGGTATCCTTCAAAGGCTCAATCGGTAATCCACGTATGATTACGGTATCCTTCACAATCGGCAATCCACGTATGATTACGGTATCCTTCACAATCGGCAATCCTTGTATGATTACGGTATCCTTCGAAGGCTCAATCGGTAATCCACGTATGATTACGGTATCCTTCACAATCGGCAATCCACGTATGATTACGGTATCCTTCACAATCGGCAATCCTTGTATGATTACGGTATCCGTCAAAGGCTCAATCGGCAATCCACGTATGATTACGGTATCCTTCAAAGGCTCAATCGGTTATTTAACGTATGATTACGGTATCCTTCACAATCGGCAATCCACGTATGATTACGGTATCCTTCACAATCGGCAATCCTCGTATGATTATGGTATCCTTCAAAGGCTCAATCGGAAATCCGCGTATGATTACGGTATCCTTCAAAGGCTCAATCGGTAATCCACGTATGATTACGGTATCCTTAAAAGGCCCAATCGGCAATCCACGTATGATTATGGTATCCTCCAAAGGCTCAATCGGTAATCCTCGTATGATTACGGTATCCTTCAATAGCCCAATCGGCAATCCACGTATGATTACGGTATCCTTCAAAGGCTGACTCGGTAATCCACGTATGATTACGGTATCCTTCACAGTCGGGAATCCAAGTATGATTACGGTATCCTTCAAAGGCTCAATCGGCAATCCACGTATGATTACGGTATCCTTCACAATCGGCAATCCTCGTATGATTTCGGTATCCTTCACAATCGGCATTCCACGTATTATTACGGTATCCTTCAAAGGCTCAATCGGGAATCCACGTATGATTCCGGTATCCTTCAAAGGCCCAATCGGCAATCCTCGTATGATAACGGTATCCTTCACAATCGGCTATCCACGTAACTTTCCGGTATCCTTCAAAGGCTCAATCGGCAATTCTCGTATGATTACGGTATCCTTCAGTGGCTCAATCGGCAATCCTCGTATGAATACGGTATCCTTCACAATCGGCAATCCACGTATGATTACGATATCCTTCAACGGCCTAATCGGTAATCCTCATATGATTACGGCATCCTTCACAATTTGCAATCCACGTATGATAACGGTATCCTTCAAAGGCTCAATCGGCCATCCTCGTATGATTACGATATCCTTCACAATTGGCAGTCCACGTATATTTACGATATCCTTCAAAGGTTCAATCGGCAATCACGTGTGATTACCGTATCCTTCAAAGGCTCTATCGGTAATTCTCGTATGATTACGGTATCCTTCAAAGGCTGAATCGGTAATCCACGTATGATTTCGGTATCCGTCACAATCGGCAATCCAAGTATGATAACGGTATCCTTCAAAGGCACAATCGGTAATCCACGTATGATTACGGTATACTTCACAATAGGCAATCCTCGTATGGTTACGGTATCCTTCAAAGGCTCAATCGGCAATCGTCGTATGATTACGGTATCCTTCACAATCTGCAATCCACGTATGATTACAGTATCCTTCAAAGGCTCAATCGGCTATCCTCGTATGATTACGGTATCCTTCAAATCGGCAATCCACGTATGATTACGGTATCCTTCATAATCTGTAATCCACGTATGATAACGGTATCCTTCAAAGGCTCAATCGGCAATCCTTGTATGATTACGGTATCCTCTACAATCGGCAATCTACGTATGATTCCGTTATCCTTCAAAGGCTCAATCGGCAATCCTCGTACGATTTCGGTATCCTTCAAAGGCTCAATCGGTAATCCACGTATGATTACGGTATCCTTCACAATCGGCAATCATCGTATGATAACGGTATGCTTCAAAGGCCAAATCGGCAATCCACGTATGATGACGGTATCATTCAAAGGCTCAATCGGTAATCCACATATGATTACGGTATCCTTCACAATTGGCAATCCTCGTATGATAACGGTTTCCTTCAAAGGCTCAATCGGCAATCCACGTATGATTCCGGTATCCTTCAAAGGCTCAATCGGAAATCCTCGTATGATTACGGTATCCTTCAAAGGCCCAATCGGCAATCCACGTATGATTACGGTAGCCTTCACAATCGGCAATCCACGTATGATTACGGTATCATTCAAAGGCTCAATCGTTTATCTACGTATGATTCCGGTATCCTTCACAATCGGCAATCCTCGTATGATTCCGGTATCCTTCAAAGGCTCAACAGGCAATCCTCGTATGATTACGGTATCCTTCAAAGGCTCAATCGGCAATCCACGTATGATTACGGCATCCTTCACAATCGGCAATCCTCGTATGATTCCGGTATCCTTTAAAGGCTCAACCGGCAATCCTCGTATGATTACGGTATCCTTCACAATCGGTTATTTAACGTATGATTACGGTATCCTTCACAATCGGCAATCCTCGTATGATTTCGGGATCCTTCACAATCGGCAATCCACGTATGATTACGGTATCCTTCACAACCGGCAATCTACGTATGATTCCGGTATCCTTCAAAAGCCCAATCGGCAATCCTCGTATGATCCCGGTATCTTTCAATAGCCCAATCGGCAATCCTCATATGATTCCGGTATCCTTCAAAGGCTCAATCGGCAATTCACGTATGTCCAGTATCCTTCACAATCGGCAATCCACGTATGATTACGGTATCCTTCATTGGCTCAATCGGTAATCCACGCATGATTACGGTATCCTTCACAATCGGCAATCCACGTATGATTCCGGTTTCCTTCAAGGGCTCAATCGGCAATCCTCGTATGATTCCGGTATCCTTCAAAAGCTCAATCGGCAATCCACGTATGGTTCCGGTGGCCTCCATAAGCCAAATCGGCAAACTTCATTTGATTCCGGTATCCTTCAATACTTCATGGAGGAACAAACCTACTTTGATTCCGTTATTTTTCCTGAAGGATACCTCCCAGCAGGCACATGACGTCGAAATGACGTCGTATTGACCGTCGATGCTACGTCATCACGTCGCTTCTTCGTCATTTTAACGTCATGTACCCGCGGAATCATATGCCGAATCATTCTAAGTATCAGCTTTTTCCATGCGCAGATGCACATGCTATTCTATTGTAGATGCGAACTGGGACAACTCTGCAGAGACTGCGTAGATGCACAGGCTGATTGGCCAACTTACTCTGCTCAAATTGCCAAGCTAATAACCAATTATACCGCATATTGTTTGAAGCTATTCTCCTTGTTCTTATCTCGTTTATATTTAAATCTGTCAATATTCCCATTGTCCTGGTCAGGTAGAATTTAGGTAACCTAGCTTTCATTCGGAGACTGTCAATTACCACTCACACACATACGCACACACACACACACGCACACACACACACACACACAATGCCTTATTCCCTAGCAGGCACATGACGTCGTAATGATGTGGGCATTGTCGAACCGACGTCAATGCGTGCTGGCACATGGTATGTCGTCACGCCGACGTCGATGGAACGTCGTTACGTCGCATCGACATCGGCATGACTTCATTAAGACGTCATGTGCCTACTGGGTTCTTAGAAAAAAATCTAGATGATCTCATACTGAAATTAAGAAATAAAAATTTATTCTAATATTCTTTACATAAGTTTGAACAATGTTCTTTTATATGAGTCGAAATGTGAGAAAACCAACAAAGTGGTTGTGCACCCGGAGCAGACTCAGATCAGCCTGGGCATCCGCCCAGTCTGATTACAGTCTTCCCTGTCCGCATGAAGGTACCTTAAACCCTTAGCTACTTTTAAAGTGTTTAGCGAAGAGTCTTAGAGTGCCCTGGCCCCAAGGTTATAAAACTTTTTTCTTGTTCAGCTCAGCTAAACTGAACAAGGAAACAACTATACTTACCAGTAATTTGCTATTTATTAGCAGGTGAAATTTTATGCTCAGCTGAGTTGAGCATGAAAAAAGTTTTATAACCTTGGGGCCAGGCTGATCTGAGTTTGCGCCACAATGTTGCTTTTCTCGTTTCACGGCTCAATTATCTTTTTCAACAGTCTTTCAAAGCTGAATAAGATTTAAAAATATGTCTTTTAGAAGAAGAAAATGTGCATTCTGTCATGGATGAACAGAGAACAGATCGGTATGAGCATCCGCGCTGTCTGTTTTGAGTCTGCCCCACTCGCATCACCTGAGGAATATATTTGAGCCGCAACACGAAAAACTCAACAATGTGGTTGTGCGCCCTGTGCAGACTCAGATCATCATTGGCATTCACCAAGTTTGACCAGACTCTTCGTTAAGTGCTCAAAGGGTAGCTAAGGGATAACGCTACCTCCATACGGACAGTGAAGACTCTGATCAGACTGGACGGATGCCCAGGCTGATCTGAGTCTGCGCTTGGCGCACAACCACATTGTTGGTTTTCTCGTGTCGCGGCTCAGTCTAAACCTCTCTCCAACAAACGCACCCGCCCCTCCCCCTTTTTTCTGTATAGATATTGACCAAAATCTATCGCGGTTGGTTTCAGAACGCCAAAATTATATTAAAGTATCATAATTTGCCATTATTTGTTTCAAGAATACCAATTTCTTATGCTTGAGGATTGTCACGCTCCCTGTGTTTTTTATTCGAAGTAATGCAGAATTACGGTTTAAATGTCGTAAACCGAAAACTGAGTAGATATGCGCATGCTATTCAATGTCTCTGCTGTTAGAACTTACTACACAGCCTTTTTTCTAATAACGCAGCCCGTAAACGATGCTATCTTAGCGGGATAAGTGCTGGCCAGCTAAGCTAGCGGCCCAGGTTCAAATCCACTAAGGAGCGGCTGTAGTGTAGTGGATAACACTCCAAACTACCAATCCGGGGGCTGCAAGATCGATCCCCCGCTCCGGTCTTTCGGCTGAGACTTTCAACCGAGGTCCCGTATCCATACGACCTCGTTGTTGGTGGGACATTAAACCCGAGTTCACTCACTCACTCGAATCCACTGAAAGCGGAATTTTTTAACCTTAAACGGAGTTCCATCGCGCTTAGTTTTTCATTATCATCCTGCCGCCGTCCTGATATGACTGAAATGCTGTTGACAAGGACGTAAAAATCGCAATTCAATCATCCGTGTAATTAACTGTGACAGTAATTACGCGTATCTTAATTACTGAGCATCACTGGGTAGCTGAGTACGTCACTTCTTTCAATATTGGGACAGCTAGAACTGATACTGTTCTGTCAAAAATATTGCTGTCCGGTATTGTGTCAGAATGACACGCAGTGTAGATTCTGATCGGAATGCGTCTGATCGATGAGCAATGGCAAGCTGTTGAGACTCTGATCGGACTGCTCCTTAAGAGCAGTCCGATCTGGTCTTCATAGCTTGTTCAAAAATCGGTCATGTCCCTTTGTTTAGAGTACTTCAGTTTACGGTAAAAGTTGACATAAATTTGAGCTCATTGTTTGCTGTTTATTGCGAGTAAACTTTTTCTATTGAAGTCTTTAAATAGCTGTCTTTGTTATGGCCTGCATATTTCTCAAGTTATAGTGCATGAGGAAATGTTTAACAGGAATAAACAGGGCTTTTACAGAGGTAACTGATTAGTATGTACTTTAATTTCTTCGTTATCATTTTCTTATTAGAACAGAACAGTTAACACAGAATTGATTCAGTTCTGTTCTGACCTTTAATATCAGAGTTGTAGTCTCCTCCAACGGAAAAATGACCTACGTTTTTTATTGTAAATTTTCACACAGGCAAAATGCCTATATGGTAAAAATTCTCTTCAAAGCTAATTCTTCACCATATTCCCCTATTATCTGGAAGTGGCTATCCGTACGGATAGCATTGAGTCGAGGCTAGACGTACGGGTTCTGCTTTGATGATGTATGCATAATATGTAACAATATTAAAAATTATGTCGGTTCCCGTTGATTAGAGTAGGTGTAAATTTACAATACAAAATGAACACACTAATTACCATTCCGTGGATTTGGGGTGGTACAGGAAAAGAATTTGCTCTCTCTCAGGGGGGCAAATTCTTTTTGTAAGAGTACCCCCCCCCCCCCTCCCGATTCTGGCAGCATATTGTAGCCGTGGAATGAAGATTATCTCACCCATTCTATTTCATTTCAAGTTTTAAACTAAGCCATGGAAATATGTTCAACGTAGTAGTGCCTTATAGTCAAATTGACAATCCAGCTACTTTTACAAAGGTCCCGGGTTCGATACTCAGTCCGGCCACTTACTTTCGTTTCCCCTTCCACTGATTCAAGAAAGGCAGTTGTCAGTTACTGGCGACGGTATGTGCACTTAGTACTGTTTAACCGCTTAGGAGGTCTAAGCCTGTCCAGAAATAGTGTTAGGTTAACTGTCCGTCCCGACATGACCATAGCTGTTTACCGTGGACGTAAAACTGTAACACAACATCAACAAACCGTTTACAAAAAATGTTCTCTAGTATTAATAGCTAGTCTAGTTTTATTTTTAATCCTTTAAACTTTACTATAATGCTTATTTTACTAACAAAAACGTTTCCTTTATCCGTTTACGTATTCATTCGACATTAATGCATGGATTGCTTTATAAAATTGAATGTGTATTTCCCGTTAAGTCATAATAACAACAAATATGATAATTCTTTAATGTATACAATTATACACTGAAATTTACAATGCATTACTGTGAATAAAAATTTACTTCAAGGACATACTGTCATACTTTATTTTTTTGCGGCTTGGATTTGAACTGGTAAGTGTAGTTGTAACTGTCAGAGCGTAGTGTCACTCCCCTCTTTTCCCTTGGAAAAAATACTGAAGTTAAAAACGGCTATATACAGGCTTATCCCCACCTCACTGAGTCACTTTCCCCCTCCACTGTCCTTTTTATCCAGAGAGCCCTGGTATCTCAGTGGGTTCAGCGCTGGCCTACTGATCTAGCGGACCTGGGTTCGAGCCCCGCTTGAGGCGAGAATCTTTCCTACCGTTAACGGGGTTCCATTGCATAAGCCTTTCATTATCACCCACCCATCGTCCTGATATGACTGAAATACCCAGAGCCCTAGATAAGAGGGAGTATTTGGAGATAATTAGGGATAATTTTAGTTAATTCTGGATAAAAATATATGTTGTGACCCCTCATATGAACCGTCTCGCCGAGACGGTTCAGATGAGGGGTCACAATATATGGTTTCAATGAGAAATAAAGAAAATTATCCCTCAATTATCATCAAATACCCCTCTTATCTAGTGCTCTGAATACCGTCGAAAAGGACGGGAAATCACAAGTCATTAATTCATCCTTCTAATTAGACTGGATGGAATCCAGGCTGATCTGAGTCTTCGCTTGACGCACATGCCACTTTGTTGGTCTTGTCGTGTCACGGCTTAAATTATTACGTATTTAGCGGTGTTGGCACATTCACAAGCCCGCACGAGCATGCAGAAAACTTTCACAAATACCCACATGAGCATAAAATCTCAGTGTGAAGTATACAGTTTTGTCTTGCCTTACAATAGCTATAGAAAAATCTGACCAATATTTTTTCTTCTAACCATACTTTTTTTTCTTCCCGGCATACAGACATACGCATTCAGCTGTGAATAAGCCTTAATTTTACACTAGAAAAATGAAGTTTTCGGTGAAAGTTTCGCCTTTCATCACAGCTATTCCTACCTGTACCGAACATACGTGCATATGCAGATAAGAACGAGCGCTCAGACGAAAGTTTGCAAAAGTAAGGTCATGTATGCGCAATTCACAAACACGCAAACCTTTGCATAACAGACACTGAACGACAGAATTGTTTTAGTTCTGGTGGCGCGAGCTGTCTTGGGGCGAGTTGTCCTTGGTCCGCGTTGCCCTGATTCCTTTGTTCCTAGCTGGTTTTCCCGAACTGAAAATTAGACAGACACATACCTTATTCAAACTAGATTAACTATGTTTTAAAGGATGTTACGAAACGAAAAAGAACTGTTACGAAATGAAAAAGAGTCAAATTTCCCAAACGACCGGTTATCAGGTCGTTTGGTAACTATGACTCTATTTCGTTTTGTAATAGCTTTTTTTTCCGTTTCGTAAAATCCCTTGTATATACACAGTTAATCAGGTGTGTTATTGTGTTATCGTCTCTTGTCACGCGATATTTTTCAGACTGAGAGTCCTTTTGTCTTGTCACTGTTATGAGAGACAGGAAGCAAAACCCGCAGGCATTAGCGGGGAAACTTCACTACAGGGAGGGGTGCTTGGGTCGGGCGATGATACTGTGTATCTTTCCGTGCTGGGGCGTTCTACTACTAAGGTTATGCCAGTTGTGCTTGCACTATGTGCGGGGTTAGGTTTCGTTGAGTTTAGTCATATCTATCCCATCTATTCCTTTTCTTGCTCCCTCTCTCTCTCTCTGGGAAACGACTCGAGATAGACTGAAATACTGTCAAAAGTCGTTAAACCGAAAACAGCAAAGCAACAAAATGCGCTACAGATTTTTCCCGTTGATTCTACGAAAACATGATGACCAGTTTTCCGGAAAAAGACTGGCATGCTACTCTCTGGGAGTAACCTTTGTGTAAATAAAAGCCTTTGTTCAAAGTTCGAACTGTTTCTTTCCTGATGTTTACGTGTGTTTTATCTGCATTCTTCAGATACAAACTGACGGTTCTCAAGTACAGTTCTAGTTTCATAGTAAATGAGTTAACCACGATGAAAGCAAGAGATCAAGAATCGGAAGTAAGACTGTCATCACCGGAAGCGGAAACAAGACTATCAACGCCCTCTGTTAGCAGATCATCATCATTCAATACTGTGAAAAGGCCGCGTGTGCAGAAGAGAGACACTACGGTTAAAAGTTCTTCCAGTTTTAAACTCCTCTCTAGACATTCACAGACAAAACAATCACGTCTTACGCTGGACATTCTACAGTCACTGACACCATACAAAAATGGCGTCGATACGGTCACTGAAGCTGCACGTGATTTACTCATAAATTGTTTACAAACAGAACCATTGGTGCATGAGATTTTCTTTCCCCACGTGATCAAAGACACACGATTGACAGTGGACGATCTCAGAGGGTTTCCGATTGAACCACTAGCTATTGCAATAGTGGCTGAGGCCATTTCAGAGTGTAGAGACCAGTTTAAATTTCATTGTACAATAGAGAAAAACTATCTTGATGATGAACTTAGAGATATTTATACAAGTCTTCACTGGAAAAAATTAGGTAAATTCACATCTACTTTATTAACCGCCTCCTCTTCTCAACTTTGAATCGACAAACGCAATAAAACCCATGTTATTATGAAATAATATACCTTGAAGGGCAATCACTGTGATCTGAAAGTGTCTTCCTATACATAGAGGATCTTACATGAGAGCTCATGTATTATTGGATTTATTAAACGAGTTGGGGAAAAGGATAAGATGCGAGGCTATGCCGAGCATCTTATCGTTTCCCCCCCCCCCCCCCCCCCCCCGAGTTTAATAAATTCAATAATACATAAGCACGAATGCAATATTCTATTTATCATATGACACTGAAATCGCATTTTATTAGCAAATTTTGCACTAAAACTTCACGATTTTGCCATTAGAAAACGCGACGTTTCTATGGACGTCAACACATAACGTTACGATGTAATTTGCATATTTAATCCACTAGTGGATTGTCGTTTTTAATGCATGGCTTTATTACACTCTCAGATGCGACGTCATATGATAAATATTGATCTCCTAATGAAGGCCAAAATTCGTTTCTAGAAGGGTCCCTCACAGAGATCAAGACGAGTTGGAGTTTTGATAATCGTTTTGGTATTTACTATCTCATTTCTCAATGAAAACATATGTTGTGACCCCTCATTAGAACCATGAAGGATAACAGCATATTTTTTTTTTTTTTTTTTTTGATTGAGAAATATGAAAATTATCCCTAAATCCGTTACAGTAATGTGGAGTAGATCCATATCTTTCTAAGCGTGGCATTTCCAAATACAAAGACACTGCACAAGGGAAGCACCTTTTCTCGGCAATTTCGACCTCCTTTTGCAAAAAAGTAGCCAAACAGTTTCTTGGAGATGTATCCATTCACATTAGCTGCAGTGGGATTTCACACAATATTGTCAGAAGCAAGTTTAAGCTAACCTCGAGTTTAATCCATAAAAATGTATGGCTAACCTTGGGGCTAACTTTGGTTTAAACATATTTTATTTCATAAGATTCCAATCATACATGTATTTACATAATTTGAGAACATTCAAAGGATCAGAATTGAAGCAAAGCTTATTGAGTTCTTATCCCGTATATATATCTATAATACTAAATAAACGAAGTAACGCATAAACTGCAAAATTGGTGGCATTTTCAAGCGTAATTTCTATACTGGTTCTTTCGCATATGGCTATCATTGATAATTTCGGTTAGCATGTGTTTTAGTTTCACGTAGATTTAAAGAATTTGGGAATTAAATTCGTCTTTCATTTTAAATTCTCCCAAGTATTTTTCTAGAAACTTCGACTATTGGTCGAATTTTTTTTTTGTCAACAATGGGTGCGTTCGAGTGAAATTATCGTGTACTCGAATACACGTTTTAAATTAATCCGGTCGTTTCGGTTCTGCGTCGTTATATCGGCGCGCTGCTTAGTAAGTCCAACTTTAGCAGGTTCTAATGCAAAAATCCGACCCATGAACGTACGTCATTCCCCATTAATAACGATTTATTTTTGTATTTTTGCTCATGTGTCTAAACGGATGAAGAAATAAATTGTCATAGTCCCGACGGCCCTGGCTCGAAACGGCCCATTTTCTTCCAGAACGATAGTCAATACGAGTAGCCAATCGAACTCGCTCATTGAAGAATAAAGCTCAACGCACATGGTCTTTCGAAAAGTTGGACGGACACACGGCGCCAAGTGTGTGCGGCTATGGTTACGTACCGCTGAGCCACTTGGGGAACGTCGTTAGGAGAATTCAAACTGAACTGAACTTTCGAAAAGACAAAAATTAAAAATGTCTAAGGTTAACACACATGCGCCAGGTAAGAAAGGGCATTTTTTCCAGCGAAGCAGACAAATCAATTTCAATGATTCAACGAAGCTAACTAAGCCTTTAGTCTTCAGAGGGCTTGAATATTTTCCCCCAAAACGTTCCAGGACCCAATTTTTCCAGAAAAAAAATACCCAGGACAGGTTACATAATCAAGATGGCAAACATTTATAATGGTAAAAAATTTCAAAAATCTTCTCCCCCAGTACCACGCCGGGCCGCGTAGCGCGCGCAATCGGTAGGGCACCTGACTCATAAGTCAGAGGTCCTGGGTTCGAAACCCGGTCTGGCCACATACTTTCGTTTCTCCTTCCGCTGATTCAAGAAGGGCAGCTGTCAGTTACTGGCGAAAGTATGTGCACTTAGTTCTGGTTAACCGCTTAGGAGGTCTAAGCCTGCCCAGGAATAGTGTGGTTAGGTTAACTGACCGTCCCGACATGACCTTAGCTGTTTACCGTGGACGTTAAGCATCAAATCAACCAATTCTCCCCCAGAACCACAAATCCTACGATTTTGAAACTTAGCATGTCGCATCAAGGACTCAAAAGCTCAACAAAATTTATATAAATGATGACCCTGGGATGACCTTGATCTGTTTTACGGCAAGGTCAACTTTTGAGTCACTTAGGTTTTTCTATAGGAAAAAGTGAAAAAAGTTGATTTTTTTTAGAAACAATGCAGTCTGCTACCTGAAAGTTTGTAGATGCAGACAACTAATTAGGTAAATGAAGCTTTAGTGAGTATTCATGGTAAAGGTCATATCTTCACCTGGGCCAAAGCCATTTACATTGAAAAATTAAAACTCGCTTTTTTATATAAACTTGACCATCATGAAATATTTCCGCGCTTGCGCGGGCTGTTTTCTAGTATATACAATTTGTATCATTGCTGGCGGACTTTATAACCTTTTGGATGAGTTTGATATAATAGACATATATTACAAAATCAACAGAATAGCAAAGGTGATTGAAATCTACACCTAGCAGGCGCACAATGTTCGATCAACACTGAATCAACGTTGATTCAACGTCGTTACGCTGAATCAACGCCGAATCAATACCGATCCAACGCCGTCAACCAAGGATAAGGATAACTGACACATACAAAAAAGATATGATATAAAAAAGGAAGAGAAAGAAATATTCGAAAAGTCAATTTGGAATTTGGGCTTTAGAGAGGGGGCGCAGAGTTTTAAAACCTATTGTTTATGGTATGTAATCGTCGCAAATTGATCATGTTCTTCATGCTAATTAAAACCGGTGTGTTTCAAGAATAAACTTCTGTACATGAGTAAATATATTTATATTTGTTTCTATAGATAAAGACATGTCACCATACAACAAAAGATTTAGGGAAGGAGTTTGGAATTCAGTAATTGCATTCAAAAGTTCATTTCTTTGAGTTTGATAATTCCTACAGTGGAAAAAGAAGTGCTGACTGTTTTCAATACTACCACAACTGCAAAGAGGTGAATCTGAAATATTTTTAAGAAACAAATCTAAATTAAGCGAACTACAATTAGTCCTAAGCCTCGTATGTAAGATTTGAGCTTTTCGGGTTCCTGAATAATAGTGTCTTGGGACTGTTCTTTTATTTTTCTTCAGAAAATGTTTAAATGAGTTTACAGAATCGGTCTGTTTTGCCTCATCAGGTAAACTGTTCCAGGCTCTGATAGATGAAGGTAGAAATGAGTAGTAGTACTGGTTTGTTCTGGCAGCAATAGTTTGGAGGTCATTAGACTTACGCAAATTATATCGAGATAGAGTACTGACTGGTTGTGGGACTAAAGATGATAGGTAGAGGGGTGTGAGATTATTGATCATTTTATAAAATAGAATAAGTTTATGGTCTTGTCGTCTATTTTGCGGTGATTCCCAACCGATTTCGTTATAGAGAGAAACTTTAACCATGCAGCATTGTGCAATCGCCCTATAGGTTCAAGGCAAAGCCAAACAATGGTGTCAGTTAGTCCTAAGACTCATGACGTTACGTTCCGCTTTGCTGTACTACCATGTAATTCGAGAGTAAACATGCAGCGGCCACCTGAGAAAGGTCTAATGTGTCAATTAAATCTGACCAGCCTATGTATCCATGGTAGCCGCTGACTTTCCTGTTCTTCTGAATTTCCAGGTCTAGTTTTTTTTTGTCGAATTCTCATAACGTTGTTCCCAAAGAAACACACTAGATGCAGCTCCAGGCACCGATTCGAAGAGGAGAGTGTTTTTCCAGGTCTAGGCATCCTCGCAAGCCAATGGTACGAAGTCCACTTTTTTCCTTTCCTACTCTTCGCAAGCCAAGGATACTGAGTCAAGCCAAGGGTACTAACGTGCGTAAGGAACAAAGTGGACTTAGTACTCTTGGCTTGCGAAAAATACGTAATTTATTTACGTCCTTATTTTGTTTTACATAGGGCTCTATTCATGATGCATTTCGTGTATTTTACTGTGGTGTCTTACTGATGGAACAGGAGACCTCTACCATGCCTGGTCTACGCGCAATTCCATTCCCAACTAGAAAAAAGCTTCTGCAAATAAATCTTGAACAGGGTTCGAGGTTATAAAACTTGAGAATAATCTCAAACTCAAAATAAAGCACACTGATTGGCTGCTTCCGAGCATGTGCTCGGAAGCAGCCAATCAGTGTGCTTTATTTTGAGTTTGAGAATGTACTCAAGTTTTATAACCTCGGGGCCTGGTCTCCTCTTAGCATCCTCAGCTATAGCAATTTGGCCACATACCCTAAAATAACCAAAAAAATTGGGCAACTTAAAAATTGCTGTAATTGTCCTAAATAAGACAAATTATTACAATGCAGTTATGTGCCTAAAATGCAGATTGTATGGTAGACGGTGAGGATCCTGAACAGACTGCTACTTTTCTTTAAGAGCAGTCTGATCTGGGTCTGCGATGTCATGTTTTCTCAGTCCTTATTCTGTCTCCAGTAACAGCCCTGCTAGCAGGCACACAACGTTGACTCAACAGAAAATCAACGCTGATTCAACGTCATGACGTTGAATCAACGTTGATTCTCTGTTGATTCAGGGCTGCGTGTCTGCTAGACTGGTCTCACCCTCTGGTTGATCATATTACAGGTTTCTCTTTATACACCAAGTTATATCCAGAAGTAGTAAAAGATGAAAGGAGCGGCGTTTGTTTACAAGACTTCATAAATGATGATGGGTAAGGTAATTTTCTACAGTCTCTTTCAAATACAAGATGAAAAGGAATGTTTTTCTCTAGACTGGCTCCCAGTCCCTTTGTTTTGTTTTTTGGTTTTGACCAAAAATGGTTGGCCATCAGAATAAAAAAGCCATGTTAAGACTTCTACTATTTGAATACATATAACCATTTAGACTGGACGCCAGGCTAGTTTTTCTCTTGCATCGATAGCTCAGAGGGATAATTGCTGGCCTGCTGATCAACTGAGCGGTTCCGGGTCCGAGACTCTTTGGAGGCGGACATCTTTACAACCGTAAACAGAGTTCCCTTTCACACAGCCTTTCATTATGACCCTCCCATCATCTGATATCGCCATTGCATTGAATCACCGTTGATTCTATGTCGATTTAACGTTGTTTATCTTAGTGGGCAATATGGAAACAAGGTCACATACCGTTCACGCGCAGACACACAGACAACTTATTGTAAATTAAGGGAGTTTATCAGACAAACAATAGATTTGGATATGTAGTTGCCTTCTGTCTCCTTTCCCTTTGCAGATCGAAATATTAAATATCAACATGAGCTGCCTTTACAGTATGAAGACAGACAGACAGACAAACACAAAATTTTAAACAAAAAGACAGACGTACACACAAAAAACACAATCACATCAGTCCTGAAAAAGAAGGACATCCTCTTTATAACCTCATTCATTTCACCAGCAAAATTCTTTAAATCGTCATTTTGATATGCACGAAATGGCTTTCTTTTTCAAAATATGCAGTAATTGTGAAGAGGGTCTATTGTGTAGCTATATATCATTTTCAATATTTTAACATTTTTTTTCTCTCTTACATGTAATTCAAACAAGTAAACACAGGTAAACATTTCGAACGAGGTTAAAACGTAGCTTACGTACGATTTATTCGTCCTTTTCAACAGTATTTTAGCCCTATCAGGATGACGAGAGGGAGATATTAAAAGGCTGTGTACATTCGATTCCTGTTTAGAGATGAAAATATTTCCGTGTAAAGCGGGCAGGAATCGAATCTGGACCGCTAGCTTATTAGGCCAACGTTTAACCGACTGATCATGAGCTACTGTGATTCGGACACAATCAATACATGTATATTCGTTGTCGCCGCGTTAGAGTGTACATTAAGGGACAATATCTGCTGTGCAGCAGGAAAGACTCAGATCAGCCTGCGCATCCGCGCAATCTGATCAGAGTCTTCCCTGCTTGCTGTTGCATATACCATATATATGAATGGCGAAACTCAAAATGGAATAGTGAAGACTCTGGTCAGTTTGCATAGTTGTGCAAGCTGCATGGGCGTAGCTAGGGTATTTACACGATACGCAAAAACCCTGGTTAATACATCTTGTGGGAAAAACATGGGGCTCTGCCCGTACAAACTTTCATAAAGTATTTGTCTTCTTTTAACGTTTGTCATAGTTACCAAAGATTCGCCTCTAAATATGAAGGTGTGTTTTGTAATTTTGTCCGACAAAATTTCAATAATCACCAGCGTAATTGCGTATAGGCAACAACGCCCCTGGGCTGATATGAGTATTGATTGTACGCACATGGCTTTCGGCCTTCTTCACAAAATCCCAGCCATATAAGCCGCGACACGACAAAACCAACAATGTGGTTGTGCGCCCAGCGCAGACTCAGATCAGACTGGGCATCCGCCCAGTCTGATCAGAGTCTTCACTGTCCGCATGGAGGTAGCTTAGACCCTTAGCTACCCTTTAAGCGCCTTGCAAAGGGTCTTATCAGACTGGATTGATGCCCAGGTTGATCTGAGTATGCGCAGGGCGCACAACCACATTGTTGGTTTTCTCGTGTCGCGGCTCATATGTCCATTACATATTTTTATTATTTCTAACTTTACAGGCAGAGCTGGGCAGAGCGTATTCTGGTTAACATCACTGATTCCAGCTGGACTATGAAATGGGTACAGAAAATAGTCCGCGGCCTTTGTACAGAGGAAGATTACAACAACGAAATGAACGCTTTGTTTGTGAAACTACACTTGCTCGATCCTCAGTCTGTCATTCCGGCTTTCCATTTTCTTCTGAATCAAAGAGGTAACAGAAGCATTCAATTTAGCAATTAATATATATGACTTCAGATTCCTGATATTGCCGCCATTTTCACAGGGAGAGGAAAGGACGGCGTGCGGTGGGTGGTGGTGTGTCTGAGATTCTGTATTTCAGATAATGCCCCCACTCCCCCACCCCCTTCACCCTATCATTCCCTCGCTCCACGAGAAAGACGGAAACTTATCATAGAAATGTACCCATCCGCGCAGCAGTTATAGACGTTACTATTTATAAACCCCACTTATGGCAAGCTTCGTAAAAGCCAGCATTTTGCAAGTATTCCTCCAAACAAAAAAAGGAACCGCGGCACGAGAAAACCAACAAAGTGGTTGTGCGCCCAGCGCAGACTCAGAGAAGCCTGGGCATCCGCCCAGTCTGACCAGAGACTTCGCCGTCCGCATGGAGGTAGCTCAGACACTTAGCTACCCTTTAAGCGCTTAACTAAGATTCTGATCGGACTGGGTGGATGCCCAGGCTGATCTGAGTCTGCGCTGGGCGCACACCCACGATGTTGGGTTTCTCGTGTCGTGGATTAATTATGTCCAAGGCCTTTTTAAAACAGTGGCTCACAATACTCTATCGGATTGCGGAAGGATCACATCGAGCCGCTGCGGTTCTAATGCTATAACACGTTTAAAGAAGAAATGTGGCGTAAAAAACGTCGAAGAATGGCATCAGAATCGCATCATTATCATTATAAATATTGCTTTTTGTTGCTGACAATATCAAAACCAAGATCATACTTCCACACTGTTGAAATATGTTAAAAGTTTTATATCAATAAAACTTTTACCGCATTTTTAAAGTGTGAAAGTATCATCTGATCTGTGGCCTGTTAATAAAGATAATGACTGAAATGCTATACATATTGGAGTCTGCATATAATAGTCATACCATGGTTTTTCCGCCTGTACGAGGAGATAATCCACGAGCATTAGCGAGTGGATTATCTCTCGTAGAGGCGGACAAACCATGGTAAACTGTTTTATACCACTCTTATCAGTGTTGACATTGCTCATTGAGAAATATTTCATGCTGAAGTTGGCGTTTTCTAGTAAGGGTGGTATAAGTAATATATGACACTAGTACGAGGGCGAGTCAATAAGTAACCAGCCTATCCCATTTCCGATTGACCGAGACGGTCACGAATTTCATGCCTTGTTTCAATATATGTTTTATACATGGAGGCAAAATTGCACACGTATCGAGTCATTCTGTATTAAGATATTGAATATCAAACATGGCTAGTGATGCGAAAGCACGCTTTTCATCTGAAGTTAAGTACCTCGCTGTAATTCGGTACTTGTATTTAAAAGGTAAAACAGGACAGGAAATACACGGCGAGTTAGCTGATGTTTATGGGTCCTCTGCACCATCGTATGCACAGGTTAAATTCTGGGTAGGGGAATTCAAAGACGGTAGAACGTCTTTAGAAGATGAAGCCAGGTCTGGACGCCCACTGGATGCCACCGACGAAGACATGTGTAACAAAGTTCGGGACCTGGTATACTCTGATAGGCGAATTCAGATGGAAGAAATAGTGAAGGCATTAGGCATTTCACATGGTAGCGTTTCAACGTTTAGGTATGCGCAAGCTAACAGCCCGTTGGGTCCTCAAATCCCTTAGCGATGAGCAAATGGCAGAGTCCACACTTGCAATGTTGCAATGGATGCTGTAGAGCGAAACGGGTACGAATTAATACCACATCCTGCCTATTCGCATGAACTAGCTCCTAGCGACTTCTTCCTATTCCCAAACTTGAAAAAGGATATCCGTGGACGTCATTTCCGGTCTGACGAAGAAGTCGTGGCGGCAGTTGAGGAGTGGGTCAATGGAAAGGTTTCTGACTTTTTCAGTTCTGGGCTGATGGCACTTGGACACCGTTGGTCTAAGTGCATCACACTAGAGGGCAATTACATCGAAACAGAAGAGGTGGACCCCAACCGGAAATAAGTTAGGCTGGTTACTTATTGACACCCCTCGCATTCAAATAGTAATAATGTAGATGTGCTATCTGAGATTACAGTCTAAGTTGTTAACCCTTACAGCGTCTGCAAATTTTAAAAAACTTATCTCGTCCAAGTTTTTATATTGAGAATTTAAAGGCTAGAGGACAAACAACGCATATCTGAAGAGGGCTCATTATGTGCCATATCAGCGCTGTTTTCAGTTTCAATTATATTTTTAGCGCTTTGTCCTAAAAGAAATTTCTCGACAGGCAAACAACATCAAACAGCATTTAATCAGTATCGATTTAGTGTTGTTTGTCCACTGGTTGCCATGCGCTGAATGACGCATTTTCTAAAAAAGAGTTAACGTGAGTTTGAACTTCAAATAACCATTTGCTGTTGTTCGACTGCGGTTTCAATGATAGCGCATTCGGTATACAAATTTGGGCGATCCTGGTATATGAGTTCTAAGGTACTCTCGAAAAGAAATGATGGTACATGTATGAGGGTAGTGACCTGAGGGTGCTAGGGGAAGTTGTCCCTAATTTGTGAAAATGATGGAAAAACATAGAGGTGTGCTTACCATGTACTTTTTATGCCCCCGTGACGATAGTCAGGGGGCATTAAGATTTGCCCCTGTCTGTCTGTCCGTCCGTCCGTCCGTTCGTCACCCTTTTTGGTATAGAGTTTGTGTAATCAACTCCGCCCACAGTTTTCAATGGATCTTTTTCAAACCTTGCATACATATTGTGGACATATGGAAGATGTGCATGTGGAATTTTGTTGGAGCTAAAATTAATTTTGACAGAATAACGGCGTTTTGAACTTAGTCATTTTAGGCAAGTTTTTGCATTGCAGGGTATGGAGTTTGTGTAATCAACTTCTCCTACAGTTTTCTATAGATCTTTTTCAAACCTTGCATACATGCTATGGACATATTGAAAATGTGCATGTGGAATGTTGTTGGAGCTAGAATTAATTTTGACAGAATTACGGCCTTTTGTACTTAGTCATTTTAGGCAAATTTATGCATCGCAGGGTCTGGAGTTTGTGTAATCAACTTCTCACCCAGCTTTCAATGGATGTTTTTCAAACCATTTGTACATGCTGCGAACATATTGAAAATATGCATGTGGGTTTTCGTTGGAGCTAGAATTAATTTTGACAGAATTACGGCCTTTTTAACTTTGTCATTTTATGCAAATTTTTGCATTGTAGGGTCTGGAGTTTGTGTAATCAACTCCTCAAACAACTTTCAATGGATCTTTTTTAAACCATTTGTAGAAGCTGTGGACGTATTGAAGATGTGCATGTGGGTTTATTTTGGAGCTAGAACTAATTTTGACAGAAATACAGCCTATTAAATTCAGTCATTTTAGGCATATGTTTGCATTGTAGGGTATGGAGTTTATGTAATCAACTCCTCACACAGCTTTCAATGGATCTTTTTCAAACCATTTGTACATGCTGTGGACATATTGAAGATGTGCATGTGGGTTTATGTTGGAGCTAGAATTAATTTTGACAGAAATACAGCCTATTAAACTTAGTCATGCTAGGCATATGTTTGCATTGTAGAGTAAGTACTTGTGTAATCAACTCCTACCACAATTTTCAGTGGCTGTTTTTGAGACTTTGTATACTGTGGACATTTTGAAAATGTGCATGTTGGGTTTTTGATTGAAAAAATAATTACAATTTTAATGGAATTATGGCTTGTAAACTTAGTCATTTTGGGCTGCATTTTTGCACTATAGTGTATGAAGTTTTCGTAATGTTTTCAGAGGATTCCTTGTAGATGGTGTTTGTGCTTAAAAGTTGCTGTAGGGATGTACAAGTCCTGTGACAGGTGCTACACGGGGGCATCATTAGTGTCTTACAGACACAATTTTTTAGTTTATTTTATACATGTATTATTCCTTTTTGTTTCAGCTCTTCCATCTGTTAATTTAGAACTAGCTACCAGAAATTACCTCGGTGGAAAACTTGACTGCACGCCAATTATCAAGTTTGTACAGGACGCCATTTTAAAGGAATCTCTACCTGTGAATGTATCCAAACTGAGTTTGAACGAGATAGAACTATTTTATGGTGTGGAAGTAGACGAATTTATAGTGACTGAGTGTAGGAATCTTGGTGTTTGGAATGGAAACAGACCTACAAATCAGAGAATATCCAAAGCTACGGACAGATGCAGTGTCATGTGACATGTCATTTTGATTGCCACTCCCACCATGGGCGTGTTCGGCTGGGTGTTTCTTGCTTCACGAGTCTAGCGTGAAACACTTTTTTTTGTACATAGAAAACAGTGATTCACGCTAACAATTGTGAGATACGAAATGCCCAGTGCTTCACGATTCTTAGCGTGAAACACTTTATTTCATTATTTTTTTTGTATAGAAAAAGTGCTTCACGCAAAGTATCGTAAAGCTTGAAATGCCCAGTCGAATACGCCCAATATTGTCATTTATTCATTCTACCGTACTTCATCGGCTACAAGATGGAACAGGTTTTCACCTCACTGAAATGATCCCAAATATCTAAGAAAAAGTCAGTCAGATATTCTACTGTTACATGTATATAGATGTTTCCTTCCAAAACAGTCCCAAAGATCTAGATCCGTCTTATAAGATGGATTTAGATTTTAGGATTGTTTTAGAAGGGAGATACATCCATCTTATAACCGAGAAGTATGATAATAATTATCTGTTCGAATGAAAATTAATGACATTTTTACAGTTTTGTTCTGGTGATTCTTTTGCCCAGTGAACGTAACGTTATATACTGAACATAAACAAAAAAACCTTGAGAGCTTTCATGCCCCCAAGACGATAGTCAGGGGACATAGCGTTTTACCCTAGTCCGTCTCTCCGACAGTCCGTCTGCTCTAATGAAACGTTCGCATAATCAACTCCTCCCACAGTTTTTAAGCAGTCATTATGAAACTTGGCACAAATTTCAAAGGCTTACTGAAGATGTGCACCTGCCTTTTTGAAAAGGGAAGATTCATTTTTTGACAACATTACGGTGTTTTCAAAGTTAGAAATTTTTCGGTGATGGCTACTACAGGATGGCATGTTTGTATAATCAACTTCTTCCACAGTTTGAGAGCAATCAACTTGAAACATTATACAGATGTTACAGACACACTGTAGATGTGCATCGTCTTTTTGGGAAAGAAAAAAAAATATATTTGACAAAATTATGGCATTTTCAAACTGATATTTGTTTTCGGGTTAATTTCCAATACAGGATGAGAAATTCGTATAACCAACTTCTTCCATATTTTTTAAGCAATCAGTTTGAAACTTTGTGACGAGGTAGCAGACATACTGTAGATGTGGGCCGGCTTTTTAAGTATGAAAAAATATTTTTGACAAAATTACGCCTTTTCAGACTTAGAATATTTTAGGGTATGGCTTATATAGGATGACAAGTATTATCAACTTATTTAACAGGTTTTTGAGAATTGAAACTTTGTACAGATGTTACAGACATAGTGTTAAAGTGCATGCACCTTTTTGAAATAAAAATATATTTTGACAAAATTACTGTTTTTCTAAGCTTAGAATCAATGCTCTCTACAGTTTTCAAGCAATCAATGTGAAGGTTTAAACAGAGTTTGCAGACATATTGAAGCTATGCGATTTGATTTTTTTTTATTCCTTTATCATCATTTGAACAACCTTGCTAGTACTTGTATACTTGATGCTACATACCAAGTTCCAAGGCTTCTGTAAAAGAAGATCATAAAAGGTTTTAACCATATATGGGCGTGGCGATCATGTTGGTCATCTGGCCCAGACCATTTGAACAGCATTTCGTTTCCACAAGCCCTTTAGGCTCAATATAAATTTGGTTACTATCGACCCAGCGATTTCAGAGGAGAAGTTGTTTGAAATTGTGGGCGGACGACGACAACGTAAAGCCTGACTATATTATAAGCTTCCCCGCAGCCTCTGATTCAGGTGACCTTAAATCCCTGTAAAAAAGTAGATGTTGAGAGTTTCCCCTCCATTTAACGGAATTCATGGAGACGTTTGCAAAGAATGAAGGATACATGTATCTCTTTAAATTTTGCTTGAAAGTATTTCTTGGTCTACACACAGCTTGACACTTTGAAGCCCAGAAATGAAACTGTTGAATTTGCAAACAGTATACACCCAGACGTGGCAGCTTATAATGAGCCAGAGCCGCGACACGACTAAACCAACAAAGTGGCATGTGCGCACATGGAAGACTCAGATCAACTGATCAGCCGCCAAGTCTGACCAGACTCTTCGCTAAGCGCTTAAAGGTAGCTAAGGGTATAAGCTACCTCCACGCGGACGGCAAAAACTATGATCAGACTGGGCGGACTGTTTGGCCCTTTGAATCTTTTTTACAAACGTAGATTTTGTCTGCTTTTGTGGCGCTTTAAGTCCCCTTTTCACATCACAGTGATAACTCAGATTAGCTAATCTGTGGTCTATTTTACCGTAAGACGCAATGTAAAATTTTGGTGTTCCGAATGTTAATCCGTGTACTAAGAAATCCGGTCCAAATGTTACGATCCAGAAAGGTAAATATGTAATAGTGTACGTACTTAATTAAGCTGCGTTTACATGGGCAAAGTTTCTGAGACAAAGAAGGTTTGCCACAGAAAAATGTGCTCGTGTAAATGCCAAAATATGACAATGTTTCTTTGACAAATATTTATGGTAAAGTTACTTCGATAAATTAAATTTGTCCGTGTAAACGGAAAACTTTGCTATTCATCGATTTCCTTTCGTTGACTGGGCGGTGCTTATTTCTGACCTAAATTTTCTAAAAAGGTATAATGCAGTAATGATTTTTATGCTCACTCGCGCAGAACAAAGCTCATCTTTACAAAAGGCACGGAATGATCGGAGATCGCACAACAGTATTATTTTTTTTTTCTCTTTCAATCCAGCATACAGACAGCGTCTAAACAACGTTATGACGATGTCGATGCAACGTTATCACATCGGAACACCTTTGTATGTATACACGTCAATAAAGTGTTATTACGTTGCATCGCCGTTCCTCCGACGTCGTTTCGACGTAGTGTGCCTGTATGGAAACTGTTTATCATTTGCGATGACCGATAGCGTTTACCGGGCATTTTTAATCTGCCAATTATGCCTAACAACTCATGAGCATGCTATTTTACCGATTTTTCATGTGCACTGCTCGATTTTGACATTGAATGGCAAGCCCCTTACAGCACTGCCCAGTCAACGAAAGGAAAATGTGACAAAGATTTTGTTTCATTGCTGCAGGTAACTTTGACGAATAATATTTGGTCGTGTGAACACTGCAGCAAAAATTTCATTGCCAAAGTTTATTTGGCAAAGATTCTATGTCACATTTCCTTTAACATACTTATTTGGCATACTTTCTTTGTTAAAGTTTCTGTGGCATAGACACTTTGCTCGTGTAAACGCGGCCTTAATGTTGGACCTAGGATCTGAGAACATTTCATCTTAGAGGGATTTGCTTTATATAACACGCCTGGTAAACTTGCACTGTCAATCGACGGTCGAACTGCGTCCCGTTACTGCGGCTATGGATACGTTCCGCTGAGGTACGTGGGATCACGTCGAGGAGAATTGAAATACACACACTCGCACTGCCATTCCTGCTTGGAAATTAAAGACAAAATCAAGCTTTCACAAATGGATTTGCAATTTATAACAATTCTATTCGACCCGCGCCGAGTGTGTGTAAAGCACACTAAAAGAAAATTTCTGTTACCAAAGGTAAATATATCGAAAACAATGTATGAGAGATATGTTACCTATGGTAAACAATGTAAACCATGCGTTATAAATATGTTATACATGGTAAACAATATAAAACCAAGCACGAGAAACATATTACCCATGGTAACAATATGAAAAACATGCATGAGTGATACATTACCTATGGTAAACAGTATGTAAACCATGCATGGGAAATATGTAACAGTGGTTCACAATATCAAAACCTTGCGTCAGTAATATTTTACGTGTGGTAAATTCAATGGAAACGATGCGTGAGAAATATGTTACACATGGTAAACAATATTAAATCTATGCGTCAGAAATATGTTACTCATGATAAACAATATTAACACCAGGCGAGAGAAATATGTTACATACCGTAAACAATATCAAAACCATGCGTAAGAAATGTTTTACCTATGGTAAATACTATGAAAACCATATAAATGGATTTGTTACCTATGGTAAACAATATGAAAACCATGAGAAATATGTTTCCCATGGTAAACTATACGAAAAACATGCATGAGAAATAATTAACAACTGGCAAGCAATATGAAAAACTTGCGTGAGATATATGTTACCCTTGGTAAACAATATCAACACCGTACGTGAGAGATGTGTAACACATGATAAACAATATAAAAACCTTGCATGATAAATATGTTACCAACGGTAAACAATTTGGAAACCAAGCGCGAGAAATATGTTACCCATAGTAAGTAATATGAAATCCATTCATGAGAGATATGTTGCCTATAGTAATCAATATGAAAACCATGAGTGAGAACTTTGTTACACATGGTATCAATATGAAAACCATGCGTAAGAAATATATATCCACTGGTAACAGTATGAAAACCATGCATGAGAAATATCTTACACATGGTGAACAATATCCAAACCATGCGACGGAAGTGGTAAATACTATGAAAATCTTACATGAAAAATACGTTACGCATGGTAAACAATATAAAAACTATGCGTGAGAAATGTCACACTTGGTGAACACTATGAAGAACATGCGTGAGAAATATGTAACACATCGTAAACAGTATCAAAACCATGCGTCAAAAATAAGTTACTCATGGTAATTATTATGAAGAACACGCATGAAAGATATGTTAACTATGGTAAACAATATGTGAACTTGCATGAGAAATATGTAACCCATGGTAAGCAATATGAAAATCATGCGCGAGAAATACGTTTCCCATGGTAAACAATATCAAAACACGCATGAGAAATATGTTACCCATGGTAAATAATAAGAACACCATGCGTGAGAAATATGTTATTCATAGTAATCAATATGAAACCCATGCGTGAGAAATATGTTACCCATGGCTTACAACATGTTATCCATGGTAAGAAATATGAAAAACATGCGCGAGAAATACGTTACCCATGGCTTACAACATGAAAACCATGCGTGAGAAATATGTTACCCATGGTAAACAATATGAAAACCATGCATGAAAAATATGTTATCCATTGTAAACAAAATGAAACCCATGTGTGAGAAATATGTTACTCATGGTAAACAACATGATACCATGCGTGAGGAATATGTTATCCATGGTAAACAATATGAAAACCATGCGTGAGAAATATGTTAGCCATGGTAAATTATATGAAAATCAGGCATGAGAGATATGTTACCTATGGTAAACAATATGAAAACCCTGCGTGGGAAATATGTTACGCATGGTTAATAATATGGAAATCATTCGTGAGAAATATGTTACCCATGGTAAGTACTATGAAAACCATGCCTGAGAGATATGTTATAGTCCGTTTGCTCCCAAGTGCAAACGGGGTTTTGCTTATTTTCTCGAAAACGATGAAAGTTCCATCAAATGTTCCAATGTCCTAATGATTCCTATATCTATACATAACAGAATACGGAAAGTCCAATTTTTTGGATGCTTTTGTAAAATATTTTCCATTGACCTTAATGCAAAAACTGAGCAGTTTCACTAAAGGGCGTCGTATGCTTGTTAGAACAGCCAAAATATTGTTGAAAGGCAATAGCGTAAACCCGTTGTTTACTACAGGTGTGGGCGTATATGAATGAAATAGTAAAATGTATTCACCTGTCCGCACGCGTAACGCATGGTATCACTGGTCAGGTGATACTATGTTGTAAATAAATATTGAACTATCATATTATTTTGCGAGTAAAAATTGTATGTTTTAAAATTTGATAATATATGGGTGAAACAAAAAGTAGAAAAAAATGGATTTAGAATAAAATTTCAATTAATTATGCAAATTTTGTTCTAGGGATAGCATACATTGGTCACATGCTCTAACACGTAAAACTAAACGGGAATTCCAACAGCCAACTTTTACTCCCTTGTAATTAAGAGGTGAAAATGATATATTTTAGATCATGTTTTTGTACAGAAACTTTTTTATGCAAAACCTCACATTTCTGCAAAATTATGATTTTGTTATGTATAAGATGAAAATTAAGAATGACAGATTCGAAAATCTTTTACTTCTCGCCAATTTTGAGAAAATTTTGGGGATGCCGTTTGCATTTGGGAGCAAACGGACTATACCTGTGGTAAAAAATATGAAAACCATGCGCGAGAAATATGTTACCCATGGATAATACTATGAAAATCATGCATGAGAGATATGTTACCTATGGTAAATAATATGAAAACCGTGCGTGCGAAATATGTTACCCATATATACCCAGTATGAAAACCAATTTAAACTTTCTGAAACACTCAAATGTTTTTAAAATGCTAGCGTCCAAAACTGCATATCTCGTTAGCATGCTTTACACGAAAATATAAATGTTTGCAAGTATTTTGTGTATTAAATGGCTGGTTTTGATTAGAAACTGTTAGATCCGCGACTAGCGTTAAAAGAGATTGTTATGGCGTCGCGATTGCGATAAATACGAGCGTAAATACAATGTGGTCGGGAGTAATCTAACATTCGTTCGATAATCTCCTCCTGTTCAAAAATTATAAATGGTAAAATTAGCGTCACGGATATTTCCCTTTTTGTAAACATTTTTCAAAAAGCCTTAATTTGCCTACCAACACATTTGAATATATTGTGATTCTAGCATTTGAGGAAGTCTATCTACCAACCGAAAATATACCTAATTTTTCACACCTGCACTTCACTCTGCAAAAATAAAGATAAAATAACCATATATCCATGCTTCTAAGACATTTGTTTATAAACACGGGCTTCACGGAAATTAGCGAAAAAAGCTGAATCGTTTCCCTGATCACAGGTCCTGATGACTGATTGTCGTATCACCAGAAATCAGTGTACACATGTATTCTGATTATGAACCATTTAAGTTACATTTAGTTTTGCCGTGAATTATGCAGGAACCTGGCTGGCCATCACTCGCAGCTGATTGTGAATTTGTTACCTGGAAGACCGATCCAACAGTACTTGAGCGGAGTTCACCAGTCCATTAAGTAAGGTATTAGCAGCACCACAGGGTATAAACCAGTCCGCCAATTTTCGCTTCCTGCAGAGACTGTCCGTCATATTTGGCTTCCGCCGAGACTGTTCGTGATCTCTCGCTTTGTGCTGAGATTTCTGTACATGATAAATGGCTTCCTGCAGAGACAGTCCGCGTGATTCTGCTTCCTGCCGAGGCTCTCGGCAGGAAGCAGAGTCACGTAGACAGACTCGGCAGGATGCCATTCGTCGATGACGGTAGTCCCTGCAGGAAGCAAGAGATCGCTGACATTCTCGGCGGAAGCCAAATATGACGGACAGTCTCTGCAGGAAGCGAAAATTGGCAGACTGGTTTAAACCCTGTGAGCACGAGTATCTTAAGACTTTCGGCATTACCCTCAGTGATGTAAAGATGAAGACAAAAGTAAATGAGTATGATTGCCTTGCCTGACCAGGATGTCTTGTGCGTCATAGGTCAGAATGGACAGAAGAGGGCCGCAGGTTCACCCATTCGATTAGTCCTCAGTGCCATCGCCAACTGGAGCACCGCCCTTTAAGGTGTGCATTCTGTTCCGTTATTTGTGTAAGCCCGTTGTTTACCATTAATCGATCGGCAATGATCAGTAACTAATATTATCAAATCCCAGAACCCGCTCTCAAAATCAATAGGGAAAGCAGCACACACACATGGAAAAATTGACACAAGTTCGCGAAAGACACGCACGGTAAACCGAATGAACAGCTCTTTTCAAAACAGGTTGTCATTCAGCCACCCTAATCAAAACCAGCATCAACATCTATTTTTATCTATTTTTTAAAGAGCTCTAGCCTGAGCAGAGTTCACCTGTCAATCAGTTAAGGTATGAGCTGCACGGATATCTGGCCGACCCGTACTCGAACCCAGGGCCTCTTGCTAATTTTGAGACAACTGAGCTGCATGGCCGATCTCTGGCATTTCACCTTTGCTTAATTAGATTCGTCCCTGACCTTTCCCGGAAGCCGGACAAACTAACGAAACATGCGCGGAATTTTGGGATGCCCACGGACCTAGCCGTAGACCCACACAGGCAACTAAATTTCACAGGGGAAGAAAAACTTCGTGACTGACAGGGGCGCTAACCCAAGGCCTCTCGCTAACCATGACACAGCTGAGTTTCTGAGCCACATGGCTTTGACATTTAGTTTTGGTTACTTGGCCCTACGTATAGTACACCACTGCCAGTGCGAACAGGAGCAAATAGATGCGCAGACTGTGCCGAAGACTCACCACATGTACGTGGCCTAAGGTCCTACTTCATTAGTAGACCAGACACTCATCTTAGTAAAGCGATAATAGCTTTCGGATAAAACACTTCCCTGTTTAAAAACCGTTACGTTCAAGATTAAAATATGCTTACTGACCCCGATATAGAGAACATGTAGCCCTGAGGTAAGTTTCCAAGTCGGGCCTGTAATTGACTTATCGCAGCCTGTCAGTCAAAATATGCATTGAACAGTGAAATAAAGTGAACACCACGGACAAACAAATGCACATGTCACATGTGTTTTCGTGACAAAAGTTTCTTTTGTCAAATACACTCCAGACTTTTCCACTGCTGTGTCATAAAATTTATAAACTGTGAAAGGTTCTAAATGCACTTGAATAAATTCGAAAGGCGGAGCGATAGGGTAAAGAAACATTCAGCTATGAAAGGCTAAAGTAGCTGTCAACTCACCGGATAGCATTAAAGGATGTCTGACGAGTACAAAATTTTCAATCCATTCGTCTCCGTCTGCATGCGTTTTCTTGTCTGTTTCTCGTTGATGATTGTGCTCCTTGTCAGGCGAGGTCCGTTTAATCCGCCGGAACGTTTTGTGCATGCACAAAACTTAGGACGGTCTCCATCGGATAAAAGCGCCATCTGGTTGTGTGGTAGCTGTGCGCTGGCACGCGTTTTGTTCGGACTCTTTAGTTTCTTGTTCTTTACTGGTCAAATTCAGATCTGTTGATGTCCGGTGGACTAAATTCCGACCGGACTATAACCTGACATGCAACTGGTCAACCGGATATGTTTCGGAGACTGACCGCATGTTCAGCGGACGATTACTGATAATGAATGCATGAAAACTGATGAATAACGGGTATGGAACCTTGCTCTATGGGACTAGCCTAATGACGTACATCTTCTGGGGAATAAAAGACATGGCTTCCCTGTCCCACTCGCTCATTACCTTCCTGTATACCATGGCCGAGGACCTTCTGGAACTTTGAGGACCTTCATCAATATATGATGGAGTGCAGTTTATAGCAGCCCGGATACTGACCTGCTAGATTCCAGTCTGAACAGCTTTGCTTATGCATTTGTGGAAATCCTGATCTGGAAGGGTTATGTTAGTTTCCCGCAATCGGAAATATCTTTATAGTGTTTAAGGGCGGCATGATTAAAACAATACCTATCACTTTCTGCCCTACACTGCTTGATAAGTCCTTCAAATTTTACGGGCGCCCGTTGAAAATAACGGGAATGGACTGGTGGCAGCTGGTTGCCTGTTATTTAACCGTAAACTATAAGGAAATTTTTTTACGGTATAGGTCTCAGAATAACCAGTCAATATATATTTTACAGCGCACCTCTCGATCCAGGCAAGAAGTTGGTGATCACATTCAGACATCTGGCTTCAGGGTTCAAGTACGCCAGTATTCTTGACTAACTTGACTTTGGATTAACTAGATGGGTTAACTGGGACTATAAGGACATTCAATCATCTCTCCAGATGCAAATAGAGGTTATTCCTGAAAAGCGTGACGGGTTTCAAAGACTTCTTGCTCTTGAACCGTCTGTTCTTCTTCAGTGCTGGCAATAGCAGAAAGAGGAGAGGGAGACCTTATAGCCTTCCTCTGCGCCCTGGCCCTATCCGTTTCACTTTTCTAGGCCCATATTCACAAACTAAACTCAAACTCCTCCTCGACTCGAACTCCAATAAGGTCGATTGAAGTGACGCTCGAGGGCGCCTCGAGTGAGTGAAGTTCAAGTATAGATTTGGTATTCACGTTCTCCACTCCACTTCGACTTCGGGGAGGAGACTCCATCTACACTCCAGTTAGACTCACGCCATGCAAAATACAGCGCGGACCCAGACCAGACCTCCTAAAACGTATTAAATATAATGATGTCAAATTTGAGACATGTTTGACTTAATAAACAATGTAGAACCAGATCGTACTACCTGTATAATTTGTAAAATTATTATTAGATATACCGCAGGAAATATGAATTTCCGCTTGACGCCAGAGCGTCCGTCCGGTTTATGTTTCTGTGTTTGCGGAAGCGTCTTTGGTGTAGTGAATAAGCTACTTGCCTGTTTGACATCGATCATGAGTTCGATTCCGTCCTTCTACAGTATTTTGCTGACACTTTAATCGAAGTCCTATTCTCGTATCATATATATAAATCTATTCCTTGCCCCTACTCCTGTCTGTACTACGTAGTTTATTATTTGGTATTCTGCACAGACTGCCCCCCCCCCACACACGCACACACACTTCCATGCCCCCCCCCCCCACCACCACCACCCCTCGCCTTCATACGTTGTGTGCGCTTCCTTAAGCTTTTTTTCTATTACGGATTTTATCCAAACTTGTCAGGTATAGTAACAAGGGGAAGATGTTGATGTTTGCAATGGTAAAATGAATAATTTTTATGGGCGTTTTCATTATTCGTAGTTTCTATATTATTATACCCCAATACATTATATATGCTATGGGGGTATATAGTTTCCGGTTGGTCTGTCTATCTGTTCGTTTGTCCGTCTGTCAGTCCGTCTTTACACAAGTCTTTGGTTCCGTCTATTAAACTTTCGGATAACATATTTTCATCGAAGGCTTTTAACTGCTCAAATTTCGGTAACCATAAGTGAAATTTTCTTCTAGTATTAGGTGTACGATGGATGGGTGGATGGATGGATGGATGACTTGCGATTTTACGTCCTTTCGGTTATATCAGGACGATGGGACGGTGATAATGAAAGTCTGTGTGCAATGGAACCCCGTTTACGTTAGGAAAGATTCTCGCCTCAAGCTGGGCTCAAACCCTGTCCCCTAGAGCCTAGCAGTTTCAAAGATTTTTATTATTTTGAATACATCCATCCCAACTCTTCCCCCAATCACATACTTCATCGCAAAAGGAGTTTGGTGGTGGGGTACATGTAATTTGGCTTTCGGTCTATCGGCGCCAGTCTGCGGTCAGATTTCAGGTTTCTGCTTTTACAGCATTCGTCGGATCCCAATGACATTTCGAACATACATGTATGTTGACTTGAGACAAGTGAGCCTCAAAAACAGGGGCCCATAAGGTTTTTTGAAGGAGGTACGCCTCTTTGTAGTTCTTGATTTTTTTATAGATACTGTAGCTTTCTTCTTAAATGTGTAAATAATGTTAGAATGTCCATATCAAAATTTATATTAAAGGATATCTTTCAGTCTTTATCGAGCGCGGCCTCCCAGAGAGAGGGAGAAAAAAGGAAGATAGGGCAGATGCAAGTAAAAACAAATAAATAAAAAAAACAACTAGAATGTGCCCACAGGACACGGATGCCCCCGCCAAGTGCCCTAAGTAAGATGGCGCCTAGGTACTGGCACTTGTAGGATAACTAGGTTCACAAAGACATGCTTGTGTGGTACATGTTAAATTGTTTTCCTTAGGCAGATATATTGTGCTTCTAGGATCAACAGAAGTGTGTGTTTGTGTGTGTGGTGTGTGTGTGTGTGTGTGTGGGGTCATTACTGTGATAACATTCTGTATCTTATCACAGAAATGGATGCCATGCAACTTTCCAAATGAAATCACCTGGAAACAAGTAACTTTTCAAAAACTAACAAAGGAAACCATTTTTGTATGAAATGAAGTTGAAAAAGGGTCATAACTCCACAAGTAATCTGCGGATTTTACCCTAAATTCAACCTGTGTATTAAATATTATGGGATAGAATAGAAATAGAATAGTATAAAATATGAATTCAATACACCAATGTTTTCAAAAGATAATGAACGGAAACTAGTTTTTCATACAAAATAAAGTTGAAAAAGGGCCATAACTCCCACAATAATGGACGGATTTTACCCAACATCAAACTTGACCTGTATTTTATGATCATATACATGTGTATAAAATATAAATTCAATACATCAATGTTTTCAAAAGATAATGAACAGAAACCAGTTTTTCATACAAAATGAAGTGGAAAAAGGGCCACAATAATAGACGGATTTTACACAACATCGAAATTGACCTGTATTTCATAATCATATACCTGTGTATAAAATATGAATTCAATACACCAATGTTTTTAAAAGATATCGAATGGAAACCATTTTCGGACGTACGTACACTACGTACAAGACAGGACAGGACGTACGTACGGACAGCGGTGATACCAGACCCCCCCCACCCCAATTTTTTAATTGTGGGGACATAAAAAAATCAGAACCTCATCCCACACACACGGCGCCAAGTGTGTGCAACTATGGTTACGTCCGTTGAGCCACTTGGGGAACGTCGATAGGAGAATTGAACTGAACTGAACTGAAATCCAACACGTACTGCAAGAACAGCCGGCCCATGTCATATTATTATCCGAATTTATAGAACGATCCTGTTACCCGACCTTTGGCATGAGATATCCCGTAACGTGCAATGTCTGCATTGGACATCTTGGTATAACTTAGATGAAACGCGGTTTTTCGACTGTACATGGTCGGTAATACATTCGCTGAAATTCGTATATTATCTCTCCGTATGGCCGGACGAACCATGCTCTAGCTAACACTGGTAGGCACTGAAAGTTACCAAGGACCGTCCGTGTGTGTGTGTGTGTGTTGGAGGGGAGGATTTTCCTCTCTCTCTCTCTCTCTCTCTCTCTCTCTCTATCTCTCTCATGGAGACATCTCAATATTGACTTAATATGGCTGTAAGGAGATACAAATTACAGATTATGACACAAGCCAAAACCCTGTCCGTCTGTGAAACGCAGCACCCTTAGGCCCATATTCACAAACTAAACTCAAACTCCACCTCCACTAGAACTTACCGGATAAGTAGCTATAGTTACCTAACGGTCAAGGATTATCTCGAGGCGAGGTCGAGTCGTATTCACAGATATGAGTGTAGCTGGAGTCACCTCCAATAAGTAAGGTATGGCCGAGGAACAGTGAAGCTCCCTCGACGGCGACTCGAGTTAAGTTTTGTTAATATTTCAGCGTTTTCATGGCTATGCTATGACTATTCGAAGCAGCACGACTACCAAAAATGTAGTTATAGGCCAGAGGACCTAGAACTATGTAATACACTATCAACAATTTTTTGTTTGTGACAAATTCATACTTAGCAGAAGGGTGCTGCGTTTCACAGACAGACAGGGTTTTGGTTTATGTTATAATATGTAATGTATCTCCTTACAGCCATAATGTTAAGAAATTATTAAGTCTGTATTGAGACGTCTGCATGAAAGAGAAGAGAAAGAGGACCCCCCTCCAACAAACACTCACAATGGGGCGGGTCGGGTGACGGTGCTTAGTAAAGTTCAGTGTCGGCGCGTCCTACAGGTGTTACATGTAGCCGGATCATGGTTCGTCCGCCTGTACGGAAAGAGAAACCACGAGCTTTAGCGAGTGTATTATCGACCGTGGACAGTCGGACATTCCGCGTTCTGTCTCACTTGTAGCACGATACCCAATGTAGACATTGCACGTTACCGGGTATCTCATGCTAAAGAATGGGTACTGAGGATCATACTATACATTTGGATAATAATAAGACATGGGCCGGCTGTGCTTGCAGCAGGTGTGGGATGGGGTTTTGATTTTTTTACTTGCGTCCGTCCTATCTTCCTTTCCGTCTCCCTCTCTCTAGGAGGCCGCGCTCGATATAGAATGAAATACAGTCTCAAATATCTGCTACCACCCCATCCCCCTCAAACACAAAAAAAATAAATAAATAAATAAACAACTATAAACAACTACCCCCAAACCTGTCAAAACTAAGTCGAATTTTAATTTGATTGTAATCCTTCAATATAAATTTTAATGAGGAACTCTGACATTATTTACACATCTTAGCAGAAAGCTACAGTGTCTACAAAAATCAAGAATTACAAAGAGGCGTAACACCTTTAAAAACCTTATGGGGCCCCTGTTTTTTTAGGCTGACTTGTCTCAAGTCAACATACATGTATGTTCTGCATGTCATTGAGATCCGACGAATGCTGTAAAAGCAGAAACCTAAAATGCGGACAGCAGACTGGCGGATAGATCGAAAACTATATCACCCCACCACCAAACTCTTTTTGGGATGAAAGTGGTGGTGGTGTGATTGGGGGAAGGGGTGGGATGGGTGTGTTCAAACGAATAGAAATCTTTGAAAGTATTAGACTTTAATACACACACACTGTACATTCATATTTTATACAATTTTAAAAGAGAGCGCTCATCATAAGCGGTAGCTACATAAACCTAGCTAATCTTGAATCAAGTACTGCTACATATCATTAGTTTCAAACACAATAGAAGAAGAAGAAGAAGAAGAAAAACATTTAAATACAAAAATAACTTTCTTAAAATGGCTACGTTCTATTTTTTTTTATCTCTAGTCCTCTCTGGATCAAAGGTAATTGTATGCAAGTATCATACTCCTAATAGGAGAGCCTCACTTGAGGCGAGAATCTTTCCTAACGTAAACGGGGTTCCATTGCACACAGCCTTTCTTTATCACCGTCCCATCGTCCTGATATAACTGCAATAATGTTGAAAAGGACGTAAAATCGCAAGTCATCCATCCATCTATCCACCCATCCATCGTACACCTAATACTAGAAGAAAATTTCACTTATGGTTACCGAAATTTGAGCAATTAAAAGCCTTCGATGAAAATATGTTATCCGAAAGTTCAATGGACGGAGCCAACGACTTGTGTAAAGACGGGCTTACAGACGGACAAACGAACGGACAGACAGACAGACCAACCGAAAACTATATACCCCCACAGCATTAGGGGTATAATAATATAGAAACTACGTCCATAACAAGCATTTATTTTATTATCGAAGTCTGTCCATTACAAGCAACAACATCGTCCCCTTGTCACTATATATGCCAAGTTTGGATAAAATCCGTAATAGAATAAAAAGCTTAAGGAAGCGTACACAGTGTGTGAAGGTGAGGGGGTGGTGAGAGCGTGGGAATGGGTGGGTGGAGGAGGAGGCGCAGAATACCCAAATAATAAACTACGTAGTAATGCCAGGAGGTAGGGTCAAAAGATAAATACATGATACGAGAATAGGAAATCGATTAAAGTTTCAGCAAAATACTGGAGAAGAACGGGATCGAACCCATGACCGATGTTTAACAGGCAGGTAGCTTAACCACTGTACCACAGACGCTTCTGCAAACACAGGAACGTAAACCGGATGGACGCTCAGACGTCAAGCGGAAATTCATAGTTCCTGCAGTATATTTAATCATAATTTTACAAATTACAAAATAAGTACGATCTAGTTCTACACTGTTTATTAAGTCAACCATGTCTCAAATTTGAGGGCCCAGTTGTTCAAAGCATTGTTAGCCTAACGAGCTCGTTAAGAGGTCAACTCGTTAAGTGTTTTACAACTTCATTACCAAATATAATGATATTTTTGTTGAAAAACTGTAAGAAGCTTTTGCATTTCTCACATATTTTCAACAAAAAATATTAGTGTATTTAGCTATGAAGTTGTAAAACCTTTAACGAGTAGACCTTTTAACGAGCTCGTTAGGCCCAGATGTTCAAAGAACGTCTTGTCAGTTACTCATCCACTGCACTTTCGTTTTACCCGGTGGTACTTGTCCCTTACTCATGCGGTGATGTCCGTTAATTGATCTGTAATAGTCCTTTTGTACATTTACGGTAATCGTGCGGCCATTGAGCGTTTTATGCACCGAATACACGGATCGCGATAGACTCGAGCAGTAGCGGGGATGACTTTCATCTGACACTGGATAGCTTTCTGTAACTTTTTGTTTGCGTTATGCTCATTTTCCGACTTTAAGAACATCTTTGTGAAAAAATTTTTTGAAGAACCGCTTGCCAATGGACAGGTATATCTTTCCATCCTCTTAAATCTTCAAGTTACATACAGCAAGAGCTCCGGTAGCTCAGCGAACTGGGTCAAAGTACTCAAATCATAAGTCCGAACTCGTAAGTCATTTTAACATTGACAATTCCGGAATATTTTAGATACACAGATATGGATACCAAAATAGAGGTGTGATCAGGTGCTTGTGAGTAGTAAGCATCACCTGCCTATTATAATACACCCGCCATATCTATGTATCAGTAGGAAAAGTCAGTGAAAAAGAAAGTCCGGTATTTGAAAACTTAACTAAGCTTCGGCTGAGGCCATCAAATCGGAAATAAGTTTAGAAACGGCCACATTGTAGGGATCGACGAGGTCATGGTGTCAACAGTTTAAGGGTGAGCAGCTTCCTTCTTTCAACAAAGTCTTGATATTTGAAACAGGCTCTAAAGTAGCGGACAGCTGTGAAACATAAACTCCGTATGCAGGTGCCGAAGGGATATTACTTCTCAAAAATGGAAAGTTAACTATGGGAAAATTGAAGTCATCCCTCTTGTCATAAAGCCTAGTAACAAGCTTTTCATTGTCAATATAAAGATAACAATTTAACTATGAGGCAGATAAACTGGACTCTATGGTGTCTTTAATTTCAAGCTCGCATGGATAGATAAGTTCAATAAAAACGGAATTTTTGGATTATTCAGTGACAGAACAGTGGGTTAAGCACTGGCCTACTTATCTAGTGCACCGGGTTCAAGCCCCGCTTGAGGCGAGAATCTTTCCTACCGTAAACGGGGCTCTGTAAACGGAGTTATTTTGAAACCGTGAACGGAGTTATCTTAAAATAAAGTTCCGCTCAAGCCGGTGCTAGGGGGCGTGACTGGTGTCGCATTTTTAATTACTGGTCAGGAACAGTCTCAATTAAACCGAGTCTGCTATTTTCTGTTCTTTGATGTTTTCCTTGCTATCAGAGGATCTTACTATTCAGAACATATTTAGCTTCACTGCAGCTTGTATTTGTGCCGTGTGGTTGCCGTAAAACGTCTCCCCGTACATCATCAGAGTACAGATTATATTTGCTGGTCCTTTGGGATCATTGAGTTTGTTTGAGGTATTTGAAAATGGAGTTCCGCTTAAGCCGGTGCTAGGGGGCGTGGCTGGTGTCGCACATTTAATTACTGGTCATGAATAGACTGTTAAACCGAGTCTGCTGTTTTCTGTTCTTTGGTGTTTTCTTTGCTTCCGAAGGATTTTAGTATTCAGAACTTATTCCATTGCACATAGCCTTTTCAATATCACCGTCCTATCGTCCTGATATAACTGCAATACAGTTGAAAAGGACGTAATATCGCAAGTCATTCACCCATCTATTACATACAGCATCATAGCTCATACAAGTTAAAATGGTATTTGGTCGGGTAACAAAGTCCAAATAAATATATTTTTAAAGGCAGTCGAATATTCTAAACCCAAAGTCCTCCGAATAAACTACCGATCAAAATTAGAATTCAATCCGAAAGGTTGAACCAAAACAAATTAAAAAGAAACGTCTCTTCTGTTTAAATTTATAATTGAATTTAAATTTTAAGTTTAAAAGCCAACGCACTGTTTGAAGTAGATAGCATAAAAACCCACGACAATATCTCATGACAAATTTAAATCTAAATTAAAAGAAACAATTGAAAACAAAAGAACAATTGTTTCTTTCACAAAAACGGAAATCGTCGGTGCAAATACATTGTTCTTGGGTACAAGGACACATATTTCGTTATGGACCGCTCTTATGTTCGTACAACATATTCTGAAGATGATGTCATTAAAATGCTGGAATTTCTTATCGACAATATTTACGTGGAGTTTAGCGGACAGATTTTTCAAAAGACAATTGGCATTCCAATGGGCACTAAAAGCGCCCCCTTACTTGCCGACTTGTTTTTTACGGTTACGAGGCCGAATTTATACAAGGACTCTTAAAAGAAGGTAATAAACACCTTGCACAGAAATTAAACTTCACCTACAGGTACATAGATGATGTTCTGTCTCTGAATAATCCAAGATTTCGGAGTTTATTGACCTCATCCATCCATGTGAACTTGAAATTAAAGATACTATAGAATCCAATTCATCTGCCTCATACTTAAATTGTTATCTCTTTATTGACAACGGAAAGCTTGTTACTTAGCTTGTTACTTCAATTTTCCCATAGTTAACTTTCCATTTTTGAATAGTAATATCCCTTCGGCACCAGCATACGGAGTTTATGTTTCTCAGCTAGTCGGCTATGCTAGGACCTTTTTCAAATATCAAGACTTTGTTAAAGAGGGAAGCTACTCACTCATGAACTGTTGAAGCAGGATTATCATAACGTAAAGCTTGTGTCGACAGTTAAAACGTTTTTGGGAGACACCATGACCTTGTTGATCCCTACAATGTGGCCGTTTCTAAACTAATATCTGATTTGATGGCCTCAGCCGAAGCTAAGTTATGCTTTCAAATACCGGACTTTCATTTTCACTGACTTTTTCCACAGATACATAGATATGGCGGGTGTATTATAATAGGCAGGTGATGCTTACTACCCGCGGGCACCTGATCACACCTCTGTTTTGAGGTCCATGTCTGTGTATCTAAAGTATTCCGGAATTGTCTATGTTTAAATGACCTATGAGTTCGGACTTATGATTGGGTACTTTGACCACTTACATTCTGTAGATCTGATTGACAAAAGCAAAATTGAGTCGCGACACGACAAAAACAACAAAGTGGTGTGTGCGCCCAGGGAAGACTCAGATCAGCCTGGGCATCTGCCCAGTCTGATCAGAGTCTTCGCTGTCTGCGTGGAGCTGGTGTAGACCCTAAGCTAGCATTAAAGCACATAGCAAAGACTCTGATGAGACTGAGCAGCCGTCCAGGTTGACCTACAGTTATGCTGGGCGCACATACCACTTTGTTCGTTTTGTCGTGTCGCGGCTCAATTAATTTACGGAGAGTAAAAACATACATAAGCAACCAATCACGGAAAGAGCAACTTCACCGCGCAGCAGTTCTGACCACTGAAAATTTGTATCATATTCTCGTTATAGACTATATTACGCTTATCCACTTGAACGAACCAATGTACGCTTAGTCCAAACACATATACCATGGTCGATTGGTTCCGCTGTTTAATTAATATTCAAAACAATTACGTTTAAGAGGACTTAACACTTATTTTCCGTCTTCTCCATTTAGCTTGGTTTGATAAACATTGCAGTTGCTCCACGGTTTTGATTGCTTTTATAGGACACAATTTGTTTTAGTTTAAACATATTGTATTCATAATTTCACTGACATGCAACAAGATATACACAAAATAGAGTTAATGGGGATGGACAAAATTAACAAAACCATTTAACATAAAGGAATCTTCAACTTGCTTTATGATGGAAATATACTGGAAAACAGGCTATGGTTAGACGGGTAAGTAAGTTTGAACAATCTACTACTTTTGATTTGCAACTACAGATTCACATAAATATGTCTAATATGTCTACATGACAAGACTTAAAACAATATTACAAGTGTCAAATAGTTTGTGCTCGTAAATACCATTGACCATGACAGCACTATCGATGGTGAATAAAAGAGCTTTTTGTAGACAACATTAAAAGGATGCATGTCTTTAATTTTGTTTTAGCTTACCTGAGCCGAAAGTTACGGGGGAGCTTATAGGATAGGCAGATAAGCCACATCCAAAGGTCTTTTGGCTTAGTAACTATCAGTTTACAAGGCAATTACAAAGAAAGTTTCTAAGTTTAAGGAAAAGAGAAATTTCTAAGTTTAAGGAGGAAGAAAAAGAGGAAGTCTAAAGAAAGGTTGGAAGACAATATGAAAATGGACAGACAGGACTAGGTGGAAAGCGATTGTTATAAAATCTTTCACCTCAATGTTACTTTTTTCAGGATTTTGGGAGCAACTAATCATTTTATTTTAAAAAGGGACACCCTTAAGCACAAGACCGACGAGCAAGAAAAAAATACGGGTCTGTTAATGATTATGGACTATTGATCTTTGATATATCAAGAACCCAGCTGGTATAGTCATTGATATATAGATCACCTTTAAACGTTATGTACAGACAAAAAAAACGGACATCACTTTTTATGTTTATGGATCATTGATCTGTGAAATAACAAGATCCCAGCAGATACGGTTATTGAGATTTTGATCACTCTCCAAGACACATTTTTGATTGCATAACACCCTAAAGACCGTTTATTAAAACATGCTGCTAAGAGATATGACATGCTAGAAGACATTTGATCAAAATAGATGAAGGGAAATCAGCTCTCAAGGGAAAACAGAGAATATGATTTTAAACAGATTATAGTTGGACCAGACTGTGTCATGGAACTTTTCTATTATTTGCACAAAATCCCTGGTATTTATACAGAGTAATTATGAAAACAGGCCATGTAGATAGGTACACGTACATTACAACATTCACACAGGAGACTCAGATCAGCCTGTGCAGTCTGATCACAGTCATTCCTGTTTGCATGAACAATCTACGAGTCCTAGAAATTTAATTTAAAAAGCAAAGCAAAAAACAAAAACTGCTTCGATTTTTCTAAGAAATTAAATTTGGCATTTTTTGTGCAAAAGAAGCATTTTACTGTTGTTTTTTTGGGAGCCAGACAATTTCAAATATTTAGCTTCTGGACAATAAGACATTTTATGTGCATTTGCTTTAACAAATAATAAACTCTTATAAAGAAATAAAAAAAAAACTAAAAAAAAACTTGTAGATTATTTATTTTATATCAGATCAGGAAAAACATAATACAAATGAATATACAGATTTTGTGTATAAGTGATTACTTATTCTTATCTCATTATTTTTTTAATCAGTTTCCCCATATTAGGCCCAAGACCAGGGGTTTGTCACTGGCATAATCCCCTCATAATCACCTCGAAAAGAAAAGCTTTTGATGTGAGCTGTGGCCCTAAGCACCGTTTCTTGACGATAATCAATTTGTGCCGACACTCTCAGATAAAGAAAAAGATGTGTCTTTAAACGTTATGTACTGAGGAGAAAATGGGTATCACTCTGCTAATGTTTATGAACTACTGATCTTTCAAATTTCAAGACCTCAGGCCAACAGCCAACAGGTAGGTTACTTAGATATAGGTCACCCTTAAACGTTATGTACAGACACGTAATCGGGCGTTACACTGTTAATGTTTATGGACTATTGATCTTTGAAATAACAAAACCCCAGCAGGTGCGATTACTGATATATAGATCACCCTTAAACATTATGTAGAGACAAGAAAACAGGTACCACTCTGATAATGTTTATCGACTATTGATCTTTGAAATATCAAGATCCAAGCAGATACGGTTACTGAGATATAGCTCACCTTTATATCAGCCTGTGAAAATAAATGTTACATTGAGTAATCATTATCCAAATGATTCAAAAGTGGGAACAGTACTAAGGTCAACAAAGTGGCATAATTCATTAATTGACAGAAACCCTTCATTTTAGCCCGTAGCAGAATGTGACATGAATATTCTAGCTTAGATACTTTTCCCAGAATTTTAGGAACGAACGTTCATTTATTCTTAACTCTGTAAGTTAGAGGCAGAGACAAATGTCAAGAAAAATACGTCCCTCAATCTTTAATGGTCTAGTCATCTATGAAATATCAAGGCCCTAACCGACCGATACAGTCTTTCAAGATAATATTACTGTTACGTACAGACGGAAGAACGGATAGTCAGGCCCAAACCAAAAAGCCCACTTAACTTCTTCGAAGTTGGGACATAATTTCAGTAAGACATAGAGTCACTTTATCGTATTACAGTAAGCGTTGAGGTGTCCGAATACAAAGTCTAAGAGTAACAAGCACTGTTGGAGACTCCGACTATCCCCAGTAAAATGGTGGTACCTTCACTATATGGAGTATGGAGAGAACTAACTTATTATCAACATATGCACAGCTGTATACTCAATATCAAATATTCTACTTTTAATAGTTTCTATGAAAAACAGAATGAATAAATCAAATATAGAGAAAGAAAAAAATAATAAATACATATAGGGAAGCAGGAAATCTTATATCGTGTAAACGACAATTGCGAACATATATACGAAATACCAATAGGTGCCTTAAAATCTGTCACGAAAGATTCAGTATTAAATTAGGGATAGAAAGAAATTAGAAATAAAAACAAGGAAGACTAAGTAGAATAAGGCTGATTTCCAATCATACAATACAATAAATGGTCGTAAACCAGTATATTGCACATTGAACTTGTATTGTAAAATCAAGCAAGAAATGTTTCAGTAGCCAACTTACAAGTACTGAGTAAAGAAACAAGAAAGAAATCGGACTAATGCAAAGAATTATAAGCATGGGACGGCCGGTTGTAAATCCGACGACAGAACAAATTTAAAGAGTAACTACACTTCAGAAACTGACTGAATCAGATCCCAAACCCTATCCCCAACATCAAAGGGAAAGATTGACAAAGACATCCCAACCAACAATAAATTAGCCGAATCAGCAGCTCTTTCCCAAATAGATGGCAAGTCAGCTATCTTTATTGAACTAAATAATTTAGACCAACAGACGGGTTACAACGGACTAAGCAAATTATATGAAAAACATTTAACAATTATTTTTACCTATTTTCTATTTTTATGATAGAAGGATTAAACTGAGAACACAATAAATTAAACAGCACCGAACATAAAACAAATGCAACCGTCGTCACCAACTTGCATACAAAAAGTGCATACTCTAGTTTACAAGGTTGGTAAGAAACATTTGAAGAAAAATTATATGAAACAAAGTGGGGAAAGAAAGCAAATCAACCAAATACAGGGAAGAATACGAACGAGAAGGCTAGTTCTCGATCCCACGAACCAAAAAGGCGTTATCAATATATATACCAAATGTTGCATTATTCAAACTAACGAGAGAACGAATATCGGTCAAATACAGGAAAGAAAATGCACTACGGGGCCGGGGTGGGGTATTAGAGGGGGTGAGAACTGGTTCTCAGACCCATGATACAAGTAAACTGCCTGCTTACTCGTATCAAATATGACAATTTGCAAGAGAAGGTTGTTTCTCAATTCGACGATACAATAAGTAAAATATCTGCTTACCAATTATGAAGTTTTTAAGTTGTCAAATATCTCCTTGTTCAACGTTCCGAATTGGTTAAAATTTGTATTGTAGTTTTAGTGACACTAATAACAACTGCCTAAATTCAAAATATTGCTTATATTTGCAATTTAAGCAGTTAAATTTTCAAATTTACATATTTAAATAAAATTTATTAAATTTCATTTCAAATGCTTGTCAGTATATATAAATGAACATAGAAGTTTTAGATCTGCTAAATAGGTCTCTAAAAATGACTATTTTGCACCGAGGTAAAAGAAAATGCTTTAAAATCTGCTTTTGAACTTTTTTAAATTTAATTCAAATTTTAAATAAAATTTAAATTTGTGGCTGAACATTCCCAATAAATTAACAGGCTATTAAATAAAGATTAGAATAATCAAAAATAAGATAACAATCATTTACTCTTTAGAAAAAAGGTTGTTAATTAATTTTAAAATTTATTTAATTTTAAAATTCATTTAAAAATTAAAACCATCAATGACGTCACAGAATAGTGCATTGTGGTTAGAAATACTTTAAAAAAGTAAGGGAGATAAGTCATATAGGAAAATTAGCTGTTGCATTTTTAAACTGGCATAACTTTTAAACGGATAGGATTTTATTTTTTCTATGTTATTTGTAGCATTTTATTTCCTATTTGTAGCATTTTGATCTGTCAAATTACTGCAAAAATAAGCATTTGTACAATTTCTTCGTAATTGCCCTTTTTAAGTAGGAGAAAGATTTTCCCAATTCGACGATACAATAAGTAAAACATCTGCTTACCAAATATGACGACTTTAGCTTGCACGGTTGCAAAGTAGCATTTAGATATAGCGCAGAATAATCAGGAGAATGTGTGTTTCTCATTTAGCCGATACAATAAGTAATCCATCTGCTCACCAAATATGACGACTCTGCCTTACACCTTTGCAAAGTAAATTTTAGATGTAGAGAAGAATAAGCAGGAGAAGGTTGTTTCTCAATTCGACGAAACAAAAAGTAAGATGTCTACTGACCTAAAATGGATGTCTACTGACCTAAAATGAAGTTTTAGACATAGGAAGGAAAGCAGACAAAGCAATAAGTAAAAGATCTGCTTACCAAATATGACCAATCTAGCTTACACGATTGCATAGTTAACTTAAATATAGGGAAGACTCAGCAGGACAAGGTTGCCTTTCAATTCGACTCCACAATAAGTAAATATCTGCTCACCTAATATGACGGCACTAGCTTACACGGTGACAAAGAAACATTTAGATATAGAGAAGAATAAGCAGGAGAAGTTTGTTTCTCAATCTGAGGATACAATAAGTGAAACACCTGCATTCCAAATATGACGACTTCAGCTTCTACACGGTTGCAGTTACATTCAGGTATACCTTGATTCAAAAGAAATGTCAGGGCGGGGCTATCTTTACACCTTCCCCTAGACTTTTCCATTGTACAAAAAGGAGCATGGGGCATACACGCTGCTCACTCATCGATAGCAAAAATTACTCTGTTGTAACAAAACGTACTATTCCAATGTAACGTTATGCAACTCCTTGACATGCGGTATTGCCAACAATAGACGCACGTGGCTAGCCATATTATCTGTACAAGTACAGCGAGCAAAAAGGAAGACTGATCAGATGCGCAGGCTAATATGAGTATTTCCTTTTCGCACATGGAATAAGGTTGTTCACACTTCTAATAAGTTACACTTTTTTTCCGCAACAAAATACAGTCAAACCTGTTTATGTGGTCACCTCTGTTATGGGTCACCTGCCTTTAGAAGCCACCTTTTGGGGGTCTTCAGTGCAAAGGAACGTGTGTTAAGAGGTCACATGTATCAACCATTTTTAGTTGTCTTGGATGACTCTTTCAGACATGTTTGAATGTAATTTGAAGAAAACCGCAAAACGTTGGGATAGATTGAGAAATCCAATCGGATGATTAGAATGCACAGGCTGATCTGAGTATTCGCCATTCGCACATGCTATACGTGCCTTTTCTCTTGGCACATGTACAGCCCAACTCCTGATCATGATGATTATGCCCGTGTGACCAAATTCACTATTCCTCATGATCCAAAACTTGTCTATTTGAACGGAAACGACTGTTCACATGATCCACTGAGTCCCTATTTGAACGTACAAAAAGAAGAGGCTTTTGTCACTTAAGCTGACAGAACGTGATATGTCTGAATCCATCACCTACATAACAAAAAAGCTGATGATTATACTGGGAGGATGCGCAGGATGATCTGAGTCTTCGCTGTTACACCGATCGATAATCTGCACATTGTATGAATGGCATTATTTTGTCGTGTCTTAATTACTACAGTGTACTCCAGAAATTCGCAGCAGAACATCCGACGAGCTGAAACAACGTCGTGTTTTACGTTGACACAACATTGTTTTCAAGCTGATACGACGTTTTTCAACTTTGCTCTTGGCAGTTTACACCTTAAGAGTACAGCTAAGTTTCAATATTCGTGAAATGTCTTATTTTGCGAGCCAACAGACATTCGCAAATATAAGCGAAAATAAATTGTCGTGGATATTTACTTGTAGTCTGTGTCCGACTTTTGCATCATGCTAACTCTTATTTTAAGGTTTTGCACACATGATGTTCTAACAGTGCATAAATGTATTCATGTACGCAATGGGCTTTTTGCACCGTCTTTCTTGTATTAACATAGATAGTATCTCATATATGACAGTAAATGTGGTGACATGAGATAAATACCAATGCGTTATGCTTAGTGAACTTGAACAAGCGTGCTAAACTTTTTCTACCGAATCTTCTGGTGGACTGATCGAATTTGACAGATATTGGCAGCGCATATTTGTCACCGCCCTGACATTTCATTTGAATCAAGGTATACAGGGATTATTAAGCAGGAGACGGCTGTTTCTTGATTCGATGGTACAATAAGTTAAACATTTGCTTACCAAATATGACGCCTCTAGCTCACACGTTATCACTATATATACATCAAATATTGCATTATTCAAACGAATGAGAGAACAGAGAAGAATAAGAATAAGCAGTAGAAGGTTGTTTCTCAATTCGACGATACAATAAGTGAATCTCCGCTAACCAAATATGACGACTCTAGCTCTTACACCGTTGTAACGTAAACCTTAAGATATAGAGCTGAATAAGCAGGAGAAGGGGTGTTTCTCAATTAGACAATACAATAAGTAAAACAAAATACATCTGCTTACCAAATATGACGACTCTAGATTACATGGTTGCAAAGTAACCTTTAGATATAGAGAGAATAAACAGGAGAAGGTTATTCTTCAATTCGACGATTCAAAAAGTAAAACATCCGCTTACCAAATATCAAATTCTAGCTTCCTCGGTTGCAAAGTAGCCTTTAGATACAGGGAAGAAGAAGAAGAAGAAGGTTGTTTCCCAATTAGCTGATACAATAAGTAATCTTTCTACTTACTTAATATGACGACTCTAACCTACACGGTTGCAAAGTAAACCTTTAGATAGAGAGAAGAATAAGCAGCAGAAGGTTGTTTCTCAGTTCGACTCTACAATAAGTAAACATCTGCTTGCCAAATATTACGACTTTAGCTTACACGGTTGCAAAGTAACCTGCAGATACTGGGAAGAATAAGCAGGAGAAGAAAGTCGTCTTTCTAATTTGACGACACAATAGGTATAACAGAGGCTTACTAAATATGACGACTCTAGCTTACACGGTTGCTAAGAAACCTTTAGATAAGACTAAGCAATAGAAGGTTGCTTCTCCATTCGCAGACACAGCAAGTATCTATCAACCTGTTTTTAGCCACGACACGAGAAAACCAACAAAGTGGTTGTGCACCCAGCACAGACTCAGATCAGACTGGGCATCCGCCCAGTATGATCAGAATCTTCGCTGTCCACAAGAAGCTAGCTTAGACCCTTGGCTACCCTGTGAGCGCTTAGTCAAGTCTCTGCTTAGACAAGGCGGATGCCCAGGTTGATCTAAGTCTGCACTGGGCCCACAACCACATTGTTGGTTTTGTCGTGTCGTGGCTCATATATGACCATAGCTTGCACGGCTGTGGCAAAATCTTTGATAAAATAATTGATCAACAAGGGATCGGTGGAAGGACGGACGTACAGATGTAATACCTCCACTTTTTGAAAGCTGGGATATAATTACTGTTGCTGTTTTAGACTAAATTGAACCCTTGAAACAGTATTTTAGTCTATATCTAACAGAAATAGAATTCAGGCACAAGATAGATGAAGGAAAAGTATCCAACGACCACCCCCACCTACCCATCAGCAGCTACTTCTTACAGTAAGACAAAGACGCATACTATGATATTGTGTAAACATCTAGTTGTCCATTACATAGTAATTACAGTACGACGTAGAACCATATTATGCTAGTAAAGTAACAGTTGAGGTGCCCAAATGCATAGTGTAATAACATTAATGACACAATCACACATGAAATGAGACGGTAACAGGACACTTCGGCCCCAAACCATCTCGGCCCCTAGACACCTCGGCCCCTAGTCATCTCGGCCCCAAACCATCTCGGCCCCACCTAGAAATAAATTCCTGGACACTTCGGCCCCTCGTCACTTCGGCCCCTAGTCATCTCGGCCCCATATCCCTAGTCACTTCGGCCCCAGTTTGACAAATTTAAATGATTTCATTTTTTTTCTCTCTATTTTTGCCCATTTTTTAACAGTAATATTCTTCAAGAGTCCAATAAAATCCGGCAAAATTTTGAGCTCATTACCCGCTCAGTCTTGCGAGTTTGGTTTGTTTTGTTGTTTTGTGTTTAACGGCTCTTTGAGACATTATTTCAGTCTATATATCGAGCCGTTTCAGTGGAGAAAGAAGAGAATATGATAGCCAAAAAAACATCCACATAACCCCGATCCGCATATACTGCAAGCACAGCAGGTCCTTATCCTACTTTTTCCAAATTAGTAGGACCGTCCGGCACTGAAAGTTATCAAGCACCATCGCCCGACCGCGTCCACCCTCAGTCTTGTGGGAACCGTCGTGGATGCGTTCGTGCGGATCTTTTGTGTTTCCTTTGTAATCCATAGAATAATCACAAATTCACGTTTCTCGTTTATTTATTTATTTATTTTTTTATTTATTTCTTATTTTTTTATTTTTTTATTTTTTGCCTTCGTATCTGTTGTATATTTGGTAGGCAGGTAAAATCTACCATCAGTATTTTTACAGGGTAAATGAATGTCTCTTTTTCACATCATTTTCAAATTTAATCTATTGAGATGAACTAAAAGGTAGTGATTCTCCGTGCTTTGAGACTCTTCATTTCAGCATAAGCATGTGCCTTCTCTGTAATGACAGATTAAAATAAATGACTTGGTCGTTTTTATATTATTCCTTTTTCAATTTTTTTATCTATACTTTGATCTATTATCTATTTAGTTTTGTGTTTTTAATGTTTAATACCATGGTTTTCCTTTATTTAATACCAAGCATTTTCTGATGCTGATTCTTTAGACTAAAACTGTAATGCTTTCATATTTTAGACGAAAAAAGGATATGACCAAATGCTACATGTACATGCGTATAAACTGTAAATCGTTTAATATTCGCAATACCTTCATTTTTGCTAATATTTCATTTTTGCTAGTATTCGCGAGTCGGATTCAAGAACTGCGCCAATGTTCGACAAATTAACTTCCAAAATGACAATTGGATGGTCGTGTTTTCAAGAGCTCACCGATATCTTGAAAGCGATATTATCGTAAAAGCTATATCGCGAAACTAAAACGTTAACGCAAGTTTTATTTAATAACTGAAGTTTATATGAAAGCTGATCTCCCTATCGTCAGGGTCATTCATCAAAATTCCGTTTTGACAACTGTTGTATCTATCTATCTATCTATCTATCTAATTTTTGCCATCATTTCTGTTCGCCCGATCGTCCCTCTGTCTATATATTCCTTCTGTTTGTCTTACATTCGCCCTGCCAAACGCCCAGGTAAGCAGCGGTATCGATTAATCGTGACACGCGACATCGATAAGTGAATGATAACCTCAGGTGTGATATTTAACGATTAGCAATAAACAAACGCACAAGACCAAAATAAGGCGTTTTTAATGAACAGAACAGAACAGAACAAACCTTTATTAAAGTCAGACAAGACCCAGGTCATACGCAGATGGCATGAGGGCTGTTAACAAAAAGATACCATTACAAATAGTGACGTCACATAATATGGTTATAACTATATATGATTCATTCAGAAACTGAATTGATTGATTGATTGATTTCTTGCTTAACGTTCACGGTTAACAGCTAAGGTCATGTCGGGACGGTCAGTTAACCTAACCACACTATTCCTGGGCAGGCTAGGACCTCCTAAGCGGTTAACCAGTACAAAGTACATATACTATCGCCAGTAACTGACAACTGCCCTTCTTGAATCAGCGGAAGTAGAAACGAAAGTATGTGGCCAGATCGGCTTTCGAACCCAGGACCTCTGACTTATGAGTCGGGTGCCCTACCGATTGCGCTACGCGGCCCGGCTTCAGAAACTGAAATATGATATATAAGGATATATAAGGTTTCTGAAATATGATATATAAGGATATATAAGGTTTTTTATAATGTTCCAATCACCTGTAAAATTGGTGCAAAGGCGTAGTTACGGAAGCACACAAGGGGGAGAGAATTCCTGTAATAAATTAGTAGCAAAAAGAGGTGGGTTGAGATTTCACGGAGAGAGCATCGGTTACTAAAAAAAAAACACACACAAAAAAAAACAAAAACAAGTACAGTACATATTGTTCATTACTGCCAACCGGGCGCATAGCAAAGCTGAATCAACGTAAATTCAACGTCGTAACGTTGGATTAACGTCGATTCAACTTAAACGCCATGTGCCCGCTGGGTATACAATTGAAATTTAGCACATATCAATTTTATGTCAATTTTACGTCTGAGGGAACATGATAAGACACAAAGCATACTTTCCAGAACATAAGAAACACCTTACAAAGTATATTTGAGTTGATAAACAAATTGAGGACATCTACTGTAACAAATGATCATGGCTGGATATACGGAAAGAAGAGAATTTATATTTGAGTTTTTTTAATATGTAAATATACGAGGGACGTTCGGAAAGTTTTGCAAATGACGTAATTTCTCGGTAACCACCATACAGACAGAACTTCTGATTGCAAAAATACATTAAGCTATATTATGCGAAGAGAAGTCTGCAAACAAGATGCATTTTTTAAAAAAGGACGCATTTTTAACTTCTTTGAAAGAGGTATACCCTAAAGGCACTGCAAAATTTTACTTTAGTAGGCCGTAATTTATATATTAGCAGTCTTTGATATCTTTTTATCTTTGTTAGTTAAAGACAATGCCCAGACAATATTGTTCTGTAAATATCGCGGAAATCAGTTTTAATCTGGCTTCCGTACAGGGCCGGGAATATGGATTATACCTACTTTATGCTGTAGCAAATACTCCATTTCTACTAAAATTTGATGGTTTTGTAATGAAAACAAGTGTATTAGCATTCAAAATATTGTCGGCAAGAGCATATACATGGGTGAACGAAAACCTGTCAACAAATTCAAATTAATGCCAAAAATGAAGCCTCTGCAAGCTTTCAAAAATGACGTTAACGTAAAATTCAATAACGTCATAAGAAGTGCGCATTGCTTTGCAAGGAATAAATCGATAACAGTTGCCGCCCTTCTAACTTTTGTATGGATATTATAGGCAACGATGGACAAGCAAATGACAAAGATTAATTTGGTATTTACAAGGATATTTGACTTGAACGCCTAACACTGAAAAGATTTTACATATAAAATTAGCCCAGTGGTATGACTGGTACCTATTAAAAATGCGCTGTAACTCAATAAGGAAAAGTGTCTTTATATAGTGTTTGGTATCATTGTAAAGACAAAATGCATTGCTTTCAGTACATGCATAGCAGTTGTACCCAGCATGCTCCTAAACAAAGTCATGAGGCCATTTGCAAAACTTTTCGAACGCCCCTCGTATACTGAAATTAAATACGTTACCAACAGAATGATCATTATTATATGTAGCTTATGAATTAATACTACCGATGATGAGGAAAGAGATCAAATGTGACATAACTTAAATATATAAAAGTATACCAAATAAACGGAAAATAATAAAGAAAAACTGTATGGACAAACTTTCGATGCCAAAGTAAAAAGTTACTTTTCGAGAAAGATTATCTAGAATGCTTCATAAAAGTTTGATACTGGTATCCGTCTAGAAAATTACATTCGCTTCCTTGCTATATATTTACGAAATTTTTACATGACAGCTCTGAAATAGTTAAAACAGAATATCAGCTATCGGTATAGGGCATAATAGTGTGATAGAAAATAGTTAACATATCAGGAAGAATCGCGGACCGCAATCGAATTCGTGAGACTGGTCCTAATAGAATCTATTGTGGTAACAATCCCATGCGCGATTGAGAAAATTACCCGGGTATCATCACATGTTCTTTCTTTATTTCATCCCTAGGAGATTAACAAACATATAAATATCATACCAAGCAAGACCTAATATTGATTTTCTTTCTGACTCATGATTTTGCTAATTTGCAGATATATTTATCTTTTAATTCATGATTATCTTAAACTATCATTTCTGTGAACTTTCATCTAGAATTTAAATATGATAATATAATGACTAAAGAAATTTAGTAACAATGATTATTTGGAAATGGTAAAATGACGAGGGAGTATTTTTTTTTACCCCTTATCAGTTTTCGCTGTTGTTACAGAGCGTAAAAAACCCTGAAAGACGGCGATAATGTTACTTATTGGCTTCGCGTGAACATGTACCATACGGTATGCGAAGACACATCTCAGTCTGCGCGGCCGATCCTGCAATATTCGTAGAAATAATATTTGATTTATGAAGAATCTAAAACAAAGTGAGAAGAGAACTTTGGTAAGTCTAAATTAATGTGTAGACTGATTCCAGTATTTATGGCGTATGGTCCATTTTTTTTTTTCAAATTTAAAGACGCCTTGTCTTGCTTATGAACGTTGTGTATTAATACCCGTTAAATCACACCTACATTTATCGTGTATATCAATAATCGATGATCGATGGTTAATCGATACTGCGTATACATCTGGATTTTTTCAACAGATACTCTGGCAGACACGGTCGGATGTACTATGAGATAGATAGATACTCGCAGAGATGACTGATCTATCCTATCACATAATGAGCAGTTCTATAATAAATATCATCATACATAAAGCATATTTAGCAGCGCAGCGGTTTCAGGTCCGCACCTCTCGCAACAGACCCCCCTCCCCCGCCCCACCGCTCTTAACCCTTAACCTTTTGCTTTGCAGACACTGCGCTGTCTTGTTTTAAATAACTTCCATTCTGTTTCCTTGTTTCAAATTCATTTCTGAATAACTTGTTTCATTTTCTTTTCTAAGTTTCTTATATTAATTTCCGTTCTTTTTGTTTGTTTTCAATTCCTGTCTGATTTTCTTGTTTTTTATTCCCTTTCTAACTTTTGATTTAATTTCATTCTGTTCTTTATTGTTTCAATTTCTTTTCTGATAAATATCGGAAAGGAAATGTCCGTTCCGGGATTCCGTAGGTTAAAACTTGACGGTATTTTTCCATCGACGAGAGCGCCTGTTATGTGGAAAATGCGATGGAAATTGCTCCCATCCGATAAAATGCTATTGCAGTGGGAAATTCGATTTACGAATAGGCCGTCGGCCAATGGTAGTAAGGAACAAAGTGGACTTAGTACCCTTGGCTTGAGAAGATGGTTTTATTCTACTCATGATCAGATTAATATAATGTTCGTTCCTTTTGGATGTGCTTCTTAGTTACAAAGGATCGTCTTTGCAGCGCCAATGAAATTTATTGAATTTTGTTAGTGCCGTTTCACTATACGGTAAATGCAAAACAAAGCCATAATCATTTTCATTCCCCTTAAAAGCGTTTCTGATAATATTACTCATAAATATACTCAAATAATACGAAAATTCTATTGGGGTCGAAATGTCTTAGGGTCCGAGATGACTAGGGGCCGAAGTGTCCGTGGGGCCTAGATGACTGGGGCCGAGGTGACTGGGGCCGAAGTGACTGGGGCCGAGATGGTTTGGGGCCGAAGTGTCTAGGGGCCGAATTGGTTTGGGGCCGAAGTGTCTGTAAATCAATGAGACATGTTTCCTCATCATACATGGTCTTAATCAGTAATAAATAAAGTACCAAATAATTAGCTCTTCAGAAGGTTAATTGTTAGCTGCATGGTGTATCCTCTTTTGAGATGCGACAAGCGTCATCACAAGTGGTCCTATTTCTAATCATTATGAGTAATGTATGTTAATATCTTCCTGTATATTTTAAACAATTAACAAAAACACAATACATACTTGACCGTATAAATGAGGTGGTCATGAAGAAGCTTGGTTGACCTTTTCTCGGGCATAACGAATATTCCTTATTCCAGATCCATAAAACTTGTAGTAGATGTCCTATTGCGACCTTTTTACTGTCTAGGTCCAACATGCAGTACAAGTGAATGACAATCTTACACCATATGACGCATGCCAAGGCAGTGTGTACCACAAGCAATACATGTGTTTGCTATACAAATATATAAGACATATGTTCAGGGCCCACATGCAGGACAAGTGACTGATATATTTACACCATATGACACATGCCAAGGCAGTTCGTCCTCAAGGACTGAATGTGAATGATATACATACATCATGTAACATATGATCAGGTCCCACATGCGTTTCAAGTAAATGATACCTTATGAAACATGGCAAGGCAGATATTCGTACCTCAAAGAGTGCATGTTTATGATATACTCACGCCCTGTGACACATGTTCAGGTCCCACAGAGCAGTACAGGTGAATGATATACTTACACCATATGGCACATGGCAAGGCAGTCGTACCACAAGCAGTACATGTGTATGATATACACATGCCCTGTGGCACATGTTCAGGTCCCACAGAGCAGTACAGGTGAATGACCATATGGCACATGGCAAGGCAGTTCGTACCAAAAGGTGTGCATGTGTTTGATATACACACGCCCTGTGACACATGTTCATGCCCCACAGAAGAGTACAAGTGAATGATATTCAACACCATATGACTCATACCAAGCCATTTTTTGTCACAAGGAATACATGTGTGTGTTATACATACAACACGTGACATATGTTCAGGTCCCACATGCTGTAAAAGTGAATGATATATTTACACTTTATGCCACATCCTATAGCAGGTTTGTACCACAAGGGGTACATGTGTGATATACACACGCCCTGTGACACAAGTCCCGATCCCACAGGGCAGTACAAGTGGACGGTATGCTTTTACCCTATTATTGATGCAGTCCGTATTACAAGGCAGTAAATATGTATGAGGTTCCTACACCCTCTAACTCATGCAATCGCCAGCTCGTGATATGCAAAGATCCGATTCAATTTGAAGAGGTTCTTAATTGAGCAGGGTTTCATTTTTGTTGCAGGTGTATGAATGCACATTTAGAGTAAGCAACTCCGCATTTTATTATTCTCCCTCCCCTCTAATAAAGGGTCAGTTCTTAGATGTACTTGCTCCTAAAGAAACACATTATTTCCTTTAATTAAGAGTAGATGGTTCTTTCATTCAGGGAATTACACTGGAAGATACAAGTAATAAATGGCGGAAAACAATGGAGGAGTACTAAGTTACCTTAAGAACACTTATATGAGCAGCGCCATATGAAAAATGGCCTTAAAACATGTTTCAAAAACAACAATAGAGAGTCATGCGCATCCAAGGCCACTGTCTAATTTGCATATTCCCTGTTTAGGGCTACTTCCATAAATTGAGCCGCGACACGACGAAACCAACAAAGTAGTTGTGCGCCCAGCGCAAACTCATATCAGCCTGGGCATCCGCCCAGACTGATCAGAGTCTTTCCTGTCCGCATAGAGGTAGCTGAGACTCTTAGCCAACCTTAAGGCGCTTAACGAAGAGTCTGGTTAGACTTGGTTGTTGCCTAGCCTGATCTGAGTCTGCGCTGGACGCACAACCGCTTTGTTGGTTTTCTCGTGTCGTGGCTCATATGGGTTCGGCGGAATCTGAAGAAAGAGACCTGTCTGATCCGTAACTTTAGATATGCAGCCTGAGCAAAAGTTGATCTTGCTGTCTCCTGGGGACGGAAGGCATGTGATCTGACAAAATGAGGAAAAAGGCCATCGAAACAGACCCAAGACCCTTGAAATAACAATTATTAGGGAAATAATCAACAAGTCACGATGTCACACACAATATAATATTATTAATAGACAATAATGTAAGTCACATGTCTTACGTTTATGTTCCTACTCATAGAAATATGGATATGACAAGTGAGTGAGTCAGTTTCACTTTTGCTCTATAGGATATGTTGTTGTCTCTCCAAATTGGCTTCAGCTTTTTTCAGAGCTGCAGTGGCGGTGGTATTTGAAGCTTGGTACAGTTCTCAGCCTCTGTCCCTTTACCTTGATATACCAGGTCCTATGGATGTCATTTTCGTTGGTTTGCATCCTTTTGATCTTCTCAGCGCTTCTCTGCATTTAGTACCTTGTGCAGGTTTTGTCGAGACTTTCAGCTAGGACTCCTGTTTAGCCGCAACTTCGAATACTGGCCCATGTTCCTTCTTTTGAATATGTTCTCTGATCTTAAAGGAACTATTTTAGATTGTAATTCTAATTGCAAGAGCGTCAACGTCATCGGAAACCGCAGATTGGTAATAGCTTTACCAGCAATGCTAACCGTTCTATAATGTTCGTCCAGTGCATTAGACATAATCCTTTCGAGAAAAATGTAGAAGAGTGTGGGTGAGAGAAGGCATCCTTGCCTCTAGAACTTTAACTTTTGTTCTGATGCGTTCGCCCGTGTTGCCATTCATCCGAAGTGCACTTATACCCTTGTCATAGAGGTGCTCAGTGGCGCGAAATGGACTTGTTTTGATACTGAACTTCCACATGGTGGCCTATAAGGCTGCATGTAATACCCTTTTAAATACTTTTTATGTCCCCGCCATTTTCAATGGGGATGAGCATATAGTATCACCGTTGTCCGTATGAACCCGTCCCGTCTGTAAGTCCCGTCCGTTTGAAAAAGTTAGTGTATTAAAATCATATTTTATATACCTAATCATAAAATATAGGCCAAGTTTGATTTAGGGTAAAATCCGCCAATTATTATGGGGGTTTTGGCTCCTTTTCAACTTCATTTCGTACAAAAAATGATTTCCCTTCGTTATCTTTTGAAAAAATTAATATACTGGATTTATATATCATACCCAGGTATATATTGATAAAACAAAGGGCAAGTTCGATTTGGGTTAAAATCCACCCATTAATATGGGAGTTACGAGGGGCGATTGAAAAGGTCTGAGCCCTTTAGAGAGGATTTGAGTTATTGATTTTAAACGGCCATTCTACAGAGTAACAATCACCAAAGTTCTGGAATTTAACTCCAATATTAATTGGATGACACTTCACCTTTCACAGTTACCCATGAATGCACTGTATTATTCTTTGACTGACCATAACTTTATCTGAGTCAAACATTTTGCATTTGTTTAAGGCAAATATATGTCCTGCAACAGATGCCCCAAAGCAGAAGTGATATTGCTTGTGACGTGGCGTATGGTATATAGAGAACACCATGTTAGTGCCTTTTGATATCAAGTTTATCAGGCGAGACCAGAAACAGCGTAGGAATGGCGAGCTTGCCGAGCCAGTCCGACGTGTTTCTGGCCGAGCCTGATAAACTTGATATCAAAAGACACTTACATGGTTTTCTATTTATCATGCATCTTTACAATATTTTCAGGTGTAAAGAGCGTCAAACAAAAGAAAAGTCAACGCAGTTTTGTTTGAACTTGTTGACGTCGCGAATGCGTTATGACGTTAGTCGGTGACGTCATTTAACCAATCGAACGTTGTTATCACGGCCAACGTCAGTATACAGCCAATCGTCTTCAGAGATCGCTTCTTAAGGCATGACCTGATAACATTCGCGCAAGCGCAGTTCTACAGTGACATGATATCACATTGTGTTATCATACCCCTGTTATCAGGTGAATTTTGCAGCATATGCATGATTAATGTCTATATTTTCCCACCATTTTTACAAAGAGAAACGACTTTTGTGACTTTCATTTTTGCTGACAACGTAGCTCTTCAAAAATGTGGTGTATTCTTAAAGTTAAAACGCTGCTGAATGACAATTGCACAGAAACAAATTCTTTGCATGTTTGAAAAGAAAATGAAAAGTTAATTGCTTACTCATATTTAGAAACAATTGAAGTACTTCAAAACGTCATAAGACATTAGTCATGTTTTTCTTTTTTGCTATATGCCCTTGAAGCTATGATAAGCATACCGGAGGTATGAAGTTTCCGGATGGTCCGTACGTGAGAAAGGCCATGTATTCTTAAGCATGTCGGTCAGTCCGAATATTAAGTTTATTTCTTGTTAAAGCTGTGCTTCGGAAAGTTTATTTCTTGATTACCGTTAGAGGCACAGGGTTCATACTTGGTATGACACTTACCTGGACGGAAGCCTTTCCATCCTTTCTACCTATCCCAAGAGGCTTGTCCCAGGGTGGGACCAACGTCTAGAGCTGTGTTACGGGAAAAGTTACTCATACTGATTACATGCGCCTGTTGACTTTACGTTAATAATAGTGATATGCATTTTAAATGAAACCATTGATAATGGCGTTGTCCAGAACAGTGAAATGTGAAGGCACGTAACGTTATTCATTTTGGCAAATTTCATTAGATACCAGTGTGTTAAAACCAGCCATAACGTCCTCAATAATCTAGATAATTGCAAACGTTACCTTTTTTTCTATAATGGCATGCGCGTTCAGATAACAGAAAACTCAAAAATCGATTATTTATGTGATATGGTCGATTTCTGTCTCGACGGGCTCAATTATGAATCAGATTCATCGGCTGGTTTGTGAAAAAGTAAGATGCAATATTCATCTAAATTTTCAAAGTCCGTGACCCTGGCCTTAAGTTAGTGGGCGTAGGGGGTATATTGCTGAATGAAACTTGGACCTATATTGGTCATTATGCCAAATATAAACCATATCAATAATTGTATTTGATAAATATGAGCTCTTTCAAAACTTAAATGTAAAATTGAAATGGGAAATATCTGTCCGTGACCTTAACTTTAATATCATGAGCGAGTGCAAAGCTAACGCTGAAAGAATCTTTGGACCTATATCTATCATCATACTAAATATTGACCAAATCCATAATATGGTTTGAAAAATGTGAGCTCTTAAAAACTTAAAGGTAAAAAATAAAAATGTGGACGCTAACTCTAACGCCAACGGTGACGCCGGAGGCAGTGCAATAGCTCTCCCTGGACTAACCTAACATAACAGTAACACAGACGGTCGGCACCTGACACCCGTTTCGGAACGTCTTGGGTCGGGCCCACCGTGGTTTAATTGGTAGGTTTCTTCTGCCCCGGAGTTCTGTTTAGCAAAGCCTCATCAGTGACCCTGCACATAAATTGGCTGCGAACGCGAAGACAAAGCCTAATTAGTCAGTTATTTCAAAGGGATATTCCTTTAAAAAAACTGTCATCAAGGTATCAAAATGGGTCCAAACTATAGAAAAAAGAAATTGTTCATTATCTTAGTCTAAACCAGTAACTTTCTGAATTCTTGGGCCTATTATCTCAATATACACAAAATATAATCAGGAAACTGATGATGTACGCGACGAAACATTCTACGGCCGCCACAGGGCACTACACCCACTGCGGTGAAGGCATATAAAATGAGCGTCCTTTAAAAGTAATGAATTCATTCACATTTACAGACCATGTTAAAGGAATCTGCAAAGTTTCAGAAAGATTAACGAACAACGATAAACTGCGGGAGCTGTGGCGCATACAAGGACCTACTCAGTGGGTCAACTGATCCCCAAACAAGTACTAAGTTTGCAAAAAGGCAACAAAAGTAATAAAGTTAGTCGGACATAACCCCAGAGTCACATGAACATCTGCATACAAAAAGAGGAAATCTGCAAGACGTTTCAGAATGATTAATGAAAAACTGTAGGAGGAGTTGTGCACAAAGGTATAGGTTATTTGCTGTCTGAAAAAAACAGGTCATTTTGCAGATTATTATCACTGGTGATAAAATTGAAGTTTTTCTCCTCTGGTATTCTCAAACTAACACATAACTTGAAACTGAATTTCAGAATTTTATCTTGCCATGTTTGCTTTTGTCTATTAAATCTTTTACAAAAATTTACAAAATTTTCAGCTTAAGTATAGGGGAGTACAATAATTTAATGTAATAGCTATAAGCAATGCCAATATATACATCAAAAACAAGAAAGGTTTCTATAGATAAATTTTTTCTATTCATCACCAATCAATTCTCTTCGCAAAAATTTTAACAAGTTAACTTCATTTTCACTCTGATGAAAAGATTAACAGGTATACAGGTGCCATTGAGTAAATCTGTACAGATTAACTAACAATAGACAAAGGTAAATGTTGACCAGTCTAAGGCTGTTACATAAAAAACGTACTCCCTTGTAAAATATAGTTAAAATATCTTCTAAAAAATGGGCTGTTTTCAAAAGAAACTTTTTAGTTGCAAAATATATTTTGAAGAAAATTATAGATAAGCAATGTATAAGATAGACATTTAAGATGCCCTTTACTCCAGAGTGAAATGTATGGTAGTTTAGAGAGATTTAGCAAAATCACCTGTTTTATAGACAGCAAATGGCCTATACCAACATTCGAAGGGGGGAAACCAGATATTGTGTCCCCTCGCTGTTCTTTGCAAATGCGAGGAACAAAAAGGGGGCATTCATAAACTGTACTCTTAAAATAAGAGCCATTCATATTCCAAATGACTGGAAAAGATGATCTCTTTTGGACACGGACATGCGTACTTCTCTGTTCTAAATTGAATTCCCTCCTCCTACAACACCAACTCTCCACCCCGCCACCCCACCCACACACACACGTACGCACACACACACACACAATCTGCAATCGTCAGAGCTATTTGAAGTTCATAAGACACACGTAAATCCAACAATTCTCCCCAAAACTCTTGGTTCCTTAGGCTTTTTTGAATTGGGAAAGCTGAAAAGGTGCATTTGACTCTGTGATAGGCAATGCAGTCGACTTCAATCTGTGTGAATTCAAGAGGTCAAGGTTATTTAATGACCTTGACAAAAGGTCACTTGGGTTGAATATTTTAAAGTTCTTTCTCTCAGATACTAAGAGGCTAATGACAATTACTTTATCAAACTTGCTGATAACCAGGATAGGTATAAACCTTCGGATGAGTTCGAAATTTGACTATATTGTACATACCACCTTAGAGTTACTTGCTCTTGAGTGCTTACATAGCACTGATCTGACCTTGTCCCGTGCACAGTAACTTTTATTTTTACCAAAACCTCATCAAATATGCTGGTAACTAGGACAAGCATAAAATCTCAGACGCATTCAATATTCAACCATATTGTACAATACGCCTCAGAGTTACTTATCCTTGAATGCTGAGGATGAATGGACTCAGGCGATCTACGAGACTAATGGTCCTCTGGGTTTTGTAAGCTCACCTGAGCCGAAGGCTCACAGGTGAGCTTATAGTTTGTAAGCTCACCTGAGCCGAAGGCTCACAGGTGAGCTTATAGTTTAGGCAGGCATCCGTCGTCCGTCGTCCGTCAACATTTTCAAACGACATCTCCTCTGAAACTACAAGACCCATTGTAACCAAATTTCATATATAGCATCTATAGGCAGGGGGGACTAATGATACTATTCAAATCGCTTCATAACTTTGGTTGCTATGGCAACTTAAAATTTCCATTGACTTGTATGGGAAAATTTAAAAATTTGCATTTGTTGCTATGTCACTGCAGATATTTTGCCAAAACTTTTACAGAAATGTTCCTTGGGTAGTCCTCTATCAACCACATGAAATGTATGTAAATTGCACAATTTGGCTGGTGCCATGGCAACCGAATGATTGAAAATATACAAATATTCAAAAATCATCTTCTGTAAAACCATGCAACCAATGAAGCCCAAAATTTACAGAAAGGACCTCAGTACAAGCATCTATAAAAACGTACTGTTTTTCTTGGCAATTGTTTTAGCAGTTTGGTTGCTATGGGAATTTAAAGAGTAACTACAATTCAGGAACTGACTGAATCAGATTCCAAACCCTATCCCCAAATCAAAGGGAAAGATTGACAAAGACATTTCAAAAAACAATAAATTACAAGTGATAAGCCGTGTCAGCAGCTCTTTCCCAAATAGGTGGCAACTCAGCTGTCTTTATTGAACTAAATAATTTAGACCAGCAGAAGGGTTACAACAGACTAAGCAAATAATACAAAAAAATATTTAATAACTATTTTTACCTATTTTCTATTTTTAATATAGAAGGGTTAAAATGAGAACACAATTAATTAAACAGCACCGGTCATAAAACAAATGCAACCGCAACGAAAGTACCGCTTTCGGACGGTCAGTAATAACTACTGGGGGTTAAAACCGGTTTTACTGGTTTCACCCTCACAATCCGCCGCGGTGCACACAATTAGTTGGTAATTCGGTTCGTATTGAGTTCCCCTAACTCATCAGAGAGTCATCACGGTCAACAAGTAAAATCAAGAAAAGACCGCGATGAAGCAAGGATGAGGACTCGACAGCCAAAACGTGTTGAGACATCTGGAGATCCCTGGGACGTCAGCAACCTAAGGAACTTAAGGTTGCCATTGACTTATAATGGCAAAATGGAAAATTTGCATATATTGCTATGTCGGTGCAGATATTGTGATAAAACTTTGATAGAACTGTTTCTTGAGTAGTCCTCAACCAGCCTTATTAAATTTATGCAAATTGCAGAATTTGGCTGGTTGCCATGGCAACCGAAAAAATGAAAAAAATATTCAAAAATCATCTCAAAAACTATGCGACCGATACAACTCAAACTTTACAGAAGGGATCTTAGTACTAGCCTCTATAAAAAAAACCGTTTCTGATGGCGTTTGCGCGAGTAGTTTTGTTTTTGACGGAACCTTAAGTTGCCATTGACTTATAATAGGAAAGTTGAAATATTTCATTCATAGCTATATCGCTGCAGATATTTGGACAACACTTTTACAGAATTGTTCCTGGAGAAGTCCTTTAGCAACCGCATGAAATTTATGCAAATGGCACAATTTGGCTGGTTGCCATGGTAACCAAATGGTTGAAAGCAGAAAACATACTCAAAAATCATCTACTCAGAAACTAATTGGACGATAAAGCTGAAACTTTACTGAAAGGATCATAGTAATAGCCTCTATTGAATTACTTTTTTTATTATTTTGCCCATGTGGTTTGTTGCGATGGAAACTTAAAGTTTCCAGAGACTTATAATGGGAAAAATGTAAATTAGCATTTATTTCTGTGTTACAATAGATATTTTGACAAAAGTTTTACAGAAATGTTCTCAAGAAGCAGATTCAAAATTTTGTCATATTGTACAATTTGCCTTAGAGTTACTTACCCCTGAGTGCTGAGGATGAATGGACTCAGGTGAGCTACAGGACCAATGGTCCTCTGGTTTAGTATAGTTTGGCCATTACCTTTCATCGCCAATTATTACACAGGGTCACTGATGAGGCTTTACAAGACAAAACTGCGAGGTCTGGCTCATATTCGACATATCATATTTTTTATAAATACAGTCATATCTCTTAAAGAACACTCATTTTAGATTTTATTTTCGCTTGCCACAAGAGCTCGATTGGCTCTGATAAAAGTGTAAATCTGACCAATTGCACTTTTGCTCTTAGTGACAAATGCTGTGTACCAGTTTGTGGTGGCAACCTTTTGGAGCACTCAAAGCCAAACATGCATACTTTCTTTATAGCAGTAAGATTTTAGACAACCTCGAATCGAACCGTTAACAATGCAATCAAGGAAATAAATGAGCGCCAGGTCACTACTTATCATTAATAACACAATCGTTATTGTCCCATGACTAAGTAAACAATATAGGGATACAACATGTTTTTTCATGCATTAACGTTTGCAAGGTCCCGAGTGGGATGTGGAAAACAGAGGCCAAAGGCGACACAAGAAAACCAACACAGTAGTTGTGCGCCCAGCGCAGACTCAGATCAGCCTTGAGCATAAAGTGCTTATGAATGATAGTGGTCAAAGTACCCAAGTCATAAGTCCATTGTTAAATATCAATAGGGCAGTTATTGTTGATTCAACTCTCGCAACGATGGACTGCAAGAGGTTCAACCTGACTCTGAGTCTAATCATAGCCACTAGAGCAACTGAGCGCCAAAATAATATTACAACAAAATAAATAAATAAATCAATAAATAAATAAATAAATGGTAAAGCGAGCGGTTGTGTCCGAACTTCAAGATGGCTGCATGTCCAAATTTGGTAAACGTAATTTAGATGCCTTCTTATCCAACACTAATGACCTGATTTGGCCTTTAATTTGTAGAAAGCATACGGGACATCTCTTTTCAAAGACTAAATAAAACGCTTCTGATCGGATTATTAGTACTCATACTATGAGTGGGGTAATATGGGAAAATTATGCGTGTAAGTTTAAACTCAAGTATCATTATGATGCTGATTTTGATTCGATGATTTTTTTTTTAGATGTAGTCTAAGCCCAGGCTCATCATGATATGTTTTTAGATTTAACCAGTTTGTTTAAGAGCGGAAATCCGGGCGGGTTTGACAAACATTACAACATGCCACAATCAAAATACACCGGGAGAAGAGAATGGTAAAATGCAAAAGGATGGATGTCCTTGGTGTCGATTAAGAAACACAAACTTATGATGGGATTCCCGTTTTTTTACGACCTTGCCTATATGCATAAGATAGATAGATAGATAGATAGATAGATAGATAGATAGATACACCCAGACAAACATAGATAGATACATACATACATACATACATACATACATGCATACGAGCTGATTAGGGAAGATTTGATGAAAAGGATAGGTTGTTCAGCTTTTTACCTGTTTTTCTGTTATAGTTATAAAGGGAATGTTTTGATGTAATTTCCTGCTTCTCAGATTGACAAAGCCTTCCTCCTGAATTCGCGGCTACCTTTCAGAAAAGAACTTCTCTAAGAAGCAAATTCTTTTCCCTTAAATGAAGCTCCAAAAATTAACGGCAGACCAGTATATTTTGGAGAAAATGGTCTACCCGGCAGAATTCCCATTCACGTTAATGAAAGTGGTCAAAGTACCCAAATCATAAGTCCGAACTCCTAGGTAATTTAGACATAGACAATTCCGGAATATTTTAGTTAACTGTCTTGCATCCTGTGCCAATCCCCTCTTTGCCTTAATAAGTACTAAGTGATAATATAGAAAGCATGTCAATTGAAAGGGTATTGTTTATCAAGAGAAGTAATTAGCATAACGGAAATCGATAAGAAGTTTTGAACAACAGTCTTTAAAAGCCTGAAGATAGTATAAAAGTATTTCCTCCGTTGTGCAGATGCAAAGGCTTATTTTCTCACTACCTATATCAGATTCTGCTGTACAATAAAATTTCTAAATAATGGGACAAGTAGGTCTGATTAACCAATAAAGGAGAAAGACAAAAAAAACAGTCTGACCAGGATCTAAACTGTTTGCCATTCAATCTGCATCTTTTCGGCACATAACTATTTTGTGTAATCAAACTATTACACATAGGACACTTAATATCTTTAAGGTGTCCTCAGATTTAGAGTAAATGGTCTGTTATATATGACATTGTGTTCCATTGTGTCGTTTGTTTCTTTTTCCTTTATTCTTGTTAGTCTGTATTATGTGTATTATGATTGTCTAGTCTAGTCTCTTATCAAAGATAACGTGTTGCAGTTTGTCGCCTGTGTCTTTTCCTTTCTTCTTGGTGGTCTATGTTATATGATTGTCTAGTCTAGTCTGTTATCAAATATGTTGTGTTCCAGTTTCTCGTTTGTTTCTTTCTCCTTTCTTCTTGTTATTCTGTATTAAGTGATTGTCTAGTCTAGTCTCTTACCGAAGACAGCATGTTGCAGTTTGCCGCCTGTGTCTTTCTCCTTTATTCTTGGTGGTCTATGTTATGTGATTGTCCAGTCTACTCTGTTATCAAATATGTTGTGTTTCAGTTTCTCGTTTGTTTCTTTCTCCTTTCTTTTTGGAGGTCTGTTTATGTAGTTGTCTAGTCTAATCTCTTATCAAAGATAAGGTATTGCACTTTGTCGCCTGTAGCTTTTCTTTCTTCTTGGAAGTCTGTGTTATGTAATTGTCTAGTCTTATCTCTTATCGAAGGCATTATGTTCCATTTTGTCGTGTGTCTCATTCCACTATCTTCTTGGTGGTCTGTGTTATGTGATTGCCTGATTTAGTCTGTTATCATAGTAATTAAGGTACATTTCGTGGCTTATGCCTTTCTCCTGTCTCCTTGGTGAGCTGTGTTAATGTTACTGTCTAGTTTAGTCTAGTCTCTTCTCGAAATTAATTTGTTCCAGTTTGTCGCCTTTGTCTTTCGTTTTTTTTTTCTGACGGTTTATCTTATGTGATTGTCCAGTCCAGTCTTTTATCAAAGACTTTGTGTTCCAGTTTCTCGCTTGTTTCTTTCTCCTTTATTCTTAGAGGTCTGTATTATATAATTTCCTAGTCTAGTCCCTCTTTCAAAGTCATTGAGTTACATTTCGTGGCATGTGCCATTCTTATATCTTCTTGGTGGTCCGTATTACGTGAATTTCTAGCCTAGTCTGTTATCGTACTCATTGTGTTCCTTTTTGTGGCTTGTGGCTTTCTCCTTTCTCCTTGATGATCTGTGTTATGTGACTGCCTAGTCTAGTCTAGTCTCTTATAGAAGCAATTTGTTTCAGTTTGTCGTTTGTTTCTTTCAATTTTCTTTCTGGTGGTGGATGCCATGTGTCTAGTCTAGTCTGCTATCAAAGACTTTGTGTTCCATTTTATAGTTTGTTTCTTCCTTCTTTCTTCTTTGTGGATTGTTTACCGGTACGTGCGTGACTAGTCTAGTCTCTTATCGAAGTCAATGTGTTCCTTATTTTCGTTTTGCCATTCTACTTTCTCCTTAGTGGTCGGTGTAAAGTGGTTTTCTAGTCAAGTCTCATATGGTAGTCACTGTGTCCCGTTTCGGAGCTTGCGCTTTTCGCCTTTCTTCTTGGTGGTCTGTAAAATGTGAATGTCTATTCTTGTCTGTTATCGAAGTTATTGTTCTCCATTTTGTGGTTTGTACTTTTCTCCTTCCTTTTTGGTGGTGTGTGTTATATGATTGTCTAGACTAGTCTGATATCGCAGTCATTGTCTTCCGCTTTGTGGTTTGAGTCCTTTCCTTTCTTCATGGTGGTCTGCGTTATGTGATTGTCTAGTCTAGTCTGTTATCGAAATCAGTATGTTCCTTTTCGCCATTCGAATCTTACTCATTTCTTCTTGATGGTCGGTGTTATATGATTGTCTAGTCTTATCTGTTGTCGAAGTCATAATATTTAAATATAGATTTGTCGTTTGACTGTTTCTCCTTTCTTCTCGATGGTCGGTGTTATGTGATTATCTAGTCTAGTCTGTTATCGAAATCATTATGATCCATTTTGTCGTTTGAATCTTTCTCCTTTCTTCTCGATGGTCCGTGTTATTTGAATGTCTAGTCTAGTCTGTTATCGAATACATTATATTCAGTTTTGTCGTTTGAATCTTTTTTGCTTTCTTCTTGGTGGTCTGCGTTATGTAATTGTCTAGTCTAGTCTGTCATCTAAGACATTATATTACATTTTATCGTTTGAATCTTTCTCTTTTCTTCTTGATGGTCTGTGTTATGTGATTGTCTAGTATAGTTTGTTATCGAAATCATTATATTACAATTTGACGTTTGAATCTTTGTGTTTTCTTTGTGATGGTCTGTGTAATGTGATTATCTAGTTTAGTCTGTAATCAAAGTCATTACATTCCATTTTGTTGTTTGAATTTTTCTGCTTTCTTCTTGATGGACGGTGTTATGTGATTGTCTAGGCTAGTACATTGTCGAACTTATTTCATTTTGTTGTTTGAATCTTTATCCTTTTTTCTCGATGATCGGTGTTATTTGATTGTCTAGACTAGTCTGTAAATGAAGTCATTATGTTCGATTTTGTCGTTTGCGTCTTTGCCCGCATCTTCTTGATGGTCTGTATTATGTGATTGTTTGTATAGTCTGTTTTCGAAGTTATTATGTTCCATTTTGTTATTTGAATCTTTCTCCTTTCTTCTTGATGGTCGGTGTTATGTGATTGTCTAGTCTAGTCTGTTGTCGAAGTCATTATATTCCATTTTGTAGTTTGAATCTTTCTACTTTCTTCTCGATAGTCGGTGTTATTTGATTGTCTAGTCTAGTCTGTAAACGAAGTCATTATATTCCATTTTGTCGTTTGAGTCTTTCCCCAAATCTTCTTGATGGTCTATGTTATGTGATTTTCTATTCTGTTATCGAAGTCATTATGTTCCATTTTGTCGTTTTAATCTTTCTCCTTTCTTCTTGTGCCCCGTGCCAACCGGGGGTATAAATAGTTGGATCCTTTCGCTTGTAGCAGGTGGTAAAACCCCACTATACAAGCAACCGTCCGTTATATAGTCCATACAGTTTAACTGATCAAATTTAAATGATCAAATCCTTAGTACAAACAGATCCAACGTGCATATTTAAATGGTCGATGAAGACTATTATTCTAGATCATCGTATTTTATATTATTTGGATCCTTTTGAAACTAATCAGTCTTTGAATCGACTGCCCAATTAAAATTAAGAAATTATAGTATGCTTTTTTTCTGGTTTCGTCACCAGATATTGTCAGGGTCACTGACGAGGCTTTATTTGCCGAAACTACGTAGTCTGGCCCATGTTCCTACGTCTGTATGTATTTTCTGCTCTTGAAGGAACTTTTTAAGATTTTAATTTTACCTCACTGCAGCTGGTGTTGTGCCGTGTGGAGGCCGTAAAAAGTCTCCCCGTACATCATCCATAGTGCAGATTATATTTTATTTACATCCTTTGAGATCAGAGGATAGATTCTGAGAAATCTAAAATTTGAGGTCGATGAAGACTATTATTCTAGATCATCGTATTTTATATTATTTGGATCCTTTTGAAACTAATCAGTCTTTGAATCGACTGCCCAATTAAAATTAAGAAATTACAGTATGCTTTTTTTCTGGTTTCGTCACCAGATATTGTCAGGGTCACTGACGAGGCTTTATTAGCCGAAACTACGTAGTCTGGCCCATGTTCCTACTTCTGTATGTATTCTCTGCTCTTGAAGGAACTTTTTAAGATTTTAATTAAACATTTAGATAAAAGCCAAATCGCGAATTCTATCCTTTCGATCTTTCCTATTTTCATGATACTAATACGCTTCATTTGTTTGTGTATCATTCTGTGCCTGTGGGTCGCACACGGGACGAAGATTATTACCTCATCTGTGTTTAACAATTGTCTTGTGTTTGTGTTACATTTCCAAGCTCTAGCACGTTGCATTTAAATTTTCAAAACTTCAATGAAATTTGTGTCAACAGGTAAAAATACAACTTGTCTTTCGTAGCAATTGTCTGCTACATTTTGCCTGAATGTCTTAAAGTTTCTTATCATTTAACAATCTAGTCACCCCGTGCCAACCTGGGGGTATAAATAGTTGGATGCTTTCGCTTGTAGCAGGTGGTGAAACCCCACTATACAAACAACCGTCCGTTATATAGTCCATTCAGTTTAATTGATCAATTTTAAATGTTCAAATCCTTAGTATAAACAGATCCAACGTGCATATTTAAATCGTATTTAAACATTTAGATAAAAACCAAATCACGAATTCTATCCTTTCGATCTTTCCTATTTTCATTATACTAACATGCTTCATTTGTTTGTGTATCATTCTGTGCCCGTGGGTCGCACACGGGACGAAGATTATTACCTCATCTGTGTTTAACAATTGTCTTGTGTTTGTGTTACATTTCCAAGCTCTAGCACGTTGCACTTAAATTTTCAAAATTCAAACGAAATTTGTGTCCACAAGTAAAAATACAACTTATCTTCCGTAGCAATTGTCTGCTACATTTTGTCTGAATGTCTTAAAGTTTCTGATCATTTAACAATCTAGTACGTTTCTGTCTTTCTTTACATATTTATTCATATTTATTCACTCAAAACCCGTAAATTCTTATCGCATACACTACTGATATGGATCTCCTATTTCAACGTCAAAGCAGTTTTTTTTAACAAACGGCTTCTTTTTCCCTTTGTCTGTGGGGAATAAAATTTACAAATCAATTTACTTCTGTAGTGGATGGGGTGAAATTCCCTGTTAAACAGGAGCCACCTGTTTGCCGTGGGTGGCGTCTCGTATGGTGGAAAAAGGGATCCTGGTAGTTGAGAGAGGCCCAGGGATCTCCAGCTTATCAACGCACTACTTTGGCCCTGGCTTCAGATAGACGAGCGTTTAGGGTTAGGCCCGACCCGATTCAATCGGCTCGGTCGTGTTGAGCTCTAGAAATACGCTCCTTGATCCTTCCCTTCCTTTTTTCTTTATACGTATCTTTAATGGTACATACCGGGTTTGAAATTCCCTTCATTTCTCTCTTTATGGGTATTTTAATGGGCAGCGGCTGATGGGTTAATTGACGGGCATATTTCCCGGCCTTCAGCATTTGGGTTTTAAACCGAGGGATTTGAACGTTGAGTATAATGGCTATGTAGCTTTGGCGTTGGAGATAGGAGACCCATTTCCGTAAAAACGTCCCCTTGTAGGGCTCTGTGGAGGGTGAAGCGCATAGCCATCGAAATGAAAATACATAAATCATGGAATCCAATAAGTCAGAAAAAAGAGCGCTCCAACCTGAATTGGACGACGACTTGGAACAGACACCTCACTTTGTATTTAAAGGAAACGAAACATTTGCTCGATTTCTTGTCATAAAATCAATGGAGGAGAAAGCGGTCAGGTCCCTTTCTCCTTTCATCATAGAAAAACAGATTGAGAGCATTATAGGAACAGCAAAATCAGTTAAAAAATTGAATAACAAAACACTTTTAGTTGAAACATGTAGAAAATCGCAAACGGAAAATTTACCTAAAGTTACAACATTCTTTGGCCTCAGAGTTTCTGTCTCTGAGCATTCCAGTTTGAATACGTCAAAAGGAATAATCAGAGACAGAATGCTGAAGGGAGAAAAAAAAGAAGACATTGTTGCATATTTGAAGGAACAGGGCATGACCGCATGTAAGCGGTTCAAAATAAAAGGAAATTACGATACAATTTGGACAAATACCCTCCTCCTGACATTCAAAACAGTAAATGTTCCAAAATCTTTGAAAATCTTTTACAGAATGGCACCTATAGACATATATGCCAAACCCTCTGAGATGTTTTAACTGCCAGAGGTTTGGCCATCCTGAAAATAACTGCCCGGTAGATCCTGGATCTGTTTGTGAAAAGTGCGGCACTGGAGCTCCTGACAACCATACCTCCAACTGCAAAAAATCAACAAAAATGTGTAAATTGTGGAAAAGACCATATCTCCAGATCTAATCAATGCGAAATCTGGAAGAAAGAAAAAGAAATCATGAAAATCAAAGCTACCAAAAACATAACCTATTTAGAGGCCAAAAAGTATACGACTCTCAGTCAGCTAATCTAGACTTTTCAAAAGTTGTCCAGTCACTTCAATCAAAGCCGGGAACAAAAACCACCGGAACTCAATTTTTTTTGTTCAGATTTCAACGTCCTACCTTCATCAAAAGTCATATCTCCGTCTACTAAAATTTCGAAAACAAGTTCTTCGTCGCAGTCAAACTCACAGTTTACCACAGGTACAAAACCTCCTCGATCAAATTCTGTAGCTCGTTCGTCTAACTCAAAACCAACTGTTCGTTCGTCTGATTCACAACCTAGTTCACAGTCTAGCTCGTCTGGGTCACAGCCTAGTACGCAGCCTAAGACACAGACCAAACCACCGAGGGAGAAGGATAAACATCATTCTCCCTCTGGACACGGTTCTGGCCGACGATCTCATTCTGGCGGAGGCTCGTCCTCCAATAAACATGGCAAAGGATCACCAAATCCTGTAAAAATGGTTAATAAATACGGCATCCTGGATGCTGATATGGATACTGACTAGGTGAAGTTTATACTTCTCCTGATTAGTTTCATGACTCGTGTTTTTTCATCTCTCCCATTCATTTAAACATGGATAAAAAGTCAATTATACAGTGGAACTATCGTGGTCTTAAAGCAAATTACAACGAAATATTATATTTGATGTCTATTTTTTCTCCGAGTGTCATTTGTCTTCAGGAAACTTTTTAAAGCAGTCAGATAATGTTAGTTTTAGAGATTTTAGTATGTTTAACTATATCTGTCCTGATGGTCAAAGAGCATCAGGAGGAACTTCGATTCTGGTAAATTCTAACATTCCAAAAAGTGCGTTTAATTTAAATACAAACTTACATGCAGTTGCTGTCAATGTTACTTTATCCAAAAAAGTAACAATATGTTCTATTTATATTCCGCCTAATGATACACTTTCCAAAAATACCTTGGTCAATCTAATAGACCAATTGCCTCAGCCATTCTTTCTTGTTGGTGACTTCAATGGTCACAGTAAAACTTGGGGTTGTTTGAATACAAATGACAGAGGAGAAATTATTGAGGATATAACTGCTGAAAATGATTTGTGCATACTTAATGAAAAACAGCCTACATATCTTCATCCTCCAAAGGGAAATTATTTTTCCATAGATTTATCTACTTGTCATCCTAATATATATTTAGGTTTTGGGTGGTTAGTTTGTATTGACCTGCATGGAAGCGATCACTTCCCAATTATAATTAAAGAAATCGAATCATCTGATGAGCAACAACAAGCACGATGGAATTTGAAAAAAGCAAATTGGGAGATGTTCTTTACACCATGTCAAGAACGGCTCAATTCTGAAAAATTCAAAACTGCAGAAGATATGTCTGCTTTTACTTCAGCATTACATGATATTTTGGAAGAATGTATTCCGAAGTCCTCGACAAGTACAAAAAGACGTAATCCATGGTTTAACAATGAATGTAAAGCTACAATAAACAAACGCAAATCGGCGTTACGAAAATTTAATAAAAATCCGTCTCGTGAAAATCATATTCATTCAAAATTAACACGTGCTTAAGCACGAAGAACTATCAAAGAAGCCAAACGCACATCGTGGCAACAATATGTCAACAAATTAAATCCCAAAACACCAGTTAAAAAGATCTGGGATATGATACGAAAGATAAGTGGAAAAAATAAGAAATCTGAATGTGTCCATATTATACGTATCTATCATGGGTGTGAGGGGTGGATAGAAAAATCCGTCACGAGGGTCACTGTTCGGCATCACGAGGCTTGCTGAGTGATGCCGAACAGTGATCCCGAGTGACGATTTTTCTGTCCACACCTCACACCCATGATAGATACTTTTTCTTGCACACCACGTTTTGTTTTAACTTCAGAACTTGTTAAACTGCGTAATTTTAGTGCTTGAGAGGTTTCGATTTGATTTTAAAAGAAGGCGCCGCTTTCAATGAACGCCATTCGGCTCTTTACGTCAACGACTGGCGTGCATAAACTGACGTCATTTTTACCGTCTTCGTGACGTCATCAGAAAAAATGCCAACGTCACTTGACGACGCAGGTACGTGAGCTCCTATACAACATATGCATTGACAGCTCGTGATTTTTTTCCGGTCCTGGGTCAGAACACCAGGGTAAGATAAGATTTTCTATCCCAGGTGAAAAGAATGGCATTTTCTATCCGGTGTGCAAGAAAAAATCTTCCAACGGTAACAAATGTTTTTCCACTAAAGAGATTTCCAATGCGTTAGGTAAAAACTTTCAGAAAAATTCTTCAAGTTCAAATTACAGCCAACAATTTCAAGAACTAAAAATTGAAAAAGGATCAAAAAATTTAAACTTTTAGTCACTTAATAACGAAAAATACAACCTTCCCTTCAGCATATCAGAATTAAAAGATTCACTTCATAAATGTAACGACACAGCAGCAGGACCGGACGATATCCATTATCAAATACTAAAACATTTACCACCCGACGCATTGGAAACCTTATTAAATATTTTAAATGATATTTGGCATACTGGAAAATTTCCAGAAGACTGGCATAAAGCAGTCATTATTCCTATTTCCAAACCGGGAAAGGATAAGACAACAAACTATAGACCGATAGCGTTAACAAGTTGCATATGTAAAACAATGGAGAGAATGATTAACGACAGGCTCGTTTGGTTCCTGGAGTCAAATAACTTGATTTCCAGAAATCAAGCGGGCTTTCGTAAAAATCACAGTACTAACGATCATTTAGTACGACTAGAATCTTTTATTCGTGATGCGTTTGTTAAAAAAGAACATGTCGTCGCAATATTTTTTTATCTCGAAAAAGCATACGATACGCCGTGGAAATATAGCATCATGAAAGATTTACATGATATTGGCCTTAGAGGCCGTCTTCCGAATTTTATATCCAGTTTCTTATCAGACAGATCCTTTAATGTTAGAACAGGGCGTTCCGCAAGGAAGTATCTTATCCCCCACTTTATTTAATATAAAAATCAACAACATTGTTAAATGTGTTAAAGATACTGATTCTTCTTTATATGTTGATGACTTTGGCATCTTTTACAAATCGAAAATTATGGAAAACATAGAATTCAGGCCTGTAAAATCGATTTAACCCTCTAGTGCCCAAACAAAGAATGCACTATAAGAAAACATTTATATTCCATCCAGCCACTAGCTTTATGAAGTCAAATTGAAAACAGGGTCTGAATTTGTGTTGAGGTCCAAGGTTGCTGAGATATATATGTAGCATATATGCTACATTGGGCATTAATTTTTAAAAAGTAGCTTTTTTCAGGATGAATAACTCAAGTGTGAACAATAATTACGGGGCACCTTTTTGGATGAAAGGAGAATGTATGAAAAAGAATATATTGGCATATATGTATCAGGGATATCTGAAAAAGTAAAGTCAATATCGAAATTTTTGTTTTTATTGCCCGATGTATCATATATGATACATTTTGTGTTTTTGAACTTTTGCAACTTTTGGCGGCTGATAAACGCACCTTAGACATATCATTACAACTGGATTGGTTTAATCTCGTTTCCAGATATCTTAAATGATTTTCTAGCAGTATAACGTAACATACAAGTCAATATCCTGGCACGGCACCAAACCAGAGTCATGTAGCAGATATGATACACCGGGAACTAGAGGGTTAAGCCCCCCAGTGATTCATTACTGGCCGTTCCAAGGCGGTAGTTCTGTTGTGGGTTCTCTGTTGCCTGTTTTTGGTGTCAGAGTTTCTGTGATGTTTTACCTTATGTATGTTCTTATTATTTTTGGTTCGGTTTGGGTTGCTGAGTGGCCACCTTTTGGGAACAAGCTGCTCACTCGATTGGCCATATGTTCTCTCTATCTTGATTATTTGTAATCTTAGTTGTTTCCAACTATGGTTTGAGGGCTGGATTTGGATTTTGATTGTTTCAGTTCCTGGTCTTTGCATACTTTTTACTTCAAAGATGCCTGAATAAAGTAGAAACCTGGGCCACAGAAAACGGTTTTAAATTCTCTAAAACTAAAACTCAGTGTGTACATTTTTGTCAGTTGAGGTGTTTACACCCTGACACAGTTCTTGATATTTATGGATCGCTTATTCCAGTTGTAAATGAGGCCAAATTTTTAGGCCTTCTGTTTGATAGGAAACTCAGTTTTATTCCTCACATAAAAGCTTTGAAAGCTAAATGTGTTAACGATACTGATTCTTCTTTATATGTTGATGACTTTGGCATCTTTTACAAATCGAAAATTATGGAAAATATAGAATTCAGACTTCAAAGATGCTTGAATAAAGTAGAAACCTGGGCCACAGAAAACGGTTTTAAATTCTCCAAAACTAAAACCCAGTGTGTACATTTTTGTCAGTTGACGTGTTTACACCCTGACACAGTTCTTAATATTTATGGATCGCTTATTCCAGTTGTAAATGAGGCCAAATTTTTAGGCCTTCTGTTTGATAGGAAACTCAATTTCATTCCTCACATAAAAGCTTTGAAAGCTAAATGTTAAAAAGCTTTAGATGTTTTGAAAGTTCTCTCCAATACAAATTGGGGAAAAGATCGTACTGTTCTTCTTAATCTGTATAGGTCTCTAGTAAGATCTAAACTCGATTATGGTTCAGTCGTATATGGTTCGGCACGAAAATCATACCTTAATTGTCTCGACACCATTCATCATCAGGGTTTACGCCTTGCTCTTGGAGCATTTAGAACATCACCTGTAGCAATTAAAATCTAAAAAAAAGTTCCTTCAAGAGCAGAGAATACATACAGAAGTAGGAGCATGGGCCAGATTACGTAGTTTCGGCTTATAAAGCCTCGTCAGTGACCCTGACAATATCTGGTGACGAAACCAGAAAAAAGCATACTGTAATTTCTAAATTTTAATTGGGCAGTCTATTCAAAGACTGATTAATTTCAAAAAGATCCAAATAGTATAAAAGACGATGATCTAGAATAATAGTCTAAATCGATCTCAAATTTTTGATTTCTCAGAATCTATCCTCTGATCTCAAAGGATGTAAATAAAATATAATCTGCACAATGCATGATGTACGGGGAGACTTTTTACGGCCGCCACACGGCACAACACCAGCTGCAGTGAGGTACAATTAAAATCTAAAAAAGTTCCTTCAAGAGCAGAGAATACATACTGAAGTAGGAGCATGGGCCAGACTACGTAGTTTCGGCAAATAAAGCCTCGTCAGTGACCCTGACAATATCTGGTGACGAAACCAGTAAAAAGCATACTGTAATTTCTAAATTTTAATTGGGCAGTCTATTCAAAGACTGATTAATTTCAAAAAGTTCCAAATAGTATAAAGTCTTTATGCTGAGTCTAATGAACCGTGTCTATATATCAGAAGAGAGAAATTGTCTGTGCAGTATGTTAATAAGCTAGCTGCGAACCCACAGAATCCTGCATATGATTGCGTTTTTAACCCTCGTTATGAAATATTTTATAACAACAAACCGAGATCTATTAAACCTTTGGGATTGCGAATTAAACCTTTGCTTGTCGACTCACATATTGACATTAAAACATTCAGAAGTTTTCTTTACCTGTCCATGAGCCATGGACCTTAAAACCTCCAAACGTCATTCTATCATTACGTCATAATAAAAAATCACAGACAGACCCTGATCTTACTCAATCAGAATTCTTACAAGTAAAATCTAATTTTCCGAACCATACCACAATCTATACGGATTGTTGAAAACAAGAAGATAAAGTTGCATGTTCGGTAGTAAGTTCCCTATTCACAGAAACCACACGATTACCAGATGGCAGCTCAATTTTTACAGCAGAAGCTAAAGCCATAGATCTTGCTCTCAATCAAATCTCAGTTCAAGAAAACAATCAATTTATAATATTTTCATATTCTCTCTCTGTTTTATCATCACTAAAAAATGTTAATCACCCTAACCCTTTAATACAACAAATATTTCGTAAAAAGTTTCCAATTACCATCAAAGGAAATAGTATTTTGTTGGATCCCCAGTCACGTCAATATTCGTGGAAATGACCTGGTCGATAAAGAGGCCAAAACGGCTTTAAATTTACCAGAAAGTACCTTCCGAATTCCGTATTCAGATTTTAAATCTCAAATTAATAAATATATCAAATCAAAATGTCAAACTAATTGGGATAATCAGATTCATAACAAACTTCGACAAATTAAACCAGATTTTCATAGCAAAGACAATATATTATCAAATAGAAAAGAACAGACCGTTACTACCAGATCCCGAATAATGAGGTTGCACCATTTTGCATACCATGCAACGAAGTCATTCCTGTCAAGCATCTTCTTGTATCATGCATTGACTTTAACCATATTCGTTCAAAACATTACAACATTAAAACCATAACCGAGCTTTTTAGCAAAGTTTCTTCTATCAAAATTATTAATTTTTTAAAGGAAGCTGGACGTTTTAACAAGATATAGTCTTTTATTGTACATATCATTTTTATCATTTGGACGTAACATAATGCTTTTAACATTTGATCGTTTTTGAATCTGTCTTATATATAGAAACGTTTTAAATTGCGGACGTTTAGACGCTGTATGCCCTTACCAGGGTTGAGCGTCTATAAATAACTTAACATTCATTCAATCATTTTTAACAATCTAGTACGTTTCTGTGTCTCTCTTTACATATTTACTCATTCACAACCCGTAAATTCTTATCGTATACACTACTGATATGGATCGATCTCCTATTTCAACGTCAAAGCAGTTTTTTTAACAAACGGTTTCTTTTTCCCTTTGTCTGTGGGGAATAAAATTTACAGACGACTTTAATTTTCCGTTTTTGGATGGTGATGTTCCCCGCACCACTTCTTTTGGTGTTTACATTTCTCAGCTTATTCGCTTCGCTAGGGTGTCTAGTCATCTGGCAGATTTCAATGCTCGTAATAAAAGTTTGACTGTCAAGCTTTTACAGCAGGGGTATCGGTATCATAAACTCCGGAAAGGTTTTTTCTAAATTTCATCGTAAACACATTGAATTGGTTTCTAAATATAATACAGGGTTAAGGTCACTTTTGCAACAAGGCCTATCGGAACCTGAATGTTATGGTGACTTAGTATATAAATTACGCAAAATCGTAGGGAAGACAGCATTTCCTGATCAATTTAAGAAAATGATCATACGATTTAAACGCATTGGCTATAACATAGATGTAATGCGACAGTCTGCATGCTTAGTGGTTAACCCAATCACGGTTGACAACTTTGCTGTCCTCTTTAATTGCACGCCGGTGGGTCGGGGTTCAGACTGTATGATAGCCCCTACATAAAGCTATATATTAGTTGGTTGGGGCCGGATGTTTGTCTGATTCTTGGCCCACCGGGGTTCAACTGGGGGCCTTCTTTTGCTCCAGTGCTCCAGTGGTGTTGCTGACGCCCCAGGGATCTGCTGGTGTCTCAACACGTTTTGGCTGTCAAGTCCTCATCCTTTCTTCATCGCGGTCTTTTCTTGATCTTAATTGTTGACCGTGATGACTCTCTGATGAGTTAGGGGACCTCCATACGAACCGAATTACCAACTAATTGTGTGCACCGCAGCGGAGGGTGAGGGTGAAGGTTTGGGCCCAGTAAAACCGGGTTAAACCCCCCAGTAGTTATTACTGACCGTCCCAAGGCGGTACTTTCGTTGTGGTTGCATTTGTTTTATGTTCGGTGCTGTTTGGTTTATTGTGTTCTCATTTTAACCCTTCTATAATAAAAATAGAATGTGGGTGGAGATGATTGTTGAGTGTTTTTCATATAATTTGCTTGGTCTGTTGTGGCCCTTCTGTTGGTCTGGGTTGTTTGGTTCAGTGGAGATGGCTGGGTTGCCACCTATTTGGGAAAGAGCTGCTGACTCGGCTTGTCACTTGTGGTTTATTGTTTGTTGGGATGTCTTTGTCAATCTTTCCTTTTGATGTTGGGGATAGGGTTTGGGATTTTAATCAGTCAGTTCCTGAAGGGTAGTTACTCTTTAAATTTACTTCTATAGTGGATGGGGTGATATTCCCTGTTAAACAGGAGCCATTTGTTTGCCGTGGGTGGCGTCTCGTATGCTGGAAAAAGGGATCCCGGTAGTTGAGAGAGGCACAGGGATCTCCTGCTTATCAACACACTACTTTGGTCCCGGATTCAGATAGACGAGCGTTTCGGGTTAGGCCCGACCCGATTCAATCGACTCGGTCGTGTTAAGCTCTAGAAATACGCTTCTTGATTCGTCCCTTCCTTCTTTCTTTATACGTATCTTTAATGGTACATACCGGGTTTAAAATTCCCTTCATTACTCTCTTTATGGGTATTTTAATGGGCAGCAGCTGATGGGTTAATTGACGGGCATATTTTTCGGCCTTCAGTATTGGGGGTTTAAACCGAGGGATTTGAACGTTGAGTATAATGGCTATGTAGCTTTGGCGTTGGAGATAGGAGATCCATTTCCATTAAAACGTCCCCTTGTAGGGCTCCGTGGAGGGTGAAGCGCATAGCCATCGAAATGAAAATACATAAATCATGGAATCCAATAAGTCAAAAAAAAAAAAAAAAAAAAGAAATAGAGCGCTTCAACCTGAATCGGACGACGACTTGGAACAATCACCTTTCTTTATATTAATAAGGAAACGAAGCATTTGCTCGATTTCTTGTCATAAAATCAATGGAGGAGAAAGCGGTCCCGTCCCTTTCTCCTTTCATCATAGAAAAACAATTGAGAGCATAATCGACACTCCTAAATCTGTCAAAAAGTTAAAAAAAACAAAACTTTGTTGGTTGAAACTTATAGAAAAAAAACAAAGCGAGAACTGTCTCTGAGCATTCCAATTTGAATTCATCAAAAGAAAATGCTGAAGGGAGAAAAAGGAGAAGACATATTTAAAGGAACAGGGCGTGACCGCATGTAAGCGGTTCAAGATAAAAGGAAATTACGATACAATCGAGGTAAATACCCTCCGCCTCACTTTCAACACAGTAAACGCACCAAAATCATTGAAAATCTTTTACAGAATTGTACCTGTGGACATATATGTTCGAAACCCTCTGAGATGTTTTAACTGCCAGAGACATGGCAATCATGAAAATAACTGCCCGGTGGATCCTTCATCTGTTTGTGAAAAGTGCGGCACTGGAGCTCCTGACCACCATACCTCCAACTGCAAAAATCAAACAAAATGTGTAAATTGTGGAAAAGACCATATCTCCAGATCTAATCAATGCGAAATCTGGAAGAAAGAAAAAGAAATCATAAAGATCAAAGCTACCAAAAACATAACCTATTTAGAGGCCAAAAAAGTTTACGATTCTCAGTCAGCTAATCTAGACTTTTTAAAAGTAGTCCAATCACTTCAGTCAAAGCCGGAAACAAAAACCACCGGAACTCAATATTTCTATTCAGATTTCAATGTCCTACCTTCATCAAAAGTCATATCTCCGTCTTCTAAAATTTCGAAACCAAGTTCATCGTCGCAGTCAAACTCACAGTTTACCACAGGTACAAAACCTCTTCGATCAAACTCAGTAGCTCGTTCGTCTAACTCAAAACCAACTGTTCGTTCGTCTGATTCACAACCTATTTCAGTCTAGCTCGTCTGGGTCACAGCCTAGTACGCAGCCTAAGACACAGGCTTAACCGCCGAGGGAGAAGGATAAACATCGTTCTCCCTCTGGACACGGTTCTGGCCGACGTTCTCATTCTGGTGGAGGCTCGTCCTCCAATAAACCTGGCAAAGGATCACCAGATCCTGTAAAAATGGTTAATAAATACGGCGTCCTAGATGCTGATATGGATACCGCCAAGGCGAAGTTTATACTTCTCCTGATTAGTCTCATGACAGGTGTTTTTTTATCTCTCCCATTCAACTAATCATGGATAAAAAGTCAATAATACAGTGGAACTGTCGTGGTCTTTAAGCTAATTATAACGAAATATTACTTTTGATGTCTATTTTTTCTCCGAGTATCATTTGTCTTCAGGACACTTTTTTAAAGCAGTCAGATAATGTTAGTTTTAGAGATTTTAGCACGTTTAACTATATCTGTCCTGATGGGCAAAGAGCATCAGTAGGAGCTTCTATTCTTGTAAAATCTAACATTCCACTTAGTCCGTTTAATTTAAATACAAACTTACAAGCAGTTGCTGTCAATGTTACTTTATCCAAAAAAGTAACAATATGTCTTCCTCTCAATCAAATCTCAGTTCAAGAAAACAATCAGTTTATAATATTCTCAGATTCTTTCTCTGTTTTATCATCACTGAAAAATGTTAATCACCCTAACCCTTTAATACAACAAATATTTCGTAAAATTTTTCAATTACCATCAAAGGAAATAGTGTTTTGTTGGATCCCCAGTCACGTCAATATTCCTTGAAATGACCTGGCCGATAAAGAGGCCAAGGTGGCTTTAAATTTACCAGAAAGTACCTTCTGAATTCCGTATTCAGATTTTAAATCTCAAATTAATAGATATATATCAAATCGAAGTGTCAAACTAATTGGGATAATCCAATTCATAACAAAACCAGATTTTCACAGCAAGGACAATATACTATCAAATAGAAAAGAACAGGCCGTTATTACCAGATGCCGAATAGGGCATACCAGAATTACACATTCGTTTTTATTAAATAATGGGGTTGCACCATTTTGCATACCATGCAACGAAGTCATTACTATCAAACATATTCTTGTGTCATGCATTGACTTTAACCATATTCGTTCAAACATTACAACATTAAAACCATAACCGAGCTTTTAACAAAGTTTCTTCTATCCAAATTATTATTTTTTTAAAAGAAGCTGGACTTTTTAACAAGATATAGACTTTTATTGTACATAACAATTTTATCATTTATATGTAACATCATACTTTTAACATTTGATCGTTTTTGAATCTGTCTAATATATAGAAACGTTTTAAATTGTTGACGTTTAGACGCTATATGCCCTTACCAGGGTTGAGCGTCAATAAATAACTTAACATTCATTCCTTTCTTCTTGATGGTCTGTGTTATGTGATTGTCTTGTCTAGTCTGTTACAGAAGTCATTGTGTTCCGCTATGTCGTTTGAATATTTTTGCTTCCTTCTTGGTGGTCTGTGTTATGTGATTGTCTAGTCTAGTCTGATATCCAAATCATTATATTTCATTTTGTCGTTTGAATCTTTCTCCTTTCTTCTTGATGGTCGGTGTTATGTGATTGTCAAGTCTAGTCTGTTCTCGAAGTCATTATATTCCATTTTGTGGTTTAAATATTTCTGCTTTATTCATGATGGTCGGTGTAATGTGATTGTCTAGTCTAGTCTGCTGTCGAAGTCATTATATTTCATTTTGTCGTTTGAATATTTCTGCCTTCTTCTTGATGGTTGGTGTTATGTGATTGTCTAGTCTAGTCTGTTGTTGAAGTCATTATATTCCATTTTGTCGTTTGAATCCTTCTCCTTTCTTCTCGATTGTCGGTGTTATGTGATTGTCTGTAATCGAAGTCATTATGTTCCATTTAGTCGTTTGAGTCTTTCCCCGCAGCTTCTTGATAGTCTGTGTTATGTGATTGTCTTGTCCAGTCTGTAATCGAAGTCATTATGCACCATTTTGTCATTTGAGTCTTTCCCCCCAGCTTCTTGATGATCTGTATTATGTGATTGTCTTGTCTTGTCTGTTATCGAAGTCATTATATTCCATTTTGTCGTTTGAAACATTTTGCTTTCTTCTTGGTGGTCTGTGTTTTGTGCTTGTCTTGACTAGTTTGTTATCGAAGTCATTATATTCCATTTTGTCGTTTGAATCTTTCTGCTTTTGTTTGGTGATCTGTGTTATGTGATTGTCTAGTCTAGTCTGTTATCGCAGTCATTATATACAATTCAGTCTTTCTCCTTTCTTCTTGATGGTCGGTGTTATGTGATTGTCTATTCTAGTTTGATATCATAGTCATTGTGTTCCATTGTCGTTTGAATCTTTTTTCCTTCCTTCTTGATGGTCGGTGTTATGTGATTATCTAGTCTAGTCTGTTATCGAAGTCATTATGTTCCATTTTGTCGTTTGAATCTTTCTCTTTCCTTCTTGATGGTTAGTGTTATGTGATTGTCTAGTCTATTACCGAAGTCATTATGTTTCATTTTGGCGTTTGAATCTTTTTCCTGCCTTCCTGATAGTCGGTGTTGTGTTATTAAATAGTATAGTCTGTGATCGAAGTCATTGTGTTCCGTTTTGTCGTTTGAGTCTTTTGCTTTCTTTGGTGGTCTGTGATATGTAAGCGTTAAATTCTAGTTTATTAAATGCATATAATCATATATATTTTTTCAGCCTTAACAAAATGGAAGGAAGTGTCTGGTGGATAGTGTATGGTGCTTTAAGAGGAGATTTGACTTGAATCTTTGGCGTCTTCGTGCAGGGCTTCTGTCAGGGCGTAAACTAGGGCCAAAACAAATTCTTCACTGGTTTTATGCGACCCTAGCCGTAAGGGTAAGTAGGCTTTTTTGTTTAAACTTCCCGCTCTCGCTTTCCGTATCCGAAAGCCCGGGTTAAGTTATAAAGTAGTAAACTTTTTCACAATACTCACAATGACATTCTGTCTTGTATGACTGAAATGGGATTTTATGATGGAACGTCGCAAAAAGTATTACTGATAAAACAATCTGAACTGAGATGATGACATTTACTACATTTATACTGTTTAAGGTAGGTTCCTGTACTTTGGAATGCATCATAATTTTGATGATCTTTCGTCCAAGTTGTTAGAAAGCACTTATAAAAAGGGAATGAATAAGTTTCACTACAAAGTGTAAATCAAAAAAAATATTAGAAAAGTTGTTTTGCAAGGGATTTCCTAACTCTGCTTCGCACACCAGTTAGCGCTATTTTTAGTTCGCGCCAAAAATAGATAACGCTGCTGACGTCATGCTGCATAGCATTTTGGGATAGTTTTAACCCATCCGCCATGCCAGGACCTCTAGAAGAACTAATGGCAAGAGAAAATTGACCTTTGGAGAATGGCATTAGAAATCGCGCACTTATCGACATAATAAACATAGTTATTTTTAGAACTGGAATTCCAACGAAAGAAAATAAACCAAAAGGGAAAACGACTATTTTCTTCAACATCAGACGATTTTCTCAGTAGCAACAAATTCAGAAAAATAAGAAAATTCTATACTACTCAGAAAAAGACGAAATTATTTGGTGAACATAATTGTTATCGCTAGTCCAGGAACCTACCTTTAAGTGAAAACTACTCATTGCTCTCATGCTCCAGCTTTGTCCAAACAAAAACGTTCTGGTACGACTGCCATTTTGAAAATGAAAAATTTCCTTTTCCGGCCATTGTCGGAGTTTCATGACCGAATGTCTTTTCAGACAGACCACTTAGTGAATTTTCACTGAAGATTTCCAGAGACATTCTCTTGAGATCTTGTACCCAAACGAACTTCATTCCGATCAGTTTACTAATTATAATATAGAAAACTGTTAAACAAGCAATAGCTTGTTAAATTTACTTGAAACCATTAAAAGTGCAACTTTTTACGTCTCGTATATCCAGATTAAAAGTAATGCCACAATGCTGTAATATACTTCATGCAATTTTCCTTTCGTCCGGCAAGATTTTAGCAACAGTTAAGCTTAGGTCTATTTGTCTGAGAAAAGTTGTGAGAAAAAATGTTAAAAGCAACAAAGTTCAATTTCAAGTAATCAGAAAATTAAGATTCAGTCAAATTTTATTGAAAACATCTTAAGTATGATGCCTAAAATTGGAAAACAGTGCAAAAACTAAAATTATGCTGCGGATGCGGTTTAAAAGATTCTGACATTAAACCATTTTTTCGTAAAATTTTCACACATTTTGAGAATCTTGTAAAATTTCATCTGAGGCCCGGATAATAGGCTTTTGAGAAAAAGTCACATGGAATCTTGCCAAACACTTTACATGGGTATCAGTATTTATAAAAACAATCGCTCCCTTTACAAGCACTTGCGGTTCTAAGGCGCAAACTTTTGTCGGCATTTACATGGGCGGTAGTCTTGGAGTATTAAAGGAAACAACATGCGTGCAGAGACTTTGGACCGTAATAGGAAATACCGAGAAATTTTGCCAAAACGAACCAATAAAAACGTTACATGGAAGTATTCATTAAACGTCAATTTCGCTTTAGCCTCAATAAAAGTCGGAGTTAAATCCCTTTATATACAAATGAAGTCCTCATTAATTGGACCGATGTCAGCATTCCGACAATACTGCTGTTAAAAACTAGTGTGATAAACACCCTGGTTTCTTGATAAAGAAGCGTTTCTGTCATAAATCCTTATGTGTCAGAAAGTGGCGTTTTTACTGGCTTCAAGTGTATTTTTGGTCCAGTTATATTGTTAAGTGAATACATTAATCACATGGCGTAGCTGCTATTCAGTGGATAACGTCGCGTCATAAAAATCGTATGAACACACGTGTAATAACATTTCGGTGTGTACATGTAACGTCTTTAACAACAAGCGTGCCAACAATGCGATTCTTATTGAAATAATATTCGTTGTCACGGTATGTAGGCAAATTAACGAACGCGAAAGTAAAACTTCCGAGCCATTGCTACACTTACCATTTTAAGCCTGGTTTTCAGAAAAGCATGCAGATTTTTTTATTATTATTATTTTTCTATACTTCCTCAGAAACAAGGATGTACATTCTTTCTTTCTTTATCATTTGCATAGTTGTCCACACACACCAGCGCGCGGCCTCTTTAGTGCCTGTTAGAACCAGAGTTAAATCAGAGTACAACTCTATACTTTACAAGAATAAACAGTCACAAAAAGGATCTACCGTTTCGGATTTACAACCATATGTTTCGTCAGTTCAGCTCTATATATAAGAACAAGTGTCTAAAAAAACGTTGGTTGTTTGCCTGTCACACAAAATTTCTTGCAATGTTTCTAGCGTGCGTACATTTGCCAACATGCCATGATTTTGAAGTGATAAATACCCATTTTAAACAGACGCTTACACTCATGGTCATTTTATATAAAATTTATGAATTCATAAATTTCATATGAAATGACCACGGGTCAACAAAATCCTCGGGAACGGATACGATCGAATTTCACGCCCAACAGTCGTCATATTGGCATAATAGAAACAGAGTGCAAGAGTACTAAAATGCTTGTGGCCCCCAAGCCATTTTATATGTAAATAGAAAAAGACAGTAGAGACTCCGACAAAACAAACCAAAAAATAGTATCAAAGATGGCTCAACAAAAGAGCATCGCTTTGGGCACTTTGAGACGATCAATTATGATTTTACTGTGTGTGGGTTCGAGAGTGTATGTGATTGTGTGTGTGTTGAGGGGGGGGGGGGAGAAGCAGGGCGTGGAACTGTCATCAGACGTCTTTTTACCTATTACAAATCAAATATATAATAAGATGGTCTAAACATGACATAGGAGACAAGTGAAATATTTACCGGGAAGATTAGACCAATTTTTGTGACATTAGGCATTTGCTCAATATTAATATTTAGAAGCTGTCTATATTTACGAATGATTGCTTTTCTGCTATTTATACAGGTATCAGTTTCAAAACTGTACGTTTTACTCTTTTCCAGTTTTCGAACTTTATCTTTTGCTACACTGATTTTTTTCTCCAATTCGCATGATATGCACAATGATGTTAGCGCCATTCGCTCCTCGTTCTCCTGATGATATATTTTGTTTTGATTCTCATTCATGATCAATTACTTTTATTTTCTTTAAAAAAAAAAAACTCTTTTTATAATCATTATTTTTGTTCAAAAGGGTGAATATTTTGTTTGGAGTAACATCCGGTGATTTTTAAAAGAAAAAAATATATCACTGCAACCTTCAAAGGAAAAAATACGAGGGACGATTGAAAAGTTCTGAGCCTAAAATACTTCTAGTGAATCTGCGCATGCGTGCCTGACATGAATGTGATGAGTTGTTATTCGTTAGCTTTCAGGGGGTGGTCGGGTGGTGCGATGGTGCTGCGTATAACTTCCAGTACCTGGGCGGGTGGTGCGATGGTGCTGGGTATAACTTCCAGTGCCGGGGCGTCCTACTGATTTAAATAATAGTAGGGCCAGGGCCTACTGTGCTTCCAGTAGGTGTGGGTGGGGGTTGTTTGGACATTTTTCTCTCGTCTGTCCTTTCCTTTCTCTCTTCTTTCTCCCTCTCTTCGGGAGACGGCCCTATGTAAACTGAAATACTGTCTCAAAGGGCCGTTAAACCCAAAACAACCAACCAACCAACCAACTGTCCTACTGATTTGGATAAAAGTAGGACAAGTGCCTACTGTGCTTGCAGTAGATGCGGGTGGGGGTTATTTGAACATTGTTCACTCGTCTATGATTTCTCTCTTCTTTCTCCCTCTCTCTGGGAGACGGCCCGATATAGACTGAAATACTGTCAAGGGCCGTTAAACCCAAAACAATCAATTAATCAATCAATCAGTAGCTTTCAGGGGAAGTTTAGAAAAATGGTAAATGGTTTCTTTTATACGGCGCCTTAAACGCAAAAGGGGAAGCATGCTTTACCTTGAAAAATCATTCTTCACCTTCTACAAAATTCGAAAGGTTCTTACTGTCGTATATGCAAATATAATGATTTGTCAGGGGGATGGTGAAAATGCAAAATATTTTGACATCTGGCGGCTCTACCATAAACGCTTAAATTTGCAACCCTGAAATTTAGAGACCCATATCCTACTTTCTTGTTGTTAGGAACATGTAAACAAGACCAAGCAAAGTTTACACGCAAATATATAAATATTGGCATTTCACATATTTTTTGTCAAAAAGAGCTACAATTTATTCACTCCTGAGCACGCAAAGCATTCAACTCCGATTTTGCAGTATCTGCAGAAACTTTCACAAAAGACACTTTCTGAAAAAAAAACAACAACAAATTTTGCTTTTTATTCGGAAATGGAATAAATTTATGTTTGCATATATCAGCACTTACAGGGATGCTGTATGACATATATTTGCACAAAGCAAATGCAAAATGTTCGACTCTGTTAAAGTTATGGTCGGTCAAAGAGTAATACAGTGCACTTCTGAGGATAACTGTAAACGGTGAAGTGCCATCCAATTAATATTGAAGATAAATTCCCGAAATTTGGTGGAATGGCCGTTTAAAATCAATATCTCAAATCCACTCTTAAGGTTTTAAAAATGGTAGGGCTCAGAACTTTTCAATCGCCCCTCATAAATCCCATACGTCCGCGAGTTCCCTGACGTCTTTACAACTCGTTACAGTTGTAAATATAATACGAAAACAACAATTTCTGCGTCTGATAGACGATAAAAAATGGCGGGACAAAGATTCACACATGAGAATTAAATTAGGCGTTTCTGTTAATTCGGTGGTGTAATTACGCATATTTCCTCACATTTGCCATGCTTATTCGATGTTTGTTTTCACCAGACAGACTGATACAAAGATATATATAGTTTTTCTACCATTTATTTACAGCAACCAGAGTGCTGCCAGAATGTCAACTCTTAACGCAAGACTGGCTGACCCAGACTATAAGTACTGGGTTAAAGCTACACTTTGTCTACAATATGTTAAAGGTGGTTTGGAAAGATTTGCTGAAGAAAAGAGTCAAATGTTACATGATGTAGTGTTAAAGGAAGTTCAGAAACAGGACAATATATTTATTAAAGGCTTGTGTCCTGATAGCAAGATAGAATTTAATAATGTAAGGAAGACATGGACAGTTATAGATTGTAATTGTCAAGATTGTACACGCTGTATTGATGTGATAAAGAATCAAGTTGTAAAGAATGGTCCAAACGTTCTAGACCAAAATGTTCAGGAACTTCATGACAGAGTATTACAGGAGCTCATTAGTTATGGTAATCCTTCAATAAAAGGGATATGTGCCGGTGGCAATTTACGTTTTAATAGAAATCAAAATAAGTGGGAAGTAATGTACTGCTATTGTAACAGATGTCAACTGTTTGTTGATGAAATCAGCAAATACCGATGTCCAACGTTAGGTAGAACTCATACTACAACTTTCACGTTTAAGCAAAGTAATTTCAACAACTCTGATATCCAACAATGGCATACTGAGCACTGGCAGCTGGCAAAACTGTTTATGAACCAAGGTCAGGATGTGACAACGACAAGTCCTCGACATACAGATATCAGTGGTCTATTAAACTTCATAGATCATTGTGTTGTGCCGAGAGGGGACCTTCAAAACACACAAAATATCGAAAAGGTATGGAAATGAAGCATTTTTAAAACCAAAGACAATTTATTCATTTAATAGTTTTTTACCTACGAGTTCGGACTTATGATTTGGGTACTTTGACCACTATCATTTATTCTAACACGGTGCTCCTATAGAAGCAATGGAAAGTTTCCGTGTTTTATTCTGCGACAATTCACTGTTTCGGAGCGCGTGAGTCTTATTGCTGACGTCACTGGCATTACTGACGTAATTTTGTGACGTTTTGAGACGTTACACGGTGTAACGTCTCTTTTTTATTTAAAAATCGCCCTAAAAACGTAATTATCTTAGATAAAGTTAAGAATATTGGCGGGAGCATGAACGCGCTGGCAGGAAGGTTGGGAGAGTTTGAATGAAAATAATACTTTTTCAGCCTTTTTGAGTGTTAGAATCGAAACAGTTCAGCTCTAGCAATGAATTGTTGAGTAATAATACACTGTTTGTGGGTCAGTTGTACGTAGATATATCACTCGCGCTCCGCGCTCGTGATATGATCTACTTTACAACTGACCTCCAAACAGTGAATTATTACTCAACAATTCACTGCTAGAGCTGATCTATTTCTTTAACAATATTTTTCCTATTACTTTCTATGGTAGATTATATCAGTGGTCTATAATCTTTATAGATCACTGTGATGCACCGAGATTGGACATTCTAAAATACCGAAAAGGCAAGTAAATGAAATAATTTCCAAGGCAAAGACAATATGTTCATTTTAATAATTTAACGTACTGATTGTTTTTAATTACTTTCTTATCGTAGAAAAATTCTTGAAAAAATAAAATATATTATTAAGTTATTTAAGATATATTAGAATTAGACTGATACAAAAACGAACAAAAAATGCGTTAAGATTTTTTGTTTCAGCAAAGATTAAAACTATGAGTGACGTAGACCTATATGTCGCATTGCAGGCAGTTGCATAATCTTTATATCAATTCTATCTAAACCATTACCGTTTTCATTTCGTTTTCGGGGTCTGCATCTTCTAAGCCTGGGAGAACCCTTTTTAGCTCCCCTTAGCCAAGGGATCCGGGGGAGCTTATAGGATGGAAGTCTCCATAGGTTGGGCCTGTAAAATCGATTTAAGCCCCCCACAGTAATTCATTACTGACCGTTCCAAGGTTTGGTGTCAGAGTTTCTGTGATGTTTTACCTTATGTATGTTCTTATTATTTTTGGTTCGGTTTGGGTTGCTGAGTGGCCACCTTTTGGGAACAAGCTGCTCACTCGGTTGGCCATATGTTCTCTGTATCTTGATTATTTGTAATCTTAGTTGTTTCCAACTATGGTTTGAGGGCTGGATTTGGATTTTGATTGTTTCAGTTCCTGGTCTTTGCATACTTTTTACTTCCGTTGTCCGTAGTCCGTCGCCCGTCAACATTTTCCAAGTACTTCTTGACTGGAACTACAGGGCCAATTTCAATTGAATTTCATATGCAGCCTCCAGACAAAGGGGAAAAGGTTGATATATTTGGTCTAGGTCACATGACCAAGATGGCCGCCATGCTAAACAAATATGATAAAACATTAAAAATCTTCTCCAGCACCACTGGGCCTATGGCCTTGAAACTTTGTATGTAGCATCTGGAACTCTAGCACTACAAAGTTTATATAAATGCGGACCCTGGGTTGCCCTTGACCTATATATGGGAAGGTCAAATTTGGTCCCTTAGGCTTTTCAATGATAAAACCTGACAAAAGTGCTTTTTTGTTGCTATGAATTCCCTGAAAAAGAAATGCCGTCAAAGTCAACCCCTATGTAACTGTAGAGGTCAAGGTCACAAAAGGTCAAGGTCATTTCTGACATTTGCAAAAGGTCATTTGTTCCACATCTGTCAACCTTTTCAAAGGACTTCTTTTCTGAAACTACTTGGCGAAATGCAATTAAATTTCATATGCAGCCGTCAGGCAAAGGTGGGAAGAAAATTTATATATTTGGTCTACGTCACATGACCAACAAGGCCGTCATGCCCGTTTATTGTTTAAAGCTAAATAAATCTTCTCCTTCAGAATCACTATACCGATTGCCTTGAAACTTTTTATGTAGCATCTGGGACTCTAATACTACAAAGTTTATATAATGATGATCCCGGGTTGACCTTTACCTCCCTCACGACAAGTTTAATTTTATTTTCTCATCCTTTTAAGGGAAAAGCTGAAAATGCACTCTTCTGTTGCTGCTGTGCTCTGTGATATGGAAATGCAATCATCTTCAATCTCTTTGAATTCAAGAGGTCAACGTCATTTAGTGACTTTGGCTAAATGTCACTTGGTTCGAATATTTTTAATGTAGTTTCTCTCAGAAACTACCTTGCCTGGTTGCATGGCTAACCACCATTTCTCCACTGTTACCATATGTCTATGAAAGATAGGTAAATGTATACCGAAAACAAATGCTCAAAAGGTTTATATCGCATTAAAGTCTCCGGTCTCATGGGAAGCGATCAGGATCTCGTGGTCCTCTTGTTATCTCTCGTTCATCGATGTCTAAGTCTGACTTCAGAATTTATAATGGAGATTATACATTACCTGTTCGTTTTGGATCATTGGTCTGATATTGAGTCACTATGGACATAGAGTGCCGATGAAGCCAGCGTTGACTGGCGTGCTCAAGGTTGCAAAATTACATTCCTACGCATGAAGATACTCACTTCTACCGAGTCTGCTTTTATTTTTTCTCTGATGCGTTCCATAGGATCTTAATGCACAGTCTTTTTGTGACAATGCATAAACATGAAGCATCTATATGCAACTTTGCACATCTTGTGTGGAACAAAGAAATCGGTACTCACATATACATAAATGTATTTTCGATATATTTAGTTATGGATATGGTTGGTTGGTTAGTCGGCTGTCTTGGGTTTAACGGCCCTTTGAGACAGTATTTCAGTCTATATCGGGCCGTCTACCAAAGAGAAGGAGAAAAGAAAAGAGATGATAGACGAGAGAAAAATGTCCGAACATCCCCCGCCGCACCTACTGCAAGCACAGTGTGTCCTTGCCAGATTTTTATCGAAATAAGCAGGACACCCCGGCACTGGAAGTAATACCCAGCATAATCGACCGATCCGACCACCCACTTATAGTTATGGAATGACCGTTAAAACATTTTCATTCCGTTATTAGATATAAAAAAATAATACAAATTATAGATATATTTATAACTCTGAATAAATAGATAAAGCGCTTGGTGAACGTTCCGACCATTCAATGTTGTGTATGAACATAATTGCCTCTAAGGCAATGCCATTGAGATTCTAAACATTAAACGGAACCTTCACCAAACGCTGATTTGATTCTACAGAAGACTTGTGGGAGGACAGTCAATTGATTCATCTGTATTACATTTTTAGCTCACCTGAGCACAAAGTGCTCAAGGTGAGGTATTGTGATCGGTCTTTGTCCGCCGTCCGGCGTCCGTCGCGCGTCCGTCGTCAACTTTTGCTTTAAACGACTTCTCCTCCAACACTGCTGGACAGATTTTGAAATAACTTCACAGAAACGTTTCTTGGGGGACTCTCTACCAAAATTGCTCAAACGGTTCTGCTCCACTGAACAATATGGCCACCAGAGCTAAAAATAGAAAAAACTTTTAAACAACTTCTCCTCCAAAACTGCTGGACAGATTTTTTAATAATTTTACAGAAATGTTCCTTAGGAGATCGGCTACCAAAATTGCTAAAACGGTTCCGCTCCGCTGGACAATATGGCCACCAGAGCTAAAAATAGAAAAACCTTTGAACGACTTCTCCTTCGAAATTGCTTGACAGATTTTTAAATAATTTCAAAGAAATGTTTCTTTGGAGATTCTCTACCAAAATTATTCAAACGGTTCCGCTCCGCTGAAAAATATGGCCGCCAGAACTAAAAATAGAAAAAAACCTTTAAACGACTTCTCCTAAAAAACTGCAAGGCAGATTTTTAAATAATTTCACTGAAATGTTTCTTAGGAAACCCTCTACCAAAGTTGCTGAAACTGTTCCGCTCCGCTGAACAGTATGGCCACCAGAGCTAAAAATAGAAAAACTTTAAACACCATCGTCTCTGAAGCCAGTGGCTGGATTTAAAAAAATCAAAGAAATGTTTGACTCATGACCCTGAACAAAAATTGCTAAAACGGTTCCACTCCACTGAACAAAATGGCCGCCAGAGCTAAAAATATAAATAAATTTTAGAATGACACAGGGGCGGGGGGGGCACAGTTATAATCCAGTCATCATGACACTTTGTTAGAATGTTTATCTTAATATAAATCTAGACCATCTTTGAAACTGGGTCATGTGGGGTCAAAAACTAGGTCACTAGGTCACAGGTCAACTAGGTCAAATCTTAGAAAAAATTGTGCACACTCTAAGGGTACATTTATGATCAAATCTTCATGAAACTTTATCAGAATGTTTATCTTTATAAAATCTAGGCCAAGTTTGAATCTGAGTCTTGTGAGGTCAAAACTAGGTGACTAGGTAAAATCTTAGAAAAAACCTTGTGTACACTCTAGAGGGCACAGTTACGATGCAATCTACACGAATCATTGTCAGAATGTTTATTATTATGAAATCTATACCAGATTTGAAACTGGGCAAAGTCAGATCAAAAACTAGGCCACTAGGTCAGTTCTTAGAGAAACAGCGTGAACGCTTTAGAGGACACAGTATTGTTCTAATCTTCATAAAACTTTGTCAAAATGTTAATCTCCAACAAATCTGGACCAGGGGTGCAACTTGGTCATGTTGGGTCAATAAGTAGGTCACTAGGTCAAACCTTAAAAAAAAACTTGTGTACACTCTAGAGGGCACAGTTTTGATTACTTTGTCACAATGTTCATATCCAAGAAATCTAGACCTGGTTTGAAACTGGGTCTGTGGGGTCAAAAACTAGGTCATTAGGTTAAATCGTTTAAATACCTTAAGTACCCAATAAAGGGTTCATTTTCCATTTAATCTTTGTGAAACTCTGTCTGTCGGTCGTATGGATGTCTCTGAGGTTAAGTTCACAGGATCCTCAGAGGAGCGATCGAGGGCCATCATGGCCCTCTTGTTTTCTTTTCGGTAGTTAAGTGTTAACTTAGGTACAAAAATTTTCTTCCCCCTTCCGATCCCAGGCAACATCTCACTGATTCTGTTACTAAAAAAATACGGCCTGCGGTCGGATATATCCATTATAACATAGTGAAAATTGGAAAATGTTTACGTCATTCCTCAAATGCCTAATGTAACATGTTGTTTTTTTCGACTTTTCGAATTTTGAGGCAGGGGTGTCCATTTGTCGCATTTTCGCATTTTTTGCGAATTGAATCCCAAAAAATGCGAATGGTGTTTTTGTGAATTGAATGCGATTTTCCCGTAAAATCGCGAAAATTTTGCGATTTTTCCCACCTGGCCTTAGATTATTTTGCCCCGTAGTGAGCCTCTATTTATTTGTGTGAATAATTAATAACCCAGTACTGTTTATAAATACAAAGAGCGCATATATTTGGGTGATTGTGACTCGGATACCAGTACACAGTACTGAAATCACTCAACCAGAGCGTGACAACATGGTGGAAAATAATTACATGTATCATACTCCAGGCCCGTCGGAAGCAAATTCTGTTTGGTGCGGCCCATGTCGCCAAGCGAAGTCGCCAAGCTAAGCTAGGGGGCGGGGGCATGCTCCCCCGGGAAAAAATGAAAATTAGATGCTCTCTGGTGCAATCTGAAGCCATTTTTGGTTATTAAAATTGCAATGAAGCCATGGACCTCTGTACTTGATGACCTGTTAACCTCTGTGACTGTCGTAGAAGCCGTTTTGACAAATACAAGCAGAAAGAGAGCAATTTATAATCAGCCCTTTTGTAGCATTCTGAATCAGTTTTTTGTATTGCTAAAACGCGCTGGATAAACGTTTTGCTTTCTTAATGCTTTCGTTAGTCTGTGAAAAAGAGAGAAAGTTATTTGTATTTTTATGTTGCAACTATAAAAACACAAGAGCAGATCAATATATTTTGTTACGGCCTGGCAGTGGTAACAAAAAAGATGGAAGTAAACCAGCAACAAGCCTGTTTTTAAACTTAACAAAATTTATTTACATGTACATCAAAATAAAACAGTCATTAATTAATCAAGAAAATGTGTAATTAACGATACCTTATTTTAGTCTGAATGTCCCTCAGAATTTAAAAACACAAGTCCTTAAACAGTTTCTGATCCCAGAAGATAAAGTCTGTATGAGCACATGAATATTTCCAATAATCACAGATTGAAAGTCACAAAAGTAATCCAATATATTTAAATTCCAGTATAACTTATTTAACTATAGACTGGTGAAACTTTACAAAGATCATTTTAAATAAATATCTGTCCTCTATATATACTATCTAGGAACCTTCAGGAATTAACCAGAAATAGATTTTACCAAAAAGTACTCACTTCTGACATAATTTTTTTCAGAAGATTCTTAATGTTTACAACAGAAAGTTCTAATATTTTCTCAGTACTAAAAATGGCTTTTCCAGAATGTTCTAAAGTACAATGTAAACAATGTTTGGTCATTTGCATGTCACATAGGCATTTCTGACAAAAACGAGAGAGAGAGAGAGACAGAGAGAGAGAATCCAGATAAACATGCCCAAAAATGACAGTGGACCCATACGCCCAGTCCGGTTGGAAAGTTCACGTGGCATCCTGTATTTGTAAATGTCAGCTATTATAATTATACCCGAAAGATAGAACACTACTGATTAAAATTCCCAGAAATGGCCGCCCGTCTTTCCATTCCTGATACAAAAGTAAATAATAAAATTCTCAGGAACTGACATTTCAATCCCAAATCCCACCCAAGACACCACATGCGAAAAAGACATCACAAGTCATGTGGGATAAAGACAATAATTATCCATTTGCCAAACAGGATATATCCAACTAATCATTACTATCCTCATGTAAAAGTAATAACATAATTTAAGAGACGAGCTTGCGTCATGGCAGTACTCGGTTACGATTTCACTCTAGGTAGAGCAGAAAATGTCCGTTCAGTCGTAGCGTTAGTAACTGGCATTACAAGTATCAGTTTTATACCAATGCAATAGCCTCAGAGTGCATACATCTCATAGGTTTTGGTAGTCCTCGAAAACAATCAAACACACCAGACAGTGTAGGTCCCGCCCCCAGTCTGTTATATGCTGAATTGAGAGTTTCAAGTCAAGTGGCATCTTAAGAGTGTTTTTTTTTCTGAAAGTCATTGCAACAAAAGTCCTCAACAAAGTCCAGTTCATCTTGATACACTACAGGCGCTGATGCCAAAGCCTTGAGAAGCAGTTCCTGGAGATTTTCCTTCGTTTTTGTTTTATATTCATTTGTTCCTCGCCGTTTTTTGTTGTTGTTTTTTTTCGTTTTTTAGGCATGATAAGGTTTTCTGGCCAAAAATTTGGGGCGGCCATGGCCGCACCGGCCGCAGCGCTTCCGACGGCCTTGAACTCCTGTTTACTATCTGTTTCTTTAAAGAAATGCCGACAAGGGCATATATGTGATGTCTCCCGGATCATCCGAGAGTCTCCCGGAAATGAAGCCCATCTCCCACGCTCCCGGAAAGTATTCAGAATCTCCCGGATGCTGAATTTTCCTGTCATATTTTTTTCATTTTCGTCCATTTTGCGGTAACCACTTACCCGGCGGCTAGTCAAAAGGATTAACTGTCCGTGACCTAATTATCCAACAGGGTACAATATTGGTCGTGTCATTCGGAGGGGTATTCGCTGATAAGACCCAGCAAGGTGTTAATTTGGCTAGCGCATCAGTGAAGGTACCTGTTCTACCTGTAATAACAGGTAACTTTTACTGAGAGTAATTGACTTATATTGCGCCACGGCTGTAGGCATCGGTCATTGTTTCTGTAATGGATTTGCACGAATGCAAAAGATAGATGCAAGTGCCGCCAATCGACAATGATCCATATCGATTTTTTCCGTAAACATGTCAGATACGTATTGTACAGTCATCATAAATATCGATATGCAAAATTTGCGCAGGCTGATCAGATCATACTTTTATGAAATCATCACGGGTGACAGGATTTTTTTTTGTTTTATGAAAGTCGGTTTGTTCACTTTAAGAATAATTTCCCGCATTTTTCTATCCAGTTCCCGCCGATTAGGACGCATCGTATGTGAAACGAGAACCAGTGAATTTATAAATAAAGCATGGGAAATCCGCGACTGACACAGAACTACGCAATTTTACAAGTTTACTGACCCAAAAAAGGCCAAAGACTGTGGATGAAACTTTGAAGAAATCATGTGTTTTTTTATTGATTAGTTCTTGCAGAAGGAAGCAAGCTAGTGGTAAGGTTAATATTGGATAAGGTCTTAATGAGAAATGACCAATTTTCAGCAAAATTATAAGTTTAAAAGAAAAAAAAAAGAATTTTGCCTAATTTTTTCACAGCTTAAGACATGAGTGATATGATATGTGGTACAATTTAAAGAAAAATTAGAATTGGAAAACATTGTAGATTCTGATCAGAATGCTCCTAAAGGAGCAGTTTGATCTGGGTCTATGCTTTTTGTCTAGTACTGTTTGGATGAGCACATAGAATTTAAATATTATAATGATGCACTATGAGGAAACATCCAGCAGCCTGTGTTTATGTTCATGCTATACAAGATTGTTATTCTGTAAGAGTTTAATGATAAATAGATACATGTGTTTCTGGACATTTTATTATCTCTAGTGAAACACAAAAACAAACTCTTCCAATTGAGAATTCCAAAAGCTAGCCTTTTGGAATAAATAGTTTTATAACGGTGCCGCGCGCTAATATGGCTGACCTTAAATTGCGATTTTGCTAAAAGAAATTTTACTTTTGCTACAAGACAAAATAATTTGGACACCCCTGTTGAGGGCATACGAGGGACGATTGAAAAGCGTCTAAGGCACTTCTAGTGAATCTGCGCATGCGTGCTTAACACGAATGCAATCAGTTGTCATTCACTATATCTTGGTTGAAGTTTCGAAAATATTTGGCGAAAAGTTTCTTCACATTGTACAAGACTTAAATGGTTCTTGTTGTATTAAATGCAAATATGATGATTTGTCGGTGGTTTTATGAAACAAATACTTTGGCATCTGGTTGCTTTGCCGTAAACCCTTAAAATATTGCAACTCTAAAATTCAGAGACCTATATCCTACTTCCGTGTTTATTAGGAACTATGTTTACACACAAATAAATATTGACATCGTTCATGAGTTTCATCAAAAATGTTAAAAGATATCAACTCCTGTGCACGCAGAGCATGCGACTCCGACATGCATATCTACAGAAACTCTTAAAATAGACACTTCCCGAGAGTTATAATTTTGCTTTTTATTCTGAAATGGAATAAATTTATGTTTTCGTATATCATTAATTACCGGAATGCTATAGGACATATATTTGCAAAACAAACTATTGCAAAAATAGGTATCTCTGCTAAAGTTATGGTCGGTCAAAGAGTTAAACATTGCACTCATGGGTGTAACTGTAAAATGTGAAGTGTCATTCAATTGATATTTAAGCTAACTTCCTTAAATTTGTTTATTGTTGCTCTGTAGAATGGCTGTTTAAAACCAATAACTCCAATCAACTCCAAAGTTTTCAAAGCATGGTGAGGCTCAGAGCTTTTCAGTCACCCCTCGTATAAACCTGTTTTCTAGATGTTCACTCTAAAGCCGAACGATCTGAACTTATTTTCTTTTTTATTGACATTTGTTCAACATTAAACTTTAAAGTTCATTTTCATTGCATTCATAGGCTCAGAAATTCTGATAGGTCTCGCCGAGTACTAGAAGTTTGAATTTCCATTGTTCTCCCATTTTGTTTTGTTTTGCTAATTATTTCAGGTTCGAGAAGGAAGGAACTCAATTATACACACATGTACTATGAAGCTGACAGAGGCAGAATTTCTCTCGAAAACACAAGAAATGATTGACCTACTTTCTGATCCGAAATGTATGGCACAATATAAAGAATCTCAGGATGCCATTGATATTATTAGAAAGGTATTATCCTGCTTAGAAAGACTTTATGAGGTCCATATCTTTTTGTAATCCCTTTACATTAAAAAAATATATTCTATGCTGACTCGTCGTGTAACGTCGATGATTATCTGTCAACGTCTGCATCTTTACTGTCCTGTGCTTTGTCCCTTTAAAAGTGTTGCCCATAAAGGTACAATCCCATTCCAAAAACGTATCTCTTTTCCCAAAATATGTTTAAAAGATTTTACATTTTGAGGGAGACGATTACAGGAGAACTCTGTATTGCTTTTGTCCAAACAAAACATAGTTATTGTTCGCTCAACTTGGGGTAGCTTACCAATAATTATTCATGAACCACCTCTTTAGGGGAGAAGCTTTAGTCAAGAAGAGAATTGTAAGACTGGCCACCATTAGTCAGGTAACTAATGTAAACAATCGTTCAATAAATAACAGACATAGATGAAAAAATATTAGACGGTAACATTGATTTTTTTTATGTATACCATTGAAGTATCAGACTGTTACTTAACTGACGCGCCAAATTTACTGCACTAGCTGGGGTTACTTGTTCTAGTTGACATAGCGGCCTCCAGAGCAGGGAACATGTGCTGTTTTCTTCTTTAAACCATCGGCTAGAGTCGTTCTTTGGGTTGGGGGGTTGTCGTGCGGGCCGAGCGGCCGGCTAAATGTTTTGTACCACTTCAGAAACTGAGGGTGAGGTTGGGCCTGTAAAATCGATTTAAGCCCCCCAGTAATTCATTACTGACCGTTCCAAGGCGGTAGTTCTGTTGTGGTTCTTTGTTGCCTGTTTTTGGTGTCAGAGTTTCTGTGATGTTTTACCTTATGTATGTTATTATTATTTTTGGTTCGGTTTGGGTTGCTGAGTGGCCACCTTTTGGGAACAAGCTGCTCACTCGGTTGGCCATATGTTCTCTGTATCTTGATTATTTGTAATCTTAGTTGTTTCCAACTATGGTTTGAGGGCTGGATTTGGATTTTGATTGTTTCAGTTCCTGGTCTTTGCATACTTTTTACTTTTAAAATGCGGTATTAATTTCGAGTTTTCTAGTGAGTAGCTTAAACGTTATTTCTGTTGCATATGTGAAATAATTGGTGGTAAGCTACCTATACAAAGACACTAACTACCGTAAAGATCCTAAGTTTTTTAAGCAGATAGGTTTGTACAAATGGTAGAAACTGAGATAAGACTTCTCCTTAGGAAAGTTTCTGATTTGTCATTCCGTCTGCACATTTTGGTGGCATTACTTTATGGTAGAACCAAAATAACAAGGGAATAAATAGTAGGGCAAGGGGGGCCTACTTTGGGTGCAGCAGGTGCGGAATGGGGGTTGTCTGTTTATTTGGGTTTCTCAGATTTTGGGGTATTTTCAAATTTAACATTGTTTTGCAAGAAAACGAAACAGTGAAAACTTTGTATTTTTGTCTTATTCTGTAACATGCAATGTAAGTTTTTCTGAAATGATATGCATGAGCATGCCCCATCGATCAAATGTATTTTTCATGACTGTTTTCATGAAATTAAATTTTCTTGCACTTTTAGAAAAAATGTTAAAAAATAATTATTATCAATATAAGTGCATTCTTTTTTTTACCAGTTTGTTTGAAACATTCTATAGTATAGATTATATGAATCGCAGAAATGAAAGTGCATTCATATGCTAGAAATTTGAATTTAGATAGAAACTGTGTAAAAAAAAGTGTGTAGATATACAAAATTTCGATTTTTTTTTTTGAAAACTAAACGGTAAAAATATTTCCTTTCTTATCCAAATGCTTTATAGCCCTGTGGGTTATTAGGCTGGTAAAGTGATTTGAATGCCCCACCAATATTCTTATTCACTAAGTTTTTAATCTTTTTGTTTTAAATAAATGATTATCTCGAATTAATTTATCAGAGGCTTAGAACAAGGCAAACTAGAAATGTTTTTCAGAGAAAAACTGATGTCCCCCACCAGCCCATTTCCCATCCCTTCTAATGAGTAAAAAGTCTGTACAAATAAAATATCTATGCAAGTTTGGACAAAATACATCCGCTGGTTCTAAAGATATCTTACATAGAAGACTATGTCCTTCAAAAATGGATCAAGGTCACCAACTACTAAACATGTCTTAAACCTGTCACAACGATACATTCATGCAAGTCTGATGAATATCCATCCACTGGTTCAAGATATCTCATTTTTAAGAGAGAAAAATACGCATTTGTAAGATAGCTTTTGACCTTGAAAATAGGGTCAAGGTCATCAAAACACAGTACACTCTTGAGACTGTCCCATAGGTACATGTATATCTATGAAAGTAAAGTGGAAATCAAGCCAAAGGCTAGAGAGATACATCAATTTTTAAGAAATTTTCACATATCTACATCCTCCTGTGACCTTGAAAATGAGGTTAAGGTCACCAAAATTTTGTTCAGCTCTCAAACTTGTCCAAATCATGTATCCACGAAAGTTTGGCGAAATTTCATCCATTGATTCAGGAGATATTGTGGGTACAAGAAATTGCCATGTTAGTCCTCCAGTGACCTTAACAATAAGGTCAAGGTCACCAAAATCTTAACAGCTCATAAACTTGTACCAATCATGTATCCAGGAAAGTTTAGTGAAATTCCATCCATTGGTGTAGGAGATATAGTGGGTACAAGAAATTGTCATAAAAGTTCTCCAGTGACCTTGAAAATGAGGTTAAGGTCACCAAAATCTAATCAGCTCAAAAACTTGTCCCAATAATATATCCATGCAAGTTTTGTGAAATTCCATCCATTGGTTCAGGAGATGTAGTGGGTATAAGAAAGTGTCATCTAAGTCCTCCAGTGACCTTGCAAATGAGGTCAAGGTCACCAAAATCTAATCAGCTCTTACACTTGTCCCAATGATATAGCCATGCAAGTTTGGTGAAATTCCATCCATTGATTCAAGAGATATAGCGCATACAAGAAATTGGGTACAAGAAATTGTCATCTAAGTCATCCAGTGACCTTGAAAATGAGGTCAAGGTCACCAAAATCTAATCAGCTCTTACATTTGTCCCAGTGATGTATCCATGCAAGTTTGGTGAAATTCCATCCATTCCTACACAGACGCTGACGCCGACGCTATCCACACCTCTGACGTGGAAGAAAATATGAAGTTAATTATGTTTATCCTAAAGAAGAGTCTGATACAAATGTGTTGACCAAGATGAGATTGCTTATGATGGAGACTCTGATCAAGATCTGCATGCTCTGCCATTTAGTCAACATTGTTTATGTGTACACGTTGAGAGAAAATAGCTCAGTTTCATTTTATTTCCCTTCTTAGTTAAGGTTAACTTTTGAAAAAACGAAATTGCCCCTATAATGCAGATTCGTGCCTTAAAGACACCATTTTTGGAAGGCTTTTTGCTCAAAAAAGCATACAGGAAGACATAAAGGTTGCCTCCCATTGTTAAAATTGCTTAAAACATGAATGTGGACCCATGCAATTGCAAGTTACATTTGTCATAATAAATAAGTCTTCCGGTAAATGTGAGCTTCACAAAGTCACACCGGCCTGTGCACTCTGCTTAGAAAATATTTGGACCTTTAATATTTCATCAAAAGACCTGTATATCTCCTGACCAGACTGTCGGTGTGCACAGGCTGGTCTTGGCTCTTGGCGTTCACAGGTTACGTTCGGTGTTCCTTTAAACAACTCCTCCAAACGAAGCATCCGGATGTTGTTACAGTAGTGAACGAAATAACATTTTATCATGTTTCATAATGTTTGATCGCTATTGACCAGAATTAAATGTAGCGTGAACTTGACGAGTTACCTCAATTTCTCAATCTCAATTAAACGTCCGTATACTTCATAGCTTTTTCTCGAAAGCTATACTTGCATTAGCCCGCTCTACATGTATTAATGTTCATCAGAGAAATTTGTTTAATTTACTTTGAGTTATATGATCTATGACTAAGTACGATAATGCAACCATTTCATTTTATATTACTGCTATTGGACATTTCCAAGTTAATCAGAATCAGAATCGGACACTGTTACTGACATATTTTCCTGTAAATCTGGGGGGTTTCTCAAGCTGATATACTGATGCTAATTTCAGGGCCGATTGTTAGCAAAACTGTGTTTAAATTTAAAGAACCAATAGGCTTTTATGCTACCAAAGGAACTTTGGCTGGCATGTTAAAATCACACCGTCTCTCTGTCATTGTGTCTAAGCGTTACAAAGGGTGAGGTGGTATGACTCTAAAAGTGCCGAAGTTTATTTAACCAAACTTCACAGATAAGTAAACCATAATTAGAAGGTGCGTCGGGCATAAAATGTAGGTTCCCATACCCAGGGTCAAGGTCATAGGTAAAGGTCAAAGGTCTAATAATGTATCTGTAATTACTAAAAAGGATATTTAAGGTAAATAAGAGGTAACGGTTTCCCGTAGCCTTATCGCCGTAGGGGCAGTGGGTGCTATAGGCCCAGTGTATCGTGGACAAAATTAGCATATGAAAGGCGGAGTTATGCCTAACGTTACGTTTCGCTGCCTTATCATTTCCTGATTCGAAAAAGATTCTATGCTGTGTCGACCGAAAAAGATTTCTAGTCGCGAGTTGACCGAAGCAGGGATTTAAACTCACGACCCTCTGTATCATAACCGAGAGTTTATAACCACTCGACCTTGGCGCCCCTCTGTTTTAGATAAAAAAAAATCATAAATAAATCAGTTTTTAAACTTTTTTTATTTGTTAAAACAACTAAGAGTTATTGTTTGTAATGAAATCGGCCAACCGTGGATCTGCAGAGGTATTACATGTACACTAATTATATCTATCGTTAAGATCCTAAGCTTTCGGGCAATTAGGTACGTACAAACAGCGGAAACTGAGATTAGACTGCTCCCTAGGAACCCGTATGATCTGGATCTGCAAAGTTGCCATATAATTTGTGCATCTTTGTAGGCATTAATCTGCGCATCTTTGTAGGCATTTCTCTATTGTAGATTGATTGATTGATATTTATTCGGTAAAAACAACATACAACAATAATACAACAATTACATAAAAATGATTGAGATTTAAACTTTTAAAAGATATATGAATAGATTTATAAAAAACAATGCACTTTGAAAAATGAAATTTTAGAAAATAATATATATGTGTATATCTGTAAAATATGAAAATACGTATTTACTGATTTTATTAAAGTACTTTAAAATATCACAATTCTGGATTTTATATTATCACAGCTCTGTTGATAATCACAGTTAGTTCACAAGGAAATGACTAGAGTTACATACGATGATTTGATTTCAATAAAAATTTAAATTTTGGTGACTTCAAACAGATTGTAAATAACCTTCACCACACACACTCGCGGACCATGGGAAAAATCCAGTGAGTCGTCATGGACAATACTGACTTATCGATGGATCTGGCACCGGAGTGTTACCGTCAATGGGGCTTCTCCACGAGCCACTCCCATCTCTCGAGGAACAGTGCTCCCAGGGCAGATGGTGGTCCACGGATGTGAATGGTGAAAATCAAAAATAAAAAAAAATGAATTGAAATGCCAACTAGGGTGAATTTGGAGGCCAAAAACGAAGGGAAAATATGTATGAGCCCTAAATAAAATGGAGCTTGAAACTAAGTACCGAAGTAGTATATATGTTGAAGAAACCTAGGATAACCCATGAAAGCCCGAAGGCTTATTTCCAACGGGGTCCTAATTGGTTAGATTCCAGATATTGGACTGGGAATCGACACAAACTTAAGTTACTTACATGCAAATGATAGTGATCTAATAATAGCAAAATATATTAGCTTCCATAAGCTGCATTTGTGAGTTCAAGTGTCTTTTAACTGAAGTTTTGAACATATTGAAGTGTAGTTACTCTTTAAATTTACATAACTTTTTATTTCAGAAGGTAAACTATTCCAGTCCTTTATACCATTAAAGAAGGTTGAAAACGCCTGATTAGATACTCGGGGAATAACATACTTTTCAGAACTGCCTCTTGTATTATTCCCATGAGATTCTGATACCTTAAGAAAATGATCCGATAAATATGAAGGAGAAGTGCCATTGGAAATCTAAACACATGATTAAGTCTGAGTTGTTTGACTCTGTTTTTAACATTGAGAAAACCAACACTGGCCAGTTCTGAATACCCAATATGAGAACGAGGTCCCAGTTTTTTAACAAATCGAACTATTTTGTTTTGAGAAATCTGAAGTTTTTTCTTCAATGTTTTAGTCAAGCCAGCATACCAAGATGAACATGAGTAGTCTAGGTGACACTGAATCAGTGCAGAACATAAAGACTTCCTAGTTTTTTCATTCAAAGATGAACATTGCCTATAAAGGAACTTTAACCTAGAGTTAACCTTTTGAATGATACCATTTGCAATTGCCTCCCCTGATAAGAAATTGTTCAAGTTTACGCCCAAGTATTTGACTGAAGTTTGAGCTTGAATGGAATTTCCATTACAATCAATACCAAAATTCTGAACTTTTCTGAGCTTTTTTCTTGAGCCAAACAAAATACATTCCGTTTTACCAAGATGCAGGGATAACTTATTATCAACCAACCATTTACTACAAGATTCCAGTTCTGAGCTAAGTTTCCTCGAAATCACATCAGGGTTTTTGTGCGAAAAAAAAATAGCGCTATTACCAGCATATAAAAGAAGTGTTCACTCAGAACTAATGCTAATTCCCATGTCATTTACATAGCAAAGAAACAATAAAGGTCCTAAGATGCTGCCTTGGGGAACGCCACATGTATTGGGGGATGAATCCGAACTTGTGTTATTTACTTGAACAAACTGAATTCTACCTGAAAGATACGACTGAAACCAATCTACAGAACACACACCCATTTCACGAACTTTGTCACAGAGAATCAAATGATCGACAGTATCAAAATCTTTCTGAAGATCCAATAAAAGTAATAAGTATGCAAAGACCAGGAACTGAAACAATCAAAATCCAAATCCAGCCCTGAAACCATAGTTGGAAACAACTAAGATTACAAATAATCAAGATACAGAGAACATATGGCCAACCGAGTGAGCAGCTTGTTCCCAAAAGGTGGCTACTCAGCAACCCAAACCGAACCAAAAATAATAAGAACATACATAAGGTAAAACATCACAGAAACTCTGACACCAAAAACAGGCAACAGAGAACCACAACAGAACTACCGCCTTTGAATTACTGGGGGGCTTAAATCGATTTAACAGGCCCAACCTCACCCTCAGTATCTGAAGTGGTACAAAACATTTAGTTGGTTGTTCGGTTCGCATGATAACCCTCTAACTCGTCAATGAATCCATTCCAGTATACAAGCCTTAAGACGTCTGATACTTAATAAAATCTGTCAAATATGATAAACAAGTATCTGTAGAAAATCTACTCCGAAAACCTGACTGAAGTTCATACAATAAGTTGTCTTTTACCAAATAACCCTCCAGTTGGACATATACAGATTTTTCCAAAAGTTTTGAAACAACAGAAAGGACACTAACAGGCCGATAGTTACTGACATCCGATATCTTATTCTTTTTTAAAAGAGGGACAACTCTTGCATCTTTCAAAGCAACAGGAACAGTACCTGCTTGGATCGAAAGATTAACAATGTGAGTGATTGGCTTCTTTAAAACTAAAGCTGCATCCTTAACGAATCTTCTTCTTCTTCCATTTTACGCCTTAACCCCCGAAGGGGACACAGACGGTGTACGTGTACGTTTGTACACTCCGGTGTTGCAGGATGAAAGCCTACGTATAGCCATGTAGCTATAGTAGGGATCTTTAACCTGCACAGGGGATGACTCTCCCTGCACAGGGGGCCTCCAGTTAACGTCCCGATCCGAAGGACGGCACACTTGTTAGCATCATCCCTGCAAATGATGCTAGAAAAACGCGTTCGGACATAGGAAGATTTCGCCTCGGGCGGGATTCGAACCCACGACCTCTGGCTTCAGAGTCAAGTGCACTAACCACTGAGCCACCGCGCTTATCTAGCTGGGATATTATCAGAGCCAGTACCTTTAGAAGAGTTTAACTTGCACAATTCTTTGAAAATGAAATCTTCATCAACAGATGCCAAAACAAATCCATCTTCTTGTATGTTGCGACTGCGATAAAAATCCTGAAAAAATTGAGACCTAGTGTCAAATATGTTCAAAGAAGACGGTAACTTCTCGACCAAGGTAGATGCTATGCTAGTGAAAAATTTGTTGAAACAATTTGCCACCTTTTTGAGTCAAAACAAGTTTCACCATCCATATCCAAAACAATATTGCTTGATTGTTTTCCTTTAGAGTTATATCCAAGATTTTTTAACTGCTGCCAAAGCTTTTTGGGGTTATTTCGATTTTCATCATTTTTATTTGCCAAATATTCTGATTTTGAATTCCTAGTTTTTCTCTGAATATCATTCCGAAGTTTGCAATAAACCTTAAAGGCATCTGAATCCCTAGTTTTTTCTGAATTTATTTTGCCAATTATCCCTTTCCTAAATGCTCTGCAAAATATCTGAACTCATCCAAGGTTCCGTCCTCTGTTTCAATCTGATTTCTTTTATTGGTCCGACAATATCCAATACCGGGTGAAAGAAGTCTCTGAAAAGATCCCAAGCTTTAGAAACATCCGAAGAAGACAACACGTCTTGCCAATTAAGAGCCGAAAGTTGATTCACAAATAGAACCAGATTAACAGGGGAATAAATAGTAGGGCAAGGGCTGGCTGTGCTTGCAGCAGGTAGGAGTCGCAGTAGTGTAATGGATAACGCGCTGGACCAGCTGGACTACCAATCCAGGGGTTGCAAGATCGATCTCTCACTCCTCCGGTCTTTTGGATGAGACCTCAAAGCAAGGTCCCGTCTTCATATGACCTAGTTTTAGTGGGACGTTAAGCCCGAGTACAATCACTTATTCGCTTGCAACAGGTTCAGAATGGAGCTTTTCTGTTATTTTTTATTATTTTAATTTTTATTTATTTATTTTATTTATTTATTTATTTTTTTTTGTATTTTTTTTGGTCTCCTCTATCCTCGATCTTCTTTCGGGGATGGCTTGATATAGACTGGAATTCTCAAAGTGCCGTTGAATCCAAGCAGCCAGCCTAGATGCCCCAGTACCTCAATGGGTCAAGTGCTAGCCTGCTGATCTAGCGGTTCCAGGTTCGAGAACCGCTCGAGGCGGAAACCTTTCCAAACTGTAAACGGGGTTCCATTGCATACAGCCTTTCATTATCACCTTCCATCGTCCTGATATGACTGAAATACTGAAGGAGCGGCGGTAGTGTAGTGGATAACACTCTTGACTACCAATTAAGGGGTAGCAAGATCGATCCCCGCTTCTCCGATCTTTAGAATGAGCCTTTAAACCGAGATCCCATCTCCGTGTAACCTCGTTGTTGGTGGGCCGTTCAACCTGAGTTCACTCACTCGTTGACTAAATATTCAAGGGAATTAACTCCAACATTAACAGATCTGCAAACTTTAACATTTTTTCTTTGGTCTTATTCTGTAAAATACAATTTTGGTTGGTTGTTTTGGGGTAAGCGGCCATTTGAGACAGTATTTCAGTGTATATATCGGGTCGTTTCCCAAAGAGAGGGAGAAAATAGAGAGACATGATAGACGAGAGAAAAAAGTCCAAACAGCACCCACCCGCACGTACAGCAAGTACAGTAGGCCATTGCCCTACTATCATCCAAAATACAGTTACGAATTGAAAAACAACAACAACAACAATTCTACATTTAAAAAAGGAAAAACACTTATTATCAAGTCAACTGTAATTTTTTTACCTCTTTGTTTTATATAGATAGAAAGTATTTATAAATTCATGCAGAAAATGGTTACCTTTTTCGAATAAGGACATGATAAGGCAGCAAAAGACAGGGATGGCTCCGCCTTTCATATGCTAGCTGTGCCCACGTTACAGTGAGCCTCTAACTCCCACTGCCCCTACGGACATTAGCCTGGGAAACGTTTACTCTTATTTACCTTGAATAAATAGCCTTTTTAGCAATTATAGATACGTGAATTAACCTTTGCCCTTTAACTGTGACCTTGACCCTAGGCATGGGAACCTAAATTTTGTATCCAACACACCTTCTTATTTTGATTTATTTATCTGTGAAGTTTGGTTAAAGAAGTTTGACACTTTTAGAGTTATGCTACTTCACGCTTTGTAACGCACATACACAATGACAGAGAGACGGTGCGATTTTAATATGCCAGCCGAAGTTCCTTCGGTTACACTAAAACGTTCTAGTTGTTTAAATTTTAACTAAGTTCTACTATAAATTTGGCCTGAAAAATTAGCATCGGTATATTAGCTTGAGAAACCTCCAGATTTATAGGTAAATTTGTCAGTAACAGTGTCCGATTCTGATCTGATTAACTTGGAAATGTCCATTACCTGTTTAACTCATACGGATAAAATCCGTTTAAAGTACATTTGTTCAACTGTACCTAGGGAAAATATAATAAGAACTAACAGAGCATGCTTTTAATAACACTATGCTAAACAGTAATATTAACTATAAATACCAAGTCTTCAATGAGCTTAGTTAACTTTAGGTTTTAACTGTTCAGTACTTGATTAAATGATCTACATCCCTACATATGATGTCATGGTGAGAAGTAGCATTGATTTATTCTATGGCTTGAAACTCGACAAACTAGTAAGTTACCATTAGAATTACGTCTGTGCTATATTGATCTTACGCGTGTTCAAACTAAAGGATCATCCTTATGTACACGTAATACTATACAAAATGGTATTAACCATAACCAGTTACCCGAGAAAGTAATAATAAGCCAGGACCTGATATGACTGCGCTTATTTCCAGCTGTTTCTGACCATACCACATACATCTTACACTGGCGGTAGGAGTTTTCCGGTCGAGGCTGAGTTATAAATCTAAGTCTTGTAATTTGTATTGGTTAGTATTGCATTCTAGAAATAATAGTATATATCTTTTAGCTCTGCTAAGACTAGAAGTACAACTGATGTTCATATTTACTGTTATACAGATCAGATCGAGTGACTTCACAATAACATTGGATAAAGAAACTGAAGTTCTACAAGGGCTGGTCGATGAAGTTAAGAAATCAACTGAAAGTATAAAGAATGATATTGAGAGGCTTACCACTAGATTAGAAGCTTCCGAACAAAATGCTCTGGAAATAACACAGCTTAGAGCAGATATCGAAAAGGAGAAAGAGTGGACAAGCCAAGTAAATACCTTGTTTTCTTTACACTCGTCTAAGGCACCTCATTTGATGAAGTGAAAACGAGCCTGCATGTTAGAATCTGTTGTATATTATTTTCTTATTTCTTCCTAAAACAATACTTTAAGGCTGTCGTTTTGAGCCTAGTATAAGTTGGGTGAATATATCCATATGCAAATGTGTCATGGATTTAATAATTATAAGACACACCACCCGAAAATATATTAGGCGAAAAAACAAATAAGCCTGGTTCTTTTTTATCTTCTTGTTGACTGATCAGAACCTCCGCTTTTTGCTATATAATAATAAAGCCGCAACACGAGAGAAGCAACAAACCGCCCAGTCTGATCAGAGTCTTCGTTGTCCGCATGGAGGTAGCTTAGACCTTAGCTGCCCTTTAAGCACTTAGCAAAGAATCGGATCAGACTAGTGTTGCTAAACTCCAATGACTAAACAAACAAGTGATGGAAAGTTCACGACAAGCCGAGCTAACATCCCTGACGGACGTAATCCGCGAGGCATGGCAGCCCACAGACATCAGAGAAGACACGCTTGGGAGGCCTCAAAGTGGCTGTTAAGTCTTTGCTTTTCATTTTGTTGACTCTGCAGTCAGGTCTTCTTGCTGACTGAACAGTCTTGGCTTTCATTAAATTGATACCTCAGTCTGGGTTTCTTTCTGCTGTGGTAGGTGGGATCTGCGCCGTACATGGGTCAGGTCAGACTATTTAGCTACTGTAACTGTCTGTGATCGTAGAATACATGTGCATATATTTATGCCCCCAACTTCAAAGAAGTTGAGGGGGCATATTTGTTCTGGGTTGTCCGCTCGTCCGTTAGTTCGTGCATCCATTCGTCATGCATTCCGCTCGTCCGTTAGTTCGTGCATCCATACGTCATGCATACCATAACTTAGGAACCGTGATGCTAGAGTTTTGAAATTTCACGAGTGAATTTGTCATAAAAAAATAGCTGACACATGTTTTTCTCTAGTCCGAGTTGTTTCCCATATTGGAGTTATGCCGCTTGAGAAAACATCAGACTGAAACCTTGTGGGCAAGATATCTCGAAAAGTATTTTAGCTAGAGCCTTGAAACTTTGCCAGCTTATTACGATTGGTGAGAAAATGAACTGATTAACTTTTGAAATAAATTCGTGGATTTTTTATCGCGTTTTGCCCCTTTTTCAACTTAGTGCATTGTAAGCCTATGTGACTTTGTGAACAAAATATCTCAAGAACCCCTGATGATATGATCATGATTTTTGCAGGAAGATATTGCCCAAGGTGTAGATGACCTGATTAACTTTTAAAAAATAATTCATAAAATTTTGACCGAGGTAAGCCCTTTTTCAACTCAGTGCATTGAAGCCTATAGTACAAAGGTACCCTAACATATGGTCAAGTACAGTAGGAGCTAGGAACTTGAAACTTTATACCCATGATCAGTATGGAAAATAAGCGAAAAAAAATTTGTTTTGTTTTTTCGTTTTCCCGCCTGTCATGTTTTTCCAGAGTTATGCCCCTTTTTCGACTTGACTTAGCCTGTGAAACCTGGTGAACAAAATAGCTCAAGAAACCCTGATGCTTGGATCATAGATTTTTACAGGATGACACTGCCTAAGGTGTAGATGACATGATTAACTTTTGTAAAACTATCGTGAATTTTTGACTGAGTTATGCCCCTTTCTCAACTTAGTGCATTACACCGATTACTACCGATGAGAAATTCTAGTTAAGCTAGACAAAAAGAAGTAATATCCGACGAAATAAAGTAAGAAAGATAGTGTGAAGAAGCGAAGAATAGAAAACAAGAATGAGCGAACCTGCTCGACTATTATTATAAAGTGGCATACCTTCCATGAAACCAAAGGTTCTCGCTACAAAATAGCAAGTGAAGGACACTGTGTCTCGGCTCCTTGATGCTAAATATCACCATAAGATTACTTTATTAAGGTGCAGAATACTACACAGGGGTTCCGCCCCCTCGACAACTATATCAATTACTTGTATAGTCAGTTCTCTAAATGTAAAATAATTTGCCTAGCTGTTGAACAAAAATAGTAAAAACGTTACTAGAAATGTCAAGGGTAGCTCACTAACACAAACCGCAGCCAACCATCGACTCCAAGAGGAAGAGAAAAAGGACAAACACACGCGTAAAACAAACAAAAGCGCAAGAAGCACACACACCAGCTCCAACTTCCACAAGCGACTTGATCAGAATGCTAAAACAAACGCAGACAAGAGGACAAAGACCGAACACGACAAAACAAAGCGCACACTGGTATTATCAACACAGCTACATAGAAGTAAAATCAACATCGGTACTGCCGCCTTAGAACGGCCAGTAGCATAATTTACCTGGGGTTTCAAATCTTTTTATCTGTCGCCAAACTTCACCCTTGGTCCCGGTGTAATTTATGATACAAAAATAAATAAAAAGTTCGTTTGCGTAATGCTCCCTTAATCAATGAATGCACCATAGCGACGACATAAAATAAAATTGATAACTATAAAAAAAAAGAAAGAAAATTACATTTGTCTGAAACAAACTCTACTGCAAGCCAGAGTTAAAAGGAACCCTTAGTTGAACCACGATGGGCCAAGCCAGAGCAAATCATCAAGCCTCATTCCACTCGTAAACGCTTAATAAAGAGGCCGTCATTGAGCATGAGGCCTGAACCATCGACATTCAATTAAAGAGAGAAGCATAGTCAGCAACCATGTTTCGGATAATAGCTAAGCATGTAGTCTGGTCCATGATAAAGGGTTTATATTTATTTTATATCGTTTGATAAGGTATCGAAATATTCAGAAAAATAGATTTGCCCACATTTTTCTAACACTGTAAACCAAAAGTAAGGAGAAAAACTCACTATAGAATTCTGGTTCCGAAATTTCTTGTAACAGACGTTTCCTCAGGCTACTAATAACTTTTGCAGCAACCCATTGTGGCTACAATAAAACTTTGAAAGTGTTTTGCAAAGGTTATGATAAGAATGACATTCTCTAACGAGCTTGAGTGTAAGGGCTTTGTGCCGACAGCTGAAATCACTTACCCTAGAAGATGCTCTAGCAAAACGAATAAGCTGAGATATTTACACGCCAAAGGAAGTACTTTGAGAGACGTCGCCTTCGAGAAACGTGAAATTAACAACATGTATATTAAAATCAAAATCATCACGTTCATCATAGATTTTAGTAGAAACCGTATCATCAACTATTGATAAATTCAAATCCTAAAGCGGTGCTTCCGTATAGGAAGTTTTTGCTTTATTCATTTGAGGTTCAGCTGGGCATACCCGGTTGACGTTAAGTTCAAAGTAAATATTATCAATATTGAATAAATCATCAAAGTATCTAGAAATCGAATTGCATACCTCGATAATGTCAGCCTGGTGTTCCCGTGAGAGAGGGATCTTTTGAAATCTCTTTCATAACAAAACAGAAAGAAATCCGCAACAAGAAGGGCACAGTTAGTTCCTATTCGAATACCTATCGTTTTGCTGTAAATTTTACTATTTTACTTTCAGATATAATAAAAATCGTATCCAAACGATAAACACGGGCCATAATTTATAATTCAGGCATATATCAGCAGTGGAAAAGCACGGGGTTTGTTACAAGAAATATAAAGTGTTTTCCTCGATTAAACGTAATACTATGCTCAATCAAGGCTTTATGTCTGCTTTTAATACTGTGAGTGGAAACATGGTAAACATCATGGAGAAATTGAAATTAGACAATTTTGAAACCACAAAAAAGTAAATAGGAAAATTCAGTGCCAGATCCCACCCAAGACACCATGTGGGGAAAAAGATCTTATAAAATTAGATCAATTTCCCATGTGGGTGGTCACCGGGCTAGCCTTAAAATTACAAACAATGTATAAATAACAGACATAGCAACAAACAACACATAAAGCAACGAAAAAGAACCACAACAGACGGCCAAGAATGTAGAGACCACCAAGTCTTTAGATTTCCATTCCTTCAAGATGGTCTTTACCTCTTAAACTACAGGTACTTGTCTAAAAGGCTACATTTACATGCCAAATGATTTTCCAAGAAATCAAAATTAAATAGAAATCAGGAACTGACACAATTCAATCCCAGATCCCACCCGAAACACCATGTGGGAAAAGGCAACACAAAATTAGACAACATGAAAGACATCATTAGCGACAGCCAGGTGATCTTTATGCTCAGAAAATACCACCCAGTATGCAAAATAAAGAAATCTGGCGTTGCGGACAAAACTGCTAGATTGGGAAAATTTGGTATTTTTTTTAAATCGAATCATACATTCCGAAGTCTGATTTCACGGTTCAAAAATTCAAAATAAGTATCGTATGCCATTAATTTTTCTATGTAGGCGGTAACCGGGCTAGCATTAACAACACAACCAATGTACTTATAACAGATATGCCAACATATAACACGTTAGACAACCAAGAAGAACCAAACAGAAAACATAAGTGCCGCCTTTGGACGGCCAGCAATGAAATTACATGGAGGGAGGGGGTATGGGGGTACTTTAACCGGTTTGCAGTCATTTAGCTTCGTCAGTTTCGTTAAACCCCAAACATTTTGATACAAAAAAATCGATGGGAAGTTCTCGACAAGCAACTGGCATCCCTCACAAATGCATTTCGTCAGGCATGAAATATGCAGACATCAGGCAAGACAAGCCAATGTGGTCGTTTGCTTTCTATTGTATTGATTCCACAGTCTGTCTTCGTGCTGGCTGTACAGTCTTGGTTTTTCGTTAAACTGATTTAAGCTCACCATTCCTGACCAGCCATAGTAAGCTATTGTGATAGCAAAGCGCCCGGCGTTCGTCGTGCGTTGCGGGCAGTTTGTTGTCCGTCAACAGTTGAAAATTTCTTCTTTTTTTAAATATCTTCTTCTCTGAAACCAGCGGACTTATGATTTTAAAATTTTACATTGAGCGTGTCCTGGTTGCAGGGTTTCAGGCGTTAAACTGGGTCAGGTCGAGAACCTAGCATGGCCTCTGTTACAAAAGTAACAAAATAAACTTCTTTTCTAAAACCACCGGATATATTTGGCTGAATTTTGGCACGGGACATCGGTTAGACCTCAGTATTCAAAACCACAAAAACGAAAACAAATATCTGAAGCAATGTTTTGTCACAGTGGCATACTTTCTGTTTACAACTGCGATTTTGCTTAAATGCCAATGTGGAAAAACAGCTGCTTCAAACAAAAAGGGCGCCCACGGTTTTAAAATTCAAATGAAACAAAAGCAGGCTGCATGATTAAGAATTATAAAATTGGGTAGAAAAATCCCAGATGACCGTCGTTATTAAAAATAACACTAAACAACAAATTTAACTTCTTCTCCAGAACCACATAGTATATTTGGCTATAAGTTTGCAAGGAACATTAGCGGAACATTTGTATTTGAAGCTGTTGATTGACTGACCAGCCTTTGCATTTAGCTATATATTGATTTTTTAGTCTTGTGTTCATGCTGACTCACCAGTCTTTGTTTTAATCTGTATTTATTTCCCTATCTGATTGCCTTGTTGATTAGTCAGACGTAACGTCAGATGTTGCTGGTAATTAGCGTAACGTAAGAAAGGTCAGATTTTGATCACTGCAACGGCACAGCGCATTTCCTAAAACATACTCATTAAATGTACGTGAATTTAATTGTCAACTGCAACTGCTGCAGAATATACTCGAAAGATATTAATTTTCGGGACAACTTACGATTTTACCCGATTTCAATAGGAAGCCGCGGTAGCTCCGAGGTTTAAGCGTTTGCCTGCTGACCTGGCAGTCCCGGGTTCGATTCCCGCTTGAGGCGATAATCTTTTTAAACATAAACGGGGTTCCATTGCACACATCCTTTCATTATCAACCTCTCATCGTCCTAATATGACTGAAATACTGTTGAAAAGGACGTAAAATCGCAAGTCATCCATCATCCATTGATTTCAATAAAACGTAACCAACGTACAAATACAGTTGCGGACAAAACTGCTGGATTTGCTTATTCTTATTTCACATCGAATTTTTGTGCTCGGAAAATACCTCCCCCCCCCCCCCCCCCCCCCCCCAGTCTGCAAAATAAAGAAATCTGGCGTTGCGGACAAAACTGCTAGATTGGGAAAATTTGGTATTTCTTTAAATTGGATCATACATTCCGAAGTCTGATTTCACAGTTCAAAAATTCAAAATAAGTATTGTATGCCAATAATTTTTCTACTCTACTTCTGCTTCGTATTGTTCTTTAGTGGTGCTTTGATCTTCTTCGGGTGCCGCTTTTTAGTGCCAAAAGCTGAAGTTTACTTTTTTCTTAAATCGCTAAATCTTGAGTTTTCTTCAAGACGGAAAAGCTTAACTTGTTGGCGTTCCGATGTTAGTTTACATTGCTTCACTCGCATCGACGTTGAAAGTTTTGTCGGGTTTTTTTAGCTCTGGTTTTCAGTTAAAGCTTAAATAACTAATGTACATTGCGAGTGCTTAGCAACGTCTTACAGCGTAAAAACTGACGTTGTTTGGTATTTCAAGACGTTGTATTTATTTTTATGTCTCAAATATGACTTTTTTGTTTATCTTCCTAATACTCAATAAATAACTTTTTAAATAGCATAACATTCATTGCGTTTTCTCGTCCGTTAGAAATACTGTATCAGGGGAAAATTATAAGATGTCTTGAAAATGAAATGAGCCGCGACACGACAAATCCAACAATGTGGTTGTGCGCCCAGCGCAGACTCAGATCAGCCTGGGCATCCGCCCAGTCTGATCGGAGTCTTCGCTGTCCGCATGAAGGTAGCTTAGTCCCTTCGCTACCCTTTAAGCGCTTAATAAAGAGTCTGATCAGACCGGGCGAATGCCCAGGTTGATCTGAGTCTGTGCTGGGCGCACGACCACATTGTTGGTTTTCTCGTGTCGCGGCTCAAATTGTCACCAACATGTGACGTTAAGTCTCAGTCTTTGGATTTAGCTCTTTCGAATTCTCAGTCTCGTCTTCATGCTGTCTGTTCAGTCTTTTGTTCAATCTATAAGGATTTATTAGCCTGGTCTTCTTGCTTACTGGCCAGTCTTTGTTTTCATCTATATTTTTCCCCAGTCTGAGCGTCTTGCTGACTGAAAAGTCTTTGCATTCGATAGCTATATTGATTTCTCAGTCTTGTCTTCTTGCCATATGTTCATTCTTTGATGAAGTCCCTTTTGATTTAATAGTCTGGTCTTCATGCTGATTGATGTCTTCAGATGAAGTTATATTGAATTATCAGTCAGTTTACTATCTATTTCTATCGTCTTGTTGACTGATAGTTTTTGAGCTAGTTATATTAATTTCTTTGACTGGTCTGCTTGCTGACTGATCAGTCTTTTCTTTGAGCTATATTGATTTTTCGGTCAGGTTTTCTTTCTTTTTCTTGCTTACATATCAGTTTCTTGTCTCAGCTCTATTGATTTCTCAGCCTGTTTTTCTTACTGACTGATCAGTCCTTGGTTTTAGCTAAATTAATTTGTCAATGTGGTCTTCTTGTTGCCTGATCGGTTTCGGCTTTTGTCTATATTGATTGCCCAGCCGGGTCTTGTTTTTGACTGATTATTACTTGTTTTAGCTATATTGATTACTCGGTCACATTTTCGTGTTTACTCGTAGTTCTTTTCGTTTCACCGCATTGATTTCCTAGTACCGTTTACTCTCTGAGTTAACAAGGTTTATCTAACTTTATTAATTTCATAGTCTGCACCAGGTTGTTGATAACTCCTATGTCGTTAGGCAACGCGACACACCATACTCAAGCGTATTGAGAGCTTGAGAGCAGGATTTTCCTCGTGAACTCTCCTTACATCTTGTTTGGATGTATATATACTCGAAAAAATATTAAAGGGTCAAACTTTTACCCTGCGATTTCTGGAACATTTCAAACATTTGGTAAAATAAATCACCTTTTACAAGTTTTGTATACATATACATGAAGTTTGAAACTATAGCCTATATCTTGGACAAGTCAAGAAAATCAAATTTGTTTGAAGTCCATAAGGAGCAAACTCACCAAAATTCTCGATTTCACCAATTCATACTTTTTTTGGTTGTTGTTGTAAAATTGTTGTTGTAAATTTTGCTCGATAGTCATCAAATTTAATAATTTTTAAAGGTCACCAAGCTTAACCAGTTTAAAACTCAGAGCAATTTTATAAGTTATGCCCAACCAAACTGACACACTATCAATTCTCTATGGGAATTCAAACCACTTTCAGTTTAGGGATAGTTTGATTTAAAGCCTGGACTTGGTCAAGACAAAGGCTATTGGTTCAAACTTCATGTGTATAAAACTTGCAAAATGAATAACATGGACTGTAGAAATGGTTTATTTTACCAAATGTTTAAAATGTTCCAGAAATCGCAAGGGAAAAGTTTGACCCTTTAATATTTTTTTCGAGTATATATGAACGCTCAAAGACAAAATGTAGCTAAAATGATTTCAATAAATTTGTTTACCATTTAAAAAATCTACTTTGGCGAAAAACGCATAATTAATGTAAAAAAATAATGTCTCGAAATTTTGCAACTATGAGTTCGTTTTCTCATGGGAGATAATTTTGTTGACTAAGTCTAATATAATGAAAAAATAATAAAGCATTGGAGTTGTATCTCTGTTCTATATTTGCACTTCTGTCAGAATTATCTGTAAAATATGACATACTTTAACAGGTGATTAGTACCCTAAGAAATGAAATTAAAGACGATAAGGAACTTCAAGACAAACTAGAAGCAAAAGTTGGAATGTTGGATAGCTCTTTGAAAGAGATTATGGATCAGATGCAGTTAATGGAAAGTCGTCAAGTCGAGTTAGAAAGTCGCCAAAGCATGTTGGAAGGTCGTCAAGAGGAGACGGAAGGCCGTCAAGTTGAGATAGGAAATCGTCAGAACAAGATGGAAAGTCGTCAAGTTGAGATAGAAGATAGTCAGAGCAAAATGGGAAGTCGTCAAGCAGAGATAGAAGGTCGCCAGGACATGGTTGAAGGTCGTCTTGACAATCTAGAGGCTAACAATCAACAACGCAAACGACCGTTGACTCAAGTAACAGAAGAAGGTACTGTACAGGTTTACTTTATTTTACCTAAATTCAGTAGAACTTCAATGGCTCAAAACTTGATGGCTTATTTACCCTGCTTGACAAGAAATCATTCTAAAGTCCCTAGAAATCAGTTGATATAGAAACTAACCCTGGATAGCTGGAATAACATTTTACCGGAAGAAATTTCCGTGGTCCCAAGCCTGTTCGAGTCACTGAAGTTCTGTTGTATTTGAACGCCAATGCCAATATAACAGTTAATAAAACAGAGGTGTGATCAGATGCTCGCCAGAAGTAAGCATCACCTGCCTATTATAATACACCCACCAAATCTATGTATCAGTAGAAAAGGTCAGTGAAAAGGAAAGTCCGGTATTTGAAAGCTTAACTAAGCTTCGGCTGAGGCCATAACCTTCTTTACGCTATCAAGTTAATTCTTGATCAGGTCCCAGCTTTGTTGTACTAAATAGTACTACTACGTGTTTTGTAATTCAAAGTAACAAATAAGTAAAATTTAATGTTACTGATGTTTTTAATAGGGGTAGCTGTAGCTAAATGACCACCTGTCTGGAAAACAGCTGTTTATTCGGTGTACCGTGCGTGTCTGTTGTGAACTGCTGTCAATTTATGTATATACTTCTTTCGCTCTTGATTTTAATGGCAGCATGGCTGGATTAGTTCTTAATCATTCGCTGTTGTTTTTCTTAGAACATGAAATATTTTTAAACATGATATTGTCGAAGGTAAAAGAGTCATGCTGCCTTACGTTTATACGTTAAAGCACCTCACATCAGCGCTGATGCAACATCACCACAGGACGAGCATTTATAGTTTTTCTCATTCCAATGGGATACAAGAGACTAACTCTTCTTCTTTTTCCTGTCACTGTGTGCTGCAAAATTGCCTTTCGCTTACCCAGACCCAGAAGACCTTGATACGTGGTTAAGCCACCTCTATCCCTGTTCCTTGACTATGGTCAGGAGTTCGCTTTATTCTTCAATGGTTGCTTAGATCTTACTGCGAACACTCGCATAGGTGACATGGTCCTCGTATGAGATGCTAAGTAATCTTTGGTAGCATCTCATCTCATAGGCCTGCGTTCTTTTTTCTAATTCTGCTGTCAAGGTGTATGACTCATAGGCATACAAAAAATCGGATATGACAAGGGAGCGCATCAGTTTCCCCTTTATTCAAGAGATATGTTGGGATCTCTCCATATTAGCTTTAGCTTTGTCAGAGCTGCACTAGCATGTGCAGTTCTTGAGAGAACCTCCGGTTTTCAGCCTTCATCTGAGACGGTTGCACTAAGATACTTGAAGCTTATACCTGTTTTTTTCTTTTCTTTTCTTTTTTTTTAAATATGAAGACATGGTATAGTTTCTGCTCAAGCTAATGGTATGTTTCATCCAGGATTCTGGGGCTGGAGATCTGTTCTGTGATGCTTCTTTCTGCTCTAAACCCAGCCTGGTCTTCAGCGATAATCCCGTCAGCTTAGGGCTTAAGCCTTGTCAAGATAACTTTCAGCATGACTTTACTCGGATGACTGATGCGTCTGACGGCTCTGTAACACTGGCAAAGCTGTACTCTGCATTTTAGGGAGTGTAATAATCAGTGTCTGGGTCCATTGGGTCGGCGATTAGTCTGTTTTCAAGAATTTGTTACAATCATGGTCTCCCGGCCTGCTTGAACTTATTCTGCCGGTATTTTTTAATTCCGTCAGACTTTTTCATTGCAGCTACTGCAATCTCAACTTCCCCAAGAACTATCGATTGTAGATTTTCTTTTTCTGGGTGCTGAGTGCAGTCCGGAACTGTATTGTCACTATAACACATAGTTGTATAGCTCTGAACAATACTCTGGCTATCTGCTGAGAATCTCTTGTTCTTCTGTTAGACAATTCCAAAACTTGTCCTGGATAGTTGTGGAAATACATTACATTGCTTCTCTAAAGCTAGATCATGAGGTGTTGTCTTGTTGTTGTTTTTGGCTAGGAAAGTTTCAATCTTCTTGCACCATTTGAGCATCTATCCAGTCATTCGTCGCTTCTTTAGAGGCCTTCTGATTGAACCCTCTTGTTACATTTGGATTTTCTGTATTCTTTCGCTCCTTCCTCTTCATACTGTCTCTTCTTGAAACTCATCACTAAAGTAAAAAAAATCTTGCCTTTTCTTGCGACGTTTTCTTCCCAAATGACTGACACAGCCATTGAGATACTCGGGAAGGACTAATACATGGCAAGATTCATATGAAACGTAAAAGAAACACAAATAGTATTGAATTATTGAAATCATGCTAAGAAATACTTATCTCAACTTCCATACTTTGACATCAGACGGAATCAAAATGGTCTTAATGTTTGTATCTTTTGATAAGATCATCTCTGAGTTTATCGATTTCGGCACAGCCGAATATAATTTCACTTTTATTCCACATTCCACATGGTTTCATTGGTCAAAGAACGCGTTCTATGAAAGACACCATTAACCTCGATAGTCCCTATTATGTGGTTGCTTCGTAGTAAAATGATAGGCAATGATTAGAAATTAATACAATCAAATCCCACATCCCACCCTCAAAACCGATAGGGAAAGAAGCACACACACACGCACGGAAAAATTAATACAAGTTAACGAAAGACACGCATGGTAAACCGAATGAGCAGCTCTTTCCCAAACAGGTGGTCATTCAGCTACCCTAATAAAAAACAGTATTAACTTCCATTTATATCTGGTTTATTTTTAACTTCTAAACCTATTCCGAATTGATGGTCACTGCGTAAACATTGTATGGCTTTTAGTCACTAGATTTTAATATCTTATGCATTTTTTCCTTAGACAGAGGGAGCCCCCGTAGCACAGTGACTTAAGCGCTGGCCTGCTGATCTAGTGGTTTCAAGATCGATTCTCGGAGGCGGAAATCTTTTCAATTGTAAACGGGGTTCCGTAGCAGCCTTTTATAATCACCCTCTAGTTGTCCTGATATGACTGAAATACTGCTGAAAAAGACGGTAAACTGCAAGTCATTCATCCATCCTTAGGTACAGGTGCGTTGCATTAATTTTATACCGATGCATTTTTTTTTTCATAAGCCTTAGCATACCCCAATGTGCATTCTGGTTTCGGCTGAAAGTTTTTGTTGTCAAAAAGTCTCACAATTACTAAGGGAAAAAATGAGTGGGCCTGGTTAGGATTCCAAGACAGTTCGGTATATAGCACGTTGCGGAGAAGCGATTTTGCTACCTTTCAAAGCTAACTATATTGACAAGTGCTGAAACTCTTCAACGTAGTCTTTTCGCGTCGCACAGGAATATGGTAATGAAAAACCGAGATCGACATTTTAATAACAAATATTCAAACGTGTTATATTTATTGAAACCCCGGATAAAAAATCTGCAAGAAAATGTTTACCATTAAAAGGAGCCAGACGGGACCTTCTTTAGAATAAATAAGTAAAGGTCCTGTTGTCATAACAGTTATGCTTGCTGTAGATATTTGATTGATAGAATGCCTGTTTTATCCTATTTGTGAACTATGGAAATAAACTTTTTACGGCATTTTGACACTGACAACTGGAAAACAGGACAGAAGAGCGGGATGGACACACTATATGTATGTAAGTGTTACATACGTCTTATTACATCAATATTTGTTGTATTAAGGCTTTCAAACTGGGATGCTGGCTCTCATTTTTTCTACAATTTACACTGTTTTCTTCCTGTTAATATTTTAGCAATTCATGAAATGAGATTTTAAAAATTTAGCAGCCTAGCACAGAAACATATGGATTGTGTAGTTTTCCCATTGTTTACCCAAACATTGTACCTTCTAGAAAACATTGTTCACATCTTTTCGCAGTGACCAAAACGGATGAATAAAATCTCCTGTTCTGTATGTGTTAAATGGTAAGGCCGGAGTTGAAAAACGCTAACAAATCGAAATTTAAACTTAAACTTTAGGCAAAAGTAAATTACCCCACCCCTCTCTTCTGTCATCCTTCAAATTGGCAGTGCCTAACAGCAAGCGAAATGGCATTAAAAGTATTTTTAGCAAAAAAGCTCACAGATAGGAACGTAGAGGTATTCAATTTAATAATTGTCTAAACCAAGCTTTACTGTTTCTAGCACAGGACCTACACTATTTTTTTTCAAAAGACGGCCCCGTGTTGCTCTTATTAAAGATAATTTTTTCCCGCAGAAAAGAAATTTATCCGGGGCTTTCAATAAATATAACAGATTTGAATATCTGTTGTTGAAATGTCGATCTCTGTTTTTCATTAGCATATTCCTGTACACCGCGAAAAAGATTTAAACTGCATGGAAGAGTTTACGCACTTATAAATATAGCTACGGTAAATCTCACAGTTTGCAAAATCGCTTCTTCGGAATATTCTTTATCATATGACGTCGCATCTAAGAGTGTAATAAAGCCATGCATCAAAAACGATAATCCACTAGTGGATTAAATATGCAAATTACATCGTAACGTTATGTGTTGCCGTCCATAGAAACGTCGCGTTTTCTACTGGCGAAATCGTGACGTTCGTGCAAAATTTGCTAATAAAATGCGTGCGATTTCAGTGTCATATGATAAATGGAATCTTGCATTCGTGCTCATGTATTATTGAATTTATTAAACTCATTGGGGAAAACGATAAGATGCTCGGCACAGCCTCGCATCTTATCCTTTTCCCCAACTCGTTTAATAAATCCAATAATACATGAGCACTCATGTAAGATCCTCTATATACGGTCAGCTCTTCTGTAAGTCTGACCAAAGTGTGTTGATTTATTCCCTTGGTAAGTGTGAGAATTTTTGACAAAGAAGACTTCCAGCTGATGTTAGAATGCAAGTGGGGGTATGTTTAGACCTGTGAAAAATTTGGATAGGTATAAAATTAATGCAATGCACCTGTAGACATTGCGGGTGTATATTAATAGGCAACTGATGCTTACTACCCGCGAGCACCTGATCAAACCTCTGTTTTAGGGTCATTGTCTGTGTATGGTACGTATTTTATGATATTGTGATGCTTACTACTCGCGAGCACCTTGTCAGACCTCTGTATTGGGGTTACTGTCTGTGTATGTAATTTTATGATTTTGTGATGCTCACTACTCGCGAGCACCTTATCAGACCTCTGTATTGAGGTTACTGTCTGTGTAATTATTTTATGATTTTGTGATGTTAAATGCTCGCGAGCACCTGATCAGACCTCTGTATTGGGGTTACCGTCTGTGTATCTAATTTTATGATTTTGTGATGCTAACTGCTCCCGAGCACCTTATCAGCCCTCTGGTTTCGGGTTACTGTCTGTGTAGCTAATTTTATGACTTTGTGATGCTTACTGCTCGCGAGCACCTGATCACACCTCCGTTTTGGGGTTACTGTCTGTGTATGTAATTTTGTGAATATGTCAATGTCTCTATGCTTTACGAGTACAGACGTATAATGTTTTTACTTTTGCCTTTTCTACTTCTATGGAAATATTTCGGGAACTATATCCTAGAAAGAAGGAGTGAGTGTACTTACAGCTATACAGATATCTGGACACCATTCTTCAACTTTATTTGCTCTTCATCAGGGATTTAATTTTTACTACAGTATCAGTATGCTATAATGCAGTTTTCCCTTAATTACGTTGCAATTAAAATATTGAGGAAACTATATCCTTGAAAAAAAAAGGAGTGAGTGTACTGGTATGACTGACTTTAGAGCTATAGAGATATCTGAACACCGCACTGATTCTCGCTCTTACCTTGCATGGCATTACCCCTTCATCAGGAGTTGCTCTTCTTGTCATTGTCGCCAACAGTTGGCACTTTCCGTACAATACGTACCGACAACGAGCTATCGTTTATCTCTCGCGATAATGCCCTTTTTATCACTTGTTTTTCTTTCTCGCGAGAAGTTAATGATATCTCGCAATGACCAATCGTATTTCGCGTGGTGGCTTATGGGTTTTATCAAATATCGTATAAAATTCATAATTCATAATTCACACGTGACAGCTTACAGGATCCATTCATGATTTATGCATGTAAAGTGTAACAATGTAAATGCATTTTATATGGTCTCTTTGCTTTAAACAGTATTTTATTCGTATATTTCATACATAGCACAACATATACAAATACTACAAATACGGTGAATATACAAAAGGGATTCAGAAGCAAGTCGACTGACTTATTTGAATCTGATTGCAATACATACAAATTTAACACAAGTGTGATAGTCGAATAAATACCAATACAGTTTTATCTAATTAACGGTATTTTTAAATAACTTAAAAATGTTCCGTTAGGTAGTAATACTAGAAAGTTAAAGTTAACAGAAAGGAAGAAAGGGGAAAACAGAAGAAAACCGTTATTACAGTGTAACGTGCTACGTTTTGTAATACTACTTTAGGGGAGTATAACAGTGACCAAACTGAGAACTGTGGCTCCACGGGGAATGGATCGACACTCTGTGGTCTCTTTGATAGCATCTGAAACATACAAATGTAGATTACCTGCTAATGCCTCTATCTTTTCAGCGGAGATCAAAGCTATTGATTTAGCCTTCGATCATATTGAACAGTCTAGGAATACAGATTTTTTCATTTTTTCTGATTCCCTCTCTGTTCTGCAATCCCTAAATAATCGCCATATTGAAAACCCTCTTCTGTTGGATATCCTCTTGAAACATAATGACTTAGCTGAGATAAACAACATTGTATTTTGTTGGCTTCCCAGTCACGTTGAGATTAAAATTCCTTACTCTGATACCAAACCTTGCATAAATAGTTATCTTCATGATATGTGGCAGATATCATGGAATGCTGCTGTCTTTAACAAACTACATCCTATCAAGCCTTCACTTGGTGAATGGCAACCATCTTATAGAATTGATCGTAAGGAAGAAGTAACTCTGGCTCGACTCAGAATCGGCCATACTTTTATTACTCATTCGTTCCTGTTGAAAGGTGAGGATCCGCCTTTGTGTATTCCTTGCCAGGAACCTTTTAGTGTTAAACACTTTCTTTTAGATTGCACGGATTTTCGTATTACGCGCGCTAGGTTCTTCCGTGTCAACAGTATGAAACAACTGTTTGACACGGTTGAACAAACGAAAATCTTCTCTTTTCTGAAAGAGATTGGCATATATAGTAAAATATAGTTTAAGTAAGTCGAGGTATTTTTACAACAGTTGATTTAAATTTGTGTTTACTCATCTCGCTGGTCGAGAGTTCGTTTTATGTTATCAGTCTTAAAATAGCCGTTGATCGGCGCGTTTTACCACATACCCGACTTGATTTATTTTTATACTGTGCATTCATTTCTGACCTTATGCATAAAACACCTTTTCCTTTTTATAGCGTTTTCGGCGCTAAATAGCCCGTTTGGTGCTGATGTGCCGTAAAACCCATATCACTCACTCACTCACTCCAAGTCAGGACAAAAAAACTCAGTTTATATTTAGAACAGCATGTGTTGATTTGGTGAATTTTCAGTGAAGTGTTTCAGGATTTTTTTTTAAACAACAACAACAAAAACACTTATTTACTGGTTCCTTACAGTTAAGATGATATATTTTTCTTGACATACGATATTAGAGGACAATATTTGTTTTCCATCCTTCACATCTTGATAGTAGTTCCTCCAATCATCCTAATATACGGACGTTACAGAAAATGCATAGTATTGATGACAATGTAGTCTTAACTATCAGTATGTTATAATGATATTTCCTTTATGGCGTCCAAAACAATTCCACGAAGGCATGGCATCACGAACGCCATAATAATTATTATCATGAATGCATTGGCGCCATTATCCATTGCTATAAAACGGTACCATATGCATGTAGCAGACTTTAACATAGGAATCTCATGGTTCATGAAGTATATAATGAACCCATTGTATGGTGGCCCGTTTTGGTTCATTTCCATTTAATACAGACATCTGCATTTAAAACGCATGCATCTAAATTTAAATGCAGATATCTCTATTTCAAATACAGATATCTGTATTTAAAATGCAGATATCTCTATTTGGCAATTGAATAGAGATATATAAATTTTAATTAGAGATATCTGCATTTAAATTACTGATATCTGCATTTTAAATGCAGATGTCTCTATTTAAATCAGAGATACCAGAATTTATTCAGAAGCTCAGAATATGTATTTGAAATGGAAATATCTGTAATTGAAATAGAGCTATTTATATTTGAAATACACATGTCTATAATTTTAATTTAGATAAAGATATCTGCGATTCAAATGAGGATATCTTTAGTTTTAATGCAGATATGTTTATTTCAAATAGAGATATCTGTTATAATAGTAAATACCGATCTTATTTAAATAAAGATATCTTTTTTTGACATGCACATATCTGTTTATAACCCTGATTGTTTTCAACTTTTATTTTTCAACAAATAATCAATGCTGCCTTGCTACAGGTTTTTTTATATGCTTGATGTTGCATGGTCGGTACAGATTCGATCTACAGTCGAACGAACCTCCGACTGAGCTATCGGTCCCGGTCGGTTGATTGTATAAGTGTTAAACGTCCTAGAAAAACAGATATGATCCTTCCCGTCATGGCAAGACGACCAGTGAACTTAACCACTCTTTTTCTAGGCATGCTTAAACCTTTTTAAGCTGATAACCAGTACTAAGTCCGTCCTTCCACCAGGCACTGACACCTGCCCTACTCGAGTCAGATGATGGGTATGCTCTGTCGCCCGTCGGCGTCCGTTGTCCGTCCGTCCACACTTTCATACGACTTCTCCTCTGAAAAAGCTAGGCCAACTGTAACCAAATTTATTATGTAGCCTCAAGGGGTCGTTGATCAAATTGTCTTGATCACATGATCAACATGTTCGCCACGTTCATATAAGGGCATAACCTTTAAATTTAAAATCTTCTTCTCCAAAACCAATATGTCGATGACCATGAAACTTGGTATATAGCATCAGGTACACAAGTTCTACTTAGATTCTTTGAATGATGACCTTGAGTTGACCATGACCTTTTTACGGCAAAGTCAAAATTGTTTTCTGTGCTATTTTATGCGAAATTGCTAGAACTTGAGATTTCATACAGATTATAGGCTAAAATTATGTCCCCCCACCATCGGGGGCGGGGGGCAAACTTTTTTGGTGTGGATCCCGTCGGCGTCTGCGTCAGTGCCAGTGTCGGCGTCGGCGTCGGCGTCGGCGTCGGCCTCAGCGTCAACGTCGGTGTAGCTTCTTGTGTGCCTTCTATCTCCTGAAGGGATGCATGGATTTTGACCAAACTGGCACAGATACATTACTGGGAGGGGGAAAATGACTAGATTTGGTGACCTTGACCATATTTTCAAGGTCACAGGAGGTCAAATAAGGATGAAAAATAGCTTGTCTGCACCATATCTCCTGAAGGAATTGATTATTTTTTACTAAACTGGCACAGATATATTACTGGGAGATGGCAAAGGACTGAATAGAGTTTGGTGACCTTGACCCTATTTTCAAGGTCACAGGAGGTCAAAGAGTGTTGAAAAATGCCTTGTCTGCACCATATCTCCTAAAGAAATTGATGGATTTTTACCAAACTGGCACAGATATATTACTGGAAGATGCTAAAGAACTAATTAGATTTTGGTGACATTGACTTTATTTTCAAGGTCACAGGGGGCCAAAGAGTGTTGAAAAAATGCCTTGTTTGCACAATATCTCCTGAAGGAATGAATGGACATTTACCAAACTGGCACATCTATATTATTTCGTAACTGCAAAGACCTGATTAGATTTTGGTGACATTGACCCTATATTCAAGGTCACAGGAGGACAAAGAGCGTTGAAAAATGTCTTGTCTGCACCATATCTCCTGAATGGACAAATGGGTTTGAACCAAACTTGCACAGATTTATCACTGTTAGATGGCAAAAAGTGATTAGATTTTGGTGACCTTGACCTCATTTTCAAGGTCACAGGTGGTCAAAGAGTGTGTCTGTACCATATCTCCTGAATGGATGGATGAATTTGAACCAAACTGTTACAGATACATTACTGGGAGATGGAAAGAAGTGATCAAATTTTGGTGGCCTTGACTCTATTTCAAGGACACAGGAGGTCTTTACTTGACAGCATTTAGGGAAAATGATACTGCTAGGAGAGCGCAGGTGGGGGATATCTGTTTTTGTCATAAACTTTTCTAGTTAGTTTATACAGGCATCATAATGAGTATTTGAAGATTTGTGAGTAAAACAGGTCAAGGTCAGTCTTTGCCCTTTGACTCAGATTTCTCATAGTTTGACAATTTCAAACATCTCAAAAGTCACTGAGCCATTTATGACCAAATTTTATACAGAGTCTCCAGGGTCGAAGGGAACGACAGCTTATTCACATGACCAACATGGCCGCAATGGCTATATTTAATAAAAAAAAATACATTCTAAATCTTCTTCTCAAGACCCAGATGACCAATGGCCTTTAAACTTGGAATTTACAATGTCGTACTCGAGTACTATCGAGATTGTTCAAATGACCTCGGGTCGATCTACGGCAAGGTCAATTATGGGAATTGCTAGAAAATAAGATTGCATACTAATTGTTTAAGATTTTGGGCTTAAATTGGTATAAACAGTCATCTCAATGAGTACATGAAGATTTTTGTTAACAACATATCAAGGTCAGTCGTTGGCTTTAACCCAGGACTCTCATATTTTGACATTTTCAAATATCTCCTCAAAAGCCACCGGGCCCATCGTATCCGAATTTCATACAGAGCCTCCAGGGGCTGGGGGAATGAAAATTTATTCAAACGGTCCCGATCACATGACCAGCATGGCTGCCGTGTTCAACCGAACAACCAACTAAATGTTTTGTACCACTTCAGAAACTGAGGGTGAGGTTGGGCCTGTAAAATCGATTTAAGCCCCCCAGTAATTCATTACTGACCGTTCTAAGGCGGTAGTTCTGTTGTGGTTCTTTGTTGCCTGTTTTTGGTGTCAGAGTTTCTGTGATGTTTTACCTTATGTATGTTATTATTATTTTTGGTTCGGTTTGGGTTGCTGAGTGGCCACCTTTTGGGAACAAGCTGCTCACTCGGTTGGCCATATGTTCTCTGTATCTTGATTATTTGTAATCTTAGTTGTTTCCAACTATGGTTTGAGGGCTGGATTTGGATTTTGATTGTTTCAGTTCCTGGTCTTTGCATACTTTTTACTCATATAACCTAAAAACCTTTAAATCATTGGACCAATGGTCCTGTAACTCACCTGATCCTTCACTGTCAATAGACACAATTTGTCCTTTCCCTTATTTAGTATATGTTTTAAACCAATGGGTTAAGAGGAGAGCATATTTTATCCACTGCATATAAATCCACAGTTTAAGGTAGTCGAATACTGAATAGAAATGTTGGCGGGGCATTCAAACTTTTATACCAGCTAAATAACTCAAAGAGCTATAAAACATTCGGATAAGAAAAAAAAACCCGTTTTGTTTTCCTAAAAAAACAAACAATATTTTGTATTTCTACATACTTTTTTACCAACTCTCCATATAAATTCATATCTCTAACCCATGAATGCTCTTTCATTTCTGCAAATCATATAATCTATAATATAGGATCTGAAACAAACTGTTAAGAATTAAATTGATATTGATAATAAGTATATTTTTGCATTTTTTAAAAAATGGAAGAAAATTAAATTTCATGCAAACGTCGTGAAATATATATTTTACCTATGGGGCAAGGCAAGCTTATGCTATTATTTTAGTAAAACTTACATTGTACGTTACAGAATAAAACAAAAAAATCATTTCACCGTTTCGTTTCCTAGAAAAACAATGTTTAAGTTCAAATTTATCCCCAAAACAGACTGCCCAAATTCTGCACCTGCTGCAAGCACAGCCGGTCCTTGCATTGTTATTTATTTTCCTGTTATCCCGGTTCTACCCTAGAGTTAAGAAATTACTGTATGCTTTTTTCTGATTTCGTCACCATATTTTGTCAGTGTCACTGACGAGGCTTTATCAGCAGAAACTACGTAGTCTGGCCCATGTTCCTACTGCTCTATGTAGTCTCTGCTCTTGAAGAAAGAGCTTTAAGATTCATTTATGCCTACAAAAATGCGCAGCTGGAATGGAAAGTGTAAAGACCTTGATCATTCTGGTTCCTAAGGAACAGTCTGATCTCGGTTTCCATTGTTTTTACAGACCTATTTATGAAAACGTAGGATCTTTACGGCAGACACTGTTGGCGTGTGTTATATCTGTATATACTCTACAGTTGAACGATTTTACCATGAACAATAACTCTCTTTTGTTTTAACAAATAACAAAAACAGAGCTATTCCGTATACAGCTACCTTAAGCTATTTCCGATATAATAGCATAACATTCCAAAGTTAATCTTGCCAGAAATTAGCTCAAGGTCAACACAAGGTCATCATTTGTAGAAACTTTAAAAAGCCCGGTCGCCAAGGCTTCATAACACGGGCCATGAGGTCATTGATCTTTCAGTTTTGGAGAAAAAAGAGTTTTTTTTTTTACCATAGATGGGCATGATGGCCGTCTTCAGTCATTGAGCCTTTGGTTCTGGAGGAGAACAGTTTTGAAGGGTTTTTATTATATATAGGCGTGGCCGCCATTTTGTCATGTGACCAAGATCATCTGAACGAACTTTTGTTCCTTTGAAGCCGTGAAACTTCATATGAATTATCACTTAAATCGGCCCAGTGGCTACAGAAGAAAAAGATGTTTAAAGGTGTTGTCCGGCGACAAAATCCCAGTGACCTTGTACAAAGGTCAAAAAAGACCTTGGCCTTTAGCAACATACTATCTTCATTTGCTTATTTAGCTTATCAGATATACCAAAACTATACCTTAGACTTAAATAGTTTCTGAGAAATCTGCTGTTTAAATATTTTCCCATAGAAAAGCATAACTCACCAAAATTGACCTTGCCATAAATTAGGCGAAGTTCAACGCACGGTCATGCTTTGCACAAACTATGATGAGCCCCAGTCCCCGTTGGTACATAAAAAACTACAAGGTAATAGGGCCTTTGGTTCTAGAGAAGCAATTTTTTGAAGGGATTTTCACCATATATGGACATGGTGGTCATTTGATCCAGACCATGCGAACATATTTTCGTAACCCTATCCAACTGAGGCTACGTATAAAATTTGGCTTAGATTGGCCCAGCGGTTTTGGAGAAGGAGATCTTTGAATATGGTGACTGACGGACGACGGATGCCTGGCTATACTTAAAGCTCAAATGTGAGCCCTCAGCTAAGGTGATCGTATAAGCCAACTTACCAATGCCCTTGAAACTTGGTATCTAGCATTGAGTACACACGTTCTACAAAGATTTTTCAAATGATGACCTTGGTTTGACGATGGCCTTACAATGTTGAATAAGAGACGGTGCTAGAACATAAGATTTCATGGAAAACATTGAAGATTTTGGCCAAAAAATTGGTATATACAGTCAGCCTAATGGGTACATGAAGATTTATGAGTACAAGAGGTCAAGGTCATTCTTTAACCTTTGGCCCAGGACTCTCATATTTTGACAATTTCAAACATCTCCTCTAAGGCCACTGGGCCAATTGTAACCTTTGACCCAGGACTCTTATATTTTGACGATTTCAAACATATCATCAAAAGCCCTGGGCAAACTGTTACAAAGTAAGGAAGAAAATTCTCAGGAACTGACACAATTCAGTCCCAGATCCAGCCTAAAAACCTTCAGACGCTGAGGGAATGAAAAAATATTCAAATGGTCCCGGTATGTCACATGACCAACATGGCCAGCGTGCCCATATATGAAAAAAAACCATAGAAAATCTTGTTCTCCGGAGCCAACTGACTGATCGCCTTGAAACTTGGTGGCACGTAGCTGTGCTACCAAGATTTTTCAACAAGAGCTCCGCTGAGTTAGGCAATACGCCCATTGAGGCTTAAAGTTGGAAAGGAAACAAGAGGTGAGAGAACTTTGTCAGAAGCTCAAATCTTAAATAATGAGGCAGATACTACAAAACAAACAAAGCTTAAGCCCCTGTCACACTGTCACGATATCTCTGGCGACGAGCGGCGATACACGGCGAGATTGAACTCGCAGTAAATCGGCTCGGATGACCACGAGTTACAAAATGATTTTCTGTTAAAACATTTGTACGAGTAGAGCACGAGATCTCTTCGATATTTCTATTCAAAACGTACGAAACTAGTACGAGTTTGCACGAGTATCTTGGACATTCCTACGATAATGCTTCGATACTTGTTCGATATCATTACGGGTTTGTACGAGTTAATACCAGTTTTGTACGACAAGGTACGAGTTCGTACGATATGTAAGGATTTATTGCGATATTAGTGCGATCTTTGTTCGACGTAGTACGTTATCATCCGATCCTTGTTCGATTTTGTGCGACATAATGCGATTTCCAGTAATATCCAAATCACGACTGCCGCTGCTAGCCTCAGCAGCAGCTGCTGCAGCCTCAGCAGCAGCTGCTGCTGAAGCCATAGCTGCTGTTGACGTTTTCCCCCAGTAAGTTTGGTTTTAGCCCACTTTCGAGGAACGATCGGCTCGATATAAGTAAGTATTCTTGTAAGGGCTGTAAAGCACAAAATAATAATGACAAATTATTATAATAATAATAATAATAATAACGTTTGTGTTTGTCCAGGCGCAAAAATGAATCACTGTAGTTGCAGTTATACAGTAATAAGATTTATCTTTCGCAGGCTTCTCGCTTTATGCCTATATATAGTTTACAGACATGTAAACTTATTTCTTTGGCGAGAATTAAATCATGTACTAGAATAGAATAGCTATAAAAAATAAATAAAAAATAAATAATCTATTTCCTTGGCAAAAATTAAAACCATGTGAGAGACTGAATTGGAATAGTTTGCTTTCCTTACATACCAACAAAATATAATAAGCTTCTAAATCATAAATAAAAAAATAGAATGTGGACGGACACACTGCGCCAAGTGTGTGCAACTATGCTTACGTACCGTTGAGCCACTTGGGTAACGTCGATACGAGAACTGAACAGTACAGAACAGAACGTACATAAGAGAATAGAACTGAACTGAACAGTACATAAATTTGGACGGACACTCGACGCCAGGTGCACAGGGTATAATCGATTCCGCTAATTTTCGCTTCCTGCAGAGACTGTACATCTTATTTGGCTTCCGCCACTCTTGCTTCCTGCAGGGACTACTGTCCTCGAAAATTGGCTTCCTGCCGAGACTGTCCGTGTGACTGCTTCCTGCCGAGAGCCTCGGCAGGAAGCAGAAGCACACGGACAGTCTCTGCAGGGCGCAAGAGATCGCGGACAGTCTTGGCGGAAGCCAAATATGATTAACAGTCTCTGCAGGAAGCGAAAATTAGCGGAATCGATTATACCCTGTGAGGTGTGTGCAACTATAGTTACGTACCGCTGACCACTTGGGGAACGACGTTACGAGAACTGAACATAACAAAACAATGTACATAAATCTTGGACGGACACTCGGCGCCAGGGGTGCGTACCGCTGAGCCACTTGGCGAACGTCGTTAGGAGAACTGAAACAGAACAGTACATAAAATCGAATGTCGTAACGAGAATTGAAATACACATACAATAAAATCCAACAGATGGAAACCGCTGAGCCTCTTGGGGAACATCGTTTCGAGAAATGAACAAAATTCAGTAGTGCGAATGCAGGTAGGGGTGGGGAAGGAGACATTTTCAGCACTCTTTTATTTGGTTGGTACATGTAAAAAATGCTGAAAAATAAAGTTTATTATATATCTCAGCCCTGTCTCGTAGATCACACCAGGAACAAAGTTTCACTGAACGTGAAGCAATAACATTTCTGGGGGGGTTTGTCTCTTTCATCGAAAATTTGTGTTTCAACATTACTTCTGGAGAAGCAAGAAATTTTGCTGGTCAAATAAAAGAATTGGCTTGTCCAGTGCGCAGTGAGCAAGTAGAAAATTGTTACATTTGTCAGGCCTTGGTCAGCCCATTTATTGATATCACGAATTCAAAGAATGGATATCATAAATTCGAATTATGGATATCAAATGTCCGATTTTATGGATATCACCAATTCGAGTTATGATATCACTAATTCGGTTTATGGATAGCCATAATTAGAGTTATTGATAGCTATGGGCAGTGTTATGGAAAACATTTATGTAATTCGAAGTAGGGATATCCATATTTTGAATAAGTAATATCAACAAATTGGACTGAATAATTGATATCCATAATTTAAATTATGAATATCCATAAATAACCGCAAAGCAGACGTTATCTAAACTTATTATTTGCAACGAAGAACATCTGATATACATAGTTCTAATTAGTGTTATACATAAAATGCCCAAATATTGATATCCATAATTCGAATGATGGATTTCACTTATTCTGGATATCTAATAATCTTAATGATTAATGGATATCACTAATTCGATTTATTGATATCAACTTTTCAATTTATTGATGTCCATTAGTGATAAGTGGTATCCGATATCCATAATTCGATTTAGGGCTATCCATAAATCGAATAATGGATATCCATAAATCGAACTTGTGATATCCATAATACAAATTATATCCATTAATAATTATGATTTCGTATATCCCCAGTTCGAATTATGGATATCGATAGTTTGAATTATAGATATTCATAAAAATATTGATATTCATAATTCGAATTATGACTATAATACGTGTACAGTTTTTTAGAGTCCGCATATTATTTAATGTTATTAACTATTATAAATGAAATTAACTCAGAGTGAAACAGGACCATTAGCATCTTAAACAGCGTTGAATTTCGAAGTTAAAGTACTTATTACAGACAATGTATCATAACAAAACATGATAGTAAGTTGTCTTACAACACTGTAATACCGTTACATCGCTAATGATCACTCCTTTTTTCTCAGCTTGCAAGTAAATTAAGGTAGGTCAAAACTACCTCTGGCCTCAGTTGCAGCTGTACAGAAAGAAACAACTGCTGCTGCCTCTGCGGCAGCACCAGGTCCGCAACTTCAACAGAAGTAAATGGCTCAGTCTTTGTCATCTTTTGTAATGCAAGTAAAATGAGTAAGTGGTAAAACTGATTCCCACAGAAGGCAGTATAATTAGCTATTCAACATGACATTTATTTTTCTCATCGTTTTTCAATTTTCCTTCAGATCTTTGCCACACTTTTCTCTTTTTCCGTCTCTTCTTATTTGCCTTTTTATTGCACATTTATCCCATGTTTTTAGTTTGGCCCTACTTGTTTGGTTAGATGTTTGATAAAAAGACAAGGTCGCAGTCAATTTTCAGAAGTTAATTTTTCAAGTTTATTTATCTTATTATTATTATTATTATTATTATTATTATTATCGCTTTATAGAGCTTCTAGTGCCATCCCAATGTATGTGTTTGAGGACTGATACTAAGAGCATGCAAGGCTATGGTAGTGGTATAAACAGAAAAATAAAAAAATAATAGAATCCTTGATTATGCAAGGTGGTGAGGGTCGTTCAGAAAGCCATTGTCAGCATTAACGAAAAAAATATATAAAAACGTTACGGGTTGAAAAGGATTTGTGATGCTACAGTTGGTGGTGAGAGAGACCTTTCTTGACACTCTCTTTTGCAAGACTTGCCATCTTTTGATATTTTGTGCTGGGGCCTAATATTTGTTATTTCTAGTTGTTTGTTTAAAAACTATTTTATTCAGGAATAAGTTTACAACATAATAGACATACAACAAATAGATCAGGATTTGAAAGTAAGCTTGAAGCTTATATATACATGTATCATCTCCTGAAATATTTCTAGTTGTTGATAGAGTGTGTTGCAGCTTTTTTTTTTTCTTAGTTGCTGTTACACTGCTGCTTTTGGTCGTGGTATGATAATGACAACTGCTACTGATGTTTTCATTTTTTTAAGGTTGATATATGCTGCCTGTGGTAATGGTGTTATTAAAAGTGTCAGCTACTGTTTATAGTAAGGATGTAGGCTGATATTACTGTTTGTACTGTGTGTAGCATTTGCAGACACTGCTGTCGGTGGTTTGACAATGGTAACATCTGCTGCTCCGCATGGTTTCATAAGCAGCTGCTGATGTTAGTATCAGAAAACACATCATCTGTCAATATTGGAGAACAGAGGGACATCAGCTGCTGCCATTAATTTGAGAATACCTCTTTTGATGAAAGCATCAGCTGCTGATGATGGTTTGGCAGCTGCTGATTGTGATGTCAAAAACAGCTGTTATATTAATATCAGTGACACCACCATCTGCCGATATCGGATAACAAAGGGATATCAGCTGTGCCACTAGTATTGAGAATAGCTTTTGCTGCTAACGCCGTTGATGGAAGCATTAGCTGCTGACGGTGATGTCAGTTACTGATGATGATGTCATAAGCAGCTGTTGATTGAAGTGTTAATGACACCATCAACTGCTGATAGCGGAGATCAGAGGGACATCAGCTGCTGCCATTAGTAGCGAGAATAATTTTGCTGCTGCTGCTGTTGATGAAAGCATTAGCTGTTTATGGTGATGTCAGTTGCTGATAGTGGTGTCATAAGCAGCTGCTGATTTGAGTATCAGTGACACCGTCATCTGCCGATATCGGGGATCAGAGGGACATCAGCTGCTGTCAGTAGTAGCAAGAATAATCTTGCTGCTGCTGCTGCTAATGAAAGCATTAGCTGTTCATGGTGATGTCAGTTGCTGATAGTGGTGTCATAACCAGCTGCTGATTTTAGTATCAGTGACTCCACAATCTGTCGAAATCGGAGAACAGAGGGACATCAGCTGCTGCCAATAGTATTTAGAAATAACTTTTGCTTCTGCTGCTGATGTAAGCATTAGCTGCTGATGGTGGGTGTCATAAGCAGCTGTTGATTTAAGTGTTAATAACATTATCATCTGCCGATATCGGAGATCGGAGGGACATCAGCTGCTGTCGTAATTAGCGAGAATGAATTTTGCTGCTGCTGTAAGTAAAAGCATTAGTTGCTGATGGCGATGTCAGTTGCTGATGGTGGTGTCATAAGCAGCTGCTGATGTAAGTATCAGTGACCACATAATCTGCCGATATCGTAGAACAGAGGGACATCAGTAGCTGCAATTAATGTTGAGAATAGCTGATGCTGATGCTTTTGATGTAAGCATCATCTGCCGATGGTGGTATGACAGCTGCTGATTGTGATGACATTAGCAGCTGCTGATGTTTATATTAGTGACACCTACATCTGCCGATATCGGAAAACAGAGGGGCATCAGCTGCTGCCATTAGTAGTGATAATAACTTTTGCTGCTGCTGTTGATGAAAGCATAATTAGCTGCTGATGGTGATGGCAGTTCCTGATGTTGGTGTCATAAACAGCTGCTGATTTGAGAATTAATGACATCATTATCTGGCAATATCAGAGATCAGAGGGACATTAGCTGCTGCCATTAGTAGCAAGATGGTTGCTGATGGGGGTGTCATAAGCAGCTGTTTATTTTAGTATCAGTGACACCATCATCTACCGATATCGAAGAACAGAGGGACATCATCTGCTGCTATTAGTAGTGAGAATAATTTTACTGCCGTTGCTGGTGAAAGCAGCCGGGCCGCGTAGCGCAATCGGTAGGGCACCTGACTCATAAGTCAGAGGTCCTGGGTTCGAAACACGGTCTGGCCACATACTTTCGTTTCTCCTTCCGCTGATAAAAGAAGGACAGTTGTCAGTTACTGGCGGAAGTATGTGCACTTGGTACTGGTTAACCGCTTAGGAGGTCTAAGCCTGCCCAGGAGTAGTGTGGTTAGGTTAACTGACCGTCCCGACATGACCATAGTTGTTTACCGTGGACGTTTAGTAACAAATCAATCAATCAATCAATGCTGGAGTGAGCATTAGCTGCTGATGGTGGTTTTTAATTGGTACAGTTGCTAATGCCCCAGTTGCTTTTAGTATTTGTACTGCTTATCGCTTTTGTCTTTTTTATGATGATAGAAATAGCAGATTTTATCTTTATTAATTGTCACGCTGCTGCAGTCGTTGTAAAAAAGAGTCACGTCCTGCTACCTAGGTGGAGAGTAAGACTTGCTGTTGTTGTTAAGGTAAGGAATGAAATGACTTTACTGCTGTTAATTTGAAGATACAACAGCTGCTGTTGTTGTCACAGCAAATATCACAGAAATCATCAGCATCAGTTTTCACTCGGTGATAAACAACAGCACAATATATCACCCTAGCCACGTACACCACAAGAAGTAGTAATTCTCAGTAAAACTTACTGCAGACATCACTCCGTCCACTATCACCAGCAGCTTTCACATTCGCAACAAAAGGCAGCAGCAAAGGTTAGTTTCGTCTCCAGAAGCAGCTCCTGATATCATAAGCATAACCACCAACAAACGGCAGATAAAGACGTCATTCCAGCAGCAGCAACTGAAGTCACTCTCACTACTTGCCTTCAACAGCAAGCAGTCCACCAACAGATGATAGATACAGATATTCAATCCAGCAGCGGCAACAGCTGTCACTCTCACTACCTATCTTTAAAAGCAGGCAGCCCACCAACAGAGGGCAGATACAGATATTTAATCCAGCAGCAGCAACAGCTTTTACTCTCACTACCTATCTTCAACAGAATGCAGCTCAACAAAGAATGCAGATACAGATATTAAATCCAGCAACAGCAACGGCTGTTACTCCCACTACCTATCTTCAACAGCAGGCAGTCCACAAACAGGTAGCAGATACAGATATTTAATCCGGAAGAAACAACAGCTGTCATTCTCACTACCTATCTTTAACAGCAGGCAGTCCACCAGCAGATGGCAGATACAGATATTTTATCCAGCAGCAGCAACAGCTTTCACTCTCACTACCTATCTTCAGCTGCATGCAGTTCACCAACAGGTGGCAGATACAGATATTAAATCCAACGGCAGCAACAGCCGTCGCTCTCACTACATATCTTCAACAGCAGGCAGTCCACAAACAGGTGGCAGATACAGATATCATTGCAGCAGCAACAACAGCTGTCACTCTCACTACCTATCTTCAACAGCAGGCAGTCCACCAACAGATGGCGGTGCAGATATTTTATCCAGCAGCAGCAACAGCTGTATCTCTCACTACATATCTTCAACTGCTTGCAGTTCACCAACAGGTGGCAGATACAGACATTAAAACCAGCATCACAACAGCCGTCGCTCTCACTACATATATTCAACAGAAGGCAATCCACACACAGGTAGCAGATACAGATATCGTTCCAGCAACAGCAAGATATGCCTCTCTCACTACCCACCCTCAGCAGCAAGCAGTCCAACAACAGATGATAGATACAGACATCATTCCAGCAATAGCAACAAATATTACTCTCACTCTCAGTCAACAACAGATGTCAGATACAGATATCATTCAAGCAGCAGCAGCAGCAGCAGCAGATGTCACTCCCAATACCTATCTTCAACAGCAGGCAGTCCACCATCCGATGGCAGATATAGATATCATTCCAGCAGCATCAACAGCTGTCAGTTCTACTACCTATTTTCAACAGCAGGCAGTCCACCAACCATTGGCAGCTACAGATATCCTTCCTTCACTAGCAACAGATATCACTCGGACTACCTATCTTCACCAGAGGGCAGTCCACAAGCAGTTGGCATTCATTCCAGCAACAACAACAGAAGTCACTCTCCGTACCTACCGTCAACAGCAAACAGTCCAGCAACAGATGACAGATGGCTGCTGGTGCTAATATCAGTGACCACATTGTCTGCCGATATCGATGAACAGAGGGACAGCAACTGCAGCCATGAGTAGTAAGAATATCTTTTAATGCTTCTTTTGATGTAAGCATCAGCAGCTACTGAAGTTGGTTTGGCAGGTGCTGACGTTGGTGGCATAAGCAGCTGCTGATGTTTGTTTTAATAGCACAATCATTTGCCGATATTTGAGAACAGAGGGACATCAGTTGCTGTCATAATAAGTAAGAATACCTTTTACTGCTACTTTTGATGAAACCATCAGCTCTTGCGCAACTGCGGCATTGCTGTTTGGCAGCTGAAGATGTAGGTGTCATAAGCAGCTGCTGATGTTAATATTAGTGACCACATCGTCTGCCGATGTCGAAGAACTGAGGGACAGCAGCTGCTGCCATTAGTACCAAGAATATCTTTTGCCGCTTCATTTGATGAAAGCATCAGCTGCTGCTGATGGTTTGGCAGCTGCTGATGGTGGAGTCATAAGCAGCTGCTGATGATAGTTTTAATGACAACATCATCTGCCGTAATCGGAGAACAAAGGGATATCTGCTGCTGCCATCATAAGTAAGAATAGCTTTTCTGCTGCTTTTGATGAAATCATCAGCTGCAGATAGTGGTTTGGCAGCTGTTGATGGTGGTGGCATAAGCAGCTGCTGCTGTTATCATCAGTGACCACATAATCTGCCGATATGGAAGAACAGTGGGGCATAGCTGCTGCTATTACTAGTAAGAATTTCTTTTGCCGCTTCTTTTGATGAAGCATCATCTGCTGCTGATGGTTTGGCAGCTGCTGATGGTGGTGTCATAAGCAACTGCTGATGATAGTTTTCTTGACAACATCATCTGCCGTAATCGGAGAACAGAGGGACATCAGCTGCTGCCATCATAAGTAAGAATAGCTTTTATTGCTGCTTTTGATGAAATCATCAGCTGCTGATGGTGGTTTGGCGGCTGCTGATGGTGGTGGCATAAGCAGCTGCAGCTGTAATCATCAGTGCCCACATCATCTGCCTATATGGAAGAAAAGAGGGGCATCAGCTGCTGCTATTAATAGTAAGAATAACTTCTGCAGCTGCGTTTGATAGAAGCATCAGCTGCTGATGGTGGTTTAGCAGTTGCTGATGGTGGTGTGATAAGAAGCTGATCATGTTAGTATTAATGACACCATCATTTGCCGATATTGGAGAACAATTTGACATCAGCTGCTCCCATCATGAGTAAGAATAGTTTTTGCTGCTGCTTTTGATGAAAGCATCAGCAGCTACTGATGGTGGTTTGGCAGCTGCTGGAAGTGGTGTCATAAGCAGCTGCTGATGTTAATATCAGCGACCACATCATCTGCCGATATAGAAGAACAGCAGGGCACTTGCTGCTGCCATTAGTAATAAGAATATCTCTTGCTGCTGCTTTTGGTGAAAGCATCAGCCGTTGATGTAGGTTTGGCAGCTGCTGATGGTGGTATCATAAGCAGCTGTTGATGTTATTATTAGTGACAGTGACACCACCATCGGCCGATATCGGTGATCAGAGGTACATCGGCTGCTGCCATTAGTAGTTAGAATAGCTTTTGCTGCTGCGTTTGATGAAAGCATCAGCTGTTTATGGAATTTTGACAGCTGCTGCTGATGGTATAAATGACACCATATCTGCCGAAATCGGAAAAAGAGGGACATCAACTGCTGCCATCATTAGTAATAATAGCTTTCGCTGCTGCTTGGGATGAAAGCATCAGCTGCTGATGGTGGTTGGCAGCTGCTGATGGTAGTGTCATAAGCAGCTGATGTAAATATCAGTGAAACCATTATCTGCCGATATCGGAGAACAGAGGAACATCAGCTTCTGCCATCAGTAGTGAGAATAACTTTTGCTGCTTCTACTGAAAAGCATGGTGATTTTTAATGCTGATATTTGTGTCATTATCAGCTGCTGATTTTAGTACCAGTGACACCACTATCTGCCGGTATCAGAGAAAAGAGTGGCATCAGCTGCTGCCATAAGTACTGAAAATAAATTTTACCACTGCTGTTGAAAACATAAGCTGCTGATGGTGATGTCAGTAGCTGATGGTGGTGTCATAAACAGCTGCTGATTTTAGTATCGGTGACACCATCATCTGCCGATATCGGAGAAAAGAGGGACATCAGCTGCTGCCATTAGTAGTGAGAATAACTTTTGCCGCTGCTGGTGAAATCCACATGCTGCCGATGGTGGTACTCGATTGCCCCAATTGCTAATGCCGCAGTTGCTGTTAGTATTAGTAAAATTAGTCGCTTCTGTCTTTTTTGTGATGATAGAAGTAGCCGATTTTATGGTTTTTAATAGACACGCTGCTGCAGCTGGTTGTAAAAGAGCCGCATCCTGCTACATTTGATGGAGAGTAAGACTTGCTGTTGTTGTTAATGGGGAGGAATGAAATAACTTCTACTGCTGTTAATTTGTTAAAATAACAGCTGCTGCTGTTGTCACAGCAGATATCACAGAAACCATCATCATCAGTTATCACTCGTTCATAAACAACAGCACAATGTATCACTCTAGCCACATACACCACAAGAAGTAGTTACTCTCACTAAAACAAGACATGTTGCAGTGTGTAACAAATGCCCCCGAAGGCCCCTGCAACTGACCTTTGAGCCCTAGTTGTGACCTTGACCTTGATCATAGAACCCGAGTCTTGCACATGATATACATTCGCATTTCATTTTACTTTTCTGTAATGTTTAAATGCACTTTGGAATATTAAGAAGATTCGAGGAGACTTAATTCAACCACTAACCAAATTGTGTTGTGTCCTTGACCTTAGGTGTGGGAACCTATGTCTTGTGCATGGCAAATCTTCTAATTAGGCTGTATCTTTCTTTAAAGTTTGCTTTGGTACTTTTCTGAGTAATTGCCGAGACATAATTTGACCTCTGGCCCCAAATTTTGACCTTGACCTTGGATTTGGGATCATAAATATTGTGTGTAACATACCTTCTCATTGTGATTTAAATTTCTGTGAAGTTTGATGACATTCTCTTTAGCAGTTTTTAAGTTATCACAAAGGCGAGATTTGACCTTTGACCCCTAATTATGACCTTGACCTTAAACTTGGCAACCCAAATCGTATGTGCAATACACCTTCTCATTATGTTTCATCTTTCTGTGAAGTTTCATTAAATTTGCTTCAGTAGTTTATAAGTAATCGCTGAGACCCAATTTTGAGACACAATTTGCCTTTTGACCCAACTGTGGCCTTGACCTTGGGTGTGGGGAACCTATGTCTTGTGTGCGACACACTTTCTTATCATGCTTTATCTTTCTGTAAAGTTTCATCGAATTTGCTTCAGTAGTTCTAAAATTATTGCTGAGACACGATTTTGAGACACAATTTGACCTTTGACCCAATTGTGGCCTTGACCTTGGGCGTATGGACCTAAGTCTTGCGCGCGACACACCTTTTATTATGCTGTATCTTTCTGTGAAGTTTCATCAAATTTGCTTCAGCAGTTTTAAAGTTATCGCTGAGACACGATTTGTAACGGACGGACGGACAGTCGGACGACGGTGCGATCTTAATATGCCACCTGAAGTTCCTTCGGGGGCATAACTAACTGCAGGTGTCACTCTCGCCACTATCAGCCGCAGCTATCACCCTTGTAACAAAAGGCAGAAGCAATGGTAAGTTTCGTCTCAAGTAGCAGACCCTGGTATCATAGGCATCACCACCAACAGATGGCAGATACAGTTATAATTTCAGTAGTAGCAACCACTGTCACTCTCACTACCTATCTTCAAAAGCAGGCAGTCCAACAACAGATGGCAGATACAGATATCATTCCAGCAGTAGCAATAGATGTCCCTCTCACTACACATATATATATAGGAGGAAAGCAGAATTCTCGGTTGGAAGATACTTATCACGTAAATTGTTTATTAGGTGTGGATCTATAGTCTCCCTTGAAGCGAAATACTCAAAAAATTATGTCTGGAAAATGCTATTTATTGTGCAGTCTACAGGTTCGAAAGCCGTTCTTTAATTAGCAATTTAATTTGCCTGAATAATACATAATATCAGGTGCTTTCAGTTTGCGTTGTGAGTGTAATTTTGTTTCAACGGCTGAGAATTGGACATTATGCTAATGAAGTGTGCATTTGTCTATTTTATCTTATCTTATAATAATTTATATTCCACAGGTAAGTGTGACTGTATATTCTGATATAATTAATACGATTTCCAATGTGTACCAAGTTTAGCCTAAGAAGTTGTTCTTTGGGACACAAGTACCAGGTTTTGCCATGTTTTGCTTGATCTCAAATTTCTGAACTCTAATCTTCTAATTCTGGGGTTGGGCTGCAACAGCAATCAGTTTACAGACAATTGACAGGTGGCAGATATAATTTCAGCAGCGGCAAGATATGTCTCTCTCATTACCTACCTTCAACAGCAAGCAGTCCGCCAACAGATGGAAGATACATATCCAGCAACAGCAACAAATATCACTCTCACTACTAATCTTAAACAGCAGGAGTCCACTTACAGTAGGCAAATACAGATATCGTTCCAGCAGCAACAGATGCCACATCCACTACCTACCATCATCAACAAGCAGTCGAACAACAGATAGCAGATACAGATATCCTTCCATCAGTAGCAACAAATATTACTCTGACTATACAACTTCAACATAAGACAATCCACCAACAGCTGGCATTCATTCCAGCAACGGCAACAGACATCACTCTGACTATCTATCTTCAACAGCTGCTAGTTTACCAGCAGATAGCAGATACAGATATCGTTCCAGCAGCGGCAACAGACATCACTCTGACTATCTATCTTCAACAGCTGCTAGTTTACCAACAGATGACAGATACAGATATCCTTCCATCAGTAGCAACAGATATCACTCTGACTACCTAACTTCAAAATAAGGCAATCTTCCAACAGCTGGCATTCATTCCAGCAACAGCAACGGATGTCACTCTGACTATCTATCTTCAGGAGCTGCTAGTTTACCAGCAGATAGCAGATACAGATATCGTTCCAGCAGCGACAACAGACACCACTCTGACTATCTTTCCTCAACAGCTGCTAGTTTACCGACAGATAGCAGATACAGATATCTTTGCAGCAGCAGCAACATACATCACCCTGACAATCTATCTTCAACAGCTGCTAGTTAATCAGCAGATAAAGATATTATAAAAGCAGCAGCAACAGACATCACTCTGAGTATCTATCTTCAACAGCTGCTAGTCCACCAACAGATAGCAGATACGAATATTATTCCAGAAGCTGCAACAGACATCACTGTGACTATCTTCAACAGCTGCTAGTTGACCAGCAGATGGCAGATACAGATATTCCAGCAGCAGAAAAAAGTAAAATGATAATAATAATAAAACGCCCTTTTTACCAGAATAGCGGCAGCAGTATCATATTCTGCAAAGCTAGCGTATGTCATTTAATGCGACCCCCAGGCGTAAGTGCCGGTCACCCTTACCGCCAGAATCTTTACATATGTCTCTTTGATTACCAAGAATGGCTTCAGATGTCATTGTCAACGCCAGTAGCAGAGGCAAATTTACTTTCACGACCGCCAATATCAGGTTTCCCTCCAGTCTACAGCAACAACAACAGATGCCACAAACAACAACAACAGCATCAGACGTCTCTCCACTTACCAGGAGTAGTTACGTTTTTTTTATCAGTAGCTATTATTCTTACTATCAGCAATTCTAACACAGTGCGCATATAGAAGCAATGGAAAGTTTCCGTGTTTTATTCTGCAACAATTCACTGTTTAGGAGCGCGTGAGTCTAATTGCTGACGTCACTGGCAATACTGACGTAATTTTGTGACGTTTTGAGACGTTAGACGGTGTAACGTCGCTTTTTCTTTCTAAAAGCACCATAAAACTGTATATTTATATTAGATACAGTTTAGAAAATTAGCGGGGACATGAACGCGCTGGCAAGATGGTTGGGAGAATTTGAATGAAAATAATAATTTTTCATCAGTGTTTTGAGTGTTAGAATCGAAATAGGTCAGCTCTAGCGCTGAATTGTTGAGTAATAATTCACTGTTTGTCGGTCAGTTGCAAGTAGATATATCCCTCGCGCTCCGCGCTCGTGATATGATCTACTTTACAACTGACCTCCAAACAGTGAATTATTACTCAACAATTCACTGCTAGAGCTGATCTATTTCATAAACAACTAAACTTAACAGTAACGAGCCCTATCAATTCTGACATAGATCTGAGTATCGCTGTATCCATAATTTGACTTAGTGATATTCATAAGTGGGCAAAATTATGAATATCTATAAATCGAATTATGGATTTTCATAAATCGAATAGGCGATATCCATAAAACGGATTATTTGATATTCATATTGAATATATTGAATATCCATGAGTCGAATCACGGATATTCAGAAATAACTATGGATGCCGCTAATTTGTATTATGGATACCACTATATCGAAATATAGATATCTATCTAAAGGGAATAAATAGTTAAACGGCACCCCATAGAACTTCAATGATATCTATCTTATATTACGTAAGATATAGGAAATCCGTTGGTGACGGACGGACGAACGCACAGACGGGCGGATGGACAAAAGGGGTCCCGGTTTATAAAGTTTGAAGAAATTAAAAAAAAAATCATTAGCTGTAAGAGATCTTTAAACTGTACTTAGTACTCTTAAGAATATGTATGTGTGCAAGGAATCTGAAAGAACGGCTAGTTTTAATCTTAATAATGATAGTCATTGTTGTAATACTACCACGACCACTACTAATGATAATAAAGGTGCAATTAATAAATAGTCAAGCAAAATGAGCTTTTTCTGTATGTTTGAGCTGGCTGCACTACCAAGTCATGTTCTCTTAATTACCTACACTGTAAAAAATAATAATAATAAATAATGAATATATAAATAAAAATCCGTAAATTTTACGGTAGAATACCTGGCAACCAGCTGCCAGTCCATTTCCCTTTTTTTATTCTTTTACATGCGTCAGTCTGTAGAACATTTTTTTATTTCGATATAGTAGGATTATATTAACTGACCGCACTCGAAAATACCCTTATAGTGTTGAAGGGCTATATGACCAAAGCAATACCCATCTTATTCTATCCTACTCTGCGTGATAAACCGCAAATGTCTACGGTCGCCCGTAAAAATAGCGGGAAATGGACTGGCAGCTGGGTACCAGGTATTTTACCGTAAAAAAAAATATAGGAGCGGCTGTAGCGTAGTGGATAACACTCCAGACTACCAATCCAGGGGTCGCAGGTTCGATTCCCCGCTTCTCCGGTCTTTCGGATGAGACTTTAAACCGAGGTCCCGTCTCCATATGACCTCGTTGTTGGCGGGACGTTAAACCCGAGTTCACTCACTCACTCAATACCGTAAAATATACGGATATTTTTACAATGTATTATTTTGTCTCTGAGAGGGAAGGTTCTTAAGACCCAATTGTTACTGCCCGATGCACAGCGAAGTACGTAAATGAGTGATTGAATCATGCGCCGTGAAATTTATCGAAAACGTATCGACCGACGTAGACCCTGTGTCACTATATTTATAAAGTAATCACAGTCTTTGAACTCGGTAACTTTGAGATATTATATGAAGTCCTTATATAATCTTAGCAGCTTTCAGATCTCTAAGTTAAGCATTACCACAACGGCAGTTTTAGGGTCTTTTGTAGACCCAGCAACACTGGCGAGGCTTGTATGGATAGGAAAGGGGATGCACTGTAAAAATTATCAACCTCCCATCATCCTGAAACATGTATGTCTGAAAAACTGTTAAAAGGGCGTAAAATCGCAGGTCTGTTTTGAGCAAAACGTGGGAAAAAAATAGAAGAATAAAAACATATTCTGAAAAAAAGTCATTCATAAAGTAGAAGACTCATTCGAACATTCTATGACTGTCTCCGAAACAATCGTTGGCCAGTATTATGTGTATTTATCGCTAAAAATGAAATATATGCCATAAATCCGACTCGCTACAACTAGCTTCCCTATACAGGGCCACATGTACTTAACGAATGGACAGAAAAGCGTTAGCTGGGCACCTCGTGTTAAATCAACATTGACACAACGTTGATTCAACTTCATGACGTCGAATCAAAGTTGATTTAGTGTTGTTTCATTTCTGTGTGCCTGCTGTGAGGAGACAAACGACGGTAGGGTAAACTCTTTTCACTGAAGAATTTTCAGTTTGAAATCACGAAAACCCAATGACATTGACTACTGGAAATTGAATGACTTTTCCCTCATATTTTGCAGTATTCTGTTGTGTGTAAGCAGCAGCTGCTGTTGGGGACAGCAGCGGCAGCTCGTGATTTGGACCCCTCTCGCGATTTCTGTACGAGTTCTCCAGCATTTTGGGTGTACATAAAATGGTGAATACCGCAGGTGAATTGTCATAGACTCATTGGATACCAAATGAGAAATATGACTCTTCAACTTCCACAAAGGCTTCTTACAATTCGTTTACTGGTGGAACTAGAGGAAGATGATACCGAAATTGATCTTGGTCTCGCCCAGCTGCTCCAGCAGAGAAAGAGAAGAAAGAGGGGGGCTCCAAGAAGATTTTGGATCAGACCATGATTCATGAGGCGAAAAGTATTTGGACACTATGATCATCTGATGCATGAACTGCGGACTGAAGACCATGAAGCTTTCACCACACTGTAAAGATTTCCGTACATTTTACGGTACAATACCTGGCAACCAGTTGCCAGTCCATTTCCCGTTATTTTAACGGGCGCTCGTAAAGGTTGGCTGAATCATCACGCAGGGCAGGATATTGTTTTGGTCATATAGCCCTTCAACACTATAAAGATATTTTCGAGTGTGGTCAGGTAACAGTCTACCATAACGAGATTTCAAAATATGTTCTACAGGCAGACGCGGTAAACAAAAATGGGAAATGGACTGGCATCTGGTTGCCATTATTCTAACGTAAAATCTACGGAATCTTTTTACAGTGCAACAGCGAGAGTACCGCCTGAACTGTTCAGAGAGCTTGAGCACAGACTTACTCCTAGGCTGCTGCAACAGGACATGTGGTACCGAGAGTCTCTGAAACCGGGATAGAAGCTTGCTACCGCCCTGAGGTACTTGGCCACAGGAGAAAGCTACAAGAACCTCATGTATGGGTTCCGAGTGCCACACAATACCGTCCTCACGGGGATGAATGTCTTGGGGCTGCTCCCTATCCCCTGGAGGTACTTCATCCACATTAGACACAATGTCTCTAGGAAGTGGCGTTGGGGTATCTCTGGGAGGTGTCTATTCTATCCCATAACCTTACTAGGTCGTTGGGGCACCACAGATGACTTCAAAACAATCCCTTTCCATCTTGTCCTGTCTTCAGCTGCCCTAGTTGAGCTGGCAAAATCCATTCCAGTCCACTCCTTGATATTGTCTTCCCACCTCTTCTTCTGTCTACCTCTTCTTCTTTTTCCTTTCACTGTGCCCTGAAGAATTGTCTTTGCTAAACCAGAAGACCTTGAGACGTGGCCAAACCATCTTAGTTTCCGTTTCTTGACCAGCGTCAGGAGTTCATCATAGTCTCCAATGGCTGCTTGGATCTTCCTGCGAACCTCCTCATTGGTTATATGGTCCTTGTACGAAATGTTCAGTAACCTTCGGTAGCATCTCATCTCAAAGGCCTGCGTTCTTTTCTCTAACTCTGCTGTCAAGGTCCATGATTCACAGGCATACAGAAATATGGAAATGACAAGGGAGCGCATAAGTGTCACCTTTGATCCAAGAGATATGTTGTTATCTCTCCAAATTGGTTTCAGCTTGGCAAGAGCTGTAGTGGCTTGTGCTATCCTTGAGAGAACCTCCTGTTTTGAGCCATCATCTGAGACAACTGCTCCAAGGTATTTGAAGCTGCTTACAGTACCCAGCTTCTGCCCCTTTACCTTGATCTCCCTCTGGATGCCATCTGCGCTGTTTGTCATCAGTTTGGTCTTCTCAGCACTGATCTCCATCTTATACCTTGTGCAGGTCTGGTCGAGACTTTCAACTAGAGCTTCTAGTTCCTGCTCTTCCTCAGCAAGAGCGTCTATGTCATCGGCAAACCGCAGGTTGGTAATATTTCTGCCGCCTATGCTAACCTTTCCGTCATGTTCTTCCAGAGCATCGGACATGATCCGTTCGAGAAAAATGTTGAAGAGGGTGGGTGACAGAAGACATCCTTGTCTTACTCCAACTGTTGTTCTGAACCATTCTCCTGTGCTGCCATTTATCAGGACTGCACTTGTAGCCTTTTCATATAGCTGCTCAATGGTACGAACTAGGTTTGCATTGATATTGTACTTCCTCATGGTGGCCCATAAGGCTGCATGCCATACCCTGTCAAAGGCTTTTTTGAAATCAATGAAGACATGGTACAGATTCTGCTGATGTTGGAGATACTTTTCACACAGGATTCTAAGGTTGAAGATCTGTTCTGTGGTGCTCCTTCCTGCTCGGAACCCAGCCTGTTCCTCAGCGATTATCTCTTCAGCTTGTGGCTTAAGCCTGTTCAAGATAACTTTCAGCATGACTTTGCTTGAATGACTGATGAGGCTGATGGTTCTGTAGTTCTGGCAGAGCTGTAGGTTGCCTTTTTTAGGGAGAGTAATAATCAGCGACTGAGTCCATGGGGTAGGCCATTCTCCTGTTCTCCAGATCCTGTTACAGATATCTGTTAAAACATCAATCATGGACTCCCCTCCAGCTTGAACAAGTTCTGCTGGTATATTATCAACTCCGGCAGATTTTCCCTTCTTCAGTGCTGCTACTGCAATCTCAACTTCCTCACGAAGGATCGGTTGTTGATCTTCATCTAGGGGCTGACTGCAGTCCAGAACCGTATTGTCACCATCAGTTTCATGGTTGTATAATTCTGAGCAATATTCTGTCCATCTGCTGAGAAGTGTGCCAGCTCCTAAACGTAAAATGAACGTATGTGGAATACTGAGATATTAACTCAGCGACGGTTACATTGATTGATTGATTGATTGATTGATTTGGGTGCAACGACCCTTTGAGACAGTATTTCAGTCTATATCGGGCCGTCTCCAAGAGAGAGTGAGAAAGAAAAGAGATAAATGATAGACGAGAGAATAACCCCCACCCGCACCTACTGCAAGGAAAGTAGGCCCTTTCCCTACAATTATCCAAATTAGTAGGACGCTCCGACACTGGAAGTTACACGCAGCACCATCGCACCACCCGACCACCCCCCGTTACATTGAAACTGCGGGACGGTGGCATAGCTAATATTTATACTCGAATGGAACTCGTAAAACACTCGCCAACTGTCGTATAGTTGTCGACAATACTCGAAGGGATCTCGTGGAGAATCTCCCATATTCGGCACAGTATCGTACTATATGTCGCAGCTACTCGTACCCAACTCGCCTTATATCGTGTTACATCGTCAGACCTCGCTCGTTGCTTTGGGACGGCGAGAACACACAAAAACGTGCGACAATAGGCGACAATGTGTACGATAGTTGTACGACCATATACGAGTGAGTTGCGAGTTCGCTACGAGAATACTTTGGACGGCGAGAATTTTAAACAGTTTAAAATTCTCGTAGACACCTCCCGACAATATGCGAGTTATGACGATGCTTGTTCGACTTTAGACGAGATATGGCGACATCTCCACTTTTCCTCGACATGTGGCGAGTAATAAACTCGTCGCTTATCGTAGGCAAACTTGTGACAGTGTGACAGGGCCTTAATATGAAAATCGTAAACAAAAATTACATAGGGATATATTCCATCAAAACTGAAAGTAGGGTTATTTGTGATCCCGATCAGACTGTCACTGCGCGGAAGCGATGTTAGGCAAGCACTTAATTGACTTTGCCTTCATCTTTGACCAATTTAATTATACCTAGTCTATGAATAACATCTAAGTCGGCACACATGAAAGGGCCGAGGTGCCCGATTTATGGTTTTTCAAATGCGCGCGCGTAGACCCTTCGATAATTTTGGCATGAAGCTTGCTTAAGGACTTACAGGCTCGTTTTATTTGTTTATTCTGCAGTAATATCATTTCGTTTCATGGCAGCCGTAAAATGCGGGAAAACCATGGGTTGTATCTTTTCTGTAAACTATCACCCCAAAAGAAGTTTCATCTTACAGGAAAGAATTTGCACCTCAGGAACTAATTCTTTCATTTACAAGTAGACCCCTTTTGACGAGGGGCAAAACATGTTATTCCGAATCATCTCTCTGGAAATTTATCAGTTCTCCTTAAAGGCAGAATTGTAAAAAAAATTCGAACATCCTTAACTCGCTAGTGACCATTCCACTCCCCCCCCCCCTTTTTTAACTCGGACAGGTCCATTTTAAGACTCTTGCGATTTGTGGGTTAACAACAAGTATTTGTTTACTGAGTTGTTTATATTTTTTCATACAATTATTTTAGGGCATATATTATCATTTAATCTATAAATTATCGTTTTTAAAGACAGCATGAACGGAAAAGGCAATGCAATGCATAGTATTTATTTCCGTTCCCATGACAAGATACTATTATAGCAACTTTTGGCGTTCGATTGGCAATGCGATTGCGCATGCCCGAAAATACAACAATGGTAGGTACTCTGGTTCGATTCGAAGTGGGCCAAGATAAGACATATCTCACACAGCAAGCAAAGTGGGGACACTCCTAGTGAAAAGAATTTGCTCCTTTGGGAGCTAATTCTTTTTTTTTTTTTTTTTTTTTGGGGGGGGGGGGACAAGGCCTGACTAAAACTGAGTAAGGTGACAAACATAAAACTTGTTAAGTTGCCTCCTACGAAAGCAAGAACCCAGGTAGCTCAGTAGGTTAAGTGCTGACCTGCTGATCTAGCAGTTTCGGGTTCGAGCTTCGTTGTATGCGGGAATCTTTTCAGTCTAAAACGGGGTTCTGGTGTTCATACTAGAAAATGTTAAAGTTAGGATAATTGGGTACTTTAAGGGGAGGCAACTCTGTCATTTATATGTTTGGCTCCCTTCTTGAGGGGTCAGGTCTAAAAGAAAGGAATTTGCTCCCTAATCGCTAAATCCTGTTTTAATGAGTTGTTTTCATCTCAGAAGGGCTATGTTATTTCGGAAAGCAAAGTTGACCCCCTAGAAAAAATGGCTGAAAAAAACAAGGAGGTGTTACCATACATCGTAACAGGTTTTATTTTGCATAATATATAAAGTTGTTTCTCTGGCCGTGTATGTGTGAGGGGGGGGGGGGAGTGCAGTTTAGACCCTGATCAGTTGTCGTGTTCTCAGGTAATGGTCTATGTCTTCACTGTTTGTCAACCTCCATTGATTGGGTCTGAGACTAGAGTAAGGTTCATCATATATTTAATGCTTAAAGACTTTCATAAATGATATTTGTATTTCAAGTATACCTTAGTGATGTTTCAGCAATGGATTTTGACGCCACATTCATGATGTTATGAAATTCGTGATGTCATGACATCGTGGAGTTGTCAGTGCTACGTCAAAAAGAAAACGTCAACATAGCATACTGATGGTAGTAAGAAATATGGCAAGAAGATAGAAGAGAAATCCCTGATGAAGGGGGTAATACGCCGAAAATTTGGTGGCACATAAAGAGCTAGAATCAGTACAATCTGTTAAATGTACAACCCCTTAGGATTTCAATATCAAAGGATAATACCAATTTGTTTACCTTTTCTGTCGACCGATCCGGAATTGTGCAAAGTAGTGTCAAACGAGAATTCGGTCGACAACATAAATTATGGTAGATGACACTTTTGTTAATGACCGTCGACCGAGATGTCGATTGTATAGGGCGAAAGCCATTTTTGTAAGTATGATAACTGACTGGCTCGGTCGACAGCACAGACAGGAAAATTCGTATTACCTCCGTGATTTTTCGCGTCCTACATTTTGAGCCGCTATTTCGTTCATTAAACCGCTCAAACAATTATTCGCATCATCCCCGTTTTTCATAGCAGAATGTAGTATATCAAAATAAAGCCATTCAGAATCCTTGTCTATTGAAAACAAATTAAAAGGTTCACTATACCGCTTCTTAGCAACGATCAACTCGCAAATGAATATTTGTTTTTATTTTATTGTCAGAAAAAGCCCAAAAGTTACAAGACCTACAACAGTACTTAAAGGAGGGATATGATGATAAGTTAAATGTTCCCGTTCTTTCCACATGTCATGGGATACCAGTCTCCGACATATTTGCACCTGTAATCCTTACACAGGATACTGAAACTGTCGGTCAAGAACAGGGAAGAGGAAACACGAAGAAACCACGCTCTTATAAATCAACAATCGAGGAAGAGAGAGAAAGTAAGAAATTAAGCTCTTATAAAGCCTTGTTCTTTATAGAAAATGTCTTACAGAAGAAAATATGTTTACTGGGTAAGGCAGGGGCTGGTAAGACAACATTTTGCCAGCACCTTACCGATATATGGTGCAATGATAAAGTATCCCCACAGTTTGACGATGCTGAAGTTTTGAAGCTATTTCGCTATCTATTTCATGTATCATGCAGGTTTGCTGAATCATCAGAATCAATATTTGATATGATCTGTAATCAATTATTCTGTGAAAATGATGAGATGATAAAGTTTGCGAGTGAAGTACTGAAGAATAAGCCTGATGAATGTCTCGTGATAGTTGATGGCATCGATGAATGGAAAGGTTCGGCTAATAAGGCAACGGGTAGAAGAGGTGATATTCCTGGTCTACCCAGCAGAAAGGGACTCGAAGATTGCGTTGTATTGTCCACATCCCGGCCAGAGAGAATTCATATGTTACCAACAAAACTTGATAAGACTTGCAGTGTTTTGGAATTGCATGGAATAGAAGATGCTACAAAGTTGATACGTTCTATATTAGAAAAAATAGAGGATCCTCACCCAAAAGAGTCTTGCGAAGAGTTTTTATCACAGATTGAAGAAAGTAACATGGGTGATCTGATACAATTTCCCCTAATGCTGATTAATGCACTTAATATCTGGGACATGAACGAAACCCTAAGCAGCTCAATGTGTGTAAACTACAGCAATATGGTGGAGGGATTATTTTCACGTGCAAAGGATGCAAACCGAATAGAAGAACATGGGCAAGGAAGAAGACAGGAAACCCCTGTTGAACTACCTGCTAAACTACCTGATTGCTTTCTTCACGCGGATTTGTGCAAGCAACATACAACCCTTATCATTAACCTCGGTAATTTAGCATTTGACCTACTGTTCGGAGATGATCAAAATTCGTCACTGATGTTTTCAGAACAACAAACCCGGAATTATTTAACCGAGATCGAACTTAAAACTTGTTTAGCTGTAGGAATTCTGTCCAAAGCACAAACAATTAGCAGAAGTATTAGGAAAGTTGCAAGTTTTTCATTTTGTCACAAAACATTTCAGGAATTTCTGGGGGCATTGTGGTTACCAACGGAGCAGTGTAACATACAGCAGATTAAAAGTATTGATACTTTGTTTGACAACAAAGTTTTTATACTGTTTTTGTGCGGATTATCTCCCAATGCCGGTGACAGGTTCTGGCAATACATTGCTGAAGAGGTGATAGAGAAGGATGAGGAAGTAACTAAAGTCCGATTAGGAGATTATGGGCACGGTTCGGATAACGAAGTCGCGAGATTACAGGAATTTGTACTGGAGTGTATCAGAGAAGCCAGGAACGCTGACTTGGAGCAACATCGACAGCTTTGTTATTTCATTCCTGATATTTATATAGATACTGGCATTGATGAAAGGGACATTACTCTGATTAACGATTTGGTTGAGAAATTTGTGGCTGACATCAAATATGTAACACTATATCTCAAAATACCATTAGACATAGTTAAATCTATGAAGAAAATGCAGTCAGCCATTTGTATAAGCCTTACTGGAGGCCACCATGACAGACCGGCAGTGGCTATGTTGGAGTTGCCAGATCAGCTAAAGGTACTATCAATTGAGCAATGGGACGCAACTTCTGAAATAGAATTACCTAAATATCTCACAATATTAACTTTAAGAGAAATCTATCTGTCCCACAGTAGCATAGAAGAGATGTTTTCATGTCTCCGTGTTTCGTCTACCTTACGGTACTTACGTCTTGAGGACCTGAGCTGTAGAGATCATTGTGGCAGCTATTGTTGTTCAGCGCTGGATCTACAGAGACATCGCTTGTTAGAGAAAGTGGAGCTGAAGTGGTTTTCTGTTAAGAGTGTGCTGCTGCCTGGTCAAGGGACAATTCCCTTACCTCTCACAAAATTAACTGTTGAAGACATTGAACTGTCACACAGTAGCATAGAAGAGTTGTTTTCATGTCTCCGTTTTTCGTCTACCTTACGGTACTTACATCTTGAGGAGCTGAACTGTAGAGATCATGGTGACAGTTGTTGTATCCCAGCACTGGATCTACAGAGACATCACTCGTTAGAGGAAGTGTTACTAGCGCGATTATCTGTTGAGAGTGTGCTGCTGCCTGGTCAAGGGATAATTCCCTTACCTCTCACAAAATTAACTGTTTCTTACATTAAACTGTCACACATTAGCATAGAAGAGTTGTGTTCCTGTCTCCGTGTTTTGTCTACCTTACAGGACTTTAGCCTTAAGGAGCTGAACTGTAGAGATCATGGTGACAGTTGTTGTCTCCTAGCACTGGATCTACAGAGACATCACTCGTTAGAGGAAGTGTGGCTGGGGGGGTTTTCTGTTAAGAGTGTGCTGCTGCCTGGTCAAGGGACAATCCCCTCATCTCTGAAAAGATTAACTGCTAAATGCATTAAACTGTCACACAGTGGCATAGAAGAGTTGTTTTCATGTGTCCGTGTTCCGTCTACCTTACGGTACTTACATCTTGAGGAGCTGAACTGTAGAGATCATGGTGACAGTTGTTGTATCGCAGCACTGGATCTACAGAGACATCACTCGTTAGAGGAAGTGTGGCTGGGGGGGTTTTCTGTTAAGAGTGTGCTGCTGCCTGGTCAAGGGACAATTCCCTTACCTCTCACAAAATTAACTGTTGAAGACATTGAACTGTCACACAGTAGCATAGAAGAGTTGTTTTCATGTCTCCGTTTTTCGTCTACCTTACGGTACTTACATCTTGAGGAGCTGAACTGTAGAGATCATGGTGACAGTTGTTGTATCGCAGCACTGGATCTACAGAGACATCACTCGTTAGAGGAAGTGTGGCTGGAGGGGTATTCTGTTAAGAGTGTGCTGCTGCCTTGTCAAGGGACAATTCCCTCATCTCTGAAAAGATTAACTGCTAAATGCATTAAACTGTCACACAGTGGCATAGAAGAGTTGTTTTCATGTGTCCGTGTTCCGTCTACCTTACGGTACTTACATCTTAAGGAGCTGAACTGTAGAGATCATGGTGACAGTTGTTGTATCCCAGCACTGGATCTAAAGAGACATCACTCGTTAGAGGAAGTGTGGCTGGCGGGGTTTTCTGTTAAGAGTGTGCTGCTGCCTGGTCAAGGGACAATTCCCTCATCTCTGAAAAGATTAACTGCTAAATGCATTAAACTGTCACACAGTGGCATAGAAGAGTTGTTTTCAAGTGTCCGTGTTCCGTCTACCTTACGGTACTTATATCTTTGGATGCTGCACTGTAATGATCATGGTGAAAGGTGTTGTCTTCCAGCACTGGATCTGCAGAAACATCACTCGTTAGCGACAGTTAGCCTGGAAGGTTTATCTTTTGAGAGTGTACTGCTGCCTGGTCAGCTGGAGAGACAGCAGACTAGGGATCTCAATAGAATACCTACATTAGACATAGGCATGGATGATGTTTACATGTCTATCCAGAGTTGGAGAAGCTGGCTAGATAGTCTCCCTCATCTACCATACAGACTGAATGTGGGTCTGCAGAGTTGTAATATAAACGACGACCACAAGTCATATATCAGCTCCTGTTCTCACTTCACAGTGACACAGGATGATGATTTAAACTTTAAGTTCGAGACAAAACAGGGTCAGTGATGTGTTGTAATACAGACAGTCATCAAGTCATATATCCTCTCTTGTTCTCACTGGATAGTGGTGTTTACTACTTGGCTAATTTCAAGAAAATAATGCTTGAAAATTGAAATATCCGTTGCTTTGCCGAAGAGATACCTTACAGCATGTGCATACAGTGAAGACTCAGATCAGCCTGCGCATCCGCGCAGTCTGATCAGAGTCTGCACTGTTAGCATGAACAAGATATATATCCTGGGTAATAGTCGAAAGGAAACGTCAACCTTCTGATAAGGAGGCTTATCTTTAACACTTGCGGAATGCCATTGGCTTAAGTTCTATTTTCACTAGATGTCTATCGTATACCTAAGGTGAATGGGTACACTTTCACGGGAAGCAACTTTGCCATTCTCGATTTTGCCTCCCATTTCAATAGGAGTCAATTTCTAAAGAAAATAATTTGCTCCCCTAGGTGCAAATTCTTTCCTTTAAGTGTAGATCCCATTTTGAAAGGACTTCTTCATCCAGTGAAGCAAACGGGAAGTCACCAAACTGTCTCCTTTTTAACAGATTCTGTAAAAACATGGACTATTCCCATACACCAGGCTTTAATACAAAAAGGCCCAGCAACAAAAGAACTACATCATATGGCACCTGTTTACCGATAGACGAAATGAAACGTCAATCCTTTGAAAAGTACGCTTGTATCTTAATATTTGCGGAAAGCAATTAGCTTGAGGTCTCTTTCTGAGATGCTTATCATATTGTAAAATCTAGAAATACAAACTTACCAGGACCCTCGCCATATAAACTACATTGAGACAGACGCCAGTGGAGCGTGATTAACATTAGTGGAGCCATACAGACAGTGGAGTGTGTTTAAAATAAGTGGAACCATACAAAGACTGACGGGTGTTTTATATTAGTGGAACCAAACAGACAGTGAAGCATGTTTAATATTAGTGGAACCACAGAGACTGTGGAGTGGGTTTAACAGTTTTGGAACCATACGGACAGTGGAGCGTGTTTAACATTAGTGGAACAATACAGACAGTGGAGTGTGTTTAAAATTAGTGTCACCATACAGACATTGGAGTGGGTAAACAATATTGGAACCATGCAGACAGTGGAGCGTGTTTAGTGGAACCATACAGACAGTGGAGCGTGTTTAGTGGAACCATACAGACAGTGGAGCGTGTTAAGCATTAGTGGAACCATACATACAGTTAAGCGTGTTTAACATTAGTGTAACCATAGAGACAGTGGAGCGTGTTTAGCATTATGGGAACCATACAGACAGTGGAGCGTGTTTAGTGGAACCATACAGACAGTGGAGCGTGTTAAGCATTAGTGGAACCATAGAGACAGTGGCGCGTGTTTAGTGGAACCACACAGACAGTGGAGCGTGTTTAGTGGAACCATACAGACAAAGTAGCGTGTTTAACGTTATTGGAACCATACAGACAGTGGAGCGTGATTAGTGGAAACATACAGACAGTGGAGCGTGTTTAGTGGAACACATACAGACAAAGTAGCGTATTTAACATTAGTGGATCCATACAGACAAAGTAGCGTGTTTAACATTAGTGGAACCATACAGACCGTGGAGCGTGATTAGTGGAAACATACAGACAGTGGAGCGTGTTTAACATTAGTGGAACCATACAGACAGTGGAGCGTGTTTAGCGGAACCATACAGACAGTGTAGCGTGTTTAGTGGAACCATACAGACGGTGGAGCGTGTTTAACATTAGTGAATTCATACAGACAGTGGAGCGTGTTTAACATTAGTGAAACCATACAGACAGTGGAGCGTGTTTAACATTAGTGAAACCATACAGACAGTGGAGCGTGTTTAGTGTAACTATACAGACAGTGGAGCGTGTTTAGTGGAACCATACAGACAGTGGAGCGTGTTTAACATTAGTTGAACCATACAGGTAGTGTAGCGTGTTTAGTGGAACCATACAGACAGTGGAGCGTGTTTAACATTAGTGGAATAATACAGACAGTGGAGTGTGTTTAAAATTAGTGGAACCATACAGACATTGGAGTGGGTAAACATACGATATTGGAACCATGCAGACAGTGGCGCGTGTTACGTGGAACCATACAGACAGTGGAGCGTGTTTAGTGGAACCATGCAGACAGTGGATCGCGTTTAACATTAGTGGAACCATACAGACATTGGAGTGGGTAAACAATATTGGAACCATGCAGGCAGTGGAGTGTGTTTAGTGGAACCATACATACAGTTAAGCGTGTTTAACATTAGTGTAACCATAGAGACAGTGGAGCGTGTTTAACATTAGTGGAACCATACATACAGTTAAGCGTGTTTAACATTGGTGTAACCATAGAGACAGTGGCGAGTGTTTAACATTAGTGGAACCATACAGACAGTGGAGCGTGTTAAGTGGAACCACATGTTTAACATTAGTGGAACCATACTGACAGTGGAGCATGTTTAGTGGAACCATACAGACGGTGAAGCGTGTTTAGTGGAAATATACAGACAGTGGAGCGTGTTAAACATTAGTGGAACAATACAGACAGTGGAGCGTGTTTAACATTAGTGAAACCATACAGACAGTGGAGCGTGTTTAGTGGAACCATACAGACAGTGGAGCGTGTTTAGTGGAACCATACAGACGATGGAGCGTGTTTACCATTAGTGGAATCATACTGACAGTTGAGCATGTTTAGTGGAACCATACAGACGGTGAAGCGTGTTACGTGGAACCATACAGACAGTGGAGCGTGTTTAACATTAGTGGAACCATACATACAGTTCAGCGTGTTTAACATTGGTGAAACCATAGAGACAGTGGAGCGTGTTTAACATGTGTGGAACCATACAGACAGTGGAGCCTGTTTAGTGGAACCACACAGACAGTGGAGCGTGTTTAACATTAGTGGAACCATACAGACAGTGGAGCGTGTTTAGTGGAACCACACAGACAGTGGAGCGTGTTTAACATTAGTGGAACCATACAGACAGTGGAGCGTGTTTAGCGGAACCATACAGACAGTGTAGAGTGTTTAGTGTAACCATAGAGACAGTGGAGCGTGTTTAACATTAGTGGAACCATACATACAGTTAAGCGTGTTTAACATTAGTGTAACCATAGAGACAGTGGAGCGTGTTTAACATTAGTGGAACCATACAGACAGTGGAGCGTGTTTAGTGGAACCACACAGACAGTGGAGCGTGTTTAGTGGAACCATACAGACGATGGAGCGTGTTTAACATTAGTGGAACCATACTGACAGTGGAGCATGTTTAGTGGAACCATACAGACGGTGAAGCGTGTTTAGTGGAAATATACAGACAGTGGAGCGTGTTAAACATTAGTGGAACCATACAGACAGTGGAGCGTGTTTAACATTAGTGAAACCATACAGACAGTGGAGCGTGTTTAGTGGAACCATACAGACAGTGCAGCGTGTTTAGTGGTACCATACAGACGATGGAGCGTGTTTAACATTAGTGGAATCATACTGACAGTTGAGCATGTTTAGTGGAACCATACAGACGGTGAAGCGTGTTTAGTGGAACCATACAAACAGTGGAGCGTGTTTAGTGCAACCATACAGACAGTGGAGCGTGTTTAGTGGAACCAAAAAAACCGATGGAGCGTGTTTAACATTAGTGGAATCATACTGACAGTTGAGCATGTTTAGTGGAACCATACAGACAGTGGCGCGTGTTTAGTGGAACCATACAGACAGTGGAGCGTGTTTAACATTAGTGGAACCATACAGACAGTGGAGCGTGTTTAACATTAGTGGAACCAGTGTGGTAGTGGAGTGAGTTCAATAGTACTTGAACCATAAAGACAGTGGAGCGTGTTTAGAATTAGTGGAACCATAGTGATAGTGGATTGAGTTTAACAGTACTGGAACCATAAGGACAGTGAAGCGTGTTTAGTGTACGTTGATTCAAATGAACAGTAGAGTATGTTAAACATGTGGAACTATACTGACAATAGAGGGTGTTTAACATTACAGGAACCATTCTGACAGCTGAATGTGTCTAACATAACTGGATCCATATTTACAGTGAACTGTGTTTAACATTACAGAAACCATACAGACAAAGTAGCGTGTTTAACAGTAGTTGAACCATACAGACAGTGAGCGTGATTAACATCAGTGGAACCTTCCAGAGAGTGGAGCGTGATTAACATAAGTGGAGCCTTACACACAGTGGAGTGTTACTAACATTATTAGAAGTGGAGGTTCATTTACGTTACTGGAAGCATACTGACACTGAACATATAAACTACATCGTAACAAATGACAGTGGTGCGTGCTTAATATTAGTGGAAGCATACTGACACTGAACATATAACCTACGTTGTGACAAATGATAGTAGGGCGTGTTTAACATAAGTGGAACCATACTGACAATGGTCTTGTACACAACAGTGTGACAAATGACAGCGGAGCGTGTTTAACATAACGGGAAACATACTGGCACTGAGCATATTAACAACATTGTGACAAATGACTATAGAGCGTATTAAACATTAATGAAACCATATTTACACTCACCATATAAACTTCATTATGACAAATGACAGTGGAGAATGTTTAAGAATAGTGGAACCATACCAACATTCAGGTATGTTTAACATTTGAGGAACCATACTGACAGTGGAGCATGTTTATCATTACTGGAACCATACAGACAGAGAAGCATGTTTTACAAATGAAGAAAACTATGATGACAGCGAAGCGTGTTAAAAATAAGTCGTTTAAGTGGAATGAAACCATACTGGCACTGAACATAGGATCTACGTTGTGACAAATGACAGTGAAGCGTGTTTAACATTAGTGGATCCATACTGACAGTAGAGCGTGTTTAATGTCTGTTGAACCATTCTGACAATGGAATGTTTCCATATTTCATATAAACAATACTATGACCAATAAAAGAGGAGCATGTTTAGCTTTAGGGCAACCATACTGACAGTGGACTGTGGTGGAAATTATAGGACCCATACTAACAGTGGAGCAGGTTAAACATCATTGGAACAATACTGACAGTGGTACATGTTTAACATGTATGTTTCTATACTGAAAAGACCGTGTTAAACATAAGTGGAACCATACTGACAGTGGAATATCATTTAACTTAGTGGAACAATACTGAAAGTTGGGCATGTTATTTATGCATTGTTGGATCCATACTGACATTGGAACAAGTTTTACATTAATGGAACCACACTGTCAGTTGTTTGGGTTTTAACCAATGGAACCATACTGACAGTGGAGTGTGTTTTGCATTTGTGGAACCATATTAACAGCTGAGCGTGTTTAGTGAAACCATACTCACAGAAGAGCGGGCTTACAGTGGAGCACATATAACATTAGTGTAACCAGATTGACTGCGGAACGCATTTAACATCAATGGAATCATATTCACAGTGTTGTACATTATAGGAACCAAAATGAAGTGGAGTATGTTTAACATTAGTGGGACAATACTGATAAAGGAGCATGTATAACATGTCTGGAACCAAACAAGCAGTGGAGCATACACTCACTTGCGTGTGTTTAACGTTAGTTGAACCTTATTGACACTGAAGTGTGTTTAACATAATTGGAACCATACAGACAGTGGAGCGTCATGCACATAAGGTCAACAATATAGTCGTTTGAGCATGTTTAACATTATTGGTAACATACAGATGGTAGAGTGTGTTAATCATAAATGGAAGCATGCTGACACTGAACATGTAAACTTCATTGTCACAAATGAAGGTGGTGCGGCTTTACTTCAGTTGAACCATACTGACACTGAATAATATATAGACTACATTGTGACAAATGATAGTAGGACGTGTTTAACAGTAATGGAAGTATACTGACACGGAACATATGAAATATATTGTGGCTGATGACAGTGCAGCATGTTAACCGTTTATACTAAAACTCACCATATAAACTACATTCTTTCAAATGACAGTGGAGCATGTTTAACAAAAGTGTACCATACAAACAGTGAAGTATCTTTAAGATTAGAGGAACCGAACTGACGGTAGAGCATGGTTATCATAATTGTCCTTAAAGTGAAGCATGTTTAACATTAGTACAGCCATGATGATAGTGGAGTGTGTTTAACATTAGTGAAACATAACAATAAAAGAGCGAGTAGACATTAGAAGGAACCATACAAATAGTGGAGCATGTTAAACATTAAAGGAGAAAAATTGACAGTGTCGTATGTTTAACATTAATGAAACCATACTAACTGTGAAGCGTGTTTAATAATGAAGAACCAGACTGACAGTTTAGAGCGTTAAACATAAGTGGAACTATATTTAGGGTAGGGCGTGTTAAACATGAGTGGAACCAAACTGAGAATGATGCATGTTCAACATTAGTGGAACTATACTGACAGTGGTACCATACAAACAGTAGAAGAAACATGACAGCGAAGTGTGTATAAAATGAGTGCAAACATACTGAAAATGGAGCGTGTTTAATATTCGTAACACTAAACTAACAATGGAATGTGTTAAATGTTTTGAAACACTATTGACAGCAGAGTGTGTTAAGCATCTATGGAACCATACTGACAGTGGATTTTTCACATTGGTGAAACTATACTGCCAATAACCATAAACAAAATTACTGTGACAAATGACAGAGGAGCATGTTTTGCATTAGTGGAACCATACTGACAGTGGAGTGTGTTAAACATTAGAGGAACCAAACTAACAGTGAAGCATGTACAACATTATCTGAACTATACTGACAGTGGACTTGTTAAACATTAGTGGGACCAAACTGAAAATAGAGTATGTTGAACATTAGGGGCGTGTTTGGTATTAGAGGAACCATACTGACAGAGGAACGTGTTTAACATAAATGGAGCCACACTGACAGAAAAGCGTGTTTCTCATTACAGGAACCATACTGACAGTAGCGTGTGATAAGCATTGATGAAAATAGAGTGCATCTTGATTAACATTTGTGAAAAAGATAGTGGCAGTGGAGTGTGTTAAACATTAGTGGAACCATACTGGCAGTGGGGCATCTCTAACATTATTGGAAGCAAGCTGATAGTGGTGCGTGTTCAACATGGATGGAACCAAACTGAAAGCGTGTTAAACACAGAACATATGAACTGTGTCTATTACTTACAATACTAACAGTGGCGTAATTTAAACATTAGTGGAACAATACTGATAGTCGCGTTTGTTTTGCTAAACTAACTATGAAACATGTTTAACATTAGTTTAACCATTCTGGCAGGAGACTGAGTTTAAACCAAATGGAACCATACTAACAATGGAGTGTGTTTAACATAAGTGGAATTCTATTTACAGTTAAGCGTATTAGTGGAACCACAGTAGAGCGTGTTTACTGTGCAGCAAGAATAACATTAATGGAACAACAATGACAGAGAAGCGCTTTTTACATTGGGGGAACCATACTTACAGTGTCAAAGGTTACAAGAGCCATAATGACAGTAACGTATGTTAAACGGTAGTGGAACAATATTGGCAGTGGAGCATGTTTGACATTATTAGATTTTAACTAACAGTGGAGCGTGTTAGTCATTAATGAAACCATACTGATAGTGGAGTGTGTTCAATATTAGATGCGCCATAATGAGAATGGATCTTTTTAAACATTAGTGGAACCATACAGAGCGTGGAGCGTGTTGTACAATAATAACAGTGGAGTGTGCTTAACAATACTGACAATAGAGCGATTTTACCATTAGTGGATCCTTATGACAGTGAAGTGTGTAAAACATCAGTGGAATCATACAAGCTTTGTAGCATGTTTAACATGAATGGAACCATATTGCCAGTGGGCCGTGGCTAACAAATATAGAACCACGCTGACTGTGACATGACTTAAACAAAACTTGAATCGTAATGACCGTGGAGAGTGTAAACATTAGTGGAACCGTACTGACAGTGGAGCGTCTATTATATAAGAGGAACCATACTGACAGTGAGAGTGATTAGAATTAGAAGAACAGTAATAACAGTGGAGCGTGTTAACATTAGTTGAGAGTGGTTCGTGTTGAAATGAATGGAACCATACTGACAATGCTGCGTGTTTAACGTTAGTCGAACCATACTGACAGTTGAATGTTTTTAACAGTAGTGGAACCACAAATACAGTGGAACATCAGAAAAAAACAATGACTGTGGACATGTTATAACATGAGTGGAACCATACAGACAGTGGAACGTGTTCAATATTTGTCGAACCATACTGACATTGGAGTGTGTAAATTATCTGTAGATCTATACTGCCAGTGGAGTTTAGCACTAGTGGAACGATACTGGCACTCACCATAAAACTACATTGTGACAAATGACTAAGGAGCATCCTGAACATTAGTTGGCCATACTATCAGTCGAATGTGTTTAACATTAGAGGACCCATACTGACCGTGGAGCATGCTCAACAGTAGTAGCAAGAACATTTTTAACATTAGTTTAACTATTCTGACGGTGGACTGAGTTTAAACCGAATGGAACCTTGCTAACAGTGGGGTGTGGGGTTTACTTAAGTGGAATTATATTAAGAGTTAAACGTGTTAGTGGAACCAGACTCACAGTAGAGAGTGATTACAATGAAGCAACAATACCATTACTGGGACAATAATGACAGTGGGCGCATTTAACAATAGGAGAACCATACTTACAGTGTTAAACCTTATTAGAGCCAATATGACAGTAGAGTATGTTTAGTGGTAGGGGGAAAATCCTGACAGGGAAGCATGATAACATTAGTGGAACTTAACTACCAGCGGGACGTGTTATTCATTAATGGAACCATACTGATAGTGGATCGTGTTTAACATAAGTCGAAACACACTGACAGTTTAATGTTTTTAACAGTAGTGGAACCATAAATACAGTGAAACATGTTTAACATCAGCAAAAGCAATGACTGTGGACACGTTATAACATGAGTGGGACCATACTGACAGTGGAGCGTGCTTTATATTTGTGGAACCATACTGTCAGTGGAAGTGGAGTGTGCAAATTATCTGTAGATCTATACTGCTAGAGGGGTTTTAAACATTACTGGAACCATACTGACACTCACCATTAAAACTACATTGTGACAAATGACAGAGGAGCATGCTGAACATTAGTTGACCATACTATCAGTGGAATGTGTTTAACATTAGAGGACCCATACTGACAGTGGAGCATAGTCAACATTAGCATCAAGAACATTTTGAACATAAGGTTAACCATTCTGACAGTAGATTGAGTTTAAACCAGATGGAACTATACTCACAGTGTAGTCTGTTTTGTTTAAGTGGAAATAATATATTTACAGTTAAACGTGTTAGTGGAACCATACTCACAACAGAGGTGTTTACAGTGGACTCCGAGCAAGAATAGCATTCATCGGAACATAATGACAGTGGAGCGCATTTAATATTCGGGGAACCATACTTACAGTGTTAAAAGTTATTAGACAATATGACAGTAGAGTATGTGTAACGGTATTGCAAAAATACTGACAGTGAACCAAAAAAATATTGGTGGAACTTAATTAACAGCGGAGCGTGTAAATCATTAATTGAACCATACCGAAAGTGGAGTGTGTTCAATATTAAAGGCACCAATACAACAACGGATCGGGTTAAACATTAGTGGAACCATACAGACAGTGGAGCGTGTTGAGCAATAATAACAGTGAAGTGTGTTTAACAATACTGGCAATAGAGCGATTTTACTTTAGTGGACCCATAATGACAGTGGAGTATGTTAAACATCAGTGGAATCAAACTATGGCACATGTTAAACATGAGTGGGAACAAATTGCCAATGGGCCGTGGCTAACAAATTTAGAACCACACTGACCGTGAAATGTGCTAGACAAAACTTGAACCTTAATGACAGTGGAGATTGTTTAACATTACTGGAACCATACTGACAGTGGAGGGTCTATAATATTAGAGGGACCATACTGACAGTGAGAGTGATTAATACTAAAGGAACAATTCTTAGAGTGCAGCGGGTTAAACATAAGTTGAGAGCGATTCGTGTTAAAATTAGTGGAACCATACTGACAATGGACCGTGTTTAACATTAATCGAACCATACGGACAGTTGAAATTTTTAACATTAGTGAAACCATGAATCTAGTGAAGCATATCTAACACCAGAAAAAAACAATGACAGTGGACGGGTTATAACATGAGTGGAAACATGAAGCTTTTTAAATATTTGTGGAACCATACTGACATTGGAGTGTGTAAATTATCAGTAGATCTATATTGCCAATGGAGTTTTTTTTACATTAGTGGACTAATACTGACACTCACCATAAAAACTACATTGTAAAACATGACAGAGGAACATGTTTTACATTAATTGAACATTAGAGGAACCATACTGACGGTGTAGCATGTTCAACATTAGTAAAATTTTACTGACAATGGAACATGTTAAACATAAGTAGAACCAAACTGAAAGTAGGAAATGTTTAACATTAGTTGAAATAAACTGAAGCTGGAGGATATTTTATATTAGGGAACTATACGTACAGAGGAGCGAGTTGAACAAAAGGTGGAGCCAAACTGACAGTAAAGCATGTTTAACATAAGAGGAACGATACTGAAAGTGGGTCTTGTTTAACTTTGGCAGAACTATGCTTACAGTGGAGCGTGCACACACTTCTGACAGTGGCGTATGTTTTACATAAGTGGAACCAAACTGAGAGAGGAGCATGTTGAACATTGGTGGATCCATACTCAAAGGATGGTTTTACATAAGTAGAACGATGCTTACAATCAACACATAAAATACATTGTGACAATTGGAGCGCGTTCAGGATTAGTGGAGCTGTAATAACTCTCACCCTATAAACTACATGTGACTATTGACAGTGGAACATGTTTAACAAACACAGCGTGCTAAACATTAAGAAAACCATAATGACAGTGCAGTGTTTTAACAAAACGGCACCATAATGACACTGTATCGTGTTTAACATTGGTGGAACCACAATGACAGTGGAGTGTGTTAAGCATTATTGAATCCGTACTGACAATGGAGCGTGTTAACAATTGGTGGGCTCATAATGAGAGTGGAGTGTGTTTAACATGAGTGGAACCATACAGACTGTGGAACATGTTCAGCATTAGTGGACCCATATTGACAGTGGAGCATGTTTAACATTAGAGGAACCATACTGACAGTCGAGTGTGTCAAAAATAAGTGGAACCATAATGAGCGTGTAAAACCTTTGTGGAACCAATCATAGTGGAGCTATTTTAACATTAGAAATCATTTTGACAGCGACGAAGCGTGTTTATCATTAAGGGAACCATACAGACAGTGGAGTGTGTTTTACTTTAGTGAAACCATAATAACAGTGGAGCGTGTTAAACATAAGTTGAGCAATAATGACAGTGAAGCATGTTTAACATTAGCAGAACCATTCTAACAGTGAAACATTAATGGAACCATAATAACAGTGGAGTGTGTTTTACATTAGAGGCATCATAATGACAGCAGATCATATTTAACATTAGTGGAACCATAGTGACAGTGGAGTGCGTGTTTACATTAGAGGCACCATAATGACAGCGGATCGTGTTTTACATTAGTGGAACCTTAATAACAGTGGAGTGTGTTTTACATTAGAGGCATCATAATGACAGCAGATCATATTTAACATTAGTGGAACCATAATGACAGTGGAGTGTGTTTTACATTAGAGGCGCCATAATGACAGCGAATCATTTTGAACATTAGTGGAACCATAATGACAGTGGAGTGTGTTTTGCATTAGAGGCACCATAATAACAGCAGATCGTGTTTTACATTAGTGGAACCATAATGACAGTGGGGTGTGTTTTACATTAGAGGCACCATAATGACAGCGGATCGTATTTAACATTAGTGGAACCATAATGACAGTGGAGTGAGTTTTACATTAGAGGCACCATAATGACAGCGGATCATTTTGACCATAAGTGGAACCATAATGACAGTGGAGTGTGTTGTACATTAGAGGCACCATAATGACAGCAGATCGTATTTAACATTAGTGGAACCATAGTGACAGTGGAGTGTGTTTTTCATTAGAGGCACCATAATGTCAGCGGATCTTGTTTAACATTAATGGAACCATAGTGACAGTGGAGTTTATTTTACATAAGGGACATCATAATAACAGCAGATCATATTTCACGTTAGTGGAACCATAATGTCAGTGAACTGTGTTTTACATAAGGGGCACCATAATGACAGGGGATCATATTTCACATTAATTAAACCATAGTGACAGTGGAGTGTGTTTTACATTAGAGGCACCACAATGACAGCGGATCGTATATAACATTTGTGGGAAAATAGTGACAGTGGGGTGTGTTTTACATTAGAGGAACCATAATGACAGCTGATCGTTTTTAGCATTAGTGGAACCATAATGACAGTGGAGAGTGTTTACATTAGAGGCACCATGATGACAACGAATTCTGTTTAGCATTAGTGGAACCATTGTGACAGTGGAGTGTGTTTTACATTAGGGGCACCATAATGACAGCGAATCCCATTTAACATTAGTGGAACCATAGAGACAGTGGAGTGTGTTTTACATTAGAGGCACCATAATGACAGCGGATCATATTTAACATTAGTGGAACCATAGTGACAGTGGGTAGTGTTTTACATTAGGGGCACCATAATGACAGCGGGTCATATTATACATAAGTGGAACTATAGTGATAGTGGGGTTTGTTTAACATTAGAGGCACCATAATGACAGCGGATCGTGCTTAATATAAGTTGAACCATCATAGCAGTGAAGTGCGTTTCACATTAGAGGCACCATAATGACAGCGGATCGTATTTAACATTAGTGGACCCATAATGACAGTGGAGTGTTTTTACATTAGAGGCACTATAATGACAGCGGATCGTACTTAACATTAGTGGAACCATAATGACAGTGGAGTGTGTTTCACATTAGAAGCATCATAATGACAGCGGATCGTATTTAACATTAGTGGAACCATAGTGACAGTGGAGTTTGTGTTTACCTTATTGAGCCATACTGGCAATGGATTTTTTTTATATTAGTGGAACCATAATGACAATCGAGTGTGTTTAATATGTTGGAACCATGGTGACGATGGAGCGTGTTGAACATTTTTGGAATCATAATGACAGTGGAGCGTGTTAACATTACTGGAACCACACAGACAGTGGAGAGTGTTTAATATACGTCAAACCGTACTGACAGTGGAGTGTATTTATCGGAACAATACTTACTGCGGTACATGCTCAACATAAATGACAGTGGAACATGCTTAGTACTAGTAGAACCATAATGACTGTGGAATGTATTTTTCATTAAAGGCTACATAATGACAGCGGATCGTATTAAACATTAGTGGAGCCAAAATGAAAATAGAGTGTGTTTAACAATATAGGAGCCATAATAAAACTGGAGCTTGTTTTATATTACTGAGACAATACTGACAATACAGCGATTGTATCATTAGTGGAACGGTAATGACAGTGTGGGTTTAACATTATCGGAACCATAGTGATAAAGGAGCGTGTTGAACATCATGGCACCATAATAACTATGGAGCGTGTTAAACATTATTGGAACCATACAGAGAGTGGAGAATGTTTAACATTCGTCAAACCATATTAACTGTTTATCACTGGTGGAACCATAATGACAGTTGAATGTGTTAACATTAGTGGAAACAAACTAACAATTGAGCGTGTTCAAGATCAATGCAGCCATACTGACAGTGGATCCTGTTTAACCCAAGTTGAACCATATAAACTGTGGAGCATGTTTAACACTAGTTGAACTATATTTACAGTGGTGCATGTTTAACAATAGTGAAACCACACTGACATTGGAGTGTGCTTAACATGAGTGGATAGATAATGACACTGAAGTGTGTTTGACATTATTGGAACCATTATGACATAAGAACTTGTGTAACATTAGAGAAACCATACAGACAGTGACGTGTTTTACATTAGTGAAACCAAACTGACAATGACTTGCGTTTACCTTTACTGGAGTATGTTTAACATTAGTGGAACCATAATGAAAGTGGAGAATGTTTTGCATTTATGGTACCATAATGACAGTAGAGTGTTTTACATTATTGGAACAATACTGACAAATAAGCGTGTTTAGCATTATTGGAACCATAATGACAGTGGAGTTTGTTTATCATCAGAGGCAAAATAATGATTGTGGATCGTGTTTAACATTAGTGGAACCACAATAACAGTGGAGCGTGTTTAACATTTGTTGAACCATAATGACTGTGAAGCATGTTTAGCGCTACTCGAACCACAATGACGGTGGAGCTTGTAAAGCATTGGTGGAACAATTACACTGACAATGGCAAGTGTTGAACATCAGTGGAATCATACTGACAGTAGGGCCTGTTTAACGTTAGTGGAACCATACAGACTTCGGAGCGTGTTTAACATTAGGTGAACCATAATATCGGTGTGCGTGTTTAACAATAGTGGGAGCATACTGACGCTGGAGTATGTTTAACTTGAAAATGGATATATACAGGCATCTTAATGAGTTAATAAGTACATGAAAATGTGTGCATACAACAGGTCAAGGTCATTATTTTGACAATTTCACACATCACCTCAAAAGCCACTGGGCTGATTGTTACCTCAATTCATAAAGAGCCTCCAAGGGCTGAGGGAACGAAATTTTGTTCAAATGGTTCAGGTCACATGACCAACATAGCCGCCATGCCCATATATGGTGAAAACCTTTAAAAGTCTTCTCCTTCAGAACCAGTTGACTGATGAACTTGAAACTTGGTATGTAGCATCAAGTACCTGGGTACTACCAAGATTCTTAAAAGGTGACCTTGGGTTGACCTTGACCTTTTTACGGCAAGGTTAAATATGGAATAATGCTAGAACATAAGATTTCAAAAATGGTTTTAAAAGTCTTGGCCTAAAAGTTGATATATGCAGTTTTCTTCATGGGTACATGAAGATTAGTGAGTAAAAGAGGTCAATGTCATTATTTGACCCTTACCCCAGGACTCTCGTATTTTGACAATTTCAAATATATTTTAAATAGCCACTTGGCCGATTGTAATAAAATTTCATATAGAGCCTCCAGGGGCTGAATGAACGAAAATTTGTTCAAATGGTCCAGGTCACATGACCAACATGGCCGTCATGCCCATATATGGTAAAAACCTTTATAGATCTTCTTCTTCATAACCAATTGACTGGTGAACTTGAAACTTTTTATGTAGCATCAAGTACCTGGGTGCTACCAAGATTGTTCAAATGATGACCTTGGGTTGACCTTGGCCTTTTATGATCAAATATAGGAAAATAATACTGCATAAGAGTTGATGAAAAGTTTTGAAGACTTTGGCTGAAAAGTTGGTAAATACAATCATCTTAATGAGTACTTGAATATTTGTGCGTACAAGAGATCCAGGCTATTGTTTGACCTTTGACATAAGACTCTCATATTTTGGCAGCTTGAACATCTCCTCGAAAGCCACTTGGCCAATTGTAACAGGATTTCATATAGAGCCTCCAAGAGCTGAGGCAAAATCTGTTGAAATGGTCCAGGTCACATGGCCAATATGCCTATATATGGTAAAAACCTTAAAGAATCTTCTTCTCTAGAAATCAGTTGACCGATAGCCTTGAATAATGGTATGTAGCATCATGTGTACTTGAGTAATACCAAGATTTTTAAAATGAAGACCTTCGGTTGACCTTGACTTTTTTACAGCAACATCAAATATGGGAAAATGTTAGAACGTAAGATATCATGAAAAGTTTTAAGGATTTTAGCCTAAAAACTGATATATACAGTCATCTTATTGAGTACATGACGATTGACGATTTAATCGTACAAGTGATCAAGGTCATTCTTTAACCTTTGACCCAGGGCTCGCATATTTTGACAATTTAAAACATCTTGATGGCCACTTGGCCTATTGCTAAGGTGAGCGATTCAGAGTCTCGTGGCCCTCTTGTTACAAATATAACATTCTGTTTGCTTTCTTGAATAAAAAAGAAAGAATCTGCTTCAGAAATCTCTAAGAACAACTTTTCCTTTAAAGGTTGATCCCTCTGTAGAAGGGAGGTAAAAATCAAAGTGACAGACTTGCTTCTCCGGATAGCGCACCCATAAATGAGCCGCGACACGACAAAACCAACAATGTGGTTGTGCGCCCAGCGCAGACTCAGATTAGCCTGGGCATCTGCCCAGTTTTACTAGACCCTTCGTTAAGTGCTCAAAATGTAGCTAAGGGTCTAAGCTACCTCCATGCGGACAGCGAAGACTCTGATCAGACTGGGCGGATGCCCAGGCTGATCTGAGTCTGCGCTGGGCGCACAACCACATTGTTGGTTTTGTCGTGTCGAGGGTCATACCTTCATTGTCTCCCACAGGGAGCGGAATCTTTCCTTAAAAAATGGCCCTTATGTTTTTCTGGGAAGCAAAGAGGAAAACACAAAAAAATGTTTCCCTTTGTAGAAATAACAGAAAAGAATGGACATGTATCCAGTCACATTAAGTCATATTTTCTCATTACTCAGTTTATTTGCCTGGTACCCATATTACTTCTAATCTACAGGAAACCAGCATGGAAGCTACATTTTCTCTATTTACTTAATAGAGAAGTTTTTTGTATGTAGAGAGAGGTAATTTATGTATACATTGTAAATATAATATGAAACTGGGCAACTATTGTTTTTTTCATTTGTGAAGTTTAAGTTTCTACATATGCATATTTATTGTTATTCACTTTTCTTCATATAGGATATAAGGTATCTGATTTTAAGAGATTAAATGTCCTATATAGCAATATATTATATTAGATATCTTAATACATTTCATATATTCTATTCCAGATATCTTATTTATTGAATATAATATCATATTCTTTTTTTTTATATATGATAGACTGGATATCTAATACCTTAAATATCAGATAAGATTTCTTATATGCTAAATAAGACATCTTATGTTTAGAGTTTAATATATGGCAATTTTCATAACAAACCCCGTATCAACCCGAGACTCCCATATCAGCCCGAAACTCCCATATCAGCCAGAGGATCGAAGGCTAAGTCGAGGGCTAATATGGGAGCTGAGGGTTAATACGGGGTATGATATGAAAATTGCCATATCATAATCTAATTATCATATATTTTTCGCCCTAGAGATGATATGGGTCACGTGGGGTGTGATACGGATGATATGGGTTTTTCTCCCTAGGGATTGACATGGGTTTTGGCTATTTTTGGAGAGATACGGCCATCGAGATATGAAATCCTGATATGCCCTAGGGATGATATGGGTCACGGTGTGATACAGATAATAGGTTTTTCTCCCTTGGGAGTGATATGGGTTTTGGCTATTTTTGGAGTGATACGGCCTTCGAGATATGCATACCTGATACATGCATAAAAGTCTTGCCAGTGTCGCATATGTAAAATATAATGTACTTTCTAGTAAATATATGATAAATGGACTTATATACCTATCATTTAGGATATAAGATATCTAACGTAAGATATAAGATATCAGAATTGGTAAATCAGATGCCTTTTATACTATTTTAGATATATTATATTCATATAGGATGTAAGATCCAATATAAAATATATATGTGAGCCGCGACACGACAAAACCAACAATGTGGTTGTGCTCCCAGCGCAGACTCAGATCAGCCTGAGTCTTTGCTGTCTGCATGGAGGTAGCTTAGGCCCTTAGCTATACTTATACTTTAATTTCTTAGCAAAGACTCTGACCAGACTGAGGGGATGCCCAAACTGATGTGAGTCTGCACTGGGCGCACAACCACTTAGTTGGTTTTCTCGTGTTGCGGCTCATTATTATCTTTTAAGCATAATAGATATGAGTACTGGATACATGATTTAATTTATAAGATATCTTTTATACGATAGGTGATGTAAAATATATGCAATCTTATGAAATTAAGATATTTTATGTCAAATAAGATATCATATGTGCCAATTAAAATATCTGATAGCTTTTGTATGGCATTTTACCTGCTTTATACGGTGTATTATACGAAATTTTAGATATCTGATTTGCTATACAAAATATCTTATACACTAGGCCTATATCAGATATCTGAATTCATACAATTTTAATAAGGTATCTAATTTATCCAAATATATCAAATACCTGACAAAAGTATCTCATATATACTATATTATACCTTATACAGCATATCAGATATATATGTTAACATATATTTGTATCAGTCAGATATCTTTCTAATCCATTAATATATCTGATATTGTGTATAGAACGGATCACTTCAGCGAAAACATATATTTGAAAGAATCAGATGTCTTTCTCATCAATTAAGATATCTGATATCGTGTATAGTATGGATCAATTCAGCGAAAACATATATTTGGATCAGTCAGATATCTTTCTCATGAATTACTATATCTGATATATCGTGTATAGTAGAGATACGTTCAGCAAACATATATATGGATCAGTCAAATATCTTTCTCATTGGTTAAGATATCTGATGTTGTTCTTAGTATGGGTCCGTTCAGTGAAAAGAAAAGACCTCAGTCATTCCCTACAGATGCGCAGGCTGACCCAAGTCTCAGTTTTTGTCACATGCCTTAAAGAATTTCAGTATTCTTTCAGGGGAAGGAACTCTGTCATTTTCTTTTCTGCCTCCCATCTCAATATGGATCAACTCTTAAATAAAAGAATTTGCACCATCTTTTAAGAGAAGAGCTTTCGTTCTGATCCTATTACTTTGTGTAACTGTCTTGTTTATATGTTGTTATGTGCAGTTTTGAAAATAAAATATGAGCCGCGACACGACAAAACCAACAATGTGGTTGTGCACCCAGCGCAGACTCAGATCGGCCTGGGCATCTGCCCAGTCTGATCAGAGTCTTTGCTGTCCGCCAGGAGGTAGCTTAGACCCTTGGCTACACTTTAAGCACTTAGCAAAGACTCTGATCAGACTGAGTGGCTGTCTAGGCTGATCTGAGTCTGTACTGGGCGCAAAACCACTTTGTTGGTTTTCTCGAGTCGCGGCTCATATGTTTAAATCAAGAGGACACATTATTTTGGAAGGACTACATTGCCATTGAAACAAGCAGGAATTCACAAAAGTTGTTCCCCTTTGTAACAATGGCGGAAAATAACCTGGAGGTGTACCCACATACCTTTGGGTGAATGTGGGGAACTTCCAAGGGCTGTTGTAACTTAAGCTGACAAAGTGGGTTTGGTAAACTAAAAGTTGCCCGTATGAATGAAAACGTATGCCTCAATGTCATTGCCTTTATATGGTTTAGTTTATATGACAATTAAAATTTGTCATGTGAACAGAGAATTAGATAGGAAAATTCTCAGGAACTGACACCATTCAATCCCAGATCCCAGCCAAGACACCCTGTGGGAGAAAGACAACACAAAATTAGTCACAACAAACAAATCATCAACGGCAGCCATGTGAACAGCCATTTCCCATGTAGATGGTCATCGGACTAGCCTTAACATCACAAACTATATATCAATAACAGTCAGCAATGAATGACACATATAACAGCCAACAAGAACCTAAACAGATGTGCCGCCTTGCGACGGCCTGTTATTTCATTGCTGGGGGAGGGGGGCTGTTAATTAACCGGTTTGCGGTCGACCAAACAGAATATATGTTTGTGTAACACCGAAACTGACTTCGGAGATTGTTACTAAGAACTTAGCTCGTAATAAAAATCAATTTGATTTCTAACAAAGTATATTAGACAAAGAAAGTGTGGCACCGTTTTGGCCATTCACACGGGAAAAGTTTATTTGCCCAGGTAACTCTAACGAGACATTTTTGCTCGTGTGAGCACTGCTGCAAATTTTTCATTGCCACAGTTTATTTGACCATGATTCTGTCTTACATATTTCTGTGACATATAATTTGCTCCTTGTGAATTCAAGTTGTTTGACAAAGAAACTTTCCTTGTGAGAACGAAGCTTTAGCAAGAAGAATTTATTTAACTGGGGACTTCTCTTGAGGTGTATGTGTACAGTTCTATGGTTTTCCGCCCTTTTCAAATAAGAAACAACTTTTATGACTTTTTGTTTGCTTCCTTGGATAACGAAGCCTTTCTAAAATGGGACCTTCTCTTAAAAGAAAGACTCTGTTCCTCTTAGAGCAAACTTTTCTTTAAGAGTTGACGCCTGTTAAGAAGCGAAACAAAAATCAAAATGGCAGACATACTTCTCCTGAAAGTGTACGTATGCACTTTAATGAAAACAATGTCCTCCACAGGGAGCAAATTCTTTCTTAATATTTCCTCAATTTGTTTTTCAAATAAATTCTACACTTGTTTTTTACCTTACACCTGTGGATAATTCAAGAAGCTAGAAAGTAAATACTTTGCTAAATAAAGTAAGCGACAGAAAGTGCACTAACAATCGGGTTCACTTTAATAACAACTCATGAAAATTTCACTGTCTTAGCTGGGCAAGCCTTCCTTTTAAAAGGAAATTTTATAAAAATAGCTGTTATGTTATCAAGAGTTGACGCCTGTTAAGAAGCGAAACAAAAATCAAAATGGAAGACATAGTTCCCCGGAAAGTGTACCTATGCACTTTAATGAAAACAATGTCCTCCACGGGAAGCATTTTCTTTCAATTTAAGAATATCTTTTATGTTATCTTAGGAAGCAATTGGGAAGTCACTTAAGTTGTTTGCCATTGTAGACATGACAAAAAGTTAGATGCGTATCTAGACACCTTAACTACCCAGGGTTTTTGTCTGGTTCCTATCTTTGTTCTAGTTATCTCATGGACCGGAAACTAGCATTGTCCCTCCAAACTTTTCAGAGAAGTTTAGGTAGCTATGTGGAAAAAGTGGATTTATGTATACATTATAGTAAATACAATATGCAACAGAGCAACTTTTAACTATTGTCTGCCTTTGTTAAGTTTGAATTCAATTTTGTACAAATATGTTAATATTCAATTTTCTTATATGTATAAACTATAAAGGGATATCAGATCATGAATGTTGGAAGCTTGAAGCAAATTCTAACACAATCTGGAACATTGTAAATAATATGGACTCAAAGTAATATTATAAATTTGTTTCAAACTTCAGTCAACTCTCAATATCTCAAAGTCAAAGTTCATCCCAAACTACTGATATCTCAAAGTAAATTTTCTGGTCCCAGAAAATTTACTTTGATGTATCAGTAGTTTGAGATAAAAGGAGTTTTAAAAAATGTCAATAGAAATGGGAAACATGTCAGAACAATGTTCTTCTATATGAGAGGGTACTTTGAGATATCAGTATTCATGATACAGAGAGCTGACTGTATATTTAAATAAATAGCATCTAAATAAGAATGTAAAATTATAGTTTAGCCAGAACATGAAAAAAGAGCCTTTTGATGCAAGCAGATGGAGAAGATTCTAATCAGCCTACACATCTGAGCAGCCTGTTCAGTCAATGTTCATTGTTCCCATCAACATGGACGATGAGCAGTCTTTATAGGGAAAAATTGACTGATCAGACTTTTGATGAATAAGGTTACCCTATTTCTTTAGTTATAAGACGGATGTTTTCCCTACAACACAATTCCAAAATACTAGATCCATCTCACAAGACGGATCTAGATTTTTGGAATTGTTTTGGAAGAGGATAACATATCTCATAGCAGAGTTACATATGACAGATATAAATATTTGGGGCTGATGAAGTTCATGAGCAAGGTTACTAGTACAAAATACTGATTTTGTATTTGTTGATATGATTTCTATCAAATGAATTAAACTTTGTCTTTAAGATTTTACTTCCATGTTTGTCACAATTTTTCAACAAGGAGACAAGACAATATTAGCTCATTAATACCTTGTGGACTCTTCTATCTATATATATTGGACGAGTCCATTTGGCATTTATGGGGTGTCTGGTTCAGTTTATTTTTAGATTTTTTTAGGAAAATTACCCATTTGTTGTACGCAAAAAGTGTAGACCCTGATCAGACGCTGCGTTTGCGGCATCTGATCCGGGTCTGCACTGTTTGCCTACATCCTAGTTTTGGGGCGCTAGGGATTAATGGATTAGGAAGGGATGCAAAAATGAAATTGTCAGAGTTGCAGCCCTTGAAAATGTACCCATTTACCTAAAAGATACTTGTTTTGTATAGATGTAATTTTAGGGAATTATTTCTATTACGTATTTTGTTAATATGTTATTTCTTATACTTTTTTGTATAGATGTTAATTCTTGTAAATTATTTGTTATACTTATTATGCATAGTTGTTAATTCTAGGAACTTATTTGTTTTACTTATTTTGAATAGATGTTAAATTATTTGCTATTTTTACTTGGTATAGATGTTAATTTTAGGGAATTATTTGCTATATTTGCTTTGTATATATGTTAATTTTAGTAAATTATTTGCTACATTTACTTTGTATAGATGTTAATTCTAGGGAATTATTTGTTATACTTCTAATAAATTTCTGCCCGGTATATTAGAGAATAAGCAGATTCACTGATGAACAAGTGTCAAGGTGACACCTTGTTTCCTTGCCATTTTGTAAGCCATGGTAACTGCCAAAGATTGACATTCTGATGGCACTGAATGAAAAATAGTGCTGTCTGCCATAACTAAATACTCATAGACTTATTCTATGACCAAATAAGGACAGAAATGACTTCGAAGTTTAAATAAAAAATTTGTGAGTCAACGGCACGAAAGATATGAACCCAAAATTATAGATGACCGAACCTGAAGCATCATCTGAATATAACTTTCATGCATAGAAAATGAGTATATTCCCTTGTCAGGAATCCAAAAGCCCAAAACGTTATTATGTTTCTTTTTATATGAATTAAATGCATGTATAAATGTAAACTTTTACAGGTTTGCTAATGGCAACATGTAGTTGAAAATATGAAGTTTTGTCAGTGCTGTTTCTTTTCTGTAGGATAACCCCAAGTCATTGGGAATTTCAGTTCAGTTAAATTCAATTCTCCTAACGATGCTCCTCAAGTGGCACAGCCGTACATAACCATAGTTGCACACACTTGGCGCCAAGGGAAAGTACCACTTAAAGGCCTAGATTCAGTACTCTCCGGCAGAGGATAAAAGCTACTACAAGTGGGTGGAGCTCTAGTATTTTTAAGCCATGACACGAGAAAATCAACAATGTGGCATGTGCGGCAAGCAAAGACTCAGATCAGCCTGGACATCCACCAAATCCAATCAGAATCTTTGCAAAGTGCTTAAAGGGTGGCTTAGGGTCTAAGCTAGGCTCCATGCGGACAGCAAAGACTCTGATCAGACTGGACGGATGTCCAGGCTGATCTGAGTCTGCGCTGAGCACTCAACCACTTTGTTGGTTTTCTCGTGTCATGGCTCCTTTACTGTTTTACTGATAATTTTACTGCTCAAGGCTATTAGTCACTGAGATGTCAATCATTGCCCGGGTAAATTCTTGCACACATGCGGACAGCCAATCAAATCAGTTATTGTTGTGTTTTTTTTTATAATCCACTTGAGATGTTTACTCATTGGTGTCCAGAAAATACTGAGATCAGTTCAGTTCGATTCTCCAGACGACATTCCCCGAGTGGCTCAGCGGTACGTAACTATAGTTGCACACACTTTGCACCTAGTGTCCGTCCAAGGAATACGATAAGCTACCTAATTCTGCATTCTGCATTTTAGAGTCCACCTAGGTCTTTAAGCGAACATCTGATAGGAATAAGGGAGTAAGTCCATATTCAAGGTTTAAGGTGACAGAGTTAATGAGTACAACGCCATGCTTTTCTGCCGTGAGTACATCCATATTCAAGGTTTAAGGTGACAGAGTTAATGAGTACAACGTCATGCTTTTCTGCCGTGAGTACACTCATATTCAAGGCTTAAGGTGACGGAGTTAATGAGTACAACGCCATGCTTTTCTGCCGTGAGTACACCCATATTCAAGGCTTAAGGTGACAGAGTTAATGAGTACAAGGTCATGCTTTTCTGCCGTGAGTACACCCATATTCAACACTTAAGGTGACAGAGTTAATGAGTACAACGCCATGCTTTTCTGCCGTGAGTACACCCATATTCAAGGCTTAAGGTGACAAAGTTAATGAGTACAACGTCATGCTTTTCTGCCGCGAGTACACCCATGTTCCAGGCTTAAGGTGACAGAGTTAATTTCGTGTTTTTCTGCCATTTTACAAAGGGAAATAACTTTTGTAACTTCTTGTTGGCTGCTGCCGTGGGAGCGAATTCCTTCCGTTAGAGCTGACCCTATGAAAAGAATTTCCTCACAGGGGAGCAAATCCTTTCCTGTATAGAGACAATAATGAGCCGCGACACGAGAAAACCAACAATGTGGTTTTGCGCCAGCGCAGACTAAGATCAGCCTGAGCATCCAGCCAGTCTGATCAGAGTCTTCGCTGTCCACATGGAGGTAGCTTAGACCCTAAGCTACCCTTTGAGCACTTATCGAAGGGTCTGTTCAGACTGGGCGGATGCCCAGGCTGATCTGAGTCTGCGCTGGATGCACAACCACATCTGTGGTTTTCTCGTGTCGTGGCTCAAATGAAAATGGCAAAAGTGCTTCCCCTGTCCAGTCACTATAAGGGTCCATTATGGAAGCTGTTATTTTTAAGATGTCCGAGTTCATATGAGCCGTGGTCCGAGAAAACCAACAAAGTGGTTGTGCGCCTAGCGCATACTCAGATCAGCCTGGACATCCGCCCAGTCTGGTCAGATTCTTCGTTAAGTGCTCAAATGGTAGCTGAGGGTCTACGCTTCCTCCATACGGACAATGAAGACTCTGATCAGACTGGGCGAATGCCCAGGCTGATCTGAGTCTGCGCTGGGCGCACAACCACTTTGTTGGTTTTCCCGTGTCGCGGCTCATATGCTATTAGGAGCTATTGCCGGGCCGGGTAGCGCAATCGGTAGGGCACCTGACTCGTAAGTCAGAGGTCCTGGGTTCGAATCCCGGTCTGGCCACATAATTTCGTTTCTACTTCCGCTGATTCAAGAAGGGCAGTTGTCAGTTACTGGCGAAAGTATGTGCACTTAGTACTGGTTAACCGCTTAGGAGGTCTAAGCCTGCCCAGGAATAGTGTGGTTAGGTTAACTGACCGTCCCGACATGACCTTAGTTGTTTACTGTGGACGTTAAGCATCAAATCAACCAACCAACCAAATATTAGGAGCTATTAGCTCACAAATTATCATATTCACACCAAGGCAAGGCATTGTCAAACTGTCATTATTTATGAAGATAATAATGATTGGTGTCATGTGAAAATACAACATGGCATGTGTGAGCAACAAAGATTCAAACCAGCATGACCTGCCACAAAGTCTGATCATAATAATTATGGAGGGAGGGGGTGAAGGAGGGCAATTCTGTGATAACTTTACACAGGTGTACATGTAGATTTGAGAATTTCTTTACACACACAGATTAAGATGGATTTTGACATGACACCTCTCATATGTGATTGTCCAATTTGATATTAATTATGATTACTAGAGTGGCAACACTTGCTAGACTGAAATGAGCCGCAACACGACAAATCCTACAATGTGGTTGTGCGCCCAGCGCATACTCAGATCAGCCTGGGCTTCCGCCCAGTCTGATCAGAGTCATCACTTTGCGCTTTAAGGGTAACAAAAGGTCTAAGCTACCTCTCTGCGGACAGCGATTAGCTCTGATCAGACTGGGCAGATGCCCAGGCTGACCTGAGTCTGCACTTGGCAAACAACCACATTGTTGGTTTTCTCATGTCGCGGCTCAAATATGTTAACACTTAAAGCACCAATAAAAGCAGCCGCGAAATTTTCTATCCGCAAAATTTCAAAATCAGTTACATCCAAGCTATTTCCTATATGCAAACAGAGTAGATGCATGAGGAACGCCTCATCACAAGCTGCCTTGTCTGGATCCACTATGTTTTGCAAATTCAACTAAATTTCATTATTTTGAGCTTTATGTGTTAAATGTTGCTGAAGAACTAGATAGAAGAACTAAATAAGCAAGTTGCTTTCATTCCAATCCTAGTACATTTTGTATGTGGTATTATATATATATATGTTATGGAAAAGGAGAAATAAATATGTTTAAACCAAATGTTGCTGCACCGCAACATGACAAAACAAACAAAGAGGTATGTGCGACCAGGGAAGACTCAGATCAACCTGGGCATCTGCCAAGTCTGATCAGTCTTTTCACTTGCACTTAAAAGGCCATTGTAGATAAGGATCTAAGCTGTCTTTATGCCGACAGCGAAGGCTCTGATTAGACTGGGCAGATGCGCAGGCTGATCTTAGTATTCGCTGGGCACACATGCCACTTTGTTGGTTTTGTCGTGTCACAGCTCATTTGATGAGATCACTTGCTTTGCTAGAATATATGAAATAGATCTAGTACTTGGCTAGAAAATATTTTGTATATGTTACCTTTGATGGTCATTTGCTTGGCTAAAAAATATGAGCCACGACACAAATGTAACAAAGTGACATGCGCACCAACGAAGACTCAGGTAAGCCTAGCCACCCGCTGAGATTGATATTATTCTTTGTTGTGCGCTTAAAATATAGCTATGGGTCTAAGCTACCACCATGTTGTCAGTGAAGCCTCTGATCAGACGACACGGATGCCAAGGCTGATCTGAGTCTTTGCTAGGTGCATATGTCACTTTGTTTTTTTTTTGTCTCACTGCTCATATGTAAATTCATGTGTTTTCTATTTTGATAATATCTATATAGTAATGCGGCTTACTTATATAGATATAATTATTCAGTATATAGAAATAAATATATAACTTATTTTGGTGTTCTGTTGTGTTTATACTGAAAAGTACATGAGAAGGCAACGACAAGGAACCGGCACAATGGATTTACACATCCTATCCGTAACACCTAACTGGGAAAGAGGAAACAATAACCACGACACACAAAGCAAAACAAGACGAGTGAAAAGCCAAGGGATCAGGGTCCGAGGTTATAAAACTTGAGTATAATCTCAAACTCAGAATAAAGCCCACTGATTGGCAGCCAATCAGTGCACTTTATTTTGAGTTTGAGAATATACTCAAGTTTTGTAACCTCAGGGACAGATGTTTCCCAGCAGATGGCCACAAGGCTATCCTATACAACACATAAATTGTCTAAGTCTAATAGAAAGCCTACAACCAATGACAAGAATAGTGAACCACAAAAGATAAACAGTTTAATGAAATTCCTTTCATTAATTACTTAGATTCAATTTGCTGATTTCAAAGGGATTCAAGGGCAATAATTTATGCATTAATGAAGTGATTTAGACAAAACTTAACATGCACCACCGTGTTGTAAGTTTAATAGAGTTACATTGATTGATTACTTAATTAAAGCTGAATTAGTCCGTTTTAAATTGATCCAAGGGCAATAACTAATGCACTACCGATGCCATTCTGATTAAACTTTATGTGCACAACTATGTTATGTTGATACTTATAAATTTTCTTCAAGTTTCATGAAATTTCCGTAATCAGTTACTTACTTACAGCACATCTTATTGAGTTTTAATTAATCCAAGGGAAATTACTCATGCACTACTGAAGCCAGTCTGACAAAACTTAAAGTGCATTACCACGTTATAGTGATATATATTTATTTCATGAAATTCCAGTCAATGGTTACTTAGTTATGGCTCCGGACAGATGGATGGACAGGAAAACAGACAGACGGACATAGACCAGACAATATTCCTCCGCTTTTGGCGGGGGATAATACTATGGCTAATACAATTTCTAATATCTTCGACTGTCATCAGTCTAACATATGAGCCGCAACACAAGAAAACAAAGTGGCATGTGGGCCCAGTGAAGACTGAGATCAACTTGGGCAGCAGCCCAATCTCATAAGAGTCTTCACTTTGCACTTAAAAGGTAGCGAAGGGTCTGTCTAGCTCCATACTGACAGCAAAGACTGATCAGACTGGGCACATTCCCAGGCTGAACTCTGTCTTCGCTGGGCCCACATACCACTTTGTTACATATAGTTCTCTCAGTACATTTATACACTTCACAATGCAAATCAGAACAAAAGGTTGATAGAAATGTATAAAATTTATTTATGTGAATAATATATTATCTGAAAAATGTACAAAAATAAATAATGTTTACTAGTCTTTTTAATGTTAGACAAAATATTTCATGTATATCAGAACTTTCATATACAAATGAAAAAAATGAGCGTCCAAATACAAATGAAAAAGCCTTTGCCACATATGCAAACTTCTGCTTCAATTCTCCTAACAAAGGTCCCCAAGTAGCTGAGCGTAACCATAGTTGCACACACCTCTGCCTTAGATTATATACATATGAATGTCCCCACTTCATATATGAACATGCTGTGTCTTTGATTATATACAAATGAATAAGTCCCTACCACATATGTGAACATCCCATGCTGTGCTTTTGCATGCACTTGTGCAGTATTGTTGGTTTGATTAGGTGGACACCACCCCTGGTGTTCTTCGACACTGCAATGAAAGACCACCTGGTCCTTGTCTATTTGACTGAACAAAGTAGTCGGACATGCCGCTGGTGGGAGTCGATTCCTCCACTGTGTGAAGACACACAATCTACCCAGACAGGTTCTCAGGGTAGCATGAAATCCCCAAATCCTCTGTGATTACCCAAATCCTCTGTAATTACCCAAATCCACCATATTTTCTACCCAAGTCTACATATATGGTGCTGAAACACAATGTTTACAGTGCCTTGGAACAATGTTTAAGAATAAATCTTATGCCAAAATGATTTAGGAAACAGTACACAGAACAAAATTTCTAATTGGTCTCTTTTTCCATTGTGTAAAACCTAATACTAATTTATATCATTCTGCGTCCACATTAAGATAAATAAATTGACATACATCATCATATCTTTCTCAGCAGTTTAATCCGTCATGCCATGACGTTTAAGAAGACTGCAAAAATATAAAAGACATATCATCTAACACAAAGGGAGAAAATCTGTTGTTGTTTTTTTCTCCAACTTATAATTCCTAGTTTAGGCGAACAATTTAAATGTTCAGTACAAATGTCATGTTTTCAAATAGAAAACTTTATGAATTTCTGAACCATGTTAATATATGTGCAATTTCATGCAATTTCATACGAGTAACTTTTGCATTTTAAAAAACAATCGATTATGCAATTATCATTTTAATGCATATATTAAAGTACTTATCTATGATTGCAAACATATTCGAAAATATGCTTTAGAGAAAACATTTCTGCAAAGTTCAAAATCTGACTAATCAGAACTTTAGTTAAGTGTCAGCGCTCTAGATAAGAGAGGTATTTGATGATAACTGAGGGATAATATTCTTTATTTCTCCTGGAAACCGTATGTTGTGACTCCTCATCTGAACCGTCTCCTCGAGACGGTTCAGACGGGGGGTCACAACATATGTTTTTATCCAAAATTAACAAAAACTATTGTAATCATTGTAATACTCTCTCTTATCTAGGGCTCTGTAAGTATAGAGGAGTAATTTCTTTAATGATACCTCTAAAGGTATTAACCCATTGAAACTGATTGTCTCATACTCTTTTGTAAACATTTCATGATACATAGAGGATCTTACATGAGCAAGATGAAACCATATTCTTTGAGAAAACTTTGACCACCCAAAGTCTCTTAGTCCATGACCTTGACCTCAAGGTGACTGAGGGGAGTGGAAGTAAAATTATATAAACTTTAGACCAATATCTAACAACAGTCGAAGTATCAACTGAATCTATCTTGATATTGTGAAATTATGCCTTTAGAAAGTTTTAACCAAAAGTTTAAGATAAAATTCTAAATCAGTGACCTTGACTTAAAGGTCACACAGTGGGTTGGCAGTACTATTTTGAAAAAACGCAAGCCAGTATCTAACATCAGTTTAAGTATAACATAAATCCATCCCAAGCAGTATGTCATTAGAAAACCTTAACAAAATCCCAAATTTCTAAGTCCAAAACCTTGACCTCAAGGTCATTCAGCAGAATGGGGATGAAACTTTGAAAACTCTCAAACAATATCTAACTACAGTGCAAGTATCAAAAGAATACTTTCATGGGTTGAGAAGATATAGATCTTTAAAAAACTTTAACCAAAAAAATCCAATGTGGAGACCTTGACCTCAAGGTCACTGAGAGGGGTAGGAGTGTTAAGCTGTAAAACTTTGGACCAATATCTAACAAGTATCAAGAATCCATCTATGGGTTAAGGAGGTATCCATTTTCCATGACGTGGACGCCAGGGTTACAACAATTATAGCACTTCCTGGACTTCCATACAAGCTAGCTAAACATAGTAGATATATCATATAAACGCCATAAACTGTTCGTTATTTAAATAGCTTATCCTTTAACATATGCATACCAGTATAATACCCCAACTCTCCTAATAAATCTCAAATACCGGGTATTTGATATTTATAAGGAGAATTAGGGTAATTACAGAGACTTTGGGTGAGTTTGGGTAATTACAGACAATTTGGGTATTTCATGCTATCTGGTTCTCCGCTTACTAGTTCACCAAAGAAAACTCCGACCATATATGAGCCGCGACACGAGAAAACCAACAATGTGATTGTGCGCCCAGCACAGACTCAGATCAGCCTGGGCATCCGCCCAGTCTGACCAGACTCTTCCCTAAACGCTGAAATGGTAACTAAGGGTCAATGCTACCTCCATGCGGACAGCGAAGACTCTGATCAGACTGGGCGGATGAGTCTGCGCTGGGCGCACAACCACATTTTTCGTTTTCTCGCGTCACAGCTTATAGACTGTCAGACTAGACTGGGTTACAGGTTGCATCCTCATAATCAGTTATTCAAATAGGTATATATTCACCATCACACTTTCAAACAAGACTGATTATACAGATTCCATCCTCAAACCCATGCTTCAAATTGACAGATCATCACCATACAAAGCATCAGACAAGACTGGTTTACAAACTACATCATCAAAATCAAAACACTTTAAATTCATAGATCTTAACCATACAGACTATCAAACAAGACTGGTTAACAGATCACATACTCAAAAGCTATGATTTAAACTGATAAATCTTCATCCCTTAAACTATTAAATGCAACTAGTTTTACAGATTACATCCTCAAGTTTGTCTTTATGACTTGAAACCTGTGCAAAAGTTTACCGGAACAGACCAGGATGGATACAATTACTGGATCGGACTGGAACAGACTTTGTTCTTTACCATTTCCAGCCAATATTTCTAGATATACTGTTCACAAAAAGTAGGGGATAGTCAGGTTTGAATAAATTGTAGCATCTACAACAAGTGTAGTATCCATATGAAACGCCTAGTATCAATATGATTAATATCCGTTAAGACACTTTTCATGAAGGTTTGGACGATATATCCTGTCACGTGATTTGCACAGAGTTAGTTTCAAACAGGGGTCAGGACAAAAATGTGGTAAATTCGAACAAAAATTTATTCAAATTCTTCAGCTAAGCTAACCTTTCAATGCATTTTTAAGTTTCGTATGCTCAAACATTTTTTTTTCTTTTTCAAAAAGGCCATTTTGGGAAGAAAACCAGAAAACAAAAATCGTACAGGTGCATCCAGTCACCGAAAAATTTAGACGTTTATGGCTTGCACTCTTTATTTTGATGAAACAGTGTGCAAAAGCAATTTTCAGCTTGTTAAATGAATCACTGCGCGTGTTTCTGTGTAAATTTTGTAATCTGAAAAGGATCTGTTTCCACAGCAGATTCGTGTGAAATTTGGGTGTAGACCCCCTGTATAAAATGACTTACACGCAGGTCACGTGACAGGATATACCATCAAATTGTAATGCAAAATAGCTTATCAAATATTTCTCTGATGGACACTTGTTGTTTCAGATGGATTTGATTTTTTTCTTATTTATACAATTTTTAATATCTTTATATCCCCTACTTTTTGTGAACAGTACATTAAGATAAAACATACATGTGAAGACTACATGTAATTAAAGGCCCTATCAATAGTCACTGACTAATATAAGAACAAACTGATTCTGTTTGAAGACTGCTTTAGATCTTAAGATAAAAAGAGCCGGGACACGACAAAACCAACAACGTGGTTGTACGCCCAGTGCCGCAGACTCAGTTGGTTGGGACCGGAGCCTTTTTGTCTGTTGCTTGGTCCACCGGGGCTCAACTGGTGACCTTCTTTTGCTTCAGATTTCCAGTGGAGTTGTTTGGCAGGACAGGGATCTCCACCTGTCAGACGGCCCGTTGTATCTGTTGAGTCCTCGTCTTTGCTTCTTCATGGTGTTGAAATTTGATTTATGTGTTTACCGTGATGATTCATTGACGAGTTAGAGGGTTATCATGCGAACCGAACAACCAACTAAATGTTTTGTACCACTTCAGAAACTGAGGGTGAGGTTGTGCCTGTAAAATCGATTTAAGCCCCCAGTAATTCATTACTGACCGTTCCAAGGCGGTAGTTCTGTTGTGGTTCTCTGTTGCCTGTTTTTGGTGTCAGAGTTTCTGTGATGTTTTACCTTATGTATGTTCTTATTATTTTTGGTTTGGTTTGGGTTGCTGAGTGGCCACCTTTTGGGAACAAGCTGCTCACTCGGTTGGCCATATGTTCTCTGTATCTTGATTATTTGTAATCTTAGTTGTTTCCAACTATGGTTTGAGGGCTGGATTTGGATTTTGATTGTTTCAGTTCCTGGTCTTTGCATACTTTTTACTTTCAGATCAGCCTGGGCATCCGCCCAGTCTGATCAGAGTCTTCGCTGTCCGCATGGAGGTAGCTATGGCCCTTAGCTACCCTTCAGCACTTAACGAAGGGCCTGATCAAACAGGGCGGATGCCCAAGCTGATCTTAGTCTGCGCTGGGCGCACAACCACATTGTTGGTTTTCTCGTACCGCAGCTCAAATATATATGCTCAAATTGATTACAGGCCCTACCAACAGTCACTGACTTATATTAGAACACCCTGATTCTGTCTGAAGATCCCTTCTGTAGCTATATGGCTATAGAAGAAAGGCTTATACTTCACTAGAAAATGTGTATATGAAAACGCTATGCCCCAACTGTATGCTTGCCTCTAAAGAAGGTTCATCCTATAACGTGAAAGTCAGAAAGGGGTATTAATTGGTTCAGCTGACTATATGCTAAATATAAGGAACCAAGCTTAAGGGGTTCTTCGGATATTTTGTTCACAAGCTTGTTCCTATACAACACGTCTATGTCCGAAAACGGGGAATAACTCAACCAAATATTTACGAAATATGCTCAAAAGTAAATCAGGTCATCTGCACCTTGGTCTGCAACTGTATGTTAAACATATTTTGTTCACAAACTTGTTCCTATACTAAATGCCAGTGTCCCAAAAAGGGTAATAACTCAACCAAAAATTTACAAAATATGCTCAAAAGTTAATCAGTTCATTTACACCTTAGTCTGTAACTGCAAGTTAAATATCAGAATCCCAGCTTAAGCGGTTCTTCAGATATTTTCTTCATAAAGTTGTTCCTAATATAAAATGACAAAGTCAAAAAAGGGGCATAACTCCTGAACTATAAGACTGGTGGAGAAAAAAAACAATAAGGGTCGAATAATTTTTCATGTTCATGTCACATATAAAAGTTCAAGGTGCTATCTCTAACAGTTCTTAACCGTATGTATGGGTACCTTTGTACCATGGGCTTCAATGCATGAAGTCGAAAAAAGGGCTTATCTCGATCAAAAATTCACATTTTATTTTCAAAAATTAATCAGATCATCTCCACCTTAGGCAATGCCTTCCTGCAAAAAAGTAATGTTCCTAGCATAAGTGCTTCTTGAGATATTTTGTTCGCAAGGTTCCAAAGGCTTACAATGCGCCAGGTCAAAAAGTGGCATAGCTCAGTCAAAAATTCAAGATTTTTGCAAAAGTTATTCAAGTCATCTACACTTTAGGGTGTAACTGTATGCCAAAATATCAGGATCCCAGCTTAAGCAGTTCTTCAAATATTTTGTTCACAAGGTTGTTCCTATATAAAATGACAGTCAAAAAAGGGGCATAACTCCTGAACAACATGATCGGCAGAGGAAAATATACAGGTCCACTTATTTTTTATGTACATGCTACATATAAAAAATCAAGATCCTAGCATACGCAGTTTTTGAGTTTCCCAAATGCTAAAAAGCGTTAAGGACAGACTGACAAACCGACAGATGGATGACAGGCCCAATCCAATATGCCCCCTTAACTTCTCCAAAGTTGGGGGCATAAAAATAGAGAAACAGGAATTTTATGTTTTTGTTAATTATATAAATGACTCCAAGTCTTGCAAGAAGAGTGATTAAACATCGGGTAGGCGGCAATCGAAAACGCTCACGCAGTCTACGAGCACAGATAAAAAACATTAGAAACAGAGTTTTCAATTGCAAATTTTCTAACGGTTTTTGATCCATGTTAATCGATTGTGAAAAGCGTTTTCGACTGTGGATTAGATAGATGCATATATTTTTGCGATATAAATACAAGGCATGTTTAAGCACACAGTAATTACACGCTCTACACATACCAGAAATTAACTCAAAGTGTAAAACTGATAAATTTAACCTTTTTGGTAGTTTTATGCAAAATGACAGATAGAATATGTTAAAATATGAAAAAAGATTGTATTTTATCCAAAACATCACTAAAAAGACTCGAAATGGGAAAAATAATTACATGCCAATCTGTTCCGCCAAATTTAAGCACCAGGCCCCACACCAACCCCACCACGAAACTAGTCTTGTAGATCCTGGCAGTGTGAACAGTCAACCATATCATCAACAAACTCTTCCACTTGTATCGTAGTCTCTGATATATGGAAGCGACTCTGGTTCATGCATGATGCTTGTTTTAAAATTTCTAATGTATCTGCATTCTTCTCTGTAAACATTAAAATAAAATGGTCAATCATATTATGTGAACTATATAAGTCTTTCATACCAAAAATGCACATGCTTTTCTAATAGTTAATCTTTGATTTTCCATTTATTTAATTTTTTTTATATAATTTCATATAATCAGCCACCTATGTTTTAAAATTTCTATTGTATCTGCATTCTTCTCTGTAAACATTAAAATAAAATGGTTGATCATATTATGTGAACTATATAAGTCTTTCATACCAAAAATGCACATGCTTTTCTAATAGTTAATCTTTGATTTTCCATTTATTTATTTTTTTTATATAATTTCATATAATCAGCAACCTATGTTTTAAAATTTCTATTGTATCTGCATTTCTCTCTGTAAACATTCAAAGATCATATTATGTGAAATATTTATGTCTTTCATATGAAAACTGCACATGCTTTTCTAATAGCTAATCTTTGATTTCCCAGCTATTTAATTTTTGTTTATAATTTCATATTATAAGCAGCCTCAGGTCTCTTGCTACATTTCCATGCTTTTTTCACCTTTTTGTGACTTCAGGGACCTTATATCTAAAACTACTTAAGTGGTTGCTATGCCGTTGCCAAGGCTGAATTTCTCTGAAGGAGAGGCTGTATAATTATGAAATTTGCTCTGCAGGAACAGTCTGAAAAAGACTGTTCCTCCAGAGCAAATTTCATAGTTGTAGGGAATCTCCTTTATAGAAAGTTAACATTAGCAACAGCATAGCAATGACTTAAGTCCTTTTATAAATACGGCCTCCGATCTGCTTACCACTGCTATGAAGCCCTTTTGAAATAGGGCCTACATGAGCAAAGTCTTACCTTTAAAGGTAGGCCCACACTGAAGAGGGAGGCAAAAATGAGAATGGCAGAGTTTCTTGCCCTTTAAATTATCAACTACTTTGTATACCTTGAGAGACCGCCAAAAACAAACAAGACATGTCTGCATACAGGACGGCTTGCCTGACCGTGCCTTGCCCATTATATTGAAAACTTATACCAAAACAGCTGGTAAGGACGCAAATGCTGGGGTGACAACAATAGATCTTCCTGTACGTTTGTACATGTGAGCTAAACAGTGCCAAATTTCTTGTTCAACCACACCCGTCTTTGGATAAGAACAAAGGTCTGGTATGATTTTAGACATATTTAGAATTTTTTTAACGTCTGTAAATGGGATATGAGTGTTGAAACCTTAAATCCATGTATCTATCATGATTCAAGTTTTCCTCATTCTTGCAGTCTTTATGTTTCTAATTGCCCCCCTACTCAGCTGATTTTTGGCATTTTCTACCATTTCCTTGGCCTGCATTTAGGCTATAAGATATGTCAGCGCATAAATGTACATAGCTTATTTTAGCACAATTATGCATTTTCTTGATGTCAACAATATGTGAAAATTTCAGCTGCATACATGTATGTATTTACACTTCATTTCATACTTTCCCTTTTTGAAAAAAATAAACTTGCAGTTTCTTGAAATTTTTTCCACTTATCTCAACATAAAAATGCCCATATCCCCGCTCATAAACAAAAGAAACATACGTTGTGGGTATTCATTTTGTTAGTTAGAACACAGGAAATCATTTGATACACATTTCATTTTGTTTCATTGAAATTTTTTTTTGGTGTCTCTCGACTTGCACAGTGAAATGCTCGGGTAACTGGTCAGGCCTTGAACACTAAAGTAAACATCGGGGCCCAGTTGTTCAAATATGAACGTATTCATACCTAATTTAGTGCCACAGACGCGCGTTTCTGTATTTAACTTCAAAGCATTATTAGCCTAACGAGTTCGTTAAGAGGTCAATTTGCTAAATGTTTTATGACTTTATAACAAAATACACTAATATTTTAAGTTAAAAATGTAAGAAGCTTTTGCAAAAGCTTCTCTTTTTTTTCAACTAAAAATGGATGCATAATTGAGATATTAATGTTTGAAATTCTAAGGAAATGTTAAATAACGATGTCATTAGTTTTGAACAACCGGGCCCTGTTAAGCAGTGCTGTACAACTTAGTGTATCGCCAAAAGCTTATTACCAAGTGCACTCTAAAGCTGCATTAACTGTCTTATTTTGTCAGAGTAAATGCTGCTTAATACAGTTTTTGTCCTATTATTTAGAATTACTGAAACAGGAAAGACATGTCTGATATCATGTTTTTCGAAAGTTTCACAAAACAAGCAAGAGGGCCATATGACCCTCAATCACTCACCTGAGCAATTGGCAAAGTGGCTTTTTCTTATGTCTGAAATTGTCAAAATATGAGTCTTGGGTCAAATGTCAAAGAACGACCATGACCTCTTGTACTCATAAATCTTTATGTACTCATTAAGACAACCATAATAATCATTTTTTGGCCAAAATTTTCACACCTTTCCATGAGCTCTTATGTTCTAGCATTTTCCCATATTTGACCAGCCGCAAAAAAGGTCAAGGTAAACCCAAGGTCATCATTTGAATAGTCTTGGTAGTACTTTAGTACTCCATGCTACTTACCGAGTTCCAAGGCCATTGGTGTATTGGTTCTTGAGAGGAAAAATATTAATGTTTTATACTGTAAATGGGTACGGCGGCCATGATGGTCATGTGACCTGGACCGTTTGAACAAATGTTTGTTCAATCAACTACTGGAACCTCTATAGGAAATATGTTCACTATTTGCCCTTTAGCTTTTGAGGAAATGTTTGAAAATGTCAAAATATTAGAGACCTGGGTTAAAGGTCAAAGAATGGCATTGACCTCATGTACTCATAAATCTTCATGACCTCATTAAGACGACTGTATATACACATTTGAGGCCAAAATCATCAATCTCCACATGAAACCTTATGTTCTAGCATGTTCCCATACTTGACCTTGCCGTAAAAAAGCTCAAGCTCAAGCCATGGTCATAATTTGAACAATCTCGATAGTACTGGAGTACCAAATGCTACAAACCAAGTTTAAAAGCCATCGGTCAATTAATTCAAGAGATTTTTAAAGGTTTTTACCATATATGGTCATGGCGGCATGTTGATCAGGTGACCCAGACCATTTGAAGAAATTTTTGTTCCCTCAACCCTTGACGGCTCTAAATGATTTTCGGCTACAATTTGCTCTGTGGCTTTTAAGAAGAAGTCTAACATTGTCAAACCATGAGAACTCAAGGTCAGAGGTCAAAGAACGACCTTGACCTCTTGTACTCATGAATCTTCATGTACTCATTAAGATGACTGTATTTATCATTTTTTAGGCCTGAATCTTCAAAACTTTCATTGAAATCTTATGTTCTAGCATTTTCCCATATTTGATTTTGCCGTAAAATGACCAGGGTCAACCCGAGATTATCATTTTGACCAATCTCTATAGAACTTGAGTACCCAATACTACATACCAAGTTTCAAGGCCATATGTCTTTTGGTTCTGGAGAAGACAGTTTTTAAATGTTTTTACGTATATGGGAGTGGCGGCCATGTTGATCATGTGACCTGGACTATTAGAACAAATTCCATTCCCTCAATCCCTGGAGGCTCCATATAAAATTTGGTTACAATTGGTCCAGTGGTTTTTGAGGAGATTGTTTGAAATTGTCAAAATATGGAAGTACTGGGTCAAGGTCAAAGAATGCCCCAGACCTCTTGTACCAACAAATCTTCATGTACTCATTTAGATGACTGCATTTACCATTTTTATGCCTTAAACTTCAAAACTTTCCAAGACATCTTATGTTCTAGCCTTTTCCCATATTTGACCTTGCCGTAAAAAAGGTCAATTCTCAATGATTCTGTATAAGAAGATTTTTAAATATCTTTACCATATATTGGCGTGGCTGCCATGTTGGTCAAGAGACCTGGACCGTTTGAATATTTTTCCCTCAACCCCTGGAGGCTCTATATGAAATTTGGTTTCAATTGATACAGTGGCTTTTGAGGAGATTGCTAGAAATTGTCAAAATATGAGAGTTATGGGTTAAAGGTCAAAGAATGGCCTTGACCTCTTGTACTCATAATCTTCATGTACTCAGTAAGATGACTGTACATACAAATTTTAGCCCAAAATCTTCAACAGTTTATAAAATATCTTATGTTCTAGCAGTTTGCCATATAAAAACACAAGGAAGCAAATTTGACCTTACCGTAAAAAAGCCAAGGTCACGCAAGGTCATAATTTGAACAATTGTTTAAGTATTCGCATACCCGATGCTACATACCAAGTTTTAAGGCCATCGGTTCTGGAGAAGATTTTTTAAGTTTCTTCCCATACATGGGCATGGCGGCCATGTTGGTCATGTGACTAGGACCGTTTGAACAATTTTTCGTTCCTGAGACCACAGGAGGTCACATATGAAATTTCGTTACAATCGGCCCAGTGGTTTCAGATGATGATTCATTTGAAATTGTTGACGGACGGACGACGACGACGCCGACGACAGAACTTACCTATCCTATCAGATTCCCCGGAGCCTTCGGCTCAGGTGAGCTAAAAAAACATTATTTCTGTATGATCCTTTAAATACAGATGATAATCAACAGACACCTTGTCATGTGACTAAATTTCAATGTGTGTGTGTGTGTGTGTGTGTGTGTGTGTGTGTGTGTGTGTGTGTGTGTGTGTGTGAGGGGGGGAGGGGGGAGTGCAGACCCGGCCGAAACCATAGCAGGGCCTTTCAGTTAAACCCTATAGTTTCAAGTATCAGTTCAACTGACCAACAGTCAGGTGGACAGATAAATCTGTGCAGCCCTCTTGGAGTCCCTACACTGTTTCCGCTCTAATCTTTGAGTTCTTAATATCATATAGCCTTGATGATTTTTTTTTAATTTTGCAAACGTATATTTTTTGTCGTCTTATTTTTTTGGCACTTTAAAGAAGTTTTTAATAGAAACCAACCAACGAGTTGTTTGCAAAACAACGAGTGTTGTTTGCTTTACGATGTAAGGCGTATTTCTGTTCTATTCTATTCTGTCCCATACCACTAAAGGCTTCGAATTTTTTCCTTTCACTGAATTTCCGGCCGGCGTTTTTTTTCTCGGGGGAAATGAGACGCTGGCATTTTTATTGGAGGAAAATAAATTCCTGAACTTCCGCCGCCACTTCCCTGGCAATACTTGGATGCGTTTCAAAAAAAAATCCTATGATGGCCATCATGGCCGCCAGAATTCTTCTCGAAGGCCGTACAGCTCGAAGAAATAACAACAACCCTAATCTCTTCACTACGGCTTCTCGGTACCTGTTTACTGGTGACACGCATTATATTTCTAGGTCGGAAGCAGGCAGGTGCACACGTGACGTAGCTAGCAAGCTTTACAGCTTTCAAGAAACGACATGGGCTGACGGAGAAACGGAGTTGGTTTGCAAAACATTTTATGACTTCCAGTAGGCCTATCGGTTTTCCCTCAGTTATATAAATAATCTAGTAATCGATTGGTTGCAGCACCAGTGTGACGTTGCATCTTTTATGTGTGACGCAAAAATCAATACTGGTTGCATTCGGGGTTCTGCCAATGTCACCGTTGGCATGCCAGTGCCGCTCTGTTTCACTACTGGCACCATTGGCTCTACCATTGAAACCAGTATTGCCGACCATTAACTGCCAAAACTGCAGACAACTTAGGGCATGGGAAAAACTACCAAAAACACTCGAGTTGACACAGGAGAATTTTTCTCAACAATAATGAAAGAAAATCAGTAAAACTAAAAATTTCTAAGCGCAGAAAAATATTGGACCTGCAATGGTGTCATAGGCGCCATCGGCTCTACCAATGGTACCATTGGCGCCATTGGCTCTACCAATAAGCGAGTTCGTAGCTCCGTCTTTCCGGTTGCACTGGAGGAAAATGATCAAAGGTCAAGTGTGGAAAAATCCGACTGAAAAGTCAGTCGATATAAAACACCTTTTTGATGATCATGATGATCAAGAATCATTAATATGATTGAAAATGGATAGTCACATTATTTTAGCAGGATAGAATAAACAGGAAATGTTTATAAATTGAAATATTAGTCGATATGTTTGTGTGTTACGCTTTGCTTATACGGCTTTTGGCATCCGTGACCTCTGACCTACGAGAGCAAAATCTGAGTGTGTGCATGCGCAGTGCGAAGCTCCAAACTCGCTTATAGAACTGCCAGTGGTGACATTTGCAATTTTGCCAGAAGTGCGTCACCGTCACCGTCACTGGTGCAAACGGTTGCGAATGGCATCACTGGCTGCCGATACTGCGCAGGGTTTCTCTCTCTCTTCAAAACACCTGTCCCCTGTTCTGTCTCTTGCCTAGGCCTACTTTTTTCTCATTTCATTATCGTTTATCTCGTGATACGGATGATGGGCCTACGACTGTATTGTACAGATGTCGACCGAAAATGGTAAAACAAACAACCATCAATCAATCAATCAATCAATCAATCAATCAATCAATCAATTTAAAACATAAATAATACCGATGCCAAAATGGCTTTTTGATTTCCTATTTTCCACATTTCTTTATCTTCTCTATCAGGCTTGTAATCACATCAACCAACGAGAGGCACACAACGATGCCGTATGTGCATGTCTGGGACATCATGACGGCGAACTGACATCGGAACAAATTCATTTCGACCTCGTGTGTCCACTGGGTAGTGATTGGCGTCGCCTGAAATGGTGCCTTAAGCAATGTGAATACATTGAATACTCGAATCAGCCTGCGCATTTCAGCAAATTAGTCAAGAATCTTTACTTTTATTTTTAAGATTCTCAAGATTTAATTGATCATATACGAATGTAAATAAGGAATACCCGTATCAGACGACGCAAGCTATATACTCAGAGTATACACAGGAACGACAGAGGCACTGTTACAATGAAGGGGAAAATATTTAATCCCGTCTGCATCCTTTGGGCGTCGTAATTTTAATTTCGTAATTTTGAACTGTCCTATTTTTTTAGATTTTTTTGTTTTACTACTTATAAAAAGTTTTCCGGAATTTCTCTGCTGTAGGACAGAGTTGCTTAAAACTACTAAAAAGGGAGCTTTCGATGCAGCTTTGCTACAATTTTCTTGTTTCAGTTTTTGTTTTACTGGAGTCATAATGTAGGTTGGTTGCAATTTAGGTGGCACCTATTTCATATTATTTCTGATGTACTTTAAATCTTTTTCAATGCATTGACTGGCAGCTCTGTACCTCTATGATTGTTTTTCGCCATTTTTACAAAAGCGGACAAATTTTATGACATCTTGTTTGCTTTCATGGATGAAGTAGGTGTTCAAAACTGGGGTTTATGTTTGATGTGTGCAAACTTCACAGACTCTGACCAGACGGTACAGATATGTTCAAAGCACCTTTTCTGCATGTATCACTTTAGTGCCATAATGTTTGAGAAGTAATTTGGGAGGAAGTACAAACAAGGATTCTGCAAAAAAAATGCGATGTCTCGCCTGTCTGCTCCTCTGCACAAAACAGAGCTTAGCCAAAAATCTTGACGCAAAGTGTACGCCGACGACGACATCGGTATAATATTACCTATGTCTTGCTGCTGCTGGTCAAAAGCGAGACAAAAACTAACGAGCATATCGGTGATTTCCAGCCTCCAAACACAAGAGTCACACATTTCTAACGGATGTACCATATTTATTCGGTTGTAAGACGGAGTTTACGCTCCTTAACGACCCAAAACATCTAGATCCGGTTTGTAATGTAGATCTAATTTTTTGGGATTCTTTAAAAAGAGAAAAAAAATCATCTGATAGCAGAGTAACACGTGACCGGAATGTGTGTTTCTACTTCGGGAGAAGCCCCATCTTAGAGGCGCATTAACATGGAAGATTAATTAGACTGGGAAAGGTAAACATAAATAGTCTAACTATTGGACATCAAAAATACTCACCTAACAAGACTTCTGCAGAATGCAGTGTGTCGCCCGTCAGCCTTTGTCACAAAACAGAGCTTAACCTGAAAACTTGAATAGAAAATTTAATTTGCACAACACTAAAACAATTCCCATAGCTCACAGTGCAAAATGGGCCAAGGTCAATGCACTCCTTATTTCCTCCTTGTCTAAAGTTTCCAAATTGAGGCATGGCATTGAATAGACAACACATTTACCTATCAGCAACAAATACAAAAAATGGGGGTTGTGCGGCATATTATCGACATATTGTACTTTCAGTTTGGACAGGCCAGGTTCGCAGTAAATAAATCTCGAAACTTTTAGTGACACCCCCTGAGTATTTTTCAACCCAAACAAAAATGTAGCAAAACAGCTTTGTAAATAAATTCCATTGTTTATAAAAATAAATATAGCATAACATTCAGAAAAAATATTTAACTTTCATAAAAAAAAAACAATCAGAACCTGCAAATTTCCATTATACTCCAGAAAGCTCTCCCCAAAAGAGGCGGGGCTGGCATAATGAGTATATTTTACTTGCGTGTAACCTATACCTTCCAGCAAATTAAGTATTTTAGCCTTCCTGTGTTATATAATGTAAAGCAGGTTCACTACCCTCATTTATTTATGCAGGAATTACAGTTCTGCTAGTTGTTGAGGAAATATTTGCAATCAACTATATGGCAGCACTTAGCGACCAAAGCATAAGACATGTACATTATGAAACAACTTACTCATACTATTTGTCCTGTTACAAAAAGAAATATGCCTATGAAATATTGAGCCATCTGAGTTTTGTTTCTTTAAACTCTTATGTAAAAAAGTATAGCATATCAGTCATACTTCAAGCAAAGTTCCATAGCTGTATTATCTGTTGATAAGTGGGCACGGTTGGAATATGCAAAATTTCTGTAATTTCGCCTTTGATAGAATACAGAGTTCCTGCCATGCAATTAGCTGACAGACAGTTACTAATATCTGATAAACTATTACTCCTTATATTTGTATCCTGCAAGTCAAACTGCATATCATCAGGTACACAGCAGAAAAACTAACTTTTGCTAACCATCCCCCTTTCTGCTCGGAGAAACTTCTGGGCGCAAACAATTTAACTGCTTTTGTTCTGCCTCAAATACAAGTCTGCTGTATTCAAACTACTACCAAGCTTATAGAAACAATTTTCATCTGTCTCTTCTATTATTCTCTACCCAACCAGCCGCAAATCCAGTAAAAATGGACCTTACAGAGCTGTCTAATTAAGGGTAGGTGAAGAACCAGGCATATAAACTGGTGCTGAGGGATACTGAGGTTCAAGAAAGGGAATATTCCATGTAACGAATGCTTTAAGTCAGATGAAAAGCTACTCACCAGCAAACACTGATGCGGTCATATCCTAAAGTGTAAAACTTCCAAGAGATATTTTTGTAGAAAGCGACTCACAACAAACAATCTTCACTCAAGCCGGGTCCAGACCAGCATGTCTTTTAATATTGAAGAGCCCTGTCTGTTCTGAAAGCAAAATTGTATTTGCAATGAACAGTTCTTGCAATAACTCCTGTTTTCCCTATGTTTGTTGAGAAATAGAATACAAATAATAATGATAAATAATAATAACAATAATAATAGACTGAAAATTGAACCTGGTATTACTCCCAGCAGAACAGTTAAAAGGGAGACAACTCCTGTTTCCATAGTTTTCCATGCAAAGTTTGATTTCTGACTTGCATATGCAAAGATAATTCAGATTAAAAGCATTTAAAGCATGAAACAAATTCATACAATCTGAAAGGAACAGGCAAAAGATTTACTGCTTGTGTGCATTATATACTAAGCACAACAACTAACCGACCACTTGCTTTGTCTTGAAAATTGTCGTTTGAAGATCATATCCGGATATAATTTTCTTATATTCAATACTCCCAATGTGTCATGTGAACATTGTAAAATGTTTGAGCTCAGTACCTTTAAAATCGTTTTTTCTGGCAACAGAGGATGCACATGTACTCCCATTTTCGAACTTCGAAAGGATTATGACTGTGGTGAGGAAGGCTTTTTAACTGTGACTTAAATTTTGAATACTGTATTAAAATAATGCCTTCTAATAAATTCTCAACTCCATTTAAACATTTTCTAAATATTCGCTCAAATCATAAGCATATGCTGACAAGTTTCCGAGATGTTGTTCTGTCCGAATTGTGAAAATCTGCTGAAATGTTGCGATTTTCGGAAACAGGGGTACCATTATCCTTCACTTATTCAATGGTATACGGATAATATTTTTATTTCAGAGTTACATGGAAACATATGTTCGATTGTCCTTTTTTTTTTAGCGAACAGCAGGCTATAAATAAGTGGTCGGTTAGAAGTTGGTTCTAGTATATTTGCAAAGGGTATGGTTTTATCTGACGAGACCAGACTGCACACACAAAAGAACCAATTGTGATGGTTATATTGAAAAAAATATGGAAAAGCATAATGTTTTGGCCTTATCAGAACTGCTTGAATGAGAAAGCTCTAATGACAGGCCATAACATTATTAGAATTGCCTCTAAGATGAGGTTCTAATGAGACAAATATACGTTTCAACGCAAACTATGGCCTCGAATAGAACCTCCTTTTTGCGCGTTCAAACAAAAATCCTGGGCAAGGCTGTTCTAATGAGGAGCCACAACATGTTTTTTTGAGGGAAACAGGAAAAGTAATGGAAATCCCAGATTAATTATCTATTTAGATCTCTGGCTCTTTTTATCAATGTTATGAAATCATCAGTCAGTAGAAACTCATGCCGCCAAATCTAATAAAATGTCCATAAGTTTTCTTCCGAGAGAATACACATAGCTGAAAATGAGTAAAATATTGTGCTTAACGAGAAAAAAACCTGAAGCTGACAGTCTTCTCCCGCAATATGTGCCGTACCATCTGATCTTCAGCATGCCAAGTAAAACACGCAAGAATGCAAATAAGCAAAGCGTAGTGCGAATAGGCAGTTATGTGCAACTGTGCCAAAACTATAACTTACCGCTTAAATTATGGACTTCGCATTCGTATTGCTATTTCCTGGCCATGGTGAGTCTATGACTAAGTTTTTATTAGGCCCTGGGTTGTCCTATTGTCCCTGACACAAGAGTAACAAGAGGTCTGAACAAAAAATACAGAGCACAAAATGAACAGCGCAAAGCTCATATGTCCCATTTTGACAGAATGCAATTCTAAATTGTGTCGGCTTCGATGCAAACCGGGCTACGACATAAGTGCAAGGCATCTAACTGTTCTCCAGTAGCACTCCTCATGGGCAATTGGTCTCAAATAAGCTTTAAGGACAGCATATGTGACAGCCCATGGCTTCCTTCCATTATTAAAGTCACATCTGGCCAAGACACAGATCTTTCTCAAGAAGCATGTTCTCCTACCCCAAACCACTCGGTGCAATTATCGGTCCATAGTGAAAACTGGATTTTTTTCTGCATATCAGTTGTAAGCTTGTGCCAAAAAGCTTCATTGTTTGCTGCAAGCACATGCAAAACCAGAATATGTGGTTACAGGTTTGGAAGCAGGGCTTTCTCGAAGAAAACATACACAAGCGAATTCTGGGTTAAGTTGCACTACACTAAAAGAATTCCCATAGCTCACAGTACAAACTGGGTCAAAGTCAATGCACTGCCAATTTTTTCCTGGTCTAAAGTTTCCAAATTGAGGCATGGCATTGAATAGATAACACCTTTACCTACCAGCAACAAATAAAAAAATGGGGGTTGTGCGGCATATTTTTGACTTATTGTACTTTCAGTTTTGACAGACCGGGTTCGCAGTAAATAAATCTCGAAACTTTCAGTGGCACCCTCTGTGTATTTTTCAACCCCTGACCAACAAATGTAGCAAAACAGCTTTGTAAATAAACTCCATTTTTAAAATAAAAAATAAGCATAACATTCAGAAAAATATTTAATTTTCATAATGAAACCAATCAGGAGCCTGCAAATATTTATTATACTACTGAAAGCTCTCACCAAAAGATGCGGGGTTTGCATAATGAGCATTTCTTACTTGAGGGCAACCTATACGCAACCGCTGACACCGGACGTATGCCTCTCTTCTGCTAGTCGCCGGCGAGACAAAAATGGAACAGTTTCAAGGGAAACCATCGGCTAATCGACGATATTGATGCGTCATGTTGTATTTGTCATGGAGTAGGCTAAGTAGGCACCAAGCCACATTGCGTTCCCTTGAAAGGTCAGTATAATTTCAATTCAATTAACTAGTTGTAAATACCGTATACAAGGTAATTTTTGCGGTGTTCCATTTTTCGCGTTTTTTTTCGCGGTCACTATTGGCAATTCGGATTTCCGACAGTACCTCATTTGAAAGGTTCCTCAGGACCTTTCCACAATGTTTAAGGTAAATTGAAGCATTTTCGCTCCAGTGCAGACTACTTCAATATTTTTACTCCTGCTGATCATTATTTGTACGGCCAAAATTTTAATACCTGTCTAAAACCCGCAATGCTATCTCATTACTCGTAACTTACAAATGAACTGTTCGCATGGATATCGCACATGGACAAAGATGCTGTTCGCATTGAGCGGTCATATGAAATACCGCAGAAATGAGCCACGAGGTAAAACATTGTTTCGAAATATACATATTTTTGGACGACTTGCAGTTTTCGACCTTTTTAACACTATTTCAACAATGGAAGGGTGATAATGAAGCATGGCCAACTTTCCAATAGCTGAGTCTCGCTAATACCTGGGCGAAGTGATACACAGACATTGATTAATATACGAATTGACCTTTTAACAACCAGTTATAAAAAAAAATAAAAAAAGATATTCATTTGATACAGGCAACCGGCCCTTGAGAAAACAGTATATTATACAATTTTACTACGAGTGACAATCATTACAGCGACAATCTAAGATGGTATCCACCATCATATACATAGAGAGTCAAAGTTCGTTTAAATTAGTACACGCAATAGTTCAGAAATTATCAAACTAAATTCCAGTAAAGTATACACAAAATCAGATTAATTGATATACGAACTCGTACGTCTGTTGCAATACATATTTAGTATATATTATAGATTATTCAGTACTTTATTCATTTATTTTTGCTTTACGAATGCTAAATGCATTAAATAGGAATTTAGACAATTTAGACAAATTTCTTATTTTGTTTTCATCTTCTGCTTTCATGAATTTATAAAACAAATTCAAAGATACATTTGAGAATGTATCACAAGGAAACAATTCGTATCTCAAAGGCTGGTACTCAGGACAAATCATCACAAAATGATACTCGTCTTCAATTACATACACATTTCTATTTAAACACATTGGACAATTTCTTAAGTTTTTATCTATACCCAGATGCCTCCCTTTTCGATCATCAGTTCATGGGCAGAACATCTAAAGTTTGCCAGTACTCGCCTGTATTAATAGCTCATATCAATAGATAAATATCTTTCAACATTGAGTAGTGTTTTAAAATTAATGTAATGTTCTGCTTTTGACATTTCAGCAACCTATAATGCCAGTTTTACAATAGACAATCTTTTACTCTTTGTGTAAATAAACGTATGAAAATTTCAGGGCTTCAACAGTTTAAGAGATCCAGACACATACCCAACTCCATATGTGAAAAGTATTGATTTAATATGCGTCGCCAAAGTAACCCTTCCTAGGCTTTAGCTTGTCACTAGGCTTTATGACAAGAGGGACGACTACAACTTTCCCATAGTTAACTTTCCATTTCTGAGTAGTAATATCCCTTCGGCACCTGCATACGGAGTTTATGTTTCTCAACTAGTCCGCTATGCTAGAGCCTGTTTCAAATACCAAGACTTTGTTGAAAGAGGGAAGCTACTCACTCAGAAACTGTTGAAGCAGGGTTATCATAAAGCAAAGCTTGTGTCGACAGTTAAAAAGTTTTATGGGAGACACCATGATCTTGTTGATCCCAACAATGTGGCCGTTTCTAAACTAATCTCCGATTTGATGGCCTCAGCCGAAGCTTAGTTAAGCTTTCAAATACCGGACTTTCATTTTCACTGACTTTTTCCACTGATACATAGATATGGCGGGTGTTTTATCATAGGCAGGTGATGCTTACTACCCTGCGGGCACCTGATCACACCTCTGTTTTGGGGTCCATGTCTGTGTATCTAAAATATTCCGGAATTGTCTATGTTTAACTGACCTACGAGTTCGGACTTATGATTTGGGCACTTTGACCTATCATTCCTATTGAGTCTAAAGATTTTAACATTTCATAACACTGTTTGAGGTATCTGTGCCCTTCCATTTGCAACAAGCCAATACAGTACGTTAGAAAACGAGTCATATAAATAAAAGCAATGGGTACTCTACCACATTCCCCTAAAGCAAAAGCATTTGCCACATTGGAAGAAAGGCCACAATAATGCTTACAAAACTTACTATGAGCATTTTCTATTTTATCACAGTAATAATCAACCCATCATTCTGATCCATAACAGAGTATGGGCTTAACTATAATGTCAAATAACTTAAAACTATCTTGTGGGCTAAAACGCCCGAAATTTTTTTGATATTTAAAAATTCTTCCTACGGCATTAACAGCCTGCATTGCCTGTATCCTTTGTTTTAGTCCATATAAGCTTAGGAGTGAAATATACCCCTGGATATTTATAGAACGAGACTACGTCAACTTGAACTGTATTAAAGAACCATTTTTCTACAGCTCGCAGTGGACCACCGTTCCTAAATACAATAATTTTCGTTTTCTTGAGGTTTAGTTCCATCCCTACCATTTTACAAAATTGTGCTATCAAATCTATCGATTTCTGTAAATGTGCTACTGTATCTGAAAAGCTTACCACATCATCTGCAAACATGAGAGAAAGAACATCGGGTATTTCATTAGTTACAAAAATTCCATGATTACACCTAGACTCTAAAAATGAAACTAAATCGTTGATAAACAATAAAAATACCATAGGACTGCCAATACACCCTTGTCTGGTTCCAACACGACGGTCAAAATACTCAGATAACCCACCTTTTGGCTTAACACAAGATTTTAATTTACTGTACAAAAACTTCAAAAAGTTTAAAAAATACCACTAATGCCTTTTCAGTCAAGCGCATCCCATAAAAGATCATGACTGACACTTTCAAATTTTAAAGCTTTTTTATAATCTATAAATATGCAATAGAATCGATCCCCTTTTTACTAATACGCTTTTGAATAAGGGACTGTAATGTGAAAATATTACCTATTGTTGAATATTTGCTCCTAAAACCAGCTTGACTTTCATATATAACATTGATTTTTTCTGTCCATTCATTTAATCTATTTATAAGTATATTTGTAAAAATTTTACAAATAGAATTTATCAGAGACACACCTCTAAAATTGTTCAGATCTGTTGTTGAACCTTTCCAAACAATACTTAGCCCCCATGATTCCGGAACAATACCACTTGTAAAAATAGTATTAAAGAGCGTTGTCAGAAAGGGGAAACATATTCGATGGTGGATTTAAATAGCTCAATACATAGCCCATCTGGACCAGAAGTCTTGTGTGAGTTTACATTCAATATGCTCCTTCTGACTTCAGAATCAGTAATAATTTTATTTAAGTCGGAATTATCCACGTCTTGCCGTATTTGCTTTAATGAATCATTATCCCCTACAGCATGATCAGGAGCAGGAGGATTTAATAACTGGCGAAAATGGTTTTGCCAATCACAAAATCTTACTGCTTACTTTTAACTTTAAAATTCATTACGCGTTTCATAGAAGAAGGTGCAGTTTGATACAAGCCAATAGATTCTGGTAATAACGCCGATGCAGTAAGTTCAGTGTCACGCAACTTATCTTGAAAGCTATTATATAAATCCCTAAATTTATGTAAAAAGACTCTTTTAAACTGGGATTCCATTTATATTGTATCCATTCATTTAAACTAGTATTCTCCTCAGGTGCATCAAGGTGTTCTGTTTCTATTTCAAAGTTAAATGTGCAACGCACTGGCAAATGATCTGATAAATCTAATTTGGCAACTTTAAAATAACACATTTTGCTAAAAAAAGGAGTAGAAGCTATTATGTAATCTACAACCGACGTTCCATTATTAGAAAAAACATGTAAAGTTACCTTCTGTATTATCAAACAACCTTCCATTTATGATATGGATGTCAAATGTGCTACACAGAGGATCTACTAAGGAGGAACCAAATGCATTATCAGTATGAATATCTTTGGACTGTCTAGGTAAAAAAAATGAATCTGCGGGATACACATTGTTCTCCCCAAATATATATTTAACACCGTCTTCTGGAATATAGTCAAGAAAATCTTTAGTTCTTGCATTTAAATCACCAACAAGAACCAAATCTGCGTTTTCATACTCTGCAGTAACTCTAAGTATTTTTTTCAGCTAACATATCAATACCATTTCCATCAGAACTAGTATAATAAGATAAATATTGAGGGGCTACATATATAGAGAAAAAATAACATAATTCTGTTTCACAAACTTTGAGCCATCAAGAAAAATAACCACACACTCCTTTAAGTCAGGACAAATTCTTTTAACAATATTTTCTGATATAAGTGTTTCTTTGACAAACACAGTTATTCCACCAGACCCCCTGATTGCATTCCTCTTTTTATGTCTTATAACACTAACACTAGTATAACCATCAACAAATCCTGAAAAGTCAGTGGATTCTTGTCCTCAAGTTTCCCACAATCCTATCATGTCAAACTGAGAAACAAACTCCTTCAAATGTACATCATCTGCATATTTAGTCAGTCTTTGTATATTCAACGTAGATATAGTAACATTCTTAATGTTTTGTGATGTGTTGTTGTCATTGTTAGTTTGTTCATAATACAAAGTTTGTTCATGTTCATCATGTTCATCGCCAGTACTTAAATCGATTGTTGTATAACTAGAAAATGCAACAGCGCTATTTAGATTTAGTTCTTTATTTCCAAGGTGAACAGTTCGTGTGCCTTGGCCAAATTTCTATTTGTCAACAGCCACAGGCTGCATCTTTTCATGGTCATAAACATGTGGAATACCATTAACAACTAGCTGATCGTAGCGAAGAAAGGCCTCTCTCCCCGCTTTCCAACAGTCTTTCATGAATGGATAAAGTGCCGTCCGATCTTTCGTTACACGCTCAACAAAGTCTTCGGATACTCTTACGTCCTTCATGTAACTATTTTCACCTTGATTTGCATTTGATCGTCTCTATTATCTCCGCTCCCCTCAGAATCCAGATTATCCCTCTTTTCTTACTGTCTTTGCCTGTAAACTTTCAGAACCTCATCGTTTCTTTGAAAAACGAAAATTTTACAATTATGGGCTTAGGCGTAGTTCTACTGCATAATCGATGTGCTCTCTCTATTCCGATTAGCGTTTCATTAATTTTTAACCCTTCTGATATAAAGTCTCTTACCCTTTTCTCCGACTCCTCCCGTGTCTCTTTATTCGATTCTGGGATGCCATAGAATTTGAGATTCTGTCGTCTGGACTACGCGCCAAGTCTTTCATTCTTCTGTTCTATCTCCACAGATGTTTTACTAGGTTTTCTAGATAAACTGATAGGTCCTCCACCTGCTCTTTCAGCTCTCTGTTCTGCGCTTTAAGCTTTTTATTATCTTTCTTAATAGAATCAACAGATTTCTCTAATCTGTCTAACTTTCTATTCATATGCCTAACTTCGTTCCTGATGTCTACTATGAACGATGTCATACCATACGTATCCGCTCCCATTGCGTTACGCATAACAGACTCATAATACTCTATTGACGTGTTGTTTGCTGCTGCATCAGACTATTCATTTTCATTTTCATTATCAGACTGTTCACTGCTGGTGTCAAACGCATTAAAATTTGCATAGCTCCTTGCATTTATGCCAGATATTTTACTACCAGCACCACTTACACCACTTTCTCTGGCATTTCCCCTGGCTTCTGACATCGCGTCGGACTGTGGATTATTTAGCCAAGCATTAATCGAGGGTTGTCGGTTTAGATTAGGAGATAAACTCCTGGTGACTCTTGCTGTTGACTGAGGCTGCGAATGAAAATTTAAAGAGTAACTACACTTCAGGAGCTGACTGAATCAGATCCCAAACCCTATCCCAAACATCTAAGGGAAAGATTGACAAAGACATCCCAACAAACAATAAATTACAAGTGATAAGCCGAGTCAGCAGCTCTTTCCCAAATAGGTGGCAACTCAGCTATCTTTATTGAACTAAATGATTTAGATCTATAAAAGGGTTACAACAGACTAGGCAAATTATACGAAAAACATTTAACAACTATTTTACCTATTTTCTATTTTTATTATAGAAGGGTTAAAATGAGAACACAATAAATTAAACAGCACCGAACATAAAACAAATACAACCGCAACGAAAGTACCGCCTTCGGACGGTCAGACAATAACTGCTGTGTGTGGGGGGGGGAGGTTAATCGGTTTACTGAGGGTGAGGTTGGGCCTGTAAAATCGATTTAAGCCCCCCAGTAATTCATTACTGACCGTTCCAAGGCGGTAGTTCTGTTGTGGTTCTTTGTTGCCTGTTTTTGGTGTCAGAGTTTCTGTGATGTTTTACCTTATGTATGTTATTATTATTTTTGGTTCGGTTTGGGTTGCTGAGTGGCCACCTTTTGGGAACAAGCTGCTCACTCGGTTGGCCATATGTTCTCTGTATCTTGATTATTTGTAATCTTAGTTGTTTCCAACTATGGTTTGAGGGCTGGATTTGGATTTTGATTGTTTCAGTTCCTGGTCTTTGCATACTTTTTACTTTTACTGGGCCCAAACCTTCACTCTCACCCTCCGCCGCGGTGCACCCCTAACTCATCAGAGAGTCATCACGGTCATCAATTAAAATCAAGAAAAGACCGTGATGAAGCAAGGATGAGGACTCGACAGCCAAAACGTGTTGAGACACCGGGAGATCCCTGGGGCGTCAGCAATACCACTGGAACACTGGAGCAAAAAAAGACCACCAGTTGAACCCCGGTGGGCCAAATAACAGACAAACATCCCGCCCCAACCAACTAAAATACAGCTTTACGTAGGGGCTATCATAGAGTCTGAACCCGACCCACCGGCGTGCAACTAAAGAGGACAGCAAGGCTGTCAACCGTGATTGGGTTAACCACTAAGCATGCAGACTGTCGCATTACATCTATGTTATAGCCAATGCATTTAAATCGCATGATAATTTTCTTACATTGATCAGGAAATTCTGTTTTCCCTACGATTTTGCATAATATATATATTAAGTCATCATAAAATTCAGGTTTCGATAGGCCTTGTTGCAAAAGTGACCTTAACCCTGTATTATATTTAGCAACCAATTCAAAGCGTATGATAAAATTTAGAAAAAGCTTTCCGAAGTTTATGATACCGATACCCCTGCTGTAAAAGCTTGCCAGTCAAACTTTTATTACGAGCATTGAAATCAGCCAAATGACTAGACACCCCAGCGAAGCGAATAAGCTGAGAAATGTAAACACCATAAGAAGTGGTGCGGGGAACATCACCATCCAAAAACGGAAAATTAACAATGTCGAAATCAAAATCATCGCGTTTGTAATCAATTTTAGATGAAACAAATCCGTCTTAAATTGATAAATGTAGATCCGAAAATGGGGCCTCGGTATCAGAAGTATTCGCTTTATTTTACTGCAATTCAGCAGGATAAATTTGACTAACCATTCCTTTAAAATAAGGATTGTCAATATTTAAAAGGTCGTCCAAGTATCTAGACGTTGAGGTGAATGCTTCAATGACATGAGCTTGAGTATCATCAGAAAGAGGCATCATAAAGTCTCTTTCATAGCAAAATAGAAACAAATCTGCTATAAGAGGAGCGCAGTTAGTACCCATCGGAATTCCTACAATTTGTCTGTGTAACTTAGTACCAAATCTGATGAAAATAGTATCTATAAGATATACTAAAGCATCACAAACATTTTGGCAAGACCACATTTTTAACCTTTTTTGGTCATCGGGAGTAAAAAAAAGCATGTTTATCATTATAAGCAAGATAAAGAGCACCCTTTCTCTGAAAAGTAGTCTCAATTAAATTTATTAGTTCCTTTTTATTAAATTATGGGGCAAAGTTGTATAGAGTGTAGAAAAACGTATGTAGACAAACTAGGCGCGCGCTATCCTCTAGACTTCAGTTTACCAAGAACCTCAGTAGAATTTTAATTGAAACAAAACAAATTTTTGCCTGACGTTCGTAAATTTTTTCACAGTACCTAATTACATGAATTTTGATAGCGGCAAGGCAAGAAGTTAATAATTTGGAAAGTTCAGTAATGGTACAAGCACTAGAATTAGCAATAAACCTGGCTTTATATGATCGTTTATGAAGTTTAGGTAGCCAGTACATCGTACTTCTACATTTACAGAAAACTTGAGGGCTATATCATCACATTGCCCAAAGACAACATATTTTTCGTCTTATGAAGTCTCTTCATAGGCCTTAGTGCCGCTAAGTTCTTGTTTTAATGTGTTAATATAGTGTAATCCGTTACAGTTCGCATCATTTCCATCTGTGCCAACACTGGCACCTCTACCTCCCCCCCCCCCCTCCCCCCTGGAGTAAGTCACTGAACTTCTAGGCGGCGGTCCTGGGTGTGCCTCAACACCTTGTGAGAAAAGCATGAAAAACAGCATAATTCGAATGCTCAACGAAACATACTTCACTTAGAAATGATGTCCCCCCACCAGCCATTTCCCATCCCCTCTAATGAATAAAAAGCCTGAACAAGTAAAATCAATCCACTGGTTCTAAAGATATCCTATAAAGATGACCATGACCTTGAAATGAGATCAAGGTCACCAAAATCAAATCACCTCTTAAACTTGTCCGAATGATGTATCCATGCAAGTTTGGTGATATTCCATCCATTGGTTCAAGAGATATCCCTGGTACAAGAAATTGTCATCCAAGTCCTCCAGTGACATTGAAAATGAGGTCAAGCTCACCAAAATCTAACCAGTTCTTAAACTTGTACCAATGAGCTATCCATGCAAGTTTGGTGAAATTCCATCAATTGGTTCAGGAGATATTTAGTGGGTACAAGAAATTGTCATTTAAGTCCCTCAGTGACCTTGAAAAAGAGGTCAAGGTCATCAACATCTGATCAGCTCTTAAACTAGTCCCAATAATGTATCCATGATAATGTCCTTTTACTTAAAAAAACTGAATTTCAATTTACTCACTTAAAAATATCAACATTATCACTCGTATATTTAACCTTCAATCTGATATGAAATTTGTTTAGCTGAACATTGGATTTTTATGCTATTTTGCGATTTAAATTAGAAACCATAATTTCAAATTTATTTAGAATCACATTTCAGAGGTGTAAGGTTAATGCCGATGGTTTGCGAACAGCTGAGAAACTAAAAAAACAGCTGATGTATTAGAGCATCGCATGTTATAGATTAACTGTATTTATTTATTTATCGCCGTAATATCCAATTCATATGATATATTTTGCACATCAAATTATCAAATATGTAATTTAAGACAAATAAGTTTATTCCTTTACCTTCTCTCTTTTCATCACATGATTATTTTTTTTTTTTTTTTTGGCTTAAAATGAGAAGACTTATTTTTTTTTTGCAGTGGCTAGAGGTACGGATCCGTACCTCTAGTCTGCGAGGCTAGAGATACGGAACCGCAGGCAAGGGATACGGTCCCGTATCTCTAGCATTTCCCAATAGGCCAGGCTAGAGGTACTGTAATTTTAAAGTTTGACAGAATCTTGGTTTAATTTTCCGGATTATTCTTTTAAAATACGAAATAGAAATGTGCCTGCCCTGTCTTACACGCCATTTGCGAAGTGGAATAACTCTAACGATCAAGGCAGACACTAAAGTGATTAAGACTTTTGAAATGGGACAGGACCAAACAAAATAATGTTGTGCGATTGTGATTATTATCATTATTATTATTATTACAAAATTAAAAGAAAAATGAACAATTTCAAATTGTTCGAAAAACAATTTTAACAGCCACCGGTTTTTTTTTGCAACACCGGTTTTTTGCAAACTTCTTTTGTCTTTCTTGTCTTCCTAGACACTTAAAACCACTTAAATACTTAAATATAGGTCATAGACATTAATTTCTATATGTTTTGAGCCAAAAAATATTTAGTCTTGGGGTTGAAATAACGACTCGAACTTAAAAATCCCATGGGAATTTTGAAAATCCCATGGGAAAAAATTTTTCCCGTGGGATATTTTGAAATTCCCATGGGAAAATTTTCCCATATTATCAAATGGGAATATTTTCCCACGGGAAAAATGAGAAAAAATAAAATTGTTGTTTTATGTCTTTAATCCTCATATTAAGTCATAAATATTGTCGAAAAAAAATATCACGGCTTAATTCAAAAGTTTAATTTTTCCCGTGGGATTTTTTTCCCATTTTGCCATGTGGGAAAAAAATCCCATGGGATTTTCCGATTTTTTAAAAATAGTTTATTTATGAAAAAATGTCTACTGAACAAATCAATATACATATATCTGTATTATAATGCTGAAATAATGCCTATATTTTAATATTTATATTTTCCCGTGGGAAATTTTTTCCGTGGGATTTTTTTCCCATTTTAGGAAATGGGAAAAAATTCCCACGGGAAAAGATATTTTTTTTTATCTGACACTAATTTGACACCAGTACTGTATAAAAATGATGTCGATGATTATGTTTAAGTGTCATAATAATCCATTTTCGACTAAATAGTTTTTTAATTTTTCCCACAGGATTTTTTTCCCGTAGGAAAATTTTCCCATGGGAATTTTTTCCCGTGGGAAAATCAATTTGGATTTTTCAAATATTGTTTCCATTTGACAAATTTTGTGCAATTGTGTTTTAGAAAGGATTACGTCTAATTTATTATTTTTTATCTTAACTATACCATATTTATCCTATTGACGGTGCCTTATGCATGTAATTAAGATTAGCAAAGCGGACACCGGTAAGAACATGAGGTAAATATTGAAGGCAGAAGTGAAAAATATTATCTAGCAATAGCTGATGAGGTTTAAAACTGAGCTGGGCATTTAAGCATCCTTGAAGACATTTGGCCCAACTGGCTTCTCGTCCGAATCGCCTTGTCAGTGCGGTTCAGATAAGGAGACTCAATATGATTTTATGCCGATTTAACAGATAAAAATGTTAACTATCACAAATGTCAATGAGACTCTTTTTTATCCAGAGCTTTGGTGAGCATTTGCTGCAACCTTCTTTGCATGTATTTGCTATATCTATTGTTGTTGTTTTTTAACAGTACTACTAGCTATCACGTATTAATGTGCGTTAAGATCCTGTGCGTTTGAGGGTTTTCACCTCGTTTGTAGAAATATCTGTACAAGGCGAAATTTTTACAATTTGCCATTTTCTTCTGCTTACTACAGCTCCTATTTCACCCGTTTACAAGAAGACATGATATACAGAATAGTATCTTCATCTGAGTTCTGACATAGTGCCTGGTTTTAAGATGGCTGATCAAATAAGTTTGTTTATATGAAAAGCAATGCAGTTACAGATGTACTTTAAAGAACAGACGCGAAGAGTTGTCCAAGACAGTAATCCTGCTTTCTGTGTTGGAGCAATTTGGGGTAATATAATCCGTTTCGAAATATGGTCCTTCGGGAATTAACCAAATATTTGATATTTATGGCAAAATGGGCTACAGGCAAGCCATATTCGAACTAAATGTTAGCATACCATCACGGTCGCGGACGAAGACATGTTTTCGCGGATTCACTTGTACTGGCAGCTCACCTTCTTGGCTTTCTACAACTGCTGGCCAGCATAGAGTTCTCGAATGCGTCCTAGTCTCTGAGTTCTATTTTTTTTTTCTTTCTTTCCGAAGGCAAAAGAAGAAATGGGATGACAATATTAAAGAGTGGACCAGGATAGACTTTTCCAGCCCAGCTAGGGCAGCAAAGATAGGACTCAGCAGAGGGTATTATTATAAAGTCATCAGTTAGCTGTACTTGCAAGCGTATGGGATGCACTAGACCATTTCCGAATATACCTTATTACACAACATTACACAACGTGCAAACAGTGAAGACTCAGCCCAGACTGCGCATTCGTGTATTAAGTTAGAGTCTTCCGCCGTTTGCTATTTGAATTGCAACGTTATGATCATTTGCTATTTGAAGTGCAACGGTATGATTCTGATTGTCTTGTGCAGATGCTTACTTGCTGTGCGTACACGGCAATGTGACTTTTCATGCGCCTTCGCTGCTCGAATATGAGAACACCTCTCATGTTTTCAGACATTTTAGCAAAGGAAAACTGCTTTCGCGACTTCCTATTTGCATCACCCGAGGTGGAGTCCCTTCCTAATGATAAATAAATAAAATAAAAAAAATAAATAAAGGCTGTTCCCTTCACGTGTTTCTCTTACTTCAAAGAATTTACCTTCAGAAAAGGTACCTTTGCAGTCAGAAAATATCCATTTGAATGATTTTATACATGTTTGGCCACAGGGTAGGGGCAGAGAAAGTCTAGGACCAAATCTTGATCACAACAAGAAGCTTTTATTACTTCTATCATTTGTTGCTAGTTTTAGAAAAATCTAATATGAATTTACATAGCTTTTATCATCATATTATGCAAGAATAAAGTATCGGGGTAGAGGGCGACAAAAACACATATGGAAAATTTTGAGCACCACAGGATGCTTTACTTACCCTGATTGTTTGCTGAAAGTTTTAGACAAAAAAAAAACTTTCTAATTTTGTTTTTTATATCCATTTTTTATGATTTTATGCATGTACATATAGTGCCAGGGAAGGAGCAAGTAACCGCTGATAACAAAATTTCGATGGTAAAGTAAAGCTGTTGTTACTTTGATCATTTTTGTGAAGTTCCATCGTGATATTCAACCCCGGATCCAGGGGGTGGGCTTTTGGGCTTCATATGCCCCTGGACTATATTGTCGGGGCATGCAAACCATTATACCAGCTAAATAACCTATAGGGCTATAAAACATTTGGATAAGTAAAAACGATCACGGTTCTCTCCCCAAATCCCGCTATCGTCCCACCCCGCACACACACATGACAAAAATATATACTAAATATACATGTACTTCTACATACTTTTACTGTTTAAGTTGAAAACTATCACAAAATCTAAAACAAAATGTCAGGTTTAGTTATGTTGAAGGTAATTCCCTTGAACGGCGCGTTGGTTGGTTATGTTAGATTTAACGGCTGTATGAGAATTTCAGTCTACATCGAGCCGCCATCCAGTCAGAGAGAGAAAGAAAAGAATATGTATACAGAGGATAGAGACCATTAAAAAGACAACCCCTGTTCTGCACCTCCTGCAAGCACAGCCGGCCATTGCCTCATATTTATTCTCGTTATTTCGGTTCTACCATAAACACAGGGTATAATCGATTCCGCTAATTTTCGCTTCCTGCAGAGACTGTCAGTCGTATATTGCTTCCGCCGAGCCTGTACGCTATATTTGGCTTCCTGCAGAGAACAACGGTTTCCACCAGGCCAATTCTGAAGGGGTTGTGAGGTAAAAATGTGTCTAAAACATTCAGTAGCAATCAGAGACCTGCCACAGTCATAAATTTAAGGTTGCAAAATTTTTTGTAATCAAACTTTGCAAAAAAATATTTTCTATGTTGGACTCTCATCCTGTATTTTGAATTTGTTTTCAGAAAAAACAAAAACAATGCATTTATTTTTTTATTTGTAAATAATTGGTTAAAATACAATTATTTTCCTATATTACTATCATATATTGTTACCAAAACATGTGCTAGTTCCATTAAATGTGAGAGTTACTAATTTACTGCATAAAACGGCAATAAAAACTGCACTGTACGGTGTCCGATCCTATCAAGTACGGCTTCCTTGCTATTACAAAGAAGCACTGTACGGTTTCCGCAGGCAAAACATCAGATAAATCAATGTTTTTTCCCTAAATATAATTAAATCTACTACTTTTTTGGTCTTTAAATGATATGTAGAGCTGTGTTCCTGGCAGCTGTTGTTTTCTAGAATATTTTCATGGAAACTATGTATTTTATAATGCACCAGCCTGAGGGAGACTAGAACACCATTTGTTGATGTTGCATACATGGTTTAAATGCAGCCGAGAGATGAAAATATCATAGATGTACATGTGTACATTTGTTTCGGTAGTCTGCCACCCGAAAGACCCATCTTTCACAAGAATGTATTTTATTAGTAGGTTTTAGTTCAAAAATCCTTTGTTTTTCAGAGGTGGTCTGCTGCAAAAGCCCCACCTTTTTTTTAACATGTTTAAGAGGGGCCGCACCCTAAGCTACTCAAGTAAACCTTCAGAGGCACACATAATAATCACGTTCAAATATAAATACCACCCATCGATAGCTCACCCAAACCTCCCCCAACTCTGTTCTCCTTTGCTTTGGTTTAAATAGTGTATATTTCGGAGTATATATTACGTTTCGTTTTATTCTTTTTTTTTAACCTATCCGGGTTCTACCTGTTGAACACCATAAACGACATTTTTCTGTCTGCTGTGCACTGTTTACTTCAACACTGATTTTGTATGCGCCAAGTTAATGTCGTGGTAAACAGTGCACAGTAAACATTTAGTAAACAGTGGACAAATTTTATTCTATTCTATCCCATAACCTTACAAGGTTATTGGTGCACCACAGATGACTTCGAAACATTCCCTTTCCACCTTGTCCTGTTTCAGCTGCCATAGTTGAGCTGGCAAAGTCCATTCCTTTCCACTCTTTAATATTGGCTCTCCACCTCTTTTTCTATCTACCTCTTCTTCTTTTTTCCTTTCACTGTGCCCATTAGAATCGTCTTTGTTAACCAGAAGACGTGAGACGTGGCCAAACCACCTTAGTGTCCGTTTTTTACCAGGTTCAGGAGTTCATCGGAATCTGCAATGGCTGTTTGGATCTTTCTGCGAACCTCCTCATGGGTTATATGTTCCTTGTACGAAATGTTCAGTAACCTTCGGTAGCATCTCATGTCAAAGGCCTGCGTTCTTTTCTCTAACTCTGTTGTCAAGGTCACGATTCACCTTTGATCCAAGAGATATGTTGTTATCTCTCCAAATGGGCTTCAGTTTTGTTAGAGCTGCAGTGGCTTGTGCAATCCTTGAGAGAACCTCCGTTTTAGAGCCATCATCTGGGACAATTGCTCTCAGATATTTGAAGCTTCTTATCGTACCTAGCTTCTGCCCTTTTACCTTGATCTCCCTCTGGATGCCATTGGCGCTGTTTGTCATCAGTTTGGTCTTCTCAGCACTGATCTCCATCTTATACCTTGTGCAGGTTTTGTCGATACTGTCAACTAGGGCTTCTTGTTCCTGCTCTTCCTCCGCTAGAGCGTCTATATCATCGGCAAACCGCAGATTGGTAATATTTCTGCCGCCTATGCTAACCAATCGTCATGTTCTTCCAGATTATCAGACATGATCCGTTCGAGAAAAATGTTGAAGAGGGTGGGTGACAGAAGACATCCTTGCCTTACTAAAACTGTTGTTCTGAATTATTCTCCCATGCTGCCATTCATCAGGACTGCACCAGCAGCCTTGTCGTAGAGTCGCTCAATGGTGCGAACTAGATTTGCACTGATATTGTACTTCCGCATGTCAGTCCGTAGGGCTGCATGCCAAACCCTGTCAAAGGCTTTTTAGAAATCAGTGACGACATGGTGCAGATTTTGCTGATGCTGGAGACACTTTTCACAAAGGATTCTAAGGTTGCAGATCTGTTCGGTGGTGCTCCTTCCAGCTCTGAACCCAGCCTCTTCTTCAGCGATTATACTTTCGGGCAAATGGGTACACTTTCAGGGGAAGCAACTGTACTATTTTCTTGTTTGCTTCCCTTCTAAATGAAGGTCAACTCTTGAAGGAAAGAGTTTGCTCCACTAGATTTTTGTAAGAGTTTAGTCAAATAGGGAAGCCAACAGGAAGTCACATAATGGCCTCCCCCTCCCCCCTCCCCTGTAATAATGCCCGAAAAGCATGGCGGTGTATCAGTCACCAAGAATTCTAGCTAAGTTGGATTTTTGATGATAATTTTGGGATTATTTGTCTTAACTCTCCAAAATCAGATATGCCTATGGAAGATGGCTCTAATGATTTCTCACAACAGAAGATTTTATTGAGACTAACAAAAATGGTCAGGTCAGGCAAAATCTGCTACTGGTACCAGGTAGTCCAGTAATACCTGTTGCACGTGGGCAGATGGAGCTCATCAACCTTGGAAGGTGTCCTATCTTAGAGTTACTAGTCTCTAACCAAAACTAGAGAGGGTAGCTGGAGCTCTTAGCCTTGGCAGGCAGTCCACCTAGGAGTTCATTGCTAGGTGTCAAATCAAAACTTATTAAACAAAACCTGTGAACACAGCGTCATGGGCGGAAGTCTTCCTAGAAGAAGTCAATGGCCAGGAATCCCAGGATAGAACTCAAGCTGAGTCAGGTGGACAAATGCAGTTGGCAGTAAAAGTAGGACAGTTAACAGTAGACAGCATACAGGTGGCATTTAGTATGTGCACGTGTTTGCATAATGAAAACCATAGTCATGATATGCATTAGAAAGTACACGTTCTACAGTGTGAGTATGGTCTTGCGCATGTGCAGTAAGGGGTCTAAATATAGTAAGCAGAAAAACTGTACACAGGACACTGTACACAGTAAGCAGTTCTAAGAGGACAAGAAAAAGTCATTTATGCGCATGCTCCTGCATATACATACCAAAGCTAGAGAGAGAGAGAACGAGAGGGAGAGAGAGAGACTTTATCATATGACGTCGCATCTGAGAGTGTAATAAAGCCATGCATTAAAAACGATAATCCACTAGTGGATCAAATATGCAAATTACGTCGTAGCGTTATGCGTTGGCGTCGATAAAATGTCGCGTTGTCTAATGGCAAAATCGTGACGTTTTAGTGCAAAATTTGCTAATAAAGTGCGATTTTAGTGTCATATGATAAATAGAATCTTGCATTCGTGCTGTATTATTGAATTTATTAAACGATTTGGGGAAAAAGATAAGATGCGAGGCTATTCCTGTAATATTGATTTTATTAAACTCGTTGGGAAAACCGATAAGATGCTCGGCATAGCCTCGCATCTTATCTTTTTCCCCAACTCGTTTAATAAATTCAATAATACATGAGCACTCATGTAAGATCCTCCATTTACAGATAATTGATAATTAGGGCTATGCTACTGATTTATCACCTGTGGAGCCAAAATTTATTTATCTGATATATACGAGTACATGTATAGTATTTGTGCAAAGTCAATTTACAAAAACTTGAATAAACTGTTCAAATACGCCATTCTGAGCCAGTTTGCTTTGAGTTAAAGCACTTGTTAAAATGTTGGAGTTGTCACCGTTTATGTAACGAACTAGGACAGGCCACACATTCTGATAAAGTTACAGGATAGCACAAACTAACATGTATGTCTCAAGCGGAAACAGTACAGGAGCAAAGCGGACGCCGTACGTAAGGTAAATGTTGAAAGGCGGAAACCGTACACAGCATCTGTTTTTCTCTTTTTGTTAACAACTGGCAGTCTTTCAGAAGTGAAGTCCTACGGCTTCTCAAAACAGAATTCAGCTTACATATTTTGCACAGAAATATACTGCATACTTCAACAGTATAGCTCATTAAATACTGTGGGTAGAAATATCGTTATACTAACACGTAAGTCTAAAATACGACCTTCTTCTGCATTTTTGTCGGATGGAATTTCAAGGGTTTTGTTTCGTAAGGTAAACGAAATAGCTAGATAGCAAGAATAAACATATATGAGAAAATTAAAGCAATTTTCTTACCGAAAGATGTCATTTCTGTCTCTGCGGAGACCGTAGTTCTCTGCAGGAAGCAAAATATAGCGTACAGGCTCGGCGGAAGCAATATACGACGGACAGTCTCTGCAGGAAGCGAAAATTAGCGGAATCGATTAAGTAATGATAAAGTAATGCCTATATTAATGCACAGTTGGAATAGCAACTGTGTAGACCTTGATCAGGCTGGTTCCGAAGGAGCAGTGAAATCTCGGTGTCCACCGTTTGTACTGACCTATCTGCCCGAAAACTTAGGACCTTTACGGAAGACATTGTTAGTGTATGTTTTTATGAAGACCGCTCCACGGTTGACTGATTTCATAACGAACAATAACTCTGCTTTGATTCAACAAATAAATAACTGAGTTATTCATGATCTTTCTACCTAAACGTCGGAAAGAATTCGCATAATGGCGAGTTCAGTCAATCACTGGTTATATATAGTTTTAAACGTTAACTGTCACCAATCACTCATCTTGTTTTACTTTCATAGAACCTAGAGTGAACATTAAGATGATTTTGTCGACTTGAACATATGCTGGGGCTGACCAGTGCACCGGCATGGGATGACCAGGCTATTAACTTTATGTTATGGATTCCTCGGATTCCTGGATTGTGCAGGGCATACGCCGATCAGTCTGTGCAAGTGCCAAGGTTCATCCGGGTACTCACTGTTGTCGCAATACGGGACAAGCAATCCCAGCGAGCACATGACGTTGTATAGACGTTGCACTGACGTCGATGGGGCCTTATGGCGTCGAGATGACGTCAGGCGGTAGTTGATGCAATGTAATGACGTCATTTAGACGTCATGTGCCCGGTAGGATAGTAGTTGGAAATCTGGTTAGTGCTACCAAAACAACATGTTCTCATTCATATTGAGCATATTTAGCAATAATGTGTATCAGTCTGTCCGTGTTCTATAGTCGCCTGAACTATTGTAGAAATTCAGATATCTGAAAATATTGTGCAAATGCCCGGTCGTCGCTACTACTAAAATTTTTACACCTTCGCTTTATAGTAAAATATGTTTTTCTCATATGTCATGTTCTGTGTCTTAAGAGAATAAAGTTTTGTCTGTCCCTCTTCCTGTCTGTTTGTCATAAGAGTGAAAAAGAAACCGTTTAGTTTTAGCGCCAAGTTGCAATCACATAACACCTTGTGGACTCCGGCTATCTAAGGCACAAAGGATCTACAGTCACACAGTTGAGTGTACTAACACTAAATATTGCTTGAACTTATATATCACAGACGGAAATAAATAATTGCATCACCAAAGTAAACTTAGATGGCTGGATGACTTGCGATTTTACGCCCTTTTCAACAATATTTGAGTTACATCAGGGTGGTGATAATGGAGGGCTGTGTGCAATGAAAACCCGCTTACGGTAGGAAAGAGTCTCGGCTCAAGTGAGGCTCGAACACCGTCCGCTAAATCAGTAGGCCAGTGTTTTAACCACTGAGCTACCGGGGCTCCTTTATGCTCAAGTTCTAAGCCCGTTCTGAGTTATAGAAAAAGTACAAACTGTATATGTTCTAGAGCAAAAAAAATCGCTCTTGGCGATATTAGCTTATGACGGTCTTCATAGTGATGTATGAAATTCTTCCTAAGAGCGACATCTCACGCATGCTAGCGTCACTTTTGCTACAAGAAAAAAAGCGATTATAGATCTACATATAAATACTCACTGACATAGCTTGCATCTTAGAACAGCGTTTCATAATTTGTTTTCAGGGTGATAATCAATATGAATGAAAACATCCTTTTTCAAAGAGTGAGTAGTTCATGAAAAAGACGGTGTTTTTGCTGAATTTGAATTCTTTCCTGATTACGTCGGAGGGCCTCTGGATCCAGAAAAAACGAGTAAGCCCCCTCTAACTCCCACCACAAGTAATCTTTTTCTCGTGTTTCGCTGCACTGGGGTTACGAGTTTTTATCAGATCCGATTCTCACCAGGTATGGCACGGTAAATACGCACTTATAGCAAAATAACACGTTTCGTACCAGTCATATTATCGGACTGGCATAAAACGATTGTTCTGAAAACGTGCTACCACAGACCGGCTTTGATAAGATCTATATTTTTGAATGTATGACGTTGTTTTTGTCAAAAAGCTAAAATGTCATACTGTAGACATACCCGATCCTCAGCAGTCGTGATGCGATCAAAACTAGTCCATCTTAAGATCAGTTTTAATGATTTGCATGCCTGTCCGAACATAGGCTAAAAATTCTGGTATGAATCGTCTAAAGACTTGCGCGGATTACATATTTTTATTCTTATTCTCGATGCATGATTATCTATCTATCTATCTATCTATCTATCTATCTATCTATCTATCTATCTATCTCAAATGCATATGGGACGCGACACGACAAAACCAACAATGTGGCTGTGTGCCCAGCGCAGACTAAGATCAGCCTGGGCATCCGCCCAGTCTGATCAGAGTCTTCGCTGTTCGCATGGAGGTACTCGTAACTCAAGACCCTTAGCTATCCTTTGAGCACTTAACGAAATGTCTAGTCAAACTGAGCGAATGCCCAAGCTGATCTGAGTCTGCGCTTGGCGTACGACCACATTGTTGATTTTGTAGTGTCGCGGCTCAGTTATAGATATCTATCCAACTCGAATGCATATAGTAAATTAGTATCTATCTATCTATCTATCTATCTATCTATCTATCTATCCAGACAGCTGTCCGTCTGACCATCCATCCGTGTGTCTGGTCTACCGTTCACACTGCACCAAAAGTGTATAATTGCAACACTCAACAGATCGCTACTGGGAGAAGTCGCTGGTGGGAATGTTGGCACTGTAACTGTAGTTGTCAATGTAAGAGTTATCCATCTTTAATATTCGGAATCTGTGACTGATGCGCGCCATTGTCCTTTCACCGATTACTGTTGTGATTGGGCCCGCTGCAGACCCAGATATTCAACTTTATGGCCAGGCGTCTTGTTTTTATAATTAGCCCTTGCAGAAATGTTCTCAAATGTGAAGTGGATGTAATGAAAGGTCCATTTACCGGCGCTGAGTATTTGAATATTTAAGGTGGTGATTTTTGGTATATACAAAAATCTCAATAAAACCATAAAAAAATTATTATATCTCCCTAAAATGTTAGCAGACTTCTTAGTTTGTTGTTCTTTACAGTTTAGAGTACAAAATAGAGGGGCATGCTGTTTAAAAAGGTGTTTTTATATGAACAGATCAAAGGGTAATTTTCTGCGCAATAATCTGAAAAATAAAATCCGTTGTTGAAAATGTACTTAGCTCTGAAGATATTTTGATGTATTAAAAAGAGCGTCCTGGCATTTATTTGTTCCAGCTCTTTCTCAAATTGTAAGGTAGAGCAGATAAAAACAGTAGCTTTCCTCAAATGTCTGACCATGTATATAAGTGCATGTATAGTGGTTGCATTCATAATACAGGTAGGTCAGGTATACCTATATCATACTCACAGTATAAATATTACATTACAATGACCACCTCAGGTGTATTATTGAAATTATTCAACCTTGAAAACAGACTCTGCTATGTATTTTAAGACAAATATTTGGACACAGGTCACATCTTTTTTTATCTGCGCAGCCTGATGAGCTGCAAAGAAAATGAAAAAAATATAATTGCTAGGACGCTCTTCATTATACATTAATTTATGTTCAGACCTGGTTACATTTTCAATAATGATGGTCATTTTTTTAGATTTATGCGCACAAAATTACCCTTTGATCTTTTCTTATATATATCGTTTTTAACATCAACATGTCCTGCACTTTGGGATTCTGAATTGTGAGACACAACATAAAGAAGGCATATTCTCAGTTTTGGGAAGATCTGTTGTATTTTCCAGATTTTATGCAGATTTTTGTCTTTGCCCCAAATCAGTGATAATCACCACCTTAACTGTTTAAAATCTTTTAATACCTTGGCATACAGTCCACGGTCCTGGAGGGGTAACTATGCCTCCCCCTCGTCCCAACCCCTACGATTATGAGGTGCCGTTTTACTATAAAATCCCTATTTTGTGATATTAAAAGTTCCATTTTGTGATATCACAAAATATTTTATGATACCACAAAATAGAATTTGTGATATCTAAAAATCATCACTATTTTTGATATCACAAAATATATTTTATGATATAACATATTCGATTCTGTGATATCACAAATTTGATTTGTGATATCACAAAATCATAGGGATTTCATGATATCACAAAATCAATTTTGTGATATCAATAAATCGAATTATTTGAATCGAAAGATCGATTTGTGATATCACAAAAACAAATGTTTTTATAGATTTCACATATTTGATTTTGAGATATCACAAAAAAAGAATATGTGATATCGAAAACTCTTAGTGGGTTTGAGATATCATAAGATCTATTTTGTGGTATCACATAATCTTTCAGGCATTTTCAAAATAGAAAATTTTACTAATTTATTGATATCAAAAAATCTAGTTTTTGATATAAAAAACGCCTTGATATTGTGATATCATAAAATACAATTTACGATATCATAAAATGAGCCTGATTTCATGATATTGCAAAATGAAGTTTGTGATATCACAAAACACAATTTGTTATATAACAAATGCAATTATTAATATAAAAATAAGCTTTTTTGATATCACAAAATCTATTTTTTGATATCACAAAACAGAATTAGTGAAATCACAAAATCAATTTTGTGTTATCAAAAAATGAAGCTAATTTCCTGTGATATCAAAAAATGTATTTTGTGATTTCAAGAAATCGAATTTATGGTGTCAGAAAATAGAATATATGATATCAAAATGCTGATTTTATAGTAAAACGGTGCTTCATATACGATTCAGGAGCGGCTGTAGTGTAGTGGATAACACTCCAGACTACCAATCCAGGGGTCGCAAGATCGATCCCCCGCTTCTCCGGTCTTTCGGATGAGACTTTAAACCGAGGTCCCGTCTCCATATGACCTCGTTGTTGGTGGGACGTTAAACCCGGGTTCACTCACTCACTCATATACGATTCTCTGACTCCATTTTGACGGTGTTTCATTTTTTTCATTCGCAAATCAAACCAACAAAAAATTCATACTCCACGAAAGGATGGAGACACGTATTAGTTACACACATCCGCCCGTGCCTAGGCTGTCTTTTTATGCTTCCGCGCCGACAATCATGGGGTTGTTTGGGTTTTTTCCGCGGGGGGGGGGGGGGGGGGGGGGGATTAGAGCGACTCGGTTATGGTGAAAAAGGCTGGTGCAGGTCGCGAATTCCAATCCCGGATGGGTCAACTGGCGCCTGGAAAACTCTCTTTGCCCAACAGGCACATGACGTCGAAATGACATCGTACCGACGTCGATGCGACGTAATGGCGTCACATCGGCGTCGGTACGATATAATTTCGGCCTGTTGTGTCTGATGGGTGTCATCCCAGCAGTAAACAGGTACGAGTTTAGAATCACGGAAGGATAAGGCAGCGAAAGGAGATGGATGGGCTCCGCCATGCATATGAAAGGCCCAAGACACAATAGGGTTCTAGCCTCTACTATCCCTTCGACCACCAAGTACATGTAATAGGTGTTATGGGAAACTTTTATGTTCTTCGTGCTGATACAATAAAGATCTACAACAAATAATGGTTGGTATAGAATAGATTGCTTTTAATTGATAACATTTCAAAGTGCAGTGAAACAGAAACCAACTATTCGAGAATGTAATCAGTGGTGCCACACATTACTGATACAAACAAACAAACACACGAACCAATCTATGCAAAAAATGAAACCATTTTTTTATAAGTAACGACATGGAAAGTCTTCGTTTTCTGTTCTTTCTTCTAGGCGTGAGAAAATATCATTGTCGTACACCAAACCTCTGACGCAGATTCCTCCTTCAATAACTTGACATTTGGACGCAGCAAGTTTTGATATACATGTCCTTGTCTTAATTTCACCCAGCTGCTAATACCTGTTCTACCTGTCTTTGCCAAGTGTTGGATCAGAAGCTAACAATCGAGCGAAGGGAGGCTAATCCATAATCGGTTTTCTCACCTATTAGGAACGACAACTTACCTTTAATTTCCTGTCAGAGTTCAATATATGGAGCAAAAGGTCGCGAGTTCGAATTCCGGCTTGGGTCAACTAGCGCCGGGAAAACTCTGTCACCCCAGCAGTAAATGGATGGGTGGATGACTTGCGATTTTACGTCCAATTTAACAGTATTTCAGACATATCAGAAAAGGATGAGTGATAATGAAAGGTTATGTGCAGTGGAACTCCGTTTACGGTTAAAAGGCTCCCGCCTACGCCCCATTGCAGGGCCGATAGATCAGTAGTACAGCGCTTAACCGAGCTACTGGATCTCCTACCCAGCAGTAAATGGGTACCTTTTTCGATTCAGGGAAGGATAACGCAGCGAAAAGAGGGAATAGTCTCCGCCTTACATATGTTGTGCCCAAGATACAGAGAGCTTCTAAATCCCCACTATCCTCAGTACGGCTGTTAGGTTATGGGAAACCTTTGCCTTTGTATATATAAACTTCAAGATTTTACCTAAAACCATTCTTGAGTGCTACAGCCACATAAAGCATAACGGAGGGACAAACAGACAAGTAAACGGACGAACAGACAGACTGACAGACAGACATGTCCAAATCAATATGTCCCTCAACCTTGAACTCGGCAACTTCGCAGTTGAGGTATAACAACAACAAATAACTCTGTATATTTTATGTCTGCAACTGCAGATTTTCCAGCAGATATTTTATGCCTGCAACTGCAGAGTTCCCAGCAGCGATCACAGTCTTCCCAGCAGTGATCAAAGTGTTCCCAGTAGCGATCAAAGTGTATTGCAATTAAAGCCACTGCAAAGACAGTCTGATCAACTAAAAGAAGCAGACCCAGATAAGTCTGCCCTTAAAGTGACACTATGATCAGGCTCTGTGCATTAGTTAACCCGTGCGATGTACATATAGCTTTCATTTGTGCTTGCAAATTCCCCTCAGGGTAAGTTAAAGGTGTGTGCGAACAGATAAGATTCTGATCTGACAGTGCCAACGTGCAGGATGGCTTAAGCCTTTGCTGCTGAGCAGCTCGCATATATGTGAAGCAAGCACCATATTGCGTGCGTCATGAAGCAACAAATCACGAGCTGTATTTTTCTTTGTTATAGATCTGCAAACGGTAAAGACACAGACAGTATTTAATACCAGGCAATTGTAATACTTTCATGGTAATACCAAGTGCTTACAGAAACCATAAATCAGCCTGCTTTAACCCAACAAATCTGCCCTAAACAAGAAAGTTTTGCCCTTTCCTTTTCTTCTTTCTAAGCCGTCATGGGAAGCAACGATGTTCCTTCTATTTTTCCTACTCTTCTTGATGGAGATCAATAAGTTTTACATAGATCCTTTTGACGCAAGGATTACATTTAAAGAAACGAATGTAAAGAACTTGCTCACCAAAGAGAAAATCCTCTAAGAGTATATTTGTTCCCCAGCTTCAAGGGCTACAAGGGCTACAAACACAGGAAGTCAAATTGTTGTTTCCACTTGTAAAAATGGTGGGAAAATATGACTGGCGATTATCTCTTTGAATGTACGCACAAAGGCATGTAGATGTTGGGGTTATTTCGTGAGGAACCATGCGTTAGAACCCGTGTGAAGATCTAACTGTACAAATTCTGCGCGCTGCAGATTTCTCAGGTGCCACAGATTGCCGAGTCCCTGGTTGAAATTCCGACCCCGAGGGTGAGATTTACCTATCCTACATGGACTGGCTCATGATGGATTATTTTTCTCCCACTGTTAGCGGATTTTAGTCCCCCCAAGTCGGATTAGGCTTCAAAGCAGGAAAATTCTAACTTTTTAACCGATGATCTGAAGTAAATTTTGACCAGCCCAGTGTGTTTATCGGGCTCTAAAATTGGTGTAAACACAGTTTGCACCTCAGAATTAGACGGAAAACACGATATGTGGACTATTTTATCTTCCAGAGGGTGTAAACAAAATGCAACTTAGCCTCTCACGTCACGCGCGTCAAGTTAGCTAGCGACGTTTTTAACCGGTTTTAGTGACGTCATTAAAATTGAGTGACATCACAAACCCATGATCTGCTATTAAACGTCATTCGACATGCTGACGTGTCCATTTTGTTCATTTAAAATTAAAATATTAGTCAAAAATTGAAAAAGTCTGGTTGCTAATATAAGAAAGATGTTGCCAGGTATAAGATTATAAGGATCTGTCATGGGTGTGAGGTGTGGATAGAAAAATCCGTCACGAGGGTCACTGTTCGGCATCACGAGGCTTGCCGAGTGATGCCGAACAGTGATCCCGAGTGACGGATTTTTCTATCCACACCTCACACCCACGACCGCCATTCGGCTTTTTACGTCAACGACTGGCGTGCATAAACTGACGTCATGTTTACCCTCTTCGTGACGTCATCATCTTAAATGCCAACGTCACTTGACGACGCATGTACGTGAGCTCCTATACAACATATGCATTGACAGCTCGCGATTTTTTTCCGGTCCTGGGTCAGAACACCAGGGTAAGATGAGATTTTCTATCCCAGGTGAAAAGAATGGCATTTTCTATCCGGTGTGCAAGAAAGAATTTTCTTATATGAGCTGAGAGCCTATCTTATATAGGCAAAGGTGGGACAAAGAAATTTCTTATATGAGCTGAGAGCCTATCTTATATAGGCAAAGGTGGGACAAAGAAATTTCTTATATGAGCTGAGAGCCTATCTTATATAGGCAAAGGTGGGAGAAAGTGCCGTCCTATAAATAAGTTATAATGATAATAAGGGATATGAAAATGAGAGAGAGGGAGAGGGAAGGGAGAGGAGAGAGAGAAAGGAGAAAGAAAGAAAAGTTCTAAGTATGGGTGGTTGGTGTACTTCGGGCTCTCCTGCATGGCACTGATGCCTCTTAAAGAGCATCTTGACTTTTTTGCAGTTGTTCCTAATACCGTTTCACCCTAAAAAAAAAAAAAAAAAAAAAAAAAAATCTAAGTATGGGTGGGTGGGGTACTTCGGGCTCTCCTGCATGGCACTGATGCATCTTAAGGAGGATCTTGACCTTTTGCAGTTGATTCCTAATACCGTTTCACCCTAGTGGAGAATTCGTGGTTGAAAGATAGTGAGAGTAGACGGTGTTTTTAGGTCTTAGGCTGCTCGGCACTGACGTTTCCCGAGGGGGGTCCTGACCTTTGGCAACTGATTCCCGATAGACCGCCGATCTGATAAGTGTAGAAGCCAAGTAGGTAGATCGTATAGAGGTTTATCTTATTTAGTTTAGCGTCCCTTCACCTCCTCCTTCCGTCCTGTCCGCCCAATTTCAAATATCGCTGTTTTTGTGTTATGTATTTTGGTCCAAATAAGCTCCCGGGCTATTGGCCGGGGTAATGAAAATGATGGAAAAAATTTCCGGGTTTTTTTCTAGATTTTTTTCGTGGGTTGGTATGTTTGAGTGTCAAAAAGATGATTTGTGATATTTTTCCCGTGGTTGAATGTATGCTTGGCTGGCAATGAGCCGTTTTTCTCAGGCCGCGGCCCGTTTTGAGCGAATTTCGCATGTTTTTGAGTCAAATTTTTGGTATGTTTCGGCAGAGATGGCGGAAGGTGGCGGGATGTAACGCATATAAGGGTGGATGGTTATAGTATATAGTATAAAATTTTATGATAATGATGACGATAATGATAATAATAATGATAAGAATAAGTTCAATAGAGGCTTGGCCTGCAAGGATCGTTTTTGTCCGAATGCCCACTCTATTTAGCTGGTAAACTGAACCTCTGTTTCTCTTATTTACTTCTTTGTCTCCTGTTGTCCAGTAATCCCTAGATTTTATTCCCAAAGGTTTTTATTTTATATTATTTTTGTGTAGCCCGTGTCCTCAATATATTGGAAGACGGCATTTAGTATTTCCTGATCTTGGGCAGGTTTACAAAGATTCAGTGGCCAGGCTCCCGGTGTATGGGGTCCCGAGAAAACCAACAGAGTGGTCGTGCGCCCAGCTAAGGATCAGATCAGCATATGCAGTCCTCCAGTCTGATCAAAGGCTTCGCTTTGCGCTGAAAGGATAGCTCAGGATCTAAGCTACCCCGATGCGGACAGCGAAGATTCTGATCAGACTGGCAGATACCCAGACTGATCTGAGTCTGCGCTGGGCGCACAACCACTTTGTTGGTTTTCTCGCGTCGCGGCTCAATTATAACAGGATGTGTTGTCTCTCTTTCCACTTGAACACTTTCTTATTGCGGGCATACGAACAACGTAAACCAAGACCAGACTATTCATGAGAGTATCTGTTATTCACTTAAAATATTCCAGAAACTGGAAACTGAAATGCTTGCGCGGCGAAAACAATATATACCCACAACGAACTGTTCCTCTGTATGTCATTTAAAGATAATGATACTTATGGTAACTGATTGGGGTATTCAATAAAGTTATAATCGAATAATAATTATCCGTAAAGTTTCTGTGCGTTTTTTTATTGTGTGTGTGTGGGGGGGGGGGGGGGGGGGGGGGGGGGACAAAGAGGTTAGAATAAAATAAGACTGGTTTGATGCGCCTGCGATCACTGTCTTGGCGGTTAGCACGAAATAATATATATCACTTTTCTGATGACACGGCTCAATCAAGAGCGCAGTGTGATTTTATGGCCCTGTTCCGTGTTACATGTATGAGAGGGCATATTTCATTGCGAGAACTGCCAATAAACAAACGTGTCAAACGTTTCAAGCAAAGCTGAACCTTACGGCCTAAGCTTGGCCTATGCGTCTAAATTACCGAGCCGCGAAACGACAAAACAATGTGTACACAGCGAAGACTCAGATAAATTACCGAGCCGCGAAACGACAAAACAATGTGTACCCAGCGAAGACTCAGATCAGTCTGATCAGATCGTCACTGTCCGCACGGAGGTAGTTTAGATCCTTGGCTACCCTTTAAGCGGACAGCGAAGACTCTGCTCAGACTAGGCGGATGTCCAGGCTGATGTGAGTCTTCACGTGGCCCACATGTCACTTTGCCTTTTTGTCATGGTTCAACTGTCGATTCGTTAGACGCTGTTTATGCGAACAGGTTAGATTCTTAGATGAAAGGATATAAAGGCTCATTCGAGTCTATGTTTACACAGGCCATACGGCTCTTTTGGGTATGCCGTATATGGGTGTGACACAAAACACACGTAATATTATGACCTAGCTAGAACCGATTTATTTCTCTTTGTCTTCCAAAATGCAATGACACATTTCCATAATTTCCTCTGTTACAAAAAGGCAATTGGCATAATACGGTGAATGGACGCAACTCTGCTAATTTATTTCATTTTTGCCTACCATTTGAGCAGGAATCGATTTTTACCCAAAATAATTTCTCCTTAGAAACATTTGTCCGAAATCTGAAAAGTTGTTCCCTTTCAATTTTAATGAATTTAGATGAATACCATACCATGGGCAGATAAAGTTCGAGAAAAGATTATTATTATTGTTATTATTATTATTATTATTATTAAGTGCGCAAATCGGCGAAAAACAGCGTCTTTTTCATTGCAGTGTTACAAATGCCTGCCTTCGCTGTCTTAACTTGATTCTAATTAGAAGTTTCCCGCCGTCATGCGCAGAAGCTTATTCGACAAAATAGCAAATATGTGCATTCATGCACTTTACAGATGCATGGATGCGTAGGCCCATCTGAGTTTTCACTGTTAGTACATACTGTTAATAGCCATATCTATATCAAATTATACAAGTGCTGTGTAATTATTAGACGGACAGAATGGGAAAGCAGTCAAAAAGTGCACTGACTTTAACGGTCTTTTCAACCATACTTGAAGTATTTTGGTAATATGCAGTCAAATTAGACATACACTTCTACTTTGTGAAATATAATACTAAAGTCCTGTGAAATCTGTATGTCAAAATCTCATTCAACTTGTTACGTTTCTGTTTGGATCGATTGATGGCGCGGTTGTACGTCCTTTTTGATAGTATTTAGTCATATCAGGACGAAGGGAGGATGATAAAGCAAGGCTGTATACAATATTAACCCGTTAACGGTTAGAAAGATTCCGCCTCGAGCAGGCCCCGAACCCGGGACCGCTAGTTCAGCAGGCCAAAGTTTACCCTACTGAGCTGCCGGGGCCATAGCCTGGATTCCAGTCTGATTATTTATTTTTTTTTATTGTCAAAAATGATTTAATCAAGATTTACAAAAGGTTAATAATTATAATTTTATTTATTCTTTATTAGAATAGGATTAAAAATAACATTGACGACTGGACCCAGGCTACCGGGGCCACTATAAGTGTCGAATACCTGACACTAAGCGAAGCGCCTACTGAAAGTCTAAGTTCGATATTTTCTTACGCGAACACATACCACCAAGCTGTGTATTTGTGCAGCCATACGCAATTTCCTCATATGCAATGAAGCGAAAAAAATATCTCATTTTGGTTTCTGAAGTGTAAAAAATCGTTCAACCTGTTTTGAACTGTACGAATACTGTGGCTCCACTGCTGTAAACTATGCAATGTCTCCATCAGCTTAAATAATTACGGAAACTACGGCTCAGTGCAGTTGTGCACGATCATCTAAGCATGTGCCATTTGTATATGTCCTAAAATATGTTGTTCATGCGGTAATGATTTCGGCGCCTTATCTGCAAAACAGACTGCATACTGACATAGCTGCGGGCGGGGATATTGCTATTGTCGGCAACAGTACCACGCGTGTTTTAATTAAAAGAGTCTTTGAAAACAGGGTAGACCCAGATCAGACGCCACAGTAAGCGGTGTCTGATCTGGCCCGTCACTGTTTTCATCTAAACAAGGATTTCTGAACACAGTTGATTCTTTGGAATTGATCGAATATAGAAAACAACTGAAACACCAATAATAAAAACGTTGTAAATAAGTCAAATAAACTTTTACATGCAGAGTCACTTGGTATTATTATTTAATCTTTGATATTATGTGGCTGTGTTGAACTGTTTGCTGTGCATTTCGACGTTTCTTATATCATCGCCACCTTGCGTTAAATATATGTGTGAATAGAAGCCTTATCAGAAAATGTTTTGGATTGGCGAGACGAGAAAAAAATTAAGCCATGTACATAAAACAAACATTCGAATCAGCTTGCGCGCGCTCACACACACACACACACAATTGTTTTCGTTTTAAACTTTTAAAATTCCATCACATGAACTTTGAATAGAAAAGACCCTTATAAAACTGCCAGGATATGTCTCATTTCGTTTGTAAAAATATTATTTTGCAGCGTGCCATATTTCTGTGTATTAATTATGGCATTATCTTTGATATTATGTGGCTCTACTGAACTGTTAGAGTTTTATGACCACAGGCTATGAATTTTGTACAGGACTTCTTGTCAGTAACTATGGCAACAGCGAATTTCTTTAGTTACCGTTATAACACAAGACAGGTTTAATCGGAAAATGGAGAAAGCGTCCTTTGTGTCCGAAATTTTACGGGACAGCATGATAAACCAAACAGACCTGTGTGCGAAGATTTAGGCTCCCTAAAATATGTGTACCTCTGACAAAAAATGAGGGTGACACAATTCTAGCGATGTCTTGATATTTAGGTCAATGCGACAATACATGGCTGTGTCTGTGATATGACAAGCCGTGTGTTGAAAGTAGTAACACAAATATTGATGCTCGTTATCAGTGACCTATATGTTTTTATAGGTCACTGTCATTGTGTACTCTTTTATTTTGCGAGGTCATCAAGTCTTTATTATTATTGTTTAATTTATGCAGAAATTGTTGATTTTAAATGCAAAATGTGAAAACCCTGATCTGACGCTAAAATCTGGGGCGTCCTTTAAACATATTTACACTTAAGAAATCCAGTAAAATTACCGTCCACTGTTCAGTAACGCAGTGCAGACCCAGATTAGTAGTCGCATAGCTAATCTGGGTATGCACTGAGCTATAAAACGGATTATTCGCTTCTCGGCATGCGCAGTTCGCACATATACTGAAATTCATAAATATTTGCACTGTCACATAGAAAATTTGAACAATACGGATTATTCGCCACTCGGCATGCGAAGTCCACACATGTACTGAAATTCACTAATAACTAAATATTTGCGCTGTCACATACTAGAAAATTTGAACAATTAAGGAAACTTGTGTTTAGAACATGCGCACAAGTTCACACCAGCTTTTTTACAAGTGACCGCAAGTCACTTTTCAAAATATGCTGTATGTAGTCGTGCTTTTTTTTTCATGCAAACTTAGCCAGTTTTGACCAGACTGCACATGTGTGCGGAATAGTTTGAGCTTGAACACTTCAGATATGACACGAGAAAGTATTTTTCTTCTACTTTGAAGTCCTATAATTCTACGTTCTATAAGTGGACAGTACCTGCTGCCGAGTCACGTCATCAATCTAATATTGTCGGAAATGTACTTAGTGACTGTCATAATAGGCAGGTTAATGTGGGTCTTCATTTGTCTCACATTCAAGAGGTACATTTCCACTAGACTTGCCCAAGTCTGTCAATTAATATTCCATTTCTTTTTTTAAATTTGAGTATTTTGAGGAAAAACAAACAAACAAAAAAAAAAAAAAAATCGAGAAAAAATGTTCCTGTTTAACACTGTTGAAATTACATATATATTCAGAGATAACTCTGAAAGGGACTTTTTCATATTACTTCACTTAGAGAGACCTCCCTGTTTGAAAGTGAAGTCTAGATAAATATAGGAACTTGGGAAAGTCTATATTTCCAAGTGTCCAGGTGATATGTAAATTCGATTTACTCGAACACTACCTGCAAATATTATGTTGCTGTGGTGTGGTAATAGATGTATACTACAGCTTACAATACACATTATAGGTGACACTTGAATATTCTTTTGCGCGTCACCTCTAACGTGTATTGTTACCCTTTGTTTACATCGTGTGTGAACTGCATAGATTCAGATCAGAACTGCGATTGACGTTCACGAGTAAATGCTAATCACACTACCCAGAAGCGCCAGCTGTTCGTAATGCGCCTAATGCCCTAAACTGCCAAATAAACAATGCACACCTAGTTTGTAGAAACAGTCTGATCAGGGTTTGTACTGTTTTGACATATCGCAGTATGATAAACTCGACTTGTCCTAATTCGGCGCATGTGCACTTCGGTCCGCACTCGCAGTCTGGTGACTCTAGTCAGTGTATGAGCAGTCTGTTCAGGCCATGAAAAAAATCGGCTGTAGACAATGTTTAATAGTAGTATACATTGCACGCATCGTGGTCAACGCATATGCACTCTGTTGAGGCCACTACTGAGCGTATGCACCTTCCGATCCGCGTATGGGCAGTACGGTCAACACATGTGCAGTCTGTAGATGCGAGAAAAGGAATGCAGCCTATCCAGCGCATGCGCAATCCATTCAGCGCATGCGCAGTTGGCAATTCGATCTTCACTTGAAGTCTGGTCAGCGCATGCCATGACTTAAATTGGCAGTAGAAAATGTCTGATATCTGATTTTCGCCTCGATAAACTATTTATTGTCAGCTCAGCACTGAGCAGTTTGATCAGGTCATGTGCCATTTTCAGTATCTTGGCAACCTGCGCAGGCAGTCTGTTCAAACTTAAAGCGCGGTGTGATCCGATCTTTGGCCAGTTAGTACCCAAGAATACCGTCTCATGGAATAAAGAGATTCGAACCCCAGTCAACAAAACTAAGCATATCTATTTTGAAAAAAAAGCAACGTTCGAGTCATCCAGTTTTTACCGAAGGAGGGCTCCATTTTAAGGGGGATCTACACATAAAGACAGAATTCGCTCCTGTGTATGTGCGTGTGTGTATTCTCAGCTATATCGCACTTCATACTAAGTACTCTGATAATCTATTTCCGGGTTGGAGTAGGTTAAGCGCTGGTCTGTTGATCTGGCAGTCGCGGGTTCGAGACCCGCTGGAGTTGGAAATCTTTCCAACCGTAAACGGAGTTCCACTGCATACAGCCTGTCATTATCATCATCCTTTCGTCTCATATGACTAAAGTACCGTTTACCAATCAATCCCGGTGGGAAAAACGACTCGTAGGGGAGGGGGTTGGGTGTGTGGGGAGAGGGGGGAGGAGAGGAGTAGCTCTCTGAGATCGGTATTCCCCTGCACTGTCGTCTTTTTTTTCTCCAGTAGCCATCTTTCCGAGACAAGAGGGAACAACTTTCTGACAGATTCTGCTATGATGCATTGACTCAGAGAGAGAGAGAGAGAGAGAGAGAGAGCGTCTCTTTTTATCAAATTCTGGAAAATCCGCACCCCAGTCCCCAAAGCCCCTCCTCAGCCCACCCAAGAACGGACACCAAAACTATTTTTTTTTATTACATGTCAACGACCAAAACACTATAAAATACTCAGGGTGTCCCGATACTTAAGTACAGCTGGATACTGGTAGTGTTTCGGACTCATTCAATAAACAGAACTTGTCTACAGAGTTGTTTTCATAAGACAGATACAATATCACTTATTCCTACGATGTTGGGACACCTAAACACTATTTACCCTAAAACTTAAAGATAGTCTTATTTGGAAATTTGCTAGAGATTTATTGATGGATTGTTGCTTTACGTCCGCGGTAAAAAGCTATGGTCAAAGCGAATTCTACACAAACAAGCTGGATGCCAGGAGGTGCATGCTATAGATTTCAGTGCTCTATTATGCCTCATGGGGAACGTCGTTATGATAATTCATTTGCCAGAAAAAATCCTGCAAACAGTGTAAACCCTGACCAGACGCGACGGGATGCGCAGCATCATCATGGTTTGTACAATAGGTACACAAAAGATTCAGTTAACTTTCAATATGCTGGGAGGATGATTAATATGCAGGGAGGCTCAGTGGGTTAAGCGGGTTTGAACTCGACTGAAGGCGGACTTCTTTACAACTGTAAACTCGGCTCCTTTATACTCAGTCTTTCATTATCATCCTCCACTCGTCCTGATAAACAGCAATCTGTTTCAAGCGACGTAAGATGGCGTCATCCACCCATTGATCAATACCCTGGGCACCAACGACCCTGAAAATGCCTTCTAACCCAGCCCACCCCCGGCCCCTATCACCATCACACCACCATGCTATACACGCCTGTCTCATGGAGCACCCCCACCTCTCCCCCCCCCCTCCCCCCCCCCACACACACAACGGTGCCTGTGTAATCAATAAACCGGTATTACTATTACCAATGAACAAAAACTTTCTCAAATTCTTGGTCCATTTACCGTAAAAGAACAATATACCAATCTCGCTTGCTTTCTCTATTAAGTGTTTTGTGAATGTTTCAATCATGCTGCTCATTCAAAGCAGTGACCTATAAATACATAGGTCACTGTTCAAAGGCAGTCGATCATGGTCTTTACTGGGTCCGAAACATCCGAGACTGTACTCGTGAACTTGCTGGTCTGGACCAGTGCAGTTCCCGCATTCCAAATACTGGTTTTCTAAAGGCATATGCTTTCGCAAACGTGTAATCTTTAAACTGCCTAAGGCACTACCAACTTTCTTACATCTTGGTCCATTTACCGTAAAAGAACAATGTACCAATCTCGCTTGCTTTCTCTATTAAGTGTCTTGTAAATGTTTCAATCATGCTGCTCATTCAAAGACAGTCTGATCTAGGTCTTTACTGGGTCCGAAACATCCGAGACGAGCTGTACTTGTGAACTTGCTGGTCTGGACCAGTGCAGTTCCCGCATTCCAAATACTGGTTTTCTAAAGGCATATGCTTTCGCAAACGTGTAATCTTTAAACCGCCTAAGACACTACCAACTTTCTCACAATTAAGCATAGACTTACATAAAATCTTTACTTTTACTATTTGTCAGTTCTGGGCCCAGGTTCACAATCATTCCTTAAACTTAAGGACGACCTTTAAGTTAAGATGTAAAATTTAATGTGTAGATAGAAGCTTACAAAAACTAAATGTATTTGATTTATCTTTCGTATTACATTTCTATGACAATTGTCAGTAGATTCACGTAGCAACTGCAGTTTTTAATATGGTTTAAAAATGGATTTTCTGAGGGCGAAATTTTCCACCTTAACTTTAAGGTGATCCTTAACTTTATGAATGATTGTGAACCTGAGCCCTGGACGGACGAAAGGCGCCCCGTTACTGCGACTATGGATACGTTCCGCTGAGGTGATGGGGGTAACGTCGTTACGATAAATGAAATACACACACTACTAGTCAGTTTTCAATAGCTAGGGTAGCCCCAACACGAGTTGTGAGCATATAAAAGAACACTTTTATCATAAAGTGGTATGGATCAAATCATGGATGGTATTGCTCAGATTTTTCCCGCCATATTTACAAAGAGGAACAACTTTTGTAATCTGTTTGCTTCCTTGAAGAGTTAATTCTTTTTCAAGACTTGGTATTCAAGGGAAAGGGATGCAAATATGAAAAGGGAATAGCAATAAAGGTGTGTCAGTTCACCTGAACTGGAAAAAATTATAATCTTAGATGTGGGAGGAGCCCCGGGGACTCAGTAGATTAAGCGCTGGCATACATTGCACGCAGCCTTTCATTAGCACCCTCTCATCGCCCTGATACGACTGAAATACTGTTGAATAGAACGTTAAATCGCAAGTAATCCGTCATCCGCCAGATGTGGGTAGAGTTATTCTACTTTCGAAATATGGTGGTGAAATAATGTGTCAGCATACTGCAAATGTTACCGTTGCTGCCTTTTTTGGTTTAGGTAAATTAATTCTTTGTCCAAAATTTGGAAATGAGATAATGACTTACAAATGAGAAGGACAAAGATTAAGGTAGCTGATGTCATCATAATGAGGGCAGAGAGAGAAACAGAGAGAGAGAGAGAGAGAGAGAGGAGGTGAGTTAACTTTGATCAAAACAACACAAAAAATAGTTAACAGAAGAATGAAGATATTATGATGCCGTCTCAGAGAGAGAGAGAGAGAGAGAGAGAGAGAGAGAGGTGATAAAAACGAAACTCAAACTAACAATTTAACTCACAAGTGAGAATAATGGACATAAAGCGAGTTGTTTCCAAACTATAATGATGGGCGCACGCGCGTGTGTGTGAGAGAGAGAGAGAGAGAGAGAGAGAGAAATTAACTCTGGAAAATATTAATAGCCTACATTCATGAATATGATAACAACTGCTTAAATATCGGAAAGGTCTAGTGACAGTCGGCTGGTGATACATGTAGCTATTTTACGTTAAGACCGCTAATGACAGTCGACTGGTAATAGCCATTTTACGTTAAAATTAAGTATTTTCTTCACTTTTTTAACTATAAATTTAAAGATTTAGAAATTTCATCCCACCTAAAGTTTAATTATAGCTACATAGTAAGGACCTATGGCATTGTGTTACGGAGGAACCGGGATAACTCAGTGGGTTAAGCACTGACTTGCTAAGGTAGCGGTTTGGGTTGAATCCTGTTGGAAGTGAATTTCTTTTCAATCATAAACGCGGTTTTATTGCACACAAGCTTCTATTATCACCATTCCAACATGATTGAACTGCTGATGAAAAGGCCGTAAAACCGCAAATGATTCATCTCTCTTATAACTGAAAAACTGTTTATGGGCTTGGTGTGCAAACCATACTAAAATCCCGGCCTCCATGGCACGAATAAAGACAGTTTTAAACAGGCCAGTCCTTTAATATTGAGCCGCAACATGAGAAAACCAACAAAGTGGTTGTGCGCCCAGCGAAGACTCAGTTCAGCCTGGGCATCCGCCCAGTCTGATCAGAGTCTTCGCTGTCCGCATGGAGATAGCTTCGACCCTTAGCTACCCTTTAAGCGTTTAGCGAAAAGTCCGAGCGGATTAGGCGGATGTCCAGGCTGATCTAAGTCGGCGCTAGGTGCACAACCACTTTGTTTGTTTTCTTGCGTCGCGGCTCAATTATTATGAAGATCTATTTTCGTATGTTTGACAATCTCCCTAGAGGAATATGCAATTTTTATCACAAACTACCCTAGAAATGGCAAAAACAGCAAAAAATCACCAGTTTGCGAACATCAACATCAAGAAAAGTATCAGCGCAGGCATGACCCAACTTAAAATTTTGACAAAATGTGCCTTATAATATTATACGCCTACAATGTAAAATAGGTACCCTTTCCTGACAGACGAACTTTGTGTTTTTCCCCCGACATGTCTAATGTCTAATGTCTACCGATCCGGTTGTCTTGTGAATATCTTCCTATTTTATTCGTCAAGGTAAAGCGAAAAACTCAATAAAACACACCGGCGATGCACAGTTGCCCTGCGATTTAAAGATTTTTTTCTCGTAAAAGTTATATTTTAAAACCCAGCGCAGGCGTGACCCAAGTAGATATTTTCACAACAAATGAAATGCATGTCTTCATAGGTATGCAAAATATTTAAAACGTTCAGATTTATTGGTTAAAAACTTATAAACTTTTTAGAGGGGATGAATGGCCGGACAGACGGACGCACGGGCAGGTGGACTAGGGTCACACATAATGCACATTGACTATCGTTTCGCGGGTCATATAAAACAAAAATACTATACATTATTGGTTGACTTAAGTAGTCTACGTTTTTGTTAATCAGTGAAGTAGTGCAGTTGCAGCTATACCCTTTTTGGATAAGATGTGTGGAGTTGTCTTGTACAGATATGTATTTAATTTGTATTTCCTTTCGAAGAGATTGCTATTGTGTATGTGTGTGTGTGGGGGGGGGGGGGAATGGGAGGGGAGGATGAGGGCGGCGTAAGCGGGATGGTGCCAGTATTTGGGGGACCAGCATGGCACGCGGAGACAGTAACTGTGCTTCATATTTTTCACGAATGTGGGCGTTGATATCGGCCCTCATATCATGTCCCTTTCATACAAGCAAGTTAGAATAAAGAGGGGCGTGGAGTGGGGGATGGTGAGAAGGGGATGGGGATCATCTAAAGACCTCTTAGGCTGATTGGGAATATACTTTTTTGTAAAGGAAAAGAGGACTGTCTAAAACTTGACACTGACACCTTGAAACGGGTGAATTAGCATGATTACAGATTTTATTATTATTATTATCATCATCATCATTATAAAATTATTACCCCGTTTTCGGCTGAAATTTTTTTATATGTTAAAAGCCATTGTTCTCAACCGAGTGGATGACTTGCGATCTCAAGTCCTTTTCAACAGTATTTCAGTTAGACGACTGAAGGCTGATTATAAAACCCCAATTACAGGTGAAAAAAAGTTACACCTCCATGCCAGCAGGAATCAAACCCGGGACCGCTAGCCCCAAAGCTGTTGCGGCTTTCCTCAATCCAAAGTGTCCATTTACTAAGTTTCCTGATAAATGCTTTAGTACTTTTTAATTCATCGAAGTTATTTCGTTCTTCCATTATATGTCAGTGGTAACTGCTGGTTAGCAATATCTTACGTTATTTTCTGTCAGATTTACCTACCATATCATTGTGTAGAACTCTGTCAGTCAGCCTAAAAAACATGGGAAAAAGGATTTCTTCTCTGTGGCTGCAACGATGCATGGCTCGTTTTTTAATATATTGAATGTTTCTGGAACTATACTCCCAAGCGATGTAACATCATTTTGACATTTTGACTTAGGGCAGGGGGTGGGGGGGATGGGGGTGGTGGATACACTTTAATCGACTGCTAAGATGGAATGGTTATCCAGTGGAAATGGGATTTATCAAAAAAACTTATGATGTGTCATACTATAAAATCACACTGCGCTCTTGATTGAGCCGTGACATCAGAAAAGTGATATTATTTCGTGCTAACCGCCAAGACAGTGATCGCAGGCGCATCAAACCAGCCTTATTTTATTCTAACCTCTTTGTCCCCCCCCCCCCCCCCCCCCCCCCCCCACACACACACAATAAAAAAACGCACAGAAACTTTACGGATAATTATTATTCGATTATAACTTTATTGAATACCCCAATCAGTTACCATAAGTATCATTATCTTTAAATGACATACAGAGGAACAGTTCGTTGTGGGTATATATTGTTTTCGCCGCGCAAGCATTTCAGTTTCCAGTTTATAAAGGCGTTTCAGAGAATTTTATTAATATTTGCATGCCAAACCAGCTTGCGAAAATGTGTTCACAATGCTGCTGACTTTTCTAGATTCTACAACGTCGAATGGTTGCCCATGCGCTCACAAGGCTAAGAATGCGCGTTGCCTGCCCTGAGTATATGGAGCTTCTGGAATATTTTAAGCGAATAACAGATACTCTCATGAATAGTCTGGTCTTGGTTTACGTTGTTCGTATGTCCGCAATAAGAAAGTGTTCAAGTGGAAAGAGAGACAACACATCCTGTTATAATTGAGCCGCGACGCGAGAAAACAAACAAAGTGGTTGTGCGCCCAGCGCAGACTCAGATCAGTCTGGGTATCTGCCAGTCTGATCAGAATCTTCGCTGTCCGCATCGGGTTAGCTTAGATCCTGAGCCATCCTTTCAGCGCAAAGCGAAGACTCTGATCAGACTGGAGGACTGCATATGCTGATCTGATCCTTAGCTGGGCGCCCGACCACTCTTTTGGTTTTCTCGGGACGCGGCTCATATATATTTGAGCCGCGACACGATAAAACAACGTGTGTATAGAGCACCCCATACACCGGGAGCCTTGCCACTAAATCTTTGTTAACTGCCCAAGATCAGGAAATACTAAATGCCGTCTTCCAATATATTGAGGACACGGGCTACACAAAAATAATATAAAATAAAAACCTTTGGGAATAAAATCTAGGGATTACAGGACAACAGGAAACAAAGAAGTAAATAAGAGAAACAGAGGTTCAGTTTACCAGCTAAATAGAGTGGGCATTCGGACAAAAACGATCCTTGCAGGCCAAGCCTCTTTTGAACTTATCCTTATCATTATTATTATCATTATCGTCATCATTATCATAAAATTTTATACTATATACTATAACCATCCAACCTTATATGCGTTACATCCCGCCACCTTCCGCCATCTCTGCCGAAACATACCAAAGATTTGACTCAAAAACATGCGAAATTCGCTCAAAACGGGCCGCGGCCTGAGAAAAACGGCTCATTGCCAGCCAAGCATACATTCAACCACGGGAAAAAATATCACAAAACATCTTTTTGGCACCCAAACATACCAACCCACGAAAAAAATCTAGAAAAAAACGGATTTTTTTTTTCATCATTTTTCATTACCCCGGCCAATACCCCGGGAGCTTATTTGGACCAAAATACATAACACAAAAACAGCGATATTTGAAATTGGGCGGATAGGACGGAAGGAGGAGGTGAAGGGACGCTAAACTAAATAAGATAAACCTCTATACGATCTACCTACTTGGCTTCTACACTTATTAGATCGGCGGTCTATCGGGAATCAGTTGCCAAAGGTCAGGACCCCCTCGGGAAACGTCAGTGCCGAGCAGCCTAAGGCCTAAATACACCGTCTACTCTCACTATCTTTCAACCACGAATTCTCCACCAGGGTGAAACGGTATTAGGAATCAACTGCAAAAGGTCAAGATCCTCCTTAAGAAGCATCAGTGCCATGCAGGAGAGCCCGAAGTACCCCACCCACCCATACTTAGATTTTTTTTAGGGTGAAACGGTATTAGGAATCAACTGCAAAAAGGTCAAGATCCTCCTTAAGAGGCATCAGTGCCATGCAGGAGAGCCCGAAGTACCCCACCCATCCATACTTAGAACTTTTCTTTCTTTCTCCTTTCTCTCTCTCCTCTCCCTGCCCTCTCCCTCTCTCTCATTTTCATATCCCTTAATATCATTATAACTTATTTATACTAAATATACGTAGGGAAATGGGCCTGCTAGTGGAGGACGGCACTGTCTGGTTGCAACGAATTGGTCGTTAGTACTTCTGTGGGTGCCGAGCCGAAACAACAGGCCCAAGAAACGATAAACAACCCATATAGGCAAAATTATATCACTATTAATACTATCTTAACCACCATTAGCTTAAACAGATTATTAAGACAATGATGTAGACAGGGACCTGCTGGTGGAGGGCGGCACTGTCTGGTTGCAACGGACTGGTCGTTAGCACTTCTGTGGGTGCCGTACCGACGCTACTGGTCCAACCATTCAAAGTATAATATTTGGTTTAAATAGGGAGAATACGACAATGACCCAGCTAGTGAAAGGGAGCACTATCTGGTTGCAGCGCATTGGGCATTAGCACTTCAATGGGTGTCCCCTGGAGCCGCTGGGTCTTTAAGCTACCATCATAAACTCTCTTAAAAGTACACATATTCTGGTAAACACCAAAGATACTCAGGGGGCTAGGCGCGCGTCAGGACTATAGCGCGCGCATGACCCCCTGAGGGTCACTGAGGTTACAAGCCCTGTACGCGCCCTGACACTCAACATGCACGAGCCGGTCTGAAGCAAGTAAGAATTCGTATGGCAACATAAACAATACGTAACAACATCCAAAATCCTAAAATGCTTGGACATAATTTTCGATTTTCGGTTTTTGGCAAGAATTTAGGAAATACAGCCGCACGAATTGTAGAAAAGTGATTATTAAGAAAGGAAATAGCATGTGAACAAAAACACAACCCTCCCTATAACAACGGGGAGGGTAGCCTGGGGTCCAGTCGTCAATATTATTTCTAATCCTATTCTAATAAAGAATAAATAAAATTATAATTATTAACCTTTTGTAAATATTGTCATTTTTGACAATAAAATAAAAAATGATCAGACTGGAACCCAGGCTACGGAGAGGGATACTAAATACATTAATCAAGGGAAATCAGGGCGCGCGCAGGGCCAACCGCGTCCTCAAAACAAAGCACAAACATAAACATGTAGGTAGAAGTAGGAATAGGTTAAACATATATATATATATATATTATATTATTATTATATATATATATATATTAAAAAAAATCTTTGACATACGCATGTGCGTATGTGCACAAGTGCGGATACACATATGCGTATGAGAGAAAACTCCAAATATGGAAATATATATATATATATATATATATATATACGGGTATGTCCATGTGCGTGTGTGTGTATGTATATATGGACACGTACATGCATATATGTGTATATACCAAAAAAATTAGTAGACTCATAGGTAGGAAAAGCATGGCATGTACACTGATTCACAAACCGGGACCGGAAAACCAGAACCGGAATTCACGAAGAGAGTCTAAAGGAAATAGAGTAAAAACACATGTAGAAGTAGTCTAGACAGTTGTAGCACGGCAAACAGATAGTGTAGGCAGGATAGGAGAAATACCAGTAGATAGACACGAACAAAGGTCTGCAAAAAACTTATACCTTCTACAAACCGATTAGCTATAAGGACTTCGAACAGTATGGAAGTTTAGGAACCTTATCAAAATTGTCTGATAACTTAATACATGTAGCCGAATGGCAGATGAATAGGAGGACGAGCATGTCCCCACCCCAGTAACTTATTACTATCTACAAACAAGATCCCAATAAGACTAGGAAGAAGATTGATAGAGCAAAGCAAGTGTACAACTTAGCTACACTATGCAATAATTAACGGCTCAATTTTCAACGGGGATTCAAAACTAAAAACTTGCTGCATCGCACAATCACGGGCTCGCTTGGTTATAATCTATAAAAACCACCAATGTATCTTATCTTATCTTATCAATAAGGATCGTTAATAACAAACGTGCGACGTATCATATACACTCCCGCATAGGTGTAACTTAAGGGACCTTGAACCTAGTGAGTCAATTACACCAGACGCACAGGTGAAGGAAGATAACCAAACTTATTTGATCAGCCATCTTAAAACCAGGCACTATGTCAGAACTCAGATGAGGATACTATTCTGTATATCATGTCCTCTTGTAAACGGGTGAAATAGGAGCTGTAGTAAGCAGAAGAAAATGGCAAATTGTAAAATTTTTCGCCTTGTACAGATATTTCTACAAACGAGGTGAAAACCCTCAAACGCACAGGATCTTAACGCACATTAATACGTGATAGCTCGTAGTACTGTTAAATAACAACAACAATAGATATAGCAAATACATGCAAAGAAGGTTGCAGCAAATGCTCACCAAAGCTCTGGATAAAAAAGAGTCTCATTGACATTTGTGATAGTTAACATTTTTATCTGTTAAATCGGCATAAAATCATATTGAGTCTCCTTATCTGAACCGCACTGACAAGGCGATTCGGACGAGAAGCCAGTTGGGCCAAATGTCTTCAAGGATGCTTAAATGCCCAGCTCAGTTTTAAACCTCATCAGCTATTGCTAGATAATATTTTTCACTTCTGCCTTCAGTATTTAACTCATGTTCTTTCCGGTGTCCGCTTTGCTCATCTTAATTACATGCATAAGGCACCGTCAATAGGATAAATATGGTATAGTTAAGATAAAAAATAATAAATTAGAAGTAATCCTTTCTAAAACACAATTGCACAAAATTTGTCAAATGGAAACAATATTTGAAAAATCCAAATTGATTTACCCACGGGAAAAAATTCCCATGGGAAAAATTTCCTGCGGGAAAAAAATCCTGTGGGAAAAATTAAAAAACTATTTAGTCGAAAATGGATTATTATGACACTTAAACATAATCATCGACATCATTTTTATACAGTACTGGTGTCAAATTAGTGTCAGATAAAAAAAATATTTTTCCCGTGGGAATTTTGTCTATTTCCTAAAATGGGAAAAAAATCCCACGGGAAAAAATTCCCACGGGAAAATATAAATATTAGAATATAGGCATTATTTCAGCATTATAATTCAGATATATGTATATTGATTTGTTCAGTAGACATTTTTTTCATAAATAAACTATTTTTAAAAAATCGGAAAATCCCATGGGATTTTTTTCCCACATGGCAAAATGGGAAAAAAATCCCACGGGAAAAATTAAACTTTTGAATTAAGCCGTGGTATTTTTTTTCGACAATATTTATGACTTAATATGAGGATTAAAGACATAAAACAAACATTTGATTTTTTCTCATTTTTCCCGTGGGAAAATATTCCCATTTGATAATATGGGAAAATTTTCCCATGGGAATTTTAAAAAATCCCACGGGGAAAATTTTTTCCCATGGGATTTTCAAAATTCCCATGGGATTTTTAAGTTCGAGTCGTTATTTCAACCCCAAGACTAAATATTTTTTGGCTCAAAACATATAGAAATTAATGTCTATGACCTATATTTATGTATTTTAAGTGGTTTTAAGTGTCTAGAAAGACAAGAAAGACAAGTGAAGTTTGCAAAAACCCGGTGTTGCAAAAAAAAAACGGTGGCTGTTTTTTGTATATCGTTTTTTTTTTTGCACGGAGGTGAGAAAAACACCTACTAATTCGTAATCTCAGAAAATCAGATAGCACGGGTTGCAAGATGCAACCGTACGTGATCTCACGTCTGTCATACTAAGTTTGTGATGTTAGTTAAGCTTTTGCAGGAGCCCCAGTAGCTCAGTTAGTTAAGTGCAGGTGCGCTGATCTAGCGCCCCGGGTTCGAGACTCGCTGTAGGCGGGGATCTTTTCAGTCGTAAACGGGGTTCCATTGCACACAGCCTTGCATTATCATCCGCCCATCATCCTGATATGACTGAAATACTATTAGAAAGGACGTAAAATCGCTAGTCATCCATACATCTATCCATCTTAAGTTTTCGCACAGGTAGGATTGATCTACATGGAAACCATAACAATTAGCCACTTTTCACTTTACAACTTGATTTGTAAAGAGTATTGTATCAACTTTCGGAAAAAAAGTGGAATTGGTAATTTAAAATCTGGATGGTATGGAGCGGAATGGAATGGACTGGCAGGGCAATCTTCTCCACTTTGTTCTATGGATAAAAATGGCAATAATTTGTTCTCTCACATGGGATAAATTCAATCCTTAAGACTCTGGGGCATATCCCCAGCAGGCACGTCATGTGCCCGCTGGTTTGTAGCCTATGGAATGTAGGTTAACTTATCTATTCCATTCCATTCCAGGTTGTCAACTGCGCCCTACTAATCTTTAAAGTAACACTTATATTGCGTGAATATTTTGTTTCTGTGGCTCTTTAGAAAGGTTGAAATCAAATTTATAATCGTTATGTAATTAAACTCAAAACTATAAAATAGATACCAAAGTGCCAAAATGTTTATTAGCGCCATTAAATGAGCCTAGATTAACTACGGACATTCACGTTTCCTGTTCGTGTCCTAATATCAGATCTATCAGCGGTAATGATATGGATTAATCGATTCTAAAAATAAGGCAGTTACGCAATAGCTGAATACCATCGCGCGGTTATGTTTGGTTTTCTTCGCTGGGGTTTTATAAAATGTTGATGACCTCAAATCTTGTAGGTCATATATGAAAAGACTACTCTCGAAAAATCGAAATGAGACTGTAGTTAAAGACGATAAGTCTGTGCTGCAAATCTTTTCTCTCACGCTTAACAATTCTAATTTTCACCCAATACCATAAAGGCTTAACGCTAACTTGATTAACGCTCAAAGCGCAAAAAATGAAAATAGTCATATGGCTTATTTATTTGTCACAAGCCAATGCATTTATCAAAACCAATGATCATTTCAACATTTGAGACAGAAAAATAGTTCCATGTTTCTATCCCAAAATATGAAAAAATAAGTCAATAGATCACGAAAAAAAATGTTTTAACGTTTTGTGTCAAGTTATTTGATGTCATAACCGAAATTTCAGTGATAAACTTAACATTTTAAGTTGCTTATAGCACTAATCAATTAAACAAATCAACGCCTTTCCAAACTCATCGCAAACTACACTGCGTTGGTACGCAGCGCAATAAGAAAAACATATCAAAACCCGCAGCATTAGCTTTAATGGAGCAGCTGAGGCAATCCGGTGTCAGAGTACTTTTAATTCAAATATTGTAAACGAGTGGGTTGTGATTTGATCAACCAGTAAATAACATTTCAGTGATGTTGAGATGTTGCCTCTGAAACCCCAGTTAATGTAAGACTGTATTTATGAGTGAAAACGTTTGGAATACATGATATTTTTGGTCATGTTGAATTTAAACATATTGAAGTCATTTAAAGATGTTAAGTTATCCAAATGTATATGAAATTTTGAGGTGTATGGGTATACCTCCAAGCTTTCTGTCATATTACCCTATTTGCCTCCGTGGACAATGAACCCCTTCCAAAAAACGGGTCTGTTCTTAAAGAAAAGTATTTCCTTCTACAAAAGCATTCTTTTGAGAGTTATCCTCATATTGAGAAGGGAGAAAAAGTTGAAAGTGTCAGCGTTGCTTCGCCTCGAGACAAAAGAAATGTTTGCGCGCAAATTAGATCATGTGCGCTAATTATGTCGACTCGATCGAAGCCGGAGTGTAAAGGATGTAAACAGAATTCAGAAAAAACTAAATACATTAAGTTAAAAAAATGTGCGCATATACGTTCAACTCCACTGAAGCAATGTGTTTATTAAAGCTACAAAATAAACAGAATTCAGAAAAATCAAATACTTTTGTTAAGTACCAAATCGTTTTCCTTTCGCTCTTATGCAAATGCACCAATCATCATCTAACTTTGGTGTCTATCATATGATATGCACGTGTCATGGCTTGGAAGCACCTCTAATAGACCCCACCCCAACCTAATAATTCATAATTGTTGCCAAAAATACCTACATAAAAATTACTTAAATTTCTCTCCAGAATTTCCAGCTTAGGTTCATTTCTTATGTCTAGCTAATCCTGACCAACGCAATTTATTCTGGTGCATATCATTAAAGGACAGAGCTCACACGCCCTTGCAACATACAAAATGGCTGAACAAGACGTTTTATAGCATTCTGGTATCATTATAAACCAAATCTTGATGGTAACATTTTTTTTCAAGCATAACTGACACAGAAATGCTCGCACATTACGGCAAGGAATGACAGTTAACCTGAATTTGGCCTGACTAACTATTAGACGAGTGTGCTTTATCTCAGAAGACTTTTCGTGTTAGCTATGGACTGTACACTAGCATTGCTATAATTCGTGCCCTCGCTCCTCAACTGGCTGCTATACTAACATACACTAGCGTACTCTAAAGGAGTTTGTGGGGTTTCTCTAAATATCGAAAGAACGAAGCAGATTTTGGATGAACGGCTTCATAAGCAGGTACTTAGGACAAGCATTAGGAATACGAAACCATATTTTGATCATAAACACCAATGATTTTCTTTCAACCAAAATTTTTGAGACGGACAGGTGAAAGTCAGACAAAAAAGCGGTGATTAGGTAGAGCATTGTTGTCTATCGTAGGTCATACAGATTTTTCCTGATTATTTACTGTAATCATAAAGAAATATCAATATATCAGCGAAGTCACTGACACATGCAAAACAACGAGAGAAAATTGGAGAAATACTGACCTGGTATTGTGTCCTTACCAACATCTACACGCTTCACTAATCACTATATCCGGTGTACGTTGATATACGATGGAAACGGTTGACGGCATTATACAATTCTTATAAAGTGAGCACTGAGCCCCCTGTCAAAGCCAGACATCGTCGTGATATGTTTGAAAGGTTGTTGTGAGCGACGTCACGTTCAGCCCATGTATACAGGTTTTGAGAATGCGACATTTCAACACGTAACCAAAGGGGAAATGACTTTTGTGGCAAGTTGTCATGAAATCCATCTTTTGAAGTAATAAATACTTGTATGACAAATAAGACAAAAATATGACAATTCAGCGAAATACCAGCCTTATAGAATTATCAAGGAATCGCATGTGTCCTTATCAGCAACATTTTGACGAAGCATTAATTAACCATTCCCTATTCTGTGACATTGTGTAGTAGACTATAAATATCAGACAGGTATGAGCGAGGGATTTGTCTCCTCTTTCCAAAATAGTTGGCTATGACAAAATATCTATCCATTTAATATGTCACCATCTTATTTGCTAATAGGTCGCTGTAAACTACTATGATGCTAGCCCATAATATTCTCTATAGTACAAATGTCCGTGTTTTTATAATGATTTTGGTAACAAATTCTCGGTAACGTATGTAACAGTGCAATTTTCAGTATATTTGATAAATTATATTTGATTTTTTTAAGCTGCATTAATGTAACATTTATACAAATTGTGATAAGCTGACCATCACGGTTCCGTATAGCCACCCGAGAACATGAGAACATTAACATGTCTTGTTTGAATGGAAATTCCTTTGCATAGGCTATATTGCTTGCTCGGCCTTTTTATTATGTTCACTAGCTTATTTTAAATCTGTTTTCTTTTTTTTTTCTTCATCGGACTTATACTGCTTGAGATACCTACCTTTTGTCGAAAACAAATATCTCAAGAAATATTTATGGTATGAGGATGATATCTGGTACAGTATACTGGTTGTGTATGAGATGTATGAGATGTGCAAGAACTCAGTAATATGTTAGAAAATTCAGTCAAAACTAACAGACATATGGCCCTTGTTTAGACTGGCTCCAATCCTTGTGTTTTAATTGCATATCTTTAAGGAAACTAACTCTACAAGGAATAATTCTAACATCAAGTAATTGCAGAGTTACCCTAGAAACAGGCTATCAGAATAAAAAAAGCCACGTTAAGACTTCTACTATTTGATTACATATAACCGTTCAGCCGGGAAGCCAGGCTAGGCCCTTGTTTTATTAATAATGTTTAATTATGTGTTAATAATTTTAGTAAAGGTAAAGTTACTCAGTATTCATTAATTATTTCCTCTGATTGTAAATACTTATGGAGCTACTCGGCTCAAGAATCACCAGGGTGGATGATCACGTGCTTTCTTGTGCCATTTTCTGACGTCATTCTGAACAAGGAAACCCAGGGAGTTCTTCACGTTTTAGTTAATACTTGCATTGTTTTCATATGCATTCTTTCGAATAAATTGACAGAGTTATGGTCCTCGTTCGAATTTGGCATTTTCTAACTTCCGAACCGTTTGACCTATGAAGCTGTGTTTTGGTATAAAAGTAGTCCTTGGTTGGTAAAATGGTTTGGTTAGCGTGAGAGAGGTCTGAATTCATTAAGTATGCGAGTTATTTCACCTAAGAGTCAATACTTATGCAGCCACTGGGCTCAAGAGCAAAGTTGTAGCATTTTGAAATTTCATATAAACGTTTTAATAATATTATATAAATTCATATGAAATTTATAGGATAACTCAAACAATATCGGCAGTAGGAGTTTGAAAGTCCTTTTTTGAACCGTTTGACAAAGAGAACTTTTTTTATTATACTGTTAGTATTTGATGTAACAAGCATTCTATTGAAGGTTAGTGTATGTGGTATCCAATATTGAAAAAGTTAATCCCCGTTTTTACACTTTCGGACTTAGACATTTAGCTAAAATAAAATTTTAACAATATATCTCGAGAACCATTTGAGCTAGGATATTGATATTTAACATACAACTTAGAATCACGTACTTTCCATTAAACTAACAGAACTTTGCCCTCTTTCAGACTTAGACATTCTTAAGTTTGACGCCTTCATTTGGAAGCATATGGTTGGGGGCATAGTTTTCACAAGCACAATTTCAAATGGTGTTCGGTCTCGATCTGCCTATTTCTAAAGTGCCATATTTATTGGACGCTTAGACGTTAGAGTTAAAACTCATCATGTACAGTACATTTTACAGCTCAAAAGTATTATTATGTGAGGCAGTAGTCTGATACATTCGGCATAGTTTAAACCTGGAACGAAATGGAGTGGAATGGATGAGACAATACATATTCCACGGGCTATAATTTAATCCCAGAGATTTGGATTGTAGTATTACAGGGCAAAATGCTCCCTCGATGGAGGGAGCGAATTCTTTCCCGTAAGAGGATACAACCCCAAATCCATGGAAAGAAGTGAAAGAGTTTATTCCTGCCAATCCATTCGATACCACTCCATTCCATTTCGTGTTGTAAACTTTGGCGATACAAGGGACGGAAAGGGGTGTATGGGTATCTGCAAACTGGTACATTGTCTCAATTAAGTGAATCGGCGCATCTCTGCAGCCTGATCAGAGTCTTGGCAGTGAGCCACAATGCTTTTGCAGGATTCATAAATTGTTGACTGCAAACAAAGGAGACTGATCAGAGTATGCAAATGCCAAGGTTGATCTGAATCTCAGATGTTTGCGCATCTCAATAGGTCTTTTATCATAAGACTTGGCGCAAATGAAACATGATCTAGAAACATGATTCTCAATAGATTTATAACCCAGATAATTAAAGTACAGTAAGAAAAGACAAAATGATTATCATAACAAATTTTTGTAACACGATCTACTCGTAATTTCATACCATTGGAGCGGAAGATTTTTTTTTTCATTTTTCCTTTCCGTCTGTCTGTCACAATGCCCTTACATCTATTTGCCCTTCCCGACTCCGTCACACATTTTTCGAAAATGCGTGTTGCGCTTTTCTCAGTAACAGTATTAGCTAAATGCCGCAATAAAGGCCAGGCAGATTGGTGGCAAACTGGTAAGACTGTAAATAAACTACGTGAAAAAGCCCATGCATGTGCATGAGCAGCCTGTAAATACTGCGTGTTGATGCAGTAATGACCATGCAAGGTGTGCCCAAACAGAAACAGACTCTAACCTAAAGTACTGGGCAGTCAGCTGATACTGCAAATACCATTCCAGATGCGTTTAAAATGAAAAGACTTGGACCTAACTGCATGTATGAGCAGTGCACTGATCCAACAATGACCATTCAAGATGCTTTCACGGAGATAAAGACTCTGACCTAACTTCGTGTATGAGCAGTCTGGCGATACCCAAAAGGTCATGCAAGGTTCTTTCAAACAGAAAAAAGACTCCTGGATAGGAGGATATTTAGTATATTTAAGGCATTTTAATAATTGGGCGTTACGTCATTGGCGTAGCGTCGCTTTAACGTCGACGTAACGTTAGTTGCTAGGCAGATAGTAGACAAGACGCAATTAATCGTTAGGGCCCAGCATCGTAGCAGAATAAATCGAAATATCTTACTCATAATCGGAGTTACTTTCTTTTGGTGTTATTCCATAATCGGGAAAATCGTCACACCAAAATCTGGTAGCAGAGCGAGGTTCTTAATATCGAAATATAGAAAAAAATCGAGATATTATAATGGCGTCATCGGAATATAGATCGAACACAAACAGTCAAGGCAACATCGTCGATGTCAAAAGACTGGAAATAGATTTTAAAAAAAGATAAGGTTAGATCTAAACTGAATTCCTCAAGATCGCGTAACCAACTACTATTTCTGTTAGACAACAGGACATGCCAAGCCGCAAAGAAATTCGTGATGCCTGTGAGAACATGGACCAAAACATGGAAACAACAATGGAAGTGCTGTCAAAGTTTTCGGACTTTTACATGGAAAATAAAGAGCTACAAAAGAGCAAGATCGTAGTAAGTGAGATGAAGAAAATCGAAGAGGATTTCTATAGATCGTATGAGTCAGCACGGGAGTATCTGGACTCGCGAAAAGATGACGCATCAAGTGTAATCTCGGATGTGCTTTCAATCGATCTTCAGGAGAGAATGAACTTAACTGGTGATGTTTCGGAAAACTTCAAAAAGAAAAAAACAGGTGACAGAACAGAATGTATCGCATGAGACATTATCTCAGGTAGGATCTTTAGATCAAACTTGTCGCATTCGCGAGACTATTCATGAGACAGCTGAAGCAACGTAAAGTCATTTTCAAAATAAAATGGTTCAAAACAAAGTAGGAGAGGTCGGAGCTAGTCGGCCCACGGAATATCGGTCAACCGGACAAACAAATAGCAACCCGTGGGATGATACATACCAGCACAGTCAGCCCAGCAGAACCGTTTCGGAAAAATCAGGTGTAAATGAATCTGGACTGCATCCAAACGCAGCATCATTCGAACCCATGAAGAGCGTACCGACCCCTTCAATCGAGCAGGATCTGTGGCGACAGCTGAAGCGCGTCAAAATACCGGTGTTTTCTGGTGACAAACGAACTATCAGAGCTGGAAAGCTGCATTTCTAGCATGTATAGACAGTGCGCCAGCCACACCAGAATACAAATTGTTGCAGCTAAGGCAATACCTATCAGGAGAAGCATTGCAGGCAATAGAGAACCTGGGACATTCAGCAACTGCATATGCAGCTGCGAAAGAACGGTTGGAACGAAAGTTTGGGGGCAAGCGTCGTCAGGTTGCCATTTACCTTGAAGAACTTTAACAGTTTCAGCAAATCCGACCCGGAAATCCAAAAGACTTAGAACAGTTCTCTTATTGATTAGATATTGCAGTAATAAAATCTTAAGGAAGCAGGACAGCACCATGAACTTGGAGATGGTTCTTAATATGCTAAATTGCAGAGAAAATTACCCAAATCCATGCTCGCGAGATTTCAACGTTGGGTCTATGAAAACAACATAGCAGAGTAAGTAGTGAGCCTAAGAAGATGGGCTATTCAAGAATCCGAGTTTCAAACAATCGCATCAGAAGCGATTAACGGATTTGCAGACAATATCGAATATAACCAGCCAGCGCCATTGGCACCCAGACGAAACGACCAGAGATCATTTTTCGGAGTATTACAAGATAATAGCAGTTTGGAAAGGAAAGCAGTGTCCTGTCAGGTATGCGGTAACAACCACAGAATTTGGTCCTGCCTAGCATTCATGAATATGAACGTGCCCAAGAGATGGGATACGGCGAAAAGATTTCACTTGTGCTATCGTTGTTTAGCGGATGGACACAGTGGAAAATCATGTCCAAGAAGTCGGCCATGCGGTCAAAATGGATGTCGGAAACTGCATGATAGGCTGCTGCACAAAACTAATAAACAGCCTGTGCATAAAACGAAACAACAACCGAATGAAATGAACAATACCGAGGTAAGACCTACCGGAAAGAACTACCAGCACCCAGAGTTAATAAGTATCATAGCTGATCAAGTCACTTCCGGCACGGAGGGGAAGGAACCAAAGCCACAGACAACTATTGTGACACAGGCCGACTGCAGGCCAGATGTGGTAGCACTAAGAACAATTCCCGTCGTGCTGAAGAATGGATACAGCTCATTGAAAGTTAACGCCTTATTGGATGATGCCAGCACTAAAACTTACGTAAATGCTGATATTGCGGCGGAACTGGGTCTACAAGGCAAAGCAGAGAATGTCACAGTCAATGTTTTGAACGGACAGTCAGAAACATATAAAACAATTCCAGTCGATCTCGAACTGCAGAGTCTTACTGGCAATGTGAGCATGAACGTGACCGCATACACTGCCAGTAGTGTAATAGGAAATATGAGCGTAATAGACTGGAATGAGTTCAAAAGACGATGGCCATATTTGAGAAATATCGACTTTCCGCGGCATTCCACCAGACCAATTGTTGATATCCTAATCGACCTTGACTGTATCGATCTTCACTGTGCAGTGGAAGAAGTTAGAGGCAGACCCGGGCAACCGATAGCCAGACTGAAGTCACTAGGGTGGACTTGCATTGGAAGTCTAGGAATGAACTACAGTAAAGAAGTATTAAATACAAATTTCACATATTTCGTTAGCGATCATACGTGTCAGTCGCAAATAGAAAACCTTCCTGGCATTGCCAAGCAATTATATGAAACCCAAGATACATCGTTACACATAGACACTACCACAAGATTAATAATCGACGATATATTACCAACGAAGAAATCGTGAGAAATGGAAAGCAGATAAATTCCCAATATATCGGAGAAGCATTCCATTTGAAGAAGCTGTACCAACCTTGGTATATAACCTTGAGATTGCACAGCGTAAAAAAAGGCATACAGAAATAGGACTTACAACGTCAAAGAGGATAGAGAGGGAACCAGCTTACAAGCCATTTCACAGTTTCAAACGGAGGGGAAGCATCGAGAATCGTCCGCTAGAATCGAAATACGATCGGAAGCTGTTTTTAGTTCCATCGACAGAGCTAGGAAGGATACCGCGATATGAGCGAAAAACCGAGGTCGGAAAGAATGACAGAACGACAGAACCGTCGCTTATGTTCGCACATGCTTTATGTGGAAAGAATGGGGCAACTTCACACCAAATACTTTTATGTTTTCTTCGGATGAAAATGACGACATATGAATCTGACACCGTGTCACGGTGTGCACTCACAGGAGCCTCTGAGTATGTGTATTACGCCGTTGTGCATAAAAGATTGAAGCTGCGAGCAATAAAAGGAACATGTGGCAAATTCAAAGGGATGATCACGTCAAAGCATGAACGGGTTAACTTAAGCAAGGAACTGTTTGGCTGTTTAGTCACTAGAGCAGAGCAATTAGAAATAACATTCGGCCATGAAACTAGATCATTTCTAAATATTTTGTTCAAGATGGATCGTCGAGGAAAACTTCCAGAAGAAATGTTCTTTGATAGTATGATACATTTTAGAAATATCGAACAGGAACTACTGTTAATAATACAGCAACACAGAAACAAAATCGAAGGATCGATCGTATACCAAACAGTAAGATGTCACAATAATCCTCTGTTTGCTCGACAATTAATAGGTGAACACGGGTACATGATACAGTCGGCGAAAAGCTCTATCTTCGCTTTACTCCGGGGCACAGATATCAACGTCGAAGAGATGAACACGTCAATTATCGGCACCGAGCGATTGAAAATCGCTTGGCTTTTAACATATCAGTCAGCAAGTCTTCCCGAGGGTGTCCCGCTGACATTAAACCAAAAGATACATGTCCAGATCGGAGTTCAGTTCGCCAAAACGCCAGCGGATAAAACCCGCCCAATATACAGGGAAGAGACGGCGCTGGATCTTGGAACAAGTCTGGTACGAATGGATTCATATACCTATACAGATATGGCAACCGGGACAGTCGGAGGAAATGGCATCAAGAACGCCGGAACAAACAGTTAAGCGAGGTCGTCCGATTCGTAACGGGGAAACTGGTCACTCGGCAGTGGCCTCGAAGTCTAACACGGGCACGATGGAAGAGTTCGAGTCGCCAAGCTACAACTGGACAGGGCACCTTGGTAGCGTCAATGACTAACTGTCGTTAAAGGACTACAGATTGCACATACTAAATTAAAAATTTTTTGTTAACGTGAATTCATACTGAAGAGAAGTCTACACTTATTGTCAAAAGACTTCAAAGTTGTCAATTCATACCAGAGATAAACTTAATTTGTTTAATTATCGTATCGCAACATTTACATTTACCTTTTGAAGTTTACGCTTGCTAACATTTGCATTTGATGTAACTGAGCAATGTTTAAATTACTTTTTATAATTTTGAATATCTGATCAAAATGTATAGCATTTGGAGGAGGGGAAGAATGGATAGGAGGATATTTAGTATATTTAAGGCATTTTAATAATTGGGCGTTACGTCATTGGCGTAGCGTCGCTTTAACGTCGACGTAACGTTAGTTGCTAGGCAGATAGTAGACAAGACGCCATTAATCGTTAGGGCCCAGCATCATAGCAGAATAAATCGGAATATCTTACTCATAATCGGAGTTACTTTCTTTTGGTGTTATTCCATAATCGGGAATAATCTGACCTATCTTTGTGGATGAGCAGCGTGGGTGGAAAACTGGTAAGACTTTGACACATCTACGTGAAAAAAAGACTCAGTCTTACTGCATATATATAAACAGCATGTAAATATTTCAATGACTGTATGAACAGTCTACATATGCTGCAATGACCATGCAAGGTGTTTTGATACAGAAAAAGTCTCTGACCTATCTTTGTGGATGAGCAGCGTGGGTGGCAAACTGGTAAGACTTTGACACATCTACGTGAAAAAAACTCAGTCTTACTGCATATATATAATCAGCCTGTAAATGTTTCAATGACTGTATGAGCAGTCTACATATGCTGCAATGACCATGCAAGGTGTTTTGAAACAGAAAAAGACTTCAATCTAACTGCGTGTACATGTATGAGCAGTCTGCTGACACTGCAATGATCATGCAAGGTGCATTCAAACACAAATATAAACCGGGCCCCGTAGCGCAATCGGTAGCACTTAGTACTGTTTAACCGCTTAGGAGGTCTAAGCCTGCCCAGGAATAGTGTGGTTAGGTTAACTGACCATCCCGTCATGACCTTAGCTGTTTACCGTGAACTTTAAGCATCAAATCAACAGCCAACCAACCAAACACACAAATTCTATTCTATTCTATCCCATAACCTTACTAGGTGGTTGGGGCACCACAGATAACTTCAAAAACAATCCTATCCACCTTGGCCTATCTTCAGCTGCCCTAGTTGAGCTGGCAAAATCCATTCCTGTCCACTCCTATATACTGTCTTCCCACCTCTTCTTCTGTCTACCTCTTCTTCTTTTCACTTTCACAGTGCCCTGAATAATTGTCTTTGCTAAACCAGAAGACCTTGAAACGTGGACAAACCACTTTAGTTTTCGTTTCTTGACCAGCGTCAGAAGTTCATCATATTCTCCAATGGCTGCTTGGATCTTCCTGCGAACCTCCTCATTGGTTATATGGTCCTTGTACGAAATGTTCAGTAACCTTCGGTAGCATCTCATCTCAAAGGCCTGCGTTCTTTTCTCTAACTCTGCTGTCAAAGTCCACGATTCACAGGCATACAGAAATATGGAAATGACAAGGGAGCGCATAAGTTTCACCTTTGATCCAAGAGATATGCTGTTCTCTCTTCAAGTGGGTTTCAGCTTGGCAAGAGCTGAAGTGGCTTGTGTAATTCTTGAGAGAACCTCCTGGTTTGAGTCATCATCTGAGAAAACTGCTCAAAGGTATTTGAAGCTGCTTACAGTACCCAGGGTCTGCCCCTTTACCATGATCTCCCTCTGGATGCCATCTGTGCTTTTTGTCATCAGTTTGGTCTTCGCAGCACTGATCTCCATCTTATACCTTGTGCAAGTTTGGTCGAGACTTTCAACTAGAGCTTCTAGTTCCTGCTCTTCCTCAGCTAGTGCGTCCATGTCATCGGCAAACCGCAAATTGGTAATATTTCTGCCGCCTATGCTAACCTTTCCGTCATGTTCTCCCAGAGCATCAGACATGATCCGTTTGAGAAAAATGTTGAAGAGGGTGGGTGACAGAAGACATCCTTATCTTACTCCAACTGTTGTTCTGAACCATTCTCCTGTGCTGCCTTTTATCAGCCCTGCACATGTAGCCTTGTCGTATAGCTGCTCAATGGTGCGGACTAGGTTTGCACTGATATTGTACTTTCTCATGGTGGCCCATAAGGCTGCATGCCATACCCTGTCAAAGGCTTTTTTGAAATCAATGAAGACATGGTACATATTCTGCTGATGTTTGAGATACTTTTCACACAGGATTCTTAGGTTGAAGATCTGTTCTGTGGTGTTCCTTCCTGCTCGGAACGAACCCAGCCTGTTCCTCAGCCATTATCTCTTCAGCTTGTGGTTTAAGCCTGTTCAAGATGACTATCAGCATGACTTTGCTTGAATTACTGATGAGGCTGACGGTTTTGTAGTTCTGGCAGAGTTGTAGGTTGCCCTTTTTAGGGAGCGTAATAATCAGCGACTGAGTCCATGGGGTAGGCCATTCTCCTGTTCTACAGATCCTGTTACAGATATCTGTTAAAACATCAATCATGGTCTCCCCTCCAGCTTGAACAAGTTCTGCTGGTATATTATCAACTCCGGCAGATATTCCCTTCTTCAGTGCTGCTACTGCAATCTCAACTTCCTCACGGAGGATCGGTTGTTGATCTTCTTCTGGGGGCTGACTGCAGTACAGAATCGCATTGTCACTATCAGTCTCATGGTTGTATAATTGTGTGCAATATTCTGTCCATCTGCTGAGAATCTCTTGTTCTTCTGTAAGGCATTTCCCAAACCTGTCCTGGATAGCTGTGGATCTACCTGTTTCTCTGAAGTTAGATCCTTCACCAGCTGGTATGCTTTCTTGCTGTTGTTTTTTTATTCAGGCAAATTTCGATCTCCACGCACTGACTAGCTATCCAGTCCTCCTTTGCTTTCTTCACTGCCTTCTGAATCCTCTTGTTTGCTTCCCTGTATTTTTCTGCTCCTCCTGCTTCATACCTCTTCTTTTTCAAATTTCTCCTCTCATCACAGAGGTCGAGAACATCTCTAGTGACCCATGGCCTTTTCCTGCGACAGTCCTTCTCAAGAATCTCACTGGCTGCATCAGTCACTACTGTATTGCAGGAGGTAATCATGGTATCTATGTCCATGTCATCATCCCTCAGACCAATGAGTGGTGCAAGGTTTCCACCTATTGTTGCTCGAAAAGTGCATGCCACCTCTGGGTTCCTTGGCTTCTCAAAATCAAACTTTTGTCGTGGCTGGGTTGGCTTTCTAGCCTTCTTCAGACGAACTCGGAAGGTAATCATGACCAGGTCTTGGTCACTTCCTATGTCTGCTCCAGGAAAACTCCTTGTCCTATGGATGTTGACTCCGGATCGAAAGCGCTTCCTCACCAAGATGTAATCAATCTGATTGTGGTGTTTCCCATCTGGGCTGTGCCATGTCCATCTTCTTGATGGTTTATGAGGGCCAAGGGTGTTTGTCAGTACTAGGCTGTTACCGGTTGCAAACTCGTGAAGTCTGAGACCTCTCTCATTTGTCTCGTCATTGCAGTAGGGTCCACAAACGTTTTCCCAGTCTGCCTGTGCATCCTTTCCAACCTTAGCATTCCAATCCCCTTGTACAACCAGAATGTCCTTCTTGGGTGTTTGGTCTATGATTTCCTGGAGTTGCTGGTAGAAGTGTTCTACCTCATTGTCGTCATGTCCAGATGTTGGTGCATAAACCTGTATGATGGTGATGTTGAAAGGAGCTGCTCTCAGGCGAATTGAAATCAGTCTGCTGGAGACTGGTCGGCATCCCAAGACAGCACTCACCATGTCCTAATGCACAAGAAATCCTACCCCATACTCATGTTTGTCCTCTTCTCCAATGAAATAAACCTTGTGTCTGTCAACTGTTGACATCTCACCAAAGTTTTCCAGCGCATCTCACAGAGCCCCAGTATGTTCCAGTGATACCTGTCCATTGCATGAGTCAACTCTTCAAGCTTCTCAACTGGCCTTAGAGTCCTCACGTTCCAGGTGCCAACAACACACAAATACTCTGACCTAATTGCGTGAATGAGCAGTCTGGGTGGCAAACTGGTAAGATTGTTAACAATCTACGTGAAGCAGACTAACGTGAAAAATGACTTAAAGAAATTGGTCAAATGACCCGAATCATAAGTCCGAACTCGTAAGTCATTTGAACATTGACAATTCCGGAATATCCTATATACACAGATATGGACCCCAAAACAGAGGTGTGATCAGGTACTCGCGAGTAGTAAGCATTACCTGCCTATTATAATACAACCGTCATATATATGTATGTTTTGCATTTGTTTTATTTATTCTTGCTTTACGTCCACGGTAAACAGCCATCGTCAGGTCCGGGTGGTCAGTTAACCTAACCACACTATTCCACAGTATCCTAACTACATGTACAATCTCTTCCGGTTTTCATAGCGTTGAATCGAGAGTACAAACGTTCGCTTATAACCAGTAGTCGGAAATCATTATGTTTTGAGATTTTCTCTGGAATCTGCTGCGTCATTTATAGCTATTCAGCTTCGAAAATGTAAAGAGGTAAGTTTAATATAATTTGCTCTTCGGTCTTTTACTTTATTACCCTGTACAATGTCGTGTATGGGTGGGTAGTAATTGGTACAGTATTCAAATCGCCCTTGGCATGATTCTTAAACCATTTTGAGCATTTTCTTACATGTTTTATAAAAAATCTTTAGAATAAACGGAAGGCGTTATCAATCTACAGTTTGTTAGTTTTAATAAAAGAATGATAGCTAGGTTTTGCACGACACAATCTCGTGTTAAATTCAGCTGTTCGGTAAAAAATCTGCGACGGCAAGGAGTTTTTCATTGTACAGGGCAATAAAGTAAAAGACCGAAGAGAAAATTATATTAAACTTACCTCTTTACATTTTCGAAACCGAATAACTATAAATGACGCAGCAGATTCCAGGTAAAAACTCAAAACATAATGATTTCTGGCTACTGGTTATAAGCGAATTTTGTACTCTCGATTTAACACTATGAAAACCGGAAGAGATGGTACAGTGTGTTCGGATACTGTGTATTCCTGGGCAGGCTTAGACCTCCTAAGCGGTTAACCAGTACTAAGTGCACACACTTTCGCCAGTAACTGACAACTGCCCTTCTTGAGCAGTAGAAGGAGACACGAAATATGGGCCAGACCGGGTATCGAACACAGGACCTCTGACCTATAAGTCAGGTGCCCTACCGATCGCGCTACGCGGCCCGGCTATCAGTGGAAAAAGGCAGTGAAAATGAAAGGCCGTCAGATCGGAAATCAAGAACAGCCACATTGTAAAGATCATCGAGGTCATAGTGTCTTCAAAACAAATTTTACTATATGATAACCCTGTGTAAACAGTTAACGGATGAAGATTCCCTCTTTCAACAAAGTCTTGATATCTGAAACAGGCTCTAACATAGCGGACTAGTTGAGAGACATAAACTCCGTATGCAAGTGCCGGAGGGATGTTACTACTTAAAAACTAAGGGAAAATTAAAGTCGTCCATCCTGTCATAAAGCCTAGTAACAAGTTTTCTATTCTCACTTCAACTCAACTCAACTTCATTACTCTCAAAGTACATGTAACACGACATAATGAGGAATCAACAAACAATTACAATGGCAAACAGTGGATCATATCATGTCATAAATAATGATGTCAGTAAGTTTAAATGCCAAGAAAACAGGGGGTGGCGGGGGAGAGAACGCCGAACACTAGTCTATAGCTGAGAGAAAAGAAATGTGATAGAGAGCGGAAAATTTTATAGATAAATTACCAACACATCTTTATATAGCCCGACGCATGCCCCCTTCTCAGTAACAGGATCAACAAATCATAGACAAACTTCCCTAAGCCATCTGATTAAACGGGCATATGGCTGGCTGTCAAGTTGTATATTTACGCGCTAAACACAGAATAGTATTGAGAGAGAGAGAGAGAGAGAGAGAGAGAGAGAGATGCCCATGTCGCCAGTCTGATCAGTGCAAAAATGGCTATAAACAATGATCTAAAACGTCTGTTCGCACTGCACAGATCGCACAGACTGTTCTAAGTCTTCTATGTCGAAACAACCATATATCAAATCAGTACCGCAAAAACTCAGCATATTGGAACAGACAGGTCTGAACAAACCGTGCAGACCCATATCAGGTTACTGAATCTGGCTGTACATGGTTTATCACTGCACCGTAAAACCAATCTGCTTCACCTTTTGGATTGTTACAGTGTTCATCTTTGGTATCTTAACTCTTCGAACCCTTACGGTAAAATTATTCAAATACAAAATAGTTTGCGGTGACAGCAAACCACACCTTCTAAACATGTGTATTTGTTTTACGAGCACAATACACAGGTAGATGACTCGTCGCGGGAAAAGATATTATGTCACAAATGCAGGGATCAACCTGCGCAACAGCGGATACATACAAGAGCCCCTGCTCTCCTCTGAACTGACTGTAGAGGTCCAATGAGGACGAAGATCAAACTGTTCAGATGCGCTGACCGATTCAGGTCCTTCCATCTACAGGAGCCGTACAATAGCTGTTCATGCGATGCTACTCAAATGCAGTAATATAAGTTGATTAAGCATTCAAATCAAATAGTCCCTCACAGCAAACCACGCCTTCTTGACATATTAACGAAAGTATCCATCCCACTATTTTCACATGCAGGATATCTTTTATAACATATAGTTAACGTAAAACGGACTTACACAATCCATTTCATTCAGGTAAGTACGTATTTGGATTTAATATTAACTTCGCCCATTAGACATATTTATACGTGTATCTAGATAAGAAGTGGAACCAGGCAAAGTGCATGACGGGGTATATATATGTTATATGGTGAAAGCCCAGTATATTCAGAAATTTTCAGAATTAGTTTACAAGCAGCATACCCACTGGGCGCACAGTGTCTAATTAACATCGAATCAACGCTGATTCAATGTCGTGTTGCCGATTTAACATTGATCTAATGCCAATCCAGGGCTCCGTGACAGCTGGGTGAGCAAACTAAAACATTATTTCTCATCACTCCAAGAAAATAGTTTACAAATGCACCAAACAAACTAGAGTAGAATATGAAGACAAATCAATAACAACAGATAAGTATGTAAACGGATAAGTAAATAAATGAACATGAAATGGTGAAGCTCTTACCAGAGAGAGAGAGAGAGAGAGAGTTATTAAAGTTTTCACTACCAAGCATATAAAGTAATAATATATTTGCACAGCAGCACAATCTATTTGTAGAAGCCCATTGGGTTGGCCCAAATAATTCAGGGTGGGCTCATGGCATCCGAAAAGCATCTGCAACGTCGATATGACGTAATGGCATCATGGCGTCACACCGATGCCAATATGACGGCTCTCTAATGCCAGGCGGCCGGATTTACCCACTATACAATATAGAAACGGAGCAATCGAAATAGATCGATCCCGAATCATGGATTTTCTGACGCATTTTAAACAATCATTAACAGATAACTACAGCGTTTAACTTAGTAATTTTAAATATTTGTAATATTTTTGTAACAATTATTTCTGTTTCTGTAATATAACCATTTAAAACTTCGTTTGCATCAGTCAAAGCTACAAGCTAAAGTCGGCAAGTAAGGGGGCGCAGTTAGTGCTCTTTAGAATGCCAACTGTCTGTTGAAAAATCTGTCCGCTAAACTCTACGTAAATATTGTCGATAATGAATTCCAGCATTCTAATGACATCATCTTCATACAATTTTGTATGAACAATAGAGTGGTCCTTAACAATATATGTGTCCAGATACCCAAGAACAACGTATTTATACCGTCGATTTCCGTTTTTGTGACAGAAACAGTTGTTAACATTTTCTTTTGTTTAGACTGCGTGTATGAGCAGTCTGCAGTTGCCGCAATGACTATGCAAGGTGTGTTCAAACGAAAAAGACGTCATAAATTTGTGATTGGGTTAGACTCATATTCTAGACCGTCACTCTTTATTCATTTGGACCCTTTTTATATATTTATCAGTCTTTCAATCGACTGCCTTATCAAAATTAGGAACTTACGGTACGGTTTCCAAGGCTTTAGTCACCAGATCATTTCAGGGTCACTGATCAGGCTTGAATAGCCGAAATTTCGAAGCATGGCCCATGTTCCTTCTTTCGAATGTGTTCTCTGCTCTTAATCTTTTAGATTTTAATTTGACCTAACTTCTTGTATGAGCAGCCTGTAGATAAAGCAATAGTCATTTTAGGTGACAGCAAACAGAAAAAAGGCTCTGGCCTAGCTTTGTAGTTCTTGCTAAGGCGTGCAAGTTGTGTGCAAACAGAAAAGCCCTGACCTTTTCTTCGTGCATGAACAGTCTGTAGACGACGCTGCAATGACTATATCAGTCTGTTCAAACATAAATGCTGTGACGTGGCTGCGTGTGTAAGAGGCATGTAGATGTTGCAATGACCAGATTAACAAATACCTTATATTGCCGATGTAAACACTGAAGATGAATGAATATGATATATTGCCGATGCAAAGTGTGTCCAAACAAAAACCGCTTAGACCAACTTGTGTGTGAGACAGACGCCACAAGTTGCAATGACACTGCATGGTGTGAGCAAACAAACACTAACCTAGCCGCGTGTATGAGCAGTCTGTAGACGCCACAATGACCATGTCCATTGGTTCAAACATAACAGGCTGTGACTGGACATAAGCCTGTAGATGTTGCAACGGCCAGGCAATGTGTGTCACAACAAAACTGCTCTGATCAAACTTCACGTTTGAGCAACCACTTATTGCATCATATTCAAGTTGTGTGCAAACAAAAGAGTCTCTGGTGTAACCGTGTGTATGGGCAGTCCTCAGATGCTGCAACGGTCATGCCAGTCTCTTAAACACAAATGGCTCTGACTTAACTATGTCAGTGAGCAGCCTGTAGATACTTCAATGCCTATGTCTGTATTTGCAAACATTGAGGCTCTGTTGGCCTAAATATTTATTGACCTTGGTAGAGATTGATGGTATATTTAATCACATTTCAGTTAAATAAAGCAAATTCTTTTGATACCGAGACCCCTGTTCTTGATTTACATTGTTTTGATGTCGTAAAGTTTCCATTTTAGATGGAGATATTCCTCGTATTACATCTTAAGTGGTTTAAATATCTCAGCGTATTCGCTATGCCAGTCATGCTATTTAATTTAATATTAGTTGTACGAAGGACTACGTGCATTTAAGCCATGCTTTAGGCCCTCATCTGAGGTCAACGTATGAAAGTTGAGATAAAAATATTTCTTTGCATTTTTTATATGACCACTATTTCTAGTGTTTCATTTGAGTTTGAATTTGAATCTAGCCGATCAGTAAATACAAAGTCATCGCTGTTGAAAAATGCTTAATCATGAAAATGTCATATTTGGCCAAATTTTAGAAGTTCGGTTTACAAATTAGAACATAGCACAACCATTGCCCAGAAGCCTCTTTCAAATTATGATTTATATTGCTACAATCTACATCATATTGAACGATTGCGTTGGTTACTGACTGTGCTCATATTTGATTCTTTAAAAGGCTGAATTCTTAAGATACGTTTTTACCTATAACTAATGGTGAAAGGTTCACCTAAAAAGGGAGAGTTTCCTAAAACCAAACAGGGGCATAAACTATTAAATATCTCTAATGTCTATAATGTACTGTTAAGTAAGCAAATACCCCAGATGCTAGGACTAATAAATAAGTGCAAGATTTATAGAAAACAGAAATACAATACTGTTTAGTATTGCTGTCTTAAATGTAATTTTAAATAAACTTTACCGTTATCAGCCTATAACACAGGAACAGATTAAGCAATTACTGTAATTTTCCTGACGGAGCAACTTGAACTTACTTTCAAGAATGTGTCCAAACGTGGTTGCAAAATAGTAATAATGCAGCTTCTGATTGGCCTGCTCCTTAATAGACCCAGTCTTATCTAGGCCAGCACCCAGTGCTTAGGAATTTGTGTCTTAATATTAACGAGAATTACTGTAACACATTTCAGACATACCTGCTTTTAAATTAGCTGATCATGACATCAGTATAATTCTAGAGCTAGTTGTTTGAACCTTAAGTATTTTGTTGGATTCTGTATAGAATAGAACCTTCAGATGCTGCTGAAAAATATCCATGAAATACTTTAAAGACAGATGTCAAGCAGAATCTGAAAAATTTTAAAGTCAGCCTGCAAACAGTTTGAAATGCAATCACTTAAACGTAATGACACTTTGTCAGGTACAGTTATGGTCCATGACAAGCTTATCTATTCTCTGTGATACATGTATCTTTGAAAGCCAAGGGTACTTAGTCCACTTTGTTACTTATGAACAAAGTGAACTTAGTACCATTGGCTACAAACACAACAGTAAAGGCTAATGATTCACAGCCGTTTTCTAAGGCTGCCTATGTGACATAGTGTGCGACAACAATTTAGACTAGTGTCATCAAACTGAGTACTTGCTGGATACTGCGGGTTCCAAGCCGGGTATCAGGGGTTTAATCTCTGCTGATTTCACCAGGAAACGACGTTTTGTTCATTTTTACTTTTTCAAACAGAAATTGGCGTTTTATTCGTCTAGTCCCAAAGTGTTCAAAGCGTCGACGACGGTCCAATATAAAGGAATCCAATATCAATTGTTTGCTGTGGACTTGCAACTGACCTTGCTTAAGAGGATGCACATATGCTACATACTGCCTCCTGTAAAATGTTTACTATACACATTCTGCATCTTGTCAACTGTTTACTTTGCACTGTCTATTGCGACACTGTTGTTGTGCAAGCGCACGTTGAGCATAACTAGCTGCAAATGCGCATGCTCCTGCTCATGTGCAAAACCTATGTTTCAGCAGAGAACAGTTTGTACACAGGAAACAATAAATAGGATACAGTTAACATTACACAGTAAGCAGTAGAGATGACATTGTAAACAATTCGCCGTAAACATCAAACATGAAGCTGTAGACAATCGGTTCATGCGGTTAACATTATACAGTAAGCAGTTGGTTTAGTTTAAACAATATTTTATTCAATTATCTACATTTGGTACATTCAAAGTACAGTTATCATGAAAAGGATTTGGTCGAAGCTCATAGCTTGTATAGACCATTTCTCTCTCTCTCTCTCTCTCTCTGTCTGTCGGTCTCTTCAAAACACCTGTCCCCTGTTCTGTCTCTTGCCTAGGCCTCCTTTTTTTATTCTCATTTCATTATCATTTATTTAATATCTCGTGATACGAGTGTGTTGTTCAGATGTCGACCGAAAATGATAAAATCAATCAATCAATAAATCAATCAGTCAATTAATCAATCACATAACAAAAGGAGCTATCCATGCAGAGCTTGTGCTAAAATTTTCTTGTTTCAGTTTTTTACCGGAGTCATATAAATGTAGGTTGGTTGCAATTTAGGTGGCGCCTATTTAATATTAGGCAGGACTATCGGCTTATACAGTAAACAATTCACCGTAAACAACATATATGAAGATGTAGACAATCAGCTTATGCAGTAAACATTAAACAGTAAGCAGTTGACAGACTGCAATAAGCATTTCACCGTGCACAATAGACAGGCCACTATAGCCAATAGGCTCATGCAGTAAACATTAGAGAGGTTTTAGTAAACAATGGACCGTAAACAAACAGACAGGGCACTGTTAAAACCGCCTCATGCAGTAAACATTACACAGTAGGCAACTGACAGGATGCGGTAAACAGTTGGTAACAGGACACTTCGGCCCCTAGTCATCTCGGCCCCAAGCCATCTCGGCCCCACATAGAAATAAATTCCTGGACACTTCGGCCCCGAGTCACTTAGGCCCCTAGTCATCTTGGCCCTATAGCCCTAGTCACTTCGGCTCCAGTGTGACAAATATAAAAAAAAAATCTATTTTTTTTTTCACAATTTTTGCCCATTTTAATATTTTACATCTTTTGTAAAATAATATTCCTCGAGAGTCCAGTAGTATCCGATAAATGAGCTCAGTACCCGCCAAGTTTTGCGAGTTTTGATTGGTTGGTTGTTTCGTATTTAACGGCTAAGGTAGCTTTTAAATTTTTAGACGGAGTATAGGATATGATCAAATGTTTCATGCATATAAACTGTACATTATTCAATATTCGCAACACCCTCAAATGGCTAATATTTGCAACACCTTCACTTTTGATAATATTTGCAAATCGGATTCGAAAATCTCGCCAATGTTCGACAAATTAACTTCCAAACTGACAATTGGATGATCGTCTATTCAGCTCCCTGATATTTTGAAAGCCATATAACTGGGAAAATAAATAATTAAAACGCGTGTTACAATAATTTAAGTTTATATGATACCTGATCTTCCTATCTTCAGGGTCATTCGTCAAACATCAGTTTTGAGAACTGTGGTATCTATCTATCTATCTATCTATCTATCTATCTATCTATCTATCTATCTATCTATCTAATTTTCGCCATTATTTTGTTTCGCCCGGTCGTCCCTCTGTCTGTATATTTCGTTTGTGTATCTATTTGAAAGACATTCGCCCTGCCTAACGCCCATGTAAGCAGCGGTATCGATTTATTGTGACGCGCGACATCGATAAGTGAATGATAACCTCAGGCTTGATACTTATCGATGAGTAATTAACAACTGCACACGAGCAAAATAAAGCGTCTTTAAATCATGGCTGGGTATGCGGTAGGAAGAGTATCGGTAGCGACACCGATCCGCAAAATACCAATAGCCATTGTCACCAAAACTCTCGTGACTGTATAACAGTGAAACTTCTTAAACAAGGCTAAATTCTGTTAAGCTTTTTCAAAACTTTATCGACGCTACTAAATCCTGCTGTCTAAAATAAATACAGGACTAACACCTCTTCATAAATAAGGTCAGTTGGAATCTGAATTTTATGACGAGTTAGTGTATAAATTCAATCTTCTGTTGGTCGAAATGAATTTGCCTATTATAAATGGATCGGATATTGCATAATTGTAATGTGACAGATTGGATACTTAGTGGTCTGGCAACTTTGCTATCCTCTTTTATTGCACGCTGGCGGATAGGGTCTCATATTGAATGCTGGCTACGACCTTAGACTTTCTACTGAGTTTCTTGCGAAGTTTGTACGGGCACGATTATATGTCTTTGTTCGGGGCTATCGGGGTATATTGTTGGACTTCTTTTTCTCAAACGTTTCAGACGTTCAAACGTTGCTTTGTGTCGAGTGCTCGTCTTTTTCATCTCAGTATTTAAAATCTTAAAGAATTCCTTTTAACTCTGATTTATATGTTTCCTGTTTTTTTTTAATTAAAATATTGGTTTTCCAAATGGTTGAATTCGCTGCCGAAGCATAGTATAGCTTTCTGTTACCGGACAACTATTTTCACTAGTTGGTGCATCGGCGGCTGTACTTTAATAGGCAAGTGATGCTAACCTAATTACTAGCGTGCACCTGATCACACTTCCATTTTGGTAGTGTTGTGTAGGGGTCCAAATCTGTGTATTTAAATTGTTCGAATTTTGTCAAAGCACAGGCGCCTGAAGTTCTATGCTATGAAACATATTTCAATGCCGCTAAACATCTAGGCTATGAGCCATTTTGAAGAAATGGCCAGGTGTGCAAGCTTATGTTCGACTCCATTACGGTCTCTAATTTCCGGTGTATCAACGTCGCACAGCAACGTCAACAGGTTTTTTTACGGGAAAAATGAAGTGATTCTGCGGATAACGATCCTCTTAAATGTACAGCTTCCTACTCTGTCCTATCATCAAACAACAAAATCGCCGATCAGACTGTACGGATGTGCAAGCTAATCTGCATCTTTTTTGTTCGGAAAGTCAGTACATGTAGGCCTCAGTCAACATATGAAAATTTTACGCCAACGTTACTGCGTAGTTTTGTCGTTGTTGACACGAACGTCATGACGTCATTTTCATCATGTTTATTTCAAGTTTTCAATCGTAAGAAACGTTTTGACCGAAGTTAGGAAATCCCAATATTGTTAATACATGGAAACAGTGATATAGCCTACAACGACATTGGTCATATCTAAAAGAGTAATTAAATGATTTCGCTGATGTGGGATTTTCAAAGCGGACAAGCACATGCTCAACTTTGGCGCAGCACAGTAAATCGGAAACTGGACACCGTAATGGCGACGGGATTTTGTGGCCAATTTTGAATTCAGGATTACAGCACCGCATAAGCCATAACTGAACAAATTTATCATGTTTGTAGATACATTTTGAAACGATGTCTACAGGTAAGAAGTTTCCTTTTGTTTGGGTGTTTCTAACTGGCAGACAATAAAACTTGAGGCATTTTTGCTTGCTTACCTGGCCATTTCGTTGACTGCGTCAAGTATAAAGAGTTTTGAGGAAAGGGGGGGGGCTGGGGGGCCGGGGGGGGGTTTAGCATAGAACTTCAAGCGCCTGTGGTCAAAGACTTATGATTTGGTACTCTGACCGCTTCTACTACCTATGTCTATGATCAGACTTTTACACGGTTTTGTTCTTTGCATATTCGCTAAAACGCTGTTTCGCCTGACACGTCTCAGTATCTCTGAACTTATACTGGTTTCAAATAAATTACAGATATCTAAAAGGAGCAAGGTTATACATTGTATATTGTACATCAAATCATCAACATTTCATAGAATGATATAAACAGCACTTTCCTTTAATCGGTTGAAAAAAGTTTAAAAGTGCGAATTAGATACTAGTAATTGTATACTTTATTTAATATTTTGACCGTAACTTGTCGCCTACGTGGTGCAAACTCGATCAAATCGCAGTGCGGGATTATCTTCGCTGTCACGCCCAATGTTTTATAAGTCTGAGTCATCAGTACAGACCCAAACCAACCTGATTCTTACGGAGCAGTCTAATCAGAGTCCACACAGTTTCCCATTCCATCTGCATCTTTAAGACTGCATCTTATAACTGCATTAGAAATTCATACCCTTCATTTTTTGACAATAACAGTAATTATTTCAGTAGTCCCAAATTAAGATTTTTTGTGGTAATTGTTCTTACATTTCAAATGTCCAGTACTAACAAATCGTGGTTGCAGTCCGACTAACATACAGTTGTGTGCCATTGTTGCGCAACAATAATGTTTACACTAGTATTGCTTGGTCTGTTTAGAATCTCTCTAGAAGCTGTTGTGAAACGTCTACGCGTTTTACTTGTATTAAATAATCTGTTTAGAAACTCATGCGAAGTGTAAGCATGTTTCTTAAATTGACTGATCGGTTTAAAATCTCTTACAAAAAGGATAATGTCACAAGGTGTAGGTTAGCTATATTTCACTCTTGAACTACATTTAGCGGGACGGGGATCGATGAGGGCGGATATTAGATTTGAAAATGATAATTGCACTTGTATACCGACAGGAGTCGAGTCCACGACTCCTGCATGAAAGACGGAAACAAGTCCAGGCACTCCGCTGCATGCACGTACAGCTGAACGCTTGTTCAACCACAAAAAATACAAATGTATGCGCATAACTACGTTCACTCATAGTTTTTTGGCTGGCACGTAAAAGAAAAACTCCTATTTGTTTTCCCTATTACAAAAATAAGACAGACTGGTGGACACATGTTCGGTTCTAGCATTTGTTATCCGGCTGTATTTTTCGGACAGATACTCGCATTTCTGGCTCAGTTCTGAGCCTCATAATGATGATCTGGGAGGGAGCCCCATGCAGCGTGATTTCCTGCAATCGTTTCACCAGGGGAAATCCACTACAGAGGGGAAATCGGCTATGCAAAAGCGCGCAAAGTAGATTTGCCCGGGGAAAACTGGTGGACACATGTTCGGTTCATGCATTTGTCATCCAGCTGTATTTTTCGGACTGCTACTCGCATTTCTGGTTCAGTTCTGAACCTCAGAACCTGGGAAATCGGCTATGCAAAAGCACGCAAAGTAGATTTTCCCCGGGGAAAATTGACTATATAGTCATATCTCCGGGGAAAAATTCTACTTTATAGCCATTTTTTCCTTTGGGTCATTCTACTAACGAAAAATCATAGTTTGTTTATCGGGTGGGTTGTGGGTTGGGGGGGGGGGGGGCGAGGAGGACTACTCTCTAACAGCACCAGACACTAAATATTGATGACATTGAAACAGTGAAACTTTAAGAGTGATTCAATATTTATTAACCATTGTCCTTTGAAAATTGATTCAATATTGAATCTTAGATTAATAGCTATAACTTGCTTCAAGAGCCTAAGATAGTACCCTTACAGGAAAGAATTTGCTCGCTTAGAGAAGTAAATTCTTTTCTATAAGAGGACATTCCCAAATAAGAGAAATAAAGTTAGGGAAACTATCTTTGCAAGTCCATTCCAATCCAATCCAATCCATAATTTAAACTATGGAGAGATGGATAGATGTGAATAACATGCTATTTTACGTCCTTTTCAACAGTATTTTAGTCATATCAGTACGATGGGAGGATGATAATGATGGGAGAGTGATATTGACAGACTGTGTGCAATGGAGCCCTGTTTACAGTTGGGAATGTTTCCAACAGCGGGATTTGAACCCGAAGCGCTAGGTCAGCAGGCTAACCCACTGAGCTACCGGGGGTCCTACTGTAACGAGAAAGAGATACTGAATTTTGTATACGCGGTACAATACAGATTGTTGCGAAGTGATGACACAGAAGATTTTACATGTTCGTACAAATTTAACATATAAACATGATTGTAGATCGACCTTAAAATCTTTAATGTTACAGCAAGGTTATTTCTGAGCAATCCTCATGTTGTATGTGTTGCTAGTGAGATAGAACCAATTCAATAATAATAATAATAATAATAATAATCGACTTTATCAAAGCGCACACGCACTTACCTTCTTACTTGGCAGTTTCCAAGTCAGTAACTGTTCAATACAACTCCAAATTTTATAAGACCACTTCTTGTTCCGATGATACATTTAAACCCAAATATTTACATCATTCGTGCATTTATTAAGATACCTATGGTAAACAATTAGAACGTGATGTAGTTTATACTTTTGTAACTAAATCGGTTCACGCGACGTTAAGTGACGTCAAATTAAACCACGTATCTCCAATCTGATTGGACGTAGGCGACGTTATGACGTCATTGTTACGTCGTTGACGCTGTTCCGCTTTTAGTAGAAAACACTGCGTATAAGTGTTTTCCTACTTCAAATGTAGCCCCTAACGCAAATTTGTGGTCAAATAATAGACAGAAAAGAATGTAAATATAAGCAATGAACCTATTTTTTCTGGTATTTATCGAAACATAAACTACATTGGGTCGCTTGCAAAGTTTACATGAATAACCACTCAAGCCAATGTTATCTCACTTCGCAGACAGGTAAAGCATAATGATAAGGTATGCCAGGTAAAGATTCAGGTTTCAACGCCCAATATTAAGGACACAACACGGTTTGGTCAGTGGTCTATACTCCCAAACTTCTGAATGGCATTTGCACTTCGCAGATAAGTAAAGGAAAATGATAAGGTATGCCAGGTTAATGATTCAACGACCACCATCAAGGACACTACCTGGTTTGGCCAGTTGTTGAAAATTCCAAACGACTGAAGAACATTTGAACTTTATAGAAAAGTAAAGCAAAATAAAAAGGTATGTCATGCGCAATATTCAGGTTCCAAGCCAATGGTCATTGTCACAACCAGGAGTCAAACATCAGTTTCAGGGGCATTTGTATCATGCTTTTACATTTCTTGTTTGCAACACTTCGACAGATGTTGATGGTATATATACATTCTCGAAAATCGAATTGACATACATGCAACCGTCAAGAAATCCTATTAACGCTCGAGTTCAAAGAAATGGCGGCGGAAAAAGACATTACAGCGGTACCGATTTCTCTAGCGCAGTTTAAATTTATCATCTGTCTTTTAGTGAAAATCCTGAGTCCTTATGTATACGAAGTGGTTGATTGGGAACATTTTGATATGTGTATGTTAATAGAAATTAGTTGACGTTACAGTTTCATTAAACCTTGAAGCAAAACTCATAATATTATCTGTTATTTCCAAAAAGTCTAAATTTAACAATTTGATACTTCTATACTAATTGAGGTTAACTGACACCATCTGGATGCTGCTTTTGACCAGACGTGTGCCTGTTTCACTTTAAAAGTATTTTGTTCAGAAACAAGAAAATTGGAAATAAAGCCAGTCTTGGTGGATTTTGGCCACTATATTCCCCTTTGAAATCTGTCTTCATAGGCACACACTTGATAAATAGGCAAACAAAAGTTCACAGCCTTAATTGTTAAAATTGTTAAAGTCTCTCATAAACGTGACAATGGAATGTAAGAATGCCACCATCAGATATACATCCGTATGTACATACGATACAATAAAGTTTTAAAAGTTATGATTGTAAACCACAGTACAGTGCACTGTTCCTTAAAGGCTGCCTCAATTAAGGAATACGAGTTACTTTTATGTGGATTGTTGTAACCTCTTGGACATTTTTTACTTTTGGAGAAAAATTCTAATTCATGATAGTGTTTCGCATTAAGGGTTCCGCAATACACTTCGGCCATTTTGTACCAGATTTCTGCATAAAATCACATCTAATCACAGATCAAATAAAGAAAAAAATATGGAATAAAAGCAGTTCTTTCGCCTAGATAAAATGAAACTATTTCTCTAAATGTACAGAATGCTATTGTAAAAGGTACCTTTGAAGAGTTCTCTTTTTTTTTTCGTTTTTCTCTCCCATGGTCAAATGTTTTCTAAGTCCATTTTATACAAGAAATTATTCCCGTGAAGTCACATGATATTATTCAAGCATTACTGAGTTTGTCCTCCTGAACACACTGCTAACCCAGATGCAACAAGTTGGTGCCCATGGGAAACATGCTCATATAAGTTTGTAACATGGGAACATGGACTTCTTGAAGTGCATGCTACTGTTACTTGTCCGTGTATTGTTACTGAAGTGCTAGGCATGTGAAGGCAGCAAGTTCCAGCAGCTAAGCCTGTGCAATTAATTTAAACTGCAGGGGCTGTGAGCCTAATGTGAAGCCATATCTGTTATGAATCATTCATTCTATTATGCAATGTTAAGTGCTTATTTTGTCTTACAGTCCCTCACAAAAATGTTCTCTATCATCAATACAATATGATGAATAAAACGTCCATCTCTGTGATTTACTTGTGTTTTAAAAATCATATGAGAACGAGTGATAAACTTCTCATTTAGTCCTCACTTGGAGCCCGTTACTCCATTGGTTTGGCTGGGCACTCCTTTCAGAGAATAGTCAACTCTTGATGTCTGAAAGTCAAAGATCATCTTAAACTACTGTGTTTGAGATAACAAGAGTTAACTGTATCGTAAAAACTGCCTTATGGGACATCTACGTTTTCCTAAGATGTCTGTAAGCGATTATTATTTCAAAATCCTATTGAAAATTCTTGAGGGAGTTTCTTTCTGTTCACAGGGGCCCAAGATGCCGGGCTCTAACTTTGCCTATGGAAATATCTTTTAACTCATGCAGAATTGACAATGTCAAAAAATCGAAGGTTTGGGAATAAGGCAATATTCTCAAAATACTTTGAAAGGCCCTTCCACATACATGTACTCAATATAAACGCTTAATCCTGTCATGCATTTCGCCAATTTAAAGCCTATATTATTTCTTCCAATAAATGTCCCCTCTCCAATAAACACTCCTTCCTTTCATTTTCTGTAAATATTGACAAAATAAGAAAGAGATTGGCACCAGACCACCATTTTTTATTCACTGACAATTTTTTGTCTAAAGAGTTTCATATATCGACCCTGGGACTAGCAGTGGCCCTGGAATTTATAAAAGGAAAAGACTCACTTAAATACGAATTAGTCTAAAACTGAAGATAACAATCAAACACGAAGTTTGCAAAAAAATTTATGAAATCGAACCAGCAAGTTTGTGAGTGAATGACGTCATAAACTTATAGTGAAAATTAAAACCCTAACTTTATTCAGTTTTCAACACAATTCAGGTGAATGAAATGCATAAATGTATCTTTTACTTTCAAGAAATGATTTAAGTCAATTAAGTCAGTAAAAGTATGAAGATTTGGCACCTATTCAAGATAAAAAAAAATGTCGCGTGAAAGGACGTTCCAAAATGGCGGCCTCCTTGACCGCCATTTTGAATTTTTCTAACCATCATATCTTCCTTACTTTAAGTCCGATTTTCACGAAATTATCACCAAATTTAATTGCTTATCAAGCTCTTCAATTATAAGTCGGATTATAATTTAGTGAGTGTTTTCCTTTAAGATACATACAGTAGTATATTATCAGTAAGGTACCATCATGGATAGCTAATTATGGAAGTTCTTTGTGCTAAGATAAGCCTTTGTTTTTCACGTAAAATTGTATAGTCTCTCATACCTGCAGAGCAGAGGAGTTTTTTATGGCCCTACCAAACATTTACCACCAGTTGCAGTGAGAATAAAAAATCCGATGGATGAACTTCTGGAATCAAAGAACGAAATAAGCAGAATTTGTTCATGTGCAGTCATTTAAATTTGCAACTTAACTGCCCATATACACCTATCCAGAAAGATTGGATAGAAAAATAATGGACTGGATAAGAAAATCAGCTACAACCAGTCCCCATAAAGCATCTACAGCAAAATAGCAGGGCCTTGCTCCAACATTGGCCAGTATCAGCAGTACTCTCAAATGCCATAGAGTTTTCATGTCATCTTTGCCCTCCCAGGTATCTCCAAGTGTTTATTAGAAGTAATACTATATTTGTGATGTGAAATTCAAACGGTCCATAGAATGATTCATAGATTCTCCCCTATTTCAATTGTTATGTGGTACAACTGGATATCCGGAGTGTTTGAGATCTGTGCTGTGATACATATACTTGCTTGTAGACATTCAAAACCTTGCATTTGTGGTAATAAGTCAGAAACTTGATTTATGAAAAATCTCCTGCTATAATTTAAATACAGAGTTTAAAAAATATAAATAATTTCACAAACGCTTGGCTGAAACAGAATATATGTTGTTAGTATCATACATAATTTCAACAACAAAAAATAAACACAATTTTCCCATCTGAATATTGCACTATCTTTAATTATAATGCACTGATAATTCCTTGCTATTTCTTGACACAAGCAAGTACATGTACAGCAATTATTTTGGGTGGAAGTTTAAACTCCCATTGCAAACAGGCTGTTTGGATCCCATCAACCACTAACCTGTTAGTCCGACAAAAGAGGTTAGGTCATAATCCGGTTGTGATTCTTATCAAGCCTTTGACATGTCTGTAAACCCTCCTCACACTTTCATATTTATTTGGCTATAAAAAGGTGTTTTTGTTTTTTTTCATCTGTAGAATGACACCAATAATCAAAATCAGCCGTATGATATTAACCTATGCAATGGGGTTTTCCTCTTAAATCAATCCAAAAAATCTAAATCTATTTGATAAGACAGCTCTCACCCCCCTCCCCCTCCTATCTCGAAGCTGAAAAAAATAGTAATATCTCTCATTTAAAATCACACCAAGTATAAATACAGTCAGGGAAGGGCTGCAACTGGCACAATTATTTAGCTACTAAAAACGGTGGTAATACCATTTTAGCTACTTATACACACTGTCCGTTGACCGAGAATGCGGTAGCAAACGTTACCAGTAACGATGATTGATACTATTGTTAGTTGCTGTCGACCGAGCTGAAAGTTCTGCTGTCGATCGTCTCGGTCAACAGCCACTTTTTCATGTATGGTTTTGAATGCTGGGTCAACAGCACAGGAGGGAATTTTTGTATTACCCACTTTTAAATGTTGAACATTCAACCTGCAGATGAAATATATTTTTCAGGGTTATTCCATAACATAAGTTTAAACAAACACACAACGAAATCCACATACCCACCCACACCCACTCTCTCTGAAAGAGACATGATGCATATTGACATACAAAGAAACAATGCTGTTTGCTATAGAATTTTATAAGATTGTAAATATGGCAAGGTGACATAGGTAATTCCTCTGGTGCAAAAGTATTAAATATAAGGCCAATAAAATGATAAATATGTGTTTTCAGTTACATTTGATTTCAAATATAGTCAGTATATCAGCCTTGTTTTATATTTATTTTAATAAAAAATAGTTTGAGACAACAGGTAGACAATATGGATGACCAAGGGAATACCCAAGAAATCTTTCCAAACATGACGGTGTTGCAGTGGAAAAAATCTAGACATCACTGACTTGCCTGAAACATGCAACTTTTTAATGTAGGCCTAGGCAGGGTATATTCCAACACTTTCTTGTATAAAATGGACTTAGACAAATTTTGACCAAGTGAGAGAAAAACGAAAAATATCTAAAATTACACTGCAATTTACTATCAGCTACAGCAATGAAAAATCTGAAGCCGCAGGGCATTCGTCAAGTAGGTCAATGAGCACACTCTGAATGTCCGAGATCATAGTATTTCTGACAACGTCCAATATACGACACTCCAAGAGAGAATGATCTAAAGTTTCTTTAGCATCATAGCACAGCTGGCACGTCGGATTAACTTCATTTTTGTTAAATTTAACTCAGTTGGTTTGCAAAATATAAGTCCCGGTTAGAGTCTTGTTCCCTACAGGTATCCGAAATATAACTCTTAAGCTCAAATTATACGGTCTGACTGCTGGATGAAACCTTCAAATTGTTTAACGTTTTGACAGAAACTTCAGGTCTTGATTAGGATAAAACTTTAGCACTCCAGTAGTGGCTCACAGCTTTGTTACATTGTTTCTTTCCTGTCAGTCTCTAATTGGACATTCCTATTGCTTCTCTAGGCTTCGTAAATTGTATTACAACAAAAATCTTTTTGACCACAATAAAAAGATGTGACTCTTGTAAGATTTGTTTTCAACTGTCGTTTGGCCAACTGAAATTCAACCGACTCATCTGGTAGTCAAGAGATTTTGCTAAAAGCAATAAGATCGGTTTATGCCGATAAGCCTCCACTGGTAGAGCACCGTTCAGAAGATATACAGCAGGATCAGCAAATGCTGTCGGTAATGATAATACTTGTTTTATGAGTCTCTTAAACTTAATTTCCAAACTATCTAAAGTTTTCCAGTATGGGCAATAACCAGACCCGTAAAATAACACAGGGGAAGCATACGTATTTAGCAAAAACATAGACTTTTCTGGATCCACACCATTTCCGCCATGCAGTCCAGCTACCATGAGACTTTATGCAGTACTTTTAGCTTTTTGTATTCAACAGCATTGAGTTCTTAATTTGAAGAAGTTCGTAGGAGACCTATATGAGAAGTACTATCAATGACCGGCATTTCCTGTTCTCCGGTTCCATTTTTCATGGATAGTGAAAAATACTTTTAATTTTCAAGACGACGCTTTTCAAGACATTCTACACATGACCATTCATTACTCTGCAATCTTTACATATGTTGATTAAGAACTGAAGGTCCTTAGTGTTGTTACTCAGAACGGCCACATCATCCGCACAGGCTGGGGCTTTCATGCAGATATTTTCTACACTTGCTCCTTTACCACTACTTTGAGGTCTATCCAGTTGATCACTATTTTACACCTTTTACAAGGCAAAGCTCATGACACCCCCTGGCGCACACCCTGCTGGTTTACATAAGGAGGAGAGAGGTTTCCCCCCCCCCCCCCCCCCCAACTTAACTGAAATCATTGCATCTCGGTGAAGACTATCAATGAGCAACCATTCATTTACTCTGTATATCTACAAAAAATAAAGTTTTCTTATCAGATTAGAATAAATAATAACATCAAATGCAGATTTTGCGTCCATGAAGGCGATATATGTCTGTTTCTGTAAATCTAGTAAGTTACAGTTCATTGGAGAAGAATTCGTGAAAAATCCTCTTGATAGATTATTTTGCTTGGTCAGCAAAGTTGAGTTGGTACGCAGTTTCGAAACAGACTCAATGAGTCACCAACAGAAGTGAGTTTTCATTTATTAGGGAGAGGAGTTTATTAGAAAAAAATATTGTACAAGAAGACTTAACGTATCCTTGACTAACAACTTTGTTTAGCTTACGATGCATTGAATAACTAAGTTCTGGTCAGCAAATGTTTCGACCTTCATTCTTCATGTAAATGCGCTTAGTAATCTGCTGGACGAGATTCTCTGCATGGCATATTGTTGATGTAGTATATTAACACTTAAAAAAAAAACATGAAAATAGTTGAATTTGAAAACAGAGTAGATCCAGATTATGCAGCTCATATTGAGTGGCCTCATCTGGATCTGACCTGTTTGCCCTCTACTCTTTGAATACTTAATTTGATACAGCCTTTGTATGAAAAACGGCAGTTTTTAATTTTTTTTTTTTTTTTTTTTTTTTGGTGTTTCAAGGGTGCCAACTCTATTTTCGGTAAACGAATTTTTGACATCCTGGCTTTGCGGGTTTTTTTTCGGCACTGAGCTCTTACTTACTTGCAGCCAATGTCATGATCTTAACATTAAACCACAGTCATCTAATCACCACCGGCCTTCTCACTTTGTTACTTGATGAGTTTTTAAAGGCTACTATGGTTTCAGTTTCACAAAAAAGTGAGCTGGACATTCTCGGTGTTTCGGGACAAAGTACAAATAATCTGATATTACAGATGCGATATCAGTGTCTAAGAGAGCTTTGAAGGTTTAAACGAACACCGACATCAGACAAGTTATGATGATATTTGATAAACAGACTTGTTTAAGATTCAAAATAGCCATAACATAGTGTTATATGGGGCATTATATCAAAGGTTCAGAATTTAAAAGGGACAAAATGATATAGAAACGTTATGGAAGATATGGTTTAAAAGAGATGACGGAATAAGAATGAAAGTTGTCGGTAATTAGCTCTGAAATGCAGAATGACAGAACTAAGTTCCATAAGAAATTGTATAAAGGTGAGTCTTTTATGCTTTATCCATTATCCATTGAAGCGACAGAAAACAGATGAAAAAATTATGTCAACAAAATTAAAAAAAAACTTTTATCCAAGCTTAATTATAATTGAGAATTCAAAGACTGGAGGGCAAACAGTGTAGCTCATTGTGAGCCACCTCATCTGGAGATGCGCTGTATGCAAATGTCTGACCATTCAAGTGTTAATTAGGCTATCAAAACGTGAATTTGAGTCAAGATTGAAACATTTGTTCAACTTCATTGTCTTTTACATTGCATCATGGACAATGAGTCTTGAAGTGGGCCTTCGTACTCTTTGCCTCAAGTTGTGGCCGGTGATATATTATAGACTGTAGCATTATATTTATGTTATATCCAGTACGTTTGTAGCAACGACAATTTTTCTGAACTAATCAGAAAAAGTCAGAGCTACCTACTATTGTTTTAAATTTATAAAATAGGCCACCATAAAATTCTGGTTTCGATAGGCCCTGGCGCAAAAGACGTTTATATCCGACCTTGAATTTAGAAGTCAATTCATGGTGTAGGCCATAGAATTTTGAAAAACGCTTTTCGAAGTTTATCATACCGATAGCCCTGCACGTGAAGCTTAGTAGTTAAAATTTTATTACGGGCATTGAAGTCAGTGACATGATTAGACACTCTAGCAAACCAAATAAGGTGAGACATGTAGCCCCATAAGAGGTAGAACAGGGAACATCATCATCCAAAAATGGAAAAATACTATGTCAAAATCAAAGTCATCGCGCTTATCATAAATTTTGGTTCAAACAAAATCTTTTGACATAAATAAATGTAAATCTAAAAATGGGGTTTCAGTATCGGCTGCATTAGCTTTGTTTAACTGCAGCTCAGGTGGGTGAATTCTATTCACCATGTCTTCAAAGTAAGGCTTATCAATATTTAAAAGATCATATAGATATCTAAATGTAGAATTAAAAGCCTCAATAATTTCAGATTATTTGTCATCAGAAAGAGAAGCCATGAAATCTCTTTCATAGCAAATTATAAACAAATCCGCAAAAAGAGGAGCACAATTAGTATCTATCGGAATACCAACAATTTGTCTTTATATCTTAGTACCAAATCAAACGTAAATATTATCTAAAATATATGTTAAGACTTCATACATATTTTAACATGACCAAAGTTTGTATTGGTTTTGGTGTTCAGAAGTAAAAACCTTCCCTTTGGAACCTCCACTTAGTTAAATCTATAAGTTTTTTCTTGATCAAATTATGTAGCAAAGTAGTATAGAGCGTAGAGAAATCATGAGTTGACAAACTTGTCGCACAGAACCTTCTCATCTTCAATTTTTTAATTACCTCACCAGAATGTTTAATAGACCAAACGCAATTTTACAAGATCTTTAATAAACTTTTTCACGGTACCTTATGACATGATTTGTGACAGCGTTGAGGCAAGAAGTTAATAATTTAAACGTTCAGAAGTAGTACAAGAACTAGAGTTGGCAACAAATCGTGCTGCATACATTTTTTATGAAGCTTAGGTAACCAATACATCGTAGGAAGATTGTCTTGGCGTTCCTGAACATTAACAGAAAACTTTAGGGTAAATGGCTGCAATGTTGTTTAACTACATAACTCTCTTCTGTGGGCGTCTCTTTGTAGGCCCCTGTACCGCCAAGCTCCTGGTTCAATGTGTAAATGTAATATAGTCGTCAAACAATGACAACGTTGTTTGCGCCAACGTTGTTTGCGACCTTGTCTTCTTGAACCAAAACATACTTTCTATGGAATTCTTGTATACCCCGCTGTATATCTCGAAAAGCAGATTTCGGTTTAGAGGGTAAAAGGTAAATGTTTGGCGAATAAAATTTAACATCAGGTCTCTGTAAGGACCAAAATTTTTCAATGGGGGCGTTCCACGCACTGTCTCAGAATTGGCCGACTCTTCACACAATGGTCCTCACCACTCAGGTATAGAAAATAACCTTTCAAATTTTGATCTCTACTTCCGTTGCCATGGTTACCGTCAGTGTCGATTTCAGCGAAATTTGGACTTAAATTCTTGTGATTTATAATAAAAATGGCAAAGTTTAACCCTTAAAAATCATAATAATCAACAGGAGGACAGGAGAAACAATTAAACCTGTAGAATATTTGAGTTTCATTAAACATGTTTCACGACAGACTTTAAAGACAGGGGTAGTACTATAAAAAGAGGATTAACTACCACAATGTCATTTTGTCTCTTCATCACAGAGTGTCAACATCTCTAGTCTGCCAATGAAATTATTATAACTGGTAATTTGAGTACACTGATTGGTTAAAAAAATTCACACCTTTACCTGTACAGGTATTATAAGCTTTTGCTGGGAACCAGACCCCCCGGTAGAGAAGTCCTGTCTTTAAGAATAAATTAATGTCGCTAATAGTACCTTCATTGTGGACAACACATACTCTGGCGAATTTCATTAAAAGTGAAAAATGAATAAAATTGACCATATTTCTAGAGGTATAAAAAATTGCACCCCTCTACGAAAAATGTACATAGCTACCCTTGAATTAACTAAGTATCATGATTGTAACTATGAAAAAAACTGAGTGGGGTAAGAGCATATTCTTGGAAAAATAAGCACTCTAAATTTGCACCGTTACAGAAATTTAAAAAAAATGGTTTTGAGCAGGTAAGCAAACATTTTGGCTCCATGTTAGCATTGAAGTAAGTTATGCATATATTATTGCCGATAATTTATGACTACATGTCAGTTTTTATTGAATTTGTATCAAACATTTCCTTGTCTCCAAAGAAAATGCATATTTTACGCATTTTAAGTGGAAAATATGGCGAAAACAGGGGGAAGGGGAAATAAACAAAAGCAAAATATCAACCGTAAAAGGAAGACTCTTTAGTAAATGACTTTAACTGTGTTAATGTCTATTCAGCATTATGTTAAACTGAACTTAATTAAAAATTTGCTCAATGTGTGTTATGCTAAATGGCAGTAACTCTGCATTTTTACGAAAAAGCAAACAAATTAGAAAACGCGTGGAAATGAACTCAACCATAGCTGTTTACTGTGGGCATTAAACAATAACACAACAACACTTTTTAAGGTTAATACCAAATATATTTCATGGAATATGTTGAAAATATAAAAAATTTCACGAGTGCGTAGCATGAGTGAAATTCTGATATTTTCAACACATGAAATATTTTTGGTATTTAGCGAAAATAGAATTTTCTTTTTATGTTTTCTGTTTCGGAAATAACAATAACTTTTTTCATAGTCATTTCTTGTTCATTTTGCTTGTCTTAGAACATTTAGTGAGTATAATATTGGGTGCAAGTATAGTTTGCACCTAGAAAATGGCTAATAAGGCCATCCGACAGAATGAATAAAACGATATTGGCAATTTAAGAAAGCCGTTTGCAGCTGCCGTCAGACTGATGTCGCATGCAAATAAATTAGTTATACTCCAGCTCAAAACCTGACAACAAATGTGACGTCATTACTTGATTTGGCATGTTAACATCTGTAGCATAATGTCAGAACGCTACATTTCAGACTTTTTCTGAAAGAAATTAAGCCCAAAATTGTCAAAAGCGGCTGCAGTTTACTGCAGTGAAAAAATACTTGAGCAAGTGAGCAGAGGCTCACGTATACCTATGACCAATGCCACCGCCTAATGAAAGCATACTTTAACACACAACTTCAATGCAAATGTCATACATGTACAAAATTCTAAGTCTGTGGCCTTGACCATAGGACAGTAGCAGCATCCATATGATGTAAACCAGTATGAAATAAACCTAGTCATGTATCATTAGGCGCCACTGAAGTATACTTAAGGCCAAAAGTTTCTTTACAGTTTTAATATGCTAATATCTTTTTAACCAGTAGATTTATGAATTCAAAAATTTGGGTGATACTTTAGTACTTTAGTATCTATAGATTATTAGCAAAACATATTGCCAATTCTCTGTACATTTCTGCATCAGTGCACAGGTTTACAAAATGCTTGTGGTACACGTGCTGCTAAACCACGTGATAAAATTTTACAAAATTTCATGTACACAGTCTTTGACGATAGTCCTACAAAATTCTGTCGGAGTTTTGTCGAAATCATTATGAATATGCTTTCTTTGGCCAATAGAAATAGGGCGATCGGACTTTTCAAGCCGGCATGGTCAAACGTCACGTTGCAAGAATTATAAACTGTTCCAGAGTTACAATTCAGAAATATTGGAGACGTTTCTAGCAAGGGCAAGGCCTGGAGGACCTTCCGAGATCAGGCCGACGGCCCGTGAAATGCCAAACCAGGATCGGTATATTCGGTTGCAACACGCCAGACGTCGGTTTATGCCAGCGACGGAAACTGCCAGGAAAACGGTGGGCACTCATAACCGCCATATCAGTGCAAAGACAGTTCTACGGCGACTTGCCACCAACCAGATGTTCGCCAGGAGACCTTACAAAGGACCCGTGCTAACAAGACGCCATCCACGTAATATTCTAGCATGGGCAAACAATCACATTGGATGGACCAGGCAACAATGGCGTGAGGTTCTTTTTACAGATGGAGGCAAGTTCAACATGTCATTTGTCGACGGTAACAATCGGATTGGTGAAAGATTGGCTCAGTGCTGTGTCCTGGAACATAATCGATGGAGTGGCGGAGGAACAATGATGTGGGCTGGTATCAGCGCAGACCAAAAAACAGCATTACATGTGGTACGCGGACGCCTTAATGCTGTAGGCTACTGCGATAGGATATTGCAGCCTCTCGCGTTACCATTCTTGGTACAACATCGTCCTCTGCTCTTCCAACAAGACAATGCCAGGCCGCATGTCGCCAGACTTACTATTGACTTTCTACGTCAGCTACACGTTCATACCCTGTCATGGCCGTCGCTGAGTCCCGATTTAAGCCCACTTGAACATGTGTGGGCGGAACTCGGAAGGCGGGTGCGTTCGAGGCCTGGGCACTTGTTAATCTTCAACAGCTCGAAGTCGCACTGAACCAGGAGTGGCGAGTCATTCCTGATTACATCATTTAACGTTATGTTCAGACGATGCATAGGAGGTGCCAGGCAGTAATTCAGGCACAAGGGGGACACACCAGATACTGAAATAAGCATTAAAACTGCATTTATGCATTTGTGCCGAAAATAATCATTACCAGTTGGAACGCAGACTCATCACATTTGAGTAATTCATTTTCTGAACGGTCGTCTACGCACAAAGAAATAATCCCTAACAAAATGGCGGCGAAAATTCAGTTAAAATTGCACCTAATTATGCCACTTGTTATTGTTACTACGATGACTGACACTACTAGGAAGACGAATCAGGGAAATATTTTGGCTATTATTGTGAGCTCGAAATCATTTCAAGACCCCACTGAACTTCCTTAAATAGAAAATAATGGATACAATCTGATGCACCCAGTTCGTATAAACCGAAGACCCCTAAACCCTACGATAGATTATTTTGCAAAGAAAATTGTCCCACAAACCGATTTCGAGGACATTGTGAAATTTTCATAGCTGGGATGCTTGTCGTCCTTCTTGTAGTCTAATATATCGGGAGAAGGTCTGATGACGGAGAAATCAATCAATATTGGACGGTGGAAATTCCAAACGGGTGATAGCGTTGAACGTTTTGTATGATGATCATCTTTAGCGTAACAACAGTTTTATTAAAGATTAAAAAAAAGGAAGAGTAGAATTAATCACAGTACAATGTAAGTGTCTACTTGTTTCTATAAATACGATTTTGAGAGCTGACAACCACACCTTCACCCTCAGCCATCCCACCCACAGGGCTTGTATCACACTTTTTTTCAGGCTGCAGTCAGAGGTGTATGTATTGGCTATGACTGCAGCCTGATATAAAAGTGTGATACCAGCCCCTATGATCACATCCCCTCCGCACACAATCCTGCGCATGCCCTCCCCAACCTGGCGAGACAGTCAAACCTCGTACAACAGGCTGAGCTACAACTGCATAATTATGTGCCATTGTTCCAGACTGCATTCTGTGAGATTTGAACAAGTTTTAGTGAGATTGTTTCGATAACATGATGATCATGAAGATCAGGCCTTATTCACAGATTGACGGCTAACTGCTAGACCATGCACTTTTGGTGGGTAGGTAGGCCAATTTGTTTGCAGCTGCCTACCTCCCACCAAATCCTCCCTTCCAAGCCCCCCCCCCCCCCCTCACCCCCCCATCCCCCACACACACCAAAAGATTTGGTCATTTTGGACAGCTTTTTTTTATTTTTATTTTAAAAATGCAAATCTACCGTGATCAACCTGCATAGTAAGACAAACAGGTCTGACCAAACAGTGTAGACCCAGGAGCTGTCTGATCTGGGGATGCACTTTTTGCCTTAATACCTGCACATTTTGGGTACACCATTTGTGGGTGAAATAGATATGTTCAAAATGTAGGATGCTGTTATCTTAGTATCATTAGTGTAACTATGTGTGACATTTTATGTAGTACTATTATTTTTTTGTTGTTGTTTTCATAGTTTGCAGTGATTAAAAAAGCCTACCTACCTACCCTCCAAAAAATCCTAGTTAATAGGCAACTGCAAACAAAATATTTTTATGCTTGGCCTGGGGCTGAGATGGGAGGGGGAAGAGGGGGACATGAAGAAATATATATTCTATAGAATTAAATGCCAAAAGTTATGTTTTAGCTTGAATCTCATAAAAAAAATTAATAGGCTTATATTGAAGTTATATATCAATAGAAATGATATCATAAACTGAAAAATGAAAAACATTTTTATATTGCCAGGGCCATGCTTAAAAAATATTTGCTTTGCTGCTTCCTACTGGGGATTTTAGAGTTGGGTAGGTAGATAGCTTTTTTATGCATATGCATAATTTACTATTAAACAAGTTGTATTGAATACCCAGAATACAAGCTTTTTAGCTCACCTGAGCCACAGGCTCAGGGTGAGCTATTGTGATCACTCAGTGTCTGTCGTCCGTCGTCCGTCGTGTGTCGTGTGTCGTGTGTCGTCCGTCGTCAACAATTTGCTTTAAATGACATCTTCTCTGAAACCGCTAGGCCTAGGTCTTTGATATTTGGTATGAAGCATTGTCTAGCGGACCTCTACCAAGTTTGTTCAAATGGTGGCCCCAGGGTCCAAAATGGCCCTGGGGCAGGGGGTCTTGGGTTCGAAACTAAAATATACTTTAAAATCTTCTTCTCCGGAACTGCTTGGCTCAGATGCTTGAAATTTGGTATGTAGCATTGCCTAGTGGTCCTTTACCAAGTTTGTTCAAATGGTGGCCCCAGGGTCGAAAACGGCCCTGGGGCAGGGGGTCTTGGGTTCAAAACTAAAATATACTTAAAAATCTTCTTCTCCGGAACTGCTTGGCTCAGATGCTTGAAATTTGGTATGTAGCATTGCCTAGTGGTCCTTTACCAAGTTTGTTCAAATGGTGGCCCCAGGGTCGAAAACGGCCCTGGGGCAGGGGGTCTTGGGTTCAAAACTAAAATATACTTAAAAATCTTCTTCTCCAGAACTGCTTGGCTCAGATGCTTGAAATTTGGTATGTAGCATTGCCTTGTGGTCCTCTGTCAAGTTTGTTCAAATGGTGGCCCCAGGGTCCAAAATGGCCCTGGGGCAGGGGGTCTTGGGTTCGAAACTAAAATATACTTAAAAATCTTCTTCTCCAGAACTGCTTGGCTCAGATGCTTGAAATTTGGTATGTAGCATTGCCTAGTGGTCCTTTACCAAGTTTGTTCAAATGGTGGCCCCAGGGTCCAAAACGACCCTGGGGCAGGGGGTCTTGGGTTCGAAACTAAAATATACTTAAAAATCTACTTCTCCAGAACTGCTTGGCTCAGATGCTTGAAATTTGGTATGTAGCATTGCCTAGTGGTCCTTCACCAAGTTTGTTCAAATGGTGGCCCCAGGGTTCAAAATGGCCCCGGGGCAGGGAGTCCCAGGTTTGAACCATAGAAATACATAGAAAAATATTGAAAAATCTTCTTCTTCAGAACTACAAGGCTCAGATCCATGAAATTTGGTATGTAGCATTGCCCAATGGTACTTCACCAAGTTTGTTCAAATGATGGCCCCAGGATCCAAAATGGCCCTGCCCCAGGGGGTCTTGGGTTTGAACTATACAAATACATAGATAAATATTCAAAAATCTTCTTATTCAGAACCGAAAGGCTCAGATGCTTGAAATTTGGTTTGATACATTGCCTAGTAGTCTTTTACCAAGTTTGATCAAATAGTGGCCCCATGGTCCAAAATGGCCCGGCGGCAGAGAGTCCTAGGTTTGAACCATAGAAATAAATAGAAAAAATATTTAAAAAATCTTCTTCTCCAGAACCATTTGGCTTAGATGCTTGAAATTTGATCTGTAGCATTGCCTAGTAGTCTTTTACCAAGTTTGTTCAAATGATGACCCCAGGGCCTAAAATGGCCCCGCCTTAGGTGGTCCTGGGTTTGAACCATAGAAATACATAGAAAAATATTTAAAAATCTTCTTTAGAACCTTTTAGCCCAGATGCTCGAAATCTGGTATGTAGCATTGCCTTGTAGTCCTTTATCTAGTTTGTTCAAATGATGGCCCAAGGGTCCAAAATGGCCCTGCGGCAGGGAGTCCTGAGTTTGAACCACAGAAATATATAGAAAAATATTCAAAAATCTTCTTCTTCAGAACCACTTGGCACAGATGCTTGAAATTTGGTATGATGCATTGCCTGGTGGACTTCTACAATGTTTGTGTAAATGGTGGCCCTGGGTTCAAAAATGGCCCTGGGGTGGGGAGTCTTGGGTTCGTAATTAAAGTATACTTAAAAATCTTCTTCTCCAGAACCCCTTAGTGCAGATGCTTGAAATTTGGTATGATGCATTACCTAATGGTCCTTTACCAAGTTTTTTCAAATGATGGCACCAAGGTCAGAAATGGCCCTACCCAATGGTGTCCTGGGTTTGAACCATAGAAAATACAAAGGAAAAATATTCAAACATCTTGTTCTTCAGAACCACTTGGCTCAGATGCTTGAAATTTAGTATGTAGCATTGCCTAGTGGTCCAAGATTATTCAAATGATGGCCCCAGGGTCCAAAATGGCCCCGCCCCAGGGGGTCCAGGGTTCGAACCATAGCAATACATAGAAAAATATAAAAAAAACAACTCTTCTTCAGAACCATTTGGAAATGGTTGCAAACTAGCAGGTTTGTTCAAATGATGACCCTAGTATGACCTTTAACCTTTTTGTTCAGGTGAGCGATTCAGGGCCTCTTGGCCCTCTTGTTCTAATAGTTTTTAGTCAAATAGTGTCAGAAAAAGATGCAGAAATCATCATTTTTACAAGAGTTAAAGCTGAAACATAAGATATAGGCATTTTGCTCAGTAGGCAGTCATGAAAAGCAAAAAAAAATAAAAATAAAAAAATAAAAAAATCATAATTCTGAGGCCATAAAAATTTTTGGGGTAGGGGGTAAATTGCTGGGTAGGTAGGAAATGGCAAACAAACATTTTTTTTAATTTAAGCCCTGATTGACTTAATTCAACTTAAATGTTTGCAGCTTCTGACCAAAGCAAAGAAACTTGTAATTACCAATCAATTATTCAGTTACTAGAGAACTACAGGGAAAACCTTGATGACAGACATTAAATGATGAGTCATGACTGTACAGGGATGCAGTTTAGTGCAGTTGAGTGAGAGATAGCCCCTCCTGTCTATCCCCCTCCGCCTCTCACACACACACCAACCTATTAAAAAGCATTTTCACAGAGGTTTTTATTGACCAAATATTCGGGACTTTATATGTTAGGAAGTTTTTTTTAGATCATTATAAGTGTCCATGCACAAAAATGAATGGGCCATACCCTGCTAACTGTAACTGCTGGAGCCTGCACTTTATGTGGAATGTTGTTTAAGGCTGTTTGTCCTTCTACATGTCAGTTTTGCAGACTAAGTTAGAATGAAAATCAACACATGTTCTACCATAAATGTTGCACCAGCATCAATGGGCTTCATATTAATTAACACCTGGTGTGCCCTCTCATTAGAAGCACCTCGGCAAGATCATAGATGGTTCTAATAATGGATCACATCAAATGTCTCCATGGCTGAATAAGACAAAATTCCCAAAATTGCTATCATGCCCCAGCTGAGTCTTTGTAAAATCATATCATAAAACCATCACTTGAGGAAATATGGAAATGTGTCCAGATTTTTTTTCTTTTTATGTACATATGTTTTTATTTATTTTGGATATTTATTATTTATACTTATAGGGAAAACACTGAAAGGCAAGGTCAGACTGATGTGAATATGATATTTTAATCAGAGCTTTATACATTTACAATACCAATATAGTAGAAATTTGTTCATTTGAAATTTGTGGAAATTTTTATTTTATTTTTTATCAAAAGCAGTTGTGATGAGACACAACAACATAGAAATGTACATTTTACTTGAAGAGAAATGATAAAGAAAAACTTCATTTTGGTTCACCAAATATTGGCCCATTATTTTTCTTGTTTAATCATGATTATATCTTACCATTATAACTACATGTAAGAGAATGGATTACAATACCTGAGCCTTTGCCACATATTTAATCAAGTTTTCTGGTTTGCTGGACAGCTGTGCTTTTTTTTTTTTTTTTATTTTTTTATTTTTTTTTTTTTTTTGTTAGTTTGACTCAGAATCATATTAGAGAACACATCTCATTTAAAACTAAAATTTGTGAGACATTTCTCCATTCTCAATGAAAAGTTAAGGTACTGGTCATTAATTACTAAATTTTATAATTTTTGCATGAGATTTGCCCCTACAGATAGATTTCCATGAGATTTTTGGCAAGAGAGCTAATCCCTCAAAAGATCACTGAGAATATAAACACACTGTGGCGTTTTAATTTATGAACCAAGGGCATTGCAGAACTGACAGCCTCCCTCGCCCCACCTCCCCCACCTGATGAGCTAGTATTTGACAAACGTGGCATTTCATAATAAATATGTATGTTGTAACCCCTCATTAGAACTCCTCATTAAGGCAATTCTACAGAGGGCCAAAACACATGTTATAAAAGATACATATTGCAATTTTGAAACCCTGAACCTCATTTTACAGTAGATATGCGGCTTCTCAATTTTGCCTGAAATTGTAAAGGAGTGTATAAGTGTGTATGGCCAAGTCATTTTCTAAGCTTAAAGTGGAAACCAAATCTTCATTGCTGCAATTGTCCTAACACTTTTAACACCTGACAGTGTGTCGAAAATGCTGGGAAAATCAGTACACTAACGCTGATTAGACTGATTTTTTTTGGAAGTAGTCTTACCCAGGACTACACTGCACTTTTTTAATCAAAGATTAAGTCATTGCAGCTTAGCAAGTATTTGTTATGGCTAAACATGTATTATCTTTTGCTTACTTTTTCATGAAAAAGAAATGTTAAAAGTTGTGTGTGTGTGGGAGGGGAGGTAGGGGGTGGGGCTTGGGTTGGGGGGGGGGGCAGTGGCCTTAAGTATGGAAAGGTGATCGTATGAGTTGAAGGAGTGGCTTTGAATATTGGCACGTGCAGGATTATTTGGATGGCAAAATAACTTTTTTCTACCAGTCCCTCTGATTTGAACCACAATGTAACGGTCTTAATAATGTATAAGCAAGTAAATGCGAAGGCTGAAACAGCTGACGCAGTTATGTTATTGCGTCACAACTGCCATAAATCGATCGATTTGTTTACTATGGTGTTGGCTACTAATCAGAATTCTTTTCCCAGTCATTCTGAGTAAAGTAGAGAAAAAAATGTAAATTGTTGTATACTGAATTACTCTTCGTGTGTCGGATTTTAGGATTCAAGAACATTTCCGTAATATTTGAATTTATTACAGATTATTTTGATGTCAGACAAACTGTCTAACATCCATCGCTATCGATCAGGTAAAGAATCCGCCATTTTTTTGAGAAAATGCATAGGGCACCTAAACATTATTTTGCAAAGGAAATTGTCCCATACACCGAATGACTTAATCTTTCACATGGAGATAGTGCAGACACCATGGTTTTTGATGGCATATGTCCGCCGAAGGGAAAATGTCGATTTATTTTGAAAATTGCTGTTGAAGTTGGCGGATGAGAGTCGTCTTTACATGATCACGTAAAACGTTCGATTGCCGAATATCTCGGTGTTTCGTTCTGCTCTTAAAGGCGTAAAGAATTGAATTAAGATGTAAGGATTAATACCGTATATTATTTTCGGCTATGTGTAGTTTGTTCGCCGACAAAGTATCACTGAAATTGCGACGCGTTCGTCGACTGAATCTGAGTCTCAGAAGTTTAGAATGTTTTTTCGTTGCTATCTGTATAAAAATATCAGTCCGCCATGGACACGCGTTCCCACGGTACAAAGTGTATCTTTAAATTCTGGAAAACAATTTTTCATACCCCACGCTGACGTTGACGTCATTCAAATGAACTAAGAGCCTGTCTGTAAAAGTGGGGGTATCAATAAGGTGGGTTTTCTGCATCCTACCAAAGTTTTATTTTTTTAACTGATGGTATACTCCAGTGTGTCTAGTTTATTGACCCATATGTGACTTTGGTCGGAAAGCCCTAGTTACTGAGCTGTGGGTCCACAGAAGTGGGTGGGGTAATTCAACATGGTTTTAGCTGGTCTTGTAAAGATGGTCTCATTTGGTAGAAGAGTACAACAGACAGACAGTGTTTGATAAAATGATTAACAGTACATCTAAAATGTATTTCCATATCATTTTATTTGGTTTAATTTGAACATATGTTGTCAAAAAAGACTTCCTTTGGCAGTCAACATTTTTTTATATTTTTGCCCTCTATTTTCAATATTTCTTGGCATCATTGCTAAACAGACTGACCAGTAGTCATCAAACTCATGTCAAGGAAGCACCTTGACCGGTATCATTGGATGATGTGACCAGAATTTCACAAAGACCTAGTTTTCATGGTTGACTGAACACATAAACTTGCTTGGATGATGGTTATATTAAATTTTATGACCTAGAGTTACGAAACTTTGATCAAATTAATATCTTAACTGCTATATTATGCCCCACACCTCCGCCACTAAAGGTGAGAGAATACATACTGGCTTCAGGTCACATGATCAACATGGCCACAATGCTCAAATGAGGTAAAAACCTTTAAAAATCTTTTTCTTAAAAACCAGTTGACCAATGGCCTTGAGACTTGGTAAGTAGCATCAGGTACTCAAGTTCTTCCAAGATTGTTCAAATGATGACCTTGAATTGACCTTGACCCTTTTTTACGGCAAGGTCAAATATTGGAAAACGCTAGAACGTAAGATCTCATGGGAAGTTTTGAAGATTTTGGCTTAAAAATTGGTATATACAGTTGACTTAATGACATGGCCACCAGATGGCCACAATGCCCATACATGTTGAAAACCTTTAAAAACCTTCTTAAGAACAATGATATTATATGTTCTAGCATTTTCCCATATATGACAATGCCGCAAAAAAGGTAAAGGTAAACCCAAGGTCCTCATATGAACAGTCTTGGTAGTACTCTAGTACTCCATCCTACTTACCAAGTTTCAAGGCCATAGGTATATTGTTTCTGGAGAAAAAAATATTAAAGGTTTACACCATAAATGGGTATAGCGGCCACGGTGGTCATGTGACCTGGACCGCCGGTTGAACGAATTTTTGTTCAATCAACCCCTGGAGGCTCTATATGAAATGTGTTTACAATAATAATTGGCCCTTTGGCCTTCGAGGAAATGTCTGAAAATGTCAGAATATAAGAGACATGGGTCAAAGATCAAAGAATGACCTTGACCTCTTGTACTCATAATTCTTCATGACCCCATTGAGACAACTATATATACTAATTTTTAAGCCAAAATCTTCAAAACTTCCCGTGAAATCTTATGTTCTAGCATTTTCCAATATTTGACCTTGCCATAAATAAAGGTCAGGGTCAATTCAAGGCCATCATTTGAACAATCTTGGAAGAACTTGAGTACCTGATGGTACTTACCAAGTCTCAAGGCCGTTGGTCAACTGGTTCTCAAGAAGAAGATTTTAAAAGATATTTTACCACATAAGGGCATTGTGGCCATGTCATTAAGTCAACTGTATATACACCAATATTTAAGCTAAAATCTTCAAAACTTCCCATGAAATCTTATGTTCTAGCATTTTCCAACATTTGACCTTGCCGTAAAAAATGTCAAGGTCAATCCAAGGTCATCATTTGAACAATCTTGGAAGAACTTGAGTACCTGATGCTACTTACCAAGTCTCAAGGCCATTGGTCAACTGGTTTTTAAGAAGAAGATTTTTAAAGGTTTTTACCATATATGGGCATTGTGGCCATGTTGATCATGTGACCTAAGCCAGTATGTATTCTCTCACCTTTAGTAGCGGGGGTATGGGTCATAATATAGCAGTTAAGATATTAATTTGACCAAAGTTTTGTAATTCTAGGTCATAAAATTGAATATAACCATCTTCTAAGCAAGTTTATGTGTTCAGTCAACCATGAAAACTAGGTCATTGTGAAATTCTGGTCACATCATCAAACGATACTGGTCAAGGTGCTTCCTTGACATGAGTTTGATTACTACTGGTCAGTTTATTTAGCAATGATGCCAAGAAATATTGAAAATAGAGGACAAAAATATAAAAAATGCTGAATGCCAAAGGAAGTCTTTTTTGACCACATATGTTACAAAAACAAATAAAATGATACGGAAATACATTTTAGATGTCCTGGTAATCATTTCATCAAATACTGTCTGTTTGTTGTACTCTTCTACCAAATGAAACCATTTTTACAAGACCAGCTAAAACCATGTTGAATTACCCCACCCACTTCTGTGGACCCATAGCTCAGTAACTAGGGCTTTCCGACCAAAGTCACATATGGTTCAATAAACTGGGCACACTGGAGTATACCATCAGTTAAAAAAAATAAAACTTTCGTAGGATGCAGAAAACCCACCTTAGTGATACCCCCCCCCCCCCCCCCCCCCCCACACACACACCTTTGTTTTAGTGAACCAAATAATCAAATGGACGGATAAGATATTCATATTCTGGTATTGATCGTTTTTGTCAACTTTGTTCAGTTTTGGGAAAAGTGTAAAGTTACTTTTGGCTCTAAGTATATATTGGATATAGCCATTTACCAAAAAATACATTACATGGCTAAGTCCTAGTTACTGACCCCTGGCCCCAATACTGAGCCTGATCCTGCAGCTTAGGTAGTCCATAACGAAAGCAATGATGCAGGGATACCATGAACTAAATATGGAAGAAATCTTCAATGCAGTTACATAGATATAAGCAATCAGATAGGTTTAAGGCAAAACTTTGACATAATGAAAATTCCTAAGTCCTAATTATTGACCCCTGGTCCCACCCTGGGACCTGACCCAGTGGTTTAGCTAATTCACATTAAAAGTAATGCTATAGAGATATGAATCAAATATGAAAAGAATCTGATGTGTGGTTACAGAGATATGAGCAACCCATAAAGGTTTAACGCAAATCTTTGATGTAAAGTTGACGAACGGACAGACGAACGAACAAACAAACAAACAAACGGATGAACGGATGGAATGACAAAAACTATATACCCCCTGACATACTTTGTATGTAGGGGGTATAATAAATCGTATCAGTCACTAGTAAAATGATACAATATATTTTACTGCAGACAATATCACCTTTATTTGTTCTAGATATGCATTGAATTCACTGCTAAGCATCAAATAACTAGAAAATGGTGTCTGTAAGACACTAATGATGTCCCCATATGTTACGAAATGGATCTAATCGTCCACTATGTCGTCGAGATTATTTTAATCCTTTCAATCAGTAAGGTTACAGTTTTTAGGGTAACTGTGGTAATAAAACATTTACGTAAATTGTGGCTACGTTATGCATGGGTTGTTTGTGAATACCTCTCGTGGACAGCGTATTGCATGATTTTAAAGTGAATACCTGCACGAGTCTTTTGATTGTGGAAAGCGTGTTGCATGATTTTAATGTGAGACGCATAGTATTTATACGCCTATCTTTTAATCAAAAGTTAGACGTGGCTGTTTAATTCTTGATGGATGTTATATTGTTGTGTGCCCAGATTCTGTGTTAAGACCTAGAAGGGTAAGGTTTTATTATATTTATTTAGAATAGTTTGGCTAAGAATGAAAAATGTGACTTCTGATTGATATGGTATGATTATATGTGTCGACTGATTTGATTTTGTTGGCAGTGATCAGGCTGCGCATGTGTCGACCGATTTTGTTAGTAAGCATGCTGCGCATAATATTTGTATATTAGGAAGTTTTGTAAATTTCGGAAATAGTTTATATCACTGATGTTGGTTGCAATGGTGTGCGTCTATTTGACGTCCAGTGACGTCAGTTGCATTCATGTTATTCATGTGACGTCAGTTGCATTCATGTTATTGCGACGTCAGCACTTTTTATATTAGTTTCACGTATACGTGGCCTATAGAAGTAGATTGATTTGTAATGGAACTAATTTATATACTCGTGACGTCAATTGACGCCATAGCATGCACCGCATTAAGGGTTTTTTCCATAAGTTATAATGGTAACATTTGGTCATCATGCGTTTGATTTGCCTTCATTAGACGGCGTCATATGATATAACATCATTGATGTCATGATGTCAGATCAAACGTTATGATCCCAAATGTGTGAGAAACGCTTATTCAGCTATTATATTCTATGGCAAATGGTATTACGCTTAGTTTAAAGAAATGAATTAAAACATATGCGAGTTAGATTTTGGTCAATCAATTTAATGTAAATAGGACATTGTTTAGATTATTCATGTTTTATGTTTAGATTATTCATGTTTTATGTGGGGTATGTCATGGTAATGCCTGTTGACGTCAGTATACTTCTTGACAATGTTTGACGTCAGATCCTTTGACGCACATGCGTGGTACGATCTACGTTTCTTCATTGGCGGAAGTGGTAAGCACACTTTTAGCTTTACATCGTGAGCACGAGTCGTGTCTAGTGACACGGCTGGCGTGTGCACGTTATGCTCGGCATTCGCCGAGGGCGTTGTATGGTATTTCCAAGACAGGCCCAAGTCTTACGTATTGTTATTATGTAGTTACAAGGTATTAAGTGTAAGTTCGTTATTTTAGGCACATCAAGTCCGGCAGTCAGCTGTTAGGACTTAGAGCCACGTCTCACCTGGAGATTCGATTTACGTCTCCAGGTTAATACCAACCCGGGTAGAGGCAGTTACAACGCCGTTTGTGCATGGTTCCTAAGCAGAGGCGGGAAGCACAAAATGTAGGCGGAAGTGGTTAGCACAGTTTTGCCAGATTCTGTGATAAGATCTGAAGGTCACATCAAGTGTGGGACAGTGTTCGTCCACTAAGGTGTTTTAATATATATAGACTGGTCCCTGGTACGATCCAGGGAGCGACCAGTATATAATCGTGCACGTGTTAATAAGAGTTGGTGTTCCTCATGATATATGGACTGGCCCATGACATGATCCAGGGAACGACGAATTGAAGTCTACCAACATAAGGCCTTGTTTTTTTCTATGAGCTCAAACTAACGTTTTTTTGTTCTTTGTGTTTTCCTTTAGTTCATGGCGCTGAGCCGAGTACGGTGTTGACGTCAGACGGTAATCTATTTGCGTATTGTACGCAAATCGATTACATATTTGAAACAAACACCTTACTTGGGCCAGCGACATGAACTGATATGTGTTGTATATTATTGTAATTGTGACAGTTGTAAATTGTATTGTTGTATATTAAATTTACATTATATATAAACTTAAAAAAATTCTAACGTTGTTAGAGTTTCCTTGTTAGTGTATTACACTAGTAGATAACCCTTTAACCGGAAGTCACCCTCCGCCGTCCTGGCGACGCATAAGGCTCTACACCCGTGTCGACCGAGTGTAAAACCTTCTGCGTAACATGGTGTCATGAAGTAACGGGATTTGACTTCTGGTTAATATCTGCCAGTGTAAGACATTGACAATATATACAGAATCTAGGCACAATTTTGTCAGACATTTTTTTTTTTATTATTGACTTTCTGATTGTTCTTTTCTAAGGTGACGTAAGGCTGTGAATTTTAGGGGAACAATTTTGCCACTAAATTCTTGTAAATGTAACCTACACTCAATTAAGGTCAACTATCCATATTCCCTGCGTGATGAAGTGCGATAGCCCATGCATTAATTTGTGATAGAATGTAACAGGTTGCATATCTGAGTGGGGAAACTGAGGTATATAGACCTGAATTGTCTTGGCACGGATGATACGTATTTAGTTTTAAGGTCCGGTTGAGTACCTTGGCACTGCTGTTGCATGACAATCTGTAAGTTTATTAACCTAAACGTTTTGTACGTTGTGTCGTAACCGTTACTGAGGTCCATTTTATGTCCTGATTTAGTAACGTAGGTCACTCGTAACGTTATATAATATCGTTACAATGAATTAAACCTAATAGCGGAATCTTAAGTTTGATTTACCGTTGGTATCTAATATGGTTTTGTAATGTAGGACGTACAGTTGTCGTGTCAGTGTTAATACGTTGCGTTACATACGTTACGTTTGTATATCCGATACGCTAGATCAAGTTGGGCGTAATTGTAATGTGGGTTATTTACGTCATCTAATTACGTCATCTAATAGTGAAAAGTAATTCTCGGCAAAGTCAACGTCAGTTTATGACGTCATTTCCGGTCTGTTATGAACGTAACTTTAATGGCTACGTCCAGATCGCGAGTATACTAATTAATCATCGTTTTAGTTGGATTAGTTTGTTATTATTTTTGTTAATGTTTTAGTTAACGTGTGTGACTATAAGTGAACGTCGGTTTCAGTTAGGTTAACGTGAGCTTTACGTTAAGCGTCATGGATCAGTTAGTTAAAACGGGAAGGGAGTTAGGTTATGAAGGGCAGGCGTTGCAGGAATTTGTAAGGCAACAGCAAGAGACTGAGAGGGCAGAAAGGCACGCGGTAAGGGCACTTGATAAAGAAAAGATTGCGCAGGCCGATAAAGACAGGGAAATTGAGTTAGCTAAAATTGCGCAGGCCGATAAAGACAGGGAAATTGAGTTAGCTAGGATCGCGCAGGCTGAAAAAGATAGGGAAATTGAATTGGCTAGGATCGCGACGGAAGAAGCTAAGATTGCGGCGGATAGGGAAATCGAGATGGCGCGAATTGAAAGCATAGAGCGGCAAGCCGAGAAAGATAGGGAAGCTAAGTTGTCTCAAGTCGAAAGCGATAAGGAAGCGAAGTTGTCGAGCGAAGTTGAGTTAGAAAAGTTGAAGTATAGTTTTGAATTGCAGCAACGCGAGTTGAAGAATCAAATAGATTTGCAGAAGGTAACGTTTAGAGTTGAATTAGAAAAACAGAAGGCTGAAAAGTTAGCGCATGCGCGAGATCCCAAATTACCGTATTTTGATGAAAGTAAGGACAAAATGGATAGTTACTTATCAAGGTTTGAGAAATACGCGACGGCGAATAAATGGGATAAAAACGTTTGGGCTGCATATTTAAGCGCATTACTTAAAGGTCGCGCGCTTGATGTCTATGATAGATTGTCTGTAGATGATGCAGCAGATTATGACAAGTTGAAAGATGCGTTGTTAAAGAATTTTGATATGACTGAACGCGGATTTAGGAAGAAATTTCGCTATGATAGGCCTGAAAAGTCCGAAACGTTTATTCAGTTTAGTAGTAGACTTAGGTCGTATCTTAATAAATGGTTGAAAATGGCGAAGGTAGACCAGTCTTATGAATCTGTTTGCGATTTTTTCGCTAGAGATCAGTTTTTAGAATCTTGTAGTAAAGAACTATATGTTCATTTGAAACCGAAAACATTCACGAATCTAGGTGAGATGGCTAGGGAAGCAGATTTATTTGCAGAAGCACGTGGCGGTGTCTACGCTTGTGTTAATAAGGGGCAGCGCGATAGTAAGGGCGTAACTCAGAGTAGATCTGATAATAAGCCGAGTGCGAAGCCAGAGATAAAATGTAGTATTTGTGGTAAGGGACATTTAACATATAAATGTTTTAAGAATCCCGATAGGAAGCAAGCATATAGTGCGGAGGTAGGTGCAAGTGCAAGCGGGTATAGCGGAAGTAAGGGGAGTAGTTATGCACCGAAAGATGAGACACAAAGATCACAGAGTAAGAGCGATACTGTACAGACGAAGGGTAGTAATTCAGATCGTGGCCGTGGTCGGGGTTATTCCCGCGGACGTGGTCGGGGTGGCGGACATCAAATGAGCTTTTGTAAAACTACAATGAATAGGTCTCATGAAATTGAAGGTCTCTATAAGAGTAAGGAAGAAAGTCCACTAATCAATGATAACGTGGATAGGGAAGGTGTCTGTTACTTTTTAAGGTCGCGATTACCAACAGCGCAGGGTACGGTTAATGGTAAGACTGTTGTAGTTTTAAGGGACACAGGTTGTACTGGGTGTGTCGTTCGTAGAAACTTGGTTTCTAATGATCAGTTACTTGGTAGAGAATCTGATGTAACTTTGATTGATGAATCTACCCAAAGGTATCCCTTAGCAATGGTTGACATAGATTGTCCATTTTTCACAGGAAAAACTGAGGCATTGTGCATGGAAGATACATTGTATGACCTGGTTATTGGAAATATTGACGGGTCAAAACTTCCCGATATGTCCCATTTTGCAATGGCGGCAGTGACTAGGTCACAAGCTAAGCAAGGTGAAGAGGTCTATAGGAAACTTAAAGTTCCTGATCAAATTATTGCTAGTGATAAGGAGGCATTGAAGCAGGCCCAAGTTGTTGACCCTAAATTGAATGGCATAAGGCAAAGAGTGGAATCTGGGAATGTGACTATTAGTCGTGGATTGAACCGAGGTGAAACTAAGTTTATCCGAAAGAAAGATTTATTGTATAGGCAGTTTACTAAGGGAAACAAGGTCACTTTGCAACTTATTATCCCTGAAGGTTTTCGTGAAAAGGTGTTAAGATTGGCGCACGAAATCTTGATGTCAGGTCATTTGGGCATAAAGAAAACTATGGATAGAGTGTTAACTGAGTTCTTTTGGCCTGGAATTTGTGGTGATGTGGCAAGGTTTTGTAAATCTTGTGACATATGTCAAAGGACTATTCAAAAAGGTCGTGTCACTAAGGTACCTTTAGGAAAGTTGCCACAGATTGACACACCATTTAAACGAGTCGCTGTTGATATAGTTGGACCGATAGAACCTCGTTCTGACAGGAAATCCCGCTATATTTTAACAATGATAGACTATGCGACGAGATATCCCGAGGCGGTAGCGTTACCCGGCATTGAGACGGAACGCGTAGCCGAAGCGTTAGTTGAGATGTTTAGTAGAGTTGGCATACCTGATGAAATGTTAACAGATTGCGGAAGTCAGTTTACTGCTGAAGTTATGAAAGAAGTAAGCAGGCTGTTATCACTCCAGCAGTTAACCACGACGCCGTATCATCCTATCTGTAACGGTCTTGTAGAGCGTTTTCACGCGACGTTGAAGCAAATGCTACGTAGGATGTGCGCAGAACGTCCAAAAGACTGGGATAAATTTCTCCCAGCACTGCTGTTTGCGATAAGGGAGGTTCCGCAGGAGTCATTAGGGTTTTCTCCGTTCGAATTGTTATACGGACGTAACGTTAAGGGCCCTATGGCAATATTACGTGAATTATGGTCTGAAGAGGTACAGGATGAGCAGGTTCTGTCTACGTACCAGTACGTAATTGAGTTGAGAGAACGGTTAGAGCAGACGTGTAAGTTAGCACATGATAATTTACGGAAAGTACAAGTAAAGCAAAAGGCTTATTATGACAAACGCGCTAGGTCGCGTAAATTTAACGTGGGAGATAAAGTACTGTTATTACTGCCAACTGACAGTAATAAACTGTTATTGCAGTGGAAGGGTCCATATGAAGTAGTAGAGGTGGTGAATAGAATGGACTATAAAATCGACGTCAATGGTGTCGTGAGTACATATCATGCTAATATGCTGAAACAGTATGTCGAACGTCGTACTGTGCCGTCACATTGTTTATTGTCGACTGAGACTACAGAGTCGGTTGATGACGATGGTAGTGATGAATTTTCTCTTGATGATTGTGCTTTGTCGACAGCTAAAGAACCGGAAACTTATAATGACGTCAGTATTTCAGATACGTTAACGTCAGAACAACGTATGGAGGTTGAAGCGTTGATTAAACAGTACCCGGATGTACTATCAAGTTTACCCGGTCGAACTGATCAAATACAGCACGATATCAAACTACTCACGTCAGAACCCATACGGACGAAGGGTTATTCTATCCCGTATAAGACGCGTAACGTCATGGAGACGGAGATACAGGATATGTTGGATTTAGGGGTAATCGAGCCGTCGATTTCACCGTATTCATCTCCTGTTGTCCTAGTTCCGAAGAAAGACGGATCAGTTGGATTCTGTATCGACTTCCGGAAGCTTAACAAAGTGACGGAATTCGATGCAGAACCTATGCCAAATATGGAGGAGATTATCAATAAAATGTCGGGACATAGATTCTTTACAAAGATGGACCTGAGTAAGGGTTATTGGCAAGTCAGTCTTACTGAAAGGTCTAAACCTTTGACGGCATTTGAAACGCCTAAGGGTTTATTCCAGTTTAAAACTATGCCCTTCGGTTTGGTCAATTCGGGAGCCTCATTTTGTAGGTTAATGAGAATCATATTGTCCAATCTCCCAAATGTTGACAGCTTTGTTGATGACATGTGGATATTTACTGAAACATGGAAGGATCATGTGACGTCATTACGTCAAGTGTTAGATCGGCTCAGGTCGGCCAAATTGACGGCAAAACCATCTAAATGCATGATCGGTTATGGCAGTATCGAGTGCCTTGGTCACAATATCGTCGGACAGACGGTACGACCGCAAGAGGACAAGATACAGGCTATCAGAGATGCTCCTCGTCCATGTACGAAAAGGCAAATTAAATCTTTTCTGGGATTAGCTGGGTTTTACCGTCGTTTTATCCCAAATTTCTCATCCATAGCTTCTCCTCTGACTGATTTAACTAAACGGGATAGACCTAATTCTATCAAAGATTGGCAAGATCAGCATGAAAGGGCATTTCAAACCCTGAAGAGTAGGCTCACGTCTAGTCCTATTCTTCGCTTACCTGTTTTTCAAGAAGGTAACCCGTTTGTACTCCGAACAGACGCTTCAGACGTTGGTCTTGGAGCTATTTTGCTTCAGGAGTTCGAAGGTGAAGGTCGTTTGCCGATTGCTTATGCTAGCAAGAAATTGTTACCTCGGGAAAAGAACTACTCTGTAATTGAGAAGGAATGTTTGGGTATTATCTGGGGTGTTGAGAAATTTCGTAAGTACCTGTATGGGGCGGAGTTCCTACTTGAAACCGACCACAAACCTTTGTCTTATATGCAGACAGCTAAGGTGCTCAATCCCCGAATCATGCGTTGGGCCATGAAATTACAGCCGTACAGATTCAGGATCGTTGCTATCCGCGGCCAAGATAATTTGGGGGCGGACTACCTTAGTAGATAGTTTGGCCACGTTATGCATCGCACCGTTGTTGTGTATATAGCTAGTTTTCCAGTTTTGACATAGCCTACGATTCGATCGCATTTCGTACTATTTCAGAAAAGAAACATTGTTATGTTTTTTTCTCCCTAAGGGGAAACCTATGTTACGAAATGGATCTAATCGTCCACTATGTCGTCGAGATTATTTTAATCCTTTCAATCAGTAAGGCTACAGTTTTTAGGGTAACTGTGGTAATAAAACATTTACGGAAATTGTGGCTACGTTATGCATGGGTTGTTTGTGAATACCTCTCGTGGACAGCGTATTGCATGATTTTAAAGTGAATACCTGCACGAGTCTTTTGATTGTGGAAAGCGTGTTGCATGATTTTAATGTGAGACGCATAGTATTTATACGCCTATCTTTTAATCAAAAGTTAGACGTGGCTGTTTAATTCTTGATGGATGTTATATTGTTGTGTGCCCAGATTCTGTGTTAAGACCTAGAAGGGTAAGGTTTTATTATATTTATTTAGAATAGTTTGGCTAAGAATGAAAAATGTGACTTCTGATTGATATGGTATGATTATATGTGTCGACTGATTTGATTTTGTTGGCAGTGATCAGGCTGCGCATGTGTCGACCGATTTTGTTAGTAAGCATGCTGCGCATAATATTTGTATATTAGGAAGTTTTGTAAATTTCGGAAATAGTTTATATCACTGATGTTGGTTGCAATGGTGTGCGTCTATTTGACGTCCAGTGACGTCAGTTGCATTCATGTTATTCATGTGACGTCAGTTGCATTCATGTTATTGCGACGTCAGCACTTTTTATATTAGTTTCACGTATACGTGGCCTATAGAAGTAGATTGATTTGTAATGGAACTAATTTATATACTCGTGACGTCAATTGACGCCATAGCATGCACCGCATTAAGGGTTTTTTCCATAAGTTATAATGGTAACATTTGGTCATCATGCGTTTGATTTGCCTTCATTAGACGGCGTCATATGATATAACATCATTGATGTCATGATGTCAGATCAAACGTTATGATCCCAAATGTGTGAGAAACGCTTATTCAGCTATTATATTCTATGGCAAATGGTATTACGCTTAGTTTAAAGAAATGAATTAAAACATATGCGAGTTAGATTTTGGTCAATCAATTTAATGTAAATAGGACATTGTTTAGATTATTCATGTTTTATGTTTAGATTATTCATGTTTTATGTGGGGTATGTCATGGTAATGCCTGTTGACGTCAGTATACTTCTTGACAATGTTTGACGTCAGATCCTTTGACGCACATGCGTGGTAGGATCTACGTTTCTTCATTGGCGGAAGTGGTAAGCACACTTTTAGCTTTACATCGTGAGCACGAGTCGTGTCTAGTGACACGGCTGGCGTGTGCACGTTATGCTCGGCATTCGCCGAGGGCGTTGTATGGTATTTCCAAGACAGGCCCAAGTCTTACGTATTGTTATTATGTAGTTACAAGGTATTAAGTGTAAGTTCGTTATTTTAGGCACATCAAGTCCGGCAGTCAGCTGTTAGGACTTAGAGCCACGTCTCACCTGGAGATTCGATTTACGTCTCCAGGTTAATACCAACCCGGGTAGAGGCAGTTACAACGCCGTTTGTGCATGGTTCCTAAGCAGAGGCGGGAAGCACAAAATGTAGGCGGAAGTGGTTAGCACAGTTTTGCCAGATTCTGTGATAAGATCTGAAGGTCACATCAAGTGTGGGACAGTGTTCGTCCACTAAGGTGTTTTAATATATATAGACTGGTCCCTGGTACGATCCAGGGAGCGACCAGTATATAATCGTGCACGTGTTAATAAGAGTTGGTGTTCCTCATGATATATGGACTGGCCCATGACATGATCCAGGGAACGACGAATTGAAGTCTACCAACATAAGGCCTTGTTTTTTCTATGAGCTCAAACTAACGTTTTTTTGTTCTTTGTGTTTTCCTTTAGTTCATGGCGCTGAGCCGAGTACGGTGTTGACGTCAGACGGTAATCTATTTGCGTATTGTACGCAAATCGATTACATATTTGAAACAAACACCTTACTTGGGCCAGCGACATGAACTGATATGTGTTGTATATTATTGTAATTGTGACAGTTGTAAATTGTATTGTTGTATATTAAATTTACATTATATATAAACTTAAAAAAATTCTAACGTTGTTAGAGTTTCCTTGTTAGTGTATCACACTAGTAGATAACCCTTTAACCGGAAGTCACCCTCCGCCGTCCTGGCGACGCATAAGGCTCTACACCCGTGTCGACCGAGTGTAAAACCTTCTGCGTAACACCATAGAGCGCCTGTCACAGGACATGTGTCCCTAAAGCACTTGTTAAGCACAAACACTGTCTACAAAGAGAATCCACTGGAAACACTACACAAAAAATTCTTACCCAACAGTGCAAAAATGCCGCCTAAACTGATAAGTTTCAAAGGGCATAATTCCTTCAAACTTAATTTTTCTCCACCAAAAACCCCACACGCATTTGAATTATGTTCACAACAAGTATACAATGTCTGGAAAACAGCCATTGAAAATTGTGGGAGGAGCTGATTACACAAAGTACCTACCCAACATTGCAAACATTTGCCTAAAATGACCAAGCCCCAAGGTTATAAAACATTTCTCGTGCTCAAATCAGCTGAGCATGAAATTATCTCTGCTGATAAATATGAAAATTCCATATTTTTCAGCAGTGAAAATTTGATACTTAGCTAAACTCAACAAGAAAACAAATGTACTTATCAGTACTTTGCTATTTAACAGCAGGTAAAATTTCAAGCTCAGCTGAGTTGAGCATGAAAAAAGTTTTATAACTTTGGGGCCAAGTTCAAAAAGCCATACTTGTGTCAAAATTAACTTGAGCTCCAACAAAAACCCACATGCACATCTTCATTATGTTCAAAACATCCATGCAAGGGTCCATTAAAAATCATGAGTCTCATGAGTCATAGAGTCTCTTTCCTGCTTATTAGACAAAAAGAAATCTTTAAAATCATTTGCAAATCAGCACAGTCCAAACCAGATCTTCAAGCTGGCTTTTGCTGACCAATACCTACACAGTGTTTAAATCAGTTTCACGTAAACCCCATAAAAATCCATGATCTTCTGTTTATGGCAGATGCACAGATTACATATTTAAACACTTCCCTTGGAATAGAAGAAATCAGTACAAATGCTTGATTTATTTTAGAGCACCTGGTCTCACTGACTGAGTATCATTGCAGAGAATGTCAATATTTTTCTATTCTACCACCTTTGTCAGACTAGTCCAGACTAGCCATACAATTGTCCAATGTAAATCTTAACAAGACCTGTCACCGGGACAGGATAGTTTGCCTGACAGCGCCTTGCCCATCACCTAAAAAAACTTTAACGTAAAACTTTAACATTTTGCTAACGCCGACGCTGCCGCTAACGCCAACGCCGATGCCAACGCCTACGCCGGAGGTAGTACAATAGCTCTTCCTGAACTTCGTTCAGGCGGGCTAAAATGGGCAGTGCCAGTGAGTGAGACCTGTATTATCTGGAGCTATGCATTCAATGTGTCCCAAAAAATACATAAATAATTATGAAGATTGTATGAAAGGAACCATTATTTATGAAAGTAAAGGTAAAAGGTTTTCCGTAGTCTTTTGGTCGTAGTGGAAGAAGGCTGTTAGAGCCCCACTGTATCTTGGACACAGCATATAATATGAAAAAGAAATAACCCAACACTTTTCTTTTGCTGCCTCAAGATAAGTGAATACAGAAAGTAAGACAAGGGCCTACTGTGCTTGCAGTAGGTGCAGGCGGACATTGTTTGGTATTCTTTCTATCATTTCTCTCTTCTTTCTCCCTCTCTCCGGGAGATGGTCTGATATAGACTAAAATACTGCCTCAAAGGGCCACTAAACCCATATCAACCAACCAACCAATGCATACAGAAATAATGACATCATGGTGCACATTTGTGCAAACATATCAGTTTCAACATTTCACTTTAAGGATTCAGACTGCAAATGAAAAACAGTGAAATCTGGTAAGACTCAACAAATGTGCAGGCAGCTGGCTGATATAAGTCATCTGGTTCCTTTAAAGCTGTTTATCATATGACATCACTGTTATTCAGTGGATAACGTACTGTCATAAAAATCGTATGGCCACACGTGTAATAACACTTTGGCGCCTACATGTACGAGGCTTATCCAATAAAGAGTGGGACTTTATTTATAATTTGTGACTCGATACGTTTTTCACACCGAAAATATGACGACTGCGTGGCAAATCTTATAGCACATACAACAAAGTATCCCAAATTTTTAATTGCCCGTTGATTTTTTGTTGCCTAGAAACGCGACAGAAGCAAGGGAAAAGCTCCTGGCCATGTTTGTAAAAATGGCTGCCATGGTTACTGGAACCGTCCTATAAAGTCCAAAAGTATTTTGTTTTATACCATACTATGTTTAGATCATACTTTGTGAAAATAACTCATTCTGGACTGAAACTGTCGAAAAAGCTGGGAATTTTAATCTAAAAATTGAAAAAAGTGCAAAACTTGAGCATTGTTATTGGGGGTGAGCGTAAAATAGGTGTCATAAATTAAAAGTTAATTTATATCATGGCAAACACTTAACTCTAAACGGTGAGGTATACCATAGGAATTGCAATGCACATATTGAAGAAACATATGGCTGATATGCATTGTGTTGCTTAGCAACAGCAAATCGTGCATACTACTGAAGGTCATATTTCCTGGAATAGACTGGTTGCTAGGCAACCATCTGTCAATGGGCTAATCTATAGACCAAATGGTATAAGCAAATTTCAAACGTAATGCGACCAAATATAGAAAATGTTGAAATATGTTCGGATACCACTATTTGGATAAATGTCAGACCTTATTTCCTGTCTGTGTGGTTAAATTATGAAGCAAGACCCGGCCAATGACTTACTTGGTGCCTTACATTTCGAACCATAGCCGAATAAGGTGTTGGCAAAATTTGATGAAACATATACTTAAGGGAGATGAGATATTGGATTTGCAAATGAAGGTAAAATTTTCAAAAAGCGGGGCAGGGTTGGTAAAATATCAAACAAGTCCCCTACTGTTTATTGGATGACCCTCGTAACGTCATTGACAACGTACGCGTCAATAATGCGTTTACTTATTGAATTAATGTTCGATTTGAAGACGTTAAAATCTCATTTTAAAGGGCAATTTGATAAACAGAATCTGACACTTGTGGTCATTTCATATGAAATTTATGAAACTCAAAGGCTTGTTTCATAAATTTCATATGAAATGATCACTCCTATAAGATCCTCGATTTGATGCAATGTCATTAAAAGTATACCTACAGCAGACATTTGAAACGTAGATATTCTTCAGGCATATTTCAAGTTTCTCTGCTCCCACAAGCATGTTGCTGAAGTGGCACAGACGGCGTATTTTGGATTCATTTCTTTCATTCTCAAAAGTACGTTGTTATTGGTATTTCTGTCCATCATCAGATTAACCTTTCACTGGCATAATCAACTACATTTTCTTCATATTTTTCACTCCCTAAAACTAGATTAAAAGATTTTCCGAATGTCCATATACATGTATAATGTAAAGTATGCATAATCATAACACAGAGCTCTTGATACAATGTAAGAGGGAGTATTTGGTGATAGTTAAGGATAACTTTTGTTATTTCTCAGAAAAACATATGTTGTGACCACTCATCTGGACTGTCTCGACAAGACGGTTCAGATGAGGGATCACAACATATGGTTTCAATGAAAAATAAGAAATAATATCCCTCAGTTATCATCAAATATCCCTCTTATCTAGAGCTCTGTTAACAGGAGATAAGAGATGAAAGGATTCACAGAAATTGTATCATATCACTGCCCTCTCATGATTCATTGAAACTGTATCTGGTGCTATCCATATATTGTCGGGACAATATGATATACTGTGTCAAGTTTCTTTCAACTTGAAAAGTTTTGTAAAATCTATAACTTGGCAAATTTAAGGTGTATAGATACACTTTTATATGAAGCAATCTAAACCATTTACTTTCTTCTTTTGTTTCTTAACTGTGCCAACTCAAAAAGGAAAGAATTCGCACCCCACCCCTCCCCTGACCAGATTCTTTCCTTTATAAATAGACCCCATTATGGAAGGGCGTCTTAATTCAGGAAAGCAAAGAGGACATCACAGAAGTTGTTTCCCTTTGTAAAAATGGCAGAATACATCGTTGTATACTCATACACTATAAACAGTTCCATTGCCCCAGATGGACTGTGTTTATTTCTAAAACACAATTTTAGAATAAACAGTGTGTTGTTGCAAAATGGGCACTCTAATATTAGAAAAACATTAATATTGCAGTGCCTATTTTGCAACAATACACCATGTACACTGATCATTAAAACAAAAAAAAAATAAAAAAAAAAAGAAGTTTGTGTCGATAATTGTAACTGCCCCTTGTTGATAAAACCCTCCATTGGCAATTAGCTCCACAGAATTTGATAATGTTTGTTTTTAATGGAAAAATTCTTGACCATTACATTCCCCAGCTACTAGTAGCCCAGCACTGGGCTGGAAAATACCTAGAAACCGTTTTCTTTCTTTTAAAACTAGAAACTTGTTTCTGAAATAATTTAGGGCTAGAACCGGAGCGGGACTGCAGCCGCTAGCAGCTACTGAGCCTCCTTTACTTTCATATGGCAACTGGAAGAACAACACCAGTAACATCATAGATGTTGTACATTGTCTCTTCTGTGATTTTCCTGTCTCCACGAGGCACTTGCCTTTCTTGTGTATGACTTGACAAATATCGAGGGCCACCACATATTCTTTGTCTTATTGTTGGCCTTAAATCAACTGCTGTATAAGAGAGGCTGTAGCGGAGTCGAAAATAACAATCTCTACAACGACTGAATCTACAAGGCAAACACAAGCATGCGCTGGAAATGACTGGCATGATTGTTTGTTTAATAGTCAAGTAATTCATTTGTTTTTAATTGATATGATGCATGCAGTAGAAACCCTTAAACTCCCAGTATACGAATCTGCAAGCTGTACGAATCTGCAACATGTCACTCTACAGCACTTCACTTTCCCCAACAATCAAGAGGTAAAACTGAGGGTCGATATCGCAGGTTCGAAGCCTCTGTTTATTGCCTCGTACTATAGACCAAAAGAAAATGACGACTATAGTCTGGCAGAGCTTAGGAAGTCTATGGTGTTCCGATAGGGTCAAAAGTCTATTTTTAGTGTGACACTAATATTATTTTACGTGGGACGTAAATTAATTTACGTCCCACGTAAATTAATTTACGTCCCACGTAAAATAATTTACGTCCCAGGTAAATTAATTTACGTCCCACGTAAAATAATTTACGTCCCACGTAAATTAATTTACGTTGGACGTTAATTAATTTAGGTCCCACGTAAAATAATATTAGTGTCACACTAAAAATAGACTTTTGACCCTATCGGTGCGCCTAACCTGTTTTGTGACACCAGAGCTCATTTGCATATAGCCAATCAAAATCGGTTTTACAAAAGTATAACTTGGTGACTCTCTGAAATAAAAGCCGGTACCAGCGGTCCTACTAAAGACAGAAAAGGACTTTTGCCACCGAAAAGAACTTCCGGGCACCGAACAGGACTTTTTTTGTCGTTAAATGCCATAAAAACATATGTTTTAGAAATTTTAACATCATCATGATGTTAATCAGCACTTGTAAAATAATTTTGTGAATTGTAGTATCTTCATCCTAAAATATCACAAAAATATTACAGCACCGAAAAGAACTCCACTGCTGGTCAGTGAAGAGATGTCATGTACCGACAAGGACTTCGCAAATGCCTATTTCGGGCACCCCCCATCCCCCAATCCCAATCCCAGCTACCATCCCCCCCCCCCCCCACACACACACACACCATTTTACCTATTTTATGTCAGACTGTCAGACTGACCTCAATCAAAAGCTGTATGAAATACAAAGAACATTTTCTTATTCTAGTAGGTTAATTAATCATGGTCTGTTTAAACTTTGTCTGCATTTCTTTCACTTTCTTCTGCACGTGACCATCCAGAAATCTGTTGTTGAATGCTTGATAATTATAACTGTTGATAATAGCCTATTAATTGGGCCTCTGGGTGGCGGGGTCTGGGGGAGCCACAGTAGTTTTGCTGATGAAAAGGCACCTGGACAACTGATATTATTACAAATGCAGGCATTAAAATTAATTACAAAATTATCTACTTGACATGAATTTATAGACACTTTCATACTGTTCTTCTAGCAAATCAATGAAAAGATCTGTTTTAGATATGAAGCTGCCCCCCCCCCCACCCCCACCACCACCACCAAATGTCTTAAAGTTTTGAGTTGAAAGGAATGAGTCTGAAATTTGAGGGGTAATAAAATTTTAGGGTAAAAATGAAGGCTGATAGAATAATTCTGACCCCCCCCCCCCACACACACACACACACACTCATACAATAAGCCTAATACAATATATGACCCCCGCCTGCTCCGAGGCTTGTTGATTTCCGACCCCCCCCCCCCACAAATCACCCTCCCCGCCCCTCCAGTTCATCCTCCTCCCCCTCCCCCACCTGGTATTAAATGACTCGTCCCTTATCGTGCTTATTCCTTACTTATCGATATCCTAAATCCATAATTAATTTACGGATATCCGGAAACACGCGAATAAAGAAATCACAACAATGAAAATGTTTGCCAGATTTTGGACCTGCAGGTTTGCTAGAATTTAAAATCTTAAGGTGGCACGGTGGGTATGCCTCCATGTATTTCCGGCTGCCATTTCTACAAAGGGGAACAACTTTATTGACTTCCACATAGTTTTCCTGTACCGGAAAATTCTTCAAAAACACTTTGCCTCCAAAGGAGCAAATGCTTTTCTAAAAGAGTTGATTCCCTTTGGAAACGAAGGTATAAATCAAAATTGCCGAGATGCTTCCACATGAAATGTACCCAGTCTCCTTAAGCGCGCACATTTACATACATGTACGTTCTCAATTTCTTCATTTATGTGCCAATTAGAACTTTAACTGAAATTGTGTGGTCTTATCTTTCTTAGACTAGCAGTCCCAGGTATCTTAAAGGTTACCAGAAAATTTGATATTTTTGCATTCACAAATCTTCCTGAAGGCAAACGTAAAGGGCAATCCGGTACACTTTATGCTCACCTCTGGGTTTATTCTTCATACTCTGTGTCCTGAAAGTAAACTATTGGACAGTCGATTTCCGAATCGAATCAGATAACAGTTAAAACATATTCATTAGGCAGTGATAGGAATCGAGCGGCCTCCAGATTCGCATCTAACACCGGTGAAGTGCGGGAAGGTTTTCACTTTTTTTTCCACTTTTTTTTTATTTTATAAGGGTCAGAAAGTTTACGAGTGATAAGATGAACATCTTGCATTTGTGCATTCTAGTTTGGATTTTTGGTGGTTGTTTTTTATATTCATGTTCAGTTTGCTGTTGGTTGAATTTATACAAAGTACGTGCGTATTTTAACAGTTCCTCACACCTCTTCTGTTTTCAACTTTCAAGCAGACTGTTTAAGTAGGCCTACACAGTCAAAGGCAGGGCTGTGAAAATACTATGCCCGACTTGTCCTACTTGTCCTGTTTTACTTTGGACACGTGAGAAATATCAGTTTACTTGCCCCTGGACAAGTAATCAAAATGTTATCAGTGGAAGTATTTCAGGATAATTTGAGATATTTTTCATACGTTTCTATGAAAACATATGTTGTGGGATCCTATAAAAAATGCCTCATTGAGGCAATTCTAACAGGTGCCCATAATGTATGTTTTAATTTGAAGCTTTGTGACAGTTAGCCAAAACCTTCATCAAGTTCAACTCTTCCTCAATTCATTATATTATTCTTTCCTTTTTACATGTGAAAATTTTTCCTGGGCAAGTAAAGTTGATTGGACAAGTTAATTTTGTATATTTACTTGTCCATGGACAAGTAGAAAATATTGGTATTTCCACAGTCCTGGTCAAAGGTCTTCACAATTATTCAAGGTATGGAGTTTGCCGAAGTTTAGCGATTCATATACAGTTTAAGTATATATGTACAGTATTATGGCTGCTTTTTGTGCCACGCGCCAAACGTCGGATGGCACGTACGTAGCAAGCCTCCAATTTTCCCCACACATCCCCCTCGCCCACCCACTCACCCACGCACCCCGACGCCCTTTTCAGGTTCATCGTCGAACTTCGTAGTCGCCAGACTATTTCAGAATGGAAAGGTGTTCTTGCAAGCCAACCAGTCAATCAGGATTTTGCTGTTCGCTTATATCAACAGCTAGTCGTCAGACTAAGCACGTTTTTGCTGTTGTCACATGCGACAAGAGTCCTCTTTTAAATAAAAAAAAAAGAGTCCTCTTTGAAGATTCAAATGTTATAAATCCCAGTGTGTGTAACAACAATGTAGCCAAAACTCTTCTATTGAATTGACAGAGAGAGAGAGAGAGAGAGAGAGAGAGAGAGAGAGCAACGACTGTTCAGTGTTCAAGTCGTGTTTGGATGTTTGGTACCAAAACATCACTACAGGCGTCATTCCAGACTAAATTAGTATTATACCAATGTATAACAACACATCTTCGTCTCATTTGTAGATATATCTGTGATTAAATAGGAATTCGTTAGTCTAAATATGATGTAGTAAGTGCTACTCGCCCCACTCCCCCCCCCCTTTCCCCACTCCGCGGCCGCCCAACCTCCTTCTATGGATCCCCGCTCGGCTTGCTTCTTGTTTCTTTCTCACTTAAGTATATACCACTGGTAATTGTTGAGCAAATTATAAAATCAGATTTTAATTATTTCGAAAACTAACCCCCCAAACCTCCTTCCATCCCCGCTCGGCTTGTTTCTTGTTTCTTTCTCACTTAAGTATATACCACTGGTAATTGTTGAGCAAATTATAAAATCAGATTATAAATTATTTCGAAAATTAGACAAACAAAATGACAAGAAAGAAAAAAAACTCTCTTACTTCGTACCGGGTTCTAATGAAATTATCTTGTTAATTCATACTCGAACTATGCTATACTATTATACGTTTACATGGCATGCCGGCTGCCTATAGTTCTAGGTAATATGAATACGTCATCATTTTCAACAATGACGTAACAACAAGGTGACCTAATAAATTATTTGACAGATAACAGATGACTGTTTGAAAGATAAATAAAGTTTGAAAAGGATATTATTGTCATAAATTGGAGTGGCAGGTCAAATTTGTACAATGCCAATCAGGCCAGCAGTCGGGTGAGCCCACCCGGTGAGGTATATTCTACCAGTTTGTCTAGTCTATTTTAGCTCACTAAACTCGGTACTTTTTCCCCTCTTCAAGTTTTTTAGCAATTTGAGCTCATGTTTGACAAGCTGTCGACCTTAATTTTCTGTCTAAATTGTGGCTGTTCGGCAAGTATTGCTGGTGCTCATATCACGTGCAAGACCGTTTCTTGAGCGTTAAAACCATTGATGCCATCTTTCATTTTGCAATTTAAAAATGTTCCAAAACGATATTGCTTGAAATTTCACATGCACAAAGAAGAAATAATAAAGTTTTCGATGGCATGGGTGTGCGCATTGGAGAAAGTCCCGGCTCTCTGTAAATTATGTTTTATGTTGATGCAAGTTTTCGGTAGAACCAAGATAGTGTATTGTACTTTGACGATGAATATTTCAGCATTTCGAGCAATTTTGGCCCTCAATTTTGTTGCGAAAGCCTGCTTAATACTAGTTAACAAAGCAATTTTCTGTGTTGAATCATTTTAATATAGCCAATACCTCTAAATACATTTGAGAATAATGGGAAATTTCGTCAAGAACCATGTTCGCCATTTTTAGGGCCTATTTTTTATGTGGAAGGATCCACCGTTGTTAATACAATCACCGCTTTTCGAGGGTTTGCGTTCCAACTGATTAGTTCCCCATTCAATTTGAAGTAAATCATTGGTCTCAAGCCTCGTTTCCGACACACCCCGTATGCCCTCGGGTTGGGATTTCCCTGTCCGCATCGGAGACCAATGATAGATTCTATTTTTCTTGCACATCACGTTTTGTTTTAACTTTAGAACTTGTTAAAATGCCTAATTTTAGTGTTCGAGAGATTTCTATTAGATTTTGAAAGAAGATGCCGCTTTCAACGATCGCCATTCGGTTCTTTATGTCAACGTCTGGCATGCATAAACTGACGTCATTTCTGTCATCTTCGTTACGTCATCATGTAAAAAGCCAACGTCACTTGACGACGCATACAGTGCTGGAAACTCGCAAGTTTGATATGGTGGCCCAAAAGCTTAGCAGGCCTAACTTTCAGTGGCCCAAATTATCCACTAGCTAAAGTTTCCATTCATTCAGTATTGCCAGAAAGATAAATTTGGGCCACTAAAGGCCATATTTTGGAGATTTCTGGTGGCCCGAAACAAAAATTAGGAGCATTTGGCCACCGGGCCACTGGCCGTTTCCAGCACTGCGCATATACAGTGGACTCGACAGTATCGGATCATCGACAGTATCGGATCACTCTTAGGTTATCACCCATTTTTCTCACAAATGAAGCAAATATTTTTTACCATTATATTACAGTCATCAAGTTCAACCAATGGCAAAGTGCAGGGTGAAGAATTCGATCGAAATCTGCGGCTGAGAAACAAATCAGAGTTGTTGAAAAGCTTGGCCCCTCTTCAGCGGTGCTTGCATTTTGCCTATTGCTCGTTACCCCCAAGATAGATTTCGGTTATTTAAACTATTTTATCATTAGGCGATTGAAACCAATTTTGTTTTGTAATGTGTCCTTGCATCCCTAAAATTGCAGGCAGTCATTATTTTTGTGACATCCCAGTATTGGATGAAACTAAAGACTTGAAAAGAGAGGCACCGATGTGTGACAGTAACGGATCATTATATAATTTGAACTGAAATACAGGCCTCAGCTGGAAACTGCATGTTAGATGTATGGTCTGATGCTGAAAACAAGTCATAAATCAACTACCTGAGTGGCTGCTGTGTCTTTTTTCAAAGAAAATCAGTTTAAAACTAAGACAACATCCTTTTTGTAAAATATCCTCCATCCCAAGCCCCACATTCTAGCGTATGATAATGAAGGTTATGCGTAGCACAACCAAGCTTCTGCTAAACATTCGAGATCAGCTCGCATGTATGTGAACCCAATAATGACTGGCATTCATCCGATGGACATCTGTACACTGTGTAGACTCAGATTAATGCCGGAGAACTCTTTGAATGACCATGTAGTGTTTATACACTGATTGCACTGAAATATCGTTAAGGCGGAAAATCGACGTAAATTTGTTGATCGTGATCAGACACCACGACCTTATCAGGGTCTACACTTTGCAAAGGCAGTTTATGATCTTTACTGTTTGAGTAGATCCATGCTATGAGGCACAGGGGATTACTGAGTTAAGAATTTTTGGCATGCTTGTAGTTTTGTATACATTCAACTTTTATTTAATAGACAAAACCGTTGCTGGTGAAGGACCACATGAAAATATCGTTGAAAGGCCGTAAAAGTTTCCTCAGATAGTTAAATAGGTCCAACTGTTTATGTAGCAAAATTATTGAAGCTAAGAAGGTTGTCAGAATGCCTCGGAGAAACTCTCCTATAAAATAATATCATATGATCCGATACTGTCGCACCTGATTCGTTACTGTCGCAGAACCCTCCCGTAAGTCTGCAAAGGTTATCTGCCCTTAAAGGAATAAATTTCGTAAATATTTTGACATGGATAGATAGAAGGAATATTTTGCAATTTTTTTGTGTCATAACATACATACTTTTAGCTTTCACATACAACAAAACGGGTCCGGGGAGTTTTATTGAACTTGATCCGATACTGTCGAGTCCACTGTACGTGACTTCCATTAGGGGAGACCGGGGATAGTTGATGCACGGGACAAGTTGATGCAGTGGGAATAAAAAGACAATGACGTCATTATGGACGTCAGAAATGACGAATTAAAGTAGTAATTGACAGCCGCCATCTTTTACTGACGTTTTACGGAATTTCGACAACAAACAAGGATTTTGTGAAGATAAGTTCATTTTTGACACATCTAAGTAAATTTTTGGTATTTTGCAATTTTTCGTTTAGCATGCATTTGATTCTGGTTGTTCATAATTCCTTTATGCACACAGGTAGAGAAATCTTTCGTCTTAAAAATCATACGCTCTTCTAAAAGAAAACATTGTGTGTTAGTTGTCTACACTGCAAAAATAAACGGTAGATTTTACGGTAAAATAACTGGCAACCAGCTGCCAGTCCTTTTACCGTTATTTTTACGGGCGCCCGTAAAAATTGCAGGAATCATCAAGCAGAGTGGGACAGAAAAGAGCAGATGTCGTTTTGGTTAGATAGCCCCTCAACAATACAAAGTTATTTTCGAGTGCGCCAAGTTAACATAAAACTTCCATTTCGTGATTTCCAACAATGTCTTACAGGCAAAAACCCGTAAAAATAACGGGAAAAGGACTGGCAGCCGGTTTCCAGTTATTTTACCGTAAAATCTACAGTATTTTTTTACAGTGTATCTTGCTGAATGTCACGTGGGGCATGGTTGGGGAAAGTTGATGCAATGAGCATGGGGCATGTTGATACATCATAGAATCCTACTGTACTGCATGGGCTGTTCACAATATTTGGCTGGACTTGATCTCTAACTGATGTAGAACTATCATGCAGTGTCTATTCTAGGATTTAAAAAATAGGGGGGGGGGGGTCCGACAGAGAAAGGTATCACCACACTTGTAACTCTAAAATTTGGCTTAAACTAAACAATTGTACCTAGTATTTTAGCTATAATTTAGTATCAGTGAGTACACATAAATGATAATGCTTTTAGATATCATTTAAATATATTTTTATGAATATAATAAAGAAAATAATTCCCCTCTTCTGCTAGGAATTAGGGGGGAATTGTCAGAAATGTGGGTGAATCCCCCAATCCCCCTCTCTAGAATAGACACTGACTATGTACTCTAGTTTCAGCATTTCGGATTTGTATTATTTTAGAATACGATGTATTTCAATTATATACAATGGCATTTGAGCCATGTCACAGCAATTCCTACAATTTATATGTGCGCCCAGTCTGATCAGAGCCTTTGCTGTGCGCTCTATGGACAGCTAAGGGCCCATAGCTTTTCGTGTGGCCAATGAAGACTCTGGCCCGAATGTGATGATGCACAGGCTGGTCTGAGTCTTCGCTGCGCGCATATGTAAAATGTACGAATTGCTGGGTCCCGCCTTTTTCAATATTGCATCTATGACAAAGAAATAAATGTTCTTTTCCCGTTTAAAATGCTCTAAAGTTTCAGAAATAAAAGAATAGAATGTTTTGATCATTATATCATACAATTATTCATATACAAACATCTCTTCTAGAGATCTTTTACTGGAGATACATGTAACTCCAATGGCTAAAGTAATTTTGATAACTGCATCTAACTAGAAAACAAGGACCCCCCCCCCCCCCCATTCATCCATAAAAACGGTCAATTTACTGTAGTATTCGTTGCATGGACTTGTAAAGGCAAGAAAAAAATCTGTATCAACTTGCCCCAAGCGTTGCATCAACATGCCCCACTACTGGGGCAAGTTGATGCATTCAACCTCCTAAAGAAATCTACTTAAATGGAGGGAAAATATACTAAAATTCAAGGATTACTATTTGATCTTAAATGCAGAAAAGGCAGAGCTTTTAGTATACACAAAGATGACCAATATTGGGCAGATATCAAAAAGTCTAAAAAGTGCATCAACTATCCCCCGTCTCCCCTACATCCTTAAGTATGCATTGAATGCTTGTGATTTTTATCCGGTCCTGGGTGAGATAACATGATGAGATAAGATTTGTAGGTACAGGGGAAACACGCGGATATCCTTATCCACTGTGCAAGAAATTTCTGTCCCGCCATACACGTGATATGACCTCGGCCCTACCCGTAGTCTTTGGACAACAGGGCTGGACAGCGCTTTCTGACAGGGCTATATTGCTTTAGCCAAATATCTAGTATCAAGGGCAGTACTAGTAAAAGTATATGATAAACGTTTCTCCATTAGAAATAAGTTTTGCAGTAACGTTGCAGAAAGGTTTAGGAAACGTTTCTCCAGTCTAAATCTAAATTATAAACTTTTAATTAAAAACATAGCTGGCAATATACAATTTCAATTTTCAGATCCACGAGAAGTAGGTTATAGTTACGGCAATAAGTTCGAAAATACAATGTTTTACCGGTGAAACGAGAATCATTTAGCAGAATATATACAAGACATAAAACATATTTTATGATTGTAAAGCTTCACTAATTTGTTCCGTCACAAACCTCTCCGTCGTTGGAAGGGCGAGTCCCGGTCTGGAGTCCGGGTTTTTATTTGACTAAACAAGCCAAGAGAATTTGTTAGGAAAATTTTGATTGGCTATATGCAAATGAGCCAATGGTCACGTAAACAGGTCCGAAACTATACAGGCGTCCCTTTAGGGTCAAAAGGTATTTTTAGTGTGACACTAATATTATTTTACGTCCCACGTAAATTAATTAACGTCCAACGTTAATTAATTTACGTGGGACGTAAATTATTTTACGTGGGACGTAAATTAATTTACGTGGGACGTAAATTATTTTACGTGGGACGTAAATTAATTTACGTCCCACGTAAATTAATATTAGTGTCACACTTAAAATAGACTTTTGACCCTATCGGAACACCATAGAAGTCCCTAGCAATGGTAAGTCAGGAAAACGGCAGTATCTTGGTTTTGGGCTATATGAACTTTTCCAAACTGTCCTGGGATGATGACGACGTCCCCACTATTAAGCCTGGATGTACTTGTCCTCGCCTGTATGAGGACTTCATAGAGATCCTTAATGACTTTAGTCTGTCTCAGGTGGTCAGAGAAGCCACAAGGAGTGATAATGTCCTGGATTTTTCCTAACTTCAAACAGTACTCTTGTCAACTCAGTGGTAATACTCTTATGACATCGTCAGGTCTGACGTCAACATTAAACCTAAAGTGAGCAAGCAAAAGCCAAGAAAAAACACACCTTTACAGGAAAGCAGACTGGGAGCAATTTCGTACCTTTATGACCTCTTTCAGGTCCACATTCTTACCAAACCTGGAAAACAAAACCATTGACCAAGCCTGGGCTGAATTCAAAAATATAATGCATGAAGGCATAAATAAATTTATCCCATCTAAACTTGTCGGGTCAAAAAAGCATCTTCCGTAGATTACTAATAGTATCCGGCGAGAAATTAGAAGAAGGGATAAATTGTATCAGAAAGCCAAAAAATTAAAGTCTGTGGAAAACAGGAAGAAGTTTTTTAAATCTAAACATGCTGTGAAACACAAAATTAAAACCTCACATGATAATTATTTAGAGGACATTTTAGGCTTAAACAATCCATCAGATGACACTCCTGATACTGGTATGTCAAATGTTTTACGAGAAAGCATTTTCAGCCTCCTGAAAAACTCCAAACAAGACTCCCAAGGCATTGGTCCTCTTAAAGAAGTCCGTATTTAGTTCTAATGTTGACAAGGCCAACTCACTTAATCGGCAATTTAAATCAGTGTTTTCCTCCAGATCTGCACTGGATCTTGTCAAGCTGTCTCGGGGTGACCTGCTTAGTGGTGTCCAGTCTGGCCTGAACTCGTTCATACCCACAGCCTTTCAGTGCAAAGTAACAGTAATGCCATTGATATTCAAGTCAGTGGTGGCCTCAAATTCTTGACAGGTTTAAAGCCTTCTAAGGCAGTTGGCCCGGATGCCATAAAGCCTGTAGTTCTTAAGGAATTGGCAAATGAAATAGCTCCCATAGTTACAGCTATCTTCCAGTTATCCCTAAAAGTAAAAAGTATGCAAAGACCAGGAATTGAAACAATCAAAATCCAAATCCAGCCCTCAAACCATAGTTGGAAACAACTAAGATTACAAATAATCAAGATACAGAGAACATATGGCCAACCGAGTGAGCAGCTTGTTCCCAAAAGGTGGCCACTCAGCAACCCAACCGAACCAAAAATAATAAGAACATACATAAGGTAAAACATCACAGAAACTCTGACACCAAAAAACAGGCAACAGAGAACCACAACAGAACTACCGCCTTGGAACGGTCAGTAATGAATTACTGGGGGGCTTAAATCGATTTTACAGGCCCAACCTCACCCTCAGTTTCTGAAGTGGTACAAAACATTTAGTTGGTTGTTCAGTTCGCATGATAACCCTCTAACTCGTCAATGAATCATCACGGTAAACACATAAATCAAATTTCAACACCATGAAGAAGCAAAGACGAGGACTCAACAGATACAACGGGCCGTCTGACAAGTGGAGATCCCTGCCCTGCCAAACGACCCCACTGGAAATCTGAAGCAAAAGAAGGTCACCAGTTGAGCCCCGGTGGACCAAGCAACAGACAAAAAGGCTCCGGTCCCAACCAACTAAAATATATAGCTTTAGGTCGGGGCCATCATAGAGTCTGACGACCGATCCCCCGGTGTGCAATTAAAGAGTGCAGCAAAGTTATCAACCGTGATTGGGTTAATCACTAAGCATGCAGACTGTCGCATAACATTTAAATTATAGCCAATACGTTTGTGACGTATTATTATTTTCCGGAATTGGTCAGAAAAATCAGTCCTACCCTTAATCTTTTTGAATTTGTATACTAAGTCACCATAAAACTCTGGTTCCGATAGGCCTTGGTGTAAAAGAAATTTTAATCCCACATCAAATTTTGAAACCAATTCATGGTGTCTGCGATAGAATTTAGAAAAAGCCTTTCTAAGCTTATGATACCGATAGCCCTGTTGAAGAAGTTTAGCAGTTAAACATTTATTACGAGCATTAAAGTCATCTACATGACTACACACTCTAGCAAATCTTATAAGTTGAGAAATATACACTCCATAACAGGGACGACGTGGAACGTCACCATCCAAAAATGGAAAATTAACTATATCAAAGTCAAAGTCATCACGTTTATCATAAATTTTAGAAGATACAAAACCGTTAGAAATAGATAGATGTAAATCCAAAAAGGGGGCCTCGGTATCTGGGTATAAACACTGGGTATTGTACCACTTGAATGGAAGCAGGCACTAGTCACCCAACTCTTTAAGAAAGGAGATAAAGGTAACCTGGCCAACTACCGACCTATCTCTCTGACCTGCATTTTATGCAAATCAATGGAGCATATTATTGCTTCCAACTTAACCAGACACATTGAAAACCATAACGTTCTGTACGACTTGCAACATGGCTTTCGAGAGCGCAGATCCTGTGAAAATCAGTTGATTCAGCTCGTTGAAGACCATTCGTAATCCCTGACAGAGGGAAAACAGACAGATCTTATTCTGCTTGATTTTAGGAAGGCGTTTGACAAGGTGAATCATCTCAAGTTACTCCAAAAATTGCAAATACACGGGGTTAATGGTAAAACTCTCCACTGGATCCAGTCCTTCCTTGTTGGTAGGAGGCAGAGAGTCGTCTTCAAAGTTGAGTGTTCAGACGAGGTTCCAGTCTCATCAGGTGTACAGCAGATGTCTGTCTTAGGCCCAATTTTATTTTTATTATATATAAATGACCTGCCCGATAATGTGCAGTCCCAAGTACGCCTGTTTGCAAATGACACTGTGGTTTACCTGACCATAAACCATCCTGAAGACACAGCTTTCCTCTAGAAGGACCTAAATAAACTCCAGCAATGGGAACATCTGTGGGACATGGAGTTCAATCCTATTAAGTGCCAAGTTTTGCACACAACAAGGGCAAGAACTCCCACAAAGACCCCATACATAATGCCAGGTTTTGGAAAGTGTCCCTTCTGCTAGGTATCTTGGTGTCGACTTGTCCACCAATCTCAACTTTTACAGTCGCATTAATAGAACTTGCTCGAATGTCAATAAATCACTCGGCTATATCAAACGTAACATTAAAACCAAATATCCTGGTTTCCGCGAAGCGGCATACAAAACCATAGTGCGCCCTCAGCTAGAATATGCCTCTACAGTGTGGAGTCCATATACACAATCAAATATTCACAAAATCGAAATGGTACAGCGAAGAGGTATCCGCTAGACTTTGAATTACTATTCATCCTATGACAGTGTCGCTGCTATGCAGTCTAGCCTTGGTTGGAGGTCTCTGGAGCAGAGGAGAGCAGATGCTCGTTTTTGCATGTTACAAAATTCTGCACAATATTTTTGCTGTGCCTCTTCCATCGTATTTTACACATCCTACAAGAATGACACGTCACAGCTACCTCCTCACATTACTGCAGATTCACATTCAAGCAAAGTTCTATAAATACTCGTTCTTCCCCCCCCCCCCCTGGCTGTTGTGCAATGGAATCGACTACCAGCTGATGTTGTTTTGCTGCCTAAACTGACTCAGTTCAGTGTGGCAGTCACGTGTCTTGACCACCAGATGCCATAAATACAACAGACCTGTTTTTAACCTGATTTTAATATCTCACTTCTGTTAACAGTTTTAACCCTTCCATCTTTCTTCACCTCACTTTTGCACTTTTTAGACTCATCTATTCATCTCACTTTTTTCTTCACGGCGCGCAATCATCCTGCACGTAATCCTGGCGAGGGGGTGTTGCAGTATAGATAGATAGATAGATAGATAGATAGATAAACACACGAAACAAATACATGTAGTGACATCAGAAGTGTGTAACATTATCTGCAGACGGTGCTACAATGAATAACTGAATAAAAACTCAGCATACAAATTCACAAAGTTCTGTCAAACTTGTGGAATACCCGCACTTAATTATAGTGTGATTGTATACAAGTTTCTCTGTTTTACTTTGAAGAGCTAACAAGGGAAGTAACTGCGTAGCAACCAAAGTAGAATAGAATAAAAGAAAATTTAGAATTTGGGGTCCAACCACCTTCAGAATTACTGCAGAAAACTACTTTACCCCAATCAGATTTTTAATGAAGTGAGTGAGTGAGTGAACTCGGGTTTAACGTCCCACTAACAACGAGGTCATATGGAGACGGGACCTCGGTTTAAAGTCTCATCCAAAAGACCGGAGAAGCGGGGGATCGATCTTGCGACCCCTGGATTGGTAGTCTGGAGTGTTATCCACTACACTACAGCCTGATTTTACATGAAATGTGTATTATAGGCTTTTCTTTATTTACAAGACTATGGCACACTATGTGTATCAGGGTGCGTTTTGCACACTGCCCTCTTAAATAGGAGACCATGGTACGTCTAGACAAGCTCAAATTTTACAAGTAAGTGATATGTGGAACAAGCAGCAGTTTCAGAATGTACACTTCCCACTTTGAATCATTTATTTGTTGTTTACTTTATACAAAAACTGCAAAATTAATCAGTTTCAGACACAGTATGAATGTTTAAAATCTTCTGATATCCTCCTACTGTAACTTCTCACCACTTTCAACATTTTTTATTTTCATCCACCGTTTCCATGACAACAGAAAGAAGAATCGCAAAACAAAGTATAACTTTTTCGTTTTTTGATACACCCTTTCATTTGAAATAAGTGTCATGAAAATCCCTTTTAGTGCGTGGACAAAATATTTTGATGCTTACAGAGAATTGATGTTAATAGGTTTATCTACTATTTTGAAGATGCTTATTTCCATGCCTTTAAGTCCTGAGGTTCAACATACTCTCGTTCACACCATCGATCACCGACACATTTAATGCGGATGCTTTTCTTCCCTACATTTTTTTAAATCGATGCGGGAAGGAAATCTGTATTTCGGACCCTATAAACTATGTAGCGAACTCTTTAAGAAGAAAAGCCGGACTTCAAAAAAAATAGTGCCGACGCGAATGTGCATGTTTATATATTGTTCAATTCAACAATAGAAAATAGTAAAATAAATAAATAGATAAATATATAAAAAATTGAAAATAATTAGCAAGTGGAAATAATTATAAAATGTATATTTTCCTTATGAACAGCTCCTGATGTTCACAACATGCATTGAGACTTTGCATTGGCCTTAACTACGAAGCGGATCATGATCTGTCTCATTCACCTTTCCTACATACCTTCGCACGGTCCGTAAGACATGTCTCATTCCCTTTTTCTACAAATCCTCGCATGGTCCGTTAGACATATCCAAATTCGAAGAAGGAAAACTCAATTCAATAATTTTATATTTAGGTTGAAGGTTAAATGCTGCGTTGGTTTCAGGTGTAAAGTACTGTTTACCAGTATCGTTAGTACATATATAACAGAAAGTTAAATGACTTGAGAACGAATCAAATCTTCAAGAAAATGATACTTTTTATCCTGAGAGGAGCTGTACAAAATACTCCGACACCAATGCCATCATCAAATGTTATCAAAGCAGCTATGAAATAACCAATTGTTGTGCTGTGTACCTTGGCAGAATCCATATGAACTCTAAGTTGCCGTGGTTACAGATCTATGGCGTCATTGGTATCAGAGCATGGTATACGCTCCACATTTGTTTCAATGACATTAAAAACTGAAAGTCTTTCAAAAGAAACTTCTGATTTTCTCAAACAAATAAATATTCTCAAGTCATTTAATTCCTCTCAGCAAAGGCGATAGCGCAAAGTGCAAATCTGACGTGACATTCGATACTCGTCGCAAAATTTACAAGGGCGTCGTATCAATGGCGGCAGGGCCCAGTAGTTGTCGCAGTTATATGTTTTTGCAGATCCGTTACGCATGATGTGTACATCCTCTTAGATAAAAATAACCTAAAATTTATGCCTAACTGATAATCAGACCAGCTGTTTTAGCCATCCCCTAATTATCTGGACACTGCAGGTATCAGCTAAACATGCTCTGTGAACTACTTTCCCGATAACTCTGGTTTCCGGTTAATAATACAGGTAATTCAAGCTGATAGTATTTTTATCAGTACTGCTACTGATTCATGGTATTAGTGCGCCGCTTAAAGAACGCTCTCATAAAACACACTAGAAAATCGCATACCCAATGATAAAGTTTTGTTTATTTTTATTCTAAATACAGTCAGTGTGTTTAAAGACATATTTTTGAAGTATCCCGCGAAAATAAGTTTGTAATACAATTAGAACAATTTTTTTTATAAAGGCTGTAAACCAGGGAGTACTGTTTCGCTGGTTCCCGTGCTATTATATATTGTTATATTACAAAACGCTTAAATTTTAACGTAGAATTCCATTCAAAACGCCTAAACAACATAACTTTTAACGAGGATTTTGATTTTCTAGTTTATATCAAGATAAGTATGCGGGATATTTATGTTTCACTTTTAAATAGAGAAATTCGGTTAACAGCATTATCTTCTTCACCTGGGGCACTGCTGCGAAACTGCATAATTCTGTATCATTGGTAAACCGGAGGCTTATATGACCGGTTTCATTAGAAACACATGTGAAATCGATACCCCGAGCAACCTGAGTTTATATAGCAATAAGTCGGATCGGTCGAGGTCAATTCTCTAAGAGCACGTACACAGCATGGTTCTTTTTTTGGTTGCATAGATGAAAGAAAATACATTTGCACACCTCATTATCAAGCTGACTCACTAAAAGTGCCATGTTCATTGCCTAAAGGTGTTCAAGAATTAACGATGAAAGCTGTACACTGGTTTTAAAAGGAGACATACATTTCCACTTTTTACCATTACATTATGAGTATCTGGTTACGGTAATTTACGGCTTGTGTTTGGTGTCATCCTTCCAAATTTCAAGAAAGATGCTATTTTGGGGAGTCGGTACTTTAAAACTGTCACTACTTTGAGACTATGGCGTTTAAGTTGATGTTGCCTATATCATCTCAATAATTATTGAAACACACTGCATAATATTAAAATAACTAAACTGAAACACACTGAATAGTATTAAAATAACTAAACACTTCCACATATATTTCAGTATATTTTCAAATTCTTGAGTTACTTTGTAGCTAGTCAAGTTAGCTCAATGTGTTAAATATCTGAAAGCAGACCTGGGACCATAGGTTAGAACCCCAGCCGCGCTTGTTGAATATTCTCCGACCTTCGACTGGTGCAGAGTTGACTGTAACGTTGCCTTTTTCGATGCTAAAAATGCTCAGGCAAACTGTGTATCAATATTCTGGCTAGCCTGTGGGTATAACATGTATTCAAACGGATATTAGGTCGAATCAGTCTGGAAAAATCAAGTATACTTTCTTCAGGGCAAGAAATCCATGAACAGAGTCATTAAATATTCAGTGTTACTCCGGAAGTGTGGCTGCAATACCACGAGCTATATTGCATAGTTAGCTATATTGCATAATTTGTGTAATTTTAATTTTACACATGGAATGCATTTCTTTTAAACCCATCAAGTAATCGAGTATTGTTATTTGTCTGATAAAATTAATCCAGATTCCAAAGTTCGAACAAAATAACTCAAATGTCTTTCATGGACGTTGCTTTAAGAACTTTCATCTAACTTTTCATTGAAAACCAAAACTCTCCTCCCCAATTTCAAAATCGTTCCGACGCCTTTATGGCCTACATGTTCATGTCGCAAAATAAATACCTGTCGTGGGTATTTCGGAAAATGAAGAAAACGTAAGTTAACCCCATGTGGATCAGCACTGTTTACAAATGCAATACAGAGTTTTGCTCAATCTTGCCACATCGTGGTGTGCGCCCTTCACACGAACCCTTTTATGAATAATTAAACAAGGGAAGTACGGATATGGTCGCTTCAATTTCACCGTTTTAGGGTTTTCCGGGTTAATGTTAAATCTATGTTTTTTTTGCGCGGCGCGACCAGTGAGAATAATTCTCAGTTAAGGGTCTACGTAATAATAGAAAATGGAAGCGCAAATGCAACACTCGTTTTTGAAGGACAGGGTTATCGCCTGCAGGTTTATAGATCAAAGACATTTTGTGAGATACCCTTGTCTGGACCTGGAATTGAATTGTGTCAGTTTCTGAGAATTTATCTCCTAACTTTTGGGGTCACTGCTTAAACACTGATTTCAAGTAACATTTCGTAATTCATTTCACGTAAACATTTCTAAACTTTTCTAAAACTAAAAAATGTGTTTATGAAACACTATGCTCCCAACCATATGCTTGCCTCTAAAGGCTCATCCCATAATGTTTGTACCTTTGTGCCACAGGCTTGAATGCACTAAGTCGAAAAAAGGGCTTAACTCAGTCAAAAATTTACGATTTTTAGCTCACCTGAGCCGAAGGCTCACAGGTGAGCTTATAGTAAAGGCAGGCATCTGTCGTCCGTCGTCCGTCCGTCCGTCCGTCCGTCCGTCAGTCCGTCCGTCCGTCCGTCCGTCCGTCAACATTTTCAAGCGACATCTCCTCTGAAACTACAGGGCCCATTGTAACCAAATTCCATATATAGCATCTATGGGCAAGGGGGAACCAATAATACTGTTTTTTATCCAAATCGCTTCATAACTTTGGTTGCTATGGCAACTTAAAGTTTCCATTGACTTGTATGGGAAAAATTGAAAATTTGCATTTATTGCTATGTCACTGCAGATATTTTGACAAAACTTTTGCAGAAATGTTTCTTGAGTAGTTCTCTATCAACCGAATGAAATTCATGTAAATTACACAATTTGACTGGTTGCCATGGCAACCGAATGGTTAAAAATAGAAAAAATATTCAAAAATCATCTCCTCAGAAACTATACAACCAATAAAGCTCAAACTTCACAGGAAGGATCTTAGTACTAGCCTCTATAAAAGTACTGTTTTTCTTGGCTATTGCTCCAGCAGTTTGGTTGCTATGGGAACTGAAACTTGCCATTGACTTATAATGGCAAAATGGAAAATTTGCATTTATTGCTATGCCACTGCAGATATTTTGACAAAACTTTCATAGAAATGTACCTTGAGTAGTCTTTTACCAGCCATGTTAAATTTATGCAAATTGCGCAATTTGAATGGTTGCCATTGCAACCGAATAGTTAAAAATAGAAAAATATTATTAAAAAATCATCTCCGCAGAAACTGTGTGGCCAATAAAGCTCAAACTTTACAGAAAGAACCTTAGTACTAGCTTCTATAGAATTACTGTTTTTCATGGCAACTGCTCCAGCAGTTTGGTTGCTATGGCAACTAAGATTTTCCATTAATTTATAATGGGGAAAATGGAAATTGGCAATTTTTGCTGTCTAACTGCAGTTATTTAGATTTTTTTCTACAGAAATGTGTCTTGAATAGTCATCTACGATTTATATGAATTTTCTCCAAATCACTGAATTTGATTGGTTGCCATGGCAAAATATAGGGTAAATTTTCGAAAAAAAAAATCTTCTGCTCAGAAGCCATATGGGTGATGAAGCTGATATTGTGCAGATGTGTTGATGACAGTAGCCTCTACATAAATTTTATTCTTTTTCTTCCAATCCCATAAGAACTTTGGTTGCTATGGCAACTTATAGTTTCCATTGACTTATTATGGGAAAATGAAGTCATGAGGGGGATGAAGCTGATACTTAGCACACATATTGATAACATTAGCCTCTACCTAAACATAGACTTGTAATGGGGAAAGTGGACATTTGCTATTTATTTCTGTGTTACTGCAGATATTTTGACAAAAGGTTTACAGAAATGTTCCTGTAGTAGTCCTCTACAAGCCATATGAATATTTCCCAAATACCTGATTTTGATTGGTTGCCATTGCAGCCAAAGATCTTCTTCTGAGAAGCCATTACGGGGGGATAAAGCTTTTTTTCATAAATATTTGTGATATTATCCTCCACATTAATGGTGCTTTTTATTGCTGTTGTGCATGGTGTTTTGTTGTTGTAACCTCAGTGCTCAGGTGAGCGATATAGGGCCATTGGCCCTCTGGTTTTCAAAAGTTAATCAGGTCATCCACACCTTTGACAATGTTATCCTACAAAAATCGATGATCCTAGCATCAGGGGTTCTTCAGACATTTTGTTTACAAGGTTCCACAGGCTAAGTCGAAAAAGGGGCATAGCTCTGGAAAAACATGACAGATGGAAAAAGGAAAAAAAAACGCGTGTTGGGCTTATTTTCCATACTGATCATGTGTATAAAAATTGAAGTTCTTATCTCTAACCATTCATGCTAGTATGTAAGGGTACCTTTGTACTATATGCTTCAATGCACTAAGTCCAAAAAGGAGCTTAACTCGGCGAAAAATTTACGATGTTTTTTTCAAAAGTTAGATAGGTCATCTTCACCTTGGGCAATATCTTCCTGCAAAAATCATTATCCTAGCATCAGGTGTTCTTGAGATATTTTCTTCACATGGTTTCGTAGGCTTACAATGCACTAAGTCGAAAAAGGCGCATAACTCGATCAAAAATTCACGATTTTTTTTCAAAAGTTAATCATTTCATCTACTCATCAGTCCTAATAAGCTGGAAAGTTTCAAGGCTCCAGCTAAAATACTTTTTGAGATATTTTGCTCACAAAGTTTCATAGGCTTATAGGGCACTAAGTAAAAAAAGGGCATAACTCGGTCAAAAATTCACGATTGATTTTCAAAAGTTAGTCAGTTCATCTTCTTATCAGTCCTAATAAGCTGGCAAGTTTCAAGGCACCAGCTAAAATACTTTTTGAGATATGTTGCTCACAAGGTTTCATAGGCTTACAATGCACTTATTCGAAAAAGGGGCATAACTCAGTCAAAATTTCACATTTTTTCAAAAGTTATTCAGTTCATCCTCTTAAGAGTCCTTATGAGCTGGAAAAGTGCTAAGGCTCCAGCTTAAATACTCTTTGAGATATCTAGCTCTCATAGTTTCATAGGCTTACAATGCATTTAGTAAAAAAGGGCATTATCGGTCAAAAATTCACGATTTTTTTTAAAGTTAATCTGTTCATCTATTCGTCAATCCTAGTAATTTGGCAAAGTTTTAAGGCTGCAGCTAAAATACGTTTTGAGATATCTTGCTCACAAGATTTCAATCTGATTTTTTCTCTAGGGGCATAACTGCAAAAAAGGAGACAACTCGGACAAGAAAAAAACACGTATCTGCTATTTTTTATGACAAATCCAAATTTGAAATTTCAAAACTCTAGCAGGCATGGTTCCTAAGATATGATATGCGTGACGAACGGTCGGACGCACGGACGGATGCACGCTCGCACGGACAACACAGAAGCAATATGCCCCCTCAACTTCTTCGAAGTTGGGGGCGTAAAACACGTCTTGGTTTGTTTTCCATACTGATCATGTGTATAATGTTTCAAGTTCTTGGCTCTTACCATTCTTGACCGTATGTTAGGGTACCTTTGTATTATAGGCTTCAGTCCATTAAGTCAAAAAAGGGCATAACTCGGTCAAAAATTCACGATTTTGTTTTCAAACGTTAATCAGTTCATCTACTCATCGGTCCTAATAAGCTGGCAAGTTTCAAGGCTCTTGCTAAAATACTTTTTGAGATATCTTGCTCGCAATGTTTCATAGGCTTACAATGCACTAAGTCAAAAAAGGGACATAACTCGGTCAAAAATTCACATTCTTTTTCAGAAGTTAAACAATTCATCTACTGATCAGTCCTAATAAGCTCACACAGTTTCAAGGCTCCAGCTAAGGTACTTTTTGAGATATCTTGCTCAGAAGGTTTCATAGGCTTACAGTGCACTAAGTCGAAAAAAGGGCATACACGCCTACCAATCGCTCTCATGCGAAACCACGGTTCAGAACGCCAATCCATGAGAGGAGTTTCCGGTTTCGCAGAAGGGGAGCCGAAATCGTAAACAAATTTGACATCGGCACAAGGTTTGAGGTATTTATTTTCTCTCAGAACTATTTATGCAAAATGTAAGAATGCTATTTTGTCACATATAGATTGTTTCTTCGGCACATGAAAGGATTAGGCACATGGTCTTGCATTTTTCCAGATATGCATTTAGTACGGCGGAGCATGTGTTCAAGGTCAGTCTCGGCGATATATAGATGTAGTGAAAAGTCGCTTTCTGTTGATTGATTTTGAGTCTCTGACCTTGTCAGTCGCAAAGAAGAGAACAGAACTACTGTATGCGTGAATCCAAACGTTGGAAGTAAGCATTTCGTGATAGACAGTTTAGAATTTAGAAAATATATGCAAAAACTTGGCATCGTCAGCCCGGTTCCGCATGAGATAATAGAAAATATAAGGAATTTTTATCAAACACAAAACAGCTTCTGAACAATAATTTGATCAAAACTAACACGAACTCTGTGATAAATCATTATTTTATACATTGCAGACGACCTTCAAGCTGTTTTTATTCCCCGTTAGTCTTTTTAGGCCTTTGCAAACCCTCTTTCAAACCCTCTTGCATGCCTCAAAAACAGACAAACGGAGGATTAAAACAACCAGAAAGTCATCTGCAATGTATAAAATAATGATTTATCACAGAGTTCATGTTATTTTTTATCCAATATTATTGCTCAGAGCTGTTTTTGTTTTTGATAAAAATTCCTTATGTTTTCAATTATCTCATGCGGAACCGGGCTGACGATGGCAAGTTTTTGCATATATTTTCTAAATTCTAAACTGTCCATCACGGCAAGCTTACTCCCCACATTTGGATTCACGCATACAGTAGTTCTGTTCACTTCTTTGCGACTGACAAGGTCAGAGACTCAAAATCAGCAAGAGAATGCGACTTTTTACTACATGTATATAAGTAAAAAGTATGCAAAGACCAGGAACTGAAACAATCAAAATCCAAATCCAGCCCTCAAACCATAGTTGGAAACAACTAAGATTACAAATAATCAAGATACAGAGAATATATATATCGCAGAGATTGACTTTGTACACATGCTCCGCCGTACTAAATGCATATCTGGAAAAATGCAAGACCATGTGCCTAATCCTTTCATGTGCCGAAGAAACAATCTATATGCGACAAAATAACATTCTTATATTTTGCATAAATAGTTTTCAGAAAAAATAAATACCTCAATCCTTCTGCTGATGTCAAATTTGTTTACGATTTCGACTCCCCTCCTGCAAAACCGGAAACTCCTCTCATGAATTGGCGTTCTGAACCGTGGTTTCGCATGAGAGCGATTGGTAGGCGTGGCATAACTCGGTCCAAAAATTCACTTTTTGTTTCAAAAGTTATTCAGTTTATCTACTCATCAGTCCAAATAAGCTGGCAAAGTTTCAACGCACCAGCTAAAATACTTTTGAGATATCTTGCTCACATTTTTTCAGTCTGATTTTTTCTCAAGGGGTTTAATTCCAAAAAGGCAGGCAACTCAGACAAGATAAAAAAATACGTGCCAGCTATTTTTTGATGACGAATCCATATATGAAATTTCAAAACTCTAGCATGCACGGTTCCTAAGATATGGTATGCGTGACGAATTGACGCACGGACGGACGAACGGACGGACGCACGGACAACCCAGAAGCAATATGCCCCCTCAACTTCTTCGAGAGACAAACTCGTCATAGCGATATGAATCTTAGGGGAGTTTGGCTACCATTCTTCCGAATAACTTCGGATATCGGTCATCTCTTTCCTGATGCCGTTGCCTGGCGTCTTTCTAGAGACACAGCAGTTAAGTAAGCTCGATGAGGGGACGCCTGTATTCGCTCTGACAGATGTCTGTTACCGGCCGTCTGCAGCTTCTGTTTCTCGTGGAATGCGTCGGTATATGTGGTTCAGGGAGGGCTGCTCGTTACCTGCCGAGACCTGCCCATCACCATTTTCCTTTCAAATGTTTGGGGTAAAACGACACTGAGGAAGTTAAATACAGAAGCGCGCGTCTGTCGAACTAAATTTGGTATAGTTACATTTATTTTGACACCAATGGACAATGTAACTCCGAGGATATCATCAACCCAGTCAACCAGTGTTTCCGTGTTAATTCTGGTTCATAAGCATTTGGGTCTCTACATTAATACTGATTTAAATTAACCTTTCGTAACTTATATCAGTTAAACATTTCTAAACTTTTCTAAAACTAAGACATCCTCGTCATAGCGACATGAATTCTAACGGAGTTTGGCATCAATTCTTTTGGATTTTTATCATGACTATTTGAAAATTCTTGCTGCATTTGCAATCCCCTTTCTGATTTTCTTGTCTGTCTTGTTTCTCGAGACCGAAAGGTTTAGGTTTTGGACGCCTGTAAACACTTTGACAGGTGTCTCTTACCTGCTGTCTGCAATTGTCGTGTAATGCGTCAGTATCTGTTGCTCGGAGACGGTTGCTCGTCACCTGCCGAGACCTGCCCTTTACCTTTTTTCTTTCTATACTTTTGGGATATAACGATACTGAAGAAGTTGCATACAGATGCGTCCGTCTGTCGCACTAAATTTGGTATAGTTACATTGATATTGAAACCACTTGGCCGAAATCGCTGCCGGTGAACAATTTGTCCCCGAGGATATCATCAACTCAGTTAATCAGTGTTAGGTTTGATTCTGGTTCTTTAGTTTTGGCGTCACTACGTAAATTATATTAATTCAATGTAACCTTTTGTAATATATGTCAGTTTATATTTCTTAACCATTCTAAAACTCGTCATAGCGTTGTGAATCTTAGCGGAGTTTGGCATCCATTCTTTTGCATCATTTTGGCTTCTTGTAGGTTCTTGCTGCATATGTTATCTCCTTCTTGATGTCGTGTCTGTCTTGTTTCTCGAGACACAGCGATTCAGGTAGCTCGGTGGTGGACGCCCGTATTCGCTCTTCAAGGTGTCAGTAGGTATGGATAAGAAAGGGCTGCTCGTTACCTGCCGAGAGGGCCCATCAACTTTTTTCTCACCAAATATTGGGATATAGCGACACTGAAGAAGTTAGATATAGAACTGCGCGTCTTTTGCATTACATTTGATTTAGTTACATTTAATTTTTTTTTTTTTTGCATTGGACATCTGGGTCCAGGACTACAATCATTTCCTAGAGTCAAGGTCACCTTAACTTTCAGGGAGGCCATTTTATGTCATAAAACTTAACGTCTAATAAGTACTTTTCAAACAACTTTTGTGTTAATCGCTTGGCTATATACCAAACTGGTTCACTTGCTTAATTTTCTTAATTGCTAATTAAAATATAACAGCCACCGTCCATTTTTTTGCAACACCGGTTTTTTGCATACTTTAGTGTTGTTACTCTTTAAATTTACTTGTCTCTTTAGTCTTTTTAGACACTTAAAACTACTTAAAACATAAATATATTTCATAGACATCAATTTCTATATGTTTTGCGCTAAAATATCAAGTCTTGGGTTTGAAATAACGACTCAAACTTAAAAATCCCATGGGAGTTTTGAAAATCTCATGGATAGAAAATATCTCACGAGAAGAATTAAGTTTGAAAAGTCCATCTTTAACATACAGAAAAGTTCGTGGAGACATGATTGAGGTGTATAAGTTGTTGAATAACAAAGATGATATTAGTTATAGAAGATTCTTCAAATTGAATCCTCACACAAGTAGGGGCCATGCACACAAATTAAATAGAAAGTCATGTAAATAGGAAAAGCAAAAAAGTGCTTTGCATCAAGATTTATTTCATCGTGGAATGCTTTGCCAGAAATAGTTGAGACTCCATCGACATTGAATACTATCAAGAAGCAGTTAGACAAATTCATTGGCGATAAAAAATTCACAGTATTTCCGGAAAATTCCTGGGTGTCCAGTTAGTGTCTGAAAGAAAGGACTTTAAAATATTCGACTCAAGTGACCTTTAGCCAAGGTCATTAAATGACCTTGACATCTTGAGTTCATAGTGGTTGAAGTCGGCTGTATTTACTATCATACAGTCCAATAGCATCAGAAAAATGCACTTTTTCAGCTTTTCCCAAGGCATCAAGAGGTTTTGGAGGAATGTTGGATTTACGGGGTGGGGAGGTGGGAGGGGGGAGGCGCGGGGTGGAGGGGGAGCTGAGGGAAGGGGGATATTCCTGAATTCAATTTAGTACAGAGAAGTAAGCACGTGTGTATCCAAAAGCTTTTCTCAACTCAGTTGGAATATGAATGCCTGTAATTTTCAGCGTATAGTTTATGAATGTGCCCTTTTACTTCCCCGCCTTTGCAACGAACAGCAAGGGGACACAATATCCTGTTTTTTCTGTGTTCTCACCCATCTTCGACTGCAGGTTTTTTGTGTGCACAACTCCTCCTACAGTTTTCGTGAATCATTCTGAAACATCTTGCAGACTGTTTCGTCACCAGATATTGCCAGGGTTACTGATGAGGCTTTATTAGCCGAAACTACGTAGTCAGGCCCTTGTTCCTTCTTCTGAATATATTTCCTGCTCTTGAAGGAACTCTTTCTGATTAAAATGGTACTTTTATTAGCTTTGTTTATTCAGTCATGTATTTGTCTCCGAAACTTCAGCTCTGTGTCAAATTTCAAATCTAAATCCATTTCAGTCTCACAATTCTTTTATTTCCTTCCTCAAGTCATTTTCACTTACATAATAAGTATGATTAGGATTGCTATGCACATAGTGCAGGGTGCAACATTTATCAATATTGAAATTTAGAAGCCATTTTTCAATCCAGTCTCCAAGTTCATCTGTATCTGCTTGTATTTGTTCAATATCTGTATCTGAATTAATAGTGTGAAAACAATTTGTGTCAACCGCAAATAAACGATTCGATTATCAAAAGAATACTTCTCACTAAGTCTTCAATATCATTTATATAGAGAAGGAACAAAATTGACCCCAAAAAGCTTCCTTGGGGGATTTCACTACATACATCGTACCACTCTTATTTACTTTAATTAACCAAAACACGCTGTTTCCTATTATTTAAGAAAGTTCTTATCCACACACGAAGTTTACCTTTTATTCCATATGATTCTAACTCAACCAATAAGTGTCCATGTGGGACAGTGTCAAAAGCTTTGCGATCGTATTAATACATCGAGGGCTAAGCTCAAGACTATGCTAACTCACTATTTTTCACAAATTATCTAATTTGATGGTGAAATACACATTCTGTGAAAAGATTAGGATCAATGTTTTGGCAAAAGAAGCTTTTAGTCCTAATTTAAAAAGTCTAAGTGCCAAATTAGCTAATTCTTTATTGCAAGTATACGTTATGGCCTACATAACGCTAAATTATTAATTGTGGAATGCGGCCCATTGAACCATGAATTTGAAGCTCCATTTATGGGTTTTGTATTGGTCAGTTCTGAATTATACGAAACAGAAATATTGGCTACCACGTGTCACATTACGCATTTACATTTCTATTGTTCTTTTAGCGCGACAAATGCACCCGCGCCCGCATTCATCAACATTGTTCAGCCGAGGCAAGATCAACAATATCAGTCGAATTTTCATTTTTTCATTGGTCAGTTCTGAATTATACGAAACAGAAATATTGGCTACCATGTGTTACATGACGCATTTACATTTCGTTTGTTCTTTTAGCGCGAAAAATGCACCCGCGCCCGCATTCATCGACATTGTTTAGTCGATGCAAGATCGACAATATCAGTTTAATTTTCAATTTTTTCATTGGTCTGTTCTGAATTATACGAAACAGAAATATTGGCTACCATGTGTCACATGACGCATTTATATTTCGTTTGTTCTTTTAGCGCGAAAACTGCGCCCGCGCTCGCATTCATCGACATTGTTTCGTCGATGCAAGATCGACAATATCAGTTGAATTTTCCCTAACCTACCCACCCAAAATGATAATAATTTTGGCTAGGTGTAAAGGGCTGTTATGTGACGCAATTAATTATTGGTGGCCTTCTTTTTGAATGTATTTGTATCTGTACAATAATTAGTAATATTGAAGTGAATAGATAATATAATATAAAATAATGTATAAACAATATACCGTCAAATATATAGAGAATTGTTATATATGCTTTCGTTGTTATTTCTAGTTATAACAAATGATCTTACGCAAATAATTACCAGTCTTTCTACAATGATAGGAATGTGGTTTTCGAGGGCATGCTATGGATAAATGGCTAAGTTTTCATTTTTACAAATTTAGATACAAATCCCCCTTTTCCTGAAATGTTTATAGCTTCTTGTACAGTGTTTTCTTAATACTCTAGTACTTAGTTTTTCAGTTGTAAAACATGGAATAATTTCATTTCAGTATATTTTCCTAATTTTTATTAGTGCAAGACTAGTCTATCTTGAGATAGAGTAGTATTGCGCGACAAAAAGATAGATCTTAAGTTAACATAGTTTTGCACTAACAACAAAAATTTACACAAGTTGCTCTTTTTAAATGTTTATAGTTGTTGAATAGCTATTCCATTGCTAATATTATTTGTGTTTTCACATTCAAACTATTAAAACTGTTAAAATTTGTTTTATAATACACTTATTTTGTGAATTGAAAAAAGTAGTCTATCTCAAATTAGATATTCCTTCACTAAACTTTTCAGCGCAAAAGTAGTCTAAATCACAAAAACCTGATTTAACAAGAAATGAATAATAAGATGGAATAATGTATGCATTTCTTCCCCCATTGTATGTAAATGTGTCGAACTTTATTTAGATATTTTGTTTATGTACTGTAATAATCAATTTTTTGCTTCTCCTGAAAAGTTTCAAATTACGGGGTTAGAGTAGTCTTGCGCTAAGCCCTCGATATGCAATCAAAGCTGTAACCTCCATCATTCCATCCCGTTAATTTTTCCATCACATTCAGAAGTTGTAAAACACACGCACCCAATGACCTAAAGCCAAACTGATCATCAGAAATCAGACTAGGAGTATTCGCACGATTAACTATGGCAGCTCTCACAAGTTTTTGCAACAGCTTACAGGGACTACACGTCAAACTAACAGGGCGAGAATTAGTTGGATTGTCTCCTAAGCCTTTCTTATAAAAGAACTTTTACATTAGCTTTCCTCCAATCATCAACTGAATTCTCTTCTTCAACTGAATTCCTGAATATCATGGTTACAGGTGTAGTAATAGAGTGACGTAGTTCCTTAAGTACCCTGGGATGTTAGAGATCAGGACCAAAGGACTTATTAATGTTCAATTTTTCATGCAACTTGAACCAATGGCTTCATTGATTGTGATATTGTCTATGCTATTTCCTCTACTTCTATCATCAAAATATGGCATGCCATTAGTGTTTTCTACAACACAGATGTCTTTAAAAAAGTAGTTTAATTCTTCAGCCTTATCAGTATCGGATTCTGTCACAGTGTTATCTCCACGTTTCAAACTGGAAATTCCAGGATTAACTTTCCTTCTAGAATTCACATATTTGTAAAATGCCTTCGGATTATCATCTTTTGGGAGTTTATCTTTAAAATCATTCCTTGCATTCTTACATTCCCTGGTAGCAACATTTCTGCCTTCTCAGACTCCACAATAATACTGGAAGTGAATATGCTCACGAGCTTCAAGGTATAAGTTCATGACCTGTGTTTCTTCTGCACCGCATTCATCGCTTTCTTGGTCATCCATAATGGTCTAATTTTTTATGATAAGAGCGAGTAATTCTCTCGGAAATATTATGAATCCTTTGTTTCAATATGGTCCATTTATCATTTAAACTCTTCCCCCGAGAACTCTAATTTCCAATCAACATGTGAAAGTTCTTCAATCATAGCAAGGTAGGCCCCTTTATCATATGCATGCTTTGAAGATTACAATCAATGTTGAATGTTACAGACACATGATCACTTTACCAATTAGAGGAAGCTGGTCTATATTGCTAACTAGCGATTCATTGCTTGAAAATACTAAATCCAGCTAAAGAGCTCATCATTTTGCAAAATCTGATATTATTTTCTTCTATAGAAATAGGCGACCTATAAGCAAGGGCTTCTAGAAGTTTTTTCCTCTTTATTCAAGTCATTATACAACAGCAAGCTTCTCTTAATCATTTTGTCTATCATATAATTTAACTTCTATCTCATCTTTGATACAAAAGCATAGTCCCTCTACTATTTATATCACAAAATCTAGGATTAACAAACTGCTGAAATCCCTTCAACATGCATGCTAAAAGGTTAACTGTCATTCGACTTTTAGAAAATACTTCAGTAATACCTATAATGACTGGTTGTTGAATGTAAACGAGGGTTTCGCGCTCAGTCCACTTATTAGAAATAAGGATGTAAATAAAATATAGTATGCACTATGGATGATATACGGGGAGGCGTTTTACGGCCGCCACACGGCACAACACTAGCTGCAGTGAGGTAAAATTAAAATCTTAAAAAGTTCCTTCAAGAGCAGAGAATACATACAGAAGTTGGAACATGGGCCAGACTACGTAGTTTCGGCTAATAAAGCCTCGTCAGTGACCCTGACAATATCGGTTGACGAAGCCAGTAAAGAGCATACTGTAATTCTTAATTTTAATTGGGCAAACGATTCAAAGACTGATTAGTTTCAAAAGGATCCAAATAATATAAAAGACGATGATATAGAATTATAGTCTAAATCGATCTCAAATTTTAGATTTCTCAGAATCTATCCTCTGATCTCACAGGATGTAAATAAAATATAAGCTGCACTATGGGTGATGTACGGGGAGCTGTTTTACGGCCGCCACACGGCACAACACCAGCTGCAGTGAGGTAAAATTAAAATCTTAAAAAGTTCCTTCAAGAGCAGAGAATACATACAGAAGTTGGAACATGGGCCAGACTACGTAGTTTCGGCTAATAAAGCCTCGTCAGTGACCCTGACAATATCTGTTGACGAAGCCAGAAAAGAGCATACTGTAATTTCTTAATTTTAATTGGGCAGTCGATTCAAAGACTGATTAGTTTCAAAAGGATCCAAATAATATAAAAGATGATGATCTAGAATAGTAGTCTAAATCGATCTCAAATTTTAGATTTCTCAGAATCTATTCTCTGATCTCAAAGGATGTAAATAAAATATAATCTGCACTATGGATGATGTACGGGGAGACGTTTTACGGCCGCCACACGGCACAACACTAGCTGCAGTGAGGTAAAATTAAAATCTTAAAAAGTTCCTTCAAGAGCAGAGAATACATACAGAAGCTGGAACATGGGCCAGACTACGTAGTTTCGGCTAATAAAGCCTCGTCAGTGACCCTGACAATATCTGTTGACGAAGCCAGAAAAGAGCATACTGTAATTTCTTAATTTTAATTGGGCAGTCGATTCAAAGACTGATTAGTTTCAAAAGGATCCAAATAATATAAAAGACGATGATCTAGAATAATAGTCTAAATCGATCTCAAATTTTAGGTTTCTCAGAATCTATCCTCTGATCTCAAAGGATGTAAATAAAATATAATCTGCACTATGGACGATGTAAGTTCGAGTTTTCCGATCAGATCAGGAAAATTATCGTTCGTTTCAAACGCATTGGATATAATATAAATGTAATCTGCATGTTTAGTGGTTAACCCAATAATGGTTAAACACTTTGCTTACCTCTTTAAATGCACGCCGGTTGGTCCGGCATCAGCCTCAATGATGGGCCTGACATAAAGCTACTTAATTTAGTTGGTTGGGGCCGGAGTTTTCTTGTCTGTTGCTTGGTAATTCGGGGTTCAACTGATAGTTTATTTTTGCTTCGGTATTTCAGTGGTGTTGTCCGACTTCCCAGGCATCTCCTGGTGTCGCAATAAGTACTTTACGTTGAGTCCTTATCTCTGATTCATCATAGGCCTTATCCGTGGTGTTTTTGTTTCCGATGATGATTTATTGATGAGTTAGGAAACCGCAATGCAGACCAAACAGCTAACTTTATGTTTCAAACCACTACAGAAGCAAAGGGCGAGGTTTGGGCTCAGTAAAACATGTTTAAGCCCTTCAGTAATCTTTTGCTGAGCGTTCCAAGGCGGTACATCTGTTGTGCTTCCTTGATGTAATAATGTGCTGTGTCCGCTTGTCTATGGTCTCTTGCGGTTTGGTCACCCGTATTGCTGCCCAATCTGCCTTCTGTATTGTTTTGTTTTGGTTTGTAACTTAAATAAAAAAATAGTAAAAACAGATGTTGATGCTGTTATTGGGGTAGCTGAATGACCATCTGTTTGGAAAAGAGCTGCTGATTCGGTTTGCTGTGCGTGTCTTTCGTAAACTTGTGTCACTTTCTGTGAATATGTGCTTCTATCCCTATTGGTTTTGAGAGCGGAATGTGGGATTTGATTGTATTAATTCCCGATCATTGCCCATCTTTTTACATTGTATAGCTCTTCCGTTGAAGACTTTAATCGATATCTGCAACTGCAATTTTGCCGCTTTTTCTGTACAGACGGAGTATTTTTCCAAGCAAATTGCATTCGAAAAGTCACTAAGCGAGTCATTATCGGCAAGTGAATGCCTTTTAAATACATGGCTTTGTGTGTGTTAAAACATGCCTATTAATAGCAGTCACTGATATTTATGCAATAATGTTGTTTATGATCTTATGAACACATTGGAGGCAACTCGTTAGTGCAGTCATTACCAGACTTGTCCAGTTGCTGTTGTTGTTTTGTTGCTTTACACCCACGGTAAACAGCTATGGTCAAGTTGGAACGGTCACTTAACCTAACCACAATATTCCTGGACAGGCTTAGGCCTCCTACGTAATCGCACAAACTTCCGCCAATAGAAGACAACTGCCTTTTTTGAATCAGCGGAGGGGAAGCTAAAGTATGTGGCCAACTTGAGTCAGACGCGCTACCGACTGCGCCTCGCGGCCCGTCACAGTATCTTTATGGCAGTAATAACTCAATCAAATATGGTAATGGACTAACCTGGACCGTGAACATCAGTTATCGTCCAATACTTGGAGAAAATACGGTATATTATTTTAGGAGAACAGTCGGAGAACAGTCGGGGGAACATATGAGGGTCGACACGAGAAAACCAACAAAGTGGCTGTGCGCTCAGCGCAGAGTCAGATCAGCCTGGCATCCACCCAGTCTGATCAGAGTCTCTGCTAAGAGCTTAAAGGGTATCTAAGGGTCTAAGTAACCTCCATGCGGACAGCAAAGACTGATCTGAGTGAATGCTGGGCGCACAGCCACTTTGTTAAATTTCTTGTGTGGCGGCAAAATTATTTGGAGCGATCATCACCAAATTGCACTGTAGTAGTATGATCTGAGTGAAGTTTGACAATGAGCCAAACCGGACATTCGAGTTTCTGCCCTTATTTATTGGACCATGTGGACACAATAGATGCTACATCTTTTGAACAATCATTACTAGACTTACAAAGTATTTTGTAGCCGCATGATCTTGCTGAAATGTCAAAATGGACCAATTCAGATCAGTAATTAAATTTGGACAATTTCCCTTTGCTTCGTGAAAAATGTACAGCATCTTGTGAACACTGTAGAGGCTATAATACTGAGCAAATATAGTCAAATTGCACAATAGATGTGAGACTACAAGATTTCAACCAAATTTTGTAATGGACCAAATTAAATTATAAACTCAAGATTTATTGTCCTCTATCTACCAATGTAGTAGTAGTAGTAGTAGTACATAATACATAATGACAAAATATTAGGAAAAACTTACACAGCATACTTGTTCTTAAGTTCTTGTTAAAATTATCAGCTCACTTGAGCACAAAGTGCTTATGAGTGAGACATTGTTAAATGTAAATAGAGCACTTATCGTTGGTTCAACTCTCGTAACGATGGTCTCCAAGAGGTTCTTCCTCACTCCGAGACTATTCATAGTCACTAGAGCAACTGAGCGTCAAAAATAATAATACAACCAAACAAATAGATAAATGGTAAAGCGAGCGGTTGAGTCCGAAATTCAAGATGGCTGCATGTCCAAATTTGGTAAACGTCATTTAAATGAACTCGTATCCAGCACTAATAAACTGATTTGGCCATTAATTTGTGGAAAGCAATGAAATGCTTCTGATCGGATTATAAATACTCTTTCTATGAGTGGGATAATATGGGAAAATCATGTGTGTAAGTTCAAACTTAAGTACAGCTTGACTTATGATTCTGATTTTGATTCGGTGATTTTTTTTAAATGTAGTCTTAGCCCAGGCTCATTATTATTTAGATTTAACCAGTTTGTTTAAGAGCGGAAATCCGGGCGGGCTTGATAAACATTACAACATGTCGCAATCAAAATACACAGCCGGCGATGGCACCGAGAAAATGCATAATGATGGATATCCTGGGTGGTCGGTTAAATAACATAAACTGATGATGAGAATCCCGTCTCTTTTTAATTACTTATATTCATGAAATATGAAGTTCTCGAATAAACAACTGGTCTACAAAATTGCTTATACGCATAGAATATGAAACTCTCTGATAAATAACTGATATAAGCTATATACGGAAAAACAAACAAATAGATAGATAGATAGATAGATAGATAGATAGATTTTATCAAAAGGATAGCTTGTTTAGTCCCCCTGATATATTTATCTGTGTTTCTGTTATAGTTACAAAGAGAAATATTTTGATATAATTTCCTGTAAGCTTCTCAGATTGACAAAGCCTTCCTTCCCAATTCGCGGCTACCTTTCAGGAAAGACCTTCTCTAGGAAGCAAATCCTTTTCATTATAATGAAGCCCCAAATAAACGGGAAACCAGTACATTTTGGAGAGAATGGTCTATCCGGAAGAATTCCCATGCACATTAACTGTCTTGTATCCTGTGTCAATCCCTACTTTGCCTAAATAAGTTTTAAGTGATAATATAGAAAGCATGTCAATTGAAAGGATATTGCTTATCAAGAGAAATAATTGGTATGACAGAAATAGATAAGAAGTTTTGAACAACAGTCTTTAGAAGCCTGAACATAGCATAAAAACTATAAATATAGGACTCCTCAAATAGTCATTGTAGGCGTCCTAAGTGTAATAGTTTGTTGATTTTACAATCCAGGTATGGGCCCAAAAAATGCAGATTGAATGGCAAACAGTTTAGACCCTGGCCAGTCTAGACTGCTACTTTGGGAGCAGTCAGATTATGGTCTGCATTTGGTTTATCAGACTTACTTGTCCCTATATTTAGGTTTAATCGTACGGCAGAATATGATATACGTAGTGAGAAATAAGCCTTTGCATCTGCACAAGGAAGAAGATACTTCACTATTCCCTTTATGAATTCTCAAAGATTCATAAATTGTTTAAATATTATAAAACTGTTCATGTATTTCTACATAGTTCCTCATGGTTAGACTCGCTGCTCTGGTATCAAAGACATTTTGTTCCATTTTGTCGTTTGTTTCTTTCTCCTTTCTTCGTGTTGGTCTGTGTTATGGGATTGTCTAGTCTAGTCTCTTATCGAAGATAACGCGTTGCAGTTTGTCGCCTGTGTCTTCCCTTTCTTCTTGGTGGTCTATGTTATGTGATTGTCAAGTCTATTCTGTTATCAATTACGTTGTGTTTCCGTTTCTCAATTGTTTAAATATCAAAAACAGTTAACGTATTTCTACACAGTTCCTCAAAGTAAGACTGGCTGCTCTGGTATCTAAGACACTTTGTTCCATTTGGTGGTTTGTGTCTTTCTCCTTTCTGCTTGGTGATCTGTTTTATGTTACTCTCTGGTCTCGTCTAGTCTCTTATCGAAATTAATTTGTTCCAGGTTGTCGCCTGTGTCTTTCGTTTATCGTTCTGGTGGTGTACGTTATAGCAACCAACCAACGAGTTGTTAAACAACGAGTGTTGGTTGCTATAAGATATAAGGCGTATTTCTGTTCTATTCAATTCTGTCCCGTACCATTAAGGCTTCGAATATTTTGTGTCACTGGGTTTCCGGTCGGCGTTTTTCTTTCTATGGAAAAATGAGACGCTGGCATTTTTATTGGACGAAAATAAATTCCTGAACTTCCGCCGCCACTTCCCTGAGAGCACGCGTATGTTTTCCAAAAACATCCTATGATGGCCGTCAGAATTCGGCTAGAAGGCCGTACAGCTCGAGGAAAAAACAACACTTACCCCTTCACTGCGGCTTCTCGGCACCTGTTTATTTGTGACACGCATTATATTTCCAGGTCGGCAGCAGGCAATTGACACTTGATGTAGCTAGCAAGATTTGCAACTTTCTCGAAACGACATGGGCATACGGAAAAACGGTCTTAACGGAGTCTTTCTGCAAAACAGCTTATGGCTTCCACCAGGCCTATCGGTTTAGTAATCGATTGGTTGCAGCACCAGTGTGCGTTGCATCTTTGATGTGTGACATCAGAACCAATACTGGTTGCGTTCGGGGTTTTGCCAAAGTCACTATTGGCATGCCAATGCCGCTCTGAGTTGCAATATTGGTACCACTGGCTCTACCATTGAAGCCAGTATTGTCGACCATTGGCTGCCAATACTGCACACAACTTTGGGCATGGAAAACATTATCATGGCAGGTAATTTGCGTCATTCAATATGGCAATTTATTGAACCTATCATAAACACTCGAGTTGACACAGGAGAAGATTTTCCCCACAATAATGAAAGACAATTAGAAAAACTAAAAGTTTCTTAGCACAGAAAAATATTTGCTCTGCAATGATATCATAGGCGCCATCGGCTCTACCAATGGTACCATAGGCGCCATTGGCTCTACCGATAGAACTGCCAGTGGTGACATTGGTAATTTTGCCAGTGGTGCCAACGGTTGCCAATGGCACCATTGGCTGCCGATACTGTGCAGGGTTTTACGATTGCCAATAATACCATTCTCTCTTTCTGTCTGTCTGTCTGTCTGTCTCTCTCTCTGTCTGTCTCTCTCTCTCTCTCTCTCTCTCTCTCTTCAACTCAAATTAGTCAAGAATCTTTACTTTTAGTTTTTAGATTCTCCAGATTTTACTGATCATATACGAGGGGAGTTCAATAAGTTTGTAGAACTCGGGGTTTAACTCACAGATTAGAAGATGGTTTCAACATTATTTTTCAATATAATCCCCCTTTACTTTAATGTTTTCGGCCCACTTTTCTGTTAAGCAGTCTATGCCTTGAAAAACAGTCGTCTGTTTTGTCCTTAAAGCAAGCCTCTGTAGCAGCCTTCAGCTCATCATCGTCCCCTGATCTCGTTCCATGCAAGTGGGACTTCAAATTTCGAAACAAATAATTATCACTTGGGACCAGGTCTGGTCTGTATGGCGGTGATTTAACAGCTCGATTTTGCACTCACGAATAGCCGCTTGTGCAACTCCGGACTCCACCCTTTGCTGGCGATCTTTCATGTTCAGGTTTCTGGGTATCCACCTGGCAGATACTTTTGACATGCCTAAATGTTCATGGATTATAGTGTAAACAGTTCCATTAGAAATACCACATTCTGAAGCAGGTTCGGCAACTTTGTTTCGGCGATCGTGTAGCACAGGTCTCTCAACATGGTCGAGCATATCCTGGCTGATGACATCAGCAGGGCGAGCTGGCCTTGGGTCATCTTCGAAGGAGTCACGCCAACGTTTAAATTCTGCTTACCACTTTGCCACTGTGAAATACTTTGGGCTACTATCACCATACACATCAGCCATGCACCGATGGATTTCTTTGTCGTTTCACCCTCCTTAGTGAGGAACTTTATGACTGCTCTGAACTCAATACTCGGACTTTCGATTTTTGCCTATGGGTATAGGTTTTCAAACAAAAAGTAAGAGCAAATAATGTACGTGTTCACTGAACGGCTGTTATCATACAACTGACAAAGGTTTACACTGCACAAAAATGAAAAAGAAATCTTGAATTGTATAGAAAAATACCGAGTTCTACGAACTTATTGAACTCCCCTCCTACGTATGTGAATAAGGAATACTCATAAAAGTTTTCCAGAATTTCTGTTCTGTAGGACGGAGTTGCATAAAACTACTCAAAAGGAGCTCTGCATGCAGCTGTGCTACAATTTTCTTGATTCAGTTTTTTTTTTTTTTTTTTTTTTTTTTTTTTCGAGTCATAATGTTGGCTGGTTGCAATATAGCTAGCGCCTATTTCATATTATAATTGTCTAGTCTAGTCTGTTTTTAAAGACTTTGTATTTTAGTTTCTCGTTTGTTTCTTTCTCCTTTATTCTTGGAGATCTGTGTTATGTAATTTTCCAGTCTAGTCCCTCTTTCATAGTCATTGAGTTACATTTTGTGGCTTGTGTCTTTCTCGTATCTTCTTGGCTGCCTGTGTTATGTAATTTTCATGTCTAGTCGTTTATCGTAGTCATTGTGTTCCTTTTGTGGCTTGTGGCTTTCTCCGTTCTCCTTGGTGATCTGTGTAATGTGACTGCCTAATCTAGTCTCTTGTCAAAATCAATTTGCTTCAGTTTGTCGTTTGTGTCTTTCGTTTTTTATGCCCCCAACTTCGGAGAAGTTGAGGGGGCATATTGGTTTGGGCCTGTCCGTCCGTCCTTCTGTCCGTCCGTCCGTCCATCCATCCGTAACGCTTTTTGGCAGTTTGGAAACTCCAGAACCACTTGTGCTAGGATCTTGAAATTTTATATATGGCATGTACATGAAAAACAAGAGGGTCATGATGGTCCTGGATCGCTCACCTGAGTATTTTGTGAACTTAACCTCAGAGACATCCATATGACCGACAGACAGAGTTTCACAAAGATTAAATGGAAAATGAACCCTTTATTGTGTACCTAAGGTTTTTATAAGATTTAACCTAATGACCTAGATTTTGACCCCACATGACCCAGTTTCAAACCTGGTCTAGATTTCTTGGATATGAACATTCTGAAAAAGTTATCAAAACTGTGCCCTCTAGAGTGTACACAATGATTCCCTAAGGCTTAACCTAGTGACCTACTTTTTGACCCTTTTTGGGTCGGGTATTTCTAGAGTTATGTCCCTTTTTTGACTAAGTCTATGGAACCTTGTGACCTAAATATCTCAAGAACCCCTAATGTTAGGATCCTGATTATCGCAGGGTGAAAATGCCCAAGGTGTAAATGATCTGATTAACTTTGAGAAAAAATCGTGATTTTTTGACCGAGTTAAGCCACTTTAATTAATTAATTAAATTTTCGACTTTGTGCATTGTAAGCTTCTGGAACCTTGTGACCAAAATATCTCAAGAACCCCTAATGCTAGGAACATGTTTTTTCGCAGGATGACATTGCCCGAGGTTTGAATGATCCGATTAACTTTTGAGAAACAATCGTGAATTTCTTACCGAGTTATGCCCCTTTTCCGGCTTAGAGCATTGTAAGCCTATGGAACCATGTGACCAAAATATCTCAAGAACCCCTGATGCTAGTATCATGATTTTTTGCAGGATTACATTGCCTAAAGTTTAAATGATCTGATTAATTTTTTAGAAAAAATCATGAATTTTTGACCGAGTTATGCCCCTTTTTCGACTAAGTACATTGTAAGCCTATGGAATCTTGTGACCAAAATATCTCAAGAACCCCTGATGCTAGGAACATGATTTTTCGCAGGATAACATTGCCGGAGGTGTGAATGATCTGATTCACTTTTGAGAAACAATCGTGAATTTTTACCGAGGTATGCCCCTTTTGCGGATTTGTGCATTTTAAGCCTATGGAACCTTGTGACCAAAATATCTCAAGAACCCCTGATGCTAGGATCATGATTTTTTGCAGGATAACGTTGCCTTAGATGTAGATGATCTGATTAACCTTTGAGAAAAACTCGTGAAGTTTTTACCGAGTTATGCCCCTTTTTCAACTTAGTGCATTGTAAGCCTATGGAACCTTGTGACCAAAATACCTTCAGAACCCCTGATGTGAGGATCTTGATTTTGTGCAGGATTACATTGCCTAAAATGTAGATGATCTGATTAACTTTTGAGAAAAATTTATGAATTTTTGACCGAGTTATGCCCATTTTTTTACTTAGTGCATTGTAAGCCTATGGAACCTTGTGACCAAAATATCTGAAGAATCCCTGATGCTAGGATCATGTTTTTTCGCAGAATGATATTGCCTAAAGTTTAGATGATCTGATTAACTTTTTAGAAAAAATAATGAATTTTTGACCAAGTTATGCCCCTTTTCGACTTAGTGCATTGTAAGCCTATGGAAACTGGTGACCAAAATATCTCAAGAACCCCTGATGCTAGGAACACAATTTTTTGCAGGATTGCATTTCCCGAGATAGAGATAATCTTATCAACTTCTGAGAAAAAATGTGAATTTTCGACCGAGCCCCCTTTTCGACTCGGAGCATTGTTAGCCTATGGAACCTTGTGACCAAAATATCACAAGAACCCCTGATGCTAGGTTCATGACTTTTTGCAGGATGACATTGCCTAACATGTAGATGACCTGATTAACTTTTGAATAAAGAAATAGTGAATTTTTGACCGAGTTATTCCCCTTTATCGGACATAGGCAATTTGTATAGGAACAAGCTTGTGAACAAAATATCTAAAGAACCACATAAGCTAGGATCCTTATGCTTCGCATGCACGTTTGGACCAAGAAGTAGATGACCTCATCAACTTTTTATCATATTCCATAAATTTATGATAGAATTTTCCCCCTTTGGACATAGGCATTTTGAATATGAAGAAGCTATGAATAACTTTATGAACAAAAACTCTGAAGAACCACTTAGCTATGTCCCTAATATGTGGCATACAGTTACAGGCTTAGCTGTGGATAAACCAATTAAAACCCCTTTCTGACCTAAAGGTATAGGGATTAACCTTCTTTAGAGGCAAGCATATAGTTGGGGGCAAAGTGTTTCATAAACACGTTTTCTAGTTCTTTCTGGTGGTGTATGTCATGTGTTTAGTCTGTTATCAAAGAAAGACTTTGTGTTCCATCCTTTCGTTTGATTCTTTCTCCTTTGTTCTCTGTGTACTGTATTACCAGTATGTGAGAGACTAGTCTTGTCTCTTATCGAAGTCAATGTGTTCCATTTGTTGTTTATGTTATTCTACTTTCTTCTTAGTGGTCGGTGTTATGTGATTTTCTAGTCTAGTCTGATATCGAAGTCATTGTGTTCCGTTTTGGGCCATGCGCTTTTCGCCTTTCTTCTTGGTGGTCTGTATAATGTGAATGAGTATCGTTGTCTGTTATCATAGTTATTGTACTCCATTTTATGGTTTGCACTTTTCTCTTTTTTGTTGCGGTCTGTGTTACATGATCGTCTAGTCTAGTCTGTTATCGCAGTCATTGTCACATAACACATAACACTGTAGTAGTCATTTTAGTCCGTTTTTGGTTTGAGTCGTTTCCTTTCTAAGTGTTGGTCTGTGTTACGTAATTGTCTAGTCTAGTCAGTTATCGAAGTCATTAATTTTGTCGTTTGAGTCTTTCTCCTTTCTTTAGATGGTCGGTGTTACGTGATTGTCTAGTCTAATCTGTAATTGCTATCATAATGTTCCTTCTTGTCTTTTGAATCTTTCTCTTTTTTCATGTTGGTCATTGTCATGTGATTATCTAGCCTAGTCTGTAACAGAAGTCATTATATTCCATTTTGTCGTATGAGTCTTTTTCCTTTCTTTAGATGGTCGATGTTAAATGATTGTCTAGTCTAATCTGTTATCGAAGTCATTTTGCTCCTTTTAGTTGTTTAAATCTTTCTTCTTTCTTCTTGGCGGTCAGTGTTATCTGATTATCTAGTCTAGTCTGTTATCGAAGTCATTATGTTCCATTTTTGTGTCTTCCCCAGAAGGGATGGGAGACATATATATTGATTTTCCCATGGTCGTCCGTCCGTCTGTCTGTCCGTCCGTCTGTCCATCTGTAACAAAATCGTGTCCACTCTGTAATTCAAAAGCGGTATGGGATATTTTCATGAAACTTTACACAAATGTAAAGCATCATGAGATGACATGCAGAGTGCAAAAACCGTAATCCTGGATTATATCGTTTTGAAATTATGGCCCTTTAACAATTAAAAAAAGATTTCTAGTCCGCTCTGTAATTCGAAAACGGTTTTGAAATTATAGCCGTTTAACAATTGAAAATAGTAGATTTTGCCAAACAGTCATGCCCACTGAATAAACATCTCATATATTTATACGAAACTTTAAAGTAATGTCAAGCATTTTTAGACTAGATGCAGAACACAAGAACCATAACACTGGATTACAACGTTTTTAATTTGTTGCCCTTTGTCCGTTAGAAATGGTCGATTTGGCTATAAGATAATGTCCCTTCTGTATATCAAAATCATTTCAAGTATTTCTGTTAAAACTTTACAAACATGTAAAGCATCATCAGGGGCCTTGCAGAGGGCAAGAACTGTAACCCTGGGTTACATATTTTTGGAGTGGTGCCCTTAAACAATTGAAAATGGTAGATTTTGCCATATAGTTGAGTCTGTTCTGTCCCTCAAAAACCATTTCAGATATTTACATGGAACTATACAGTTGTGTAAAGCAATATTAGATAACGTACAGAGCCTAAGAACTATAACTGTGGATGATATCTTTTCGAGCTTTGACAATTGGAAATAGTAGATTTTGCCATGAGATTATGTCTGGCAAACTCTGGCTCTTCAGTCTGATATGCTACCGACTGTGCTACGTGGCCTGGCCACTGTGATTCGATGCGTATCAGGGTGTTTGAGCACATAGGGCAAAAGCTATTTGCCTCCCAAATTTTGCTTCCAAAATTTTCTCCCCTAATGTTTTTCCTTTTAAATTATTTTTTGCTCCCAAAATTTTTGCTCCTCAAATTTTGCTCCCCAAATTTTGCTCCCCAATTTTCCTTCCAAAACATTTTTGCTGCCCAAAAACTTTTTCCTCCTTCAGACCTTTACGCCCAAAAATCTTTGCTTCTCAAAGCTTTTGCTGCCCAAATTTTTTGCTCCCTTCAGTTTCTCCCCAAACTCTTTTGCTTTAAAAACTTTCGCATCTCAATTTTTTTTACTCCCAATTTTTTAGCTCAAATATTTCTTAATTCCAAAATGTTTTGCCTCCCCCCCCGCCCCCATATTTTCCTTTTGACATTTTTCTCTTTGCTTCATAAATATTTGCTCTCAAAAACCAAAGATTTCTTCTCTATTCGTTTTGGCTCCCGAGGTTTTAATCTTTGCTGCCACAGCAAACTTGTAGTGGACGTATTTTGCACCACTTTGCAGAGCTCTTGTTGATGAGGGGATGGGGAGGAATGGGGGGATGTCGGGGGAGACATCTGTTTTTGTTTCAAAAACAAATAGAGTGTCGTTTGAGCCTTTATCTTTCTTCTTGATGGTCGATGTTATGCGAATGTCTTGTCTAGTCTGTTATTGAAGTCATTATGTTCCATCTTGTCGTTTGAATCTTTCTCCTCTCTTCTTAATGATCAGTGTTATGTGATTGTCTAATCAAGATTCGAAGTCATTATGTTCCATTTTTTTCTGTTTGAGTCTTTCTCCTGTCTTCATGGTGGTCGGTGTTATGCGACTGTCTAGTCTAGTCTGTTATCGAAGTCTTTGTGTTCCATTGTGTCATTTGAATCTTTCTCCTTTCTTCAAGATGGTCGGTGTTATGCAACTGTCTAGTCTAGTCTGTTATCGAAGTCTTTGTGTTACATTGTGTCATTTGAATCTTTCTCCTTTCTTCAAGATGGTCGGTGTTATGCGATTGTCTAGTCTAGTCTGTTATCGAAGTCATTATGTTCCATATTGTCGTTTGAATCTTTCCACTTTCTTCTTGATGGTCGGTGTTATGTGATCGTCTAGTTTCATCTGTAATCGAAGCCATTGTGTTCCATTTCGTCGTTTGAATCTTTCTCCTTTCTTCTTAGTGTATGTGCTCTGTCATTGTTGTCGCACTGCTTTAGCAAGGTGCGATATAGGCGTCCGTTTTCCTTCCGTCCGTCCGTCCGTCATTCCGTTCACATTTACGTCGACCCTGGCGTTTCGAATGGCGAAGTTAATTTTTCCAAAACCACTGCACCCATAGTTCGCAAATTTCATATGGAATATAACCAGACTACACAGCTTCAGTTTAGAGAAATTCGGCCTGGTTGAGAATTCAAGATGGCCGCCATTACTAAAAATAGCAAAACAACAAAATCAACGATTTCTCTGGAACCACTAGGTATAATTGGCTGAAATTTGGCATGGAACATTAGTAGGACCTTGTTTTGAAACTAATGAAAACGAAAAAAATATATGGCACAGTTAGGTAACAGTGACCTACTTTTGGTTAACGAGTCCAACTTTTGCTTGAATGCCTATAAATTCAAAACCACTAAATGGATTTTGCTCAAAGGACAAGGTTCACGAAGGGTCAAAATGGGCCCTCTCTCAGAAATTGATGAAATTTTACTATATCATGTTTATATGTTTCCTGCGATTGAAAATGGACTTTTTTTCATTCTCCCGTGTTATTTGCGCAATTGTGACATCATTAAAATATCCTACCCCACGCGACGTACTTAATGACTTTATGATGATAACGACGTTATTTAACTTATAAGTTTGCTGTGTAGCGCTTTTCTGTTTGCTCTGTGTTGCCACTTTTTAACGAGGTCGATTAGATGTTGCTATTTCTTTTCTGTGGGAGCTCGTATGTATATGTTAATCCTTATAATTAACCTCATCCCCCCCCCTCCCCCTCGCAACCCGCGTTTTGTCCTGCGTGAAGGTATTACATGTAATACTGACGGCTGAAGAGCTTGAAAAGTCTGTGGTTTCAATTTTTGGTGTACTATCATATTTGATAAGGCACTATTATTTCTGAGTCCGGTGTAAGTTTTTGTTTAGAATTTTGTCCGCAAAACAAAATTTTGTTACATGTACGTACCTTTTATTTTGCGGACGAAATGCGAAACGCAAACTAATTCCGAGCAAAACTGCTGTTTGTCATTCATGACAATTTGTTAATGTTTTTATCAAATAAGTTTTGTTTGCTTTGGAGTTCTGGAGTTCTGTTGTTCTTAGAAGAATTAATGATAATACTAATAATAAACAGAGATGATATTCTTTCCTATGTCGTTATCCGTCAAAATTCAGCACATACCTAAGTGCTTGTGGACGAACGATGATGCCGGGTAGTTTTCAGTGCCAAGGAGTCCGACTAATTTGGTAATCAGTGGAGCAAGGGCCTACTGTGCATGCAGTAGATACGGGTGGGGGATTTTTCGGACATTATATTCTCCCCTAGCATGTCTTTTCTTTCTCCATCTCTCTGGACGGCTCAATGTCTACAATGTAGACTGAAATATCTCAGGAAGCGGCAATCCTTGGGGTTCCACTACACACAATCTATCAATATCATCCTCCATACATGCTGATATGACTTAAATACTGTTGAAACGGACATAAAATCAAAAGTTATCCATCCATCTCATGCGATATTAAATTCTGACCTGTTTTTGGTAACCACCCCACAAAAATGTAACACTAGCAATTCAACGAGGGATCATAGATTTAAGAGCATTTTATTTTTTTCCCACTAAAATAATTGCTTAAATATTCTTTTATAGTAAAAAGTAAAATGCACTTTTTTCATATGAATTTTTTGTCATCTACATGTAAATAAATAAATTATATCGAACTCAAAGTCTATTCTTTGAATACGAGAGAACGCGGACAGACTCGGTGCCAGGAGGCACATCTGGTGGATTCGTTCTCTTGAGCCTTATGGGAAACCTCGTTTTCAGAGCTGGAAAAAAGATAATAATACTAATAATAATAATAATGTTAATAAAGAAATTAAAATAAATTACAATAAAAATATGCACGAATATACCACGTATAGAATCGCACATTCCGAACGCTCCGTTACGACATAATTGAACCAACCGACAACAACAGTTGATTTGAAGAACAAAGCGGAATGTCATCGGGAGCTTCGTTAAATACATGTTAATATTTGAAAACAGTCATCGCGAAATGGCAATAACGGAATTTGAATAAAGGCATATGCACACTTTTCATGATTGAACTTTTATAGCTCTTATATTTAGATATTTATTTGTCTGAGAATTGTACATTTAAATAAAAACATTCTTTCATTGATGCACGTTTCAAGCACAGCTCGACATGCAGCTAAACTATCCTTTCGTTGCAGGAGGCTGCAAATGATAAAAATGTTGGTACGGTATCACATTCCACAAGTTTATGACATTGATTTTTGATGTGTTGACCCAGATCAGACTGCTCTTGGGTCTACTTTATGCGCTATGTCATCTACATCTTTGAGCTACATTACTACAATGAAAAAATCTTCAATTTTAGGACAGGTGTACAGTAATTATTGTAGGTTTCCCCAGTGTTTAGATTTTTTAACTTTACGGATTTACGGTCCCTGTCTTGATCACTAGTAAAACTAATGATAACAATACCAATACTCGGTGAGACGTGTTTGGTTTGCTTGCATCATCAAACTAGTGTATGGAAGCGGAAAAAAAAATCATCATTCAGTGTACCCTTGGCATAAAATTCGTAAATCGGAAATTGATAAACTCTTGCAACTCATAGCTAAAGTCGGGTGTGTGTGTTTGGGGTGCGGGGAGGGGAGCGGGGGACGGGGGGGCTATGGAAGGATGGATGATTGCGAGTTTAAATTCTTTCTAACCGTATTTTTGTCATGTCAGGACGATGGGAGCGTGATAATGAAAGACTGTGCGCAATACAACCCCGTTTACGGTTGGAAAGATTTCCGCATCAAGCGGACCTCGAATCTGTCATCGCTAGATCATCAGGCCAGGTGCTTAACATACTGGGCTATTTGTTAGGGGTGGGAGCTGTTTTTCGGGATGAGAGGTGTGTATGGGGCGGGGAGGCGGATTATCACTGTTTATGCGTGTATACAAAAAAAAAACTTCTTTTCAGCTCATTAATTATACAAATTGCCGCTTTTTTTAAATAATCACTTTTCCTTTTTTGTCCACTGCTTTTACAAAGAACAGCAAGTGGACACAGTATTCACCTTTCAGTAGTTCCATATCCCCCAATCCACTCTCCCACCCCTTTTGACAGACGATACTTCAATACACCTCCTGTAGCTTGTCATGAATCAGTCTGAAATATTGCAGGCTTCTGGTCTGCAAATTCCCATGTAAGTTGGGCGTTATGGTTACACTTTTTTTTTACTTTTATTGCTTTTGCAAACGGGCATCAGAAGACCAACCTAGCAGGTGCCTTATTTACGCCATTTCTTTTACCGATTTCCGATTTGTTGCATTTATCATTCTGGAACTCATTTCACATACTTCTTTTACATGCGAAAAGGAGCCCCGGTAGCTCAGTGGGTTAAGCTCTGGCCTACTGATCTAGCGGACCGGGTTCGAATCCCGCTTGAGGGAGAATCTTTCCTACCGTAAACGGGGTTCCATTGCACATAGCCTTTCATAATAATAATCCCATCGTCTTGATACAACTGAAATACTGTTGAAAAGGACGTAAAATCACAAGTCATCTATCCATTTACATGCACAGTAAATATGCATATTATGGTTAGTGGAATAATGGTTGGAGATTTTGATCCCTTTTCTCGCTTTGCAAACTTAATTTTTTTTCTCACCCGCAACATTGCTCCTTTTACTATTCAGTGGACCCCCTTACACCCTACTCATACTTCTGAACAAATTCTATATTTGGGTCAGTAAAACAATGCCGCAAATCCTTCTAGCTTATTTCAGACATGGGTGCCAAGCTGTCTGGTATGTGCTCCCATCTTCCCGCTCGTCCGGAGGATTTGGCAGTGAAAGCCGTTTTCCACATAGATCAATGTGTCTCGTCGAATTCGCTGAGTTTAGTTTGGGCGGAACAAAGCTAGAATACCGCTTTAATATTAATAAAGACCCCTGCTCTAATAAAGTCCCCATTCAATAATATTATATTATCTTGCATGAAAACCTTGTATGCTTCTCTAGATTAGGTAGAACTTTGATATGGGGTCCACTCTTGAAGGAAAGAATTGCTCCTAGAAGAGCAAATTCTTTCCTTTAAAAGTTGAGTGAGTGAGTGATATGTGTTTTACGGCACATCAGCACCAAACGGGCTATTTCGCGCCGAAAACGCTATTAAAAGAACAAGTATTTTATGCATAAGGTCAGAAATGAATGCACAATATAAAAATGAATCAAGTCGGGTATGTGGTAAAACGCGCCGATCAACGGCTATCTTAAGACTGATAACATAAAAGGAACTCTCGACCAGCGAGATGAGTAAACACAAATTCAACTGTTGTAAAAATACCTCGACTTACTTAAACTATATTTTACTATATATGCCAATCTCTTTCAGAACAGAGAAGATTTTCACTGCTTAAACCGTGTCAAACAGTTGTTTCAAACTGTTGACACGGAAGAACCTAGCACGCGTAATACGAAAATCCGTGCAATCCAAAAGAAAGTGTTTAACACTAAAAGGTTCCTGGCAAGGCATGCACAAAGGCGGATCCTCATCCTTCAACAAAAACGAATGAGTTATATAAGTATGGCCGATTCTAAGTCGAGCTAAAGTTACTTCTTCTTTACGATCAGTTCTATAACATGGTTGCCATTCACCTAATGAAGGCATAATAGAATGGAGTTTGTTAAAGACGGCAGCATTCCACGATATCTGCCACTTATCATGAAGATAGGTATTTATGCCAAGTTTAATATCAGTGTAAGGAAATTTAAAGTCGGAAATATGAAGAGCTAATGCGGATTTTGCGGCAATGTCGGCCTTTTCGTTGCCTTTAATCCCAACGTGACTGGAAAGCCAACAAAATACAGTGTTGTTAAGCTCAGCTAAGTAATTATGTTTTAAGAGGATATCCAAAAGAAGAGGGTTTTTGATATGGCGGTTATTTAGGGATTGAAGAACAGAGAGGGAATCAGAAAAGATGATGAAATCTGTATTCTGAGATTGTGCAATGTGATCCAAGGCTAAATCAACAGCTTTGATCTCCGCTGAAAAGATAGAGGCATTGTCAGGTAAATCCAGCTGTGACCCCATCCTTTGAGCCATCAGTATATATATACTCATAGTGAGAAAAGTCGGAAAGCAGTTCATTAAATCTAGAAACACAAGAGGATCAGTTTGAGATTTTTTATCACTATGCCAAGAAAATAGAACACGTGGCTGAGTTAATGTCCAAGGTGGCACATCTGGAACCTTGAACTGTTCAATTCTGTCTAAATCTAAATTCATATTTTCAAATTCAGAGGCGATTCTAATGCCAAAGGAAGGAATCATATTTGGTTTATTCTCGAATAAGGTTTTATATTGGGGCCGAAAAACAGTTTTATACGTTGGATTTGATGGATTTTACTTTAATTTAAGGACATACTGCAAAGAGAGTTTAAGACGTCTATTATAAAGTGATGGTTCATTTGCCTCTGCTAAAAGACTCTCCGAGGGAGAAGTTCTGAAAGCCCCCAAGGCGAGCCGGAGTCCCTGATGATGATTTGGATCAAGCATTTCCAAATAAGATTTTCTTGCGGATCCATATATTTTTGAGCCATAGTCTAGTTTGGACCGTATAATAGTTCTATAAAGATTAAGCAAAACTCTACGATTTGCTCCCCAGTCAGTATGGGCAACAACTCGTAGTAGGTTCAACGCTTTTTGACATTTTGCTTAAGTTGTTTAATATGCGGAATAAATGAGAGTTTTCTGTCAAAGATGACACCCAAAAATTTATTTTCTTCAACTACAGGAATCGGCGTTCCGTCCAGGTTAAGAACTGGATCATCATGCGCCTTACGAAGATGACAGAAATGCATACAAACTGTCTAAGATTTAGAAAATTTGTATCCATTTTCAGTCGCCCACATTTGTATTTTATTTAGATTTTGTTGAAGTTGACGTTCAATCGTATGCATATTTTTTGACCGATAACAAATAAAAAAGTCATCTACATATAAAGAACAGTCGACACCAGGATTAAGACATTTAACAATATTGTTTATTTTAAGACTGAAAAGAGTGATAGACAAAATACTACCTTGAGGCACACCTTGTTCTTGATCGTGTGCCTTAAAAAGTTGAACCCCACCCCTACCGAGAAGGGAGCCAAAAAATTAGAGAATACACTTTAACCAGACTACTGTTTATTAGAGGTATTTGCTGATTTATTACAATATCGCCCCGTCCCCCTTCCTCACTTTCGTAAATTGCAACGACCCCGGGACGTTAATATGATTTATACGGTATATACCGGACAATTAACCTTGAATAATCAGCTGTCTCTCACGGCAAGGTACTCTCCGCCAATGACGTCACCCAACGCTACATTGTGACGTAAGCAGCAGTGACATTATAACTTGGCGCGTCTTTCTCAGTTATTTGCATTGTCGCGTAATTTTCGAAAGCGGTGGGTTCTCTCTACTGAAAACAGCGATTTCATCGGCTTTTGGAATGAAATATCGTATCCATTTCTTTTCTGCTGATCACGTTTTATATTGTCTTGATGGAAGCAGTTCCTGTCTGATTATATTCACCCCAAAACCAAACGAACTTCGGCAGCGTTAGTAGAAAAGAACGAAGAGGCACATTCACATTTTGCTTTTATTAGGCCATGAAGTCCCATCTTCGACACCTTCAAATTTTTACGAGATATTTTTCATTCATTTAAGAGTCATCCTGCCAAATATCAAAGTGTCGCATGAAGAACTTCATATTTTTCAACTGACTTTTACATGTGCAAATATGAAAAAATGACAAATTTCAGGCGTTAGGGGGTCCGATTGAATAGAGCCCTATCACACCCAAGGCAATTCTGGTAAATGTTTCATGGGTAGTTGTGGAGACAAACTATTGTATGATATAAAAACGTACAAAACGAAACAAATTTCACATATTGCTAAAATGGGAATTTACAGGGCCAAAATGTAGAATTCGTGAATTCAGCCCTTTAATCTGAATGATTCCTGAAGGTTTTTTTTTCAGATTTGTGAGAATATACCATCCAAGATGGCCACCAGCTGTCGTTACTAAAAATAGCCAAAACATGCAAATGACAAGATCTCAGGAAACCGTGAATAGATTTGGACCACATTTGTGTCAGAATGATCCTTGCATATAGCTATTACACTTTTTTATCTGGCAAATTGGCCATCCAAGATGACTGCCATCTACCGTTACTAAACTAGCACAAACATGAAAATGGCAGTACCTTAAGATCCACTACATGAATTTTGACAAAATTTGTGTCAGATTAATGCATACATGAAACTATTCGGTTTTCTAATTTTCAGTTTTTACTTTCACTTTCTTCTCACCATGACCTCTGCTACTATAGAAGCACAATGCAGGTGCGACATAGCATAGCGGAATTCTTGTCTTGTCTAGTCTGTCATCGAAGTCATTACATTCCATCTTGTCGTTTGAATCTTTCTCCTTTCTTCTTGTGGTCTGTGTTATGTGATTATCTAGTCTAGTCTGTTATCGTAGTTATCATGATCTATCTTGTCGTTTGAAACTTTCGCCTTTCTTCTTGACGGTCTGTGTTATGTAATTGTCTAGTCTAGTCTGTTGTCGAAGTCATTATCTTCCGTTTTGTCGTGTGTGTCTTTCTCCAGTCTTCTTGATGGTCGGTGTTTTGTGTTTATCTAGTCTAGTCTGTTATCAAAGTTGTCACAATTTGGTAGCATGTAGCCTTATAATAAGCTTCAGATTGACTGACCATTCTGGTAATACTTTGGTAGTGTATTACCTTGATTTCTTGTATTCAGCCAGGTGTAAATTTACTTGCATTGTCCTGAGTATTTTTGGTGAATTTGTTCAGTTGTGTACACGAGAAGGCCTAGACCAGCAGTTTTGAACATATGTTTTATAAAGAAGAATTCTTGAGGAAATGTTGAAAGTCCTTCCCTTGCAGCCCCTTTCTCATGAAATTCCTTGAAATTTGGCATTTAATTGGCATTTTGAGCATTTTACCAGGCTATTTTTCTCTGAAATTAATGTTGCTAAATTTTGCCATTTTGGCCGTGGTGGTCAGTTGTCCCTATATAATGTAATTGCCCCTACTTCCCAATCCCTTATTTTTAGGTGGCTTTTGCTGTGGTGTACAGCTATGTTCAACTGAGCGATAATATTGGCCACTACTGGAAGCCATGTACAACAGTTTTCGTTTGAGCGTGGAGTAATATGCCAAATCTGTAGCAGTCTGATCAGGGAACATTTTAACTGAGTATAGAGGGCCTGTGTGATGTAGTGTGGAAATTTGACCCAGGGTCTTGGTTTGTCCAGACTGATGCTTGCATGGTTACTGCAAATTTACTTTTTTGGTTGTGACAGATGAACCATCATAAACTTTCAATGCTCCACTTGGTTTTACATTGATTCTACCTTATCAGCTATTTATAGACTGAACCTCGAACAAACATATGAACTACTATGAATGCCTGACTCATATGTAATATAGATAAGACATATATTACGGTTCATAGACATATACGTATATCTTAGTCCATAGACAGTTATACTTGCATGTTACGCCTACGTATTTCATACTTTTATAGATGATTTCTTGTGTCAATTAAATGATAGAAAATCTGTTGGAAAGTCGTTTATTTCGATCATAAGGTGACTAGATGTACTGCTTAAACAGTATAGAAGAATCTGGGTTTTGGCAATGGCGATCCCGGCAGGATGTAGTTAAAAAGGCCTTATTGATATCGAAATAAATGTCACTTTCTCTCAGTATACAAGAATCTGGTTTTGACACAAGTCATAATACTCCATTTTGTCGTTTGAGTCTTTCTGCTTTTTTTGGTGTCTTTGTTATGTGAGTGTTTATTCTAGTTTATTACATGCATATAATTATATATATATTTTCAGCCTTACCAAAATGGTTGGAAGTGGCTGGTGTATAGTGTATGGTGCTTTTAGCGGAGGTCTGAGTTGAATCTTTGGCATCTATGTGCAGGGCTTCTGTCAGGGCGTAAAAAAGGACCAAAAACAATTTTTTATGCGATCCTAGCCGTAAGGGTAAGTAGGTTGTGACTTTTGTTGTTTAAACTTCCCGCAAAAAGTAATAATGATGAAACAATCTGAACTAAGATGCTGACATTTACTGCATTTATACTGTTTATGTGAAAACTATTCATTCCTCTCATGCTCCAGCTTTGTCTAAACAACAGCGTTCTGGTACGACTTCCATTTCGAAAATTGAAAAATTCCCATTTCCGGTCATTGTCGGAGTTTCATGACCGTATGTCTTTTCAGACAGACCATTTAGTGGATTTTCACTAAAGATTTCCAGAGACATTCTCTTAAGATCGTGTGTCCAAACGAACTTCATTCCGATCTGTTTATTAATTATAATATAGAAAACTGTTAAACAAGCAATAGCTTGTTAAATATTTTTGTTCCAGTTACAGTCGAACTTCACTGGCTCGAACTCGGAAGGCTCAAACACCATGTTTCGGTCGAACTGACTTTCCAGTCCCGGCAAAATCCCTATTCATTTTAACTAAACATGCCACACTTGGCTCGAATAACGATGGCTCGAACGCTCGAACCCCACGTCTGGTCCCTAGAAACCACTTTCTATGTAAAACACACACCGATGGCTCGCACCTATTTCCTTGTAAAACATTTCCAAGTTTAATGACCGGACTAAATGTAGATCATACCGATTACAAGTATTGGTCATCAGGTTTGCTACGTCCATGCTTATCTTGATCTTTTTAAATCGTAATTAAAATTCTGTGTTGTTTTGTTTGATCTACCTGAAAGTGCAAAGGTTCAAAGAGTGACTGATCAAAATACAGGAAGTTGTGGTAGTTATGATAGAAAAACTTAGTACATAAAGTTGGATCATGTTGAGCTGGTTTTCAATGTCTCGAACTACCGATCGGTCGAACTTATTTCGGTGGTACCGGCGAGTTCGAGCCATCGAAGTTCGACTGTACATTGTTAAGTGAATACATTATTCACATTATGTAGCTGCTATTCAGTGAATAACGTCGCGTCATAAAAATCATATGAACACACATGTAAGGTGCGTACATGTAAGGTCATTGATAACAGGCGTGCAAACAATGCGATTCTTATTGAAATCATATTCGTTGTCACGGTATGTAGGCTAATTAACGAACGCGAAAGTAAAACTTCCGAGACATTGCTACACTTACCATTGTAAGCCTGGTTTTTCAGAAAAGAATGAAGATTTTTTATTTGTATTTTTTATTTATTTTTTTTCTATACTTCCTAAGAAACAAGCATGTACATTCTTTATTTCATTATCATTTGCACAGTTGTCCACACACACCAGCGCGCGGCCTCTTTAGTGCCTGTTAGAACCAGAGTTATATCAGAGTACAACTCTATACTTTACAAGAATAAACAGTCACAAAAAGGATCTACCGTTTCGGATTTACAACCATATGTTTCGTCAGTTCAGCTATATATAAGAACAAGTGTCTAAAAAAACGTTGGTTGTTTGCCTGTCACACAAAATTTTTTGCAAGGTTTCTAGCGTGCGTACATTTGCCAACATACCGTGATTTTGAAGTGATAAATACCCATTTTATAGGGTCATATTTTAAACTGCCGCTTACGCTCATGGTCATTTTATATAAAATTTATGAATTCATAAATTTCATATGAAATGACCACGGGTCAACAAAATCCTCGGGCACGGATACGATCGAATTTCACGCCCAACAGTGGTCATATTGGCATAATAGAAACAGAGTGCAAGAGTACTAAAAGGCTGGTGGCCAGCAAGCCATTCTATATGTAAATAGAAAAAGACAGTAGAGACTCCGACAAAACAAACCGAAAATATAGTATCAAAGATGGCTCAACAAAAGAGCATCGCTTTGGGCACTTTGAGACGATCAATTATGAATTTACTGTGTGTGGGTTTGAGAGTGTATGTGATTGTGTGTGTGTTGAGGGGGGAGGGGGGAAGCAGGGCGTGGAACTGTCATTAGACGTCTTTTTACCTATTACAAATCAAATGAATAATAAGATGGTCTAAACATGACCTAGGAGACAAGTGAAATATTTACCTGGAAGATTAGACCAATTTTTGTGACATTAGGCATTTACTCAATATTAATATTTATAAGCTGCCTATATTTACGAATGATTGCTTTTCTGCTATTTATACAGGTATCAGTTTCAAAACTGTACACTTTACTCTTTTCCAGTATTCGAACTTTATTTTTTGCTACACTGATTTTTTTCTCCAATTCGCATGATATCCACAATGATGTTAGCGCCATTCGCTCCTCGTTCTCCTGATGATATATTTTGTTTTAATTCTCATTCATGATCAATTACTTTTATTTTCTTTAAAAAAACCCAACTCTTTTTATAATCATCATTTTTGTTAAAAAGGGTGCATATTTTGTTTGGACTAACATCCGGTGATTTTTAAAAGAAAAAAAATTATCACCGCAACCTTCGAAGGAAAAAATACGAGGGACGATTGAAAAGTTCTGAGCCTCAGATACATGTACTTCTAGTGAATCTGCGCATGCGTGCCTGACATGAATGTAATGAGTTGTTATTCGTTAGCTTTCAGGGGGGGTTGGGTGGTGCGATGGTGCTGCGTATAACTTCTAGTACCTGGGCGGGTGGTGCGATGGTGCTGGGTATAACTTCCAGTGCCGGGGCGTCCTACTGATTTGAATAATAGTAGGGCCAGGGCCTACTGTGCTTCCAGTAGGTGTGGGTGGGGGTTGTTTGGACATTTTTCTCTCGTCTGTCCTTTCCTTTCTCTCTTCTTTCTCCCTCTCTTCGGGAGACGGCCCTATGTAAACTGAAATACTGTCTCAAAGGGCCGTTAAACCCAAAACAACCAACCAACCGTCCTACTGATTTGGATAAAAGTAGGACAAGGGCCTACTGTGCTTGCAGTAGATGCGAGTGGTGGTTATTTGAACATTGTTTACTCGTCTATGATTTCTCTCTTCTCCCTCTCTCTGGGAGACGGCCCGATATAGACTGAAATACTGTCTCAAAGGACCGTTTAACCTAAAACAAACAATTAATCAATCAATCAGGGGAAGTTTAGCAAAATGGTAAATGGTTTCTTTTATACGGCGCCTTAAACGCAAAAGGGGAAGAAAGCTTTACCTTGAAAAATCATTCTTCACCTTCTACAAAATTTGAAAGGCTCTTACTGTCGTATATGCAAATATAATGATTTGTCAGAGGATTGGTGAAAATGCAAAATATTTTGACATCTGGCGGCTCTACCATAAACGCTTAAATTTTGCAACCCTGAAATTTAGAGACCCATATCCTACTTCCTTGTTGTTAGGAACATGTGAGCTAAACCAAGCAAAGTTTACACGCAAATATACATTGGCATTTCACATATTTTTTGTCAAAAAGAGCTACAATTTATTCACTCCTGAGCACGCAAAGCATGCAACTCCGATTGTGCAGTATCTGCAGAAACTTTCAAAATAGACGCTTTCTGAAAAAAAAAAAAAAAACAATTTTTGCTTTTTATTCTGAAATGGAATAAATTTATGTTTGCATATATCAGCACTTACAGGGATGCTGTAGGACATATATTTGCACAAAGCAAATGCAAAATGTTCGACTCTGTTAGAGTTATGGTCGGTCAAAGAGTTATTCATGGCACCTCTGAGGATAACAGTAAACGGTGACGTGCCATCCAATTAATATTGAAGATAAATTCCCGAAATTTGGTGGAATGGCCGTTTAAAATCAATATCTCAAATCCACTTTTAAGGTTTCAAAAATGGTGGGGCTTAGAACTTTTCAATCGCCCCTCATACATCCCATACGTCCGCGAGTTCCCTGACGTCTTAACAACTCATTACAATTGTAAATATAATACGAAAACAACAATTTCTGCGTCTGATAGACGATAAAGTGGCGGGACAAAGATTCACACATGAGAATTAAATTAGGCGTTTCTGTTAATTCGGTGGTGTAATTACACATATTTCCTCACATTTGTCATGCTAATTCAATGTTTGATTTCACCAGACAGACTGATACAAAGATATTTATAGTTTTCTACCATTTCTTTACAGCAACCAGAGTGCTGCCATAATGTCAACTCTTAGCGCAAGACTGGCTGACCCAGACTATAAGTGCTGGGTTAAAGCTACACTTTGTCTACAATATGTTAAAGATGGTTTGGAAAGATTTGCTGAAGAAAAGAGTCAAATGTTACATGATGTAGTGTTAAAGGAAGTTCAGGAACAGGACAATATATTTATTAAAGGCTTGTGTCCTGATAGCAAGATAGAATTTAATAATGTGAGGAAGACATGGACAGTTAAAGATTGTAATTGTCAAGATTGTACACGCTGTATTGATGTGATAAAGAATCAAGTTGTAAAGAATGGTCAAATCTTTCTAGACCCAAATGTTCAGGAACTTCATGACGGAGTATTTCAGGAGCTCATTAGGTGTGGTAATCCTTCAATAAAAGGGATATGTGCTGGTGGCAATTTACGTTTTAATAGAAATCAAAATAAGTGGGAATTAATGTACTGCAATTGTAACAGATGTCAAATGTTTGTTGATGAAATCAGCAAATACCGATGTCCAACGTTAGGTAGAACTCATACTACAACTTTCACGTTTAAGCAAAGTAATTTCAACAACTCTGATATCCAAAAATGGTATACTGAGCACTGGCAGCTGGCAAAACTGTTTATGAACCAAGGTCAGGATGTGACAACGACAAGTCCTCGAGATACAGATATCAGTGGTCTATTAAACTTCATAGATCATTGTGTTGTGCCGAGAGGGGACCTTCAAAACACACAAAATATCGAAAAGGTATGGAAATGAAGCATTTTTAAAATCAAAGACAATTTATTCATTAATTAGTTTTTGACCTACGAGTTCGGACTTATGATTTGGGTACTTTGACCACTATCATTTAACAATATTTTCCTATTACTTTCTATGGTAGAAGATATCAGTGGTCTTTAATCTTTATGGATCACTGTGATGCACCGAGATTGGACATCCAAAATACCGAAAAGGCAAGTAAATGAAATAATTGTCAAGGCAAAGACAATTTAACGTACTGATTGTTTTTAATTACTTTCTTATCGTAGAAAAATTCTTGAAAATTAAAATATATTATAAAAGTATTTGAGGTATCATAGAATTAGACTGATACAAAAACGAACAAAAATGCGTTAAGATTTGTTGGGTTTTTTTTAGCAAAGATTAAAACTATGAGTGACGTAGACCTAAATGTCGTATTGCAGGCAATTGCATAATCTTTATATCAATTCTATCTAAACCATTACCGTTTTCATTTCGTTTTCGGGGTCTGTATCTTCTAAGCCTGGTAGAACCCTTTTTAGCTCCCCTGAGCCAAGGGATCCGGGGAAGCTTATAGAATGGAAGCCTCCGTAGTCCGTAGTCCGTCGCCCGTCAACATTTTCCAAGTACTTCATGACTGGAACTACAGGGCCAATTTCAATTAAATTTCATATGCAGCCTCCAAACAAAGGAGAAAAGGTTTATATATTTGGTTTAGGTTACATGACCGAGATGGCCGCCATGCCCACATATGGTAAAACATTATCAATCTTCTCAAGCACCACTGGGCCTATGGCCTTGAAACTTTGTATGTAGCATCTGGAACTCTAGCACTACAAAGTTTATATAAATGCTGACCCTGGGTTGCCCTTGACCTATATATGGGAAGGTCAAATTTGGTCCCTTAGGCTTTTCAATGATAAAACCTGACAAAAGTGCTTTTTTGTTGCTATGAATTCCCGGATATAGAAATGCCGTCAAAGTTAACCCCTATGTAACTGTAGAGGTCAAGGTCACAAAAGGTCAAGGTCATTTCTGACATTTGCAAAAGGTAATTTGTTCCTCATCTGTCAGCCTTTTCAAAGGACTTCTCCTCTGAAACTACTTGGCCAAATGCAATTAAATTTCATATGCAGCCGTCAGGCAAAGACGGGAAGAAAATTTATATATTTGGTCTAGGTCACATGACCAAGACGGCCGTCATGCCCGTTTATTGTTAAAAGCTAAATAAATCTTCTCCTTCAGAATCACTATACCGATTGCCTTGAAACTTTTTATGTAGCATCTGGGACTCTAATACTACAAAGTTTATATAATGATGATCCTGGGTTGACCTTTACCTCTCTCACGGCAAGTTTAATTTTATTTCCACATCCTTTTGAGGGAAAAGCTGAAAATGCACTCTTCTGTTGCTGTTGTGCTCTGTGATATGGAAATGCAATCATCTTCAATCTCTTTGAATTCAAGAGGTCAACGTCATTTAGTGACTTTGGCTAAATGTCACTTGGTTCTCTCAGAAACTACCTTGCCTGGTTGCATTGCTAACCACCATTTCTCCACTGTTACCATATGTCTAAGAAAGATAGGTAAATGTATACCGAAAACAAATGCTCAAAAGGTTTATATCGCATTAAAGTCTCAGGTCTCATGGAAAGCGATCAGGACCACGTGGTCCTCATGTTATCTCTCGTTCATCGATGTCTAAGTCAGACTTCAGAATTTATAATGGAGATTATACATTACCTGCTCGCTTTGGATCATTGGTCTGATATTGAGTCACTATAGACATAGAGTGCCGATGCAGCCAGCGTTAACTGGCGTGCTCAAGGTTGCAAAATTACATTCCTACGCATGAAGATACTCACTTCTACCGAGTCTGCTTTTATTTTTTCTCTGATGCGTTCCACAGGATCTTAATGCACAGTCTTTTTGTGACAATGCATAAACATGAAGCATTTATATGCCACTTTGCACATCTTGTGTGAGACAAAGAAATCGGTACTCATATATACATAAATGTATTTTCGATATATTTAGTTATGGATATGATTGGTTGGTCGGCTGTCTTGGGCTTAACGGCCCTTTGAGACAGTATTTCAGTCTATATCGGGCCGTCTCCCAAAGAGAAGGAGAAAAGAAAAGAGATGATAGACGAGAGAAAAATGTCCAAACATCCCCCGCCGCACCTACTGCAAGCACAGTATGTCCTTGCCAGATTTTTGTCCAAATAAGCAGGACACCCCGGCACTGGAAGTTATACCCAGCATAATCGACCGACCCGACCACCCACTTATTGTTATGGAATGACCGTTAAAGCATTTTCATTCCGTTATTAGATATAAAAAATTAAAACAAATCATAAATATATTTATAACTCTGAATAAATTGAGAAAGCGCTTGGTGAACGTTCCGACCATTAAATGTTGTGTATGAACATAATTGCCTCTAAGGCAATGCCATCGAGATTCTAAACATAAAACGGAACCTTCACCAAGCGCTGATTTGATTCTACAGAATACTTGTGGGAGGACAGTCAATTGATTCATCTGTGTTACATTTTTAGCTCACCTGAGCACGAAGTGCTCAAGGTGAAGTATTGTGATCGGTTAGGAGACTGGCTACCAAAATTGTTCAAACGGTTCCGCTCCGCTGGACAATATGGCCACCAGAGCTAAAAATAGAAAACCCTTTAAACGACTTCTCCTCCAAAATTGCTGGGCAGATTTTAAAATAATTTCACAGAAATGTTTTTTTGGAGATTCTCTACCAAAATTTCTCAAACGGTTCCGCTCGGCTGAAAAATATGGCCGCCAGAACTAAAAATAGAAAGTCTTTAAACGACTTCTCCTCAAAAACTTCAGGGCAGATTTTAAAATAATTTCACAGAAATGTTCCTTAGGAAACCCTCTACCAACATTGCTGAAACTGTTCCGCTCCGCTGAACAATATGGCCACCAGAGCTAAAAATAGAAAAAAAAACTTTAAACAACATCGTCTCTGAAGCCAATGGCTCGATTTAAAAAAAATCACAGAAATGTTTGACTCATGACCCTGAACAAAAATAGCTAAAAAACGGTTCCACTCCACTGAACAAAATGGCCGCCAGAGCTCAAAATAGAAATAAATCTTAGAATGACACAGGGGGGCACAGTTATAATCCAGTCATCATGACCCTTTGTCAGAATGTTTATCTTAATATAAATCTAGACCATCTTTGAAACTGGGTCATGTGGGGTCAAAAACCAGGTCACAGGTCAACTACGTCAAATTTTAGAAAATGCTTGTGCACATTCTAGAGGGCACATTTATGATCCATCCAATCTACATGAAATTTTGTCAGAATGTTTATCTATATAAAATCTAGGCCAAGTTTGAATCTGAGTCTTGTGAGGTCAAAAACCAGGTGACTAGGTCAAATCTTAAAAAAACTTTTTGTACACTCTAGAGGGCACAGTTATGATCCTATCTACATGAAACAGTGTCAGAATGTTTATTATTATAAAATCTATACCAGATTTGAAACTGGGCTGAGTCAGGTCAAAAACTAGGCCACTAGGTCAGTTCTTAGTAAAACAGTGTGAACGCTTTAGAGGACACGGTATTGTTCTAATCTTCATAAGACTTTGTCAAAATATAAATCTCCAACAAATCTGGACCAAGGGTGCAACTTGGTCATGTTGGGTCAAAAAGTAGGTCACTAGGTCAAACCTTAAAAAAACATTGTGTACACTCTATAGGGCACAGTTTTGATAACTTTGTCACGTTCATATCCAAGAAATCTAGACCAGGTTTGAAACTGGGTCTGTGGGGTCAAAAACTAGGTCATTAGGTTAAATCTTAAAAAACTCTTAGGCACACAATAAAGGGTTCATTTTCCATTTAATCTTGTGAAACTCTGTCTGTCGGTCGTATGGATGTCTTTGAGGTTAAGTTCACGGGATACTCTTGTTTTCTTTTCGGTAGATAAGTGTTAACTTAGGTACAAAAATTTTCTTTCCCCGTCCGATCCCAGGCAACATCACATTCATTATGTTACTAAAAAAATACGGCCTGCGGTCGGATATATCCATTATAACACAGTGAAAATTGGAAAAGGTTTACGTCATTTCTCAAATGCCTAATGTAATATGTTTTTTATCTTCGAATTTTCGAATTTTGAGGGCATACGAGGGACGATTGAAAAGGTCTGAGTCTAAGGCACTTCTAGTGAATCTGCGCATGCGTGGTTAACACGAATGCAATTAGTTGTCATTCACTATCTTTTGGTGGAAGTTTCGAAAATATTTGGCAAAAGGTTTCTTCACATTGTACAAGACTTTAATGGTTCTTGTTGTATTAAATGCAAGCATGATGATTTGTCGGTGGTTTGATGAAAAATACTTAGGCATCTGGTGGCTTTACCGTTAACCCTTAAAATATTGCAACCCTGAAATTCAGAGACCTATATCCTACTTCCGTGTTTATTAGGAACGAGCGAAACCAAACAATGTTTACACACAAATAAACATTGACATCGTTCATAAGTTTCATCAAAAATGTCAAAAGATATCAACTCCTGCGCACGCAGAGCATGGGACTCCGACATGCATATCTACAGAAACTCTTAAAACAGACACTTCCTGAAAGTTAAAATTTTTCCTTTTTATTCTGAAATGGAATAAATTTATATTTGCAACAAAAAAAAAACTATTGCAGAAATAGGTATCTCTGCTAAAGTTATGGTCGGTCAAAGAGTCAAAAATGGCACTCATGGGTGTAACTGTAAAATGTGAAGAGTCATCCAATTGATATTTAAGCTAAATTCCTTAAATTTGTTTATTGTTGCTCTGTAGAATGCCTGTTTAAAACCAATAACTCCAATCAACTCTAAAGTTTTCAAAGCATGGTGAGGCTCAGAGCTTTTCAGTCACCCCTCGTATAAACCTGTTTTCTAGATGTTCACTCTAAAGCCGAACAATCTGAACTTATTTTCTTATTTATTGACATTTGTTCAACATTAAACTTTAAAGTTCATTTTCATTGCATTCATAGGCTCACAAATTCTGATAGGTCTGGCCGAGCACTAGAAGTTTGAATTTCTATTTTTCTCTCATTTTGTTTTGTTTTGCTAATGTATTTCAGGTTCGGGAAGGAAGGAACTCAATTATACACACGTGTACTATGAAGCTGACAGAGGCAGAATTTCGTTCTAAAACACAAGAAATGATTGACCTACTTTCTGATCCGAAATGTGTGGCACAATATAAAGAATCTCAGGATGCCATTGATATTATCAAAAAGGTATTATCCTGCTAAGAAAGAGTTTATGAGGTCCATATCTTTTAGTAATCCATTTTAATTAAAAAAAATATATTCTATGCTGATTCGTCGTGTAACGTCGATGATGATCTGCCTCTTTACTGTCCAGTGCTTTGTCCCTTTAAAAGTGTTGCCCATAAAGGTACAATCCCATTCCAAAAACGTATCTGTTTTCCCAAAATATGTTTAAAAGATTTTACATTTAAGGTAGACGATTACATGAGAACTCTGTATTGCTTTTGTCCAAACAAAACAGAGTTATTGTTCGCTCAACTTGGGGCAGCTTACCACTAATTATTCATGAACCACCTCTTTAGGGGAGAAGCTTCAGTCAAGAAGAGAATAATAAGAATGGCCACCATTAGTCAGGTAATTATGTCCCCCCACCAAAGGTGAGGGGGGACATATTGTTTTCAGTGCGGATCCCGGTGCGTCGGCGTCGGCGTCGGCGTGACAGATTCTTGTATGCACGATATCTCTTGAACCAATGGATGGAATTTCACCAAACTTGCATGGATATATCATTGGGACAAGCTTAAGGGCTGATTAGATTTTGGTGACCTTGACCTCATTTTCAAGGTCACTGGAGGACTTAGATGACAATTTCTTGTATGCAAGATATCTCCTGAATCAATGGATGGAATGTCATCAAACTTGCATGGATACATCATTGGGACAAGTTTAAGAGCTGATTAGATTTTGGTGACCTTGACCTCATTTTCAAGGTCATTGGAGGACTTACATGACAATTTCTTGTTTGCATGATATCTCCTGAATCAGTGGATGGAATTTCACCAAACTTGCATGGATACATCATTGGGACAAGTTTAAGAGCTGATTAGATTTTGGTGACCTTGACCTTATTTTCAAGGTCACTGGAGGACTTACATGACAGTTTCTTGTATGCGCGATATCTCTTGAACCAATGGATGGAATTTCACAAAACTTGCATGGATACATCATTTGGACAAACTTAAGAGCTGATTAGATTTTGGTGACCTTGACCTCATTTTCAAGGTCACTGGAGGACTGAGATGAAATTTCTTGTATGCGGGATATCTCTTGAATCAATCGATGGAATTTCACCAAACTTGCATGGATATATCATTGGGACAAACTTAAGAGCTGATTAGATTTTAGTGACCTTGAAAATGAGGTCAAGGTCACTAAAATCTAATCAGCTCTTAAGTTTGTCCCAATGATATATCCATGCAAGTTTGGTGAAATTCCATCGATTGATTCAAGAGATATCCCGCATACAAGAAATTTCATCTCAGTCCTCCAGTGACCTTGAAAATGAGGTCAAGGTCACCAAAATCTAATCAGCTCTTAAGTTTGTCCAAATGATGTATCCATGCAAGTTTTGTGAAATTCCATCCATTGGTTCAAGAGATATCGCGCATACAAGAAATTTCATCTAAGTCCTCCAGTGACCTTGAAAATGAGGTCAAAAAAACTTGCATGGATACATCATTGGGACAAGTTTAAGAGCTGATTAGATTTTGGTGACCTTGACCTTATTTTCAAGGTCACTGGAGGACTTAGATGACAGTTTCTTGTATGCACCATATCTCCTTAACCAGTGGATGGAATTTCACCAAACTTGCATGGATACATCATTGGGACAAGCTTAAGAGCTGATCAGTGTTTGGTGACCTTGACCTCATTTTAAAGGTCACTGGAGGACTTAGATTACAATTTCTTGTTCCTACAATATCTCCTGAACCAGCAGATGGAATTTCACCAAACATGCATGGATACATCACTTGAACTAGCTTAAGAGCTGATCAGAGTTTGGTGACCTTGACCTCATTTTCAAGGTCACAAGAGGACTTAGATAAGTGAAAATTTCACTAACCTTGATAATATCTCACTAGCCTTTGGCTTGGTGTCCACTTTGCTTTTATAGATATACCTTTGGGACAATCTCAAGAGTTTACTTTGTTTTGATGACTTTGACCCTATTTTCAAGGTCAAAAGCTAACTACAAATCCTTTTTTTTCTTCTAAAAAATGAGTTATATCTTAAACCAGTTGATGGATATTCATCAGACTTGCATGAATTTATCATTATGACAGGTTTAAAACATGTTTAGTAGTTGGTGACTTTCACCCATTTGTCATGGACATAGTTTTCCATGTAGGATTTTCTCCAAACTTGCATAAATATTTTTTTTGTACAGGTGTTTTATTCATTAGAGGGGATGGGAAATGGGCTGGTGGGGGGACATCAGTTTTTCTCTGAAAAACATTTCTAGTTAAAGTAAACAATCGTTAAATAAATAACATACATAGATGAAAAAATATTAGATGGTAACATTAATTTTTTATGTATACCACTGAAGTATCAGACAGTTACTAAACTGACCCGCCAAATTTACTGCACGCGCTGGAGTTACGTGTTCTAGTTGAAATAGCGGCCTCCAGAGCAGGAAACATGTGCTTTTTTCTTTTTTAAACCATCGTCTAGAGTAGCCTAAACGTTATTTCTGTTGCATATGTGAAATAATTGGTGGTAAGCTACCTATACAAATGACACTAACTACCGTAAAGAACCTAAGTTTTTGAGCAGATAGGTTTGTACAAATAGTGAAAACTGAGATAAGACTTCTACTTAGGAAAGTTTCTGATTTGTCATTCCGTCTGCACATTTTTGGTGGCATTACTTGATGGTAGAACCAAAATAACAAGGGAATAAATAGTAGGGCAAAAGGGGCCTACTTTGGTTGCAGCTGGTGCGGAATAGGGGTTGTCTGTTTATTTGGGATTCTCATATATTGGGTATTTTCAACTTTAACATTGTTTTGCAAGGAAACGAAACAGTGAAAATTTTGTATTTTTGTCTTATTCTGTAACATACAGTGTAAGTTTTTCTAAAATGATATGCATGAGCATGCCCCATCGATCAAATGTATTTTTCATGACTGTTTTCATGAAATAAAATTTTCTTGCATTTTTAAAAAAATGTTAAAAAATAAGTATTATCAACATAAGTGCATTCTTTTTTACCAGTTTGTTTTAAACATCCTATAGTATAGATTATATGTATTGCAGAAATGAAAGTTCATTCATATGCTAGAAATTTGAATTTAAATAGAAACTGTGTAAAAAAATGTGAAGATATAGAAAATTTTGATTTTTTTGACTAAATGGTAAAATATTTTCTTTCTTATCCAAATGCTTTATAGCCCTGTGGGTTATTAGGCTGGCAAAGTGATTTGAATGCCCCACCAATATTCTTATTTAGTATTCAACTACCTTAAAAAGAAATTTGCTAGGAAAAATCATATTGGTCATCTTACAAACATGTTACCTGAGAATGGATGCTCTATCGTAATCAGTACCAGAGTTTACATGGCTATGTCAAACACTTAGATTTTATCCCAAGTACTGCACCTCACCCCTACTCCGCTTGAGACTGAATAAAGGTTCCTTTTAAATGGAAAGTACACAGTTCCTGTAGAAAAGACGCGATTTTCCAAGTAAAGTGACCACTGGTACGATTCCCCAAATAGGGGCATTCACTGCTGTCTGTGTGTCAGACTCATGTATTCCTATTTCTTCTGCTGGATTCGTTTTTTTTTTTTTTTCGACTAATTCGAGAGAAGTAAAAATGTTAACTGTTACCTTGAACGTTTCTCATGAGCCGTTGATATTTGAAACAAATGATGACCACTCAAAGAATTGTGTTACTCCAGGAATTATTGTCATCATCATTATCCCACATCAAGCATCATCATCAGCAATCGTTATCTGTAATCTTAATCAGAGGCTAACTGAGTAAGAATTCGTAAGCCACAACCTTTATCCCACATCAAGCGTCACCATCAGCAATCGTTATCCGTAATCTTAAGCAGAGGCTAACTGAGTAAGAATTAATAAGCCTCAATCATTTTTCCACACCAAGCATCACAATCAGCAATCGTTATGTGTTATATTAATCAGGGGCGCACAGGGTAGGAATTATTAACCACAATCTTTATCCCACATCAAACATCATCATCATCAATCGTTATGTGTAATCTTAATCAGAGGCGCACTGGGTAAGAATTATTAGCCACAACTTTTACCCCACATCAAGCATCATAATCAGCAGTTGTTTGCTGTAATCTTAATCAGAGGCTAACTGAGAAAGTATTCATAAGCCACAATCATTATATTACACCAACCACCATCATCAGCAATCGTTATCAGTAATCTTAATCAGAGGCGCACAAGGTAAGAATTATTAGCCACAACCTTTATCGAAGGATTATAATATTCGGAAAGCCAATGCATCAAAAGATTATTTATGTACACAAACGGGTAGAAATCAAAAACATGCTAACTTTTTAATCTTTTTGTTTTAAATAAATGATTATCTCGAATTAATTTGTCAGAGGCTTAGAACAAAGCAAATATCCACACCTCTGACGTGGGAGAAAATATAAAGTTAATTATGTTTATCTTAAAGAAGAGTCTGATACAAATGTGTTGACCAAGATGAGATTGCTTATGATGGGGACTCTGATCAAGATCTGCATGCTCTGCCATTTAGTCAGCATTATTTATGTGTACACGTTAAGAGAAAATAGCTCAGTTTCATTTTATTTCCCTTCTTAGTTAAGGTTAACTTTTGAAAAAACGAAATTGTCCCTATAATGCAGATTCGTTCCTTAAAGACACCATTTTTGGAAGGCTTTTTGCTCAAGAAAGCATACAGGAAGACATAAAGGTTGCCTCCCATTGTTAAAATTGCTTAAAATATGGATGTGGACCCATACAATTGCAAGTTATATTTGTCATAATAAATAAGTATTCCAGTAAATGTGAGCTTCACAAAGTCACACCGGCCTGTGCACTCTGCTTAGAAAATAATTGGACCTTTAATATTTCATCAAAATACCTGTATATCTCCTGACCAGACTGTCGGTGTGCACAGGTTGGTCTTGGCGTTCATAGGTTACGTTCGGTGTTCCTTTAAACAACTCTTCCAAACGAAGCATCCGGATGTTGTTACAGTAGTGAACGAAATAACATTTTATCATGTTTCATAACGTTTGATCGCTATTGACAAGAATTAAATGTAGCGTGAACTTGACGAGTTACCTTAATTTCTCAATCTCAATTAAACGTCCGTATACTTCATAGCTTTTTCTCGAAAGCTATACTTGCATTAGCCCGCTCTACATGTATTGATGTTCATCAGAGAATATTGTTTAATTTACTTTGAGTTGTATGATCTATGACTAAGTACGATTATGCAACCATTTCATCTTATATTACTGCTATTGGACATTTCCAAGCTAATCAGAATCAGAATCGGACACTGTTACTGACCAATTTACCTGTAAATCTGGGGGGGGGGGTTCTCAAGCTGATATACTGATGCTAATTTCAGGGCCGATTGTTAGCAAAACTGTGTTTAAATTTAAACAACCAAAAGGCTTTTATGCTACCAAAGGAACTATTGCTGGCATGTTAAAATCACACCGTCTCTCTGTCATTGTGTCTAAGCGTTACCAAGCGTGAGGTGGTATGACTCTAAAAGTGCCGAAGTTTATTTAACCAAACTTCACAGATAAGTAAACCATAATTAGAAGGTGTGTCGGGCATAAATTTTGGTGACTGTAATTACTAAAAAGGATATTTAAGGTAAATAAGAGATAACGGTTTCCCGTAACCTAATCGCCGTAGGGGCAGTGGGGGTTAGAGGCCCTGTGTATCGTGGACACAGCTAGCATATGAAAGGCGGAGTTATGCCTAACGCTACATTTCGCTGCCTGATCATTTCCTGATTCGAAAAAGATACTATGCTGTGTCGACCAAGAAAGATTTCCAGTCGCGAGTTGACCGAAGCTGGGATTCAAACTCACGACCTTCTGCATCATAACCGAGAGTTTATAACCACTCGACCTTGGCGCCCATCTGTTTTAGATAAAAAAATTAATCATAAATAAATCAGTTTACAAATTTACTGTTTTTTCCTCTGGCTCCTTGTGCCAGATTTAAAGGGTCACTGATGAGGCTTGAATAGCCGAAACCGCGGTATGGCCCAACTTCTTACTTATGAATGTTTTCTTTGCTCTTAAAGGATCTAATCTTTTATCATTATTTACTATCACTGCAGCTGGATGTTGTGCCGTGTGGCGGCCGTAAAAAGTCTCCCCGCACTCATCTATAGTGCAGATTATATTTTCCTTTTGGTCCTTTGAGATCATGGAATATATTCTGAGAAGTCAGAAATGATCATACGTTTAGATTCATTTTCTAAACAAATTTGAAATATTTTGGTATTTTTCGACTTATATCAGTCTTTGAGACGACTGCCATGTTAAACCTGCAAATTTACTGTTTTTTCCTCTGGCTCCTTGTGCCAGATTTAAAGGGTCACTGATGAGGCTTGAATAGCCGAAACCGCGGTATGGCCCAACTTCTTACTTATGAATGTTTTCTTTGCTCTTAAAGGATCTAATCTTTTATCATTATTTACTATCACTGCAGCTGGATGTTGTGCCGTGTGGCGGCCGTAAAAAGTCTCCCCGCACTCATCTATAGTGCAGATTATATTTTCCTTTTGGTCCTTTGAGATCATGGAATATATTCTGAGAAGTCAGAAATGATCATACGTTTAGATTCATTTTCTAAACAAATTTGAAATATTTTGGTATTTTTCGACTTATATCAGTCTTTGAGACGACTGCCATGTTAAACCTGCAAATTTACTGTTTTTTCCTCTGGCTCCTTGTGCCAGATTTAAAGGGTCACTGATGAGGCTTGAATAGCCGAAACCGCGGTATGGCCCAACTTCTTACTTATGAATGTTTTCTTTGCTCTTAAAGGATCTAATCTTTTATCATTATTTACTATCACTGCAGCTGGATGTTGTGCCGTGTGGCGGCCGTAAAAAGTCTCCCCGCACTCATCTATAGTGCAGATTATATTTTCCTTTTGGTCCTTTGAGATCATGGAGTATATTCTGAGAAGTCAGAAATGATCATACGTTTAGATTCATTTTCTAAACAAATTTGAAATATTTTGGTATTTTTCGACTTATATCAGTCTTTGAGACGACTGCCATGTTAAACCTGCAAATTTACTGTTTTTTCCTCTGGCTCCTTGTGCCAGATTTAAAGGGTCACTGATGAGGCTTGAATAGCCGAAACCGCGGTATGGCCCAACTTCTTACTTATGAATGTTTTCTTTGCTCTTAAAGGATCTAATCTTTTATCATTATTCAAACGTTTTTTATTTGTTAAAACAAACAAGAGTTATTGTTTGTAATGAAATCGGCCAACCGTGGATCTGCCGAGGTATTACATGTACACTAATTAAATCTATCGTAAAGATCCTAAGCTTTCGGGCAGATAGGTACAGTGTATGTACAAACAGCGGAAACTGAGATCAGACCGCTCCCTAGGAACCCGTATGATCAGGGTCTACAAAGTTGCCTTTCAATTTGTGCATCTTTGTAGCCATTAATCTGCGCATCTTTGTAGGCATTTCTCTGTTGAAGAACCACATTAACAGGGGAATAAATAGTAGGACAAGGGCTGGCTGTGCTTGCAGCAGGTAGGAGTCGCAGTAGTGTAATGGATAACGCGCTGGACCAGCTGGACTACCAATCCAGGGGTTGCAAGATCGATCTCTTACTCCTCCGGTCTTTTGGATGAGACCTCCAAGCAAGGTCCCGTCTTCATATGACCTAGTTTTATTGGGACGTTAACCCCGAGTACAATCACTCACTCACTAGTTTGCAACAGGTTCAGAATGGGTCTTGTCTGTTATTTTTTATTATTTTAACTTTTATTCATTTATTTATTTATTTATTTATTCATTTATTCTATTTTTCAATTTTTTTTTGGTCTCCTCTATCCTCGATCTATATTTTCCTTTTCTTTCGGGGATGGCTTGATATAGACTGGAATTCTCAAAGAGCCGTTAAATCCAAGCAGCCAGCCTAGATGCCCCAGTACCTCAATGGGTCAAGCGCCTGCTGATCTTGCGGTTCCGGGTTCGAGAACCGCTCGAGGCGGAAACCTTTCCAAACTGTAAACGGGGTTCCATTGCATACAGCCTTTCATTGTCACCCTTCCATCGTCCTGATATGGCTGAAATAATGAAGGAGCGGCGGTAGTGTAGTGGATAACACTCTGGACTACCAATTAAGGGGTCGCAAGATCGATCCCCCGCTTCTCCGATCTTAAGGATGAGCCTTTAAACCGATGTCCCATGTCCGTGTAACCTCGTTACTGGTGGGACGTTAAACCTGAGTTCACTCACTCATTGACTAAATATTCAAGGGAATTAACTCCAAGATTAACAGATCTGCAAACTTTAACATTTTTCTGTGGTGTTATTCTGTAAAATACAATGTTGGTTGGTTGTTTTTGGGTAAGCGGCCCTTTGAGACAGTATTTCAGTGTATATATCGGGCCGTTTCCCAAAGAGAGGGAGGAAATAGAGAGAAATGATAGACGAGAGAAAAAAGTCCAAACAGCACCCACCCGCACGTACAGTAAGTATAGTAGGCCCTTGCCCTACTGTCATCAAAAATACAGTTATTTTACTGAAAGAATATGCATAATCATGCCGCATCTGTTACATATGTTTTTCTTGATTTTTTTCATAAAATTCCATTTTCTTGCATTTCAAAAGAATTGAAAAAAACAACAACAGCAATTCTACATTTAAAAAAGAAAAAAAACACTTATTATCAAGTCAACTGTAATTTTTTTACCTCTTTGTTTTATATAGATAGAAAATATTTATAAATTTATGCAGAAAATGATTACCTTTTTCGAATAAGTAAATGATAAGGCAGCGAAAGACAGGGATGGCTCCGCCTTTCATTTGCTAGCTGTGCCCACGTTACAGTGGGCCTCTAATCCCCACTGCCCCTACGGACATAAGGTAATGGGAAACGTTTACCTCTTATTTACCTTGAATAAATAGCCTTTTTAGCAATTATAGATCCGTGATTTAACCTTTGCCCTATAGCTGTTGACTTGACCCTGGGCATGGGAACCTAAATTTTGTACCCAACACACCTTCTAATTATGATTTATTTATCTATGAAGTTTGGTTTAAGAAGTTTCGACACTTTTAGAGTTATGCCACCTCACGCTTTGTAACGCACATACACAATGACAGAGGACGGTGCGATTTTAATATGCCAGCCGAAGTTCCTTCGGTTACATAAACCCGTTCTAGTTGTTTAAATTTACATAAGTTCTACTATAAATTGGGCCTGAAAAATTAGCATCGGCATATCAGCTTGAGAAACCCCCCAGATTTACAGGTAAATTTGTCAGTAACAGTGTCCGATTCTGATTAACTTGGAAATGTTCATTGCCTGTTTAACTCATACGGATAAAATCGGTTTAAAGTACATTTGTTCAACTGTACCTAGGGAAAATATAATAAGAATCAACAGAGCATGCTTTTAATAACACTATTCTAAACAGTACTATTAACTATAAATACCAAGTCTTCAATGTGCGTAGTTAACTTTAGGTTTTAACTGTTCAGTGCTTGATTAAATGATCTATATCCCTACATATGATGTCATGGTGAGAAGTAGCATTGATTTATTCTATCGCTTGAAACTCGAAAAACTAGTAAGTTACCATTAGAATTATGTCTGTGCTATATTGATCTTACGCGTGTTCAAACTAGAGGATTATCCTTATGTACACGTAATACTAAACAAAATGGTATTAACCATAACCAGTTACCCGCGAAATTAATAATAAGCCAGGACCAGATATGACTGCGCTTATTTCCAGCTGTTTCTGACCATACCACAAACATCTTACACTGGCGGTAGGAGTTTTCCGGTCGAGGCTTAGTTATAAATCTAAGTCTTGTAATTTGTATTGGTTAGTATTGCATTCTAGAAATAATAGTATATATCTTTTAGTTCTGCTAAGACCAGAAGTACAACTGATGTTCATATTCACTGTTATACAGATCAGATCGAGTGACTTCACAATAACATTGGATAAAGAAACTGAAGTTCTACAAGGGCTGATTGATGAAGTTAAGAAATCAAATGAAAGTATAAAGAACGATATTGAGAGGCTTACCACTAGATTAGAAGCTTCCGAACAAAACGCTCTGGAAATAACACAGCTTAGAGCAGATATCGAAGAGGAGAAAGAGTGGACAAGCCAAGTAAATACCTTGTTTTCTTTACACTCGCCTAAGGCACCTCATTTGATGAAGTGAAAACGAGCCTGCATGTTAGAATCTGTTGTGTATTATTTTTCTTATTTCTTCCTAAAACAATACTTTGTGGCTGTCGTTTTGAGCCTAGTATAAGTTGGGTGAACATATCCATATGCAAATGTGTCATGGATTTAATAATTATAAGACACACCACCCGAAAATATATTAGGCGAGAAAACAAATAAGCCTGGTCTTCTTGCTGCTGCTGAGAGTCTTTGCTTTTAGCGTTAACAGCTATACAGTTCTTTTTTATCTTCTTGCTGACTGATCAGAGCCTCCGCTTTTTGCTATAAAATAATAAAGTCGCGACACGAGAGAAGCAACAAACCGCCCAGTCTGTTCAGAGTCTTCGTTGTCCGCATGGCGGTAGCTTAGACCCTAGCTATCCTTTAAGCACTTAGCAATAAGTCGGATCAGACTGGGCGGACATCCAGGCTGACCTGAGTATGCGCTGGGCACACAACCACTTTATTGGTTTCTAAAGTCGCGGCTCAATTATAACTTAACCAAAATTAGTGCGTCATATGTGCATATCCGTATTTAATTTCTTCAGTGTTGCTAAACTCCAATGACTAAACAAACAAGTAATGGAAAGTTCACGACAAGCCGAGCTAACATCCCTGACGGACGTAATCCGCGAGGCATGGCAGCCCACAGACATCAGAGAAGACACGCTTGGGAGGCCTCAAAGTGGCTGTTAAGTCTTTGTTTTTCGTTTTGTTGACTCTGCAGTCTGGTCTTCTTGCTGGCTGAACAGTCTTGTTGGTTATCCCCTCGGGGATAACTATATTAAGATAAAAATTCGTACCCGATTGTACGCCGTTTCCTTTTGCTTCGCTTTCGCCGTTTCCTACAGGTCCCACTATCTCCCGGTACTTCTACATTTGGCACACCCTGCTAGAGGGTTCTCGCCAGCATCGCTAATGCATGATCTTTATAGCTTATATATTAAAACCCTTTATGTTTCCTTATACAAACAGTTACCTGAAAGTTCAGTTAGCACTTTACAGGGCAGATCAATAACAAGTTCTACTCGATTAGCGCTAAATGCAGGTTCCACTATTACCGGGACTTGCTCCCATAGTTTGGCGCACCCAGCTGCAGGGTCCCTTCCAGCATTGCTAAGATATGAGCTGTAAAACTTATCCTGAAGACCTCATCTCGTCTAATACAAGAATCTCACATAATACAAGCACTTACCAGAGAGTACAGTCCACTTACGAAGAGTCATAGTCATTACTAAACAGTACAGGTCATCTAACAAAAATTAAATAGCACTGAAGCTCACCTGTTACAGGCAATCACTAGACAAAAGGAAAAAGCTGTCAAACTCGCCACTTACCTACAGCTTTAACAAATCCAAGAATACAATAAAATTAACTTGTATTGCTGCCATCTTTCTGCTTCACCACTTGCATCCTATAGATTCATTTGCTAAGGGATAACCTCTCAAGCTTTTTCAAAAGCTAAACTTGGCTTTCATTAAATTGATACCTCAGTCTGGGTTTCTTTCTGCTGTGGTAGGCGGGATCTGCGCCGTACATGGGTCAGGTCAGACTATTTAGTGACTGTAACTGTGTGTGATCGTAGAATACATGTGCATATATTTATGCCCCCAACTTCAAAGAAGTTGAGGGCGCATATTTGTTCTGGGTTGTCCGTCCGTCCGTTAGTCCGTGCATTCGTCTTGCATACCGTAACTTAGGAACCGTGATGCTAGAGTTTTGAAATTCCACAAGTGGATTTGTCATTAAAATATAGCTGACACGTGTTTTTCTCTAGTCCGAGTTGTCTCCCATTTTGGAGTTATGCCCCTTGAGAAAAGATCAAACTGAAACCTTGTGAGCAAGATATCTCAAAAAGTATTTTAGCTAGAAGTAAAAAGTATGCAAAGACCAGGAACTGAAACAATCAAAATCCAAATCCAGCCCTCAAACCATAGTCATAGAGCCTTGAAACTTTGCCAGCTTATTAAGATTGGTAAGTAGATGAACTGATTAACTTTTGAAATAAATTCGTGAATTTTTTATCGCGTTTTGCCCCTTTTTCAACTTAGTGCATTGTAAGCCTATGGGACTTTGTGAACAAAATATCTCAATAACCCCTGATGATAGGATCATGATTTTTGCAGGAAAATATTGCCCAAGGTGTAAATGACCTGATTAACTTTTAAAAATAATTCATAAAATTTTGACCAAGTTAAGCCCTTTTTTCGACTCAGTGCATTGAAGCCTATAGAACAAAGGTACCCTAACATATGGTCAAGTACAGTAGGAGCTAGGAACTTTATACACATGATCAGTATGGAAATTAAGCGAAATTTATTTTTTATTTATTTTTTTTTTTTTCGTTTTCCCGCCTATCATGTTTTTGCAGAGTTATGCCCCCTTTTCGACTTAGCCTGTGGAACCTGGTGAACAAAATATCTCAAGAACCCCTGATGCTAGGATCATAGATTTTTACAGGATGACACTGCCCAAGGTGTAAATGACATGATTAACTTTTGTAAAACTATCGTGAATGTTTGACCAAGTTATGCCCCTTTCTCACCTTAGTGCATTACACCGATTACTACCGATGAAAAATTCTAGTTAAGCTAGACAAAAAGAAGTAATATTCGACGAAATAAAGTAAGAAAGATAGTGTGAAGAAGCGAAGAATATAAAACAAGAATGAGCGATCATGCTCGACTATTATTATGAAGTGGCATACCTTCCATGAAACCAAAGGTTCTTGCTACAAAATAGCAAGTGAAGGACACTGTGTCTCGGCTCCTTGATGCTAAATATCACCATAAGATTAATTTACGCCCCCTCGACAACTATATCAATTATTTGTATAGTCAGTTCTCTAAATGTAAAATAATTTGCCTAGCTGTTGAACAAAAATAGTAAAAACGTTACTAGAAATGTTAAGGGTAGCTCACAAACACAACCGCAGCCAACCTTCGACTCCAAGAGGGAGAGAAAAAGGACAAACACACGCGTAAAACAAACAAAAGCACAAGAAGCACACACACCAACTCCAACTTCCCCAAGCGACTTAATCAGAATGCTAAAGAGGACAAAGACCGAACACGACAAAACAAAGCGCACACTGGTATTATCAACACAGCTACATAGAAGTAAAATCAACATCGGTACTGCCGCCTTAGAACGGCCAGTAGCATAATTTACCTGGGGTTTCAAATCTTTTTATCTGTCGCCAAACTTCACCCTTGGTCCCGGTGTAATTTTTGATACAAAAACCGGTTTGCAGTCATTTAGCTTCGTCAGTTTCGTTAAACCCCAAACATTTTGATACAAAAAAAAATCGATGGGAAGTTCTCGACAAGCAACTGGCATCCCTCACAAATGCATTTCGTCAGGCATGCAATTCGCAGACATCAGGCAAGACAAGCCAATGAGGTCGTTTGCTTTCTATTGTATTGATTCCACAGTCTGCCTTCGTGCTGGCTGTACAGTCTTGGTTTTTCGTTAAACTGATTTAAGCTCACCATTCGTGACCAGCCATAGTAAGCTATTGTGATAGCAAAGCGCCCGGCGTTCGTCGTGCGTCGGGGGCTGTTCGTTGTCCGTCAACAGTTGAAAATTTCTTTTTTTTTAAATCGTCTTCTTTGAAACCAGCGGACTTACGATTTTAAAATTTTACATTGAGCGTGTCCTGGTTGCAGGGTTTCAGGCGTTAAACTGGGTCAGGTCGAGAACCTAGCATGGCCTCTGTTACAAAAGTAACAAAATAAACTTCTTTTCTAAAACCACAGGATATATTTGGCTGAATTTTGGCACGGGACATCGGTTAGACCTAAGTATTCAAAACCACAAAAACGAAAACAAATATATGAAGCAATGTTTTGTCACAGTGGCATACTTTCTGTTTACGACTGCGATTTTGCTTAAATGCCAATGTGGAAAAACAACTGCTTCAAACAAAAAGGGCGCCCACGGTTTTAAAATTCAAATAAAACACAAGCAGGCTGCATGATTAAGAATTATAAAATTGGGTAGAAAAATCCCAGATGACCGTCGTTATTAAAAATAGCAATAAACAACAAATTTAACTTCTTCTCCAGAACCACATAGTATATTTGGCTATAAGTTTGCAAGGAACATTAGCGGGACATTTGTATTTGAAGCTGTTGATTGACTGACCAGCCTTTGCATTTAGCTATATATTGATTTCTTAGTCTTGTGTTCATGCTGACTCACCAGTCTTTGTTTTAATCTGTATTTATTTCCCTATCTGATTGCCTTGTTGATAAGTCAGACGTAACGTCAGATGTTGCTGATAATTAGCGTAACGTCAGAAAGGTCAGATTTTGATCACTGCAACGGCACAGCGCATTTCCTAAAACATACTCATTAAATGTACGTGAATTTAATTGTCAACTGCAACTGCTGCAGAATGTACTCGAAAGATATTAATTTTCGGGACAACTTACGATTTTACCCGATTTCAATAGGAAGCCGCGGTAGCTCCGAGGTTTAAGCGTTTGCCTGCTGACCTGGCAGTCCCGGGTTCGATCCCCGCTTGAGGCGATAATCTTTTTAAACATAAACGGGGTTCCATTGCACACATCCTTTCATTATCAACCTCTCATCGTCCTAATATGACTGAAATACTGTTGAAAAGGACGTAAAATCGCAAGTCATCCATCATCAATTGATTTCAATAAAACGTAACCAACGTACAAATACAGTTGCGGACAAAACTGCTGGATTTGCTTATTCTTATTTCACATCGAATTTTTGTGCTCAGAAAATACCCCCCCCCCCCCTCCCCCAGTCTGCAAAATAAAGAAATCTGGCGTTGCGGACAAAACTGCTAGATTGGGAAAATTTGGTATTTCTTTAAATTGGATCATACATTCCGAAGTCAGATTTCACAGTTCAAAAATTCAAAATAAGTATTGTATGCCAATAATTTTTCTACTCTACTTCTGCTTCGTATTGTTCTTTAGTGGTGCTTTGATCTTCTTCGGGTGCCGCTTTTTAGTGCCAAAAGCTGAAGTTTACTTTTTTCTTAAATCGCTAAATCTTGAGTTTTCTTCAAGACGGAAAAGCTTAACTTGTTGGCGTTCCGATGTTAGTTTACATTGCTTCACTCGCATCGACGTTGAAAGTTTTGTCGGTTTTTTTTAGCTCTGGTTTTCAGTTAAAGCTTAAATAACTAATGTACATTGCGAGTGCTTAGCAACGTCTTACAGCGTAAAAACTGACGTTGTTTGGTATTTCAAGACGTTGTATTTATTTTTATGTCTCAAATATGACTTTTTTGTTTATCTTCCTAATACTCAATAAATAACTTTTTAAATAGCATAACATTCATTGCGTTTTCTCGTCCGTTAGAAATACTGTATCAGGGGAAAATTATAAGATGTCTTGAAAATGAAATGAGCCGCGACACGACAAATCCAACAATGTGGTTGTGCGCCCAGCGCAGACTCAGATCAGCCTGGGCATCCGCCCAGTCTGATCGGAGTCTTCGCTGTCCGCATGAAGGTAGCTTAGTCCCTTGGCTACCCTTTAAGCGCTTAATAAAGAGTCTGATCAGACCGGGCGAATGCCCAGGCTGATCTTAGTCTGTGCTGGGCGCACGACCACATTGTTGGTTTTCTCGTGTCGCGGCTCAAATTGTCACCAACATGTGACGTTAAGTCTCAGTCTTTGGATTTAGCTCTTTCGAATTCTCAGTCTCGTCTTCATGCTGTCTGTTCAGTCTTTTGTTCAATCTATAAGGATTTATTAGCCTGGTCTTCTTGCTTACTGGCCAGTCTTTGTTTTCATCTATATTTTTTCCCCAGTCTGAGCGTCTTGCTGACTGAAAAGTCTTTGCATTCGATAGCTATATTGATTTCTCAGTCTTGTCTTCTTGCCATATGTTCATTCTTTGATGAAGTCCCTTTTGATTTAATAGTCTGGTCTTCATGCTGATTGATGTCTTCAGATGAAGTTATATTGAATTATCAGTCAGTTTACTATCTATTTCTATCGTCTTGTTGACTGATAGTTTTTGAGCTAGTTATATTAATTTCTTTGACTGGTCTGCTTGCTGACTGATCAGTCTTTTCTTTGAGCTATATTGATTTTTCGGTCAGGTTTTCTTTCTTTTTCTTGCTTACATATCAATTTCTTGTCTCAGCTCTATTGATTTCTCAGCCTGTTTTTCTTACTGACTGATCAGTCCTTGGTTTTAGCTAAATTAATTTGTCAATGTGGTCTTCTTGTTGCCTGATCGGTTTCGGCTTTTGTCTATATTGATTGCCCAGCCGGGTCTTGTTTTTGACTGATTATTACTTGTTTTAGCTATATTGATTACTCAGTCACATTTTCGTGTTTACTCGTAGTTCTTTTCGTTTCACCGCATAGATTTCCTAGTACCGTTTACTCTCTGAGTTAACAAGGTTTATCTAACTTTATTAATTTCATAGTCTGCACCAGGTTGTTGATAACTACTATGTCGTTAGGCAACGCGACACACCATATTCAAGCGTATTGAGAGCTTGAGAGCAGATTTTTCCTCGTGAACTCTCCTTACATCTTGTTTGGATGTATATATACTCGAAAAAATATTAAAGGGTCAAACTTTTACCCTGCGATTTCTGGAACATTTCAAACATTTGGTAAAATAAATCACCTTTTACAAGTTTTGTATACATGAAGTTTGAAACTATAGCCTATATCTTGGACAAGTGAAGAAAATCAAATTTGTTTGAAGTCCATAAGGAGCAATCTCACCAAAATTCTCGATTTCACCACTTCATATTTTTTTTTTTTGGTTGTTGTTGTAAAATTGTTGTTGTAAATTTTGCTCGATAGTCATCAAATTTAATAATTTTTAAAGGTCACAAAGCTTAACAAGTTTAAAACTCAGAGCAATTTTATAAGTTATGCCCAACCAAACTGACACACTATCAATTCTCTATGGGAATTCAAACCACTTTCAGTTTAGGGATAGTTTGATTTAAAGCCTGGACTTGGTCAAGACAAAGGCTATTGGTTCAAACTTCATGTGTATAAAACTTGCAAAATGAATAACATGGAATGTAGAAATGGTTTATTTTACCAAATGTTTAAAATGTTCCAGAAATCGCAAGGTAAAAGTTTGACCCTTTAATATTTATTTCGAGTATATATGAACGCTCAAAGACAAAATGTAGCTAAAATGATTTCAATAAATTTGTTTACCATTTAAAAAATCTACTTTGGCGAAAAACGCATAATTAATGTAAAAAAATAATGTCTCGAAATTTTGCAACTATGATTTCGTTTTCTCATGGGAGATAATTTTGTTGACTAAGTCTAATATAATGAAAAAATAATAAAGCATTGGAGTTGTATCTCTGTTCTATATTTGCACTTCTGTCAGAATTATCTGTAAAATATGACATACTTTAACAGGTGATTAGTACCCTAAGAAATGAAATTAAAGACGATAAGGAACTTCAAGACAAACTAGAAGCAAAAGTTGGAATGTTGGATAGCTCTTTGAAAGAGATTATGGATCAGATGCAGTTAATGGAAAGTCGTCAAGTCGAGTTAGAAAGTCGCCAAAGCATGTTGGAAGCTCGTCAAGAGGAGACGGAAGGCCATCAAGTTGAGATAGGAAATCGTCAGAACAAGATGGAAAGTCGTCAAGTTGATATAGAAGATAGTCAGAGCAAAATGGGAAGTCGTCAAGCAGAGATAGAAGGTCGCCAGGACATGGTTGAAGGTCGTCTTGACAATCTAGAGGCTAACAATCAACAACGCAAACGACGGTTGACTCAAGTAACAGAAGAAGGTACTGTACAGGTTTACTTTATTTTACCTAAATTCAGTAGAACTTCAATGGCTCAAAACTTGATGGCTTATATACCCTGCTTGACAAGAAATCATTCTAAAGTCCCTAGAAATCAGTTGATATAGAAACTAACCCTGGATAGCTGGAATAACATTTTACCGGAAGAAATTTCCGTGGTCCCAAGCCTGTTCGAGTCACTGAAGTTCTGTTGCATTTGAACGCCAATGCCAATATAACAGTTAATAAAACAGAGGTGTGATCAGATGCTCGCCAGAAGTAAGCATCACCTGCCTATTATAATACACCAACCAAATCTATGTATCAGTAGAAAAAGTCAGTGAAAAGGAAAGTCCGGTATTTGAAAGCTTAACTAAGCTTCGGCTGAGGCCATAACCTTCTTTACGCTATCAAGTTAATTCTTGATCAGGTCCCAGCTTTGTTGTACTAAATAGTACTACTACGTGTTTTGTAATTCAAAGTACCAAATAAGTAAAATTTAATGTTACTGATGTTTTCAATTTGGGTAGCTGTAGCCAAATGACCACCTGTCTGGAAAACAACTGTTTATTCGGTGTACCGTGCGTGTCTGTTGTGAACTGCTGTCAATTTATGTATATACTTCTTTCGCTCTTGATTTTAATGGCAGCATGGCTGTATTAGTTCTTAATCATTCGCTGTTGTTTTTCTTAGAACATGAACTATTTTTAAAAATGATATTGTCGAAGGTAAAAGAGTCATGCTGCCTTAAGTTTATACGTTAAAGCACGTCACATCAGCGCTGATGCAACATCACCACAGGACGAGCATTTATAATTTTTCTCATTCCAATGGGATACAAGAGACTAACTCTTCTTCTCTTTCCTGTCACTGTGTGCTGCAAAATTGCCTTTCGCTTACCCAGACCCAGAAGACCTTGATACGTGGTTAAGCCACCTCTATCCCTGTTCCTTGACTATGGTCAGGAGTTCGCTTTATTCTTCAATGGTTGCTTAGATCTTACTGCGAACACTCGCATAGGTTACATATATTATATTCGGGATAAGTAAAGTCGAGACGGTTGTAACTGTTTCTACTATTTATTAAGCTACTAGTATCTAAGAGAAACACTACTGTGGAAAAGCCCCGAGTAAAGGCATGCGCGCTATTATAAACCTGGCAGCTGCTTAACGCTGCAGTATCATGTTACATGCAGTATACAACATCAGTTGTATACTGCATGTAACATGATACTGCAGCGTTAAGCAGCTGCCAGGTTTATAATAGCGCGCATGCCTTTACTCGGGGCTTTTCCACAGTAGTGTTTCTCTTAGATACTAGTAGCTTAATAAATAGTAGAAATAGTTACAACGTCTCGACTTTACTTATCCCGAATATAATATGGTGTCAGAAGTCAATTAAGAATTAATTACTGGAATTAAATAAACAGGGACAATAAAATATAAATAAAGGAATTAATTAAAGATTTGGATTTTCTTTGTAAAACGGGAATTATGGCTTATTTTCAAGTGCAGCCACCAGAACAGTTCAATTTCAAACAACCAGCAGAATTTGAAAAGTGGTTAATTAGATTTGAACGTTTCAAAACAGCTTCAGGACTTTCTCAGAAACCAGAGGACCAGCAAGTAAATACACTAATTTATTGTATGGGGAAAAATGCGGAAGATGTGTTTAAATCCTTCAATTTAACTGAAGAGCAATCAAAGAAGTACAGTGACGTAACAAAAAAATTCAAGGATTATTTTGTTATTCGACGGAATACTATTTTTGAGAGAGCAAAATTTAATTTGAGAAAGCAAGAAGAGGGAGAATCAGTTGACACATTTATTACATCACTCTATTCTTTGGCGGAACATTGTGAATATGGTGCACTAAAAGATCAGCTAATTCGAGACAGGATTGTAGTAGGGCTACGTGACGCTAAAATCTCTGAAAAACTCCAGTTAGACCCGAACTTGACACTTGAAAAAGCTGTGAACCAGGCTCGACAGAAAGAAGCGGTTCAGGAGCAACAATCTGTTGTTCGGAGTCATGTTGTTTCAGAAAGTAAACTTGACTTTGTGAAAAGTAAGCAAGCACATAGTACTAAGAAGAAACTGAACTCTCAAAACAGGAAAAAGCCATCTAGCCCGTCGAAGTGTACTCGATGCGGAGCAGTACCGGCGCACGGCCGGGACAAATGCCCAGCTGCGCAAGCCATATGCCATGGCTGTGGGAAAAAGGGACACTTTGTACGATGTTGTCTATCAGCCAAGAAAAACGTTCACGAGGTGGAGGGTGAAGAATCGGACGAATTCGATGCCTACCTTGGGACAGTCGATATGGGCGATAACGACGACGACAGCAGTGGCGACAGTGATGGGACATTTCTTGGGACAGTCGATGCGCAGGGAACAGACCCATGGACTATTGATTTAAAGGTGAGACAAGTTTGTATCAGATTCAAAATTGATACTGGAGCTTGCGTTTCAGTTATATCTGACAAAGTTTACTCACAATTTGGCAAATTACCTTTGGAAAAATGCTCAAAAAAGCTATATGGTCCAGGTAATAAAGAATTAAATGTCATGGGTTCATTCGCAGAAACAATTTCTAGCGATAAGCATTCAGCGGTCGAGCGTATTTACGTAGTCAAGGGTCTTGAACGATGCCTGCTAGGCCGACCAGCTATCATTAGCCTTAATTTGCTCGAAATTAAGGATCAGAGCATTAGCGAAGTTATCTCCCTTGAATCAGTAAAACAAAAGCATCCTAACCTGTTTAGGGAGCTAGGTACGTTAGACGGTGAATACCATATAACTCTTAAAGAGGAAGCTAAGCCGTATGCGTTAGCGGTTCCGCGTAGAGTTCCTATCCCATTGCTTCCTAAAGTTAAGGAGGAGCTTGAGAAAATGGAGAAAAACGGTGTAATTTCCCGTGTAGACCAACCCACTGACTGGTGCGCAGGTATGGTCGTCGCTCCTAAACCTAATGACAAAATTAGGATTTGCGTAGATTTAACGCGGCTCAATGAAAACGTCAAACGGGAAAACTTTCCGTTGCCGGTCATTGATCAAAGTTTAGGTCTGCTTTCCGGAGCAAAGTATTTCAGTAAACTCGATGCGAATTCGGGATTTTGGCAGATTAAACTTTCTGAAGAAAGCAGGCTGCTCACTACCTTCATAACCCCTTATGGCAGATACGCTTTTAACCGTCTTCCAATGGGTCTAAATAGTAGTAGCGAATACTTTCAGAAGAAAATGACACAGATCCTTGAGGGGATTAGTGGAGTCATTTGTCAGACAGACGATGTTCTTGTTTTTGGCAAAACAGAAAGCGAACACGATCAGCGCTTGGACACTGTACTGTCTAGGCTTCAAAGCGCTAATCTGACCTTAAACCCAGAAAAATGTGAGTTCAAAAAGACATCCATTAAGTTCGTAGGTCACATTATCGGGCCACAAGGTATTTCAGCTGATCCAGAGCGGATCAAATCCATATCAGAAATGCAACCACCTACAGACGTACACGGTGTACGCCGATTTCTCGGTATGTGCAATCAGTTAGGGAAGTTTACACCCTTGTTAGCAGAATACTCTAAACCCATAAGAGACCTTTTAAGTCCCAAAAATCAATTTTACTGGGGCTTAGATCAGCAAACAGCTTTTGACAAGATCAAGAAATTGCTAACAAGTACACCTGTTCTTGCGTTGTACGACCCGGGAAAAGAGACCTTAATCCAAAGTGATGCGAGTAAATACGGATTAGGAACAGCTTTATATCAGAAACAAGATAACGGGGATTTTAAGCCTGTAGCTTATGCATCAAGGGCACTTTCGCCAACTGAACAGCGCTACTCTACCATTGAAAAAGAGGCCTTGGGGGTAACATTTGGGTGCGAAAAACACCGTGACTATCTCATTGGAAAAACTTTCCATATCGAAACAGATCACAAACCTTTAGTCTCGTTGCTAGGCCACAAAGATCTCAATGACTTACCCCTCAGAATTCAGAGATTTCGCATGCGGTTAATGCCGTTCAGATATACCATTTCTCATGAAGCGGGAAAGAATTTAATTATTCCAGATTTACTCAGCCGCCACCCACTTAACAGGTCATTATCTCAGGAGGAACAGCAGGCCTCCATTGAAACGGAAAATTATGTTGATTTAATTGTCAGGAATTTGCCGGCAACTGATATGAGACTTCAAGAAATTAGAATGAAACAAGGTCAAGACATCATCTGTCAAACTTTGTTTAAATACTGTCAGAATGGGTGGCCTGAAACAAAACACAAGGCGTGTGAAATAGGCAAAATTTACTGGCCGTATCGTGGGGAAATAACGGTAAACGAGGGCTTGTTAATGAAAGCTGACAGATTAATTATCCCCACAGAAATGAAACCAGAAATTTTATCTAAAATACACGGGGCTCATCAAGGCATTACTAAATGTAAACTTAGGGCAAAAGAATCCGTTTGGTGGTTGGGGATAAACAGTGATATCGAGAAGCTGATAAAATCTTGCGACGTGTGCGCAAAACTGCAAAATGATCATTCCGAGCCGATGATCAGCACTGAGTATGATGACAGACCTTGGAAACATTTAGGATCAGATTTATTTTTCTGGCGAGGTCACAATTATCTCTTGGTAATTTGTTACTATTCAAGATTCATAGAATTAGCAAAACTTAGCTCCTCAACTTCAGAAGAGGTGATAAATCACATGAAGTCAATTTTCAGCAGACATGGCGTTTGCGACATTCTGACCACGGACAATGGACCGTGTTATGCTTCAAAAGAGTTTAAGGACTTCACATCAGACTATGGCATACAGCACAAAACTTCATCAAGCCGATATCCGCTAGGCAACGCGATGGCAGAGCGGGGGGTTCAAACCTGTAAACGTCTGTTAGAAAAATCTGATGACCCGTACATCGCGCTTATGAATTATCGCGCGACTCCCTTAAGTAACGGCTATAGTCCGTCTGAACTTCTCTTTGGCCGAAAAATAAAAACAACTCTTCCTCAAATTCCGGAAAAACTGAAACCGGTAGCTATCAACCAGTCTGCGTTGCAGACAAAAGAGCGTGTTGCACGTGAATATTCGAAAAGAAATTACGATGTCAGAAAACGGGTTCGAACAATGGTACCACTGAATGAAGGCGACTGCGTGTTCATCAAAAACTTCAATACCGAAGGGAAAATAGTCAGGCAAGCAGATCGTCCGCGTTCTTACGTCATTGATACACCCCGAGGTGTAATAGCAAGAAACAGAAGGCACATTGTAAAGTTAAGCAAAAATGTAGAGGTGAATGAACCCAGTGACTTGACATCTGGTGCAGAAATACAAAATTCTGAAATGCAAATAAATCAGCCAGACTGCTTTGAAAACAAAGAATCTGATACACCCTCGTCTCAACAAATGCAAAGTTCACAAGGAAACAGTGATAATGTTTATGTTACTCGATCTGGTAGAATTTCAAAGCCGCCAGAAAGGCTAACATACTGACTTGAAAAGTACTAAATATGATAAACGTGTCATGGTTTATTGACAGATGAAAACATACATTTTACAGACTTGAGATGTCAGCTAAATTAGACTGAACAGTGTATGAGAAACTGAAGTGTGGATTTGTACATTAATTTTAAAGTTAAATTTTCGAAGAATAAAAAGAGGACTTTAAAAGGGGGGTGTTGTATACTGCATGTAACATGATACTGCAGCGTTAAGCAGCTGCCAGGTTTATAATAGCGCGCATGCCTTTACTCGGGGCTTTTCCACAGTAGTGTTTCTCTTAGATACTAGTAGCTTAATAAATAGTAGAAATAGTTACAACGTCTCGACTTTACTTATCCCGAATATAATAACATAGTCCTCGTATGAGATGCTAAGTAACCTTTGGTAGCATCTCATCTCATAGGCCTGCGTTCTTTTTTCTAATTCTGCTGTCAAGGTGTATGACTCATAGGCATACAAAAAATCGGATATGACAAGGGAGCGCATCAGTTTCACCTTTAATTCAAGAGATATGTTGGGATCTCTCCATATTAGCTTTAGCTTTGTCAGAGCTGCACTAGCATGTGCAGTTCTTGAGAGAACCTCCGGTTTTCAGCCTTCATCTGAGACGGTTGCACTAAGATACTTGAAGCTTATACCTGTTTTTTTTTCTTTTCTTTTCTTTTTTTTTAAATATGAAGACATGGTATAGTTTCTGCTCAAGCTAATGGTATGTTTCATCCAGGATTCTGGGGCTGGAGATCTGTTCTGTGATGCTTCTTTCTGCTCTAAACCCAGCCTGGTCTTCAGCGATAATCCCGTCAGCTTAGGGCTTAAGCCTTGTCAAGATAACTTTCAGCATGACTTTACTCGGATGACTGATGCGTCTGACGGCTCTGTAACACTAGCAAAGCTGTACTCTGCATTTTAGGGAGTGTAATAATCAGTGTCTGGGTCCATTGGGTCGGCGATTAGTCTGTTTTCAAGAATTTGTTACAATCATGGTCTCCCGGCCTGCTTGAACTTATTCTGCCGGTATATTTTTAACTCCGTCAGACTTTTTCATTGCAGCTACTGCAATCTCAACTTCCCCAAGAACTATCGATTGTAGATTTTCTTTTTCTGGGTGCTGAGTGCAGTCCGGAACTGTATTGTCACTATAACACATAGTTGTATAGCTCTGAACAATACTCTGGCTATCTGCTGAGAATCTCTTGTTCTTCTGTTAGACAATTCCAAAACTTGTCCTGGATAGTTGTGGAAATACATTACATTGCTTCTCTAAAGCTAGATCATGAGGTGTTGTCTTGTTGTTGTTTTTGGCTAGGAAAGTTTCAATCTTCTTGCACCATTTGAGCATCTATCCAGTCATTCGTCGCTTCTTTAGAGGCCTTCTGATTGAACCCTCTTGTTACATTTGGATTTTCTGTATTCTTTCGCTCCTTCCTCTTCATACTGTCTCTTCTTGAAACTCATCACTAAAGTAAAAAAAAATCTTGCCTTTTCTTGCGACGTTCCTTCCCAAATGACTGACACAGCCAGTGAGATACTCGGGAAGGACTAATACATGGCAAGATTCATATGAAACGTAAAAGAAACACAAATAGTATTGAATTATTGAAATCATGCTAAGAAATACTTATCTCAACTTCCATACTTTGACATCAGACGGAATCAAAATGGTCTTAACGTTTGTATCTTTTGATAAGATCATCTCTGAGTTTATCGATTTCGGCACAGCCGAATATAATTTCACTTTTATTCCACATTCCACATGGTTTCATTGGTCAAATAACGCGTTCTATGAAAGACACCATTAACCTCGATAATCCCTATTATGTGGTTGCTTCGTAGTAAAATGATAGGCAATGATTAGAAATTAATACAATCAAATCCCACATCCCACCCTCAAAACCGATAGGGAAAGAAGCACACACACACGCACGGAAAAATTAATACAAGTTAACGAAAGACACGCACGGTAAACCGAATGAGCAGCTCTTTCCCAAACAGGTGGTCATTCAGCTACCCTAATAAAAAACAGTATTAACTTCCATTTATATCTGGTTTATTTTTAACTTCTAAACCTATTCCGAATTGATGGCCACTGCGTAAACATTGTATGGCTTTTAGTCACTGGATTTTCATAACTTTTGCATTTTTTCCTTAGACAGAGGGAGCCCCCGTAGCACAGTGACTTAAGCGCTGGCCTGCTGATCTAGTGGTTTCAAGATTGATTCTCGGAGGCGGAAATCTTTTCAATTGTAAACGGGGTTCCGTAGCAGCCTTTTATAATCACCCTCTAGTTGTCCTGATATGACTGAAATACTGCTGAAAAAGACGATAAACTGCAAGTCATTTATCCATCCTTAGGTACAGGTGCGTTGCATTAATTTTATACCGATGCATTTTTTTTCATAAGCCTTAGCATACCCCAATGTGCATTCTGGTTTCGGCTGAAAGTTTTTGTTGTCAAAAAGTCTCACAATTACTAAGAGAAAAAATGAGTGGGCCTGGTTAGGATTCCAGAACAGTTCGGTATATAGAATGTTGCGGAGAAGCGATTTTGCTACCTTTCAAAGCTAACTATATTGACAAGTGCTGAAACTCTTCAACGTAGTCTTTTCGCGTCGCACAGGAATATGGTAATGAAAAACCGAGATCGACATTTCAATAACAAATATTCAAACGTGTTATATTTATTGAAACCCCGGATAAAAAATCTGCAAGAAAATGTTTACCATTAAAAGGAGCCAGACGTGACCTTCTTTAGAATAAATAAGTAAAGGTCCTGTTGTCATAACAGTTATGCTTGCTGTAGATATTTAATTGATAGAATGCCTGTTTTATCCTATTTGTGAACTATGGAAATAAACTTTTTTACGGCATTTTGACACTGACAACTGGAAAACAGGACAGAAGAGGGGGATGGACACACTATATGTATGTAAGTGTTACATACGTCTTATTACATCACTATTTGTTGTATTAAGGCTTTCAAACTGGGATGCTGGCTCTCATTTTTTCTACAATTTACAATGTTTTCTTCCTGTTAATATTTTAGCAATTCATGAAATGAGATTTTAAAAATTTAGCAGCCTAGCACAGAAACATATGGATTGTGTAGTTTTCCCATTGTTTACCCAAACATTGTACCTTATAGAAAACATTGTTCACATCTTTTCGCAGTGACCAAAACGGATGAATAAAATCGCCTGTTCTGTATGTGTTAAATGGTAAGGCCGGAGTTGAAAAACGCAAACAAATCGAAATTTAAACTTAAACTTTAGGCAAAAGTAAATTACCCCACCCCTCTCTTCTGTCATCCTTCAAATTGGCAGTGCCTAACAGCAAGCGAAATGGCATTAAAAGTATTTTTAGCAAAAAAGCTCACAGATAGGAACGTAGAGGTATTCAATTTAATAATTGTCTAAACCAAGCTTTACTGTTTCTAGCACAGGACCTACACTATTTTTTTTTCAAAAGACGGCCCCGTGTTGCTCTTATTAAAGATGATTATTTCCCGCAGAAAAGAAATTTTTCCGGGTTTTCAATAAATATAACAGATTTGAATATCTGTTGTTGAAATGTCGATCTCTGTTTTTCATTAGCATATTCCTGTACACCGCGAAAAAGATTTAAACTGCATGGAAGAGTTTACGCACTTATAAAGATAGCTACGGTAAATCTCACAGTTTGCAAAATCGCTTCTTCGGAATATTCTTTATCATATGACGTCGCATCTAAGAGTGTAATAAAGCCATGCATCAAAAACGATAATCCACTAGTGGATTAAATATGCACATTACATCGTAACGTTATGTGTTGACGTCCATAGAAACGTCGCGTTTTCTACTGGCGAAATCGTGACGTTTTAGTGCAAAATTTGCTAATAAAATGCGTGCGATTTCAGTGTCATATGATAAATGGAATCTTGCATTCGTGCTCATGTATTATTGAATTTATTAAACTCATTGGGGAAAACGATAAGATGCTCGGCACAGCCTCGCATCTTATCCTTTTCCCCAACTCGTTTAATAAATCCAATAATACATGAGCACTCATGTAAGATCCTCTATATACGGTCAGCTCTTCTGGAAGTCTGACCAAAGTGTGTTGATTTATTCCCTTGGTAAGTGTGAGAATTTTTGACAAAGAAGACTTCCAGCTGATGTTAGAATGCAAGTGGGTATAGGTTTAGACCTGTGAAAAATTTGGATAGGTATAAAATTAATGCAATGCACCTGTAGACATTGCGGGTGTATATTAATAGGCAACTGATGCTTACTACCCGCGAGCACCTGATCAAACCTCTGTTTGAGGGTCATTGTCTGTGTATGGTACGTATTTTATGATATTGTGATGCTTACTACTCGCGAGCACCTTGTCAGACCTCTGTATTGGGGTTACTGTCTGTGTATGTAATTATATGATTTTGTGATGCTCACTACTCGCGAGCACCTTATCAGACCTCTGTATTGAGGTTACTGTCTGTGTAATTATTTTATGATTTTGTGATGTTAAATGCTCGCGAGCACCTGATCAGACCTCTGTATTGGGGTTACCGTATGTGTATCTAATTTTATGATTTTGTGATGCTAACTGCTCCCGAGCACCTTATCAGCCCTCTGGTTTGGGGTTACCGTCTGTGTAGCTAATTTTATGACTTTGTGATGCTTACTGCTCGCGAGCACCTGATCACACCTCCGTTTTGGGGTTACTGTCTGTGTATGTAATTTTGTGAATATGTCATTGTCTCTATGCTTTACGAGTACAGACGTATAATGTTTTTACTTTTGCCTTTTCTACTTCTATGGAAATATTTTGGGAACTATATCCTAGAAAGAAGGAGTGAGTGTACTTACAGCTATACAGATATCTGGACACCATTCTACAACTTTATTTGCTCTTCATCAGGGATTTAATTTTTACTACAGTATCAGTATGCTATAATGCAGTTTTCCCTTAATTACGTTGCAATTAAAATATTGAGGAAACTATATCCTTGAAAAAAAAAGGAGTGAGTGTACTGGTATGACTGACTTTAGAGCTATAGAGATATCTGAACACCGCACTGATCCTCGCTCTTACCTTGCATGGCATTACCCCTTCATCAGGAGTTGCTCTTCTTGTCATTGTCGCCAACAGTTGGCACTTTCCGTACAATACGTACCGACAACGAGCTATCGTTTATCTCTCGCGATAATGCCCTTTTTATCACTTGTTTTTCTTTCTCGCGAGAAGTTAATGATATCTCGCAATGACCAATCGTATTTCGCGTGGTGGCTTATGGGTTTTATCAAATATCGTATAAAATTCATAATTCATAATTCACACGTGACAGCTTACAGGATCCATTCATGATTTATGCATGTAAAATGTAACAATGTAAATGCATTTTATATGGTCTCTTTGCTTTAAACAGTATTTTATTCGTATATTTCATACATAGCACAACATATACAAATACTACAAATACGGTGAATATACAAAAGGGATTCAGAAGCAAGTCGACTGACTTATTTGAATCTGATTGCAATACATACAAATTTAACACAAGTGTGATAGTCGAATAAATACCAATACAGTTTTATCTAATTAACGGTATTTTTAAATAACTTAAAAATGTTCCGTTAGGTAGTAATACTAGAAAGTTAAAGTTAACAGAAAGGAAGAAAGGGGAAAACAGAAGAAAACCGTTATAACAGTGTAACGTGCTACGTTTTGTAATACTACTTTAGGGGAGTATAACAGTGACCAAACTGAGAACTGTGGCTCCACGGGGAATGGATCGACACTCTGTGGTCTCTTTGATAGCATCTGAAACATACAAATGTAGATTACCTGCTAATGCCTCTATCTTTTCAGCGGAGATCAAAGCTATTGATTTAGCCTTCGATCATATTGAACAGTCTAGGAATACAGATTTTTTCATTTTTTCTGATTCCCTCTCTGTTCTGCAATCCCTGAATAATCGCCATATTGAAAACCCTCTTCTTTTGGATATCCTCTTGAAACATAATGACTTAGCTGAGATAAACAACATTGTATTTTGTTGGCTTCCCAGTCACGTTGGGATTAAAATTCCTTACTCTGATACCAAACCTTGCATAAATAGTTATCTTCATGATATGTGGCAGATATCATGGAATGCTGCTGTCTTTAACAAACTACATCCTATCAAGCCTTCACTTGGTGAATGGCAACCATCTCATAGAATTGATCGTAAGGAAGAAGTAACTCTGGCTCGACTCAGAATCGGCCATACTTTTATTACTCATTCGTTCCTGTTGAAAGGTGAGGATCCGCCTTTGTGCATTCCTTGCCAGGAACCTTTTAGTGTTAAACACTTTCTTTTAGATTGCACGGATTTTCGTATTACGCGCGCTAGGTTCTTCCGTGTCAACAGTATGAAACAACTGTTTGACACGGTTGAACCAACGAAAATCTTCTCTTTTCTGGAAGAGATTGGCATATATAGTAAAATATAGTTTAAGTAAGTCGAGGTATTTTTACAACAGTTGATTTAAATTTGTGTTTACTCATCTCGCTGGTCGAGAGTTCGTTTTATGTTATCAGTCTTAAGATAGCCGTTGGTCGGCGCGTTTTACCACATACCCGACTTGATTTATTTTCATACTGTGCATTCATTTCTGACCTTATGCATAAAACACCTTTTCCTTTTTATAGCGTTTTCGGCGCTAAATAGCCCGTTTGGTGCTGATGTGCCGTAAAACCCATATCACTCACTCACTCACTCCAAGTCAGGACAAAAAAACTCAGTTTATATTTAGAACAGCATGTGTTGATTTGGTGAATTTTCAGTGAAGTGTTTCAGGATTTTTTTAAACAACAACAAAAACACTTATTTACTGGTTCCTTACAGTTAAGATGATATATTTTTCTTGACATACGATATTAGAGGAAAATATTTGTTTTCCATCCTTCACATCTTGATAGTAGTTCCTCCAATCATCCTAATATACGGACGTTACAGAAAATGCATAGTATTGATGACAATGCAGTTTTAACTATCAGTATGTTATAATGATATTTCCTTTATGGCGTCCAAAACAATTCCACGAAGGCATGGCATCACGAACGCCATAATAATTATTATCATGAATGCATTGGCGCCATTATCCATTGCTATAAAACAGTACCATATACATGTAGCAGACTTTAACATAGGAATCTCATGGTTCATGAAGTATATAATGAACCCATTGTATGGTGGCCCGTTTTGGTTCATTTCCATTTAATACAGACATCTGAATTTAAAACGCATGCATCTAAATTTAAATGCAGATATCTCTATTTCAAATACAGATATCTGTTTTTAAAATGCAGATATCTCTATTTGGCAATTGAATAGAGATATATAAATTTTAATTAGAGATATCTGCATTTAAATTACTGATATCTGCATTTTAAATGCAGATGTCTCTATTTAAATCAGAGATACCAGAATTTATTCAGAAGCTCAGAATATGTATTTGAAATGGAAATATCTGTAATTGAAATAGAGATATTTATATTTGAAATACACATGTCTATAATTTTAATTTAGATAAAGATATCTGCGATTCAAATGAGGATATCTTTATTTTTAATGCAGATATGTTTATTTCAAATAGAGATATCTGTTTTAATAGTAAATACCGATCTTATTTAAATAAAGATATCTTTTTTTTTGACATGCACATATCTGTTTATAACCCTGATTGTTTTAAACTTTTATTTTTCAACAAATAATCGAAGCTGCCTTGCTACAGGTTTTTTTATATGCTTGATGTTGCATGGTCGGTACACATTCGATCTACAGTCGAACGAACCTCCGACTGAGCTATCGGTCCCGGTCGGTTGATTGTATAAGTGTTAAACGTCCTAGAAAAACAGATATGATCCTTCCCGTCATGGCAAGACGACCAGTGAACTTAACCACTCTTTTTCTAGGCATGCTTAAACCTTTTTAAGCTGATAACCAGTACTAAGTGCCCGTCCTTCCACCAGGCACTGACACCTGCCCTACTCGAGTCAGAGGTAGAGAGAAACTATCTTACAGAAGGATGTTGCCGGACCGGAGTTGGATCGAACGAGCGGCCTGATTGCTAGTCGAATGTGCATCAGTCTGAGCTACTGGGCTTGGCTTTTAAGCTCACCTGGCCCGGCGGCTCAAGGGTAGCTTATATGATGGGTATGCTCCGTCGCCCGTCGTCGTCCGTTGTCCGTCCGTCCACACTTTCATACGACTTCTCCTCTGAAAAAGCTAGGCCAACTGTAACCAAATTTATTATGAAGCCTCAAGGGGTCGTTGATCACTTTGTCTTGATCACATGATCAACATGTTCGCCACGTTCATATAAGGGCATAACCTTTAAATTTAAAATCTTCTTCTCCAAAACCAATATGTCGATGGCCATGAAACTTGGTATATAGCATCAGGTACACAAGTTCTACTTAGATTCTTTGAATGATGACCTTGAGTTGACCATGACCTTTTTACGGCAAAGTCAAAATTGTTTTCTGTGCTATTTTATGCGAAATTGCTAGAACTTGAGATTTCCTACAGATTATAGGCTAAAATTATGTCCCCCCACCATCGGGGGCGGGGGCAAACTTTTTTGGTGTGGATCCCGTCGGCGTCTGCGTCAGTGCCAGTATCGGCGTCGGCGTCGGCCTCAGCGTCAACGTCGGTGTAGCTTCTTGTGTGCCTTCTATCTCCTGAAGGGATGCATGGATTTTGACCAAACTGGCACAGATACATTACTGGGAGGGGAAAAATGACTAGATTTGGTGACCTTGACCATATTTTCAAGGTCACAGGAGGTCAAATAAGGATGAAAAATAGCTTGTCTGCACCATATCTCCTGAAGGAATTGATTATTTTTTACTAAACTGGCACAGATATATTACTGGGAGATGGCAAAGGACTGAATAAAGTTTGGTGACCTTGACCTTATTTTCAAGGTCACATGAGGTCAGAGAGTGTTGAAAAATGCCTTGTCTGCACCATATCTCCTGAAGAAATTGATGGATTTTTACCAAAATGGCACAGATATATAAGTGGAAGATGCTAAAGAACTAATTAGATTTTGGTGACATTGACTTTATTTTCAAGGTCACAGGGGGTCAAAGAGTGTCGAAAAAATGCCTTGTTTGCACTATATCTCCTGAAGGAATGAATGGACATTTACCAAACTGGCACGTCTATATTATTTCGTAACTGCAAAGACCTGATTAGATTTTGGTGACATTGACCCTATATTCAAGGTCACAGGAGGACAAAGAGCGTTGAAAAATGTCTTGTCTGCACCATATCTCCTGAATGGACAAATGGGTTTGAACCAAACTTGCACAGATTTATCACTGTTAGATGGCAAAAAGTGATTAAATTTTGGTGACCTTGACCTCATTTTCAAGGTCACAGGTGGTCAAAGAGTGTGTCTGTACCATATCTCCTGAATGGATGGATGAATTTGAACCAAACTGTTACAGATACATTACTGGGAGATGGAAAGAAGTGATCAAATTTTGGTGGCCTTGACTCTATTTCAAGGTCACAGGAGGTCTTAACTTGACAGCATTTAGGGAAAATGTTACTGCTAGGAGAGCGCAGGTGGGGGATATTTGTTTTTGTCAAAAACATTTCTACTTAGTTTATACAGTCATCATAATGAGTATTTGAAGATTTGTGAGTAAAACAGGTCAAGGTCAGTCTTTGCCCTTTGACTCAGATTTCTCATAGTTTGACAATTTCAAACATCTCAAAAGTCACTGAGCCAATTATGACCAAATTTTATACAGAGTCTCCAGGGTCGAAGGGAACGACAGCTTATTCACATGACCAACATGGCCGCAATGGCTATATTTAATAAAAAAAATACATTCTAAATCTTCTTCCCAAGACCCAGATGACCAATGGCCTTTTAACTTGGAATGTACAATGTCGTACTCGAGTACTATCGAGATTGTTCAAATGACCTCGGGTCGATCTACGGCAAGGTCAATTATGGGAATTGCTAGAAAATAAGATTGCATACTAATTGTTGAAGATTTTGGGCTTAAATTGGTATAAACAGTCATCTCATAGAGTACATGAAGATTTTTGATAACAACAGATCAAGGTCAGTCGTTGGCCTTAAACCCAGGACTCTCATATTTTGACATTTTCAAATATCTCCTCAAAAGCCACCGGGCCCATTGTATCCAAATTTCATACAGAGCCTCCAGGGGTTGGGGGAATGAAAATTTATTCAAACGGTCCCGATCACATGACCAGCATGGCTGCCGTGTTCATATAACCTAAAAACCTTTAAATCATTGGACCAATGGTCCTGTAACTCACCTGATCCTTCACTGTCAATAGACACAATTTGTCCTTTCCCTTATTTAGTATATGTTTTAAACCAATGGGTTAAGAGGAGAGCATATTTTATCCACTGTATATAAATCCACAGTTTAAGGTAGTCGAATACTGAATAGAAATGTTGGCGGGGCATTCAAACTATTATACCAGCTAAATAACTCAAAGAGCTATAAAACATTCGGATAAGAAAAAAAAACACCGTTTTGCTTTCTTAAAAATACAAACAATATTTTGTATTTCTACATACTTTTTTACCAATTCTCCATTTAAATTCATATCTCTAACCCATGAATGCTCTTTCATTTCTGCAAATCATATAATCTATAATATAGGATCTGAAACAAACTGTTAAGAATTAAAGTAATATTGATAATAAGTATATTTTTGCATTTTTTAAAAAATGGAAGAAAATTGAATTTCATGCAAAACGTCGTGAAATATATATTTTACCTATGGGGCAAGGCAAGCTTATGCTATTATTTTAGTAAAACTTACATTGTACGTTACAGAATAAAACAAAAAAATCATTTCACCGTTTCGTTTCCTAGAAAAACAATGTTTAAGTTCAAAATTATCCCCAAAACAGACTGCCCAAATTCTGCACCTGCTGCAAGCACAGCCGGTCCTTGCATTGTTATTTATTTTCCTGTTATCCCGGTTCTACCCTAGAGTTAAGAAATTACTGTATGCTTTTTTCTGATTTCGTCACCATATTTTGTCAGTGTCACTGACGAGGCTTTATCAGCAGAAACTACGTAGTCTGGCCCATGTTCCTACTGCTGTATGTAGTCTCTGCTCTTGAAGGAAGAGTTTTAAGATTTATTTATGCCTACAAAAATGCGCAGCTGGAATGGAAAGTGGAAAGACCTTGATCATTCTGGTTCCTAAGGAACAGTCTGATCTCGGTTTCCATTGTTTTTACAGACCTATTGTCATGAAAACGTAGGATCTTTACGGCAGACACTGTTGGCGTGTGTTATATCTGTATATACTCTACAGTTGAACGATTTTACCATGAACAATAACTCTCTTTTGTTTTAACAAATAACAAAAACAGAGTTATTCCGTATACAGCTACCTTAAGCTATTTCCGATATAATAGCATAACATTCCAAAGTTAATCTTGCCAGAAATTAGCTCAAGGTCAACACAAGGTCATCATTTGTAGAAACTTTAAAAAGCCCGGTCGCCAAGGCTTCATAACACGGGCCATGAGGTCATTGATCTTTCAGTTTTGGAGAAAAAAGAGTTTTATTTTTTTTTTTACCATAGATGGGCATGATGGCCGTCTTCAGTCATTGAGCCTTTGGTTCTGGAGGAGAACAGTTTTGAAGGGTTTTTATTATATATAGGCGTGGCCGCCATTTTGTCATGTGACCAAGATCATCTGAACGAACTTTTGTTCCTTTGAAGCAGTGAAACTTCATATGAATTATCACTTAAATCGGCCCAGTGGCTTCAGAAGAAAAAGATGTTTAAAGGTGTTGTCCGGCGACAAAATCCCAGTGACCTTGTACAAAGGTCAAAAAAAGACATTGGCCTTTAGCAACATACTATCTTCATTTGCTTATTTAGCTTATCAGATATACCAAAACTATACCTTAGACTTAAATAGTTTCTGAGAAATCTGCTGTTTAAATATTTTCCCATAGAAAAGCATAACTCACCAAAATTGACCTTGCCATAAATTAGGCGAAGTTCAACGCACGGTCATGCTTTGCACAAACTATGATGAGCCCCAGTCCCCGTTGGTACATAAAACAACTACAAGGTAATAGGGCCTTTGGTTCTAGAGAAGCAATTTTTGAAGGGATTTTCACCATATATGGAGATGGTGGTCATGTGATCCAGACCCCGCGAACATATTTTCGTAACCCTATCCAACTGAGGCTACGTATAAAATTTGGCTTAGATTGGCCCAGCGGTTTTGGAGAAGGAGATCTTTGAATATGGTGACTGACGGACGACGGATGCCTGGCTATACTTAAAGCTCAAATGTGAGCCCTCAGCTAAGGTGATCGTATAAGCCAACTTACCAATGCCCTTGAAACTTGGTATCTAGCATTGAGTACACAAGTTCTACAAAGATTTTTCAAATGATGACCTTGGTTTGACGATGGCCTTACAATGTTGAATAAGAGACGGTGCTAGAACATAAGATTTCATGGAAAACATTGAAGATTTTGGCAAAAAAAATGGTATATACAGTCAGCCTAATGGGTACATGAAGATTTATGAGTACAAGAGGTCAAGGTCATTCTTTAACCTTTGGCCCAGGACTCTCATATTTTGACAATTTCAAACATCTCCTCTAAGGCCACTGGGCCAATTGTAACCTTTGACCCAGGACTCTTATATTTTGACGATTTCAAACATATCATCAAAAGCCCTGGGCAAACTGTAACAAAGTAAGGAGGAAAATTCTCAGGAACTGACACAATTCAGTCCCAGATCCAGCCTAAAAACCTTCAGACGCTGAGGGAATGAAAAAATATTCAAATGGTCCCGGTATGTCACATGACCAACATGGCCAGCGTGCCCATATATGAAAAAAACCCATAGAAAATCTTGTTTAATATGAAAATCGTAAACAAAAATTACATAGGGATATATTCCATCAAAACTGAAAGTAGGGTTATTTGTGATCCCGATCAGACTGTCACTTCGCGGAAGCGATGTTAGGCAAGCACTTAATTGACTTTGCCTTCATCTTTGACCAATTTAATTATACCTAGTCTATGAATAACATCTAAGTCGGCACACATGAAAGGGCCGAGGTGCCCGATTTATGGTTTTTCAAATGCGCGCGCGTAGACCCTTTGAGAATTTTGGCATGAAGCTTGCTTAAGGACTTACAGGCTCGTTTTATTTGTTTATTCTGCTGTAATATCATTTCGTTTCATGGCAGCCGTAAAATGCGGGAAAACCATGGGTTGTATCTTTTCTGTAAACTATCACCCCAAAAGAAGTTTCATCTTACAGGAAAGAATTTGCACCTCAGGAACTAATTCTTTCATTTACAAGTAGACCCCTTTTGACGAGGGGCAAAATATGTTATTCCGAATCATCTCTCTGAAAATTTATCAGTTCTCCTTAAAGGCAGAATTGTAAAAAAATTCGAACATCCTTAACTCGCTAGTGACCATTACACTCCCCCCCCCCCCACCCTTTTAACTCGGACAGGTCCATTTTAAGACTTTTGCGATTTGTGGGTTAACAACAAGTATTTGTTTACTGAGTTGTTTATATTTTTTCATACAATTATTATAGGGCATATATTATCATTTAATCTATAAATTATCGTTTTTAAAGACAGCATGAACGGAAAAGGCAATGCAATGCATAGTATTTATTTCCGTTTCCATGACAAGATACTATTATAGCAACGTCTGGCGTTCGATTGGTAATGCGAGTGCGCATGCCCGAAAATACAACAATGGTAGGTACTCTTGTTCGATTCGAAGTGGGCCAACATAAAACATATCTCACACAGCAAGCAAAGTGGGGACACTCCTACTGAAAAGAATTTGCTCCTTTGGGAGCTAATTCTTTTTTTTTTTTTTTTTTTTTGGGGGGGGGGGGGGCGGGGACAAGGCCTGACTAAAACTGAGTAAGGTGACAAACATAAAAATTGTTAAGTTGCCCCCCGCGAAAGCAAGAACCCAGGTAGCTCAGTATGTTAAGCGCTGACCTGCTGATCTAGCGGTTTCGGGTTCGAGCTTCGCGGGAATCTTTTCAGTCTAAAACGGGGTTCTGGTGTTCATACTACAAAATGTTAAAGTTGGGATAATTGGGTACTTTAAGGGGAGGCAACTCTGTCATTTATATGTTTGGCTCCCTTCTTGAGGGTCACGTCTAAAAGAAAGGAATTTGCTCCCTAATCGGTAAATTCAGTCGTTAAGGAGTGGTTATCATTTCAGAAGGGCTATGTTATTTAGGAAAGCAAACAGGAAGTGGCAAAAGTTGACCCCCTAGAAAAAATGGCTGAAAAAACATGGAGGTGTTACCATACATCGTAACAGGTTTTATTTTGCATAATATATAAAGTTTTTTTCTCTGGCCGTGTATGTGTGAGTGGGGAGGGCAGTTTAGACCCTGATCTGCTGTCGTGTTCTCAGGTAATGGTCTATGTCTTCACTGTTTGTCAACCTCCATTGATTGGGTCTGAGAGTAGAATAAGGTTAATCATATACTTAATGCTTAAAGACTTTTCATAAATGATATTTGTATTTCAAGTATACCTTAGTGATGTTTCAGCCATGGATTATGACGCCACATTCATGATGTTATGACATTCGTGATGTCATGACATCGTGGAGTTGCCAGTGCTACGTCAAAAAGAAAAATATGAACATAGCATACTGATGGTTATAAGAAATATGGCAAGAAGATAGAAGAGAAATCCGTGATGAAGGGGGTAATACGCCGAAAATTTGGGGTGGTGGCACATAAAGAGCTAGCATCAGTACAATGCGTTAAATGTACAATCCCTTAGGATTTCAATATCAAAGAATAATACCAATTTGTTTACTGTTTCTGTCGACCGATCCAGAATTGTGCAAAGTAGTGTCAAACGAGAATGCGGTCGACAACATAAATTATGGTAGATGACACTTTTGTTAATGACCGTCGACCGAGATGTCGATTGTATAGGTCGACAGCCATTTTTGTAAGTATGATAACTGACTGGCTCGGTCAACAGCACAGACAGGAAAATCCGTATTACCTCCGTGAGTTTTCGCGTCCTACATTTTGAGCCGCTATTTCGTTTATTAAACCTTTTAAACAATTACTCGAATCATCTCCGTTTTTCATTGCAGAATGTAGTATAGCAAAATAAAGCCATTCAGAATCCTTGTCTATTGAAAACAAATGAAAGGGTTCACGATACCGCTTCTTAGCAACGATCAACTTGGCAATGACTATTAATGAGCAGCGACACGACAAAACCAACAATGTGGTTGTGCGGACAGCGCAGACTCAGACCAGCCTGGGCAGCAGCACAAATTGACCAGACTCTTCGTTAAGTGCCCAAAGGGTAGCTAAGGGTCTAAGCTACCTCCATGCGGACAGCGAAGACTCTGATCAGACTGGGCGGATGCCCAGGCTGATCTGAGTCTGCGCTGGGCGCACAACCACATTGTTGGTTTTGTCACGTCGCGGCTCATTTGTTTTTATTTTATTGTCAGAAAAAGCCCAAAAGTTACAAGACCTACAACAATATTTAAAGGAGGGGTATGCTGATATTTTAAATGTTCCCGTTCTTTCCACATGCCATGGGATACCAGTCTCAGACATATTTGCACCGGTTATCCTAACAAAGGATACTGAAACTGTCGGTCAAGAACAGGGAAGAGCAAAAACGGAGAAACCACGCTCTTATAAACCAACAATCAAGGAAGAGAGAGAAAGTGAGCAATTGAGCTCTTATGAACAATTATTCTTTAAAGAAAATGTCTTACAGAAGAAAATATTTTTGCTGGGTAAGGCTGGGGCGGGTAAGACAACATTCTGCCAGCACCTTACCGATATATGGTGCAATGATAAAGCATCCCCACAGTTTCAGGATGGTGAGGTTTTGAAGATGTTTCGCCACCTATTTCATGTATCATGCAGGTTCGCTGACTCATCAGAATCTATATTTGACATGATCTGTAATCAGTTATTCTGTGAAAATTATGAGATGATAAAGTTTGCGAGTGAAGTACTGAAGAATAAGCCTGATGAATGTTTCGTGATAGTTGATGGCATCGATGAATGGAAAGGTTCGGCTAATAAGAAAACGGGTAGAAGAGGTGATATTCCTGGTCTACCCAGCAGAAAGGGACTCGAAGATTGCGTTGTATTGTCCACATCCCGGCCAGAGAGAATTCATATGTTACCAACAAAACTTGATAAGACTTGCAGTGTTTTGGAATTGCACGGAATACAAAATTCTACAAAGTTGATACGTTCTATATTAGAAAAAATAGAGGATCCTCACCCAGAAGAGTCTTGCAACAGGTTTTTATCACAGATTTACCGAAATAACATGGGTGATCTCATACAATTTCCCCTAATGCTGATTAATGCACTTAATATCTGGGACATGAACAAAACCCTAAGCAGCTCAATGTGTGTCAACTACAGCAATATGGTGGAGGGATTATTTTCACGTGCAAAGGATGCAAACCGAATAGAAGAACACCAGCAAGAAAGAAGACAGAAAACCTCCGTTGAACTACCTGCTAAACTACCTGATTGCTTTCTTCACGCGGATTTGTGCAAGCAAAATACAACCCTTATCATAAACCTCGGTAATTTAGCATTTGACCTACTGTTCGGAGATGATCAAAATTCGTCACTGATGTTTTCAGAACAACAAACCCGGAAGTATTTAACCGAGATCGAACTTAAAACTTGTTTAGTTGTAGGAATTCTGTCCAAAGCAGAAACAATTAGCAGAAGTATTAGGAAAGTTGCTAGTTTTTCATTTTGTCACAAAACATTTCAGGAATTTCTGGGGGCATTGTGGTTATCAACGGAGCAGTGTAACATACAGCAGATTAAAAGTATTGATACTTTGTTTGACAACAAAGTTTATATACTGTTTTTGTGCGGATTATCTCCCAAAGCCGGTGCCAGGTTCTGGCAATACATTGCTGAAGAGGTAATGGAGAAGGATGAGGAAGTAACTAAAGCCCGATTAGGAGATTATAAGTACCGTTCGAATAACAAAGTCGAGACATTACAGGAATTGGTACTGGAGTGTATCAGAGAAGCCAGGAACGCTGACTTGGAGCAACACCGACAGCTTTATTATTTCATTCCTGATATTTATATACATAAATTCGCTAATGAAAGGGACATTACTCTGATTAACGATTTGGTGGAGAAATTTGTTGCGGACATCAAATATGTAACAGTGTATCGCAAAATACCATTAGACATAGTTAAATCTATGAAGAAAATGCAATCAGCCTTTAGTATTAGACTATACGGAGACTACATTGACCGCCTGTCAGTGCCTAGGTTGCAGTTTCCACATCAGCTAAACGCACTATCAGTGAAGCAAGTGGGCATAACCTCTGAAATAGAGTTACCCAAACATCTCACAATATTAACTTTAAGGAAAATCGATCTGTCCCACAGTGGCATAGAACAGATGTTTACATGTCTCCATGATTCTTCTACCTTACGGTACTTGCATCTTGAGGAGCTGTACTGTAGTGATCATGGTGGCAGCTATTGTTTTCCAGCGCTGGATTTACGGAGACATCGCTCGTTAGAGGAAGTGGAGCTGAGGCCGTCTTCTGTTAAGAGCGTGCTGCTGCCTGATCAAGGGACAATTCCCTTACCTCTCACAAAATTAACTGTTGGGGACATTAAACTGTCACACAGTGGCATAGAAGAGTTGTTTTCCTGGCTCCGTGTTTCGTCTACCTTACGGGACTTACATCTTGAGGAGCTGAACTGTAGAGATCATGGTGACAGTTGTTGTCTCCCAGCACTGGATCTACAGAGACATCACTCGTTAGAGGAAGTGGAGCTGAAGTCGTTTTCTGTTAAGAGTGTGCTGCTGCCTGGTCAAGGGACAATTCCCTCATCTCTTAAAATATTTACTGCTAAATACATTCAACTGCCACACAGTGGCATAGTAGAGTTGTTTTCCTGTCTCCGTGTTTCGTCTACCTTACGGTACTTATGTCTTGTGAGGCAGAACTGTAGAGATCATGGTTACATTTGTTGTCTCCCAGCACTGGATCTACAGAGACATCACTCGTTAGAGGAAGTGGAGCTGAAGTTGTTTTCTGTTAAGAGTGTGCTGCTGCCTGGTCAAGGGACAATTCCCTCACCTCTTAAAAGATTAACTGCTGAAGACATTAAACTGTCACACAGTGGCATAGTAGAGTTGTTTTCCTGTCTCCGTGTTTCGTCTACCTTACGGTACTTATATCTTAAGAGGCTGAACTGTAGAGATCATGGTTACCATTGTCTTCTCCCAGCACTGGATCTACAGAGACGTCACTCGTTAGAGACAGTGAACCTGCGAGGTTTATCTTTTGAGATTGTACTGCTGCCTGATCAAGGGACAATTCCCTTACCTCTCACAAAATTAACTGTTCGGGACATTAAACTGTCACACAGTGGCATAGAAAAGTTGTTTTCCTGTCTCCGTGTTTCGTCTACCTTACGGTACTTATGTCTTGAGAGGCTGAACTGTAGAGATCATGGTTACATTTGTTGTCTCCCAGCACTGGATCTACAGAGACATCACTCGTTAGAGGAAGTGGAGCTGAAGTTGTTTTCTGTTGAGATTGTACTGCTGCCTGATCAGCTGGAGAGACAGCAGACTAGTGATCGCCATAGAATACCTACATTAGACATAGACATGCGTGATGTTTACATGTCTGTCCAGAGTTGGAGAAGATGGCTATATAGCCTCTCTAATCTACCATACAGACTGAAGGTGGGTCTGTTGAAGTGTAATATAAACGACGACCACAAGTCATATATCCGCTCCTGTTCTCACTTCACAGTGACATGGGATGGTGTTGACTTTGTTTTAGATTATTTAAAGTTCGAGACAAAACAAGTTCAGTAATGCACTGTAATACAGATGAAGCATTCGACTCATATATCTCTCTTGTTCTCATTGGATGGTGGTGATTCTACTTCAATTTCAAGACAATTATACTTGGTATCCTGGAAATATATTTTTTTAGTCTGAGAGATACTTTACAGCATGTGCAAACGGTGAAGACTCAGATCAGCCTGCGCATCCGCGCAGTCTGATCATAGTCTGCACTGTTAGCATAAACAAGCTATATGTCCTGGATAATAGTCGAAAGGAAACGACTACCTTCTGACAAGCAGGCTTATTTTGAACACTTGTGGAATGCCATTGGCTTAAGGTCTATTTTCTCTAGATGTCTATCGTATACTTAAGGTGAATGGGTACACTTTCAGGGTAAGCAACTTTGCCATTCTCGTTTGGCCCCCTTTTCAATAGGAGTCAATTCTTAAAGAAAATAATTTGCTCCCCTAGGTGAAACTTGTTCCTTTAAGTGTAAATCCCATTTTGAAAGGACTTCTTCATCCAGTGATCAAATGGGAAATTTTCCCCTTTTAACAGATACTGTAAAAACATACACCAGGTTTGAATACAAAAAGAGCCTAGAAACAAAAAAAAACTACATATGGCATGTGTCTAACGTTAGAGGAAATGAGACGTCAACCCTTTGAAAAGTAAGCGTATATGTTAATGTTTGAAGCTAAAAGTCTTTTTTTCCCCGCGATGCCAATCATATAGTTAAATCTAAAAGACATACTTACGAGGACCCTCACCAAATAAACTACGTTGAGACAGACGACAGTGGAGCGTGTTTAACATTAGTGGAACCATATAGACAGTAAAGTGTGTTTAAAATCAGTGGAGCCATGCAAAGAGTGGAGCTTGTTTAAAATTAGGGGAATCATACAAAGAGTGGAGTGTGTTTAAAATTAGGGGAATCATACAAAGAGTGGAGCGTGTTTAAAATTAGGGGAATCATACAAAGAGTGGAGCGTGTTTAACATTAGTGGGACCATACAGACAGTGGAGCGTGTTTAAAATTAGTGGAACCATACAAATAGTGGAGCGTGTTTAACATTAGTGGAACAATACAGACACTGGAGCGTGTTTAACATTAGTGGAACCATACAAATAGTGGAGCGTGCTTAACATTAGTGGAACCATACAGACGGTGGTGTGTGTTTAACATTAGTGGAACCATACGGACAGTGGAGCGTGTTTAAAATTAGTGGAACCATACAAAGAGTGGAGCGTGTTTAAAATTAGTGGAACCATACAAAGAGTGGAGTGTGTTTAAAATAAGTAGAACCATACAAAGAGTGGAACGTGTTTAAAATTAGTAGAACCATACAAAGAGTGGAGCATGCTTAACATTAGTGGAACCATACAGACAGAGGAGTGTGTTTAACATTAGTGAAACATAGTGACATTGGAGTCAGTTAAACAGTATTGGGACCATAGGGACAGTGGAGTGTGTTTAACGTACGTGGAATCACAAGGACAGTGAAGTATATTTGACAATTAACCTAACGCCAAAAGTGATTGACAATTGTGAATGACTAGTGAAAATGACATAACAGTAACTCAAACCTTGGACAAACAAGTACACGTGCTTTGGATCCCTTACGAAATGTATTGAACACGTGTATTTGTTTGTCCTGGATTTTGGATGGGCGGAGCGATAGTTCGTTTCGCGTCAGGTCAATTGGAACTACACTGACAGTGGAGCGTGTTTAACATTAGAAAAACCATATTGATAGTGGAGCGTGACTAACATTGTTGGAAGTGGAGCTTCTTTAACATTAGTAGAGGCATACTGATACTGAACATATAAACTACATTGTAACAAATGACAGTGGTGCATGCTTAATATTAATGGAACCATACTGACACTGAACATATAAACTACCGTGTGAGAAATGATAGTAGGACGTGTTTAACATAAGTGGACCAATACTGACAATGGTCATATAAACAATATAATGTGACAAATGACAGTAGAGCGTATTAAACCTTATTGAAACCATATTTTCACTCATCATATAAACTGCATTGTGACAAATGAGAGTTGAGAATGTTTAAGAGTAGTGGAACCATACTAATATTGGAGTGTGTTTAACATTAGAGGAACCATACTGATAATGGAGCGTGTTTATCATTAGTGGAACCATACAGACATAGAAACGTGTTTCTTATATGAAGATAACCATGATGATAGCGAAGTGTGTTAAAAATAAGTCATGTAAGTAGAATGGAACCGTACTGGCACTGAACATACGAACTACCTTGTGACAAATGACAGTGGAGCGTGTTTAACATTAGTGGAACCATACTGACAGTGGAGCGTGTTTAATGTTTGTGGAACCATACTGACTGTGGGGCTGTTTTCATATTTCATATAAACAATATTGTTACCAATAACAGAGAGGCATGTTTAGCTCTAGTACAACCATACTGTGGACTGTGTAAAACATCATAGGAACCATATTGACAGTGGTACATGTTTAACTTGCGTATTATCATACTGAAAGTACCGTGTTTAACATAAGTGGAACGATAACGACAGTGGAATGTATTTAACCTAGTAGAACAATACTAATAGTGGCGCGTATTATGCATTGTTGGATCCATAGTCCATACTGACACTGGAACAGGTTTTACGTTAATGGATGGAACCATGCTGACAGTTGATTGGGTTTAAACCAAGTGGAACCATACAGATAGTGGAGTGTAATTAACATAAGTGAAACCTTACAGACAGTGGAGCTTGACTAACATTTTTGGAAGTGGAGCTTCTTAAACATTAGTAGAAGCATACTGACACTGAACATATAGATTACATTGTAACAAATGACAGTGGTGCATGCCTAATATTAGTGGAACCATACTGACACTGAATATATAAACTACGTTGTAAGAATTGATAGTAGGACTTGTTTAACATAAGTGGAACCATACTGACAATGGCCTTGTACACAACAGTGGGACAAATGACAGCGGAGCGTGTTTAACATAACGGGAAACAAACTGACACTGAACATATGAACAACATTGTGACAAATCACTATAGAGCGTTTTAAACATTAGTGAAACCATATTTACACTCACCATATAAACTTCATTGTGACAAATGACAGTGGAAAATGTTTCAGAATAGTGGAACCATACCAACATTTAGGTATGTTTAACATTTGAGTAACCATACTGACAGTGAAGCATGTTTATCATTACTGGAACCATACAGACAGAGAAGCATGTTTCACATATGAAGAAAACCATGACGACAGCGAAGCGTGTAAAAAATAAGTCGTTTAGGTGGAATGAAACCATACTGGCACTGAACATAGGATCAACGTTGTGACGAATGACAGTGAATTTAAAGAGTAACTACACTTCAGAAACTGACTGAATCAGATCCCAAACCCTATCCCCAACATCAAAGGGAAAGATTGACAAAGACATCCCAACAAACAATTACAAGTGATAAGCCGAGTCAGCAGCTCTTTCCCAAATAGATGGCAACTCAGCTATCTTTATTGAAGCCTGTTTAATATTAGTGGAACCATACTGACAATGGAGCGTGTTTAATGTTGTTGAACCATACTGACAGTGGACCTGTTTCCATATTTCATATAAACAATATTATGACCAATAATAGAGGAGCATGTTTAGCTTTAGGGCAACCATACTGACAGTTGACTGTGGTGGAAATATAGGAACTGTACTAACAGTGGAGCAGGTTAAATATTATTGGAACCGTACTGACAGTGGTGCATGTTTAACATAAGTAGAACCATACTGACAGTGGAAGGTTTTTATTTTAGTGGAACGATACTGACAGTGGAGCATGTTATGCATTGTTGGATCCATACTGACATTTGAACAGGTTTTACATATAGTAACCATACTGACAGTTATATGGGTCAAAACCTAATGGAATCATACTGACAGTGGAGTGTGTTTTGCATAAGTGGAACCATATAGGAGTTGAGCGTGTTTAGTGAAACTATACTCACAGACGAGCGGGTTAACCGTGGAGCATATATAACATTGGTGGAACCAGAATGACAGTAGAACACATTTAACATTAGTGGAATCCTACTCACAGTGTGTGTAGTACATTATAGGAACCATAATGACAGTGGAGTATGTTTAACATTAGTTAGAAAATACTGATAATGGAGCATGTTTAACATTACTGGAACTAAGCAAGCGGTGGAGCATACACACAGTTGCATGTGTTTAACATTAATTAAACCGTATTGACACTGAAGTGTGTTTAACATATGTGGAACCATACAGACAGTGGAGCATCATATACATAAGGTAAACAGTAAAGTCATTGGAGCATGTTTAATATTATTGGTAACATACTGATAGTCGAATGTGTTAATCATTAATGGAAGCATGTTGACACTGAACATGTTAACTACATTGTCGCAAATTAAGGTGGGGCGGCTTTACTTCAGTTGAACCATACTGACACTAAGCATATAGACTTCATTCTGAAAGGAGTAGTAGGATGCGTTTAACAGTAGTCGAATTATACTGACACAGAACATATGAACTATATTGTGACTAATGACAGTGGAGTGTGTTGACCGTTTATACTAAAACTCACCATATAAACTGCATTGTGTCAACTGACAGTGGAGCATGCTTAACAAAAGTAGTACCATACAAACAGTGGAGTATCTTTAAAATTTGAGGAACCAAACTGACAGTGGAGCATGGTAATCATAAGTGGAACCATACCTAATGCGAAGCATGTTAAACATTGGTATGATGACATGCGCTAAACATTAGTGGAACATAATGACAGTGGAGCGAGTTAACATTAGAAGGATCCATACTGATAGTGGAGCATGTTAAATATTAAGGGAACCAAATTGACAGCGTTATTTGTTTAACATTGGTGGAACCATACTAACTGTGAAGCGTACTTAATAATGAAGAACCATTCTGACAGTTGAGAGTATTAAACATAAGTGGAACTATACTGAGGGTGGGGTGTGTTAAACATTAGTGGAACCAAACTGAGAATGATGCATGTTCAACGTTAGTGGAACTATACTGACAAAGTAGTGTATTTAACATTAGTGGAATTATAATGACAGTAGAACCATACAAACAGTAGACGAAACATCATGACAGCTGCCACCATACTGAAAATGCAGCTGGTTAACATTGGGAGAACTAAACTTACAGTGGAGCGTGTTAAATGTTAGTGGAACACTGTTTACAGCGGAGTGTGTTAACCATCTGTGGAACCATAATGACAGTGGATTTTTACAGTAGTGGACCTATGCAAACAAAATCACTGTGACAAATGACTGAGGAGCATATTTTGCATAAGTGGAACCATACTGACAGTGGAGTGTGTAAAGCATTAGAGGAACCAAACTAAATTTGGAGCATGTTAAACATTATTTGAACTATACTGACAGTGGAGCATGTTAAACATTAGTGGAACAAAACCAAAAACAGAGTATGTTTAAACTTAGCGGAGCCATACTGAAAGGGAGCGTGTTTAATATAAGAGAAACCATACTAGCATTGGAGTATGTTAAACATTATTGGAATGATACTGACCGTGCTACATGTTGAACATGCGTGTTACTATACTGAAAGGTACGTGTTAAACATAAGTGGAACCATACTGACAGTGGAATGTATTTAACTTAGTAGAACAACCCTGACAGTGGAGCATGTTATGCATTGTTGGGTCCATACTGTCATTGCAACAAGTTTACATTAATGGAACCATACTGACAGTTGACTGGGTTTAAACCATATGGAACCATACTGACAATGTGGTGTGTTTTGTATTAGTGGAACCATATAAGCAGTTGAGCGTGTTGAATGTAACCGTACTCATAGAACAGCGGGTTTACAGTGGAGCATATATAATATTAGTGGAATGATAATGACAGTGGAACACATTTAACAAAAGTGGAACCATCTTCACAGTGTTGTACATTGTAGGAACTATAATGACAGTGGAGTATGTTTAACATTAGTGGGACATACTGATAGTGGAGCATGTTTAACATTACTGGAACTAAACACAGTTGCGTGTGTTTAACTTCAGTTGAACCATTGACACTGAAGGGTGTTTAACATAAGTGGAACCATACAGACAGTGGAGCGTCATACACATTAGGTCAACCATACAGGCCTTAAAGCGTGTTTAACATTATTGGTAACATACTGATAGTCGAGTGTGTTGATCATTTATGGAAGCTTGCTGACACTGAACATGTAAGCTTCGTTGTCACACATGAAGGTGGAGCAGCTTTTCTTCAGCTGAACCATACTGACACTGAACATATGGACTACATTGTGACAAATGATAGCAGGACGTGTGTAGCAGAAAAGGAATTATACTGACACAGAACATATGAACCATATTGTGACTAATGACAGTGGAGAGCTTTAACAGTCTATACTAAAACTCACCATATAAACTGCGTCAGAAGTCAGTGGAGCATGTTTAATAAGAGTGGTACCATACAAACAGTAGAATATCCTTAAAATTAGAGAAACCAAACTGACAGTGGTGCATGGTTATCATACGTGGAACCATACTTAAAGTGAAGCATGTTTAACATAAGTACAACCATGATGACAGTGGAATGTGTTTTAACTTAGTGGCAGTTGAACAATCAAATAACAGTGGAGTGTGTTTAACAATACAGACAATAGAGCGATTTTACCATAAGTGGAACCTAATGACAGTGGAGAGTGTTTACCATTAGTGGAACCATAGTGACAGTGGAGCGTCTATAATATTAGAGAGACCATACTGACAGTGAGAGTGATTAACATTAAAGGAACAATACTTAGAGTGGAGCGCGTTAAACATTAGTTGAGAGGTGTTCGTGTTAAAATTAGTGGACCCATACTGACAATGGAGCGTGTTAAACATTAGTCGAACCATACAGACAGTTGAATGTTTTAACAGTAGTGGAACCATAAATACAGTGGCGCATGTTTAAAATCAGAAAAAAACAATGACAGTGGATTGGTTATAACATGAATAGAAACATACTGACAGTTGAGCTTGGTAAATATTTATGGAACCATACTGACATTGGAGTGTGTAATTATCTGTAGATCTATACTGCCAGTGGAGTTTTTAACATAAGTGAAACCATACTGTCACTCACCATAACAACTACACTCTGACAAATGACAGAGTGACAGAGGAGCATGTTTAACATTAGCTGACCATACTTTCAGCTGAAGGTATTTATCATTAGAGGAACCTTAATGACAGTGCAGCATCTTCAACATTAGTGGAATTATACTGACAGTGGACCATATTAAACATAAGTGGAACTAATCTTAAAGTAGAAAATGTTTAACATTAGTTGAAATAAAGTGAAACTGGAGCGTATTTTATATAACAGAAACCATACGTATAGAGGATCGGGTTAAACAAATAATGGAGCCAAACTGACAGTAAAGCTTGTTTAACATAAGAGGAACCATACTGAGAGTGGGTCTTGTTTAACATTGGTCGGAACTATACTTACAGTGGAGTGTGTAAACAATACTGACAGTGGTATATGTTTTACATATGTGGAACCAAACTGAGAAAGGCACATGTTGAACATTTGTGGAACCATACTCAAAGGAGGGTGTTTTACATAAGTGAAACCATACTGACACTGAACATAGAGCTACACTGTGACTAATGGAGCCTGTTAAGCATAAGTTGAGCAATACTAACTCTCACCATATAAACTACATTGTGACTATTGACAGAAGAGCATGTTTAACAAAAGCAAACCATACGAACAGCGGAGTGTGTTTAACATTAGCAGTTCCAGACTGACAGTGGAGCATGTTTATCACTAGTGGAACCATACTTACAGTAAGGCAAAATTAGTATAACCATGATGCCAGTGAAATGTGTTTAACATAAGTGGAATCATAATGACAGTGGAGCGAGTTAATCATAAGAAGAACACGTTAAACATTAGAGGAACCGTACTGACAGTGTTGTGTGTTTAACATTAGTGGAGCCATAGAGGAACCATACTGACAGTGGAGAAAGAGGAGAGGAACAGTTGAGCGTTTTTAAGACTATACTCAGAGTGGATCATGTTTAACATTAGTAGAACCATATTGACAATGTAGCGTTTAAACTTAACTTGAATACTGACAGTCAAGTTTGTGTTAGCACTGGTAGAACCCTACTAACTGTGGAGCATGTTTAAGATTAGTGGAACCTTACTGACAGTGGAGTGTGTTAAAACCAAATGGGACCATACTGATAGTGGAGTGTGTTTAATATTTGTGGAACCATTTCTACAGTTGAGCATGTTTAGTGGAACGATACTCAAAGTAGAGCATATTCAACAGGAAAGGAACCATAATAATGATGGAATGTGTTTGTAATTAGTGGAACAAAACTGACAGTGGGGTGTGTTTAGCACTGGTGAAACTATACTGACAGATGAGGATGTTTAGCATTAGTAGAATGATACTAAAAGTAGACTGTGTTGTACATTAAAGGAAACATAACGACAGTGGAGTTCTTTTAACATTACTAGAACCATTCTGACATTGGAACCTGTTTAACATTAGTGTTACCATTATCCTTATGGATCGTGTTTTATATGACTGGAGCGATAATGACAGTGCAGCGTGTTGAATATAAGTGGAACCATGATAACAGTGGAGCCATACTGACAGATAAACGTGTTTAATTTTTGCGGAACAATACTGAAAATAAAGCGTGATTAACATAAGTGGAGCCATACTAACAATAGAGCATGTATAACGCAAGTGGAACAAAACTCGCAGTATAATAGGAAACATTATGTCAATGCAGTATGTATACCATAAGAGAAACAAAACTGACAGTTGGCCATATTGAGCACTAGTGGAACTATACCAACCGAGGAGCGTGTTGAACATAAAGAAAACCTAAATGACAGTGGAGTGTTTTAACAAAACGGCACCATAATGACATTGGATCCTGTTTAACATGGGTGGAACCACAATGACAGTGGAGTGTGTCCAACATTATTGAATCCATACTGCCAGTGCAGCGCGTTAACAATTAGTGGGACCATAATGAAAGTGGAGTTGTTTAACATGAGTGGAACCATACAAACTGTGGAGCATGTTCAACATTAGTGGACCCATATTTACTGAGGAGCGTGTTTGACAGGAGTAGAACTATACTGACAGTCGAGTGTGTCAAATATAAGTGGAACCGCAATCAAAGTGGAGCATGTAAAATCTTAGTGGAACCATACTGACAGTGGAGCTTTTTTAACATTAGAAACCATTTGACCGTGAAGCGTGTTTAACATTAAAGGAACCATACTGACTATGGAACATGTTTTACATTAGTGAAACCATAATAACAGTGGAGCGTGTTTAAAATAAGATGAACCATAATGACAGTGAAGCATGTGTAACATTAGCGGAACCATACTAGCAGTGAAGCGTGTTTAACATAAATGGAACCATTCAAATATTAATGAAGCCATAATGACAGTAGAGTGTGTTTTACATTAGAGGCACCATAATGACAACGGATAGTGTTTAACATTAGTGGAACCATAATGACAGCGGAGTGTGTTACATTGGAGGTACCATAATGACAGCGGATCGTATTTAACATTAGTGGAACCATAATGACAGTGGGGTGTGTTTTACGTCAGAGGTATCATAATGACAGCGGATGGTATTAAACATTAGTGGAACCACAGTGACAGTGGAGTGTGTGTTAACATTATTGAAACCATACTGACAATGCTGCCTTTTTTATATTAGTTTAGTTTAAACATAATTTATTGCTATAAGAGTACAAGCAATTGGGTTGGACCACAAGTTCTATCAACATTAGTTACGGTCCTCCCCTTTTATATTAGTGGAACCATTATGTCAATCGAGTGTGTTCAACATTGTTGAAACTATAGCGACAAAAAGCGGGTGAACACTTTTGGAACCATAAAGACAGTAAAGCGTGTTAACCTTTGTAGAACCACCCACAGTGGAGAGTGTTTAACATATATCAAAGCGTACTGACAATGAAGTGTATTTAATTTTATTAGACCCGTACTTACTGTGGTGCACGTTAAACATAAAGGACAGTAGAACATGATTAGCACTAATGGAACAATAATGACAGTGGAGTGTGTTTAATATTAGAGGCTACATAATGACAGCGGATCCTATTCAACGTTAGTGTGTTTAACATTATTAGAACCATAATGATCAAGGAGCGTGTTGAACGTTATTCGAACCATAATTATACAGACAGTGGAGAGTGTTTAACATACGTCAAACCATACTGATTGTTTATCACTGGAGAACCGTAATGACAGTTAAATGTGTTAACATTAGTGGAATCATACTGACAATTGAGCGGGCTTAAGGTCAGTGGAGCCATACTGACATTGGATCCTGTTTAACCTAAGTTGAACCATACATACTGTGGAGCATGTTTAACATTAGTTGAACTATAATAACAGTGGTGCGTGTTTAACAACAGTGGAACCATAATGACAGTGGAGTATGCTTAACATGAGTGGATAAATAAATACAGTGCTGTGTGTTAAACATTATTAGAACCATTATGGTATTAGAACTTGTTTAACATTAGTGAAACCATACAGATTTTGAATGTGTTTTACATTAGTGAAAAAAAAACCTGCAAATTATTTGAGTTTTATTGGAGTACGTTAAACATTAGTGGCACCATACTGAAATTGGAGAATTTTTGCATTAGTGCAACCATAATAACAGCAGAGTGTGTTTTACATTATTGGAACAATACTGACAAATAAGCGTGTTTAACATTATTGGAACCATAATGACAGAGGAGTTTGTTTAAAACTAGAAGCACAATAATGATAGTGGATTGTGTTGAACATTAGTGGAACCACAATAACAGTCGATCGTGCTTAACATTTGTGGAACCATAATGACTGTGAAGCATGTTAAGCGCTACTCGACAAGCAATGAAGGTGGAGTGTGTTAAACATTAATGAAACCATACTGGCAATGGCAAGTGTTGAACATCAGTGGAACCATACTGACAGTAGAGCTTGTTTAATGTTAGTGGAACCATACGGACTGTTGAGAATATGTAGCATTAGTTGAACCATAATAATGGTGTGCGTGTCTAACAATAGTGTGAGCATACTGACACTGGAGTATGTTTCACCTGTAAATTGATATATACAGTCCTCTTAATGAGTACATGAAAATTTGTGCTTACAACAGGTCAAGGGCATTATTTTGACAATTTCACACATCTCCTCGAAAGCCACTGGGCTAATTGTTACCCGGCTTCATCAAGCCTTTCAAGGGCTGAGGGAACTTTTTTTGTTCAAATGGTCCAGGTCACATGACCAACGTGGCCGCCATTCCCGTATAGGGGAAAAACCTTTAAAAAGTCTTCTCCTTCAGAAGCAGTTGAATGATGAACTTGAAACTTGGTATGTAGCATTAAGTGCCTATATGCTACCAAGATTCTTCAAATGATGGCCTTGGGTTGATCTTGACCTTTTTTACGGCAAGTTTAAATATGAGATAATGCTAGAACATAAGATTTCAAAACATCATCCATAGTGCAGATTATATTTTTATTTACGTCCTTTGAGACCTGGGGATAGATTCTGAGAAATCTAAAATTTGAGATCGATTTAGACTATTATTCTGGATCATTGGCTTTTATATTATTTGGATCCTTTTGAAACTAATCGTCCTTGAATTGACTGCTCAATTAAAATTAAGAAATTACAGTATGCTTTTTTCTGATTTCGTCACCAGATATTGTCAGGATCACTGACGAGGCTTTATTAGCCGAAACTACGTAGTCTGGCCTATGTTCCTACTTCTGTATGTATTCTCTGCTCTTGAAGACTCTTAAGATTTTAATTTTACCTCACTGCAGCTGGTGTTGTGCCGTGTGGTGGCCGTAAAACGTCTCCCCGTACATCATTCATAGAACAGATTCTATTTTATTTACGTCCTTTGAGATCAGAGTATAGATTCTGAGAAATCTAAAATTTGAGAACGCTTTAGACTATTATTCTAGCTCATCGGCTTTCACTTTATTTGGATCCTTTTGAAACTAATCAGTCTTTGAATAGATTTCCCAATTAAAATTAAGACATTACAGTATGCTTTTTTTGGTTTCGTTACCAGATATTGTCGGGGTCACTGACGAGGCTTTATTAGCCGAAACTACGTATTCAGGCCCGTGTTCCTACTTCTGTATGTATTCTCTGCTCTTGAATGAACTTTTTAAAATTTTAATTTGAAAGATTTTCGCCTAAAAGTTGATATATACAGTTGTCTTCATGAGTACATACAGATTAGTGAGTAAAAGAGGTCAAGGTCATTATCTGACCCTTGACCCAGGACTCTCGTATTTTGACAATTTTAAATATATCTTCAATAGCCACTTGGCCAATTGTAACAAAATTTCATATAGAGCCTCCAGGGCCTGAATGAACGAAAATTTGTTCAAATGGTCCCGGTCAAACGACCAACATGGCGTCATGCCCATATATGGTAAAAACCTTTACAGGACTTCTCCATAACCAAATGACTGGTGTGAACTTGAAACTTTATATATAGCAACAAGTACATGGGTGCTACCAAGATTGTTCAATGATGACCTTGGGTTGACCTTGACCTTTTTTACAGCATGGTCAAATATAGGAAAATAATACTGCATAAAATTTGATGGAAAGTTTTGAAGACTTTGGCCAAAAAGTTGGTAAATATGTACATTCATCTTAATGAGTACTTGAAGATGTGTGCGTACAAGAGATCAAGGTTATTATATGAACTTTCAACTAAGACTCTCATATTTTGACAGTTTCGAAAATCTCGAAGGTCACTTGGCCAATTGTAACAACATTTCATATAGAGCCTCCAGGAGCTGAGAGAAAATCTCCTGAAACAGTCCAGGTCACATGGCCAACATGCCCATATATGGTAAAACCTTTAAGAATCCTCTTCTCTAGAAACCAGTTGACCGCTGGCCTAGAAAAATGGTATGTAGCATCATGTAATTAAGTAATACCAAGATTTTTAAATTGAAGACCTTGGGCTGACCTTGACTTTTTTTACAGCAAGGTCAAATATGGGAAAATGTTAGAACGTAAGATTTCATGAAAAGTTTTAAAGATTTTAGCCTGAAAACTGATATATACAGTCATCTTAACATGTACATGACAATTTAATCGTACAAGAGGTCAAGGTCATTCTTTAACCTTTGACCCAGGACTCTCATATTTTGACAATTTCAAACGCCTCCTCAAAAGCCCCTTGGCCAATTGCTAAGGTGAGCGATTCAGAGTCTCATGGCCCTCTTGTTACAAATATAACATCCTTTTTTGCTTCCTTGAATAATGAAGGAAAGAAGCTGCTTCTCTAAGAACACTTTTTACTTTAAAGGTTGATCCCTCGGTAGAAGGGAGGTAAAATTCAAACTGAAAGACTTGTTTCTCCGGAGAGCGCACCCATATATGAGCCGCGACACGACAAAACCAACAATGTGGTTGTGTGCCCAGCGCAGACTTAGATCAGCGTGGGCAATCGCCCAGTCTGATGAGAGTCTTTGCAGTACGCTTTAAGGGTAGCTTAGGGTCTAAGCTACCTCCATGCGGACAGCGAAGACTCTGATCAGACTGGGCGGATGCCCAGGCTGATCTGAGTCTGCGCTGGGCGCATAGCCACTTTGTTGGTTTTGTCGTGTCGCGGCTCATATCTTCATTGCCTCCCACAAGGACTTGAAAAATAGTCCCTCTGCTTTCCTGGGAGGCAAACAGGAAAACACAAACGCCTTTTCCCTTTGTAGAAATAATAAAAAAGAATGGACATGTATCCAGTCACATTAAGTCATCTTTTATCGTTTCTCGGTTTATTTGTCTGGTACTCAACTTTTTTCAAGTTATCTAATGTACAGGAAACCAGCTTGGAAGCTGCATTTTCTCTATTAACTTTGCAGAAAAGTTCTGTGTATGTGGGAAAATGTCTTTTATGAATACATTGTAAAAAGTTCTATGTATGTGGAGAAAGGTCTTTTATGTATACACTGTAAAAAGTCACATTAAATCATCTTGTCTCGTTACTCAGTGTATTTGTCTGGTACCCATATTACTTCTAATGTACAGGAAACCAGCATGGAAGAAGTTTGAGGGAATTTATGTATACAATGTAAATATAAATAAAAATTATCAAACAGGGCAACCATTTATTTTTATTTGTGAAGTTTTAGTTTCTACATATGCATATTTATTGTTATTCACTTTTCTTCATATAGGATATCAGGGGCGGCTCCAGAGATTTTGGATAGGGGGTTCAAATTAGCTGAGAAGGGGGTTCGTTTGAACCCCCGAACCCCCTCTGGATCCGCCACTGGATATAAGGTATCTGATTTTATGAGATAACATGTCCTATATAGCAATATGTTATATTAGATATCTTAAAACATTTCATATATTCTATTCCTGATATCTTAATTGTTAAATATAATATCATATTCTTTTTATATATGATAGACTGGATATCTAATACCTTAAATATCAGATAAGATTTCTTGTATGCTAAATAAGACATCTTATGTTTAGAGTTTATTATATGGCAATTTTCATAATAAATCCCGTATCGACCCGAGACTCCCATATCAGCCAGAGGGTCGAAGGCCCGAGGGCTGATATGGAGTCGAGGTCTTATATGGGAGTTGAGGGTTAATACGAGGTATGATATGAAAATTGCCATATCATAATCTAATTATCATATATTTTTCGCCCTAGAGATAATATGGGTCACGTGGGGTGTGATACGGATGATATGGGTTTTTCTTCCTAGGGATTGATATGGGTTTTGGCTATTATTGGAGAGATACGGCCATCGAGATATGAAATCCTGATATGCCCTACTAGGGATGATGTGGGTCACGGGTGTGATACAGATGATAGGTTTTTCTCCCTAGGGAGTGATATGGGTTTTGGCTATTTTTGGAGTGATACGGCCTTCAAGATATGCAGTCCTGATACATGCATATAGGTCTTGCCTGTGTCGCATATGTAAAAATAATGTACTTTCTAATAAATGAATGATAAATGGAGTTATATATCTATCAAATAGGATATAAGATATCTAACCTAAGATATACGATATCAGAAGTGGTAAGTCAGATGCCTTTTATACTATTTTAGATATATTATATTCAAGATATATAAGATCAGATAAGATTTCTTATATGCTAAATAAGACATCTTATGTTTAGAGTTTATTATATGGCAATTTTCATAACAAATCCCGTATCAACCCGAGACTCCCATATCAGCCAGAGGGTCGAAGGCCCGAGGGCTGATATGGAGTCGAGGTCTTATATGGGAGCCGAGGGTTAATACGGGGTATGATATGAAAATTGCCATATCATAATCTAATTATCATATATTTTTCGCCCTAGAGATGATATGGGTCACGTGGGGTGTGATACAGATGATATGGGTTTTTCTTCCTAGGGATTGATATGGGTTTTGGCTATTATTGGAGAGATACGGCCATCGAGATATGAAATCCTGATATGCCCTAGGGATGATATGGGTCACGGGTGTGATACAGATGATACGTTTTTCTCCCTATGGAGTGATATGGGTTTTGGCTATTTTTGGAGCGATACGGCCTTCAAGATATGCAGTCCTGATACATGCATATAAGTCTTGCCTGTGTCGCATATGTAAAAATAATGTACTTTCTAATAAATATATGATAAATGGAGTTATTTATCTATCATTTAGGATATAAGATATCTAACCTAGGATATAAGATATCAGAATTGGTAAATCAGATGCCTTTTATACTATTTTAGATATATGATATTCATATAGGATTTAAGATCCAATATAAAATATATATGTGAGCCGCGACACGAAAAAAACAACAATGTGGTTGTGCTCCCAGCGCAGACTCAGATCAGCCTGGGTCTTTGCTGTCTGCATGGAGGTAGCTTAGACCCTTAGCTATACTTTAAGTGCTTAGCGAAGACTCTGATCAGACTGAGGGGTGCCCAAACTGATCTGAGTCTGCACTGGGCGCACAACCACTTTGTTGGTTTTCTCGTGTTGCGGCTCATTATTATCTTTTAAGCATAATAGATATGAGAACTGGATACATGATTTAATTTATAAGATATCTTTTTTACGATAGGTGATGTATAATATATGCAATCAAGATATTTTATATGTCAGATAAGATATCATATGTGCCAATTAAGATATCTGATAGCTTTAGTATGGCATTTTACATGCTTTATACGGTGTATTATACGAAATTTTAGATATCTGATTTGCTATATAAAATATCTTATACACTAGGCCTATATCAGATATCTGAATTCATACAATTTTAATAAGGTATCTGATTTATCCAAATATATTAAATACCTGATAAAAGTATCTAAGATATCATATATACTATATTATGCCTTATACAGCCTATCGGATATGATAACATATCTTTGTATCAGTCAGATAGCTTTCTAATCCATTAATATATCTGATATCATGTATAGTACGGATCCATTCAGCGAAAACATATATTTGAATCAGTCAGATATCTTTCTCATCAATTGATATATCTGATATCGTGTATAGTATGGATCCATGCAGTGAAAACTTATATTGGAATCAGTCGGATATCCTTCTCATCAATTAAGATATATGATACTGTTTATAGTATGGACCATTTCAGCGATTTGGATCAGTCAGATATCTTTCTTATCAATTAATATATCTCATATCCTGTATAATGTGGATACGCTCAACAAAAATATATATTTGGATCAGTCAGATATATTTGGATCAGTCAGATATTTTCATCAGTTAAGATATCTGATGTTGTGCTTAGTATGGGTCTGTTCAGTGAAAAGAAAGGACCTCAGTTATTTCCTACAGATGCGCAGGCTGACCCAAGTCTCAGTTTTTGTCACATGTCTTAAGAGGTTTGAGTATTCGTTCAGGGGAATAAACCCAGCCAGTTTCTTTTCTGCCTCCCATCTCAATACGGATCAACTCTTAAATAAAAGAACTTGCTCCATCTTTTAAGAGGAGACATTCTTTTGGAAGGGCTGACTTGTCCAGGGTAGCAAGCAGGAATTCACAAAAGTTGTTCACCTTTCTTGCATATTTCTTTGACACATAATCTGCACAATGTGAATTCGAACTGTAAAATTTGACAAAGAAACTTTGCTCGTGAGAACAAAACTTGATGTGTAAAGCTTTATGTTTTTCGCCTTTTTTTACAAAGGGAAATAACTTCTATAACTTTCTGTTTGCTTCCTTGGATAATGAAGCCATTCTGAAATGGAGTCTACTCTTCTGCTCCTTTCAGAACAAACTTTCTTTTAAGAGTTGACCCCTATCTAGAAATGAGACAAAAATCAAAATGGCAGAGTTGCTTCCCCTGAAAGTGTACCTATGCACCTTTAATGAAAACATTAACTCTGACAAGGAGCAAATTCTTTCTCTTAAGAATAGCTGTCGTGTCTTCCTAGGAAGCAAATGGAAAGCCACAGAAATTATTTCTCTTTGTAGACATGCAAAAAATTAAGGTGTATATCCACTCACCTTAACTACTCAGTTTGTTTGCCTGGTACCTATGTGTGTTCTAGTTATCTCATGAACTGGAAACTAGCAGTGTCCCTCCAAACTTTTCAGAGAAGTTCAGGTAACTATGTGGAAAAAGCGGATTTATGTATACATGATAATAAATACAATATTCAGCAGAGCAATTTTTAACTATTGTCCGCATTTGTTAAATTTGAATTCAATTTTGTACATGTACAAATTATACTGTTATTCACTTTTCTTATATGTATAAAGGGATATTAGGGCCCGAGGTAATAAAACTTTTTTCATGCTCAGCTGAGTTGAGCATGAAATTTTACCTGCAAATAAATAGCAAATTACTGATAAGTACGGTTGTTTTCTTGCCAAGTTTGGCTGAGTATGAAATTTTCTCCGCTTCCCTTACCAAAAAGATTCTTTGCCGCAAGGCTGCTGCAGTCCTGCTGCAACCTTGCGGCAATGAAATTCTGTGCCGGAAATCTGTGCCGATCTTCGCCGCTAGAGGCAGGCTTTCGGCAAGCACCTATGCCACTAGCGGTGACTTCGCCATTGCATTGCCAGAGAGTATTAAATATCAAAAACCTTGCTAATGCATTGCCAGAAACTTGAACTTTCTCCTTAACCTTACCAAAACTATGCCACAAACTTAGAATTTGGCATGAAGTTAACCAAAACTTCGCCATAAACTTATACTATGATTATCAAAGTAACACAACTTTGCCAGAAACTCAGAACAAATTTAGTTTGACATTGCTGTAACTGATTTTAAAACAACCAAACTTTAGTCTGCCAAAAAGTCAAAACTAAATTGTAACGTTTTTAAACAGACATAATGAGTAACTAAAACTACCCATGTTGCACTTACAGTTTGGAATGTCGGGTCATTTTGTACTCTATGTTTAAGTTAGAAATGTCTGTGTACAACTCACATGTTACTGTATTTGACTAAGAGTTTAAAGCTGTAGGCTATCTACAATGCTCCCAAAGTTATAAACATTTTAAAAAAGTCGTTTGGATTTCTGAATTATACCTGTAACATGCCTATAATTTAAGTACTTATTCGGAGTAGTAGATTTTTTTCCACAGTAACTGTTGGTACGTTATTCTAAATTATCATTTTTTTCATATATTTCTCTTATTGTTTATTTTATTTATTTATTTTGGTTTTTAACTCTTGTCTATATGTAGTTCTAAACTGGAAAGCAGCAGGTGTGTTCAATTTTACATGCACAATTTGTTACTGATAAGACAAGGAATAAATCTCCAGGGGTTCACAGTCCAGCCACTGTATGATGTAATATGACCAATCCCCATATGGGAAAGTCAGTTAGGGTCATTAACACTAATTGATTTGTGCATATTGTGCTACCATTCACTTAGAAATTAGGATTTTTAGAGAGTGATATACAGTGACCATGATCTGATTTCTTGTCCTTGGAATATTAAAATTGTGTGCTGATAAGCAATATTCTGATGAAACTTTTCAGTGAGTTGATTGGTAAGTCTTATTTTTATTTGTATCATTTTAAAATAGGCAGAGGCTATTTACAGTTAACTGTAAATAGCCAAAAAACGTTAAAATGGCTATTTACAGTTAACTGTCAATAGCCATAAAACGTTAAAATGGCTATTTACAGTTGACTGTAAATAGCCATTTTAACGTACTTTGGCTATGTACAGTCATATTATTATTTAAGCGTGACTTCAAGTCCATTACTGGTTTCTGCTAAGCTACAATAAATTGTGTCCGGTCGAGCTGGCCCAGGGGCTAAAGCTGTGCAATCAGTCTAAAGAGTGCAGATTCGGCGAGTTCGGCCAGATCGTAATTCTATTTCCGCCTTGTAGACTATTTTATCTTTATCATCATTCGGCCCCCACCCCGACCCCCAACCTCCATCCCTTCAACGTCGACTCGAAAAGGCTGAAATACCGTTGAAAGGGATACTTATCATCATCTCTACCATTACTATATTTCTGCTGAAAGGTTCGTGCAACCTCAAATTAACTATTTTTTTGGTTGGTTGGCTGGCAGGTTGTTTGGGGTTCTTCGGTCCTTTTAGAATATATTACAGTCTATATTGTTATATTTAGCCGTTTTCTAGAGAGAGAGAGAGAGAGAGAGAGAGAGAGAGAGAGAGAGAGAGAGAGAGAGAGAGAGGGAGAGAGAGATGAAACTAAAATTATCCAGACAACTGTCATCCCGCACCTGCTGCAAGCACAACCGGCCCTTGCCCTTCTATCATGCATCAGTATGAAGAAAATTAGGATTTCTTTGCAATAGCTTCAGAAGAAAAATCCAGACAGAAAGATGAACAAGCGCACAGACAGAGTTACGAAAATATGCATTATCCTTACTTAAAACACTGGAAATTTAACCTTTTTATCCCCAAGCAAAAATGTATCAGGCTGCCTTGTATCTTGAAGACTATTTGATGTATGAACATGATTGCTTTTGATAACGACTCCAAAGTTTGACCTCAGCTCTCGCACAGTGCGCATATAGAAGCAGTGGAAAGTTTCCATGTTTTATTCTGCAACACTTCACTGTTTCGGAGCGCGTAAGTCTAATTGCTGACGTCACTGGAAATAATCATTTTGTGACGTTTTCATGGTTTTTAGACGTTAAACGGTGTAACGTCTCTTTCTTTCTAAAATCGCCATAAAACATACATTTATCTTAGATACAGTTAAGAATACTGGCGGGAGCTCTAGCATTGAATTATTGAGTAATAATTTACTGTTTATCGGTCAGTTGTAAGCAGAGCTATAACTGTAAATAGCCATTTTAACGGTTTTTGGCTATTGACAGTTAACTGTAAATAGCCATTTTTACGTTTTTTGGCTATTTACAGTTGACTGTCAATAGCCACTCCGTTTAAAATATGCTAAAATTTAGTGATATGCAAGCTGCAGCTTTTATTATTCATGCATATTCCAAGCGACTTGAAGAGAGCATGTTAATGTTACTAGTAACTGAATGGCAAACAGTTGATCTTCTATATGCACTAAGTACACTGATCCTCTAATGTCAGCAGCCTGAGATGGGGCTCTGCACTGTTTACCAAGGCATATCTTTCCCATACATTTAGAGTAACGTTATATCTGGAGGACTGAGCAAATACATTTTTTCTCTTGTTCTGGATGGTCAGTTTTGCGGGTTTATAGTCCTTCCAACAGTATTTGAGTCATATCGAGGGAATGAAAGGATGATAATAAAATATTGTGCGCAGTGGAACCTTTTTTGTGATTGAAAAGATTTCCCCCTTTAGCTGGAATCGAGCCCCGACTGCTAGCTTTGCATTCCAGTTCTAAACCCAATGACAGCGAGGCCCCCTCTTCTCTTGGGCCACTTGCTGTAAGTCAGTTTAGCGTGAACATTTGGTAGTTTTTCACTTGTGTTCCACCAGAAATTCTGGATATCAGGACATTTTCTATGGCATGCCTCCTTACTGTTTATCATTGTTTAAACATTTAAGATATCTTATATATTGATATCTTATAATCTAATATGCTATATTAGATATCTTATATTTCATATAAGATATGTCAATTTAGGAAGAAGATATCTTTTTAAAGTATAAAAGATATATATGAATATTATAAGTTATATATTATATAAAAAGTATATAAGATATCTAATATATGAAAATTATATGATTTATATTATAAAAGAACTCAAATATTTATACAAGATATCTCATTTAGAATTTTAGATATTTTATGTGAGATATGTCATAAGATATATACCAACAGATATCATCACATATACATATGCAATAAGTCATCAAATACAACTAAGAGGGAAAACAATAAATGAGGGAAAATGAAAATAACCTTAACCCCAAATAATTATTTATGAACTGCCTTTAACCAATAACCAGAGGAATTTTTTGCAAAGCTTGCCGAAGGCTTGCTGAAAAATTTTTATATGAATATTCATAGAATGTTTTTGACCATATATGGTATGGCAGCGCTCTCACAGAGCTTGTCGGAGGTCTGCCAAAATATATTTTATGAATATTCATAACCACCATTTTCCATATATGGAGCGGCAATGTTTCGGCAAAGTTCGCCGCATGCTTGCTAAAAAGATTTTAATGAATATTCATGAACCGACTGGTGTGCCACAACCTTGCCAAAACCAAATATGGAGAGATGCCCTATGCCGGAACATTGCCAGTGGCCCATATGCATAAATCATCTTGCCGCAAAGTTGCGGCAACCTTGCAGTAAGCTTGCAGCAATCTTCATTTGCATGTTAAAAATACACTGCCGCAACCTTGCTGCAGTGTCTGCGGCAAAGCAGCCGCAAGCCTGCCGTAGGGTTGCCGCAGACTTCGCCAGAGGCCTGTTTTTTTTTGGTAAGGGTTATGAATATGAAAATGCCAACATTAGTTGGCATTTTCATATTTATCAGCAGAGAAAATTTCATGCTCAGCTGAGTTGAGCATGAAAAAAGTTTTATAACCTCGGGGCCAGATCACGAATGTTGGAAGCCTGAAGCAAATTCTGAAACAAATTCTAACAAAATCTGTAACACTATAAATAATATGGCTTGACAGTAATATGTTAAATATGTTTCAAACTATAGTCAGCTCTGTTGGATAACGAAGCCTTTCAAAAATGGAGTCTTTACTCTTCTTCTCCTTTAAAAACAAACTTTCCTTTATTAGTTGACCTCTATCCAGAAGGGAGACAACTATCGAAATGGTAGAGTTGCTTCCCCTAAAATATATACCTTTATGCACTTTCAATGAAGACATTGTCTTCCACAAGGAGCAAATTCTTTCTCTTAAGAATTGCTGCCTTGTCTTCCTAGGAAGCAAAGGGGAAGCCACAGAAATTGTTTCTCTTTGTAGACATGATAAAATATTGGGTGTATATCCAGTCACCTTAACTACTCAGTTTGTTTGCCTGGTACCTATGTATGTTCTAGTTGTCTAAAGTACCGGAAACCAGCTTTTTCCCTCCTTTAAGTATACATAGTAAATTCAATATCCAACAGAGCATGGGGTGGTCTGGTCGGGCGATGGTGCTGGGTTACTTTCAGTGCCGGGACGTTCTACTAATGTGGATAATAGTATCGCAAGGGCCTTCTGAACTTGCAGTAGGTGTGGGTGTTGTTTGGACATTTTTTCTCTTATCTATCATTAGGGCCCCGCCAGACGAAGTCGGCGGAGGCCCTATAGTAATCACCTTGTCCGTCCATCTGTCCGTCCGTCAGCTTTTCGTGTCCAGGCCATAACTCTGAAACGGTTTGAGATATTTTCTCGAAACTTTGTACAAATATAAAACATCATCAGACGATATGCAGAGAACAAGAACCATAACTCCACCTACTTTTTTACGGAATTATGCCACTTTGTTGTCCGTCCGTCAGCTTTTCATGTCCGGGCCATAACTCTGAAACGGTTTGAGATATTATTAAACTCAAAAGCATCATGAGACGATGTGCAGAGAACAAGAACCATAACTCCACCTACATTTTTTACGGAATTATGCCCCTTTGTAATTTTTAACATGGAAATCGTGTCCGATCCGTAACTTTGAAACCGTTTGAGATATTTTTCTCGAAACTTGGTACAGCTATAGAGCATCATCAGACGATGTGCAGAGGACAAGAACTATAACCTCATCTACATTTTTACAGAGTTATGCCCATTCATAATTTTAAGTATGGAAATTGTGTCCGGGCCGTTACTCTGAAACCGTTTGAGATATTTTCTCGAATCTTGGTACAGTTATAAAGCATTATCAGAAGATGTGCAGAGAATAAGAACCATAACTCCACATATATTGTTTATGGAATTATGCCCCTTCATAATTTTAAGTATGGAAATTGTGTCCGGGCCGTTACTCTGAAACCGTTTGAGATATTTTCTCGAGACTTGGTACAGATATAAAGCATCATCAAACAATGTGCAGAGAATAAGAACCATAACTCCACCCACATTTTTACAGAATTATGCCCCTTTGTAATTTTAAGTATGATATTGTGTCTGGTCTGTAACTCTAAAACCGTTTGAGATATTTTCTCGAAACTTGGTACAAAGATAAAGCATCATCAGTCGATGGGGAGAGAACAAAAACCATAGCTCCATCTACATTTTTTATGGAATTATGCCCCTTTGTAAATTCAAATTTCGAAATTGTGTATGCTCTATAACTCTGAAACCGTTTAAGATATTTTCATGAAACTTAATACAAGTATAGTGCATCATCAGGCGATGTGCAGAGAACAAGAACTGTAACTCCACCTACATTTTCTGTGGCATTCTGCCCTGTACTTTTTAGTATGGAAATCATATCTGCTTTATAACTTTAAAACTCACAAAGATATGTTCATAAATACATTGCACAAGTATAAAGCATTATCAGATAATGTGCAGAGAATAAGAATCATATCTCTATTTACATTTTTACAGAGTTATACCCCTTTGTAATTTTCTATATAGAAATCGTGTTGGCTCTATAACTGTTGAAGATGCTTTCCCAAAATTTGGTACGAATATGAAACATCATCAGACAATATGCAGAGGAAAGGAACTATAACTCAGCCTATTTTTTTTTTTTACAGAACTTTGCCCCTTCGTAATTTTGTGTATGGAAATTGTGTCCATCCACTCTGTAGCTTTAAAACAGCAAATTATATTTTCACAGAAGTTCTTACAAATATAAAGCATATCAGACAATCTGCAGAGAATAAGAATTGTAACTCCATCTACATTTTTTACAGAATTATGCCCTTAGTAATTTTTAGTGTAGAAAACGGAGCCAGTCTATAACTTTAAAACTGAAAGGTTTTATTGTTATTTCCAGTTGGTGACATATGACTTAATGCCACCAATAGTCCCATATAAAGGTGGGGCCCTATTAGTTAACATGTTTCAAGTTTCTCTCTACTTTCTCCCTTCCCCTGGGAGACGGCTCGATAGACACTGAAATACCGTCTAAAAAAGGGTTGTTAAACCTAAAACAACCAACCAATCCAAAAGCAACTTTTAACTATTTTCTGCCTTTGTTAAATTTGAATTCAATTTTATACATGTACAAAATATACTGTTATTCACTTTTATTATGTGTATAAAGGGATATCAGATCACGAATGTTGGAAGCTTGAAGCAAATGCAAACACAATCTGTAAACATTGTAAATGATATGGACTCTAAGCAATATTTTAAATTTGTTTCAAACTACAGTCAACTCCCAATATCTCAAAGTCAGAGTTCATTCCAAACTACTGATATCTCAAAGTAAAATTTCTGGGACAGTAACTTTTCTGGTCCCAGAAAATTTACTGTGAGATGTCTGAGATATCAGTAGTTTGAGATAAAAGGAGTAAAAATGTAAATAAAAATAGGAAATGTGTCCAAACTATATTCTTTGATATGAGGGGGTACTTGAGTTGTTAGTACTTATGAAACAGAAAGATGACTGTATATTTAAATAAATAGCATCTAAACATGAAAGTAAAATTATAGTTTAGCCAGAATATAAAAAAATGAGCCTTTCGATACATGCAGATGGAGAGGCCTCTGATCAGCCTACACATCTGCCCAGTCTTTTCAATCAATGTTCATTGTTCCCATCAGCGTGGAAGGTGAGCAGTCTTCATAGTGAAAATTGACTGTTCAGACTGTTTTCATGAATAAGGTTACCCTATTTCTTCAATTATCAGACGGATGTTTTCCCTACAACACAATTCCAAAATACTAGATCCATCTCACAAGACGGATCTAGATATTTGGAACTGTTTTGGAAGAGGATAACGTATCTCATAGCAGAGTTACGCACAACAGAAATAAATATTTGTGGCTGATGAACAAGGTTATTTTGTACAAAATAGTGATTTTGTATTTGTTTATGATTTCTATCAAATGAATCAAACTGTGTCTTTAAGATTTTACTTCCATGTTTGTCACAATTTTTACAACAGGGAGACAAGACAATATTAACCCATTCATAATACCTTGTGGACTCTTCTATATATTGGATGAGTCCATTTGTCATTTAAGGGGTTGTCTGGTTTAGTTTATTTTTCGATTTTTTTTATTATTATTTTGAGGAAAAATACCCATTTGTCATACGCAAAATGTGTAGACCCTGATCAGATGCTGCATTTGCGGCGTCTGATCTGGGTCTGCATCCTTGCCTATATCCCATTTTTGGGGCCCTAGGAATTAATGGGTTAATGACTTCCTGTTTGCTTCCCTGGATGACATAGTCCTTACTCTTAAAGGAAGGAATTTTTATTATATGGGAGCAAACTCTTTCCTTTAAAAGCTGATCCAATTGGGAAGGATGAAAAAATGATTGTCAGAGTTGCATCCCTTGAAAGTGTAGCCATTCACCTTAAAGATACTTATTTTGTGTAGATGTTAATTTTAGGAAATTATTTAGTATACTTATTTTGTATGTAAATTTTAGGGAATTATTTGTTATACTTGTTTTGTATAGATGTTAATTTTAGGGAATTAGTTGTTTTACCTATTTGGTATGTTGATTTTAGGGAATTATTTGTAATACTTGTTTTGTATAGATGTTAATTTTAGGGAATTAGTTGTTTTACTTATTTGATATGTTGATTTTAGGGAATTATTTGTTATACTTGTTTTGCATAGATGTTAACTTTATGACAATTATTTGTTATACTTATATTGGATACATGTAAATTTTATGGAATTATTTGTTATACCGGTAGTTATTTTGTTTAGGATGTTAATTTTCGGAAATTATTTGTTATACTTCTAATAAATTTCTGCCAGGTATATATGCCTAGAAGCAGGAACATTTTCCATATAAATGTAGTCATGAATCAGATTTTTATATTAACAAAATCTTAAAGTATTTTATAAATCATACCTTTAATTAAAAGGGTTATTACTGTTAACAGCAGATTCACTGCTGAACAAGTTAGGGTATAGTCGGTTAACTTCGGACAGCGGGTAAATTTGGACATACCATTGCAAACAGTGAATATCTAGATGAGACGGCTCATAATGAGCCGTCTCATCAGGATTTTCACTGTTTGCCCAGATATTTTCGTTTATTTCCAAACAACTGACATATAAAGAGAACAATGCCACTTTCCAAATTTACCTGATGTCCGAGGTAACCCGACTCTACCCTATAATATGACACCTTGTGTTTCTTTGCCATTTTTACATCCATGGTAACTGCCAAAGACTGATATTATGGCGGCACCAAATGACAATTAGTGCTGCTTGCTACCAAAAATACGCATAGACACGTTTTATTACCAAAAAAGGACAGAAATGACTTCGAAGTTAAAAAGATTCGCGAGTCCACGGCACAAAAGATATGGGGCACAAATAAAGATGACCGAAGCATCCGCTGAGTATAACTTTCATGCATAGAAAATGAGTATATTCCAGTAGTATACTCCATTGTCAGGAATCCAAAAACTTGAAACAATAAATTGTTATTATGTTTGTTTTTATAAGAATAAAATGTATGAATGTAAACTTCAACAGGTTTGCTGAAGGCAACAGGCTGAAAATATGAAGTTTTGTTCATGCTGTTCCTTTTGTGTAGGGTAACCCCAAGGCACTGAGAAAGTACCACTTAAAGGCCTAGATTCAGTACCCAACAGCAGAAGATGAAAGCTACTACAAATGGGTGGAGCTATAGTATAGCATCCGCCCAGTCTGATCAGAGTCTTCGCTGTCCACATGGAGGTAGCTTAGACCCTAAGCTACCTTTTGAGCACTTATCGAAGGGTCTGTTCAGACTGGGCGGATGCCCAGGCTGATCTGAGTCTGCGCTGGATGCACAACTACACCGTAGGTTTTCTCGTGTCGCGGCTCAAATGAAAATGGCAAAGTTGTTTCCCCTGTCCAGTCACTATAAGGGTCCATTATAGAAGCTGGTATTTTTAAGATGTCCGAATTCATGAGCCGAGGCACGAGAAAACCAACAAAGTGGTTGTGCGCCTAGCGCATACTCGGGTCAGCCTGGGCATCCTCCCAGTCTGATCAGAGTCTTCGCTGTCCGCATGAATGTAGCTTAGATCGTTAGCTACCCACCTTTTAAGCGGTTAGGGAAGACTCTGCTCAGACTAGGCGGATGCCAAGGCTGATCTGAGTCTGCGCTGGGGGCACAACCACTTTGTTGTTTTTCTCGTGTCGTGGCTCATATGCTATTACGAGCATAACCGTTAACTCACAAATGATCATGTTCATGCCAAGGCAAACAATTGTCAAACTGTCATTATTTATGAAGATAATTATGATTGGTGGTATGTGAAAATACAACATGGCATGTGTGAGCAAAAAGATTCAAACCAGCATGACCTGCCACAAAGTCTGATCATAATAATTATGGAGGGAGGGGGTGAAGGAGGGGCAATTCTGTGATAAGTTTACACAGGTGTACATGTAGATTTGAGAATTTCTTTACACACACAGATTAAGATGGATTTTGACATGACACCTCTCATATGTGATCGTAAGATTTGATATTGATTATGATTACTAGAATGGCAACACTTGCTGCACTAGACTGAAATGAGCTGCAACACGACGAAACCAACAATGTGGTTCTGCGCCCAGTGCATACTCAGATCAGCCTGGGCTTCCGCCCAGTCTGATCAGGCATCACTTTGCGCTTAAAGGGTAACAAAAGGTCTAAGCTATCTCTCTGCGGACAGCGGATAGCTCTGATCAGACTGGGCAGATGCCCAGGCTGACCTGAGTCTGAGCTTGGCAAACAACCACATTGTTGGTTTTCTCATGTCGCGGCTCAAATATGTTAACACTTAAAGCACCAATAAAAGCTGCCGCGAAATTTTGTATCCGCAAAATTTCAAAATCAGTTACATCCAAGCTATTTCCTATATGCAAACAGAGTAAATCCATGAGGAACGCCTCATCACAAGCTGCCTTGTCTGGATCCACTATGTTTTGCAAATTCAACTAAATTTCATTTTTTGAGCTTTATGTGTTAAATATTGCTGAAGAACTAGATAGAAGAACTAAATAAGCAAGTTGCTTAAGCTGTCGTTCCAATCCTTGTACATTTTGTATGTGGTATTATATATATGTTATGAAAAAAGAGAAATAAATATGTTTAAACCAAATGTTGCTGCACCGCAACATGACAAAACAAACAAAGAGGTATGTGCGACCAGGGAAGACCAGGGAAGACTCAGATCAACCTGGGCATTTGCCAAGTCTGATCAGTCTTTTCACTTGCACTTAAAAGGCCATTGTAGCTAAGGATCTAAGCTATCTTTATGCCGACAGCGAAGGCTCTGATTAGACTGGGCAGATGCCCAGGCTGATCTTAGTATTCGCAGGGCACACATGCCACTTTGTTGGTTTTGTCGTGTCACAGCTCATTTGATGAGATCACTTGCTTTGCTAGAATATATGAAATAGATCTAGTACTTGGCTAGAAAATATTTTGTATATGTTACCTTTGATGGTCATTTGCTTGGCTAGAAAATATGAGCCACGACACGAAAGTAACAAAGTGGCATGCGCACCAACGAAGACTCAGGTAAGCCTAGCCACCCGCTGAAATTGATATAATTCTTTGTTGTGCGCTTAAAGGGTAGCTATGGGTCTAAGCTACCACCATGTGGTCAGTGAAGCCGCTGTTCAGACGACACGGATGTCCAGGCTGATCTGAGTGTTTGCTAGGTGCACATGTCACTTTGTTTTTTGTCTCGCAGCTCATATGTAAATTTATGTGTTTTCTATTTTGATAATATCTATATAGTAATGCGGCTTACTTATATAGATATAATTATTCAGTATATAGAAATAAATATATAACTTATTTTGGTGTTCTGTTGTGTTTATACTGAAAAGTACATGAGAAGGCAACGACAAGGAACCGGCACAATGGATTTACACATCCTGTCCGTAACACCTAACTGGGAAAGGGGAAACAATAACCACGACACACAAAGCAAAACAAGACGAGTGAAAAGCCAAGAGATCAGGGTCCGAGGCTATAAAACTTGAGTATTATCTCAAACTCAAAATAAAGCGCACTGATTGGCTGCTTCCAAGCATATGAGTTTGAGAATTTACTCAAGTTTTATAACCTCAGGGCCAGATGTTTCCCAGCAAATGGCCACAGGGCTATCCTTTACAACACGTAAAATGTCAAAGACTAAAAGAAAACCTACAAACAATGGCAACAATAGCAAACCACAAAAGATACACAGCCGTTTTAAGTTTCATGCAATTTCATACTTAGATATACCTCAATTTGCTGATTTTAAAGGGTTCAAGGGCAATAATTTATGCATTACACAAAACTTGACATGCACCCCCGTATTATAATGATACATATCTAGTATAAGTTTTGTAGAGTTCCACTGATTGATTGCTTAATTAAGGCTGAATTAGTCCATTTTAAATTGATCCAAGGGCAATAACTAATGCACTACCGATGCCATTCTGATTAAACTTTATGTGCACTACTTTGTTATGTTGATATATATTTGCTTCAAGTTTTATGAAATTTCCATAATCAGTTACTTAGTTACGGCTCATTTTATTGAGTTTTAATCAATCCTTGGGCAATTACTCATGCACTATTGAAGCCAGTCTGATGAAATTTGAAGTGCATCGCCAGAAATTCCAGTCATTGATTACTCAGTTATGGCTCCGGACAGATGGATGGGCAGGAAAACAGACAGACGTACATAGACCAAACAATATTCCTCCGCTTTTGGCAGGGGATAATACTATGGCTAATAGAATTTCTAATATCTTCGAATGTCATCAGTCTAATATATGAGCCGCAACATGAGAAAACAAAGTGGCATGTGCACCTAGTGAAGACTTAGATCAACCTGGGCAGCAGCCAAATCTCATAAGAGTCTTCACTTTGCACTTAAAAGGTAGCTCAGGGTCTACGCTAGCTCCATACTGACAGCGAAGACATTCCCAGGCTGAACTCTGTCTTCGCTGGGCTCACATACCTCTTTGTTACATATAGTTCTCTCAGTACATTTATACACTTCACAATGCAAAAATCAGAACAAAAGGTTGATAGAAATGTATAAAATTTATTTATGTGAATAAAATATTATCTGAAAAATGTACAAAAATAAATACATTTTACTAGTCTTTTTAATGCTAGACAAAATATTTCATGTATATCAGAACTTTCATATACAAATGAAAAAAATGAGTGTCCAAATATAAATGAAAAAGCCTTTACCACATATGCAATGTTCTGTTTCAATTCTCCTAACAAAGTTCCCCAAGTAGTTGAGCGTAACCATAGTTGCACACACCTCTGCCTTAGATTATATACATATGAATGTCCCCACTTCATATATGAACACGTTGTGACTTTGATTATATACAAATGAATAAGTCCCTACCACATACGTGAACATCCCATGCTGTGCTTTTGGTAGGAATTGATAACAGGCGTATTACCTTGGTGTAAGTTGGGTTTTGCATGCACTTGTGCAGTATTGCTGGTTTGATTAGGTGGACACCACCCCTGGTGTTCTGCGACACTGCAATGAAAGACCACCTGCTCCTGGTGTATCCAACTGAACAAAGTAGTCGGACATGCCGCTGGTGGGAGTCAATTCCTCCACTGTGTGAAGACACACTATCTACCCGGACAGGTTCTCAGGGCAGCATGAAATACCCAAATCCTCTGTGATTACCCAAATCCTCTGTAATTACCCAAATCCACCATATTTTCTACCCAAGTCTACATATATGGTGCTGAAACACAATGTTTACAGTGCCTTGGAACAACGTTTAAGAATAAATTTCTTATGCCAAAATGATTTAGGAAAAAGTACAAAGAACAAAATTTCTAATTGGTCACTTTTTCCATTGTGTAAAACCTAATACTAATTTATATCATTCTGCGTCCACATTAAAATAAATAAATTGACATACATCATCATATCTTTCTCAGCAGTTTAATCCGTCATGCTATGATGTTTAAGAAGACTGCAAAAACATAAAAGACATATCATCTAACGCAAAGGGAGAAAATCTGTTGTTGTTTTTGTACAACTTATAACTCCTAGTTTAGCCAAACAATTTAAAAGTTCAGTACACATGTCATGTTTTCAAATAGAAAACTTTATGAATTTTTTGAACTGAGTTATCATATTTTCAATTTCATGCACATTTCATGCCAGTAACTTTTGTATTTTAATAACAATCGATTTTAAAACATGTATTACAGTACCGATCTATGATTGCAAACATATTTGATAATATGCATTAGAGAAAATATTTCTGCAAAGTTCAAAATTTGACCAATTAGACATTCTGTTAAGCGTCAGAGCTCTAGATAAGACGGGTATTTGATGATAATTGAGGGATAATTTTCTTTATTTCTCATTGAAACCATATGTTGTGACCCCTCATCTGAACCATCTAGTCAAGACGGTTCAGATGAGGGGTCACAACATATGCTTTTATCCAGAATTAACAAAAAATATCCCTAATTATCACCAAATACTCCCTTTCATCTAGGGTTCTGTAAGTGTAGAAGAGTAATTTCTTTTATAATACCTCTAAAGGTATTAACCCATTGAACTACAGTAACCTGATTGTCTCATACTCTTTTGTAACTATTTCATGACATATAGAGGATCTTACATAAGCAATATGAAACTGTATTCTTTAAGAAAACTTTGACCCCACCCCAAGCCTCTTAGTCCATGACCTTGACCTCAAGGTCACTGAGTGGAGTGGGAGTGAACCTATATAAACTTTAGACCAATATGTAACAACAGCCCAGGTATCAATTGAATCCATCTTGGCATTGGGTAATTATGCCTTTAGAAAGTTTTAACCCAAAGTTTTAAGATAAACTTCTCAATCAATGACCTTGACTTAAAGGTCACCCAGTGGGCTGAGAGTAGTATTTTTTAAAATCACAAGCCAGTATCTAACATCAGTTTAAGTATAACATGAATCCATCCCAAGCATTATGAAACAGTATGTCATTAGAAAACTTTCACAAAACCCCAAATACTTTCACAAAACCCCAAATTTAACTAAGTCCAAAACCTTGACCTCTACGTCATTCAGCTGAATGGGGATGAAACTCTGAAAACTCTTATACAATATCTAACTACGGTGCAAGTATCAAAAGAATACATTCATTGGTTGAGAAGATATGGAATTTAAAAAACTTTAACCAAAAATGTCCAATGTGGAGACCATGGCCTTGACCTCAACGTCACTAAGAGGGGTAGGGGTGGTAAGCTGTAAAACTTTGGACCAATATCTAACAACTATCAAGAATCCATCTATGGGTTGAGGAGGTATCCATTTTGGACGCTGACACGGACGCCGAGGTTACAACAATTATAGCACCTCCTGTAATTCCATATAGGCTAACTAACATAGTAGATCTATCAAATAAATGCCATAAAATGTGTGTAATTTAAACAGCTTATCCTTTAACATATGTACACAATATTCTATATTTATTAGGAGAATTGGGGTAATTACAGAGAATTTGGGTGAGTTTGGGTAATTACAGAGAATTTGGGTATTTCATGCTACCTGGTTCTCCGCTTACTAGTTCACCAAAGAAAACTTTGACCATATATGAGCCGCGACACGGGAAAACAAACAATGTCGTCGTGCGCCCAGCACAGACTCAGATCAGCCTGGGCATCCGCCCAGTCTGATCAGACTCTTCCCTAAACGCTGAAATGGTAGCTAAGGGTCAATACTACCTCCATGCGGACAGCAAAGACTCTGATCAGACTGGGCGGACCAGGTTGATTTGAGTCTGCGCTGGGCGCACAACCACATCGTTGGTTTTCTCGCGCCACGGCTCATATACTGTCAGACTAGACTGGGTTACAGATTGCATCCTCATAATCAGTTATTCAAATAGGTACATGTGTATATCTTCAACATCACACTTTCAAATAAGACTGGTTATACAGATTCCATCCTCAAACCCATGAGTCACATTGACAGATCATCACCATACAAAGCATCAGACAAGACTTGTTTACAAACTAAATCTTCAAAATCAAAACATTTTAAATTCACAGATCTTCACCATACAGACTATCAAACAAGACTTGTTAACAGATCACATACTCAAAAGCTATGATTTAAACTGATAAATCTTCATCCCGTAGACTATTAAATGTGACTAGTTTTACAGATTACATCCTCAAGTTTGTCTTTATGACTTGAAACCTGTGCAAAAGTTTACCGGAACAGACCAGAATGGATACAATTACTGGATCGGACTGGAACAGACTTTGTCCTTTACCATTTCCAGCCAATATTTCTAGATATACTGTTCACAAAAAGTAGGGAATAGTCAGGTTTGAAAAAATTGTAGCATCTACAACAAATGTAATATCCATATGAAACGCTTAGTATCGATAAGATTAATATCCATTAAGACACTTTTCATGAAGGTTTGGACGATATATCCTGTCACGTGATTTGCACAGAGTTAGTTTCAAACAGGGGTCAGGATATAAATGTGGTAAATTCGAACAAAAATTTATTCAAATTCTTCAGCTAAGCTAACCTTTTAATGCATTTTTAAGTTTCGTATGCTAAAACATATTTTTTCTTTTTCAAAACGGCCATTTCGGGAAGAAAATCAGAAACAAAAATCGTACAGGTGCATCCAGTCACCGAAAAATTTAGACATTTATGGCTTGCACTCTTTATTTTGATGAAATAGCGTGAAAAAGCAATTTTCAGCTTGTTAAATGAATCACTGCACGTGTTTCTGTGTAAATTTTGTAATCTGAAAAGGATCTGTTTCCACAGCAGATTCGTGTGAAATTTGGGTGTCGACCCCCTGTATACCCTGTATAGAATGACTTACACGCAGGTCACGTGACAGAATATACCATCAAATTGTAATGCAAAATAGCTTATCAAATATTTCTGTGATGGACACTTGTTGTTTCAGATGGATTTGATTCTTTTTCTAATTTATACAATTTTAATATCTTAATATCCCCTACTTTTTGTGAACATTATATTAAGATAAAACATACATGCGAAGACTACATGTAATTAAAGGCCCTATCAATAGTCACTGGCTAATATAAGAACAAACTGATTCTGTTTGAAGACTGCTTTAGATCTTAAGATAAAAAGAGACAGGACACGACAAAACCAACAACGTGGTTGTACGCCCAGTGCCGCAGACTCAGATCAGCCTGGGCATCCGCCCAGTCTGATCAAAGTCTTCGCTGTCCGCATGGAGGTAGCTATGGCCCTTAGCTACCCTTTCAGTACATAACGAAGAGCCTGATCAAACAGGGCGGATGCCCAAGCTGATCTTAGTCTGCGCTGGGCGCACAACCACATTGTTGGTTTTCTCGTACCGCGGCTCAAATATATATGCTCAAATTGATTATAGGCCCTATCAACAGTCACTGACTTATATTAGAACACACTGATTCTGTCTGAAGATCCCTTCTGTAGCTATATGGCTATAGAAGGAAGGCTGGACCTTATACTTCACTAGAAAATGTGTATATGAAAACGCTATGCCCCAACTGTATGCTTGCCTCTAAAGAAGGTTCATCCCATAATGTGAAAGTCAGAAAGGGGTATTAATTGGTTCAGCTACATAGTCTGTAACTATATGCTAAATATTAGGAACCAAGCCTAAGGGGTTCTTCGGATATTTTGTTCACAAGCTTGTTCCTATACAACACGTCTATGTCCGAAAACGGGGAATAACTCTACCAAATATTTACGAAATATGCTCAAAAGTAAATCAGGTCATCTACACCTTGGTCTGCAACTGTATGCCAAACATATTTTGTTCACAAACTTGTTCCTATACTAAATGCCAGTGTCCCAAAAAGGGTAATAACTCAACCAAAAATTTACAAATTATGCTCAAAAGTTAATCAGTTCATTTACACCTTGGTCTGTAACTGCATGTAAAATATCAGGATCCCAGCTTAAGGGGTTCTTCAGATATTTTGTTCATAAAGTTGTTCCTAATATAAAATGACAAAGTCAAAAAAGGGGCATAACTCCTGAACTACAAGACTGGTGGAGGAAAAACCAAGAAGGGTCGAATAATTTTTCATGCTCATGCCACATATAAAAGTTCAAGCTGCTATCTCTAACAGTTCTTAACCGTATGTATGGGCACCTTTGTACCATGGGCTTCAATGCATGTAGTCGAAAAAAGGGCTTATCTCGATCAATAATTCACATTTCATTTTCAAAAATTAATCAGATCATCTCCACCTTAGGCAATGCCTTCCTGCAAAAAGTAATGTTCCTAGCATAAGTGCTCCTTGAGATATTTTGTTCGCAAGGTTTCAAAGGCTTACAATGCGCCAGGTCAAAAAGTGGCATAGCTCGGTCAAAAATTCAAGATTTTTGCAAAAGTTAATCAAGTCATCTACACTTTAGGGTGTAACTGTATGCCAAAATATCAGGATCCCAGCTTAAGCAGTTCTTCAGATATTTTGTTCACAAGGTTGTTCCTATATAAAATGACAGTCAAAAAAGGGGCATAACTCCTGAACAACATGATCGACAGAGGAAAAATATACAGGTCCACTTATTTTTCATGTACATGCTACATATAAAAAATCAAGATCCTAGCATATGCAGTTATTGAGTTTCCCAAATGCCAAAAAGCGTTAAGGACAGACTGACAAACTGACAGATGGATGACAGGCCCAATCCAATACGCCCCCTTAAAGACAGGACTTCTCCGCCGGGGGGTCTGGTTCCCAGCAAGAGCATAAGTTACCTGTACAGGTATAGGTGTGAAAATTTATTCAACCAATCAGTGGACCAGAATTAACAGTGATGATAATTTCATTGGCTGGCTGGAGGTGTTGACACTATGTGATCAAGAGACAGAATGACACTTTGGAAGTTAATCCTCCTTATATAGTGCCACTCCTGTCTTTAACTTCTCCAAAGTTGGGGGCATAAAAATAGAGAAACAGGAATTTTATGTTTTTGTTAATTATATAAATGACTCCAAGTCTTTCAAGAAGAGTGATTAAACATCGGATAGGCGGCAATCGAAAACGCTCACTCAGTCTACGAACACAGATCAAATAACATTAGAAACAGAGTTTTCAATTGCAAATTTTCTAACGGTTTTTGATCCATGTTAATCGACTGTAAATAGCGTTTTCGACCGTGGATTAGATAGATGCATATATTTTTGTGATATAAATACAAGGCATGTTTAAGCACACAGTAATTGCACGCTCTACACATATCAGAAATTAACTCAAAGTATAAAACTGATAAATTTAACCTTTTTGGTAGTTTTATGCAAAATGACATATAGAATATGTTAAAATATGAAAAAAGAGTGTATTTTATCCAAAACATCACTAAAAAGACTCGAAATGGGAAAAATAATTATATGCCAATCTGTTCCACCAAATTTAAGCACCAGGCCCCACCCCCACCCCACCACGAAATTAGTCTTGTAGATCCTGGCAGTGTGAGCAGTCTACCATATCATCAACAAACTCTTCCACTTGTATCGTAGTCTCTGATAAATGAAAGCGACTCAGGATCATGTATGATGCTTGTTTTAAAATTCCTATTGTATTTGCATTCTTCTCTGTAAACATCAAAATAAAAGGGTCAATCATATTATGTGAACTATATAGAGGATCTTACATAAGTGTTCATGTATTATTGAATTTATTAAACGAGTTGGGGAAAATGATAAGATGCCAGGCTTTGCCGAGCAGCTTATCGTTTTCACCAACGAGTTTAATAAATTCAATAATACAGGAGCACGAATGCAAGATTTTATTTATCATATGACACTAAAATCGCGTTTTATTAGCAAAATTTGCACTAAAACGTCACGATTTCGCCATTAGAAAACGCGACGTTTTAATGGACTTCAACGTATAACGTTACGACGTAATTTGCATATTTAATCCACTAGTGGATTATCGTTTTTAATGCATGGCTTTATTACACTCTCAGATGCAAGGTCTTATGATAAATAAGTCTTTCATACCAAAAATGCACATGCTTTTCTAATAGTTAATCTGATTTTCCATTTTTTTTTTTTTTCATATATATATACATGTAATTACATATAATCAGCCGCCTATGTTTTAAAATTTCTATTGTCTCTGCATTCTTCTCTGTAAACATTCAAAGATCATATTATTTGAACTATTTAAGTCTTTCATATGAAATCTGCACATGCTTTTCTAATAGCTAATCTTTGATTGCCCAGCTATTTAATTTTTGTTTATAATTTCATATAGTCAGCACCTTAGGTCTATGGCTACATTTCCATGCTTTTTCACCTTTTTGTGACTTCAGGGGCCTTATTTATAAAACTACTTAAGTGGTTGCTGTGCTGTTCCAAAGGCTGAATTTCTATGAAGGAGATTCTCTACAACTACGAAATTTGCTCTGGAGGAACAGTCTGAAAAAGAAATCTTCTCAACCATAAACAGGGTTCCATTGCACACAGCTCACTATCAACCCCCATTGTCCTGATATGACTGAAATACTGTTTAAAAGGATGTAAAATCACAATTCATCCATCCATCCATCTAATCCCATACACACATGATAAGCAACAGAAACCATGTCATTTTAGTAAATTTGAACGGGGGCCAAAACAGCCCAAATCATACCAGGTCCTTTCAGAAAAACCCTGAACAGCCACCTTACCAACAGCCAGATGGACGGATAAAGCCGTTTTATCCATGGACAATGACCATACCCTGAGATCATGGATATCTTTGACTTCTCTTATCTCATAAAAGCTTTGTCTTATCTCAGCAAAATCAAGCCCTCTTGGAGTCCCTGTCAAGAATATAATATGAGCCTTTTCACAAGAAAACCAACAAAGTGGCATTTGCATCGAGCGAAGACTCAGAGCAGCCTGGGGATCCGCCAAACTTGATCAGTTTTTGCTTTCAACTTAAAGGGAAGCTAAGGGTATAAGCTAGCTCCATGTGGACAGCAAAGACTCTGATCAGATTGGGTGGATGCTATGGCTGATCTGAGTCTTCGCTGGGCATGCATGTCACTTTGTTGGCTTTGCGTGTTATGGCTCAATTACAAGTAACTTGTTACAATTTTCCTAAACATGAGAATTCAAAAAATTTCTTTCTGTATCTGCCATGTATAAGTCAGAAGCAATTTTACAATTAACAAGCCACTAAAATGAACGTTAAGAAATATATTACAAGGGAAAAAAGAGGACCATTGGTCCTGCAGCTCACCTGAGTCCATTCAGCCTCAGGACTCTAGGGTAAGTTACTCTAAGGCCACCGATCAATTGGTTCTGGAGAAGATTATATGAGCATGGAGGCCATGTTGGTCATGTGACCTGGACATTTGAACATCCTGTTTGCTTGCATGTCCATTTTTTTCATATTATTTAAGGAATGAATTTCAATCGAAGTGTAAACTACATTGGGTCACGTGCAAAGTGAATGAACCCCGAAGGGGTTCATGTAAACTTTGCTAGTGACCCAATGTAGTTTACACTTCAATAAACATCAGAAAAATTAAGTTCATTCCTTATATTTACATTCATTTCAATCAAATCTTTCATGGAAATCTTACATAAGCGCTAAAATTGAAGTAGTAAAACATGTACAGGCAGTTTTCCTGCTAACAGCAGAACGGCATGCATGATGTCATGACATTGCTGACGTCCAATCAGGTTGTAGAGAGCCAATGTTTATTTTTACGTCATTGACGTCGCGTGTCTCAATGTAATTATTGAAATGTAAACTACATTACGTTCCAATGGTTTATTATAGGGCTTTTCAGTAAATACACCAAGAATGTAAATATTCAAAATTGAAAATGTCCTTGCTTATGAAAGGCAGTTTTTAACAGCTGTAGTAACCGTCTAAATCCCTTGACATTCCTATGACTTTCATGTCCTTCCCGAATTTCCACCAACATCACTAGAATGTCCCTTAAAATAGTAAGTGTCATTATGACAACGAATACAGAAATATATTAAATGGTAGGAAAAACCATGGACCTTCAACTATGACTTACCTTCCATCAACACTACTAGAATGTCCCTCATTATTGTGAGCGTCGTTATGACAACGAATACAGAAAACAGGAATGTACAGATAGGATCAGCTAGCTTCCATTCTGGCTGCAATGGTAGGAAAGAAAATGAGCTGCGACACGACAAAACCAACAAAATGGTTGTGTGCCCAGGGCAGACTCAGATCAGCCTGGGCAGCCGCTCAGTCTGATCAGAGTCTTTGCTGCCCGCATGGAGGCAGACTAGACCCTTAGCTACCCTGTAAGCCCTCATCTGTTTTATGGTTGCAATTTGCATTTTATGGCTTAGCTTATGGGTCCCCATAAAACTTCCGAAATTTCCGACCACAAAACTGACGATTTACTTCCCCAAATGACAATTTGAATATAAATGTCCCCTAAATTTAACCATGTGTGTACAATACAGGCCATATCATGTTAAAAAGGGGCTAAACATATTTGTCAAAAGTTTTGATTAAAAAACCAGTTTGTGAACCCATGCAGTCTTACTACAGTCATCCTTTTGTGTGTGTGGATTTCTCAGGTCCACACTTGATCTGTACGAACAGCAATGGATCTGATCAGACCGCACAGCTGCGCAGGCTGGTCTGTCTTTGATATTGGCATATGTGTTCAACACTCTTTTCCAGTGTCGCTGCTCCTATAAAATGTATCAAACCCAAATGCAAGGTATGACCCACAAGTTATCAGTCTTCCCATGTTCAGAGTAGTTTAGAAACACTCTAAACAGTTGAGTCTAAGCAGTGACTTTACAGGCCAACAATCACTAAGTCTTCAGAATCTAGATTCTACCTTTATTTGTAATTATCTGACTCTAAACCTTTTACACAAATATCCAAAACTGTACCGTCTAAAAGACTGATAACTTATTTCTTTGATTATAAGACAAGGCTTTTCCCTTCAAAAACAATCCCAAAAACCTTGATCCATCTAATTAAATTGATCTAGATTTATCAGGCTGTCTGTCCGAATATTAAGGGTCATTACGGTATCGACTAAAAGACTGATTACTTATTTCTTTGATTATAAGACATACTTTTTCCCTTCCAAAACAATTCCTAAAACCTAGATACATCTAATTAAACTGATCTAGATTTTTGGGTTGTTTTGACAGGGAAAAAGAAAGCTTGTAGCAGAATTTCACAAGACTGATATAGATTTTTGGGGTCATTCTAAAACTGAAACAACACCGTTTTATTACCTAATAGTAACATTATCCGTACATCTATCAAAAAGCCTATGGTAAACCATAAAATGTGATGTAGTTTATACTTCAATAACTACATCGGTTCACGTGATGTTAAGTGTAATCAAAATAAACCACGGTTCTCTAATCTGATTGGACGTTAGCAACGTTATGACGTTGTTGTTACCGTGCTGACACTGTTCCGCTTTAATTAGAAAAACTATGTATAGATGTTTTTCTGCTTCAACTGTAGCCCCTAATAAGTGCACATAAGTGCACATAAGTGCAGTCTGATCAGAGCCTTGGTCTGTCACATCAGCCTTCTATGGAAGTGGCCGGGCCGGGGAGCGCAATCGGTAGGGCACCTGACTCGTAAGTCAGAGGTCCTGGGTTCGAATCCCGGTCTGGCCACATACTTTCGTTTCTCCTTCTGCTGATTCAAGAAGGGCAGTTGTCAGTTACTGGCGAAAGTATGTGCACTTGTACTGGTTAACCGCTTAGGAGGTCTAAGCCTGCCCAGGCATAGTGTGGTTAGGTTAACTGACCGTCCCGACATGACCTTAGTTGTTTACCGTGGACGTTAAGCATCAAATCAACCAACCAACCAAATCTATGGAAGTGACCAAAGCCATAGAGCCAACAGTGAGGACTCTGATTACCCTGTGTGAATCAGACGTATGATCACATGACAAAATTGCCATTTTGTTGGAAGTCACATGACATGGCTCAAACGCAGTAATCAGTTACCTGATAAATGCAACCATCAATTATCCCAACCTACCTTGAAATAAATGATAAATGCAGCCATCAATTGATAATTGCAGCAATAACTTACCGTTACCTACCTTGAAATATATGATAAATGCAGCCATCAATTACCGTTACCTACCTTGAAATAAATGATAAGTGCAGCCATCAACTACCTTTACCTTCTTTAAACTAAATGATAAATTCAATGATCAGTTACCGTCTTTGAAATATGTGATAAATGCAGCAATCACTTACCTACTTTGAAATATATGATAAATGCAGCGATCAGTTACCTTCACCTACCTTTAAATAAATGATAAATTCTCCCATCAATTACCTTTACCTACCTTGAAATAAATGATAAATGCAATGATCAGTTACCTTCTTTGAAATATGTGATAAATGCAGCAATCACTTACCTACTTTGAAATATATGATAAATGCAGCGATCAGTTACCTTCACCTACCTTTAAATAAATGATAAATGCAGCCATCAATTACTGTTACCTACCTTGAAATAAATGATAAATGTAGCGATCATTTACCGACCTTGATACAAATGATAAATGCTGCCATCAGCTACCTACCTTGATATAAATGATAAATGCAGTGATCAGCTACCTACCTTGAAATAAATGATAAATGCAGCGATCAACACTCCAACACTTTGAAGCAGATCACCAAGAACATTTATAAATGCTGCTGTCACATTAATATTGTCTTTTCTGCTGTGTCCACTCTCATGACTAGAAACAGTTTGACTAGGCAGGGTACCATACGACATGTGACCATTTGACCTCTGAGTACTGTCATCTCTTATCAATAACTTTTCACAGACACTTTCTGCACTAGTTTTTTTGTGTCTATGAGAATGTTGGCGGCCGTGTGGATGAAGCGTTAATCCCATTCTGGAATTATGTCAGCAGAAACTTAACATATGAGCCGCGACACCACAAAACCAACAATGTGGTTATGCGCCCTGCGCAGACTCCGGTCAGCCTGGGCATCCACCCAGTCTGATCAGAGTCTTCGCTCAACACTTAAAGGATAGCTTAGGGTCTAAGCTACCTCCATGCGGACAGCGAAGACTCTGATCAGACTGGGCAGATGCCCAGGCTGATCTGAGTCTGCGCTGGGCGCACAACCACCTTATAGGTTTTCTCGCATCGCGGCTCATTTGGTATTCATCCCACTCTACTCAATGCCCCCCTCTCTCTCTTGTGCAGAATTTGATGCTATTCCGTCTTGCAAAAAAATGCAAACTTCAAGACATAAAATCCTCGGATAGGTATTTAATATATGGTCAAACTATTATCACATCATTGTCCATCAGATATTTCGTTCAATTGGCAACTATTTTAGTGATGACAACGTGCTGCTACTATTCCTACATGAGCCACGACACGAGAAAACCAACAAATTGGTTGTCCGCCCACCCAGTCTGATCAGAGTCTTTACTAAGTTGTTTAAGGGTAGCTAAGGCTCTAAGCTACCTCCATGCAGGCAGCGAACTCTGATTAGACTGGGCGGATGCCCAGGCTGATCTGAGTCTTCGCTGGGCGCACAACCACTTTGTTGGTTTTCTCATGTCGCGGCTCACATGATTTACACAGCTAATGACAATCCACATTTCCGAAGCCATTTCTACTTTTTACAGGTATGCATCTCTTCATTAACTGTAAGGGAAATCACAAACTTATGTGGGACATAAAACATGTGCGCTTTTGTAAGTGGAACTATGTCATCTGCTGAGTTGTCGTTGATTTCGTTAGTCACACACAACAGTGTGACTATTGAATAATATGGGATTAACTCATCAGACTGGTCTATTTCAAGTTGCAACAACAACCACAGCAGTGCACCAGCTGGCACAAAACCAATGCTTCTGTAGATGTTTATGCAGAGAATATTTCTGTAAAATTTCAGTTTTTCGAGCCTTATGGCTACTCTTACAAGACTTGATGTGTGAATATTTTGCAATTTTCAGTATTACGTTTGCTGTGTCAACCAGGCATATTAAGTGGCAAAAACCATATGACCGATGCAGGTGTATCTAAGTAGGGTTTCAATGGAACTTGTCATGATATCGCTATGCTTAAGCATTTAGGGAACCTATAAGACAAAATTTTCCTTACACGCAAACGTCAACCACCTAATTTAAAACCCATACTAATTAAAGCAAAAGTTACTAGCAAACAGTCAGAAGAGTTCAAAGTTAAGACATGCAATGAACCCAGGTGCGGCGTCTAGAAACATTTAATGGAAGGAACATTAATTTCAGTAAGCTAACACCCTCAAACTTAAGGACAATATGACTTGCAAAGCAAAACAAGTCATGCATGTTCGGACACGCATTTATGTCATATTGATTATTTAGTGATCTTTGAAACTTCTGTTGGGAAGGCATAAAACCCATAAAAACAAAAACACAGTGCTGACGGTACAGGTGCTTAGTCTGAAAGCAAATCACTGGTAAATAATAGCGTTAGTGACTATTGGGCAGGGCTAATTCGTTGCTTTATGGTGACGATTCTATCTGGGACATCGTCAATTCTGTTTTTTGAAACCTCTCAGTCATCACAGGACATCAGCATTTTAGAATCTGGGGATAAGTCTATGGGTGGTACCTCGTAGAGGATTATCCGGATGGTTCATATTCAAATTCGAACATTCTGAAATATTGGAAGCAGATGGATTATAAAATTTCCATTATGTACAATAAGTTTAATAAGGTGATCTGCTAATAAGTGCAATCATGGTGGAACTGGTGGTACAGCATTATACATGAAAGGCTGTATTTCCAATGGAAATGAAATTGTTAGAAGTCATTTTGACAGTGAAATTCGGTTAAAACTAGATATAAGATTGTTTACAAAATTCGGCTCGAAATATTATTTGCAGGAGTTAATGTTTGGGGAGAAAATTCTCCGGCATATAATGTTGTCGATGTTGCCTTTTTTCTTTTCTCTCTTTTTTTTTTTTTTTTTTTTTTTTTTTTTTGGTTTTTGACAAAATGACATAAATGCTTTTCAGTCGCAAGGACGGGTTATCTTATGCGGTGATGCGAATGCACGAGTCGGTAACTGTTGGAGATCCTATTACACTGTTTGCGATCGGATTGTTAATAGTATAAACGACAATAATTATTAAACTGATTAACCGCTACTGCGTCATTTACTTGACAACGATGAGATACCTATGGATTAAAACTCTAATCTTTATGCAAATCAACTTCTTTGCGCATCACTAACGACAGTCTAGAAAGCGATAATTCATTTGGAACGTATACTTTTTCAAGCCGGACTGGTTGTAGCGTGATCGATTGTGTCATTTTAGGCCAGTGAGACTTTTAGCTGCATTGGTGACTTTTTGTGAATGGTCTGACCACTCCCCGCTTTCATTCAGCATACGATGTAATAATGTTACCCTTATGAATGACAGTACTAGAATAAAATGGAATGGCTCACTACGGGATGATTTTCAAAGAAGTCTTATTGCAAGACTCACTGATTTAAATTCCATGGTAAATCGAATCTATTTTTCTGATTGAAATCCAGTCCATTTGAGTATCGAAAATTCTCAAAAGTGTTAAATGACGTTGCTTACCTCTTGTGTATCGATCCGCCGATTGCGTCTGCTTTGTATAATAATAGATTACGTTATAAAGCGGCTCGGTATGATGAAGAGTGTCGTACGGCGAAGCAGTTGTTTTATATGCGTTGCAAACTTTTGACTGTTGCAAATCAAATTAAACTAGAGTAACTAATATATAAACGTCGACCGGTTAAAAGGGAAAAACAAATATTGTAGAACAATTAGATGTGGGAGATTCAGAGGCTGAGGCATGCTAAATGATTTATGGAAACGTTTTACTAAAAAGAAAAGCACAAGTTATAGTATTACACTCGAAGACATTTTTGCTTCTTATTTTTTTTTTTTTTTCATTGCATCAAGATTTGACTAATATACAAAACCGTAAAATGAGGAATTTTGCCATAATAATGATTTTGAATCAGTCGATTGCAATTTCGAAGAGCTTGAAAGGCGTTGGTAAAGATGCAGTGGTAATCAAATATTTAAAAAAGAAATAAGTCATTTTCTGTTTATAATATAATTGAAAGAGGTATACTCTGGAACCTAAATGTGTCATGTTTTTGTTGGCTCTATATTTGAATGTTCATGGGAGCTATGGGGCTTAGGAAAGCGTTAAGATATCTAGTGAACTCATCTTAAGTTTTCCAAAATTTTATTGAAAGTGAAATTGTTGACTTGTAATATGGGAGTTTATTTGAGGTTGGACGATATCCCTTATTTATAAATAGATAATCGCGTATTTTTAAATTCTGGTGCCACATAATACAGTATAACAATATTTTGATTTCTGATCTTTCTAAGTCTTTGTTAGTTTCTTGTGATAACGGCAAGGCTAACTGGGCAAAATGCGTCAAACTCTTTCAGTCTTTATATATATATTATTCTCAAAATAATGTCATATACATATCCAAATACAAAACAATTACTAGAGTGAAAAGGAACTATATCAAAGCAATGAGAGCTTATTGTGTTCATGACCGTGAAAAGCATAATATTTAAACTGGCAAGGTGCGTTACTAAATATATATCATTACTATTAGGAAAACGTAAAGATATCCGGAGAATTCATCTTAAGTTTTCCAAAATTTTATTGAAAGTGAAATCGTTGACTTGTAATATGGGAGTTTATGGGGCTTGGGCGATATCCCTGCTTAATAAATAGATAATCGCGTATTATCAAATTCTGGTGCCACATAGTCCACTCTATCAATATTTTGATTTTGAATCTTTATAATTCATCGCTAGCTTCTTGTGATAATGTCACGGCTAACTTGGCAAAATGCGTTAACAATCTTTTTAGTTTCCACATATTTTATTCTCAAAATCATGTCATGTACATATCCACATACACGAAAATACTAAAGTGAATAGGATCTGAACAAACGATATGAGCTTATTGTGCTCATGTCCTTGAAAAAACATAATATTTGCATAAATGTCAAATATGTATCATTATTATTTGAAAAAAAAACGTAAAGATATCCAGAGAATTCATCTTAAGTTTTACAAAATTATATTGAAAGTGAAATTGTCGACTTGTAATATGGGACTTTATGGGAGGTTAGGCGTTATCCCTTATTTATTAAAAGATATTCGCGTATTATTGAATTCTAGTGCCACATAATACAGTCTAACAATATTATGATTTAGAATCATAATAATTCATTGCTAGCTTCTTGTGGTAATAGTAGGTCACTTATTTTGTATAAAAGCTTTAAGCAGTCATACGATGTGAGTATTATCTCAACGTATTACCTAACACTACTGAATTGTTTTATCTCAGCTGAGACTATTTGCGCATCAATTTCGTATAGAAACTGGTCGCTATTCACAAACTAGGGTAGATTATAAGTATCTTTTATGGGTATGAGGTGCGGATAGAAATTTCCGTCACTCGGGATCACTGTTCGGCATCGCCGAACAGTGATCCCGAGAGACGGATTTTTCTAAAAGCCGAGTGATACCGAACAGTGATCCTGAGTGACGGATTTTTCTGTCCGCACCTCACATCTATGACAGATACTTTTTTTGAACACCACGTTTTGTTTTAACTTCAGAACCTGTTAAAATACGTAATTTTAGAGCTTGAGAGGTTTCTTTTTGACTTTGAAACAAGGCACCGCCTTCAACGACCGCCATTCGGTTCTTTACGTCAACGTCTGCCGTGCACAAACTGACGTTATTTTTGCCATCTTCGTGACGTAATCATCTTAAACGCCAACGTCACTTGACGACGCAGATAGTGACCCCCAATACAACGAATGCATTGAATGCTCGTGATTTTTATCCGGTCTTGGGTCAGATCAGATTTTCTATCCCAGGTGGCAAGAATGGGGTTTTCTATCCTATGTGCAAGAAAGAGTTTTACGTTTATGTACTCTGTGCGACAAACCTGACATAAAGGATGAGTATCATTTTGTACTCATTTGTCCTCTGTATAATCAAATAAGGCAAAATAGATCTGTTCATTTTTTCATTAACGACCATGTGTTTATAAATTTATCAAGCTAATGCAAAGTAATCAAATAACTGTTCTAAGAAACTGAGGAAAATATCATGAATGTTTGCTTTATGTAAAGTACTTATACGCCTTTTTATACCAGTTTTATATATGAGCTAAACCATTCTGATTTCTCAGTGGGCAAAAGTCGCATAGACGTCGATGTCATGTTATGCTGCGTTGTTTCAGTATTTTTTTTGCTGGGTTGATTAACTGACATAATAGCATTTTTGAGTAAATAGGTATGGCGTCCATCCTCCAATACGTATACATATTGCATTTATTTCTTTGAAATATTTTGTGATATAAAATTTGGCCTTGTCACTTTCAATATCAGCAGCACAGCAATATTGTCTACAAACAATTCCGTTTATCGCTAGTGACAGCCATTTAGTGTGTGAATCTGTGATCAATGTATGTATTCTAAATATATTTTAATTGATTTATGTCTAAATAAAATTTCTGTTCTGTACTGTTCTACTTATACCCGATAACTGTCAATTATAGCGATTAGAAAAGTTGAATCGCTGTTACATGATTAACAGTCAACTGGTTACAATAAATATACTGAACAAAAATAAAAACTTGGCGGTTTTTATTTCTTAATTTCGGCCAGTCTATCAAATATGTACTGCATATATGGATTGTTTCGAGTTAAACTGACGTCTGACTACTTAAATCATGAAAAATTATTGGTATATTTTTGTCCTGTCCGGAGTTATCTAACTTATTCTTATTTTAATAATTCAGATCAGAACTTTAATTTGCGCATGGGTAGCAGAACGTTTTCTTGTATTCAATAAACAGTAGTTCCAGAACGCACAGAAAATACTTTAAACGCTTACGTAAATTGCAATCACAACCTGAAAATAACGTTGATTCAAAACTTTCAGATTATCTCCCTTTGAATTAAACATATAGAGATTTTGAGATTCCATTTTTTTCTATACCAGCGTGTCTTTTTTATTATTTTCTTCGAGATTTGTTTGATTTGTTTGATTGTCTTTCAAACTCAATGTCTTCATCACTATTTATTTGAAAGCCATTTCTTAAACTGCCATAAAGACTTCAAAGTGTAATGAGAATTCCATTGAAACTGAATTTTCGACATCATTATGGCATGGACTGAGGTTTTTCATCTGATACTCACGGCGTCCTAGTCGGCAGTGCATTGGCAAAAACTTAGCTTATGAGTCCATACATATTGGACTTGATAATGGAAAGGCATTTTCAACTGAATTTTTATCAATTAAGCAGACTTTAACAATTTTAAATTCGGTGAAGGTTTGATTGTTAGCATAGACAACAGAACAGTACCCTTGTGACGTTTACAATAGCCTCAACATTGCTATATCTATAGAACCTTGAATTTTGTGTGACTATGGTATTACTAAATGATTATTTTTCTTAAATGAAAAGAATTTTTTATGTCTCACTTTTTTCCGACTGCCGTAGGATGAAAAATAGCGACTGTCAAGTTATTATTTTTGCTAAGTATAGTTATGCAATCACTTTTGCTAGTTAAAACTGACTAGAAAAAATATAGTTTTGTTATTATTTGTGAAGCTTTTTCGAAATAAAGAGCTGTCTTCAAGTATTTTGTCCTCTGACTTTAACATTATTATTCTAAGAGACTCGTTGTATGGGAATGTAATTTACAGTTGGTACTGGTTTTCCCCACAGTCTGAAAACAATATCAAATTTGCACCTATATAGTATTAGCAAAAAAACAAATGCCTTGATGCTGCATTTGATGTCTGTCATGAATATAAATGATTAAATAGTGTCGTAGGACAAGAGTCAAGACTTCAAGCGCCCATTAAGCTTAAAATATGCGAAGCACATCCTTATTAAGTTTAAACATTTTAAAGAGTCAAGACCCCAAAATACCTGATACGTTTGAGACACGCGAGGAACAACATTGTTTACGTTTCATATCTTAAACCATTTGTAAATATCGTTTGTGAGTCTAGTACGTAAAAACCATTTATGTAATAGATCTTTAATGGGTCTTGGTAGGTTAGCCGTTTAAAAGTACACGTAGTCGGGCGCGTAAAGAACTATGGGGCTAACCCAAGCCAGAAACGAGATTACTTTCCTTACACCAATAAATATATAACCCTCGTAGGAACGGAGGGAGATTAATTGCTTAACGCAATTACGCACTGAATAGAAAACGGTGTCAGTCCGGCTCTGGTTTAATATAATACGAATACAGAAGACCACTAGGGCTAGTCCGTTCCCGACCAGTGCTCAGACAAACTACATTTAGTTGTTTAGTATACCTCAGAGACGAGTCTTTGGCGGACCGGGCTGAGAAAATGATAAGCTAATCACATAACCCATGGAACGAAAGGGCTTTCAAAAGTAGTTAAATAGAGTAACCGAATATCATAATATGCGATATTGGGAGCAGCGAGACGTGCTTTCTCAGCATTTCACATTCACTTGATTAGCACAATAAAAAGCCATTATATTATAAAAATGCATTTGTTTCTTACACAAGGACAAACCTGGTGAAAACACATATGTATTTAACTGGTTATAGCCTGATAGGCGCCGTGGTCGATTGGTTAGAGTCGCCGGAAGGTCATGAGATCGCGCTCAATTTTCGCCATCCGACGACTGGAAAACTCTCTGTCAACCCAGCAGTAAATGGGTACCTTTTTCGAATCAGAGAAGGATGAGGCAGCGAAATGAGAGAGATGGGCTCCGCCTTTTATCTACTGTGCCCAAGATACAGTGGGCCTCTATCCCTCACTGCCCCTACAGTTATAAGGCTATGGGAAGCCTATGCCATTACCTTTTAGACTGATAATATGTCCGCGTGGAAATCGCTGTTACCAGGCAAGTGTCATAAGCGTCTTTACATAAGAGGATTGGCGTTGTAAAAAAATAACTCTGTCAATCAGGGGACCTCCTTCCCCGGATACACCAGCTCACATAAGACTGTTACTTCAAGCAAAGTTGTCGGAGAGCAGGACCACCACTTTTCCGAGGATGGTGTTTCCCCCTCACCATGCCTTGATGCGTCTTACGATAACAACGATAACAACCTGATGATAACACACACAGGTCGAGTCTAAAAACCTCTATTGCACCCCGACTGCCGAGCCTGGGACAAAATATATATGTTATTTATTCTAATTAGCTCACACTGTTTCCCTTATTCCTCTAGATATATGCCATATATCCCATTATAATTTTGAAATTATTTCGAATTACAATTTTAAATTTAAAGCATTATAAATGAATTCTCCATAAGACATACATTTAAATTTCAAACCGGGCCTGGTTATTGAATCCCTGGAACGCAACTTGTATAAACACCAATTGTCCTAATACGGTCGTTCACTTTTTCCACCTAACTGTACGCGTAATCTACTTATCTTCAATTGACGTCTTGTGATGACGACGACTGTTGAAAGTAATAACCAAACACGTCGGTTAATAACTTTTTTTCTCCACTTACTTTACATCAGAACTACACTTATGATAAATAAAAACGATGTAAAACACTTAAATCTCTATCTCATGTATTTAGTGTTCCCTCTAAAATTCTGTAAAATTTATATTCATTTATTAAATTATTTATTTCTAATCTGTTACATTATTTCATCAATAGTTTGTTCACTGCTTATCCAACTATGTTTTCAGCTTATTATTTATGTGTCTTTTATTTATTTTTTCATTAATTTATTTGTTTATTTATTAACCCTTCCAAAACAAAAAGGGATTTTCCAAAGTCAATTCCCTTTTTTGCACTGTAAAAGCTAAATATGACCGTGTAATATTTCATATATGACCGTATCATGCTTCCAAACAGGGGTAAATTCCCATGTTCAAAATCGGCAGAAATAGAATTTTGCAAGGTATATCATTCAAAGATGGGAAAGTTCCCATGTTAAAATAATGTAAAATTGTGAAGTTTCCACGCCGTTATTTGAATGAATAAAATACAATAAATATATATATAATTCCTATTTCATCCTTGTTCCAAACATGGGAAAATTCCCATGTTCAAGACTGGTAGAACTGAAATTTTACAAAGAAGTTTCAGTGCTATTTTTTGAGTGTGTAAAACACTTAATGTCTATAATATTACTATGTCCTACTTAAACCTTGTTTCAAACATGGGAAAATTCCCATGTTCCAGATTTGCAGAACTAAAATTTTCCAAAGAAATTTCAATGCGTATATTTGAATGTGTAAAATATGTTATGTACGTAAAATAACTATGTCTATTTCAGCCTTGTTTCGAACATAGGAAAATTTCCATGTTCAGGTATCGCAGCACCAGAATTTAGAAAGGGAAAAATCTACAGACAAGAGAAAAAACCTTATTTCATTTTTTTAAAGAAACGCCCGTGTATTTGAGATTGTATCATACATCATAATTCGTACATATTGCCCTATTTTGTCCTTTTACAAACATGGGAAAATTCCCATGTTCAATATTGGCAGAAATGAAATGACGTGGAAATTTGTTCTTGTCACATTAAATCATCCTTCATATTTTCAGAACTGTTCAGAATGTATGATACGATTTCCACTACGCATGCATTAATTTTCTTTAAAAAGATTTAATAAGGGAACTTTTCCTTGTCTGTAGATTTTACCCTTAAAGATAATAAATCTGGTGCTTCAACACCTGAACATGGGAATTTTCCCAGTTTTGGAACGAAGCTGAAATAGGACATAGTAATATCATGTACATATTATATTTTACACATCGAAATAAAAGCAATGAAACTTCTTTGCAAACTTTTGGTTCTGCCAAAATAAATGATGATCTTTTACAAAATACTGAATTTGTTTGTATGATGGACAAGAATGCCGTATTTTGTCGGTAATAAGACGGTATATTTCCCATCCAAAACAATATCGAAAATCTAAATCCGTCCTACAAGATGGATACCCTATTTGGGATCGTTTTGGAAGAGAAAATACTATCTAATAGCCGAGCTTAACTCAACAGATTTAAATATTTTGGGGTTCTTTATGGAGAGAAACCCCGTCTTAAAGCCGAATATATGTGGTATCTTGAGGAAGATACTGATTTTGTATTTTTTTATGATTTCTATTCAATAAAAAGTACAGTGACTTTATGATTTGTAAGTTGAATTGTATCTAAATACCTCCATGCTTTTCCACATTTTCTTACAAAAGGAGTCAATGTGAATGAGTCTTCCTGTTTGCCTTACTTGATGAATAGCCCCTCCAAAAGGGGTCAGCTCTTAAAGGAAGAAATTCGCGCACATGGTAGCCAACTCTTTCCTTTAAAAGCTAACCCCGATTGAGAAGGGATGCAAAATGTAACTGTTAGAGTTGCCTCCCATGACCATGTATCCATTCACCTTAAAGACGGTTATTTTGTTTAGATTTATTTTTGTTGTATGTTATTTTAGGGAATGATTTGTTATATTGTGTATAGATATTAAGATAATGAAATTATTTGTTAAATTTTCTGTACAGATGTTAATACTAGGGAATTATTTGTTATATTTTTTGTATAGATGTTAATTCTAGGCAATTTTTTGTTATGCTTATTATGCATAGTTGTTAAGTCTAGGTTATTATTTGTTATTCTTATTTTGTATAAATGTTAATTCTAGGAAATTATTTATATACTTTTTATATAGATGTTAATTCTAGGAAATTGTTTGCTATACTTATTATGCAATGTTGTTAATTCTAGGAAATTATGTGCTATACAAATTTTGTATAGATGTTAATTCTAGTAAATTAGTTGTTATGTTTACTTTGTATAGATGTTAATTTTAAGGAATTATTTTTTCATACTTCTAATGAATTTCTGCCTGTTATATTAGAGAATTAGCAGATTCACTGATGAACAAGTGTCAAGGTGACACCTTGTGTTTCCTTGCCATTTTGTAAGCCATGGTAACTGCCAAAGATTGACCTTCTGGTGGCATAAATGACTAATAGTGCTGTTTTCCACAACAAAACAACAACAATACTTTTATGACAAAATAAGGACATAAAAGGTTTTGAAATTTAATAGATATTTTCTGGCATTGAAAGCATGCCCAAATTCCCTTGTCGAGAATCGAAAAACCTAATTATTGTTGTTTAGTTTAATAGCATGGAATGTGTAAAAGGTTTGAGATTTCTAATGGCAACTTGTAGTCGAAAATATGAAATGTTTCGTTAATGCTGTTTCTTTTGTATTGCGAAAACCCAAGACATTGGAAAAGTACCACTTAACCCATTAATGCCAATATATAGCGTCCAATGAATAGAACAAAGGATTGCGCAGACCTAGATCAGATGTTCCAAAATGCGGTGTCTGATCAAGGTCTTCACCATTTGCAGAAGCCAAATGAAGATTTCTCCTTATAAAAATAAACTAAATCAGACACCATTTAATTGAGATATGGACTCAACCATTTTATAAGGATAGAAAAGTCCACTGGGTACTGATGGGTTAAGCAAAGAGTGTTGCCCTTTATCAGAAATAGCAATGTTTTGCATTTGTCCGACAGCTTATAGCTTAATTTAACAGGAATAACCTTCTACGTTGATAGTCAACGCTTAAGATGATGAATCAATGGGAACACGGTCATGCCTTTTGCCGTTTATACAAAAGGAAAACAAGTTTTGTAACTTCTTGTTTGCTTCCCTTGGATGATATTCCTTCGTTTCAGAGTTTATTTTATGCAAAAAAATTAGTTCATAGAGGAGTAAATCTTTTTTATACAGTGATTCCTATTCAGATGGGAGACAAAATTGAAAACAGCAAAGTTGCTTCCCCTGCCCAGTTACCAGAAAGGTCCATTATAAAATTTAGTTGTGTAATCTCTAAGATGTCCGATTTCATATGGATTTAACGACTCGACAATGATCATATTCATGCCAAGGCTAACAATTGTCAAACTGTCTTTATTGATACAGATAATAATGACTGGAATCATGTGAAAAAGTAACATGGCATATGTGAGCACGGAAGATTCAAACCAACATGTGCAGCCGTTAAATCTGGTAACAATAATTGGGGTGGTAATGTGGGCAGGGAGTAGTTCTCTGACCAATGTACACAGGTATTCGTGCAGATGTGAGTATTACTTTTCACACACACAACTTAAGTACACTGTTCACATATTATTTTCCAGATTATTATTGTTGATGATTGCTAAAATGGCTGCACTTGCTTGACTAAAATATGTTAGTTAACATTTAAGCACCAATGACAGCAGACGCTAAACTTTACATCTGCAAAAGTTCAAAATATGTAACTTCCAAGCTATATCATATACGCAAACAGTGTAGATCAAGAAGAGGCGGATCATAATCAGTCGCTTCATCTTTATCCATGCTGTTTGCAAATTCATTGAAAAATTTGTATATATTATCTTTGATAATATCACATGCTTGGCTGGAATATGTGTAATACATGTAACAATATATATGTTTTCTTTGATGATCATATCGAGTTATCCTGCTTACCATATTTGTTCCAATAAACGCCACAAAAGCATTGCAAGTAAAAGGGCAATTGGCTAAATTATGCTGGTGGTATAAAGCCATGTACACACTATCGTTTGGCCACTTTATCAGAGAAACAAGCAAGGAATGGCATTTATTAAAGAGGGGGTATTTATTATAATAAATACTGTATATATTTAGAAAGAAAGGCTTGTATGTCATACATTGGCAACATTGTCCTATTAATAGGTTCTAAATGGAAATAGTTTGTGGAAAATGTTTCAAATGTATATTTCAAAAAGAAAATATTTTATAAGAGAATGTTACCAATGTATGACATAATAATTTATAGAAAATGTTGCCAATGTATGACTTAATATTTTATAGGAAACTGTTTCCAATATATAAAATACAATAATGTTTCTTGTTGCTCTTGATACAAATATACATTAATCATTACATATAAATAATATTTAACCTACTTTAGTGTTCTCTTTTGTTTATATTTGAATTCAGGAACTTCCATTTCTACGTAGCCACCTACCCATATGTACCATAGCTTTCTACCGTAATCGAAAGGAGTACATAATATGTGATATTTAAATTTTAATGGCTTGTGAAGTCTTTCCAAAAGTAGAAAAAACGCTGAAAACTTAAACAAAATATATTTTACAGTTTATGCGGTGTTAGCTCAAACGTTACTGGATTGAACCAGGGTGGTACATTGTTGAATTGCCTCATACTTAGATAACTTAGATTACTACGTTGACTGTTATGCAACAGTTTTACTTTTGTGCCATATGCTTAGATATTTAGCAGTCTTGTGATCATTATTGTAGAAGATATTTCAAGTTAAAAAAACGTGTGATGTGAATGCATCTGCCTGCATTTTCCTCTAAACGGCCTATTAAGAAACTGACAGGTTTAAACCACAATATCTCCGAACTGGTTAGGACATTTTATTGAACCTTTCAATAACTGCTTATATCTTGAAACTATTTCATATGATGCACGAGTCAATAGTAAATTATTGATAGCTACATTTCACTATTTTAGGATACCAATTACTAAGCTATAAAGTAAAGCTGAAAATGTGTGCAACGGTATTTCCGATCACATGGACAAGATTGGCATTGACATTTGTATAGCCTCAAGACAGCCCCTGATCTTTTCTTCCATTAGATTATGCTGGATCCATAATTAAGGTATATGGATACAGCACCGTGTATTTTTTTATTATTCTGCTCACAAGAAGTAGGGGATATTATGAAGTAAAAGCGATTACAAAAATCAATGATAATGGCTGGGTTAGTTTATTGTTGAATATTGACAGAACAATATTCATGTAACAATATTCACTAAAACAGAATTAGTCAATGCAGGTCATGTGACCTAGAGCAGCACATAAAGGACTTTGGGGTATACACCTCCATTTCACATCGGCGAAAACATATCTTTTGGACCCTCAGATTTTTTTAATAATAAAATTCTTCATAATTTTCCAAAATGAAAACACCCACTTTGGTAGGCTTTAGTGTGTTATTTAAAGTGTAGGGCTGTTACAAGTTTCACCATATGTGAGACAATTCACCACACAATGGTATCTTTTACGCCTAACATTTTCTTCAGTGATAAAACCGCATAAAAAGTATCTGTATCTTGTTAACTGAGGCATTAGGCGTCCGTCTTAATAAAGTTTGCATAAAAAATATTAGTCATTGCTGAGCTGGATTGATGTGAAATTTGGGTGTCGACCCCTTGTCTACTTCCAATGTACTCTAGGTCACGTGACAAGCTTAATCGTTTCAATATTCATATTAAGAGTTTCTATGAATATTTGTTTTATCAATTATAGCAGTTTTATATTCATCTACTTATTTGCCTTACTTCAGCTGCCTTAAATGTCTTAATATCCCGTACTTATTTTGAGCAGTTTATTTATTTTTTCTGTTAGAGAGACAACTTTCATGAATTCCAGTTTGCTTCTCTGGCAAGGAAGCCCTTCGAAACATGGGTGGGGAAAAGTCTCCTAGAATAGCAAATTATTTTTTAACAGTTGATCCCAAATGCAAAGTAAGGTAGATCTGAAAATTGCACAGTTACTTCCACTGAAACTGTGCCCACTCACCTTATGGTCTTGAAGCTATATAAGGCTGATTAGACTGCATAATGTGCAGGCTCACTGATTCATGCATGGGCGCGTATGTTAATTCTTAAGCACCCTTATGTAGATTCGCTAGCAAAGGAGCTTACTTATGCATTAAAAAGGTCGCACTTTGGCATAAATACTGCAAAATACTTGCCCGAAAATGGGTAGATAACGTCCCTAGTAAAAGGAAAAGCTTGCCAAGTTTGGAGATTTTTTTTATTAAGAAATTGATCAGCCTTAGCAGTGGACTGACAAATACTAATTCACTTCTTGGAGGTACGTTGTAAAGTAGAACATATTACAAGTGCAAAATGCGAGTAATATAAGACAGTTCTTGAAAGATCTCTTAGATTTTAATTGTAGAACTGATCGGCAAATTATTTCAGTTTAACACTCAAAAATGCTGAAACATTACTTTCCTTCAATTTTTTCTAATCTTGTCGTCTGCGCGTGAATGAATCTGCAAATATTCTTCACTGTTAAACAGATTTTTGACGATTTTCTGTCGAACAAGGATGCTACGCCGCCTATTGTCGAGACGCGTCATCAAAATGTCAATGTCACTGACGTCGGCAGCTAGACTCACGCGCTCCGAAACCGTGAACTGTTGCAGAATAACAAAAGGATAATCTATTGCTATAGGCGCACTGTGTTAGACTGATTTTTATAACAGTATGCTAATGCAATTGGCCGGGGAATTATTGGAACGATATGTACGAGGAGAGATTGAAAAGAGTTCAGCCTAAATATGAAGATGTTGTCGTACACTTCCAGTTTTAATTTATTTTTCACCATAAACCCCACTCAGGTCGACAAGTTTTTCCGGAAATACTGGATCCCAGTTGCGTTAAAAAATTCTTCTTTCGTGTCAAAAGAACTTCGTCAAATCTAAGTGACGTGATCTTGGTAAACTGCTTCCAATTTTGTCTCGCCTGCGAAGCAGAGGCGAGACATATGTATTGCTTTTATTGGTGTCGTCGTCAGCTTCGTCGGCGTAAAATTTTGTCAAGGTTTTGCGTTTAGGTCATTTTTTCAGACACTATAAGGGATAGAGCTATGAAACTTGGGTCATGCGTACATCTGGAAGAGCAGGGCGGAAAGTTATCATTAGTATTGAGACTTGGCCCATATTTTACGGTCCATCAGCTTTCCCAGTTTTTGTCGAGTTTTCGCGCTTAGGTATGTTTCTCAAGAACTATAGAGGCTAGAGCCATAAAACATGGGTCATGCATACATCTGGAAAAATAGAACTCAACGTCATCATCAATATTTGGTCTTGACCTACGTTTACGGTTCACTGACTTTGCAATTTTTGTCGAATTTTCGTGTTTAGCACTGTTTCTCAAGAAATAAAAGGGCTAGAGCCATAACGCTTGAATCACGAATACATCTGGCTAAATATAGCTTTAATCAATTTAAAGCTAAATATAGCTTTAATCAATTCAGTTCCTGGTCTTTGCATACTTTTTACTTTTAATCAATACTGAGTCTTGACCTGCTTTTTACGGTTCACTGACTTAGTAATTTTTTGTCAAGTATTCACGTTTAGCTCTGTTTCTCAGATTTTATAAGGGCTAGAGCCATGAGCTTAGGCCATGCATACAGCTGGCTGAATATGACTCACAGCTTCTATTTGTACTGAGTCTTGACTAACTTTTTACGAATCACTTCGTAATTTTTCATCAAGTTTTGGAGTTTAGCTATGTTTCCCAAGAATTATAAATTAAAGCTGAAACCCAACATTGATATCGAGTCTTGACCTTCCTTTTAGGGTTCTCCATCATTGAAATTTTTGTCAGGTTTTTGTGTTTAGCTCTGTTTTTCAATAACTAAAAGGGCTAGAACCATGAAACATGGGTCATGCAAAGATCTGGAAGAGTAAAGATCAAAGTCACCATCGATATTGCCATCTGACCGACATTTTAGGTTCTTCGACTTTGCAACATTTGTCTCAAATTAAGCTTTTATTTCTTAGGGATGATAAAGGTTAGAGTCACGAACACAATGTGGGATATGGATACATCTGGAACAGTGAAACTGAAAACTGTCATCTGTGTAGAATCTTGACCTAAGGCTAGGGTTCACTGACCATTCAAAACTTGCCGTGTGTTTACTGATTTAGCTCTGTTTTATGACAAAGCACAAACAGGCGAAACATCAATCGCAACCCGCGGAATTATTTTTCTTTTATTTTTCATATTAGGAGAAAGGTGGAAATAAATAACCAGCTGACTCTATACTGAAACGTTATGCACTAGTCATATACTGACACAAAAAAGAAACGTCCGTTTTCTAAGGTTCTGCATCTTTTAAGCCAATAAAGTTGTAGCCATAAAAAAATAAAACAAAATGTGTCCCGAGCGTCTGGCACACATAAAGTTGCAACCGTTTTAATTTTTCACCATAGCCACAAGATTTATCAAACCTAATGTCAAAACACAATTTTTCTTCCTCAACAGCATTTTATTCAGCAACACCTGAAACATTGTGCATTAAACGAGGGTCAGAAACATCGAAAAACGAAAAATTAACTTTTAAAAACAAAAAACGCTTATTAAATAAACGAGAAAGCAGCCCAAAGTCTTCGATTTATAAAATTATCTCCCTTTTAATTAAATTAATAACGATTTTAGAACTTCCGTATCTCCATAACCGTTCTTCATTTTGAAACCGTTTATGTTTCAGTTGACTATACTTGTGTACAATAATGACAACATGCATCAAAAAATAAAAATTATGGCTGACATTTGAAATCCCGGTGCACTAAAACCAGGTTTTATTACCCCACCTCTTACAGAAAAGTAATCAAGTAATTTTGAAACCAAATTTTTGCAATGCTGAATGATGCTGATTTCAATGCTATTGATGGCTAGAAATGAATTTTGAAGTAGTCCTATGCCATTGACTTCCAAACTGATTGACCAACAAGGTAATGTTTGCGTGTATCTACGCACGGTCGTGATCGACGTTTTGTGACGTCATTTTACGTGACAGATGTATGCCAGCGATCGTGAAAATTAAGAATGCATCCACCACCCATAGAATCTCAGCAGCATGTCTGCTCAGTGATGCTACGATGAGCTGCGCTGGTTAAAACGCGAAGAACACACGAGATACTGATTTTGTGACTTTCGAAATTTGGGTACTGGCGCTTGCGGCATTGTCATTGGCGCCGATGTTCATTGAACGGATTTCTGTTTAGCGCACACCATTGCTGAATAATCGACATTATTGAAATAAAACAATCGAATGAATGTCTGTGTGAATTTGGAGTTCAGAGACACAATTGTAAAGCGGACGTTTCTTGTTTGTGTCAGTATATTTAAAACTCAGCTGCGACCGGGGAATAGCGAGAACTTTTAGTTTTGTCCTTGCCTGCTAGCTGCTAGGACTAAGGAACAAATGTGTGATCCTACCCCTCGTAAAAGGCCCCTCACCTGCTCCTGGGAACTATGGTCAACAGCTAGGGTCAATATTACTGTGCCAGCTATTAAGACGGCTAATGATAAGGCCCCCAAATGCACAGCACTGCAGGGACAACGCTAAGCTTCACAAGCCACACTTAGGCCTCGCTACCGCTGGCAGTTTCTCTGCCCTGGGCTAGTCGGGGTTGCAAATGACAAGTGCAGACATAAAAAACTGAATACCTAGTAATACTGGCCTGTAAAAAGCAATGTATGGTCAGTAGGCACATCATCCCAAAACTGAATTTAATTACATGTAGTTGATTGCTTATGATCCATGGATTGTTCCTGCGGAAAAGGAAGACTCTCATTAGACTGTGAGGATTAGCAGACTGATCCGACTTTTCTGTCTATGTTTGCGCCAATGCATGTGATGTTTCTGTAGTTTAACATAATGGAGTTCCTTTCTTTTATATGCCTCCGCCATGAAATGGAAATGGCGGAAGGTCATATAGAGTTCACCTTGTCCGTGTGTGCGTTTATGTGTTTGTGTGTTGCCGGAATCTCGTCCGGCCCATAACTATTGTCCTGCATGGTGGGATTTTAAAATTGTTTGGCACAAATGATCGTCATAACAAGACAATTTGCGGAACGCAAGAACCGTGTGCTATCTTAAAAGTCAAGGTCATATTCGGTCCTTAAAGTTTCTGCATAGGACATAGTGAAACATGTTTGTGTCCGGCCCATAACTCATAACTTTGTCCTACATGGTGGGATTTCGAAAGTATTTGGCATAATTGATCATCATAACAATATGATGTGTCGCGTGGGAGAACCCTGTTGTCAGCTTCATGGTCAATGTCACTTTACGCACGTAAACTTTGTGCCTAGGGCATATTATAACATGTTAGTGTCCGGCCCATATCTTTGTGTTTGTGCATCGGCCATAGTATAACATGTTTGTGTCCGGCCCATAGCTTTGTCCTGCATGGTTGGATTTCAAAATACACAATTTACATTAAATGTGCATGTGTCACGTGCAAGAGTCATTTCACTAGCCAAAAGGTCAAGGTTACATTTGGCACTTAAACTTTATGCATAGGTTTCAGTGAAAAGATTTTCATGTTCGGCTGCATTGTGGGAAATTATTTGGCATAAATGATCATCTTGACAAGACGACGCGCTATATGCAAAAGCCCTGTCGCTCGCCTAATGGTCAATGCCACAGTCTGCACTTGAACTTTGTGCGTAAATTTTAGCGAGAACCATAACTTTGTCCTGCATGGTGGGATTTCAAAATTATTTGGCAAGACGATTTGTTGCGCTGAATGAACATGTCACTAGCCATAGTAAGCACTTAAGTTATATGAATAGGCTTCAATGAAAATTTGTTTATTTATGTTGAGTGGATACGCTTTAAGCAGAGGAAGTAGCAAAGTTCATGGTAAGAAAAACATATATGCAGTGTCTGATGAATTTATGTCTGTAAGAGAATTTGATTTTAATTATCATTCTTACACAAATTTTGTCAAAATCCATTCAGCGGTTAACGAGATATTATCATTTTCATGCCTTTGCTATTTTTGGTAATACATGTACGATATATTATCATTTTCATGCTTCTGCAATATTTAGTAACAGCGGATGGTAGCCATCTTTGCTGGTCAATTTGCAAACAGAAAAAATGTAAACGTTTCATGCATAAGATTAGTCCACTTGAGTTTATTGAACAAATGTCATTTTCATGTTTTTAATATTTTTAGTAACGGCAATCGACGGTCATCTTAAATGGTTCAGTCGCACATATTTGAAAGAGTACCATCCAAGTATAATTCTGATTAAATTTGACCAGAAACCGTTCAGTGTTGCTTCAAATATCGGACTCGTAAGCAGAAAATAGGTCACTGTGACCTTATTGCGCTACAGATTTTTTCAATTTAATAATTTTGGGAGCCAAAGTCCCTGCCATGTTCCATACAAAATTTAAGGCAAATATACGTGATGGTTCTGGGAAAAACGTTGATTTTGTTGTTTTTGATATTTTTAGTAACAGCGGCCATCTTCGATTCTCGACATGACTGAATTATATAATTTTGAAGTCGTGCTGTCTTGTCATGGCATGGCATGAGAAAATTACCGTGGCGGGAAATTAGCGTCACTTAATATGGCAATTTATTGAACCCATCATTAAACACTCGGGCTGAGACAGGAGAATTTTTCCCCACAATAATGAAAGAAAAGAAGAAAACTAAAAATTTCTAAGCACAGAAAAATATTGGCTCAGCAATGGTGCCAAAGGCGCCACCGACTCTACCAATGGTACAATTGGCGCCATCGGCTCTACAAATAGAACTGCCAGTGTTGACATTGTCAATTTTGCCAGTGGTTCCAACTGTTGCCAATGGCACCATTGGCTGCAGACACTGTACAGGGTTTTACGGTTGCCAAAGGTACCATTATCTCTATCTTTCTCCCTGCCTGTCTGTCTGTCTTTGTCTGTCTGTCTGTCTGTCTGTCTGTCTGTCTCTTCAAAACACCTGTTCCCTTGTTCTGTCTCATCCCTAGGCCTATTTGTTTATTCTCATTCCATTATCATTTAATTAATGTCTCTTGATACGGAGGATACGAATGTGTTGTACAGATGTCAGTGACTGGCGTTGCCTGAAATGGTGCCTAAAGCCATGTGAAAACATCGAATACTCGAATAAGCCTGCGAATTTCAGCAAATTAGTCTAGAATCTTTACTTTTAGCTTTTAGATTATCCAGATTTAATTGAACACATGCGAATGTGTATAAGGAATACTGAGATCAGACGACGCAAGCTATATACTCCGAGTATAGGCAGGGACGGCAGAGGCACTGTTACTATTTAATCCCGTCTGCATCCATTGGGCATCGTAATTTTATTTTGAGCTGTCCTGTTTTTTTGGGTTTTTTTTTGGTTTTTTTAGATTTTTTTTTTGTTTTTCTACTTATAAAAAGTTTTCCTGGATTTCTGAGATGTAGGACGGAGTTGCATAAAACTAGTTTGTGGGGCCTGATCTGGATCCAAACTGCTTGCCCAGATACCCTAAAGGGGTATCCCGAATGGAATGGGTTAGGGAATATCATGTGACTGGCCTTGTCCAGTCATACCATCAGATTTTTAAAGACTATTTTATATACTCGCGTGCCGCTTAATTAAGCACTTAATCAAAGAAATAAGCCAATGAAAAAAGCTCAAACCACTATTTCCAGCTCAGGACACCCTGGTTGTGGCTCTCCTGCTCGGTTGGACCGATAAAACTGGTCGGACTTGAGTTTTCGCTGTTTGCATATACTTAAAGCATATTATTGACTGACGTGGCTCATATGACATTTAAACTTTATATACATTATTTCAACAACGTTTGTATTTTATCTACATGTAGATAACTTTTATCTGCATATAGATTATTTAACTACATGTAGACAACTAGATCAGATAACACCTCTTCATCAAACAATATATATCAAATTGATATCAGTATATGGATGGATGGATGACTTATGATTTTACGTTCTTATCAACAGATTTCAGTCATATCAGGACGATTGTTGGGTGATAATGAAAGGCTATGGAAATGGAATCTCAATTCCGGTTGAAAAGATCCTCGCCTCGAGCAGGGCTCGAACCCGGGACCTCTAGATCAGTAGGCCAGCGCTCAACCTACCGAGCCACGGGGCTCCTAATATCAGCATATTTGTGACCCCTTTGAAAGTCGAAATAATTTAGTGAACGACAGATTAGAAACGGCCTTAGATTTATTTTCTTCTTGTGCACTAGCTCTCAGGCAAACAGCAAATGAGCAGATGAGCACGCTGAACTCAGTGTATAGAGCTAGTCAGATCTGAATTTGACCGGAGACATCGCAGGAAACATTAGCTATTGTTTGTACTCCTTTCTGCTATATCCTTTGGTTAAGGTGGAAAGACACACACACACACGTGCACATATACAGCAACCGGCTGCATCACGCGTTGTGCTATATTGTCCTACTCTATAGGCTTGCGAACCAGTTTGTGATAGTATCTCAAGAGAATTAATCGCTTAAGGACTCCAAAAAAACTGCAAATTCCATAAATTTGCTTCAAAATAAAAAGATAGGCAATAATCAGGAATTAATACAATCAAATCCCACAAATTCACCTTCAAGCTACATACCTGTATAACGCAGACACAGACGTGAACATTTAAAGATTTCGTATGAGAAGATAAAACAATCAATGCTAAGAATATGCACATACCATCTAATATGCATTTGCCACTTATATATTAGGAACGCCATAGGTGAAACAACTCATTATAAAAATGCAGCTTTTGGCGAAGATTTGCGTTTAGTGATTATGAATAGAAGTAATAGCATAAATTCTATTAGAATTGCGCTATACAAATTTTAAGAGTAACTACATTTCAGGAACTGATTGAATCAGATCCCAAACCCTATCCCCAACATCAAAGGGAAAGACTGACAAAGACATCCCAACAAACAACAAGTAGCCCAAAGGGCAACAATTGCTCACCTGAGAGACATTGTAAACCTAGAGGGATATTTAAGATGCTCAAGGGCAACTATTTCCACAGTCAGTGGTCCAATCAGGCTGAACATTTTACTCATCTAAAACATTATGTATGCCCTCATTTAATATATGCAAGTTTAAAAAGTATCCGATCAAGAGCACAATAGACAGAGCTGTCATGGGCAGCTAACCTCATAGTGGTTGGCCTGATCTGACCAAAATTTGAACTTGTTTAAGATATTATGCATTTTCTCATTACCTGCAAGTTTGAAAAGGATCCGATCAGTAGAAACCAAGAAAAAGTGGCGACATTGATTTTTTGGATGCTCAGGGCAGGTACTCCATAGTCAGTGGTGGGATCTAGCCGTAATGCTAACTAATCCAAGCTTTTATGCATATCCTCATTACCTGCAAGTATGAAGAGGATCTGATGAAAAATGAAAATGTGATGACGTTGTTTTCTCCATTATAAGACTATAGGTTTTTTTTCAAACGCTCAAGGGCAGCTAACTCCGTAGTCTGTGCTCGAATCCGGCCAAATTTCAAACTCATCCAAGCTCTTATGTATGTCATCATTACCTGCAACTATGATAATGATCTAATCAAAAACCTTAATTGCAGCACCCTGAAAGTCAAACTTGCTCGAGATATTGTCATGCCCTACATTTGTGTGAATTTATTTTAAAATCCGTTGAGAAATGTAGGTGCTAGAGCGATGACAAAGTTTTTCTAAAAATAGCCACAGTGACATTGATCTTAGGCACAGCATCCTGAAAGTGGAACTTGCTTGAGATATTGTCATACCCTACATTTGTGTCAAGTTATTTGAAAATCCATGGAGAAATGAAGGTGCTAGGGCGAAGTTTTTCTAAAAATAGCCACAGTGACCTTGACCTTGGACACAGCACTCTGAAAGTCAAACTTGCTCGAGATATTGTCATGCCCTACATTTGTGTGAATTTATTTTAAAATCCATTGAGAAATGTAGGTGCTAGAGCGCTGACAAAGTTTTTCAAAAAATAGCCACAGTGCCCTTGACCTTGGACGCAGCACCCTGGAAGTCAAACTTGCTCGAGATATTGTCCTGCCCTACATTTGTGTGAAATTGATTTAAAATCCATTGAGAAATGTAGGCGCTAGAGTGATGATCAAGTTTTTCTAAAACTAGCCACAGTGACCTTGACCTTGGGTGCAGCACCCTGAAAGTCAAATTTGCTCGAGATATTGTCATGTCCTACATTTGTGTGAAGTTTTTTTAAAATCTGCTGAGAAATGTAGGTGCTAGAGCGCTGACAAAGTTTTTCTAAAAATAGCCACAGTGACCTTGACCTTGGGCGCAGCATCCTGAAAGTCAAACTTGCTCGACATATTGTCATGCCCTACATTTGTGTGAAGTTATTTCAAAATCCGTTGAGAAATGTAGGCAATAGAGCGATGACAAAGTTTTTCTAAAAATATGTGGTGACGTTGTTTTCTCCATTATAACACTAAGGGATTTTTTCAAACGCTCAAGGGCAGCTAACTCCGTAGTCTGTGCTCGAATCCGGCCAAATTTCGAACTCATCCAAGCTCTTATGTATGTCAATATTACCTGTAAGTATGATAAGGATCTTAGCAAAAACAGTTGAGAAAACGTGATGACGCCATTTTCCCCATTATAACCCTATGGGATTTTTTCAAACGCTCAAGGGCAGCTAACTCCGTAGTCTGTGCTCAAATCCGGCCAAATTTCGAACTCATCCAAGCTCTTGTGTATGTCATCGTTAACTGCAAGTATGATAAGGATCTAATCAAAAACAGTCGAGAAAACGTGATGACGCCATTTTCCCCATTATAACCCTATGGGGGCTATCTGTTGCCATGGAAACCAGAGTTCTGAGCTGATCGGCACTAAAACCTAATGCAGCCTTTTCCCCCACCCAAATGATGCTTCCGGTAAAATTTGATTGCGATCGGCCCACTGGTCTCTGAGATATTTATGTTTGAAAGTGTTGACGCACCCACCCGAGCACGCACGCACGCACGGACGACGGCTCGACTCCCATCCTATAAGCTCACCTCTGAGCCTTTGGCTCAGGTGAGCTAATAAATTACAAGTGATAAGCCGAGTCAGCAGCTCTTTCCCAAATATGTGGCAACTCAGCTATCTTTATTGAACTAAATAATTTAGACCAACAGAAGGGTTACAACAGACTAAGCAAATTATACGAAAAACATTTAACAATTGTTTTTTACCTATTTTCCATCCTTATTACAGAAGTGTTAAAATGAGAACACGATAAATTAAACAGCACCGAACATAAAACAAATGCAACCGCAACGACAGTACCGCCTTGGGACGGTCAGTAATAACTACTGGGGGTTTAAACCGGTTTTACTGGGCCCAAACCTTCACCCTCACCCTCCGCCGTGGTGCACACAATTAGTTGGTAGTTCGGTTTGTATGGAGGTCCCCTAACTCATCAGAGAGTCATCACGGTCAACAATTAAAATCAAGAAAAGACCGTGATGAAGCAAGGATGAGGACTCGACAGCCGAAACGTGTTGAGACACCTGGAGATCCCTGGGGCGTCAGCAACACCACTGGAACACTGGAGCAAAAGAAGACCCCAATTGAACCCCGGTGGGCCAAGAAACAGACAAACATCCGGCCCCAACCAACTAAGTTTATATTATAAGTCTATAACTAAAATTTTAGGTGTCGAACAGCATCTTTCAGGGTTTTGAGGTTTACCTTAAGTGTGTGCGTGGCTGAACGGTTAGCGCGGCTTCCCACCTCTGATTACAGAGCAATGTTATTTCATTGCTCCCTGTCTTTCATAATGACCTTCCTACCGTCCTGATATGACTGAAATCGTAAAATCGCGTCATACACCCATCCATTTATCAAGACAAAATGAGCCGCGACACGACAAAACCAAAAATGTGGTTGTGCGGCATAGGCAGACTCAGATCAGCCTAGGCATCCGCCCAGTTTGATCAGACCCTTTGTTAAGTTCTCAATGAGTAGCTAAGGGTCTGAGCTACCTCCATGCGGACAGCGAAGACTCTGATCAGACTGCGCAGATGCCCAGGCTGATCTGAGTCTGCGCTGGGCGCACAACCACATTGTTGGTTTTGTCGTATCGCGGCTCAAATGTACTGACCCAAAACAGTGTATATTTGTCATTTAAGCAGATCGAAAGAGTTCAAACTACACAGCGTCACAAAGATATTCGTTGACAAGGGCGACAAAACAGCACGATCATCTTAGTCATTCACTTTGAAAAAAAAAGATAAACTCTTGATAAAGGCTTATATTAGCCGAATCGTTGATTATCATGTGTTGAATAAACTGTGTAAAATAATGATGATAAAAAAAATAAAAAATAAAAAAAACACAAAAAAAATGCAATTTATGAATAACTGGCTCCAGGGCACAACTCGCATAAGGCACTAAAGATTTTGTAAATATCGTAAAAAAAACTCCTTTTTCTCTACTGTACTTTCTCATTTTAATAGATAAACGTAAGAACGATCAAAACTGTGAATTTTGAATCGGTGTCTTGCCTGTCAGCGCTTTGTGAAACTGACCTAAACACAAAAACCCGATGGAAGTTTACGCCGCCGACGCCGCCGACGACACCGGAAAAGCAATACCTATGTCTCGCTTCTGCTTCGCAGACGAGACAAAGATGATATTGAGAAAGATGGATCGATGGATGGCTAGCAAATTCACGTTCTTTTAAACAGTATTTCGGTCATATAAGGGCAATGGGTTTGTGATAATTAAAGGGTGTGTAAATTGGAATCCCGTTTATGGTTGAACAGAATTCCGACTCCGGACCTGCAACCAATCATTCTTTAGAACGAAGGAAAGCTACCATCGTTGCCTGAATTGAAACAGCCAAAACAAAAAAAAAAAAAAAAACAAAAAAAAAAAAAAAAGAGAGAGAGAGAGCTAAAGGAAAGACTCGGTTCGAATGGTTGCAAATTATGGGTTCGTTCCCTTGAGCCTCTTGGGAGACATTGGTATTAGAATCAAAACAACACCAACAGCAAAGGAGCGTTTTGACTCCATCAAAAGCGATAATTTAAACCACACTTAAGGGTACTGTGATTCCTTCAAAAACTCTTTAAATGCCACTTTTAGCAAGAGTTTCATAGGAAATGGAAACGGCTAGCGGGAGCATAAAGATTCTTCTAATTTTGTCCTTATACAATGAAAACAGAACAATATTGTTTGAAAGGAAGACATACTGATACAAAAATAATGATGCCTTGAAAATCAGTATACTCTCATTTGAAGTGAGGTAATTTGAAAGTTTTAAGAATTTAAACCTCGCATGTTATAAGTTCAGACAAGTTTAGCTTTTGAAAAAGCTTAAGAGGTTATCCCTTAGCAAATGACTCTATAGGATGCAAGTGGTAAAGCAGAAAATAGGCAGCAATACAATTTGATTTTATTGTATTCTTAGATTTGTTGAAGCTGTAGGTAAGTAGGCGAGTTTGACAGCTTTTTCTATTTGTCTAGTGATTGCTTGTATCAGGTGAGCTCCAGTGCTATTAACTTTTGTTAGATGACCTGTACTATTTAGTAATGGCTCTTCGTAAGTGGACTGTACTCTCTGGTAAGTGCTTGTATTAGGTGAGATTCTTGTATCAGGCGAGATGAAGTGTTTTTACAGCTCATGTCTTAGCATTGCTGGAAGGGACCCTGCAGCTGGGTGCGCCAAACTATGGGAGCGAATGCCGGCAAATAGTGGAACCTGTATTTAGCGTTAATCAAACAGAACTTGTTATTGATCTGTACTGTTAAGTGATAACTGAACAGTCAGGTAACTGTTTGTATACATGGTATAGGGTAAGATTAAGTGTTTTAAGATATAAGCTATAAAGATCATGCATTAGCGATGCTGGCGAGAACCCTATAGCAGGGTGTGCCAAATGTAGAAGTACCAGGAAATAGTGGGACCTGTATTTTAGCAAAAGGAAACGGCGTACAAATCGAGTACGAATTCCTATCTTGATATGGTTATCCCCGAGGGGATAACCAAAAATTAAGATCATGTAACGCCAATGAATACATTATAGAAACAAACGTAACAGACTAGGTTTCATTGAGTCTGTTCATGACCAGTAATGAAATGTGCGAGACCGGCCACGCTAACTAGGACCGGCTTATGCAGAACTCTGATTTCATAATGACTCAATGATCCGAAAAGACCAGAAAAATCTGCACTATGATGATATACAGGAAGTTATTTTACCACACGGCAAAACACAAACGAGGCACAACACCAGCTACCATGAAGATAAATAAGTTCTAATGTAAGTATGAACCCAAAGGACCACAAAGTAAAAGCTGCACTATAATTATGTACGGCAGGCGTTTACTTTCCCCACACACAGGTCACCATCTGCAATGAAGATAAATAAGTTCTTAAAAGTAAGATCCTTTGAAAGCAGGAAATACACTTTAGAAAGGAAAATAGCGGACTCGAAAGACTGAGTTCAAACAACAGGACATTTGAAGTGTTTTCGAAATTTCTCCATTATAGACTGTTTCGCGCAATGATGTGGGAAAAGTATTGGTAGGAGATTTTTCTGAGCATTTTGTTCCTTCGTCTTTCCTTAAACATGCAGTTAATCTATTGTTCAGTATAGGACAATTTTGGCACTTCTTGCTATACAATTATCCCAGGACTCTACTTGTGAAAGGCAAACACTCACTGATGCACAAATGCATCGGAAATTAAAGACCTCAAAAGACCTCAGTAATACATCAAACCAGTTTAAAATTTTATGAAAATCGGAATTGAATTAAGACAGGTATGAAGGTTTGAAAATACCAACGTTATGAGATAGAGCCCAACATATCTGTAAATATTATTATCAGCGCATTTATTGAAAAGCCCTAGGGTACAAATTAGACAGTAATATAGTTTGTACTTCAATAACTACATCGGTTTACGCGAAGTCACATGACGTAAGTGACGTCAAAATGAACCACGGTTCTCGAGTCTGACTTGGACATAGGCGACGTTATGACGTCGCTGTTACGTCGTCGACGCTACTCCCTGTCAGTAAAAAAACTGCGTATAAATGTTATGCTGCTTCAACTGTAGCATCTAACGCAAATTTGTGGTCAGATAAAAGACGGAAAAGAATATAAATATAAGCAATGAACTTATTTTTTCGGTGTTTATCAAAGTATTAACTACATTATTCGCTAGCAATGTTTACATGAATCCCTTTGTGGTTCACTTACTTTCCACGCGAAACAATGTAGTTCATACGTCAGAATTAACATCAGAGAAATGAAATTCATTCCTTAAATGAATGACGTCATAAATTCAGAGTGCAAAAGAGAAAATAAAATAAAACGAGTTTGGAAGATTTTTCTGGTGCATAAAATATATAGGTTTAGTTTTACTTTTCAAGCAAATTATTTAGGTCAAATAAGCTGGTAAAAGCAAAAATGTCGCACATTTAATCAGGACAACCAACGACGTTGTTTGTTAACGAGACGTTAATTCTAAGCTGTATTGTACACTAAAACGCTGCCAGGTTTGCCCTAAATATGAAGTGGTTTTGCAGTGAAAAAACTTCTCCTATTTCCTTTCAGCAAAAAAAAAAAAAAAAAAAAGAAAAAGAAAAAAAAACGATATTAGCACACTTCATTTTATGTGCACTAGAAGACTTAATGAAGTCTTTGGTCAAGGATTCCTTAAGGTAAGGATGCTTCGAACAACTCGGCCCTGATCACTATAACACCGTTTAAGCTATAGTGACAACAAGTGTGTCTTTGACAATTAACGTCTCGGAAAATACACCAAACAGTCTTCTTTTGCTTTTAATTGGCGCTCTTGCGTTTCAAACCTATACTGCATATTTAATCAAAAATTCATCTATGGCGCATTAGCATTCCACCTCCTTATACCCCTACACACTACTGCCCTTTGATATCCAGATAATCATACACTCAATTCATTATCATTTAAAGTAAATATAATCATGTTTGTAAATTGTCATGTGGTGATATATATTTTAAGGTTTTTATCATCATTAACCACTGATAATAATGTCGAATGGTTGGCGACGCTTTCAAGGCACAGAATAAAAATGTAAGTTTCAAGTTTACTTAAATTATATTGATGAAAACTACCATCATGCAAGCTGTGTCTTTATTCATGTCCAATTTTAAAAACAGGATAGTTTGCACAATAACCCTCCACCGGCGATAAATTATTATTTATAGTAGTAATAACAATAATACTGATATCAATAGAAGAAATGATGACACAGATTAGAAGAAAATAAATATCACTCTTTTAAGCCAACTCATTACGAGTTACAATTTTTGGTATTGTTATCGATTTGACAGGATTGATATGTTTCATATTTCCTATCCCATTTTACCTGCCCATGCTAGGTTTCACTCTAGAATAGATAGATTCACTGACTTATTAAATGTATTATTGTTTAGGGGTAAAAATACTAAGCTGAAACAATATCAATACTCACCGTTGAGTCACCTGGGGAACATGCGAATTGAACCAACACCAACATATCAATACTCAACTGCAAGACCAACAATGAAACGCTGGAGGAAACGAAGTCCAACAGTTGAACTCGGGTGGACCCGACTAAAGACGGATCATCAAAACCACAAGCAATCCCCAATTATTTTCCTAGAAAATATTTAGGCCAGAGCCGCCATTTAGTCTTAAACTCGAACCACGGGTGCGAAAGAGGGCAACAGGATTGTGTTTATTTGTTTTGTGTTTCCCATTTGAATGCCATTAGCGTTGTTTATTGTCAGCTTGATCTTCTCCGCATTTACCTCCAGTTAATACCTTCTGCAAGGTTGGTCGAGACTTTCAGCTAGGGCTTGTAGTTCCAGTTCCTTCTCAGCAACCGGTGACCGGTTATAAAAGTAAAAAGTATGCAAAGACCAGGAACTGAAACAATCAAAATCCAAATCCAGCCCTCAAACCATAGTTGGAAACAACTAAGATTACAAATAATCAAGATACAGAGAACATATGGCCAACCGAGTGAGCAGCTTGTTCCCAAAAGGTGGCCACTCAGCAACCCAAACCGAACCAAAAATAATAATAACATACATAAGGTAAAACATCACAGAAACTCTGACACCAAAAACAGGCAACAAAGAACCACAACAGAACTACCGCCTTGGAACGGTCAGTAATGAATTACTGGGGGGCTTAAATCGATTTTACAGGCCCAACCTCACCCTCAGTTTCTGAAGTGGTACAAAACATTTAGTTGGTTGTTCGGTTCGCATGATAACCCTCTAACTCGTCAATGAATCATCACGGTAAACACATAAATCAAATTCAGCCACATATGCTACAATTTCCATCATGTAGATATAATCCTTTTGAGAATAATGTTGAAAGGGTTGGCGAGAGAGGGCATCCTTATCTGACTCAAATTATTGGTCTTGTTCTGAAACATTCTCCTATGTTGTCATTCAACTGCTTTGCACTAACAGCCTTGTCAATGACGTGCCCAATAGCGCGAACTAGATATCATTGAAATTGTTCTTTCGTATGGTGGCCCATGAAGCTGCATGCCATACCATGTCCCGTATCCTTTTTATTAATCTGTGGAGACATTGTCTAGATTTTGCTTACGTTGAAGGTATTTTTACACAGGATTATGAAGCTGAAGACCTGTTCTATAGTGGTCCTTTATGTTTTGAACCCAGCCTGTTCTTCGGCAATTATTATTCAGTTTTGAGTGTGAGCTTATTCCGGATGACTTTCAGCAAAACTTTCCTCGAATGCCTGATAGGGCTGATGGTTCTTTGGTTCTTGCAGAGCTGTAGATTGTCATTTTTAGAGACTGAAATAATCAGCGACTGAGTCAGTGGAATCTTAAATCCTCCTGTTCTCCAGATCTTGAATTAGATCTTTGTTAAAATATTAATATTAGTTCACCCGTCTATTTAAAATAGTTCTGTTGGTTTATTCGCCACTTTGGTGGACTTTCCCTTTCTCGGCAATCCCAATTTCCTCACGAGGAATTGGTTGAAATGGTATTCTTATCGGACAAAGATAAAGACAGTTTCTAGAAATCTTGTTTATTGGTTGATCCTGATCATTTAAGAAAGAAGAAAAATGGCTGTAAATAAAATTGAGCCGCGACACGAGAAAACCAACACAGTGGTTGTGCGTCAATCGAACACTCAGATCAGCCTGAGCATCCGACCAGTCTGATCAGACTCTTTGCTAAGCGCCGTCTCTGATCAGACTTGGCGGGTTTTTTATGTTTGTTTTCATTTCTTTGTGCTCAGCAAACTTTTAATGTGTACCTATATAATACGAAGTAAATCGTAGTTAAACGTATAAGAAACGTAGTAGACACGTAGTAACACCTAAATACCTACAAAACGGGGTACAAACGTAGGGCGGGAAACGTAGAACAACCTAGCTCTCAAAACGAGACAGTGAGACTGGGCCCTTAATCGTGGGAAACTGTTTTATCGTGTCTGTAATGAAGAATATGCGTTGTCATCTTCTTCTGGACATTTTAAACATTTTGCATTATGGAACTGTGGGAAAGCTGGTGAGATTCTCTCTCTTCTTCGTGATTTGATATAATTTGTGTAATCCGACGGGTACAAATTGTGCTTCGCTTGATACAGATTTGTTTTATATTATCAAGGAAGACATTTCATAGTTTCCAAAACATTCAGCTCAACAATTTGCATTAATAAGACGATTTATTCAATGTAAACAATAGCTATTTCGAAAAGATAGTACTGGCCAACTGTGAAAGATGCACTATTAAGTTTGCTTATTTTAAGGTCGGCTCTATCACAGAATATTAAACGGAAGTTAGTGTTTGGTGTTTCCTCTGGATTTAAAGAGAAGAGAGAATATGCTTATAAACAGATTATAACTGGATCAGGCTGAGTGTGTTGCTGAAGATCTGTATGGAACTGTGTTGAAAGCTACCATTAAATTCTCGAAGACACAGGTTTACATATAAAATGATGATGAGTGTAGGGCCTCGTAAATAAGTGCTGGTACACTGCAGCATTCGCGCACACAGACGACTCAGATCAGCCATTTTACTCGGTTCACATGAACAGTATGCAATTCCTGGACAGTAAAATGAACCAAAATAAAAAAACTCTGATCGTTCTAAACAGTATGACGGCTGATATGAGTATTTACAAAAACGAAACCCATAGTCAGTCTACACAGAAGTGACGACTAGTTTGAATGTGTACTGTTCATATAAAAAGACTGCGATCGTGGAAATTTAATAAAAAGCAGGAGTGAAGACTCTGGTCAGTTTTACAAATTAACGACTGATTTGACTACTAACTGTTCTCATAAATTTATGCCAGCAGTGAGTATTCAAATAAGCCTGCACACCCAAACAGCAAAACCGAAGACTTTGATCAGACATCAAAGAACTGAAGGCTGATTTGAATATCTAATGTTCACATAAAATTTGTCAACAGTTTGAGTTTCAAATCAACCTGCACCGCTAAAAAGCGAAAGTGAATACCCTGAACAGGCTAAGCTGGTGTTACGACTGATTTGATCTGATCGTGAAAGAACAAATCTAAACTATTGCCGGGGGTCTGAAATGTAAAGGTGACCAGACCAATACCGAGCGGTGTCATAACTGATAAGGATCAACTGATTACACAATAAACAGCTGTCTCTAAACGTGTGAAAAGTGTCCCAATTTCATAATCCCTTGCATAAATTCTGTTGATTTCTAACTGCATTCACTTTTGAATGAAATGAGTTATTTAAAATGTAAGCACTGTGAAAAAATAATAAAAATATATAAACAAATAAATTAATAAATAAAAGCAAAAACTTTTGACTCTTTTTTAACAAATTTCTATGAAAAAACATTTCTGTTGGAAAAAAAACATGGCCTTAGATTATTAAGCGCATACTGTAATGCTCAAATCACCCTGCGTATCTGCACAAACGTATCATAGTCTTTTCTATGCATTGTGTTTAGATTTCTAAGGGTTCATAAATCCATTTTGAGGAGAAAGAAAAAATCTATAGGAAAAAAAAAGAAAGGCGAAGTTACGTATGCTGATCTGCGTCTTCAGTGTTTGCACATGTCGTAACTTGGAAGTTTGATTTTTACGCGACAATGATCATTATTATAAGGTTAAACCACGGATGGCTCATTTACACATTTGATTTTCGAGTGAGTGAATGAATGAGAGATATGGGTGTTACCGCACACCAGCACAAAAAGGCTATTGTGCGCCGAAAACGCGATAAAAGAATACGTTTTATATGCATAAGGGCAGAAACGATTTTCGAATGCACAGATGTATCTATTACGTCAGCTTACATGTTTACAAATTGTTGTCATGTCATAATTGTAGCTTGAAAATATATTAAAAAATGTACCTTGTTTGTAATTGATCGTATTTTGTTTTCTACCGCTTATCAATCTAATGAGCGAGTTCTGTGAAGACTGAAAAAAATGAGGTGATAAATCAAAAAATAAAAATGATGGACTGACCTTTAGTACATACATGTTTTGCCTGTTTATTAGTTTATTAACGTGAATCAAAGTTCAAGGATAGCTTCAGCAATTTTACCGATTGTCAGTTATTGCCCGAGGTTTAAGGTATAATAATAATAATAATAATGAGCTGCGTCATTTTGCATTTATAATCCGGAGACAATATACTAAATAGTGACATCAGAGGTGTGTATATTGAAAATAGTAAGTTGACTGCAAATAGTTTTTCTTTTTCTTCTTCTTCATATTATCATTAGTATTAGTATTCTCATTTTATACTACCGCACATAATTTCAAAAGTATAACTACGTTAGTCTAAAATTTAATCATACTAATTCATAGAAATAAGAAAAAAAAATTTATGTGAATTAACAAAAGGTGCAAAAAAACTGATGTTAACGAAGTTGAATCGAGCTTTTCAGAACTGACAATTTTATTGTTGCTTCATATCATGAAAACCAATATCTGATATTGATCTACCTGTCCAGTCATGGTGCCGCGGTCCCTTAATCTAAGGGATACAACTACACTTACACTACAAACAGGTGCCTTTACCTGTACGCCTTCCAGGTAACTTCCCTTGAATATGGAATGAAATAGTGTGGTTTGTGTTGGTAAGTCAGATTTTTTTCAGATCAGTTCAGGAAAATTATCGTTCGTTACAAGCGAATTGGATATAATATAAATGTAATGTTTTGGTATGCATGTTTAGTGGTTAACCCAATTATGGTTAAAAACTTTGCTTCCTTCTTAAACTGCACGCCGGTTGGTCAGGCATCAGACTCAATGATGGGCCCGACATAAAGATACTTAATTTAGTCGGTTGGGGCCGGAGTTTGTCTTGGCTGTTGCTTGGTATTTCGGGGTTCAACTGATAGATTTTTTGTGTGTTGTTTGCTCCGGTATTTCATTGGTGTTGTCTGACTTCCCAGGGGTCTCCTGGTGTCGCAATACGTTCTTTCCATTGAGTCCTCATCTCTGAATCATCATAGGCCTAATCCGTGATTTGTTTGTTTCCGGTGATGATTCGTTGATGAGTCAGGAAACCTTCATGCGGACCAAACAGCTAACTTCATGTTTCAAACCACAGCAGATGCAGAGGACAAGGGTCGGCCCCAATGAACCCCCCGCCCCTCCCCCCCCCCCCCCCTCAGTAATCTTTTGCTGGCCTTTCCAAGGCGGTACTTCTGTTACGGTTCCTTGATGTTATATTGTGCTGTGTCCGCTTGTCTATTGGCGGTTTGGTTGCCTGTATTGCTGGCCTATCTGCTTTCTGTTTTGTTTTGTTTTGTAATTAAAATAAAACTAAGAAACAACAGATGTTGGTGCTGTTATTTGGGTAGCTGAATGACCATCTGTTTGGGAAAGAGCTGCTCATTCGGTTTACTGTGCGTGTCTTTCGTAAACTTGTGTCAATTTCAGTGTGTATGTGCTTCTCTCCCTACAGGTTTTGAGAGCGGAATGTGGAAATCGATTGTATCAATTCCTGATCATTGCCTATACGTTTACGTTGTCAGCATGATATCTGTTGAATCAATAGACGGAATTTCACCAAACTTGCATGGATATATTATTGGGACAAGTTTAAGAGCTGATTAAATTTTGGTGATGTTGACCTCATCTTTAAGGTCACTTTTGGACTTAGATTACAATTTTTGTACCCATGATGTACCCTGGACCAGTAAATGGAATTTCACCAAACTTGCACGAGCGCATCATTGGGACAAGTTTAGGAGCTGGTTAAATTTTTTTGGTGACCTTGGTCTCATCATTAAGGTCACTGGAGGACTTAGATTACAATTACTTGTATCCATAATATCGACTGAACCAATAAATGGAATTTCACCAAACTTGCATGGATACATTGTCGGGACAAGTTTAAGAGCTGATTAGATTTTGGTTACCTTGACCTCATTTTTAAGGTCACTGGAGGACTTACATGACCATTTTTTGTACCATAATATCTCACAAACTAGTATATGGACTTTCACCAAATTTGCATGGATACATCACGGGCACTAGCGTAAGTGCTGATCACATTTTGGTGACCTTGACCTCATTTTCGAGGTCACAGAAGATACTTAGATATGTTAAAATTTCACTATAATTGATATATCTCTTTAGCCTTTGGCTTGATTTCCATTTTACTTTCATAGATATACCCATGGGAAAGTCTTAAGACAGTACTGTTTTTGATGACCTTGACCCCATTTTCATGATCAAAAGCTAACTTACGAATGCGTATTTTCTTTCTCTTAAAAATGAGATATCTTGAACCAGTTGACGGATATTCATCAGATATGCATGAATACGAGGGCCGTTCGAAAAGATTTGCAAATGACTTCATGACTTTGTTCAGGGACATGCTGGGTACAACTGTTATGCATGTACTGTAAGCACTGCACTTTGGCTTTACAATGATACAAAACACTATACAAAGACACTTTTCCTTATTGAGTTACAACGCATTTTAATAGGTCCCAGCCATACCACTGGGCTAATTTTATATGTAAAATCGTTTAGTGTTAGGCATTCAAGTCAAATATCCTTGTAAATACAAAATTAATCTTTGTCATTTCTTGTCCGTCGTTGCCGACAATATCCATACAGAAGTTAGCAGGGTGGCAACTGTTATCGATTTATTCCTTGCAAAGCAATGCGCAGTTCTTATGACGTTACTGAAATTTACGTTAACGTCATCTTTGAAAGCTTGTAGAGGCTTCCTTTTTGGCATTAATTTGCATTTATTGATAAGGTTTCGTTGACCCATGTATATGCTCTTGCCCACAAGATTTTGAATGCTAATACACTTGTTTTCACTACAAAATCATTAAATTTTGGTAGAAATGGATAAATAGCTACTACATAAAGTACTGATTATCCATATTCACGGGCCCGTATGAAACCTAGATTAAAAATAATTTCCGCGACATTTACAGAACAACATTGTCTGGGCATTGTCTTTAACTAACAAAGATAAAAAAAAATCAAGGTTTGCTGATATATAAATTACGACCAACTAAAGTAAAATTCTGCAGTGTCTTTAGGGTATACCACTTTCAAAGAAGTTAAAAAATGCGACCTTTTAAAACAAAATGCAGCGTGTTTGCTGACTTCTCTTTGCATATCATAGCTTCATGTGTTTTTGCAATCAGAAGTTCTGTCTGTATGGTGGTTACCGAGAAATTACGTCATTTGCAAAACTTTCCGAACGCCCCTCGTATATCGTTGTGACAGGTTTAAGATATGTATAGTAGTTGGTGACCTTGACCCATTTTTCAAGGACATAGTCTTCTATGTTGGATATTTTTAGAACCAGCGGATGGATTTTCTCCAAACTTGCATAGATATTTTATTTGTACATGTTTTTATTTATTAGAGGGGGTGGGAAATGGGCTTGTTGGGGACATCAGTCTTTCTCTGGAAAACATTTCTAGCTTATATCATTTGTATACCATAGCATAGGCACCATTCTACATCGTAGTAAAGATTGCATGAACATTGTATTTTAATTTAAGTAACAAATGTAAAGTCTTTCTTTGTAAAGTAAAGAACACCAACTAATGATGCTGAAGTGTACTCAATGTAAAGACTGTAGTAGAAATATTGTACGGACTCAGCTATAAATTGCCAGCTATTTTTTTTCTGGATAAAGGTTTTGAGCTCAAGATTCCAAAGAAAAACAAAGAAAATCTACTTACAACAAGCATCTTGGGGCATTTTACAACCTCAGCATAAGCACTTAGTAACAAAATACGGTATATATCTTCTTATTTCTGCATAAATCACAGGTTGTGGGTAACCATTAGAAGTGTTTTGTACGGGCATTTATTTAGTATTATATTATTTACCCATGTCTAAGCTTAATATGACAAAAATATATTATTGAAATCTTATGCACATTTTAACGACCTTTGAAGTGTCTATCCAACAGTTGCCATAATTTTAGCTGAGACATTTAATTTTTGTTCTTTTACCAGGGCAAAGGGATTCCTTACATGCTATTAAAAATATATTTTGGTGATATGAAGTAGAGGAAGAGAATTTATAAACACGTATAAATGCATGATGGTTGATACACAATACTGGTGTATGCTCGAGCAGAAGCTATTAATCTTTGATCTATTCAAATCACATTATTTCGATAACCTGAACTACATCAGGTTCCTTCATCTGCATACCATGTTTTGAATTTTGATACTTATGCTATTGAAATCTTTCATATCTATGTTAAACTCCCATAACAATACCAACAGTATTAAATACCATTTCAAATCATTATTATGACCACATTTCATGGCAACAAGAGTCAGCAATTTCTTTATCGTAAACTACACAAACAGTTTTTGTTTCATTGTTAAGGGCATGCTATAATATATGATAAGCTTGCAATAAGGATTAAACTTTTTAATATCATCTGCGTTAATCACAGATTAATGTGGCGTTGTCTTAAATTTTATGTAATATGAGTACGGTAAATAACGTATATATTTCCCTGTGATGGCCACCTTGAAAAGAATTTTGTTTGCCAACGTTAGGTTTGTTAAAATTATCTCCTAAATATCTGCTTTAATAGCTTATCATGAGAAACGTTTCGATTCGGAACACCGAAGGCCTTAAAAAGGTGCTCAAAAGTAATAACTTGCAAATTAATATAAAAACTCTTGCACTCGTTAAACCTTGACCAAAGATCCGACCTGCTTAGGTCAAAGCCGCAATGGCATCCGACCGTACAAGGACCAAGACATATTTGCGCTTATGTTGACAGCCAGAAAATACCTCTACTCAAAAAAATGCCATCAACTCGAAAAATAGATATCTTTTCCATTTCTGGCAGGTAAACTATACGAGCAAAAGTGCACTGAAAGAAATCTTGAACAGGTGTATGAACAACAACATACTTCAGAGCGAGGTTTATTATCATGTAAAATCGATATAGCCCCCAATAATTTATTACGGATGATTTTTTATGCGATGCTTTGTTGTGGTTTAGTACTCTTTGTTGTAATTTTAGCATTTGGAAATCTTATGAGCTATCTTCTTGAAAATGGCTAAATTGGAATAATTGTTTTATATGTATTTCTATGATGTTTTGTTTTACTGGTTTGATAAATAACCAATGCAGAACCTAGGGCGTGCGTTCAGAATACGTAAACTCGGTACTGGTGTTTTCATTCAGCTATGCTTTCATTTTCAGGCATTTCCACAAATGGAAGAAAGTGCCTGAGTGCATTTGGATATGGGACATTTCCAAAGATTTCGAATATTGACTTCAATAGACAAGGCGGTTAGTAACATATTTTCTTGAAAGAATAGGCCGGGTATTAAAGCATAAGCCCTTGCCTTAAAGTTAGTTTTTAAGGAATGACTAGATTTCTACCTCTCATACATACACCTAGTTAATTAAGTTTCCAAGGGGCTGTAATGAAACAAAAAAGAACTATTACGAAACGTAAAAAGTCATAGCTCCCAAACGACCTGGTCATCGTGGCTATACAAATTTGTTAAGCCACGATGAACAGGTCGTTTGGGAACTACGACTCATTTTCATTTGGTAACAGCCCTTGTATATACATAGTTAACCAGAAGTTATACAGGTATCAGCTTCATATCTGTAAACCTTTTCTTCAATTTTGAAACTCACTTTTAAATCTACACTTTTTTCTCATTTCTGAAGCCTGCATGATATATATGATTTTGGTACTTGATCCATCTCCGTTCTCCCGAAGATATTCTTTGACTTCTCTTATATGATTAACGACTTTTTCTGATGCAATTTCGTGAAAAAAGAAAAAAGAAAAGAAATTTAACAGGATAAATGATGATGCATGCATAGTCTGTAGAGATTGACCGCCAGTGCTTTTGTAAATACATGTAAACCTATTGTTATTGCACGCTCTGTTGCTAACTTTAATTTAGCTAAGTATTTATTTTCTTAACTTCTTGAATGGTGGCAGTTCCACAGGTGTGAGGTAAAAACAAGTATAGAATTTATTTGAAAAACAAATTGAGAAAATATTCACACACACACACAAACACACACACACACGAACACAAAAGGATATTTTCCAACGTTTAGGCCGTTATGCATGCCTCAAGAATAATCACTATATGGACTTATTTCAGGTATTTTTGCAGTAGGCAGAAAACAGTTAACAGGGAAAAGAAAACAAAACACAGTATACCTTAAACATTACACAGTTTACAGTACATAGCAAATAGAAAACAGTCAATATGTATGCATGTATATAACTTTTGTCGTAGTTGACGGTGCAAGGAAACAATCTTTTATTAAGACAAATAGCATATGGAATTACAAATTAAAATCTGAAATAGTTCCTTCAAGAGCCGAGAATACATTCAGAAGAAGGAACATGGGCCAGACTACGTCTTTTTGGCTAATAAAGCCTCGTCAGTGACCCCGACAATATCTGGTGACAAAACCAGAGAAAGCATACTGTAATTTCTTAATTTTAATTGGGAAGTCGATTCAAAGACTGATTAGTATCAAAAAGGATCAAAATAAGATAAAAGCCGATGATCTAGAATAATAGCCTAATCCATCTCAAATTTTAGGTTTCTCAGAATATATCCTCTGATCTAAAAGGGCGAAAATAAAATATAATCTGCACTATGGATGGTGTACGGGGAGACGTTTTACAGCCGCCACACGGCACAACACCAGCTGCAGTGAGGTAAAATTAAAATCTGAAATAGTTCCTTCAAGAGCCGAGAATACATTCAGAAGAAGGAACATGGGCCAGACTACGTCGTTTTGGCTAATAAAGCCTCGTCAGTGACCCCGACAATATCTGGTGACAAAACCAGAGAAAGCATACTGTAATTCTTAATTTTAATTGGGAAGTCGATTCAAAGACTGATTAGTATCAAAAAGGATCAAAATAATATAAAAGACGATGATCTAGAATAATAGCTTAATCCATCTCAAATTTTAGAATTCTCAGAATATATCCTCTGATCTAAAAGGGCGAAAATAAAAAATAATCTGCACTATGGATGGTGTACGGGGAGACGTTTTACGGCCGCCACACGGCATAACACCAGCTGCAGTGAGGTAAAATTAAAATCTGAAATAGTTCCTTCAAGAGCCGAGAATACATTCAGAAGAAGGAACATGGGCCAGACTACGTTGTTTCGGCTAATAAAGCCTCGTTCGTGACCCCGACAATATCTGGTGACGAAACCAGAGAAAGCATACTGTAATTTCTTAATTTTAATTGGGCAGTCGATTCAAAGACTGATTAGTATCAAAAAGGATCCAAATAATATAAAAGACGATGATCTAGAATAATAGCCTAATCCATCTCAAATTTTAGAATTCTCAGAATATATCTTCTGATCTAAAAGGGCGAAAATAAAATATAATCTGCACTATGGATGATGTACGGGGAGACGTTTTACAGCCGCCACACGGCACAACACCAGCTGCAGTGAGGTAAAATTGAAATCTGAAATAGTTCCTTCAAGAGCCAACATCACAGCCACAGATAAATTAATGAAGTGGTTAGGACATAGAAATCTTAAGGACGCTACCAGGCAATTGAGTTTAATGGCCCTTTCAGATGGGATATAGGCATGTTAAGCATATAAACTGAAAAAGGTGTTCAGTGTTAGAGTCATAATTTTGGTTGGATGCCATATAGGTTGTGCCTATTTTATAATAAAAGATATTGAAAATGTTTTTCTTTAATTTCTTTATAGCAACCAGAGTGCTGCCATAATGTCAACTCTAAGTGTCAGATTGACTGACCCTGGCTATAAGTTCTGGGTTAAAGCTACACTAGGTTTACAATGTGTCAAAGACGGTCTGGAAAAATTTGTAGAAGACAAGAGCCGAGAACTACATGATGCAGTGTTAAAGGAAGTCCAGAAACTTGATAATACATCAATTAAAGGCTTGTGTGCCGATAGCGAGATCGAATATAGTCGCGTAGGGAAGAAATGGACAGTAAAAGATTGTAGCTGTCATGATTGTACACGCTGTATTGCTGTGATAGAGAATCAAGTTGTCAAGAAAGGTCAAATTTTCCTAGACCCAAATGTTCAGGAACTTCATGATAAAGTCTTACAGGAACTCAGTAATTGTGATAATCCTTCAATTAGCGGTGTATGTGCTGGTGGAAACATACGTTTTCACAGAAATCAAAATAAATGGGAATTAATGTACTGCAATTGTAACAGATGTCAAGTGTTCATTGATGAAATAAGCAAGTACCGATGTGCAACGTTAGGAAGAAATCAAACCACAACATTTACGTTTAAACAAAGTAATTTTAACAACTCTGATATCCAGCAATGGCATTTAGAGCACTGGCAGCTGGCAAAACTATTTATGAATCCAGGTCAGGATATGAAAACGACAAGTCCTCGAGATACAGATATCAGTGGTCTAGTAAACTTTATAGATCACTGTGATGTGCCGAGAGCGGACCTTCAAAACACACAAAATATTGAAAAGGTATGGAGATTAAATATCTTTAAAATCAAAGAAAAGTTATTCATTAAATAGTTTTAACGTAATATTTTTCTTATAGCTTTCTATGAGAGATGCTTTCTTCAAAACAAATCTGTTACTATCTGTTACAAAGCTGTCGAAGGTATGATGGAATTAGATTTATATAAAATCGAACAAAATGCATTCGCTCAGAACGATGTCTTGTTGCAGGCACGTAATGTCTATACCCTTTAATTTCCACTATTCCTGTACGGAATATAGTTTGTGTGATCAATTCTCCTTCAGTTTCAGTGGAACAATTTCAAACATTGCAGACATATTGTGGAGATATTGAAGATTGTGCATAAGGAATTTTGATGGAACTTGAATAAAGTTGACAGACTTACAGCCTTCTTAACAAAGTCATTTTAAGCATTTTGTTTTGTTTGCATTTCGGAGATTGAGTTTGTGTAATTCTTTAAGTGTTTTAAATGCATCTTTTTTCAAACTTTGCATACCTATTGTGAGCTTTTTGAAAATGCGGAGGTGGGTTTTTCTTGGCCCACCACGGTTCAACTGGTGGTCTTCTTTTGCTCCAGTGCTCCAGTAGTGTTGCTGACACCCCAAGGATCTCCAGGTGTCTCGACATGTTTTGGCTGTCGAGTCCTCATCCTTGCTTCATCACGGTCTTTTCTTGATTTTAATTGTTGGCCGTGATGACCCTGTGATGAGTTAGGGGACCTCCATACAACCGAACTACCAACTAATTGTGTGCACCGCGGCGGAGGGTGAGGGTGAAGGTTTGGGCCAAGTAAAACCGGTTTAAACCCCCACGTAGTTTTTACTGACCGCTCCAAGGCGGTACTTTCGTTGCGGTTGTATTTGTTTTATGTTCTGTGCTGTTTAAGTCATTGTGTTCTCATTTTAACCCTTCCATATTAAAAATAGATAAAATTTCCTTTGAAAAGGAAGGCTTGCCCAGCTAAGACAGTGAAATTTTCATGAGTTGTTATTGAAGTGAACCCAGTTGTTAGTGCACTTTCTGTTGCTAATTTTTATTTAGCAAAGTGTTTAATTTCTTAATTTCTTGAATGGTGGCATTATCCACAGGTATGAGGTAAAAACAAGTGTAGAATTTATTTGAAAAACGAAAAACAAATAAAAAAATATTTAAACACACACACACACACACACACACACACACACACACACACACACACAGAGTTTCCCAACGTTTTGGCGTCACACACACACACACACACACACACACACACACACACACACACACAGAGTTTTCTAACGTTTTGGCCGTTAGGCATGTCTCAAGTATAATTATTATATGAACCTATTTAAAATCTTTTCTTTACGCCTACTAAGTCACTTTAGTTTGCATCAAATTTTAGGAAAGACTGTTTCGAATCCATGACTGTGGAATCTTGACACATCTGAACTTGGCATTCAAAGAAGACAATAAATTTATATTTAGTGACGCTTATTGTTTGTCTAAGTGGCATCAGTGGCAGTGACTGGAACAAAATTTTGGTGAAGTAAAAAGGCAACTGTTATTAGAGAGTGTTATAAAAGCAAGAGAAATGTCCACACAACCCCCACCCGCACCTGCTGCAAGCACAGTAGGTCCTTGTCCTACTATAATCAAAATCATGAGGACGCCCCGGCACTGGAAGTTATACCCAGCATAATTGCACCATCCAACCAGCCATTCCATTGTCATAAAGCTGTCAATGAATCCCTAACAATCGGCCTGAATTGCCCCTTTTTTGTACCTGTATCATTGTAAGAGGTTTACAGTTCAGCTATTCATGAACATGCTGATGGCCAATAAGAAATTTATCAGATTCTAAAACTGTGTACATTATATCCTGCCATGGAAATGCCTGTTGCAATGCGTATGCGTTAATATTACTCACCTACATTACCATCTTTTACATTACATAACACGGTCAGTTGTACATATAAACCACACACACGGATAGATGGGATACATTTTTTCAGTAAATGTGATGAGTGATAAGGGAAAACTCATCAAAAGCACCTGTTTCGTAATTTAAACAATGAATTTGAACTTCGCTATTTTTTCTGCTCTTTCAAGTTTTACAGACACACAGATCAGCCCACTCCAGCATAAGCGCAGTCTGATCAGTCTGTCCTCAGCATGAAAGATGTCTGCATCATGAAGAATATATATGCCGAAAAAGACTGACCAGACCCCAAGAATGCACCGGCTCTGGACAGTGTTCCGGTTACTCTGACTAGTCAAATTACGCGATGCCCTAAGGCCTATTTTTCGCGAAGCCGCTGCATAATTTTTGGAAAAGCTAATGCTTGTAAGCTAAGCTCTATATTCAAACACGGTTTCTTACACAGGTTTTGGTATATTTCTTAGGATGCAAAGCCAAATACTTTGCATTAAATTCAGATTTTCATACTTTATGCAATCAGTTTACAAAAAGCAAAAGATATGTGGCCAAGTTCAAAGCACTTGTGAAAGAAAAACGTGTTTTTTTAACGGAAATATAAAAAAAAAACAAAGTTCATGTACTATCAAATTAAATAGAATAGATTTTCTGGCCATCTGTTATTTCTAGCAAATGAGGTAAATCGGATATGGATAAAAATATACAATTTGGAAGAGTTCTTTGTTTGTTGTTATAAAGACATTTTCGAGTTTGTGGAGAAAATTATGAAGAAATGCAGTCTCCAAAAACGGAACGAGCTTTCCGATCAATACGGCGTGTCCCTAAAAAGCTTAGAACGAATCGTTGCAGTACAAACTCTCTTGGTATTTTCCGACTAAGCGTGACGTATCGTATCTTCCGAAAATAACTCGGTATCACTAAATCACCTGAATACTGGCTTTCACCCGTCACTGCAAGCCAAATATAGATAAAAATAATTTAATTGGTAAATGTTTTTCGTATAATTTGCTTACTCTGTTGTAACCCTTCTGTTGGTCTAAATCATTTAGTTCAATGAAGATAGCTGAGTTGCCACCTATTTGGGAAAGAGCTGTTGACTCGGCTTATCACTTGTAATTTATTGTTTGTTGGGATGTCTTAGTCAATCTTTCCATTTGATGTTGGGGATAGGGTTTGGGATCTGATTCAGTCAGTTCCTGAAGTGTAGTCACTATTTAAATTATCATAGCTAAAATAACTGTGGGAGAACTATGGCTTTTGTTTCCATTCTATCTAGGGTATGGACTGTGTGTGAATTCCACCCACAGCTTTCAGTGCATGTATTTTCTGAGATTGTATAGTTGTCTTGGACATAGTGAAGATTCGCATGTAGGTTTTGGTTGGAGATGAAACACTTATATCGACAGAATCATGGACCTTTACGACCTAGTATATATATTGCAATAGTTTTTCATTTTTATGTTTTTATGTATATGGTTTGTTTATTATATTCTACAAGTTTCAGCTGACGGTTTTTAGATTTGTATTTTAATTGTGGAAAAACGAAAATATGCGAGTAAGATGAGGATGCAATCAATTCTGATAAAATAACGACATTATGAACTTTGTCATTTCGGGCAACAAATTTTTTTCCACTCTTTTTGCAGGTTGTAATAGCCTTTTTTGAGCATATGCATAAGAAATACCTTAATGAAGAAATGCTTGTGACGACTTGCTTGAGGATATATCAATTATATGAAATTACTGTGTTTCATTCTTGACAGTTTTGGCATATTTGTCGAACTAGGGATATAGGGCTTATGCCATTTGCTGTTTTAAAAGTTTGACTTGTTTTGGGACATCATAAAAACATTGTATGCGGTAAAATATGAATAAGATATTTGGATGGATTTAAAATGAACTACAGCCTTTAAAACTTCTCCCCGTACATCATCCATAGTGAAGATTATATTTTATTTTCGTCCTTTAAGATCAGCGGATATATTTTGAGAAATTCGAAATTTGAGATTGGTTTAGACTCTTATTCTAGATCATTGTCTTTTATATCATTTGGACCTTTTTTGATATTAATCAGTCTTTTAATCGACTGCCCAATTAAATTTAAGAATTTACAGTATGCTTTTCTCTGGTTTCGTCACCATATATATATATAAGGGTCATTGATGAGACTTTTTTTAGCCAAAACTACGTAGTCTTGCCCATGTTCCTTTTCTGATTATCTTCTCTGCTCTTGAAGGAACTCTTTAAAATTTTAAATTTAAAACTTAGACCGCTAAACACTAAATATCAGCATGGACAATATAAGCATCAGTCGTTCCTAACATTACTAAGGTTATCAACTTGACACAGTTTTGTCTCGTTTGATCTCAGTGTCTGTGCCAACATTTCTGATAGATGAAAGAAGTGCATGCAAGTAAATTTTTCAGAAGTAAAATTAATGATGTTCATAATTATAGCATTTAGTATTTAGCCATTCAGACAGTCCGGCTAGCATGAAAGTTGTTTGAAATAATGTTTGCTGATACTGGCCGAGTCAGTGGCTGTACACTGTCCTGTATCAGGCACTGCACATGGACATCATTTGTGTCAAACAGGCATAAAATATTCCACTTTTGTTGTGTATGTGGAGAAATAGTTACTACGATTCATTACTTCTGTACCTTAAAAGTATATATTAAACATACGTCTGATATCTCTTCTACATCCATAACGAGGAACAAGAAAATCAGTTACAGCTGGTAAATAGGTTTATGATTGTTGAAGATTCACTGCATTAAAGCAGACATAAGTGACATATTTCCCCTTACGAGTCCCTATTCACCCAATGTTCGCTTTTATGTGTTTCGTACGTCTGATTTTCGTACTGATAAGCAGTCTGAGGAGGAAGGAAAAGATGATATCAACACTATTTTTATGTCCACAGACTCAGAGGGGGAGAAGTTCAATACGACGGTGTTTCCCTTTTGCACCAATGTTTTTCGTTTTTTTTAGTTTATATGATATATTTTACTTTATTTACATTTTATCATTTTATTTTTTAATCAACCTCTAGCGCCTAATCATAGAAAGCCATCATCCAGCGAAGCAAAGATGAAGTCGCGAAAGTCGTTTCCTGTATATAAAAAAACCTAGGAGATATATTCTTTAAGCTAAACTAGGGTAGCAAAAATGAATCTGATGAATTCAGCCACCATAGCAAAGTCGAAATCGTAACTTTTTCACTTCGCATTTCTCAAATGCCCAATAAAGTATATGTATCGAACTATGATGGCAAATAAACCTTATTTCTAGCTATAAGCTCTAAACCAAACCGATATAAACTTATTTCCTTATATCTTGACCTTGGCTCAAAATTAAAATTTTCAATTTTATTATGTCCCCCTCCCCTCCCCCCCCTCCCCCCCCCCCCCCCACCAAAGGTGAGGGGGGGACATATTGGTTTCAGTGCGGATCTCGTCGGCGTGACAGATTTCTTGTATGCGCGATGTCTCTTGTACCAATGGATGGAATTTCACCAAACTTGCAGGGATATATTATTGGGACAAGTTTAAGATCTGATTAGATTTTGGTGACCTTGACCTAATTTTCAAGGTCACTGGAGGACTAAGATGACAATTTCTTGTATGCTCAATATCTCTTGAACCAACTGATGCAATTTCACCAAACTTGCAGGGATAAATCATCTGGACAAGTTTAAGAGCTGATTAGATTTTGGTGACCTTGACCTCATTTTCAAGGTCACTGGGTGTCGGTGTGACAGATTCTTGTATGCGCGATATCTCTTGAACCAATCAATGGAATTTCATCAAACTTGCATGGATATATCATTGGGACAAGTTTAAGAGCTGATTAGATTTTGATGACCTTGACCTCCTTTTCAAGGTCATTGGAGGACTGAGATGACAATTTCTTGTATACGCAATATCTCTTGAAACAATGGATGGAATTTCACCAAACTTGCATTAGTATATCATTGGGACAAGTTTAAGAGCTGATTTAATTTTGGTGACCTTGACCTCATTTTCAAGGTCACTGGAGGACTTAGAAGACAATTCCTTGTATGCACTATTTCTCCAGAATCAATTGATGGAATATCATCAAACTTGCATAGATACATCATTGGGACAATTCTTAGAGCTGATTAGATTTTGTTGATCTTGACCTCATTTTCAAGGTCACTGGAGGACTTAGATGAAAATTTCTTGTATGCACTATATCTCCTTAACCCGTGGATTGAATTTCACCAAAGTTGCATGGATATTCATTGGGGCAAGCTGAAGAGCTGATCAAAAGTTTGGTGACCTTGACCTCATTTTCAGGGTCACTGGAGGACTTAGATCACAATTTCTTGTACCTACCATATCTCATAAACCAGCGGATGGAATTTTACCAGACTTGCATGGATACATCACTTGGACTAGCATAAGAGCTGATCAGAGATTGGTGACCTTGACCTCCTTTTCAAGGCCACAAGAGGACTTAGATAAGTGAAAATTTCACTAAAATTGATAATATCTTACTAGCCTTTGGCTTGATTTCCACTTTACTTTCATCGATATACCTTTGGGACAATCTCAGTAGATTACTTTGACCCTATTTTCACAGTCAAAAGCTAACTTACAAAAACCTTTTTTCTATTAAAAATGAGTTTTATCTTGAACCAGTTGATGGATATACATCAGACTTGCATGAATATATTGTTTTGACAGGTTTAAAACATGTTTAGTACATGTAGTTGGTGACCTTCACCTATTTGTCAAGGACATAGTTTTCCATGTAGGATACCTTTAGAATCTGAGGATGGATTTTCTGTAAACTTGCATAGATCTTTTATTTGTACAGGCTTTTTATTCTTTAGAGAGGATGGGAAATGGGCTGGTGGGGGGCGGGGACATCAGTTTTTCTCTGAAAAACATTTCTAGTTTATGTTGCATTTATAGCCTAAGTAATTCTGATGGGCCTCACCGGGCCATAGGGATTTCGAAGTTTATTTTTATTACATTTATTGATTTAGAATTTCTAATGCGCCTCAACGGACATTAGGGATTTAACTTTCTTTCTGTCCAATATCCTTTTGATAGACATTTGTTTTTCAGGTTCGGGAAGGAAGGAACTCAATAATACATACGTGTACTATGAGACTGGCGGAGGCAGAATTTCTCTCTAAAACACAAGACATGATCGACCTACTTTCTGATCCGAATTGTCTGGCACAATATGAAGAATCTCAGAATGCCACTGATATTATTAGACAGGTATTATTATTCTTAGAAAGAGTTTATGAGATCTATAAATATTAGTATTCCTTTTTTATTTTAAGATGTATTCTATGCTGATGCGTCTTGTACTGTAGACGATGATCTGTCTACGTATACCTCTGTACTGTAAAATGCTTTTGTCAACAGAAAGAAGAGTGCTTGTATATGCACACTCCAAATCAACACCGTATTCACTTCCCTCGAAACAAGCTGAAACATTTTACCCTTTAAAAACAAAAAAATGCTAGAGAAAGGTTATATTGGTTATCTTACAAGCATGTTACCACAGCAGGTTACCGCTATATGTGCCAGTGTTTGAATAGCTATGTCAAACCTAGATTTTATCTGAGGTACTGCACCTCATTTCTGTTCCTCTTCAGACTGAACTAGAGATGGCAGTAAGCATGGCGTACTAAATATCCCCCGCATTTAGCACTAAGTGCCATCCAACTTTTACATATACACAGCATTTAAGTTGCATGTTGACAAACACAGAAACAGCTCACCCTTAAAGTTCTAGCAAGTAGCAAGCAAAACCGAAAATATTTATGTCTACTCTTTTGCTATGCCGGCTCCATAGATCAAATCTGAAAAAAATCAGAGAAAGAATTACAAAAAAATAAATAAACAAATACACATTTAGAGCAAAGTAGCTGAAAAGGGGCATAAATCAGGGAAAAATGCTGACATTTCAAACTTAGTAGAAATCTATAGACTAAGATATGTTCACACACTTAATTTTAAAACTGTCAGAGAAACAGTTTAGGAGAAGAAGTAGCAACTAACTCACTTTTCAATTACCATAAAGGGGCATGACTAAGCCTGACAACACTTCTGAAAAAGTTGAAAAATGTTTCCCATCTGTTGTCTTCTCCTGTATCAATGCACCTAATAGGAATAAAATCTAAGCAACATGACCAAAAATTCCTATGTAGAAAGAGTATCAAATATCATTAAGGGGCATAACTCATGCAAAAAGGGTTGTATTTAAAATTATTACCTTCATGCACATCTTTGTATCAATATTTGTTCGTATGCTTATTTCTAAGAAAATCTGTCACGCATTTTTGGAGGAGTAGCAATAACAAACATTTATACTAAAAACAAAGGTGAATAACCCAGCAGGAAGATGCTTCTAGGACAAACCTGGAAAACACGTGCCAACTATTTTCTTATGTAGCAACTATGAACCAAATTGGAATAAAAGTAATAACAAAAATAACTAAAAAGCATTAGGACAAAAATGTAAAAAAAGAGAAAGACTCAGACAAGAGGGGACAGATTTCAAAATGGAAACCTAAATGAGCATTTGCAGACCAATATCATGAAAATCCGTCAAGTGGTCTAGGAGAAGTTGCGATAACAAACATTTTTTTAACAAAAAAAATATAAAAGGGGCATAACTCAGCAGGCAAATGCTTCCGTGAAAACTGTAAAACATGTCAACTTTTCTTTACAAAAATACAAAAGGGGCATAACTCAGCAGGCAAATGCTTCCTGGAAAAACTGGAAAACATGTGTCAACTAATTTCTAATGTTGCATTCATGAACCACCAAATCAGAATATAATTAAAACTAAAGTGACTAAAAGCATTAGAGCAAAAACTGTCAAAAAGAACATAACTCAGGCAAGAGGGGTCAGATTTCAAAATGGCAAATTAATGCCATTCATCATACCAATATGTGCTCACATACTAAATTTCAAGAAAGTCGGTCAAGCGGTCTATGAGTTGCGATAACAAACATTTTTTACAAAAAATATAAAAGGGGCATAACCCAGCAGGCAAAAGTTCAAGGAAAACTGGAAAACACGTGTCAACTATTTTCTTATGTTGCATCTATGAACCAAATTTGAATCAAATTAAAGCAAAAATGACTAAAATAAACCCCAAAATTAGGGCAAAAATGTCAAAAATGCGTAACTCAGGCAAGAGGAGTCAGATTCCTGAAGTACCATAATACACATCTTCATACCAATATGTGCTCACATACTTAATTTCAAGGAAATAGGTCATGCGGTCTCGGAGAAGTTGCGACAACAAACTTTTTTTATGTATCAAAAGGGGCATAACTCAGCATTAAAACTCATCTGTGGAAATTGGAAACATACGTATCAACTCTTTTTACAGGCTGCATCTATGGACAAAATTTGAAATAAATAAGAGCAAATTTCAAATGTTGCGGACGGACGGAATGATGGACGGACGGAAGGACAACATGAAATCAGTTTGCAAGGGGTGGGGGTATACTAAAGGTTTCTTTTCAAAATTATACAGTTGCGGGAGTTACGATTTAGGTTTTCTAGCTGAGCAGGCGCCAGTACCATTCCCAAAATAGGGCAAATTTATTATTGTATGTGCGTTAGACAGAATTTATCCCTATTGCTTCTGATGGTTCGCTATTTTGTCTAATTAGCCAGAAAGCAACAACTTTAAGTTTCAATTTTCAAATAAATGTATCTCAAAAGCCAATAGCTGACATCTGCAATCGATGGTGTTCACCTAAGGATGATATTTGTCCTTGCCTTATTGTCAGCAACATAATCACACGTCAAGTATCATCATCAACAATCTTAATCAAGGCTCGAAAAATAAAAATGTATTAGCCACAATCTTTAACCATGCATCAAAATATTATTTATGTATACAAACGAGTAAACATCACAGGCATGCTTAGCTGTTTATCTTTTTGCTTTAAATGACTTGTAAGAGGTTTAGAACAAGTAAACTTGTACACTTCTGAGTGGGAGAACATACTCGTATGCAGTTTATCACCTTGATCCTAAAGGAGAGCATGAACAAACTTTGTTTCGACTCATGTGAGACTGCTTCTGATTGAGACACTGATCAAGATGTGAGTATTCTGCTCTTCAATCAGCAGTGTTAATATGTACACATTTAGTTAGAAAAAGTAGCTCAATTTCATTTTTTTTCCTGCTTAGTAAAGACCAACTTTAAAGAGAAAGAAATTGCCTCTATAAAACTAATTCTTTCCGTAAAAAATGACATCTTTTCGGAAGGTTTCATTGCCCAAGAAAGCAAACAGAAAAAAACAAAAAAATTGTCTCCCTTTGTTAAAATGTTTGTTAACGTGAATGTGCACCCATACAACTTTAAATACAACTTACGTTTTTCGTAATAAAATACAAGTTATGTTTGTCGTTATTAAATAAAAGTTAAGTTTGTCGTAATGAAATACAATTTACGTGTGTCATAATACAATAAGTCTTCTGGCGTGTGTGAGCTGCACAAACTCAGACCGGCCTGTGCACTTAGAAAATAACTGGTCTTTTAATATCTCCAACAACGATCTGTGCATGTCCTGACCAGACTGCTCGTGTGCACAGGCTTATTTGTGCATTCACTATGTACCATCAATATTACTTAACTCTTCCAAAAATGCCGTGCCGCGTAGCGCAATCGGTAGGGCACCTGACTCATAAGTCATAGGTCCTGGGTTCGAAACCCGGTCTGGCCACATACTTGCGTTTCTCCTTCCGCTGATTCAAGAAGGGCAGTTGTCAGTTACTGGCGAAAGTATGTGCACTTAGTACTGGTTAACCGCTTAGGAGGTCTAAGCCTGCCCAGGAATAGTGTGGTTAGGTTAACTGACCGTCCCGACATGACCATAGCTGTTTACCGTGGACGTTAAGCTTCAAATCAATCAATCAATCAATCAATCAAAAACTCTTCCAAAACAAAACAGCTGATGTTGCTACAGAAGTGACCGAAATAGTATTTTATCAGTATGCTTTCCATATGGACCAAAATGTTAGATCACTATAAATAAGAACTAAATTATGTAGCATGAACTTGACCAGTCACCTCAAAGTCTGCCGAAACAAACGTCTGTATACTTTATAGCTCTGTCTGATAACCTGTACTTGCATTGGCCCGCCCTATATGCATTTATGTTCATCAGAGAAATTTGTTTAATTTACTTCAAGATATATTATCTTTAACTAAGTACGACTATGCAACAATTTCATCTCAAATTACTGCTACTTTTCACTCATACATACTATATGAATCCGTTTAAAGTACACTTGTTCAACTGTATCCATGGGGATTAAAAATCACTGACAGAGCATGTTTTTATAAGCACTATACTAGTAATATTATCTATGGTTACCAAGTCTTCACTGAGCTTAGTTCACTCTAGGATTTAATTGTTCAAAACTAGGTGAAATGATCTATATCCATACATATGATGTTATGGTGAGAAGTTAGATCAATTTATTCTATCGCTTGAAACTGGACAAACTAGTCCATTACCATTACCGTTATGTCGTTGGTATAATCAACTAAAGCGTGCCCAAACTAGTGGCTCATGCTTATGTGATACTATACAAACCAGTTACCCGAGAAAGCCAGGACAACCTGCGCATGGCTGATATGACTGTGCTTATTTCAAGTTGTGTCTGATCATACCACATACCTATAACACTGGCAGTAGGATTTGTCCGGAAAAACCCTTAGATTTGTATCTCAGGCTGAGTTACAAATCTGAATTTTGTAGTTTATATTGGTTAGTATTGCACTCCAGAAATAATAGTATTAGATCTTTATCAAGGTCCACTCCTGTAGTTTGTATTGGTTAGTATTGCATTCCAGAAATAACAGTATTGATCTTTGACTAAGTATTGTAGTTTGTATTGGTTAGTATTGCATTCCAGAAAAAATGGTAAATATCTGTTAGCTCTTCTCAGACCGGAAATACAACTGATATTTATATTCACTGTTATACAGATCCGATCAAGTGACTTCACAATAACATTGGATAATGAAGCTGAAGTTCTACAAGTCTTGATCGATGAAGTTAAAAAATCAAATGAAAGTATGAAGAATGATATTGAGAGGCTTACCATAGGATTAGAAGCTTCCGAACAAAACACTCTGGAAATAACACAGCTTAGAACAGATGTCGAAAAGGAGAAAGAGTGGGCAAGCCAAGTAAGAGTCTTGTTTCCTTTTCACTCGTCTAAGGCACCTCATTTGATGAAGTGAAAAACAAGCCTGAATTTCAGAATGTGTTGTATATTGTTTACTTATTTCTTCATATCACACTTTGTGGCTGTCATTATGGGCCAAATATAAATAGGGTGAACATATCATAAGCCTGGTCTTCTTGCTGCTGCTGAGAGTCTCTGCTTTTGGCGCTATCATCTTTACATATTTTTGTCTTCTTGCTGACTGATTAGAGCTCCTGTTTTTGTGCTATATAATGGTTGAGCCGCGACACGAGAAAACCAAAAAAGTGGTTGTGCGACCCGCGCAGACTCAGATCAGCTTTGGCAGCCGCCCAGTCTGATCATAGTCTTCGATGTCAGCATGGAGATAGCTTAGACCCTTTAAGCGCTTAGCAAAGAGTCGGATCAGACTGAGCGGATGTACAGGCCGATCTGAGTATGCGCTGGGCGCACAAGCACTTAATCGGTTTCTCGTGTCGCGGCTCAATTATAACTTAACCAAAATTAGTGCGTCATATGTGCATTTCCCTATTTAATTTCTTCAGTGACTAAACAAACAAGTGATGGAAAGTTCACGGCAAGCAGCCAGCAGACATCAGACAAGACACGCTTGCAAGGTCGCTTAGTGAATGTTAAGTCTTTGCTTTTCGTTTTATTGATTCTACAGGCTGGCCTTCTTGCTGGCTGAACAGTCTTGGCTTTCATTAAATTGATACCTCAGTCTGGGTTTCTTTCTGCTGTGGTAGGCGGGATCTGTGACGTACATGGGTCAGGTCAGACTATTTAGTTACTGTTACATTATGTGATCGTATAATACATGTGCATAAATTTGAATGGTCAGATCTGACAGACAGACGGACACAATAACGATACACCTAAAATGTCCTTTATATACAAGGGCATTCTCGCGATTCTTTCAAGAGATATGGCTAATAGCACTCGTTCAAAAGAACAAGAAATGATTTTAAATCAACCATTTTCCTTTATTACGTTTAATGACTCGCTATGATGTTATGCAGTGGATTGAAAGGAATTTGCATTAGACTGCAATCTTGAATTACAGAAAGTTTATTGCTATGCTGGATAAAATGATATATTAAGCCCAAATAGTATGAATACAAAGATTTGTCCATTTAAATGTTTCGGTACTGCCGATGAAAAATTCTAGTAAGCTAGGCAAAAAGAAATAATATTCGACTAAATAAAGTCAGAAAGATAGTCTGAAGAAGCGAGGAATAGAAAACAAGAATGAGCGACCCTGCTCGATTATTATTATGAAGTGGCATACCTTCGATGAAACCAAAGGTTCTTGCAACAAAATAGCAAGTGAAGGACACTGTATCTCGGCTCTTTGATGCTAAATATCACCATAAGATTAATTTATTAAGGTGCAGAATACTACACAGGGACTCCGCCCCCGCGACGTTTATATCAATTACTTGTACAGTCATTTCTCTAACTATTACATATTCGCCTAGCTGTTGAACAAAATAGTAAAAAAACGTTAATACGAAGGTCAAGGTAGCTCACAAACATAAACCGCAACCAACTATCGACCCCAAGAGGGAGATAAAAAGGAAAAACACACGCATAAAACTAACAAAAGTACGAGAAGCACACAGACCAGCTCCAACTTCCCCATGCGACTTGATCAGAATGCTAAAACAAACGCAGACAAGAGGACAAAGACCAAGAGAACACGTCAAAACAATGCGCACACTGGTATAATCAACACAGCTACATAGAAGTAAAAACAACTTCGGACTGCCGCCTTAGATAGGCCAACAGCATAATCTATCTGAGGTTTCAAATCTTTTTATCTGTCGCCAAATTTTACCCTTGGTCCCGATGTTATTTATGATAAATAAAAAGTTCGTTTGTGTAATGCTCCCTAATCAATGAATGCACCATAGCGACGACATACAAAACAAATTGACTACTATGAAAAAAAAAGTACTTTTGTCTGAACTAAACACTACTGCGAGCCAGAGTTAAAAGGAACCCTTAGTTGAAACACGATGGGCCAAGCCAGAGACATATCAAGCCTCATTCCACTCGTAAATGCTTTATAAAGAAGCCGTCATTGAGCATGAGGCCTGAACAATCGCCATTCAATTGAAGAGAGTAGCATATGCAGCAACCATGTTTCGGATAATAGCTAAGCATGTAGTCTGGTCCATGATATATGGATTATATTTATTTCATCGTTTGATAAGGTTTCGAAATTATTCAGAAAAATAGATTTGCCCACATTTTCTAACACTGTAAACCAAGAGTAAGGATAAAAACTCACTATAGAATTCTGGTTCCGAAATTCCTTGTAACAGACGTTTCCTCAGGCTACTAATAACATTTGCAGCAACCTACTGTGACTACAATAAAACTTTGAAAGAGTTTTGCAAAGGTTATGGTAAGAATGACATTCTCTAACGAGCTTGGCTGTAAGGGCTTTGTACCGACAGCTGAAATCACTTACGCTAGAAGATGCTCAAGCAAAACGAATAAGCTGAGATATTTACACGCCATGGGAAGTACTTTGAGAGACGTCGCCTTCGAGAAACGTGAAATTAACAACATGCATATTAAAATCAAAATCATCACGTTCATCATAGATTTTAGTAGAAACCGTATCATAAACTATTGATAAATTCAAATCCTAAAGCGGTGCTTTCGTATAGGAAGTTTTAGCTTTATTCATTTGAGGTTCAGCTGGGCATACCCGGTTGATGTTAAGTTCAAAGTAAATATTATCAATATTGAATAAATCATCAAAGTATCTAGAAATCGAATTGTATACCTCGATAATGTCAGCCTGGTGTTCCCGTGAGAGAGGGATCTGTTGAAATCTCTTTCATAACAAAAAACAAAGAAATCCGCAACAAGAAGGGGGCACAGTTAGTTCCTATTCGAATTAGTCACCACCAAAGACATCATCAGCGACAGCCATGTGAACGACCAATTTCCCATGTGGGCGGTCACCGGGCTAGCCTTAAAATCACAAACAATATATAATAACAGACATAGCAACAAACAACACATAAAGCAACCAAAAAGAACCACAACAGAAGTGCCGCCTTGGAACGGCAAAGAATGCAGAGACCATAAAGTCTTTAGATTTCCATTCCTTCAAAATGGTCTTTACCTCTTAAACTACAGGTACTTGTCTAAAAGGCTACATTTACATGCCAAATGATGTTCCAAGAAATCAAAATTAAGTAGAAATCAGGAACTGATACAATTCAATCCCAGATCCCACCCGAGACACCATGTTGGAAAAGGCAACACAAAATTAGACAACATGAAAGACATCATTAGCGATAGCCAGGTGAAAAGCCATTTTCCATGTAGGCGGTCACCGGGCTAGCATTAACAACACAACCAATATACTAATAGAGTTCTTTCGGATTATACGTATCTGTAAACGTAGCCGTATCTGAACGTATCGGGACGTATCCGAAAGGGATCGATCAGTTGTCTTAAATTCAATTTCCATTCGAGGATTTTTAAGCTAGCTGGGCGCCAGAGGCACATGAGGGCTACCCAGGACAATCCAGATTAGTTGTTTAACTCAGAGGTGGCTATCAGGATGAAGAACTGACCTGAATTCCAGGCCAATCTTCAAGCCCGGACGACAGATGTGAGTTAAGTAAGTTATTGTAAGTTAGAATAACAGCATAAAGTGAGCTGCCAACGGTCTTCTATCGTTTTAAGTCGATTCCGCCTATTGCACAATGTCCCAGGCACCAGTGCTCGGCCGGAAGGCCCTGAAAATGGCCAAGAGTCAGAGACAAAGGGCCTGCCTCCTGACCACTGTCTGTCTGCTGATTGGTTCGGTGAACTGAACTGCTGATGACGTAGTTTCGGCGGTCCTCTTCAGAGCCATAGGAGCCTCAACCCCCCCCCCCCCATCATGCCGACGGTCCAACTTCCAAGGTTCCCAGGGGGTACTGATGGTTGACGTGTAAGTGAGCATGGTGGTCCACAGCCTCTCTTCCCCATCCGACCTTGGGTAGCCATCCCGAGGATAGATAATCAGCCGCTGGTGGTGTAACGATTCCTATTACGTCATAGCTAGCACATGGGTCGTCGATGCGCTAGTGGATCCGTTGGTACTCGAGCCCACCTGTATCGTTGCAAAGGGATTCTTCTACCGTCTCAGCCGTTGACTGATTTATTTTTTGGGAATTTATTCCGTTTTGCAGTAACTTATTTTTTTTTTTTTTTTTTTTTTTGAATTCTCATACGAATGTTCCCCAGGAGGCTCAGCGGAACAAATCCATAAGTGCACACTACTGGTACCAAGTCTGTATATCTGTCCCCTTTCCAAGTCGAAGAGGAGAATCGTTGTTGTTGCCATTCTGTAACCAAACTGCCCGACTGTTTTTTTTTTTGTTTGTTTCAATTCTTTGAGTTTCCGTTCAAATAATAAATCACTTTCATAGACAGTTGACTAACTAAGTTTGCATATGAAATAAATTGATAAAGAGAAACTATTTTAGAAACCTTCCGATTATAAATCATTTTCTTACAATACCTCATATGTTTTACAATATATATATATATATATACACTGATATATATATATATATATACACGATACACTGATGAGTTGGTACGAAATGCATTTGTTTTTGTGACGATTGAACAAAAAAATAGCATATGAAGTCTTTATCGATTTTAGCTATATATATATATATATATATATATATATATATTGATAATTTCAGCTAACAGGAAGAATAAGCTGATGAAATTATGCGTTTCTTAATTCATTACAACACTTACATATCATTTATTCAAGGGAAGTAATAATGTTCATAGTTTGCTCTTACAAGAAGTAGCTTGAACAAAATACCGGGGCCATAGGGGTGATAGGTGGCTATTTTGGGTGGGTTATGGGTCACGGGATAATTGTTGCACCTGCTTTAGCAAGGTGCGATATAGGCGTCCGGTTTTCCGTCCGTCCGTCAACCCGTCCGTCCGTCCGTTCACAGTTACATCGACCCTAGCATTTAAGTCTATTCAAATGACATTTTCTCCAAAACCAATGCATCCATGGTTCTTAAATTTCACATGCTGCATGACCAGATTGCAGGGCTTTAGCATGGTTAAAGTCAGGTTAATCCAGTTTCAAAGATGGCTGCTGTTACTAGAAATAGCAAAAACAATAAAACCGACTTTTTATCCAGAACCACTTGGTATATTTGGTTGAAATTTTGCAAGGAGCATCAGTTGGGCCTTGGTTTTATTTAAGATTGTCTCCCTAGTTTATTTCATGTTTTCAGAAACAAATATTTTAACAAAATTTCGTTAAACAATATGTAATAATCTCATAATTAACCGTACAAGCTTTGGAGAAATGCATGGGTTTTTCCGAAAAATGTGAAATGAAAAATAATCTTCAAATTAAAATGCAAATTACCTACTTCCTCACGGCCTGTAAGAGTATCGATTTTGACCTCATGTGTCATATGATCATGTACAGGTATTTTTCTTATTTGTGCACGTTATTGTGACGTATGAATAAATTATTTTTGTCCAATGATGCGATTTCGAGCGCGGTCCGCGATATTTTAAATTTTATCTAATTTTTTTGGTTTAAAGTCAGTTTTAGCAAATATTATTGTCTAAACTCTATTTCAAATGTATAGTTACATTATGTCGGAGGTATTGCATGAAATATGTCATCACATTTTTTTTGTTATTATCATCAAGGGAGTAAATCTTTAAAATAAAAAAAATGAAGCGGAATTAGGTCGCAGTGACATACTTTCTGTTAACAAGCCTTATTTTGCTAAAACTCTAATATCTCAAGTAAATATGAACGGATTTTGGTCAGATTTGGTTAGAATTGTCCATTAATAAAGTTCTGTCAAATTAAGTGATTCGAAACCATCTAAGATGGCCGCCAGCCACCGTTACTGAAAATAGAAAAACATGAAAATGTCAATTTTTCTAGAACCACTGAATGAAATTGCATCAAATTTATTCCAAAATGATCCTTGCATGAAGCTTCTTCAAGATGTTTCAAATTGACCATCCAAAACAGCCGCCATCCACCGCTACTAAAAATAGCGAAAAACATGAAAACGATATCTCAAATACTACTGAATGGATTTTGACCAAATTTACACGTGTGATGCTTTAGTTGAGTTTTTAATGTGAAGGTGCAAAGCAGGTGCGACATAGTGTTTCGCGGAACTCTTGTTGGGCTCTAATAAGCAAGGCATTGTAATTCTTGTTTAAACTACACCATGAAACTCTTAAAGCTTAAAGGCCACATTGCAGTATCATGGTAAACATTCATGAAATATTTTATCATGAGGTATCGCTGCAAGGTTCACAGTGCTAACTTTAAACAAATAAAACAAGCTTGAGTTCCACATAGAACGGATCTGAAAATTGATTTTGGTCACACTTTCGATACATAAGGTAAAAGAAAAAGGTAAAGGTTTCCCATAGCCTAATAGCCGTAGGGGCAGTGGGGGTTAGAGACCCACTGTATCTTGGGCACAGCTGATGAAAGGCGGAGCCCATCCCTCTCCTTTCGCTGCCTTATCCTTCCCTGATTCGAAAAAGGTACCCATTTACTGCTGGGTTGACAGAGAGAGTTTTCCAGTCATCGTATGGCGACAGTGAGCCGCAAACTCACGACCTTACGGTGACTTTCTGCACAATAGCCGAGCCACTCTAACCACTCGACTACGGCGCCTCTCTAAATCTCTCGATATCATAAGCATGATTTAAATGGTAAAAATACAATGTACAGGCATGAGACCCATTAAATGTCCCGCTTTTTGCATCTGTCGAAAGGGAATCAGAAAATGATTGGTTGGTTTGGTTTGGGTTTAATGGCTCTTTGAGACATTATTTCAGACTATGTCGAGCCTTCTTCTCCCAGAGAGAGGGTGATAGAAAATAGAGATAGACGAGAGAACAAAATAGCCAAACAACCCCGACCCGCATCTACTGCAAGCACAGTAGGGCTATCCAAATAAATAGTATGCACTGAGAGTTACCCAATAGTCATTGCTTTTTCTTTCTGTATTGGAATATAACTAGCGGTTGAAGGCTCATTTGCTCTGTCGTTAGATATTTTATAGCGAGGTACCGCTGCAAGCCATTTTACTACAGTTTCGAAGTTGTAAATAACGTGTGTTTTTTAGTTTCACATAATACACTTGTGAGAATTAATATAAAATGTCATTTTAGAAGGCAACTGAAATGACCGACTTTCGATATCATACACCTGACAAAAATAAATAAATAAATAAATGACAATACAATGTATAGACATGAGACTCCTTTCGTTGTTTTTGTTTATACTACATTGCTCGACGTGGATCCGGAAATTGAAAACTGTATTTTGTGGAGCAGCTTTTATTTTTCAAAAACATGTTCTCCTTGTGTTTGCAAATTATTTGACTCAATTGATACACATGAACCCAAATTTTACCACCAAAGGTGAAGATTAGTTCGCTTTGCATAGGGATTTGAGTTTAGTCGTTTTACGCTGTTCCTAAACGGAAATATTTTCGCTGTCACAAGCTTGAAGAAAATGGTAAAAATACAATGTAAAAGTTTGGGTCCCCTTTCATTGCCCCGCTTTCGTTTATATTGAAAATCTCGACGGGCAACCAGGAAGCTTTTTTTTTCATTGTTCCAAAAACATGTTACCTCTACTTTCAGCCAGTTATATGACTCAGTATATGTACATTAGCCTAATTTTTTTTATCAAAGGATATATTTACCACTGATAGGACTATGGAGACTCTAAATATGTTAGCCCGGAACCTAACTTACAGAGACAATTATTACTTGCAACCCATTCCTCTGTCCATTTAACAAAACTCCAAACGGTAAAAAAGAAACCATTGGTAAACTGGCTTAAAGCAGGACAAGGTCTACCGTGCTTGCAGTAGGTGCGGGTGAGGACTGTTTGACTTTTTTTCTCTCTCTCTCGTCTGTCTTGTCCACTATCTCTGGCAGGCAACTCGTTATAGACTGAAATACTACCCCGAAGGCCTTTTACGCCCTATAAAGCGAACGACCAGCCGAAGAAATACTAAACAAAACATTAGGACATTGCCTGTTGAAGCTGTTAAATATAACTGAGCACAAGGGAGGATATTATTGTAGTCAAGGGAGGAAATCATTGTTCGCCAAATTTGTGCTAATAACAATAATTTCAAAGGGTATGGAAACGAAAGTGTGACAGTCGAACGAAAAGACGGACGGACATGCACTATTTCCAAAATCATCCAATTATTAAGTGGCTGAGGACAATGAACTATTGGGCCGACATACACCAAATCTCTTAAACAAAACTAAAAGCCATAATCGTATGTAAATCGAATGCATCTATCTTCTGCAAACTAACATTTGACGGTATTATATAGATGCATTTCAAAATTGAAATAATGATTTCTCCCTCTCCGATACGTCCCGATACAGCTACTTATACAGCTGCGTCTTATCCGAAAGAACTCTAATAACAGATATGCCAACAAATAACACGTTAGACAACCAAGAAGAACCAAACAGAAAACAGAAGTGCAGCCTTTGGACGGCCAGCAATGAAATTACATGGAGGGAGGGGGTATAGGGGTACTTTAACCGGTTTGCAGTCATTTAGCTTCGTCAGTTTCGTTAAACCCCAAACATTTTGATACAAAAAAAAATCGATGGGAAGTTCTCGACAAGCAACTGGCAGCACAAATGCATTTCGTCAGGCATGCAATTCGCAGACATCAGGCAAGACAAGCCAATGTGGTCGTTTGCTTTCTATTGTATTGATTCCACAGTCTGTCTTCGTGCTGGCTGTACAGTCTTGGTTTTGCGTTAAACTGATTTAAGCTCACCATTCCTGACCAGCCATAGTAAGCTATTGTGATAGCAAAGCGCCCGGCGTTCGTCTTGCGTCGGGGGCAGTTCGTTGTCCGTCAACAGTTGAAAATTTCTTTTTTTTTAAATATCTTCTTCTCTGAAACCAGCGGACTTATGATTTGAAAATTTTACATTGAGCGTGTCCTGGTTGCAGGGTTTCAGGCGTTAAACTGGGTCAGGTCGAGAATCCAGCATGGCCTCTGTTACGAAAAGTAACAAAATAAACTTCTTTTCTAAAACCACCAGATATATTTGGCTGAATTTTGCCAAGGGACATCAGTTAGACCTAAGTATTCAAAACCACAAAAACGAAAAAAAAAATCTGAAGCAATGTTTTGTCACAGTGGCTTACTTCCTGTTTACGAGTGCGATTTTGCTTAAATGCAAATGTGGAAAAACAACTGCTTCAAACAATTTGTAGTCTAAAATAAAGGGCGCCCATGGTTTTAAAATTCAAATGAAACACAAGCAGGCTGCATGTTTAAGAATTATAAAATTGGGTAGAAAAATCCCAGATAACCGTCATTATTAAAAATAGCAATAAACAACAAATTTAACTTCTTCTCCAGGACCACATAGTATATTTGGCTATAAGTTTGCAAGGAACATTAGCGGGACATTTGTATTTGAAGCTATTGATTGACTGACCAGCCTTTGCATTTAGCTATATATTAATTTCTTAGTCTCGTGTTCATGCTGACTCACCAGTCTTTGTTTTAATCTGTATTCATTTTTCTGTCTGATTGTCTTGTTGATTAGTCAGACGTAACGTCAGATGTTGCTGATAATTAGCGTAACGTCGGAAAGGTCAGATTTTGATTACTGTTGCCAGTTCACTGCAACGGCACAGCGCATTTCCTAAAACATACTCCTTAAATGTACGTGAATTTAATGCCAACTGCAACTGCTGCAGAATATACTCGAAAGATATTAATTTTCGGGACAACTTACGATTTTACCCGATTTCGATAGGAAGCCGCGGTAGCTCCGAAGTTTAAGCGCTTGCCTGCTGACCTAGCAGTCCAGGGTTCGATCCCCGCTTGAAAACGGGGTTCCATTGCACACATCCTTTCATTATTAACCTCTCATCGTCCTGATATGACTGAAATACTGTTGAAAAGGACGTAAAATCGCAAGTCATCCATCATCCATTGATTTCAATAAAACGTAACCAACGTACAAATACAGTTGCGGACAAAACTGCTAGATTTGCTTATTCTTATTTCACATCGGTTCTCAGAAATAAATTCCAAAAACATTTCTAGTAAAGAACTAGTCGACATAGGTATTTCATGTCCGCCTAGTTTAAATTTACTTTATGTTAAATTTTGATAGGATTTTTATGCTCAGAAAATACCACCCAGTATGCAAAATAAAGAAATCTGGCGTTGCGGACAAAACTGCTAGATTAGGAAAATTTGGTATTTCTTTAAATCGGATCATACATTCCGAAGTCTGATTTCACAATTCAAAAATTCAAAATAAGTTTTGTATGCCAATAATTTTTCTACTCTACTTCTGCTTCGTATTGTTCTTTAGTGGTCCTTTGATCTTCTTTGGGTGCCGCTTTTTAGTGCCAAAAACCGAAATTTCCTTTTTTCTTGAATCGCTAAATCTTGAGTTTTCTTCTAGACGGAAAAGCTGAACTTGTTGGCGTTCCGATGTTAGTTTACATTACTTCACTCGCATCGACGTTGAAAATTTTGTCGTTTTTTTAGCTCTGGTTTTCAGTTAAAGCTTAAATAACTAATGTACATTGCGAGTGCTTCGCAACGTCTTACAGCGTAAAAGCTGACGTTGTTTGGTATATCAAGACGTTGTATTTATTTTTATGTCTCAAATATGACTTTTTTGTGTATCTTCCTAATACTCAATAAATAACTATTTAAATAGCATAACATTCATTGCGTTTTCTCGTCCGTTAGAAATACTGTATCAGGGGAAAATTATAAAGATGTCTTGAAAATGAAATTGTCACCAACATCTGACGTTACGTCTCAGTCTTTGGATTTAGCTCTTTCGAATTCTCAGTCTCGTCTTCATGCTGTCTGTTCAGTCTTTTGTTCAATCTATAGTGATTTATTAGCCTGGTCTTCTTGCTTACCGCCCAATCTTTGTTTTCATCTATATTTTTCCCAGTCTGAGCGTCTTGCTGCTTGAAAAGTCTTTGCATTCGATAGCTATATCGATTTCTCATCTTGTCTTCTTGCCATATGTTCATTCTTTGATTAAGTCCCTATTGATTTAATAGTCTGGTCTTCATGCTGATTGATGTCTTCAGATTAAGTTATATTGAATTATCAGTCAGTTTATTATCTACGTTTAACGTCTTGTTGACTGATAGTTTTTGCAGCTAGTTATATTAATTTCTTTGACTGGTCTTCTTGCTGACTGATCAGTCTTTTCTTTGAGCTATATTGATTTTTTGGTCAGGTTTTCTTTCTTTTTCTTGCTTACATATCAATTTCTTGTCTCAGCTGTATTGATTTCTCAGCCTGTTTTTCTTACTGACTGATCAGTCCTTGGTTGTAGCTCAATTAATTTGTCAATGTGGTCTTCTTGTTGCCTGATCGGTTTCGCCTTTTGTCTATATTGATTGCCCAGCCGGGTCTTGTTTTTGACTGATTATTACATGTGTTAGCTATATTGATTACTCAGTCACATTTTCGTGTTTACTCGTAGGTCTTTTCGTTTCACCGCATTGATTTCCTAGTACCGTTTACTCTCTGAGTTATCAAGGTTTATCTAACTTTATTAATTTCATAGTCTGCGCCAAGTTGTTGATAATTACTATGTCGTTAGGCAACGCGACACACCATATTCAAGCGTATTGTGTCTACAAACTGTCATTTTCCCCCATTTTCCCCCAAAAACCTGTGAGCAGATTTTTCCTCGTGAACTCTCCTTACATCTGGTTTGGATCTATATATATTCGAAAAAAAATTAAAGGGTCAAACTTTTACCCTGTGATTTCTGAAACATTTCAAACATTTGGTAAAATAAATCACCTTTTACAAGATTTGTACACATGAGGTTTGAAACTATAGCCTATATCTTGGACAAGTCAAGAAAATCAAATTTGTTTGAAGTCCATAAGGAGCAAACTCACCAAAATTCTCGATTCATGATTTTTTTATTTTTTTTTTTATTTTTTTTTTGTGTTGTTGTAAAATTGCTCGATAGTCATCAAATTTAATCATTTTTAAAGGTCACCAAGCTTAACAAGTTTCAAACTCAGAGCAATTTTAGAAGTTATGCCCGACCAAACTGACACACTATCAATTCTCTATGGGAATTCAAACCACTTTCAGTTTAGGGATAGTTTGATTTAAAGCCTGGACTTGGTCAAGACAAAGGCTATAGGTTCAAACTTCATGTGTATAAAACTTGCAAAATGAATAACATGGAACGTAGAAATGGTTTATTTTACCAAATGTTTGAAATGTTCCAGGAATCGCAAGGTATAAGTTTGACCCTTTAATATTTTTTTCGAGTATATATGAACGCTCAAAGACAAAATGTAGCTAAACTGATTTCAATAAATTTGTTTACCATTTAAAAAATCTACTTTAGCGAAAAACGCATTATTAATGTAAAGAAATAATGTCTCGAAATTTTGCAACTATGAGTTCGTTTTCTCATGGGAGGTAATTTTGTTGACTAAGTCTAATAAAATAGAAAAAAAAAGCATTGAAGTTGTATCTCTGTTCTATATTTGCACTTCTGTCAGTATTATCTGTAAAATATGACATACTTTAACAGGTGATTAGTACCCTAAGAAATGAAATCAAAGACGATAAGAAACTTCAAGACAAACTTGAAGCAAAAGTTGGAATGTTTGATAGCTCTTTGAAAGAGATTATGGATCAGATGCAGTTAATGGAAAGTCGTCAAGTCGAGTTAGAAAGTCGCCAAAGCATGTTGGAGGGTCGTCAAGAGGAGACGGAAGGCCGTCAAGTTGAGATAGGAGATCGTCAGAACAAGATGGAAAGTCGTCAAGTTGAGATAGAAGATAGTCAGAGCAAATTGGAAAGTCGTCAAGCTGAGATAGAAGGTCGCCAGGACATGGTTGAAGGTCGTCTTGACAATCTAGAGGCTAACAATCAACAACGTAAACGACCGTTGACTCAAGTAACAGAAGAAGGTACTGTACAGGTTTACTTTATTTTACCTAAATTCAGTAGAACTTCAATGGCTCAAAACTTGATGGCTTATTTACCCTGCTAGACAAGATATTATTCTAAAGTCCCTAGAAATCAGTTGATATAAAAACTAACCCTGGACAGCTGGAATAACATTTGGCCGGAAGAAATTTCCATGGTCCAAAGCCAGTTCGAGTCGCTGAAGTTCTGTTGTATTTGAACGCCAATGCCAATAAAACAGTTAATAAAACAGAGGTGTGATCAGGTGCTCGCCAGAAGTAAGCATCACCTGCCTATTATAATACACCCGCCAAATCTATGTATCAGTAGAAAAAGTCAATGAAAAGGGAAGTCCGGTATTTGAAAGCTTAACTAAGCTTCGGCTGAGGCCATCACCTTCTTAACGCTATCAAGTTAATTCTTGATCTTGACTAAATAGTACTACTACGTGTTTTGTAATTTAAAGTACCAAATAAGTAAAATTTAATGTTACTGATGTTTTCAATTTGGGTAGCTGTAGCTAAATGACCACCTGTCTGGAAAACAGCTGTTTATTCTGTGTACCGTGCGTGTCTGTTGTGAACTGCTGTCAATTTATGTATATACTTCTTTCGCTCTTGATTTTAATGGCAGCATGGCTGTATTAGTTCTTAATCATTCGCTGTTGTTTTTCTTAGAACATGAAATATCTTTAAAAATGATATTGTCGAAGGTAAAAGAGTCATGCTGCCTTAAGTTTATACGTTAAAGCACGTCTTATTAGCGCTGATGCAACATCACCACAGGACGAGCATTTATATTTTTTTCTTATTCCAATGGGGTACAAGAGACTTAAATTATTACATTAGATGTAGTTCTCAAACCATCTTGAAAAAAGATAAACAGCTAAACTGCAGCGAAGCAAAATGAACTACTAGCGTGCCTTGAGGATTTCATTTAACTAACTGGCAATATATCACAATATATAGATTTATATGTATATTTGCTTGACATTGAGTAGGAGTCAATGGCGATCCACCCGGCAGCCCTTCTTTGGATTTTCTAAATCTGAAGTGTTTCAGGTACCATATTATCGACAGTGAGACAATCAAGTCTGGATTTCCACACAAACAAGAATATTGCGCGTCTTCTTATTAGTGGCTACTCTGCAGTATTTGGTATTTATTTTTTCTGAAAATCATACGTTGATATATACATTTTTCTGCTTCTTCATATAACAGAATTTTTAAACTGTCTGTTAAAAATTAAGTGATTCAAAACTAACACTAAACAATGCTATAAGATATAGTAAGAAACGAAAAGGAAAACAAAGGTTTTCCAAGCTGCTTGATTTACACCATATTAAGCATTCCTACGGAAAATATAAACATCTGGTACATTTGAATTGGCCGTATCGTCTCTATTTGTCATCATTATACCGTTTTTATATTTGAAATTTAATTGGGTAACGTAAGAGAAAACAGACTACCTCAGAGTTATGGTGGCAAACGCTGAAGTTATAAATATGTTGCTCCGCTAGTTATTTTAGGTAAATTTATAGCAAACACAATGTGTCTGCAAAAAATCTCACTGATCAATGTAGGTAATTCGGCAAATTGAGCAGCGATGAAATATATCTGCCCTAGCTGAGCTAGCATAATCCATGATAGTCCATCCCTGTCCTTTTCTACTGTCTAACTCTTCTTCTTTTTCCTTTCACTGTGTGCTGCAAAATTGCCTTTTGCATACCCAGACCCAGAAGACTTTGATACGTGGTTAAACCACCTCTGTCCCTGTTCCTTGACCATGGTCAGGAGTTCGCTTTATTCTCCAATGGTTGCTCAGATCTTACTGCGAACACTCGCATTGGTGACATGGTCCTCGTATGAGATGTTAAGTAACCTTTGGTAGCATCTCATCTCATAGGCCTGCGTTCTTTTTTCTAATTCTGCTGTCAAGGTGTATGACTCATAGGCATACAAAAATTTGGATATGACAAGGGAGCGCATTAGTTTCACCTTTAATCCAAGAGATATGTTGGGGTCTCTCCATATTGGCTTTAGCTTTGTCAGAGCTGCAGTAGCATGTGCAGTTCTTGGGAGAACCTCCGGTTTTAAGCCTTCATCTGAGACGGTTGCACTAAGATACTTGAAGCTTTTAGCTGTTTTTTTTTCTTTTCTTTTCTTTATTTTTTAAATATGAAGACATTGTATAGTTTCTGCTAAAGCTAATGGTATGTTTCATCCAGGATTCTGAGGCTGGAGATCTGTTCTGTGATGCTTTTTTCTGCTCTAAACCCAGCCTGGTCTTCAGCGACAATCCCGTCATTTTAGGGCTTAAGCCTTGTCAAGATAACTTTCAGTATGACTTTACTGGAATGACTGATGCGTCTGACGGCTCTGTAACGCTGGCAAAGCTGTAGTCTGCATTTTAGGGAGTGTAATAATCAGTGTCTGTGTCCATTGGGTCGGCCATTAGTCTGTTCTCAAGAATTTGTTACAATCATGGTCTCCCGGCCTGCTTGAACTTGTTCTGCCGGTATATTTTTAACTCCGACAGACTTTTTCATTGCAGCTACTGCAATCTCAACTTCCCCAAGAAGTATCGATTGTAGATTTTCTTTTTCTGGGTGCTGAGTGCAGTCCGGAACTGTATTGTCACTATAACACATAGTTGTATAGCTCTGAACAATACTCTGGCTATCTGCTGAGAATCTCTTGTTCTTCTGTTAGACAATTCCAAAACTTGTCCTGGATAGTTGTGGAAATACATTACATTGCTTCTCTAAAGCTAGATCATGAGATGTTGCCTTGTTGTTGTTTTTGCTCAGGAAAGTTTCAATCTTCTTGTACCATTTGAGCATCTATCCAGTCATTCGTCACTTCTTTCGAGGCCTTCTGATTGAACCTTCTTGTTACATGTGGATTTTCTGCATTCTTTCGCTCCTTCCTCTTCATACTGCCTCTTCTTGAAACTCATCTCTAAAGTAAAAAAATCTTGCTTTTTGTTGCGACGTTCCTTCCCGAATGACTGACACAGCCAGTGAGATACTCGGGAAGGACTATTACATGGCAAGATTCATATGAAACATAAAAGAAACACAAATAGTATTGAACTGTTGAAATCATGCTAAGAAATACTTATCTCAACTTCCATACTTTGACATCAGACGGAAATAAAATGGTCTTAATGTTTGTATCTTTTGATAAGATCATCTCTGAGTTTATCGATTTCGGCACAGCCGAATATAATTTCACTTTTGTTCCACATTTCACATGGTTTCATTGGTCAAATAACGCGTTCTATGAACGACACCATTAACCTCGATAATCCCTATTATGTGGTTGCTTCGTAGTAAAATGATAGGCAATGGTTAGAAATTAATGCAATCAAATCCCACATCCCACCCTCAAAACCGATAGGGAAAGAAGCACACACACACGGAAAAATTAACACAATTTATCGAAAGACACGCACGGTAAACCGAATGAGCAGCTCTTTCCCAAACAGGCGGTAATTCAGCTACCCTAATCAAAAACAGCATTAACATCTATTTTTATCTATTTCATTTTAACTTCTAAACCTATTCCGAATTGATGGCCACTGCGTAAACATTGTATGGCTTTAAGTCACTGGATTTTCATAATTTTTGCACTTTTTCCTTTGACAGAGGGAGCCCCCGTAGCACAGTGACTTAAGCGCTGGAATGCTGATCTAGTGGTTTCAAGATCGATTCTCGGAGGCGGAAATCTTTTCAATTGTAAACGGGTTCCGTAGCAGCCTTTTATAATCACCCTCTAGTTGTCCTGATATGACTGAAATACTGTTGAAAAAGATGTTAAATTGCAAGTCATTCATCCATCCTTAGGTACAGGTGCGTTGCATTAATTTTATACCGATGCATTTTTTTTTCATAAGCCTTAGCATACCCCAATGTGCATTCTGGTTTCGGCTGAAAGTTTTTGTTGTCAAAAAATCTCACAATTACTAAGGGAAAAAATGAGTGGGCCTGGTTAGGATTCCAGAGCAGTTCGGTATATAGAATGTTGCGAAGAAGCGATTTTGCTACCTTTCAAAGCTAACTATATTGACAAGTGCTGAAACTCTTCAACGTAGTCTTTTCGCGTCGCACAGGAATATGGTAATGAAAAACCGAGATCGACATTTCAATAACACATATTCAAACATGTTATATTTATTGAGACTCCGGATAAAAAATCTGCAAGAAAATGTTTACCATTAAAATGAGCCAGATAGGACCTTCTTTAGAGTCAATAAGTAAAGGTCCTGTTGTCATAACAGTTATGCTTGCTGTAGACATTTAATTGATAGAATGCCTGTTTTATCCTATTTGTGAACTATGGAAATATACTTTTTACGGCATTTTGACACTGACAACTGGAAAACAGGACAGAAGAGCGGGATGGACACACTATACGTATGTAAGTGTTACATACGTCTTATTACATCACTATTTGTTGTATTAAGGCTTTCAAACTGGGATGCTGGCTCTCATTTTTTGTAGAATTTACAATGTTTTCTTCCTGTTAATATTTTAGCAATTCATGAAATGAGACTTTAAAAATTTAGCAGCCTAGCACGGAAACATATGCATTGTGTAGTTTTCCCGAGCATTGTACCTTCTAGAAAACATTGTTCACCTCTTTTCGCAGTGACCAAAACGGATGAATAAAATCTCCTGCTCTGTATGTGTTAAATGGTAACGCCGGAGTTGAAAAACGCAAACAAATCGAAATTTAAACTTTCTTTGGCAAAAGTAAATTACCCCACCCCTCTCTTCTGTCATCCTTCAAATTGGCAGTGCCTAACAGCAAGCAAAATGACATTAAAGGTATTTTTAGCAAAAAAGCTCACAGATAGGAACGTAGAGGTATTCAATTTAATAATTGTCTAAAGCAAGCTTTACTGTTTCTAGCACAGGACCTACACTATTTTTTTTCAAAAGACGGCCCCGTGTTGCTTTTATTAAAGATAATTATTTCCCGCAGAAAAGAAATTTATCCGGGTTCTCAATAAATATAACAAATTTGAATATCTGTTGTTGAAATGTCGATCTCTGTTTTTCATTAGCATATTCCTTTACACCGCGAAAAAAGATTTAAACTACGTGGAAGAGTTTACGCACTTGTAAATATAGCTAAGGTAAATCTGACAGTTTGCAAAATCGCTTCTTCGGAATATTCTATACGGTCAACTCTTCTGGAAATCTAAAGTGTATTGATTTATTCCCTTGGTAAGTGTGAGAATTTTTGACAAAGAAGACTTCCAGCTGATGTTAGAATGCAATTGGGGGTATGCTTAGACCTGTGAAAAATTTGGATAGGTATAAAATTAATGCAATGCACCTGTAGACATTACGGATGTATATTAATAGGCAACTGATGCTTACTACCCGCGAACACCTGATCAAACCTCTGTTTTAGGGTCATTGTCTGTGTATGGTATTTTATGATTTTGTGATGCTTACTACTCGCGAGCACCATATCAGACCTCTGTATTGGGGTTACTGTCTATGTATGTACTTTTATGATTTTGTGATGCTCACTAGTCGCGAGCACCTTATCAGACCTCTGTATTGGGGTTACTGTCTGTGTATGTAATTTTATGATTTTGTGATGCTCACTTGTCGCGAGCACCTGATCAGACCTCTGTATTGGGGTTACTGTCTGTGTATCTAATTTTATGATTTTGTGATGCTTACTGCTCGCGAGCACCTTATCAGCCCTCTGTATTGGGGTTACTGTCTGTGTAGCTAATTTTATGACTTTGTGATGCTTACTGCTCGCGAGCACCTGATCACACCTCCGTTTTGGGGTTACTGTCTGTGTATGTAATTTTGTGAATATGCCAATGTCTCTATGCTTTAAGAGTGCAGACGTATAATGTTTTTACTTTGGCCTTTTCTACTTCTATGGAAATATTTCGGAAACTATATCCTAGAAAGAAGGAGTGAGTGTACTTACAGCTATACAGATATCTGGAAACCATTCTACCTCTTTATTTGCTCTTCATCAGGGGTTTAATTTTTACTACAGTATCAGTATGCTATAATGCAGTTTTCCCTTTATTACGTTGCTATTAAAATATTGAGGAAACTATATCCTTGAAAAAAAGGAGTGAGTGTACTGGTATGACTGACTTTAGAGCTATACAGATATCTGAACACCGCACTGATTCTCGCTCTTACCTTGCATGGTATTACCCCTTCAGCAGGAGTTGCTCTTCTTGTCATTGTCGCCAACAGTTGGCACTTTCCGTACAAAACGTACCGACAACGAGCTATCGTTTATCTCTCGCGATAATATCCTTTTTATCACTTGTTTTTCTTTCTCGCGAGAAGTTAATGATACCTCGTAATGACCAATCGTATTTCGCGTGGTGGCTTATGGGTTTTATCAAGTATCGGATAAAATTCATAATTCACACGTGACAGCTTACAGGATCCATTCATGATTTATGCATGTAAAATGTAACAATGTAAATGCATTTTATATGGTCTCTTTAAACAGTATTTTTTTCGTATATTTCATACATAGCACAACATATACATGTACTACAAATACGGTGAATATACAAAAGGGATTCAGAAGCAAGTCGACTGACTTATTTGAATCTGATTGCAATACATACAAATTTTATACAAGTGTGATAGTCGAATAAATACCAATACAGTTTTATCTAATTAACGGTATTTTTTAAATAATTTAAAAATATTCCGTTAGGTAGTAATACTAGAAAGTTAAAGTTAACAGAAAGGAAGAAAGGGGAAAACAGAAGAAAACCGTTATAACAGTGTAACGTGCTACGTTTTGTAATACTACTTTAGGGGAGTATAACAGTGACCAAGCTGAGAACTGTGGCTCTACGGGGAATGGATCGACACTCTGTGGACTCTTTGATAGCATCTGTATATTATTATATGTTAGTCGGTTTAATAGCTATTCATAGCTAATTTTATTTGTTCGTAAACTCATCCGACTTTCAATAAAATTTGTATCTGTATCTGCGCCGCTTTACTAACCATAGTACAGAGTGTATTTACTCAGAGAAAAATAACAAAACGAAATGGTACCAGAATCAGCGAAAGCATCTAATACTGATGCATACAATGAGTCCGTAAAAATCTCAATGAATAGTTATCCCTTTTTCTAAGGGTTTCAATTGGCAAAACCTTTATTACTGGCAATTGCCTTCCAAGTCAGGACAAAAAAAACTCAGTTCATATTTAGAACAGCATGCGTTGATTTGGTGAATTTTCAGTGAAGTTTTTCAGGATTTTTTTAAACAACAACAACAAAATTAACACTTATTTACTGGTTCCTTACAGTTAAGATAATATATTTTTCTTGACACACGACATTAGAGAAAAATATTTGTTTTCCATCCTTCACATCTTGATAGTAGTTCCTCCAATCATCCGAATATACAGACGTTAAAGAAAATGCATACTACTGATGACAATGCAGATTTAACTATCAGTATGTTATAATGATATTTCCCTTATGGCGCCCAAAACAATTCCACGAAGGCATGGCATCACGAACGCCATAATAATTATTATCATGAATGCATTATCGGCGCCATTATCCATTGCTATAAAACAGTACCATATACATGTAGCAGACTTTAACATAGGCATCTCATGGTTCATGAAGTATATATTGAACCCATTGTATGGCGGCCCGTTTTGGTTTATTTCCATTTTAAACAGACATCTGCATTTAAAACGCATGCATCTAAATTTAAATGCAGATATCTCTATTTCAAATACAGATATCTGTATTTAAAATGCAGATATCTCTATTTGGCAATTAAATAGAGATATAAAAATTTTATTAGAGATATCTGCATTTAAATTACTGATATCTGCATTTTAAATGCAGATATCTCTATTTAAATCAGAGATACCAGAATTTATTCAGAAGCTCAGAATATGTATTTGAAATGGAAGTATCTGTAATTGAAATAGAACTATTTATATTTGATATACACATGTCTATAATTTTCATTTAGATAAAGTTATTTGCGATTCAAATGGGGATATCTTTATTTTTAATGCAGATATGTTTATTTCAAATAGAGATATCTGTTTTAATAGTAAAAAAGGATCTTATTAAAATAAAGATATCTGTTTTTGACATGCACATATCTGTTTACAACCCTGATTATTTTCAACTTTTGTTTTTCAACAAATAATCAATGCTGCCTTGATACAGGTTTTTGGTATGCTTGATGTTGCATGGTCGCTACAGATTCGATCTACAGTCGAACGAGCCTCCGACTGATTTATCGGTCCCGGTCGGTTGGTTGTATAAGTGTTAAACGGCCTAGAAAAACAGATATGATCGTTCTCGTCATGGCAAGACGACCAGTGAATTTAACCACTCTTTTTCTTGGCATGCTTAAACCTTTTTAAGCTGATAACCAGTACTAAGTGCCCGTCCTTCCGCCAGGCACTGACACCTGCCCTACTCGAGTCAGAGGTAGAGAGAAACTATCTTACAGAAGGATGTTGTCGGACCGGAGTTGGATCGAACGAGCGGCCTGATTGCTAGTCGAATGTGCATCGGTATGAGCTACTGGGCCTGGCTTTTAAGCTCACCTGGCCCAGCGGCTCAAGGGTAGCTTATACCATGGGTATGCTCCGTCGCCCGTCGTCGTCCGTTGTCCGTCCGTCTACATTTTCATACGACTTCTCCTCTGAAAAAGCTAGGCCAACTGTAACCAAATCTATTATGTAGCCTCAAGGGGTCATAGGAACGGAAAATTGATCAAATTATCTTGATCACATGATCAACATGTTCGCCACGTTCATATAAGGGCATAACCTTTAAATTTAAAATCTTCTTCTCCAAAACCAATATATAGATGGCCATGAAACTTGGTATGTAACATCAGGTACACAAGTACTACTTAGATTCTTTGAATGATGACCTTGAGTTGACCATGACCTTTTTACGGCAAAGTCAAAATTGTTTTCTGTGCTATTATATGCGAAATTGCTAGAACTTGAGATTTCATACAGATTGTAGGCTAGAAATTATGTCCCCCACCATCGGGGGCGGGGGCAAACTTTTTTGGTGTGGATCCCGTCGGCGTCTGCGTCTGTGCCAGCGTCGGCGTCGGCCTCAGCGTCAACGTCGGCGTAGCTTCTTGTGTGCCTTCTATCTCCTGAAGAGATTCATGGATTTTGACCAAACTGGCACAGATACATTACTGGGAGGGGGAAAAATGACAAGATTTTGGTGATCTTGACCATAGTCACAGAAAGTCAAAGAAGGATGAAAAATAGCTTGTCTGCACCATATCTCCTGAAGGAATTGATTAATTTTTACTAAACTGGCACAGATATATTACTGGGAGATGGCAAAGGACTGAATAGAGTTTAATGACCTTGACCCTATTTTCAAGGTCACAGGAGGTCAAAGAGTGTTGCAAAAATGCCTTGTCTGCACCATATCTCCTGAAGATTTTGATGAATTTTTACCAAACTGGCACAGATATATCACTGGAAGATGCTAAAGAACTAATTAGATTTTGTAGATTTTGGTGACATTGACTTTATTTTCAAGGTCACAGGTGGTCAAAGAGTGTTGAAAAATGCCTTGTTTGCAACATATCTCCTAAAGGAATAATTTGGATTTTTACCAAACTGGCACAGCTATGTTATTTGGTAATTGCAAAGACATGATTAGATTTTGGTGACATTGACCCTATATTCAAAGTCACAGGAGGACAAAGAGTGTTGAAAAATGCCTTGCCTGCACCATATCTCATGAATGGACAAATGGGTTTGAACCAAACTTGCACAGTTTTATCACTGATTGATGGCAAAGAAGTGATTAAATTTTGGCAGACCTTGACCTCATTTTCAAGGTCACAGGTGGTCAAAGAGTATGTCGGTACCATATCTCCTGAATGGATAGATGGATTTGAACCAAAATGTTACAGATACATTAATGGGAGATGGAAATAAGTGATCAAATTTTGGTGGCCTTGACTCTATTTCAAGGTCACAGGAGGTCTTAACTTGACAGCATTTAGGGAAAATGATACTGCTAGGAGAGCGCAGGTGGGGGATATCTGTTTTTGTAAAAAACATTTCTAGTTAGTATATACAGTCATCATAATGAGTATATGAAGATTTGTGAGTAAAACAGGTCAAGGTCATTATTTGCCCTTTGACTCAGACTTCTCGTATAATCTTTTGATAAATTCAGACATCTGAAAAGCCACTGAGCCAATTATGACCAAATTTTATACAGAGTCTCCAGGGTCTAAAGCGACAATTTATTCACATGACCAACATGGCCGCAATGGCAATATTTGATAAAAAAGCATTCGAAATCTTCTTCTCAAGACCCAGATGACCGACGGCCTTTAAACTTGGAATGTACAATGGTGTACTCGAGTGCTATCGAGATTGTTCAAATGATGACCTTGGATTGATCTACGGCAAGGTCAATTATGGGAATTGCTAGACAATAAGATTGCATACTAATTGTTGAAGATTTTGGGCTTAAATTGGTATAATACAGTCATCTCAATGGGTATATGAAGATTTTTATGAACAACAGATCAAGGTCAATCGTTGACCTTAAACCCAGGACTCTCATATTTTGACATTTTCAAATATCTCCTCAAAAGCCACTGGGCCCATTGTATCCAAATTTCATACAGAGCCTCCAGGGGCTGGGGGAATGAAAATTTATTCAAACGGTCCCGATCACATGACCAACATGGCTGCCGTGTTCATATAACCTAAAAACCTTTAAATCATTGGACCAATGGTCCTGTAACTCACCTGAGCCTTCACTGTCAATAGACACAATTTTTCCTTTCCCTTATTTAGTATATATTTTAAACCAATGGGTTAAGAGGAGAGCATATTTTATCCACTGCATATAAATCCACAGTTTAAGGTAGTCGAATACTGAATAGAAATATTGGCGGGGCATTCAAATCATTATATCAGCTAAATAACTCAAAGAGCTATAAAACATTCGGATAACGCAGGGGTGTCCATTTGTCGCATTTTCGCACTTTTTTGCAAATTGAATTCCAAAAAATGCGAATGGTGTTTTTGCAAATTGAATGCGATTTTCCCACCTGGCCTCAGATTATTTTGCCCCGTAGTGAGCCTCTATTTATTTGTGTGAATAATCAATAAGCTTGTACTTTTTATACAAAGAGCGCATATATTTGGGTGATTGTGACTTGGGTACCAGTACACAGTATTGAAATCACTCAACCAGAGCGTGACAACATGATGGAAAGTAATTATCATGCTCTTGTTTACTATCTGTTTCTTTGAAGAAATGCCGACAAGGCCCGGGAGTCTCCCAGAAATGAAGCCCATCTCCCGCGCTCCCGGGAAGTATTCAGAATCTCCCGGATGCTGAATTTTCCTGTCATAATTTTTTCTGAACTGTCTTTTTTGCGGTAACTACTTACCCACCGGATAGTCAAAAGGATTAACTGTCCGTGACCTAATTACGTAACAGGTTGCAATATTGGTCGTGTCATTCCGAGGGGACGCAGCGAGGTGTTAAATTGGCTAGCGCATTAGTAGAGGTACCTGTTCTACCTGTAATAACAGGTAACTTTTACCGAGAGTATTGCGTCACGGCTTTATGATAATGACACCGGTCATCGTTTCTGTCATGGATTTGCACGACTGCAATAAGTGCAAGTGCCGCCAATGGACAATGATTCCATAAATTTTTTCAGCAAACAAGTCAGATAAAATGTACAGTCATCATAAATATCGATCATGCAAAATTTGCGCAAGCTGATCAGATCATACTTTCATGAAATCATCACGGGTGCCAGCAATTATTTATCTATTTTTTATTAAAGTCTGTTCGTTCACTTTAAGAATAATTTCCCGCGTTTTTCTATCCAGGTCCCGCCAATTCCGACGTATCGTATGTGAAACGAGAACCAGTGAATTTTTAAATGAAACTTGGAAAATCCGCGATCTTCAGCATCTGACTGAGATAGAAATATGTTGTACATATTTACTGACCCAAATATGTAGCTATATTTGTTCTTAATCTGATATTCAATGAAAATAGACAGGTCTAATGACAGGTATGTTCATTAAGGTGTAGAACATAACTCTGTTTTGAAATAGATTTTGAGGTTTAAACAAGTATCAGCTTTCATCAAAATAACGAACAAATCAGACCCATCTATGATCATCCAAGGTGCAATTTGGATGTTTATATTGAGGGTTACGGAAAAGTTGGGAAGGATGATGGTTTAGGATTGCCAGATAATCAGATTGTTTATTTTTTAGCAATGTTGCAATGGATTGGTCAGCACTAACACTATGACCAGTATTGGTGAATTACAATAAATATTAAACTTAGGATGGTAGTGTTACTGCATATGAATAAGTAGTTTTATAACGGTACCGCGCGGCAATATGGCTGAACTTAAATTGTGTTTTGCTACAAGAAATTTAACTTTTGCTACAAGACAAAATGATTTGGACACCCCTGGGCACTAACACTATGACCAGTATTGGTGAATTACACTAAATATTAAACTTAGGATGGTAGTGTTACTGCATATGAATAAGTAGTTTTATAACGGTACCGCGCGCCAATATGGCTGACCTTAAATTGTGGTTTTGCTACAAGATGTTTTAACTTTTGCTACAAGACAAAATGATTTGGACACCCCTGATAAGAAAAAAATCACCGTTTTGTTTTCCTAAAACAAAACAATATTTTGTATTTCTACATACTTTTTTACCAATTCTCCATTTAATTTCATATCTCTAGCCCATGAATGCTCTTTCATTTCTGCAAATCATATAATCTATAGTATAGGATCTGAAACAAACTGTTAAAAAAATAAAGCAATATTGATAATAAGTATATTTTTTGCAGTTTTTTCAAAAATGGAAGAAAATTGAATTTCATGCAAAACGTCGTGAAATATATATTTAACCTATGGGGCAAGGCAAGCTTATGCTATTATTTTAGTAAAACATACATTTTACGTTACAGAATAAAACAAAAAAAAATCATTTCACCGTTTCGTTTCCTAGAAAAACAATGTTTAAGTTCAAAAATATCCCCCAAACAGACTGCCCAAATTCTGCACCTGCTGCAAGCACAGCCGGTCATTGCCTTGTTATTCATTTTCCTGTTATCCCGGTTCTACCCTAGAGTTAAGAAATTACAGTATGCTTTTTTCTGATTTCGTCACCATATATTATCAGTGTCACTGACGAGGCTTTATCAGCAGAAACTACATAGTCTGGCCCATGTTCCTACTCCTTTATGTACTCTCTGCTCTTGTAGGAACTTTTTAAGATTTTAATTATGCCTACAAAAATGCGCAGCTGGAATGGAAAGTGTAAAGACCTTGATCATTCTAGTTCCTAAGGAACAGTCTGATCTCGGTTTCCATTGTTTTTACAGACCTATCTTCCTGAAAACGTAGGATCTTTACGGTAGACACTGTTGGCGTGTGTTATATCTGTATACACTCTACAGTTGAACGATTTTACCATGAACAATAACTCTCTTTTGTTTTAACAAATAACAAAAAACAGAGTTATTCCGTATACAGCTACCTTAAGCTATTTCCGATATAATAGCATAACATTCCAAAGTAAATCTTGCAGAAATTAGCTCAAAGTCAACACAAGGTCATCATTTGTAGAAACTTTAAGAAGCCCGGTCTCCAAGGCTTCATAACAAGGGCCACGAGGTCATTGACCTTTCAGTTTTGGAGAAAAAAGAGTATTAATTTTTTTTTTACCATAGATGGGCATAATGGCCGTCTTCAATGGTCATGTGGCCAAGAGGATCGGAACAAATGATTGTTCCTTTGACCCAGTGAAGCTCTAAATGCATTATAACTTCAATCGGCCCAGCGGCTTCAGAAGATAAATATGTTTGTAAATTTTGTCCGGCGACAAAATCTCAGTGACCTTGAAAAAAATATCAAAGAATGACCTTGACCTTTAACAACATAATGTCTTCTACTATTCATTTAAATTACGTTTAAATCAATTATTATATCTTTGACTTAAGCAGTGTCTGAGAAATCTACTGTCTAAGTTTTTTCTGCTATAAAAAATAATATTCAAAAATTGACCTTGCCATAATTTAAGTGAAGGTCAAAGCACAGTCCTCATTTGAATAAACTTTGTAGGGCTCAAGTACCCAATACTTCACACAAAGTTTCAAGGGTCATTGGCCCTTTGGTTTTGGAGGAAAAAAAACTTTTTTAAAATGTTCTTACCATATATAAGCACGGCGGCAATCTTGGTCTATTACCAAGACCATCCGAACAAGCTTTGGAACCCCCAACCTATTGAAGCTCCATATGAAATATTAATTCAGTTGGCCAAGTGGCTTCAGAAGAAGATGTTTGAAAATGTTAACGGGTGACAGATTGCCAGTGACCTTGAACATAGACTAAAGAATAACATGGGATTTTTAAACATAAAGTTTTAATTTGCTCATTTAGTTATTTACACATACCAAATATTAAACCAAAGACTTATATAGTTCCTGAGGAATCTGCAGTTTAAAGATTATCCCATATAAAAGCATATAACTCACCAGAATTAACCTTGTTATAAATAAGGTGAATGTCAACGCACGGTCATGATTTGAACAAACTATGATGAGCCCTAGTCCCCAATGCTACATACCAAACCACAAGGTCATTGGGCCTTTGGTTGCGGAAAAGAAGTTTTTTAAAATGTTTTTACCATTTATGGGCGTGAGGGCTATCTTGGTCATGTGACCAAGATTATCTGAACAAACAAAATCTGAAGGGCGGTTTGTGTGGTTTTGGGTGTTTTGGAGTGCTTTGGTATGTTTTGAGATGGTTTTGGGTAATTCGATGGACCGACCAGTGAAGGTTTATATGAAATATAACTTCGGTCCAGTGGCTTCAGAGACGATGTTTGAAAATGTTGACGGGCGACAGAATAGAATCTCAAAGACCTTGAACAAAGGTCAAAGATCTTTAGAAACATTAGATCTTTATTTGCCCATTCAATTAGCTTTATATACCAAATATTACAAACCTTAGACTTAAATAGTTTCTGATAAATCCACTGGTCAAACATTTAGCCGTATAAAAACATAACGCAGAAAAAATGATCTAGCCATAAATTAGGTTAAGGTAAACAGAAGGTAAGTTTTTGTATAAATTATGATGGGCTCGAGTCCCCCAATGCTACATATCAAGCCACAAGTCATTGAGCCTTTGGTTCTGGAGGAGAACATTTTTGAAGGGTTTTCATTATATATAGGCGTGGCTGCCATCTTTGTCATGCGACCCAGATCATCTGAACAAACTTTTGTTCCTTTGAAGCAGTGAAACTTCATATGAATTATCACTTTAATCGGCCCAGTGGCTTCAGAAGAAAAAGATGTTTAAAGGTGTTGTCCGGCGACAAAATCCCAGTGACCTTGTACAAAGGTCAAATAAAGACCTTTGCCTTCAGCAACATACTATCTTCATTTGCTTAGTTAGCTTATCAGATAAACCAAATACTATACCTTAGACTTAAATAGTTTCTGAGAAATCTGCTGTTTAAATATTTTCCCATATAAAAACATAACTCACCAAAATTGACCTGCCATAAATTAGGCGAAGTTCAACGCACGGTCATGCTTTGCACAAACTATGATGAGCCCAAGTCCCCGTTGGTACATAAAAACTACAAGGTAATTGGGCCTTTGGTTTTTGAAGGGATTTTCACCATATATGGACATGGTGGTCATGTGATCCAGACCCGCGAACATATTTTCGTAACCCTAAGCCACTGAGGCTACGCTTAAAATTTGGCTTTGATTGGCCCAGCGGTTTTGGAGAAGGAGATCTTTGAATATGGTGACTGACGGACGACGGATGCCTGGCTATACTTAAAGCTCAAATGTGAACCCTCAGCTAAGGTGATCGTATAAGCCAACTTACCAATGCTCTTGAAACTTGGTATCTAGCATTGTGTACACAAGTCCTACAAAGATTTTTCAAATGATGACCTTGGTTTGACGATGGCCTTACGATGTTGAATAACAGACGGTGCTAGAACATAAGATTTCATGGAAAACATTGAAGATTTTGGCCAAAAATTGGTATATACAGTCATCCTAATGGGTACATGAAGATTTGTGAGTACAAGATGTCAAGGTCATTCTTTAACCTTTGGCCCAGGATTCTCATATTTTGACAATTTCAAACATCTCCTCTAAGGCCACTGGGCCAATTGTAACCTTTGACCCAGGACTCTTATATTTTGACGATTTCAAACATATCATCAAAAGCCACTGGGCAAATTGTAACCAAAGTAAGGAAGAAAGTTCTCAGGAACTGACACAATTCAATCCCAGATCCAACCCATAAACCTTCAGGCGCTGAGGGAATGAAAAATTATTCAAATGGTCCTGGTAGGTCACATGACCAACATGGCCAGCGTGCCCATTTATGAAAAAAAAACTTGAAAATCTTCTTCTCCGGAGCCAACTGACTGATCGCCTTGAAACTTGGCACGTAGCAGTGCTACCAAGATTTTTCAACAAGAGCTCCGCTGAGTGAGGCAATATACGCCCGTTGAGGCTTAAAGTTGGAAAGGAAACAAGAAATGAGAGAACTTTGTCAGAAGCTTAAATCTTCAATAATGAGGCAGATAATACAAAATAAACAAAGCTACTATGAAAATCGTAAACCAAAATTACATAGGGATATATTCCATCAAAACTGAAAGTAGGGTTATTTGTGATCCCGATCAGACTGTCGCTGCGCGGAAGCGATGTTAGGCAAGCACTTAATTGACTTTGCCTTCATCTTTGACCTGTTTAATTATACCTAGTCTATGAATAACATTTAAGTCGGCACACATGAAAGGGCCGAGGAGTCCGATTTATGGTTTTTCAAATGCGCGCGCGTAGACCCTTCGAGAATTTTGGCATGAAGCTTGCTTAAGGACTTACAGGCTCGTTTTATTTATTTATTTTGCTATAATATCATTTCGTTTCATGGCAGCCGTAAAATGCGGGAAAACCATGGGTTGTATCTTTTCTGTAAACTATCACCCCAAAAGAAGTTTCATCTTACAGGAAAGAATTATTTGCACCTCAGGAAGTAGTTCTTTCATTTACAAGTAGACCCCTTTTGACGAGGGGCAAAATATGTTATTCCGAATCATTTATCAGTTCTCCTTAAAGGCAGAATTGTAAAAAAAATTCGAACATCCTTTACTCGCTAGTGACCATCACACTCCCCCCCCCCCTCCCCCCTCCCCCCTTTTTAACTTGGACAGGTCCAATTTAAGACTCGCGATTTGTGGGTTTACAACAAGTATTTGTTTACTGAGTTGTTTGTATTTTTTCATACAATTATTTTAGGGCATATATTATCATTTAATCTATAAATTATCGTTTTTAAAGACAGCATGAACGGAAAAGGCAATGAAATGCATAGTATTTATTTCCGTTTCCGTGACAAGATACTATTATAGCAACTTTTGGCGTTCGATTGGTAATGCGAGTGCGCATGCCCGAATATACAACTATGGTAGGTACTCTTGTTCGATTTGAAGTGGGCCAACATAAAACATATCTCACACAGCAAACAAAGTGGGGACACTCCAAGTGAAAAGAACTTGCTCCTTTGGGAGCTAATTCCTTTTTTTTTTTTTTTTTTTTTTTTTTTTTTTGGGGGGGGGGGGGGGGACGAGGCCTGACTAAAACTAAGTAAGGTGACAAACATAAAAATTGTTAAGTTGTCTCCCACGAAAGCAAGAACCAAGATAGCTCAGTAGGTTAAGCGCTGGTCTGCTGATCTAGCTGTATGCGGGAATCTTTTCAGTCTAAAACGGGGTTCTGGTGTACATACTAGAAAATGTTACAGTTAGGATCAGTGGTTACATTAAGGGGAGGCTACTCTGTCATTTATATGTTTGGCTCCTTTCTTGAGAGGTCAGGTCGAAAAGAAAAGAATTTGCTCCCTTATGAGCAAATTCTGTCCTTAAGGAATGGTTTTTATTTCAGAAGGGCTATGTTATTCAGGAAAGCAAACAGGAAGTGGCAAAAGTTGACCCCCTAGTAAAAATGGCTGAAAAAACATGGAGGTGTTACCATACATCGTAACAGGTTTTATTTTGCATAATATATAAAGTTGTTTCTCTGGCCGTGTATGTATGAGTGGGGGAGTGCAGTTTAGACCCTGATCAGTTGTCGTGTTCTCAGGTGATGGTCTATGTCTTCACTGTTTGTCAACCTCCATTGATTGGGTCTGAGAGTAGAATAAGGTTCATCATATACTTAATTCTTAAAGACTTTTCATAAATCATGATATTTGTATTTCAAGTATACCTTAGTGATGTTTCAGCAATGGATTATGACGCCACATTCATGATGTTATGACATTTGTGATGTCATGACATCGTGGAGTTGCCAGTGCTACGTCAAAAAGAAAAATATGAACATAGCATACTGATGGTTATAAGAAATATGGCAAGAAGATAGAAGAGAAATCCGTGATGAAGGGGGTAATACGCCGAAAATTTGGTGTGGTGGCACATAAAGAGCTAGAATCAGTACAATGGGTTAAAATGTACAATCCCTTAGGATTTCAATATCAAAGAATAATACCAATTTGTTTACCGTTTCTGTCGACCGATCCAGAATTGTGCAAAGTAGTGTCAAACGAGAATTCGGTCGACAACATAAATTATGGTAGATGACACTTTTGTTAATGACCGTCGACCGAGATGTCGATTGCATAGATCGACAGCCACTTTTGTAAGTAAGATAACTGACTGGCTCGGTCGACAGCACCGAGAGGAAAATCCGTGTTACCTCCGTGATTTTCGCGCCTTACATTTTGAGCCGCTATTTCTTTATTAAACCGCTTAGCAGTTACTCTTATCATTCCCGTTTTTCATTGCAGAAACGTAGTACTTAAAACAAAATAAAACCATTCAGAATCCGTGTTGTCTATTGAAAACAAATTATGGGGTTCGTCATACCGCTTCTTAATAACGATCAACTTGCAAAAAGAATATTTGTTTTTTTTCTTTTATTGTCAGAAAAAGCCCAAAAGTTACAACAATACTTAAAGGACGGGTATGATGAGAACAAGTTAAACGTCCCCGTGTTGCTAAACTGTCACGGGCTCCCAGTCTCAGAGATATTCGCACCAGTTATCCTCACTAAAGAAGCGGGAGGAAGTGAAAAAGTACGCTTTTATAAAGCACTGTTCTTTAAAGACAATGACAGGCGAAAGAAAATATTTTTACTGGGTAAGGCGGGGGCTGGGAAGACTACATTCTGCAAACATCTAACAGATATATGGTGCAGTGCTAAAGTATCCCCACAGTTTGTCGATGCCGAGGTTTTGAAGAAGTTTCGCTACCTATTTCATGTGGCATGCAGGTTTGCTGAAGCATCAGAATCAATATTTGACATGATCTGTTATCAGTTATTCCATAAAAAAGATGTTGAGATGATAAAGTTTGCGTGTGAAGTACTGAAGAATACACCTGATGAATGTCTTGTGGTGGTAGATGGTATCGATGAATGGAAAGGTTCGGCTAGTGAGGAAACGGGTAAAAGAGGTGATATTCCTGGTCTTCCCAGCAGTGAGGGGCTCGAAGATTGCGTTGTATTGTTCACATCCCGGCCAGAGAGAATTCATATGTTACCAACAAAACTTGATAAGACTTGCAGTGTTTTGGAATTGCACGGAATACAAAATTCTACAAAGTTGATACGTTCTATATTAGAAAAAATGGAGGATCCTCACCCAGAAGAGTCTTGCGACAAGTTTTTGTCACAGATTAACCAAAATAACATGAGGGATCTCATACAATTTCCCCTAATGCTGATTAATGCACTTAATATCTGGGACATGAACAAAACCCTAAGCAGCTCAATGTGTGTAAACTACAGCAATATGTTGGAGGGATTATTTTCACGTGCAAAGGATGCAAAACGAATAGCAGAACCTGGGCAAGGAAGAAGACAGAAAACCTCTGTTGAACTACCTGCTAAACTACCTGATTGCTTTCTTCACGCGGATTTGTGCAAGCAAAATACAACCCTTATCATTAACCTCGGTAATTTAGCATTTGACCTACTGTTTGGAGATGATCAAAATTCGTCACTGATGTTTTCAGAACAACAAACCCGGAAGTATTTAACCGAGATCGAACTTAAAACTTGTTTAGCTGTAGGAATTCTGTCCAAAGCACAAACAATTAGCAGAAGTATTAGGAAAATTGCAAGTTTTTCATTTTGTCACAAAACATTTCAGGAATTTCTGGGGGCATTGTGGTTATCAACGGAGCAGTGTAACATACAGCAGATTAAAAGTATTGATACTTTGTTTGACAACAAAGTTTTTATACTGTTTTTGTGCGGATTATCTCCCAATGCTGGTGACAGATTCTGGCAATACATTGCTGAAGAGGTAATAGAGAAGGATGAGGAAGTAACTAAAGTCCGATTAGGAGATTATGGACGACGAGATTATGTGTACCGTTGGAATAACAAACTCGAGAGATTACAGAAATTGGTACTGGAGTGTATCAGAGAAGCCAGGAACGCTGACTTGGAGCATCATCGACAGCTTTGTTATTTCATTCCTGATATTATATAGATACTGGCATTGGTGAAAGGGACATTACTCTGATTAACGATTTGGTGGAGAAATTTGTGGCGGATATCAAATCTGTAACACTGTATCGCAAAATACCATTAGACATAGTTAAATCTATGAAGAAAATGCAGTCAGCCATTAGTATAAGCCTTGCTGGAGACTTCTGTCGCAGACCGGCAGTGGCTGTGTTGGAGTTGCCAGATCAGCTAAAGGTACTATCAATTGCGCAAGTGGCCATAACTTCTGAAATAGAGTTACCCAAATATCTCACAATATTAACTTTAAGAAGAATCTATCTGTCCCACAGTAGCATAGAAGAGATGTTTTCATGTCTCCGTGTTTCGTCTACCTTACGGTACTTACGTCTTGGGGAGCTGAACTGTAGAGATCATTGTCACAGTGGCAGCTATTGTTGTCCAGCGCTGGATCTACAGAGACATCGCTCGTTAGAGGAAGTGGAGCTGAAGTCGTTTTCTGTTAAGAGCGTGCTGCTGCCTGGTCAAGGGACAATTCCCTTACCTCTCACAAAATTAACTGTTTGTGGCATTGAACTGCCACACAGTAGCATAGAAGAGTTGTTTTCATGTCTCCGTGTTTTGTCTACCTTACGGTACTTACGTCTTGAGGAGCTGAACTGTAGAGATCATTGTGGCAGCTATTGTTGTCCAGCGCTGGATCTACAGAGACATCGCTCGTTAGAGGAAGTGGAGCTGAAGTCGTTTTCTGTTAAGAGTGTGCTGCTGCCTGGTCAAGGGACAATTCCCTTACCTCTCACAAAATTAACTGTTTGTGGCATTGAACTGCCACACAGTAGCATAGAAGAGTTGTTTTCATGTATCCGTGTTTCGTCTACCTTACGGTACTTAAAGCTTTGGAAGCTGAACTGTAGAGATCATGGTGACAGTTGTTGTATCCCAGCACTGGATCTACAGAGACATCACTCGTTAGAAGAAGTGGTACTAAGGGGATTATCTGTTAAGAGTATGCTGCTGCCTGGTCAAGGGAAAATTCCCTTACCTCTCACAAAATTAAGTGTTGGGAACATTAAACTGTCCCACAGTAGCATAGAGTTGTTTTCATGTATCCGTGTTTCGTCTACCTTACGGTACTTAGAGCTTTGGACGCTGAACTGTAGAGATCATGGTAACAGTTGTTGTCTCCCAGCACTGGATCTACAGAGACATCACTCGTTAGAGAAAGTGGACCTGCACAGTTTATCTTTTGAGAGTGTACTGCTGCCTGGTCAGCTGGAGAGACAGCAGACTAGTAATCTCCATAGAATACCTACATTATACATAAACATGCATTGTGCAGGCATGTCTATCCAGAGTTGGAGAAGATGGCTATATAGCCTCTCTAATCTACCATACAGACAGAAGGTGGAACTGTTCGGTTGTAATATAGACAAAGACCTCAGGTCATATATCCGCTCCTATTCTGACTTCACAGTGACAAAGGACGATTATTTTTACTTTAATTTCGAGACAAAACAGGTTCAGTGATGTGTTATAATACAGACAGTCATCAAGTCATATATCCTCTCTTGTTCTCACTGGATAGTGGTGTTTACTACTTTGCTAATTTCAAGAAAATAATGCTTGAAAATTGAAATATCCGTTGCTTTGCCGAAAAGATACCTTACAGCATGTGCATACAGTGAAGACTCAGATCAGCCTGCGCATCCGCGCAGCCTGATCAGAGTCTGCACTGTTAGCATGAACAAGATATATATCCTGGGTAATAGTCGAAAGGAAACGTCAACCTTCTGATAAGCAGGCTTATCTTTAACACTTGCGGAATGCCATTGGCTTAAGTTCTATTTTCACTAGATGTCTATCGTATACCTAAGGTGAATGGGTACACTTTCACGGGAAGCAACTTTGCCATTCTCGATTTTGCCTCCCATTTCAATAGGAGTCAATTTCTAAAGAAAATAATTTGCTCCCCTAGGTGCAAATTCTTTCCTTTAAGTGTAGATCCCATTTTGAAAGGACTTCTTCATCCAGTAAAGCAAACGGGAAGTCACAAAACTGTCTCCTTTTTAACAGATTCTGTAAAAACATGGACTATTCCCATACACCAGGCTTTAATACAAAAAGGCCCAGCAACAAAAGAACTACATCATATGGCACCTGTTTACCGATAGACGAAATGAAACGTCAATCCTTTGAAAAGTACGCATGTATCTTAATATTTGCGGAAAGCAATTAGCTTGAGGTCTCTTTCTGAGATGCTTATCATATTGTAAAATCTAGAAATACAAACTTACCAGGACCCTCGCCATATAAACTACATTGAGACAGACGCCAGTGGAGCGTGATTAACATTAGTGGAGCCATACAGACAGTGGAGTGTGTTTAAAACAAGTGGAACCAAACAAAGACTGGAGGGTGTTTTACATTAGTGGAACCAAACAGACAGTGGAGCATGTTTAATATTAGTGGAACCACACAGATAGTGGAGTGTGTTAAACAGTATTGGAACCATACGGACAGTGGGGCGTGTTTAACATTAGTGGAACAATACAGACAGTGAAGTGTGCTTAAAATTAGTGGAACCATACAGACATTGGAGTGGGTAAACAATATTGGAACCATGCAGACAGTGGAGCGTGCTTAGTGGAACCATACAGACAGTAGAGCATGTTTATTGGAACCATACAGACAGTGGAGCGTGTTTAGTGGAACCATACAGACAGTGGAGCGTGTTTAGTGGAACCATACAGACAGTGGAGCGTGTTAAGTGGAACCATACAGACAGTGGAGCGTGTTAAGTGGAACCATACAGACAGTGGAGCGTGTTGAGTGGAACCATACAGACAGTGGAGCGTGTTTAGTGGAACCATACAGACAATAGAGCGTGTTTAGTGGAACCATACAGACAGTGGGGCGTGTGTAGTGGAACCATACAGACAGTGGAGGGTATTTAACATTATTGGAACCATACAGACAGTGGAGCGTGTTTATTGGAACCATACAGACAGTGGAGCGTGTTTAGTGGAACCATTCAGACAGTGGAGCATGTTTATTGGAACCATACAGACAGTGGAGCGTGTTTAGTGGAACCATACAGATAGTGGAGCGTGTTTAGTTGAACCATAAAGACAGTGGAGCGTGTTTAGTGGAACCATACAGACAGTGGAGCGTGTTTAGTTGAACCATAAAGACAGTGGAGCGTGTTTAGTGGAACCATACAGACAGTGGAGCGTGTTTAGTGGTACCATACAGACAGTGGAGCGTGTTTAGTTGAACCATAAAGACAGTGGAGCATGTTTATTTGAACCATACAGACAGTGGAGCGTGTTTAGTTGAACCATACAGATAGTGGAGCGTGTTTAGTTGAATCATACAGACAGTGGAGCGTGTTTAGTGGAACCATACAGACAGTGGAGCGTGTTTAGTGGAACCATACAGACAGTAGAGCGTGTTGAACATTAGTGGAACCATACAGACAGTGGAGGTGTTTAACATTTGTGGAACCATACAGACAGTGGAGCGTGTTTAGTGGAACCATACAGACAGTGGAGCGTGTTTAGTGGAACCATACAGACAGTGGAGAGTGTTTAGTGGAACCATACAGACAGTAGAGCGTGTTGAACATTAGTGGAACCATACAGACAGTGGAGCGTGTTTAACATTAGTGGAGCCATACAGACAGTGGAGCGTGTTTAGTGGAACCATACAGACAGTGGAGCGTGTTTAGTGGAACCATACAGACAGTGGAGCGTGTTTAACATTAGTGGAACCATACAGACAGTGGAGCGTGTTTAGTGGAACCATACAGACAGTGGAGCGTGTTTAACATTAGTGGAACCATACAGACAGTGGAGCGTGATTAATGGAACCATACAGACAGTGGAGCGTGTTTAGTGAAACCATACAGACAGTGGAGCGTGTTTAATGGAACCATACAGACAGTGGAGCGTGTTTAGTGAAACCATACAGACAGTGGAGCGTGTTTAACATTAGTGGAACCATACACACAGTGGAGCGTGTTTAACATTAGTGGTACCATACAGATAGTGGAGCGTGTTTAACATTAGTGGAACCATTGTGATAGTGGAGTGAGTTCAATAGTACTGGAACCATAATGACAGTGGAGTGTGTTTAACGTACGTTGATTCAAATGAACAGTAGAGTATGTTAAACAATGGAACTATACTGACAATGGAGGGTGTTTAACATTACAGGCACCATTCTGACAGCTGAATGTGTCTAACATAACTGGATCCATATTTACAGTGAACTGTGTTTAACTTTACAGAAACCATACAGACAAAGTAGCGTGTTTAACATTAGTGGAACCATACAGACAGTGGAGCGTGATTAACATAAGTGGAGCCTTACACAGAGTGGTGCGTGACTAACATTATTGGAACTGGAGCTTCATTTACATTAGTGGAAGGATACTGACACTGAACATATAAACTACATTGTAACAAATGACAGTGGTGCGTGCTTAATATTAGTGAAACCATACTGACATTGAACATATAAACTCCGTTGTGACAAATGATAGTAGGGCGTGTTTAACATAAGTGGAACCATACTGACAATGACCTTGTAAACAATAGTGTGACAAATGACAGCGGAGCGTGTTTAACATAACGGGAAACATACTGACACTGAACATTTGAACAACATTGTGACAAATGACTATAGAGCGTATTAAACATTAGTAAAACCATATTTACACTCACCATATAAACTTCATTGTTACAAATGACAGTGGAGAATGTTCAAGAATAGTGGAACCATACCAACATTCAGGTATGTTTAACATTTGAGGAACCATACTGACAGTGGAGCATGTTTATCATTACTGGAACCATACAGACAGAGAAGCATGCTTCACATATGAAGAAAACCATGATGACAGCGAAGCGTGTTAAAAATAAGTCGTTTAAGTGGAATGAAACCATACTGGTACTGAACTTAGGATCTACGTTGTGACAAATGACAGTGAAGCGTATTTAACATTAGTGGAACCATACTGACAGTGGAGCGGTTTAATGTTTGTTGAACCATACTGACAGTGGACCTGTTTCCATATTTCATGTAAACAATATTGTGACTAATAACAGAGGAGCATGTTTAGCTTTAGGGTAACCATACTGACAGTGGACTGTGGTGGAAATTATTGGAACCATACTAACAGTGGAGCAGGTTTAAAATTATTGGGATCATACTGACAGTGGTACATGTTTAACATGCGTGTTTCTATACTGAAAGGACCGTGTTAAACATAAGTAGAACCATACTGACAGTGGAATATCATTTAACTTAGTGGAACAAACTGAAAGTGGGGCATGTTATGCATTGTTGGATGCATACTGACATTGGAACAAGTTTTACATTAATGGAACCATACTGACAGTTGATTGTGTTTAAACCAAATGGAACCATACTTACAGTGGAGTGTGTTTTGCATTTGTGAAACTATGTTAGCAGCTGAGCGTGTTTAGTGAAACCATACTCACAGAAGAGCGGGCTAACAGTGGAGCACATATAACAATAGTGGAACCAGATTGACAGCGGAACGCATTTAACATTAGTGGAACCATACTCACAGTGTTGTAAATTATAGGAACCAAAATGAAGTGGAGTATGTTTAACATTAGTGGGACAATACTGATAAAGGAGCATGTTTAACATGCCTGGAACTAAACAAGCAGTGGAGCATACATACAGTTGCGTGTGTTTAACATTAGTTGAACCTTATTGACACTGAAGTGTGTTTAACATAAGTGGAACCATGCAGACAGTTGAGCATCATACACATAAGGTCAACAATACAGTCGTTTGAGCATGTTTAACATTATTGGTAACATACTGATGGTCGAGAGTGTTAATCATTAATGGAAGCATGCTGACACTGAACATGTAAACTGCATTGTCAGAAATGAAGTCGGAGCGCCTTTACTTCAGTTGAACCATACTGACACTAAGCATATAGACTACACTCTGACAAATGATAGTAGGGCGTGTTTAACAGTAGTGGAATTATACTGACACAGAACATATGAACTATATTGTGACTAATGACAGTGAAGCATGTTGACCGTTTATACTAAAACTCACCATTTAAACTGCATTGTGTCAAGGAGCATGTTTAACAAAAGTGGTACCATACAAACAATGGAGTATCATTAAAATTTGAGGAACCAAACTGACAGTGGAGTATGGTTATCATAAGTGGAACCATACTTAAAGTAAAGCAAAGCATGTTAAACATTGGTATAATGACATGCGTTTAACGTTAGTGGAACATAATGACAGTGGAGCGAGTAAACATTAGAGGGATCCATTCTGATATTGGAGCATGTTAAACATTAAGGGAACCAAATTGACAGCGTCGTGTGTTTAACATAAGAGGAACCATTCTAACTGTGAAGCGTGCTTAATAACGAAGAACCATACTGACAGTTGAGAGTGTTAAACATACGTGGAGCTATACTGAGGGAGGGACGTGTTAAACATTAGTGGAACCAAACTGAGAATGATGGAACTATACCAACCGAGGAGCGTGCTGAACATTAAGAAAACCATAATGACAGTGGAGTGTTTTTAGCAAACCGACACCATAATGACATTGGATCGTGTTTAACATTGGTGTAACCACAATGACAGTGGAGTGTGTTCAACATTATTGAATCCATACTGACAATGGAGCATGTTAACAATCAGTGGGACCATAATGATAGTGGAGTGTGTTAAGCATGAGTGGAACCATACATACTGTGGAGCATGTTCAGCATTAGTGGACCCATATTGACAGTGGAGCGTGCTTAACATTAGAGGAACCATACTGACAGTCGAATGCGTCAAATATAAGTGGAACCATAATGAAAACCTTAGTTGCACCATAAAGAAAGGAGCTTGTGTAACATTTGAAACCATTTAGACAGTGGAGAAGCGTGTTTAACACAAGAGGAACCATACTGACAGTGGAGCATGTTTAACATTTACAGAACCATATAAACAGTGAAGCGCGTTAATGGAACCATAATGACAATGGAGTGAGTTTTACATTAGATGACAGCGGATCGTGTTTAACATTAGTGGAACCATAATGACAGTGGAGTGCGTTTTACATTAGAGTCACAATAATGACAGCGGATCGTATTTAACAGTGGAGTGTGTGTTAACATTATTGAAACCATACTTACAATGGAGCATTTGGTATATTAGTGGAACCATAATGACAATCGAGTATGTTTAACATTGTTAGAACCACAGTGACAAAGGAGCGTGTTGAACATGTTTGGAACCATAATGAAAGTTGAGCGTGTTAACGCTACTGGAGCCACACAGACAGTGGAGATTGTTTAACATACGTGAAACCGTACTAACACAGTCTCACAGTGGACTGTATTTAACTTTATTGGAAACATACTTACTGTTGTGCATGCTAAACATAAATGACAGTGGAACATGCTAAGCACTAGTGGGACCATAATGACTGTTGAGTGTGTTTCATTAGTTCATTAGAGGCTATATAATGACAGTGGATCGTATTAAAAATTAGTGGAACCAAAATGACAATAGAGCATGTTTAACAATATAGGAACCATGATAAAACTGGAGCTCGTTTTACATTACTGAGACCATACTGACAATGCAGCGATTTTATTATTAGTGGAACCGTAATGACAGTGGGTGTTTAACATTGTTGGGACCATAGTGATAAAGGAGCGTGCTGAACATTATTGGAACTATAAAAACAGTGCAGCATGCTTAACATTAGTGGAACCATACAGATAGTGGAGAGTGTTTAACATACGTCAAACCATATTGACTGTTTATCACTGGTGGAACCATAATGACAGTTGAATGTGTTAACATTAGTGGAAGCAAACTGATAACTGAGCGTGTTAAAGATCAGTGGAGTCATATTGACAGTGAATCCTGTTTATCCTCAGTTGAACTATACCTATTGTGGAGCATGTTTAAAACCAGTTGAAATATATTTACAGTGGCGCATGTTTTACAATAGTGGAAACATACTGACAGTGGAGTGGGCATAACATGAGTGGATAGATAATGACAGTGGAGTGTGTATAACACTATTGGAACCATTATGACATAAGAACTTGTGCAACATTAAAGAAACCATACAAACATTGAACGTGTTTGAAATTAGTGAAACCAAAATGACAATGATTTGAGTTTAACTTTATTGGAGTATGCTAAACATTGGTGAAACCATAATGAAAGTGGAGAAATTTATACATTAATTCAGCCATACTGTCAGACAAGCGTGTTTTACATTATTAGAACAATACTGACAAATAAGCGTGTTTAACATTATTAGAACCATAATGACAGAGGAGTTTGTTTATCATCAGAGGCGCAATAAAGATAATGTATCGTGTTGCACATTAGTGGAACTACAATAACCGTGGAGCGTGATTAACATTTGTGGAACCATAATGACTTTGAACGTGTTTAGCGCTATTTTATCCACAATGAAGGTTTAGTGTGTTAAACATTAGTGGAATCATACTGACAATGGCAAGTGCTTAACAATATAGAAGCTATAATAAAACTGGAGCTTGTTTTACATTACTTAGACCATACTGACAATGCAGCGATTTATCATTAGTGGAACCGTAATGACAGTGTGTGTTTAACATTGTTGGAACGATAGTGATAATGGAGGATGTTGAACATTATTGGAACCATAATAACAGTGGTGTGTGCTTAACATTAATGGAACCATACAGATAGTGGAGAGTGTTTAACATACGTCAAACCATATTGACTGTTTATCACTGTTGGAACCATAATGACAGTTGAATGTGTTAACATTAGTGGAAGCAAACTGGCAATGAAGCGTGTTAAAGATTAGTGGAGCCATACTGACAGTAGATCCTGTTTATCCTAAATTGAACTATACATACTGTGGAGCATGTTTTTTTTACTAGTTGAATTATGTTTACAGTGGTGCTTGTTTAACAATAGTGGAACCATACTGACAGTGGAGTGGGCATAACATGAGTGGATAATGACAGTGGAGTGTGTTGAACATTATTGAAACCATTATGAAATAAGAACTTGTGTAACATTAGAGAAACCATACAAACATTGAGCGTGTTTTAAATTAGTGAAACCAAACTGACAATGATTTGAGTTTAACTTTATTGGAGTATGCATAACATTAGTGGCACCATAATTAAAGTGGAGGAACTTTTTGCATTAGTGGAACCATAATAACAGTGGAGTGTGTTTTACATAATTGGAACCTAACTGATAAATAAGCGTGTTTAACATTATTGGAACCATAATGACAGAGGAGTTTGTTTCATATAAGAGGCACAATAATGATAGTGTATCGTGTTGAACATTAGTGGAACCACAATTGCAGTGGAGCATGTTTAACATTTGTGGAACCATCATGACTGTGAAGCATGTTTAGCGCTGCTCGACGACCCACATTGAAAGTGGAGTGTGTTAAACATTAGTTGAATCATACAGAAAATGGCAAGTGTTTAACAATATAGGAACCATAATAAAACTGGAGCTTGTTTTACATTACTGAGACCATACTGACAATGCAGCGATTTTATCATTAGTGGAACCATTATGACAGTGGGTGTTTAACATTGTTGGAAACATAGTGATAAAGGAGCGTGTTGAACATTATTGGAACCATAATAACAGTGCAGCATGCTTAACATTAGTGGAACCGTACAGATAGTGGAGAGTGTTTAACATTCATCAAACCATATTGACTGTTTATCACTGGTGGAACCATAATGACAGTTGAATGTCTTAACATTAGTGGAAGCAAACTGGCAATGAAGCGTGTTAAAGATCAGTGGAGCCATATTGACAGTGAATCCTGTTTATCATAAGTTGAACTATGCATACTGTGGAGCATGTTTAAAACCAGTTGAACTATATTTACAGTGGTGTATGTTTAACAATAGTGGAGCCATAATGACAGTGAAGTGGGCATAACATGAGTGGATAGATAATGACAGTGGAGTGTGTTTGTCATTATTGGAACCATTATGACATAAGAATTTGTGTAACATTAGAGAAACCATACAGACAGTGAGCGTGTTTTAAATCAGTGAAACCAAACTGACAATGACTTGAGATTAACTTTACTGGAGTACGTGTAGCATTAGTGGAACCATAATGAAAGTGGAGAATGTTTTGCATTAATGGAACCATAATGACAGTGCAGTGTTTTACATTATTAGAACAATACTGACAAATAAGCGTGTTTAACATTATTGGAACCATAATGACAGAGGAGTTTGTTTATCATCAGAGGCACAATAATGATTGTGGATCGTGTTTATCATTAGTGGAACCAGAATAACAGTGGAGCGTGTTTAACATTTGTGGAACCATAATGACTGTGAAGCATGTTTAGCGCTACTCGAACCACAATGACTGTGGAGCGTGTTAAGCATTGGTGGAATAATTACACTGACATTGGCAAGTGTTGAACATCAGTAGAATCATACTAACAGTAGAGCCTGTTTAACGTTAGTGGAACCATACAGACTTCGGAGCGTGTTTAACATTAGGTGAACCATAATATCGGTGTGCGTGTTTGACAATAGTGGGAGCATACTGACACTGGAGTATGTTTAACTTGAAAATTGATATATACAGGCATCTGAATGAGTTAATGAGAACATGAAAATGTGTGCATACAACAGGTCAAGGTCATTATTTTGACAATTTCACACATCACCTCAAAAGCCACTGGGCTGATTGTTACCTCATTTCATATAAAGCCTCCAAGGGCTGAGGGAACGAAATTTTGTTCAAATGGTTCAGGTCACATGACCAACATAGCCGCCATGCCCATATATGGTGAAAACCTTTAAAAATCTTCTCCTTCAGAACCAGTTGACTGATGAACTTGAAACTTGGTATGTAGCATCAAATACCTGAGTACTACCAAGATTCTTCAAATGGTGACCTTGGGTTGACCTTGACCTTTTAACGGCAAGGTTAAATATGGGATAATGCTAGAACATAAGATTTCAAAAATGGTTTTAAAAGTTTGGCCTAAAAGTTGATATATACAGTTGTCCTCGTGGATACATGAGGATAAGTGAGTAAAAGAGGTCAATGTCATTCTTTGACCCTTACCCCAGGACTCTGGTATTTTGACAATTTCAAATATATCTTAAATAGCCACTTGGCCGATTGTAATAAAATTTCATATAGAGCCTCCAGGGGCTTAATGAACGAAAATGTGTTCAAATGGTCCAGGTCACATGACCAGCATGGCCGTCATGCCCATATATGGTAAAAACCTTTATAGATCTTCTTCTTCATAACCAATTGACTGGTGAACTTGAAACTTTTTATGTAGCATCAAGTACCTGGGTGCTACCAAGATTGTTCAAATGATGACCTTGGGCTTTTTACAGCATGGTCAAATATAGGAAAACAATTTTGCATAAGATTTTATGAAAAGTTTTGAAGACTTTGGCCGAAAAGTTGGTAAATACAACATCTTAATGAGTACTTGAATAGTTGTGCGTACAAGAGATCCAGGTCATTGTTTGACCTTTGACCTAAGACACTCATATTTTGGCAGTCTTGAACATCTCCTCGAAAGCCACTTGGCCAATTGTAACAAAATTTCATATAGAGCTTCCATGAGCTGAGGCAAAATCTGTTGAAATGGTCCAGGTCACATGGCCAACATGCCCATATATTGTAAAAACCTTAAAGAATCTTCTTCTCTAGAAACAAGTTGACCGATGGCCTTGAATAATGGTATGTAGAATCATGTGTACTTGAGTAATACCAAGATTTTTAAAATGAAGAACTTCGGTTGACCTTGACTTTTTAACAGCAACATCAAATATGGGAAAATGTTAGAACGAAAGATTTCATGAAAAGTTTTAAAGATTTTAGCCTAAAAACTGATATATACAGTCATCTTAATGAGTACATGACGATTTAATCGTACAAGAGGTCAAGGTCATTCTTTGACCTTTGACCCAGGACTTGCATATTTTGACAATTTCAAACATCTCGATGGCCACTTGGCCTATTGGTCAGGTGAGCGATTCAGAGTCTCATGGCCCTCTTGTTACAAAAATAGCATTCTTTTTGCTTCCTTGAATAACAAAGGAAAGAATCTGCTTCTCTAAGAACAAATATCCCTTTAAAGGTTGATCCCTGTGTAGAAGGGAGGTAAAATTCAAACTGACAGACTTGTTTCTCCGGAGAGCGCACCCATATATGAACCGCAACACGACAAAACCAACAATGTGGTTGTGCGCCAAGCGCAGACTTAGATCAGCCTGGGCAATCGCCCAGTCGGATGATAGTCTTTGCAGTACGCTTTAAGGATAGCTTAGGGTCTAAGCTACCTCCATGCGGACAGCGAAGACTCTGATCAGACTGTGCGGATGCCCAGGCTGATCTGAGTCTGCGCTGGGCGCATAGCCACTTTGTTGGTTTTGTCGTGTCGCGGCTCATATCTTCATTGCCTCCCACAAGGAGTGAAATCTTTCCTTGAAAAAATGGCTCCTATATCTTTCTGGGAAGCAAACAGGAAAACACAAAAGCTTTTTCCCTTTGTAGAAATAACAGAAAAGAATGGACATGTATACAGTCACATTAAGTCATCTTTTATCGTTTCTCGGTTTATTTGTCTGGTACTCATCTTTTTTAAAGTTATCTAATGTACAGGAAACCAGCTTGGAAACTGCATTTTCTCTATTAACTTTGCAGAAAAGTGCTGTGTATGTGGGAAAAGGTCTTTAATGAATACATTGTAAAAGGTTCTATGTATGTGGAGAAAGGTCTTTTATGTTTACACTGTAAAAAGTCACATTAAGTCATCTTGTCTCGTTACTCAGTGTATTTGTCTGGTACTCATATTACTTCTAATGTACAGGAAACCAGCATGGAAGAAGATGTATACAATGTAAATATAATATCAAACAGGGCAATCATTTTTTTTCATTTGTGAAGTTTTAGTTTCTACATATGCATATTTATTGTTATTCACTTTTCTTCATATAGGATATCAGGGGCGGATCCAGGGATTTTGGATAGGGGGTTCAAATTAGCTGAGGGGGTTCGATTTATGCAGTTTGACCAATTTTTCCTGAAATTCCCCATGAAAATAAGATAATTTGGGCTGTGAAGGGGTTCGTTTGAACCCCCGAACCCCCTCTGGATCCGCCACTGGATATAAGATATCTGATTTTATTAGATTACATGTCCTATATAGCAATGTTATATTAGATATCTTAAAACATTTTATTTATTCTATTCCAGATATCTTATATGTTAAATATATTATCATATTCTTTTTATATATGATAGACTGGATATCTAATACCTTAAATATCAGATAAGATTTCTTATATGCTAAATAAGACATCTTATGTTTAGAGTTTATTATATGGCAATTTTCATAACAAATCCCGTATCAACCCGAGACTCCCACATCAACCAGAGGGTCGAAGGTCCGAGGGCTGATATGGAGTCGAGGGCTAATATGAGAACTGAGGGTTAATACGGGGTATGATATGAAAATTGCCATATCATAATCTAATTATCATATATTTTCGCCCTAGAGATGATATGGGTCACGTGGGGTGTGATACGGATGATATGGGTTTTTTTCCTAGGGATTGAATTGGGTTTTTGGCTATTATTGGAGAGATACGGCCATCGAGATATGAAATCCTGATATGCCCTAGGGATGATGTGGGTCACGGGTGTGATACAGATGATTGGTTTTTCTCCCTAGGGAGTGATATGGGTTTTGGCTATTTTTGGAGTGATACGTCCTTCAAGATATGCAGTCCTGATACATGCATAAAAGTCTTGCCTGTGTCGCATATGTAAAAATAATGTACTTTCTAATAAATATATGATAAATGGAGTTATATATCTATCATTTAGGATATAAGATATCAAACGTAAGATATAAGATATCAGAATTGGTAAATCAGATGCCTTTTATACTATTTTAGATATATTATATTCATATATGAAGGATGTAAGATCCAATATAAAATATATATGTGAGCCGCGACACGAAAAAAACAACAATGTGGTTGTGCTCCCAGCGCAGACTCAGATCAGCCTGGGTCTTTGCTGTCTGCATGGAGGTAGCTTAGGTCCTTAGCTATACTTTAAGTGCTTAGCAAAGACTCTGACCAGACTGAGGGGATTCCCAAACTGATGTGAGTCTGCACTGGGCGCACAACCACTTTGTTGGTTTTCTCGTGTCGCGGCTCATTATTATCTTTTAAGCATAATACATGTAGATATGAGAACTGGATACATGATTTAATTTATAAGATATCTTTTATACGATAGGTGATGTAAAATAAATGCAATCTTATAAAATTAAGATATTTTATATGTCAAATAAGATATCATATGTGCCAATTAAAATATCTGATAGCTTTTGTATGGCATTTTACATGCTTTATACGGTGTATTAACGAAATTTTAGATATCTGATTTGCTATACAAAATATCTTATACACTAGGCCTATATCAGATATCTGAATTCATACAATTTTAATAAGGTATCTAATTTATCCAAATATATCAAATACCTGACAAAAGTATCTCATATATACTATATTATACCTTATACAGCATATCAGATATATATGATAACATGTATTTGTATCAGTCAGATATCTTTCTAATCCATTAATATATCTGATATTGTGTATAGAACGGATCACTTCAGTGAAAACATATATTTGAAGAATCAGATGTCTTTCTCATCAAATAAGATATCTGATATCGTGTATAGTATGGATCAATTCAGCGAAAACATATATTTGGATCAGTCAGATATCTTTCTCATGAATTACTATATCTGATATCGTGTATAGTAGAGATACGTTCAGAAAACATATATATGGATCAGTCAGATATCTTTCTCATTGGTTAAGGTATCTGATGTTGTTCTTAGTATGGGTCCGTTCAGTGAAAAGAAAAGACCTCAGTCATTCCCTACAGATGCGCAGGCTGACCCAAGTCTCAGTGTTTGTCACATGCCATAAAGAATTTGAGTATTCTTTCAGGGGAAGGAACTCTGTCATTTTCTTTTCTGCCTCCCATCTCAATATGGATCAACTCTTAAATAAAAGAATTTGCTCCATCTTTTAAGAGAAGATCTATATAAGCTATCAGCTTTCGTTCTGATCCTATTACTTTGTGTAACTGTCTTGTTTATATGTTGTTATGTGCAGTTTTGAAAATAAAATATGAGCCGCGACACGACAAAACCAACAATGTGGTTGTGCACCCAGCGCAGACTCAGATCAGCCTGGGCATCCGCCCAGTCTGATCAGAGTCTTCGCTGTCCGCAAGGAGGTAGCTTAGACCCTTGGCTACACTTTAAGCACTTAGCAAAGACTCTGATCAGACTGAGTGGCTGTCTAGGCTGATCTGAGTCTGCACTGGGCGCAAAACCACTTTGTTGGTTTTCTCGAGTCGCGGCTCATATGTTTAAACCAAGAGGACACATTATTTTGGAAGGGCTACGTTGCCATGGAAACAAGCAGGAATTCACAAAAGTTGTTCACCTTTGTAACAATGGCAGAAAATAACCTGGAGGTGTACCCACATACCTTTGGGTGAATGTGGGGAACTTCCAAGGGCTGTTGTAACTTAAGCTGACAAAGTGGGTTTGGTAAACTAAAAGTTGCCCGTATGAATGAAAACGTATGCCTCAATGTCATTGCCTTTATATGGTTTAGTTTATATGACAATTAAAATTTGTCATGTGAACAGAGAATTAGATAGGAAAATTCTCAGGAACTGACACCATTCAATCCCAGATCCCAGCCAAGACACCATGTGGGAAAAAGACAACACAAAATTAGTCACAACAAACAAATCATCAACGGCAGCCATGTGAACAGCCATTTCCCATGTAGATGGTCATCGGACTAGCCATAACATCACAAACTATATATCAATAACAGACAGCAATGAATGACACATATAACAGCCAACAAGAACCAAAACAGATGTGCCGCCTTGCGACGGCCAGTAATTTCATTACTGGGGGAGGGGGGGGGGGGGGGCTGTTAATTAACCGGTTTGCGGTCGACCAAACACAAAGTTTGCCAAAGAATATATGTTTGTGTAACACCGAAACTGGCTTCTGAGATGGTTACTAAGAACTTTGCTCATAATAAAAATCAATTTGATTTCTAACAAAGTATATTAGACAAAGAAAGTGTGGCACCGTTTTGGCCATTCACACGGGAAAAGTTTATTTGCCCAGGTAACTCTAACGAGACATTTTTGCTCGTGTGAGCACTGCTACAAATTTTTCATTGCCACAGTTTATTTGACCATGATTCTGTCTTACATATTTCTGTGACATATAATTTGCTCCGTGTGAATTCAAGTTGTTTAACAAAGAAACTTTCCTTGTGAGAACGAAGCTTTAGCAAGAAGAATTGAGCCGGGACACGACAAAACCAACAATGTGGTTGTGCGCCCTGCGCAGACTCAGATCAGCCTGGGCATCCGCCCAGTCTGATCAGAGTATTCGCTGCCCGCACAGATGTAGTTTGGACCCTAAGCAACCCTTTAAGCGCCTAGCAACGAGTCTGATCAGACTTGGTGGATGTATAGGCTGATCTGAGTCTGCGCTGGGCGCACAACCACTTTGTTGGTTTTCTCGTGTCGCGGCTCAATTTATTTAACTGGGGACTTCTCTTGAGGTGTATGTGTACAGTTCTACGATTTTCCGCCCATTTAAATAAGAAACAACTTTTATGACTTTTTGTTTGCTTCCTTGTATAACGAAGCCTTTCTAAAATGGGACCTTCTCTTCAAAGAAAGACTCTGTTCCTTTTAGAGCAAACTTTTCTTTAAGAGTCGACGCCTGTTAAGAAGCGAAACAAAAATTAAAATGGCAGACATACTTCTTCTGAAAGTGTACCTATGCACTTTAATGAAAACAATGTCCTCCACAGGGAGCAAATTCTTTCTTAATATTTCCTCTATTTCTTTTTCAAATAAATTCTACACTTGTTTTACCTTACACCCGTGGATATTGCCACCATTCAAGAAGTTAGAAAGTAAATACTTTGCTAAATAAAAGTAAGCAACAGAAAGTGCACTAACAATAGGGTTCACTTCAATAACAACTCATGAAAATTTCACTGTCTTAGCTGGGCAAGCCTTCCTTTTAAAAGGAAATTTTATAAGAATAGCTTTTATGTTATCTTAGGGAGCAATAGGGAAGTCACTTAAGTTGTTTGCCTTTGTAGACATGACAAAAATTTAGATGCGTATCTAGGCACCTTAACTACCCAGGGTTTTTTCCGGTTCCTATCTATGTTCTAGTTATCTTATGAACTGGAAACCAGCATTTTCCTTCCTAATTTTTCAGAGAAACTTTAGGTAACAATGTGGAAACAGTGAATGTATGTATACATGATAATAAATACAATATCCAACAGAGCAATTTTTAACTATTGTCTGCCTTTGTTATGTTTGAATTTAATTTTGTACATGTGCATATACACTGTTATTCACTTTTCATATATGTAAAAAGGGATATCAGATCATGAATGTTGGAAGCTTGAAGCAAATTCTAACAAAATCTGTTAACATTGTAAATGATATGGATTTAAACTAGGGTCGAGTCAGGTAACTTCGGAGAGCTGGTAAATTCGGACATACCATTACAAACAGTAAAAATCCAGATGAGCCGTCTCATCAGGATTTTGACTGCTTGCCCACGTAATTTTAATTCCAAACAACTGACATATAAAAGAAACAACGTCACTGTCCCTACTTACCCCTGTCTGAATTTATCCGACTTTACCCTTATATTTTTAATTTGTTTCAAACTACAGTCAGCTCTCAATATCTCAAAGTCAAAGTTCATCCCAAACTACTGCTATCTCAAAGTACATTTTCTGGGACAGTAAATTTTCTGGTCCCAGAAAATTTGCTTTTGATATATCAGTAGTTTGAGATAAAAGGAGTTAAAATGTAAATAAAAATGGGAAACATGTCAGAACTATGTTCTTCTATATGAGAGGGTAGGGGAGACCGGGGAAAGTTGATGCACTTTTTAGACTTTTGGATAAATTTCGTGATCGGACTGCCCAATATGAATCATCTTTGTATATACTAAAAGCTCTGTCTTTTCTGCAGTTAAAATCAAATAGTTATCCTTGAATTTTGGTTTATTTTCCCTCCGTTTAAGTAGTTTTCTTTGGCAAGTAGAATGCATCAACTTGCCCCAGTAGTGGGGCATGTTGATGCAACGCTTGGGGCAAGTTGATACAGATTTTGTTCTTGCCTTTACAAGTCCATGAAGCGAATACTACAGTAAATTGTCCGTTTCAATAGACAATTTGGGGTTTCCTTCTGTCCTGTTAGAGATACATTTACCAAAAATATTTTAGCCGTTGAAGTTATCTCCTGCAAAAGACTCTAGAAGGGATGTTTGTAAAATATAGGCCTACATGTATAATTGTACGATAAAACGATCAAAACATTCTATTCTATTTCTGAAACTTTAGATCATTTTAAATGGGCAAATATCATTTAATTGACATAGCTGCTATACTGAATAAGCAGGGGCCCAGCAATTTGTTCAATTTACATGGGCGCCCAGCGAAGACTCAGACCAGCCTGTGCATCGTCACATTCGGGTCAGAGTCTTCACTGGCCACACGAAAAGGTATGGGTCCTTAGCTATCCATAGAGTGCACAGCAGAGACTCTGATCAGACTGCACGGATGCACAGGCTGTATTGAGTCTTCGCTGGGCGCACATGTAAATTGTGGAAATTGCTGTTACATGGCTAGAATGCTATAATATATTTAATTGAATATGATTTAAAAACACAACAAATCCGAAATGCTTAAACTATTGTACATAGTTCTACATCAGTAGGGATCAAGACCATCCAAATATTGTGAACAGCTCATGCAGTACAGTAGGATTCTATGGTGTATCAACATGCCCCATGCTCATTGCATCAACTTGCCCCAACCATGCTCCACGTAACATTCAACAAAGTAGACAATTAATGCACAAAGTTTTCCTTCAGAAGAGCGTATGGTTTTGAAGATGAAAGATTTCTCGACCTGTGTGCATAAAAGCATTATGAACAACCGGAAACAAATGCGCGTTAAACGAAAAATTGCAAAATACCATAAATTTACTTAGATGTTTCAAAAATGAACTTTTTTTCACCAAATTCTCATTTATTGTTCAAATTCCGCAAAACTTCAGGAAAAGATGGCGGCTGTTAATAACTAATTTAATTCGTCATGTCTGATGTCCATAATGACGTCACTGTCTTTTTATTCCCCCCTGCATCAACTTGCCCCGTGCATCAACTATCCCCGGTCTCCCCTACTTTGAGATATCAGTATTCATGATACTGAGAGCTGACTGTATATTTAAATAAATAGCATCTAAACAAGAAGGTAAAATTATAGTTTAGCCAGAACATGAAAAAAGAGCCTTTTGATGCAAGCAAATGGAGAAGCCTTTCATCAGCCTACACATCTGCGTGGTCTGTTCAATCAATGTTCACTGTTCCCATCAACGTGGACGGTGAGCAGTCTTTATAGTGAACAATTGACTGATCAGACTCTTTGGATAAGGTTACCCTATTTCTTCAATTATAAGACGGATGTTTTCCCCTACAAAACAATTCCAAAATATTAGATCCATCTCACCAGACGGATCTAGATTTTTGGAACTGTTTTGGAAGAGGATAAAACATGACATAGCGGAGTTACGCACAACAGAAACAAATACTTGGGGCTGATGAACATGGTTATTTTGTTCAAAGTACTGATTTTGTATTTGTTGATATGATTTCCATAAAATGAATCAAACTGTGTCTTTAAGATTTTACTTCCATGTTTGTCACAATTTTCACAACAGGGAGACAAGACAATATTAACTCATTAATGCCTTGTGGACTCTTCTATCTATATATATTGGACAAGTACATTTGTCATTTAAGGGGTGTCTGGTTTAGTTTATTTTTCGATTTTTTTAGTTTTTTATTTTGAGGATAAATACCCATTAGTCGTATGCAAAAAGTGTAGACCCTGATCAGACGCTGCGTTTGCAGCATCTGATCTGGGTCTGCACTGTTTGCCTATATTCCAGTTTTGGGGCGCTAGGGATTAATGGGTCAATGACTTCCTGTTTGCTTCCCTGGATGACATAGTCCTTACAAAAGAGCCCAACTTTTAAAGGAAGCAATTTCTTCATATGGGAGCAAATTTTTTCCTTTAAAAGCTGATCCGATTAGGAAGGGATGCAAAAATGAAATTGTCAGAGTTGCATCCCTTGAAAATATATCCATTCACATTACAGACACTTGTTTTGTATAGTTGTTAGTTTTAGGGAATTATTTGTTATACTTATTTTGTATGTTATTTTTCGGGATTATTTGTTATACTTGTTTTGTATAGATGTTAATTTTAGGGAATTAGTTGTTTTACTTATTTGGTATGTTGATTTTAGGGAATTATTTGTAATACTTGTTTTGTATAGATGTTAATTTTAGGGAATTAGTTGTTTTACTTATTTGGTATGTTGATTTTAGGGAATTATTTGTTATACTTGTTTTGCATAGATGTTAACTTTATGACAATTATTTGTTATACTTATATTGGATACATGTAAATTTTATGGAATTATTTGTTATACCGGTAGTTATTTTGTTTAGGATGTTAATTTTCGGAAATTATTCGTTATATTTCTAATAAATTTCTGCCAGATATATAAGCCTAGAAGCAGGAACATTTTCCATATACATGTAGTCATGAATCAAAGTTTTACATTAACAAAATCTTAAAGTATTTTATAAATCATACCTTCAATTAAAAGTGTTATTACTGTTAACAGCAGATTCACTGCTGAACAAGTTAGGGTTTAGTCGGGTAACTTCGGACAGCGGGTAAATTTGGACATACCATTGCAAACAGTGAATATCCAGATGAGACGGCTCATAATGAGCCGTCTCATCAGGATTTTTACTGTTTGCCCAGTTATTTTTGTTTATTTCCAAGCAACTGACATATAAAGGAAACAATGTCACTCTCCAAATTTACCTGATGTCCGAGGTTACCCGACTCTACCCTATAATATGACACCTTGTGTTTCTTTGCCATTTTGACATCCATGGTAACTGCCAAAGACTGACAAATGACAATTAGTGCTGCTTGCAACCAAAAATACGCATAGACACGTTTTATAACCAAATAAGGACAGAAATGACTTCGAAGTTAAAAGGATTCGCGAGTCCACGGCACAAAAGATATGGGGCACAAATTATAGATGACCAAAGCATCCGCTGAGTATAACTTTCATGCATGGAAAATGAGTATATTCCCTTGTCAGGAACCCAAAAACTTAAAACAATTAATAGTTATTATGTTTGTTTTTATAAGAATAAAATGTATGAATGTAAACTTCAAAAGGTTTGCTAATGGCAACATGTAGTTGAAAATATGAAGTTTTGTTCATGCTGTTCCTTTTGTGTAGAGTAACCCCAAGGCACTGGGAAAGTACCACTTAAAGGCCTAGATTCAGTACCCAACGGCAGAAGATGAAAGCTACTACAAATGGGTGGAGCTATAGTATAGCATAGTATAGCATCCGCCCAGTCTGATAAGAGTCTTCGCTGTCCACATGGAGGTAGCTTAGACCCTAAGCTACCTTTTGAGCACTTATCAAAGGGTCTGTTCAGACTGGGCGGATGCCCAGGCTGATCTGAGTCTGCGCTGGATGCACAACCACACCGTAGGTTTTCTCGTGTCGCGGCTCAAATGAAAATGGCAAAGTTGCTTCCCCTGTCCAGTCACTATAAGGGTCCATTATAGAAGCTGTTATTTTTAAGATGTCCGAATTCATGAGCCAAGGCACGAGAAAACCAACAAAGTGGTTGTGCGCCTAGTGCATACTCGGGTCAGCCTGGGCATCCTCCCAGTCTGATCAGAATCTTCGCTGTCCGCATGAATGTAGCTTAGATCGTTAGCTACCCACCTTTTAAGCGCTTAGGGAAGACTCTGCTCAGATTAGGCGGATGCCAAGGCTGATCTGAGTCTGCGCTGGGGGCACAACCACTTTTTTGTTTTTCTCGTGTCGCAGCTCATATGCTATTACGAGCATAACCGTTAACTCACAAATGATCATGTTCATGCCAAGGCAAACAATTGTCAAACTGTCATTATTTATGAAGATAATAATGATTGGTGTCATGTGAAAATACAACATGGCATGCGTGAGCAACAAAGATTCAAACCAGCATGACCTGCCACAAAGTCTGATCATAATAATTATGGAGGGAGGGGGTGAAGGAGGGGCAATTCTGTGATAAGTTTACACAGGTGTACATGTAGATTTGAGAATTTCTTTACACACACAGATTAAGATGGATTTTGACATGACACCTCTCATATGTGATTGTCCAATTTGATATTGATTATGATTACTAGAGTGGCAACACTTGCTAGACTGAAATGAGCCGCAACACGACAAAACCAACAATGTGGTTGTGCGCCCAGCGCATACTCAGATCAGCCTGGGCTTCCGCCCAGTCTGATCAGAGTCATCACTTTGCGCTTAAAGGGTAACAAAAGGTCTAAGCTACCTCTCTGCGGACAGTGGATAGCTCTGATCAGACTTGGCAGATGCCCAGGCTGACATGAGTCTGCGTTTGGCAAACAACCAAATTGTTGGTTTGTCATGTCGCGGCTCAAATATGTTAACACTTAAAGCACCAATAAAAGCAGCCGCGAAATTTTACATCCGCAAAATTTCAAAATCAGTTACAACCAAGCTATTTCCTATATACAAACAGAGTAGATCCATGAGGAACGCCTCATCACAAGCTGCCTTGTCTGGATCCACTATGTTTTGCAAATTCAACTAAATTTCATTTTTTGAGCTTTATGTGTTAAATGTTGCTGAAGAACTAGATAGAAGAACTAAATAAGCAAGTTGCTTTCGTTCCAATCCTAGTATATTTTGTATGTGGTATTATATATATGTTGTGAAAAAAGAGAAATAAATATGTTTAAACCAAATGTTGCTGCACCGCAACATGACAAAACAAAGAGGTATGTGCGACCAGGGAAGACTCAGATCAACCTGGGCATCTGCCAAGTCTGATCAGACTCTTTTCACTTGCACTTAAAAGGCCATTGTAGATAAGGATCTAAGCTATCTTTATGCCGACAGCGAAGGCTCTGATTAGACTGGGCAGATGCCCAGGCTGATCTTAGTATTCGCTGGGCACACAGGCCACTTTGTTGGTTTTGTCGTGTCACAGATCATTTGATGAGATCACTTGCTTTGCTAGAATATATGAAATAGATCTAGTACTTGGCTAGAAAATATTTTGTATATGTTACCTTTGATGGTCATTTGCTTGGCTAGAAAATATGAGCCACCACACAAAAGTAACAAAGTGGCATGCGCACCAACGAAGACTCAGCGGCTTAGCCAAGATAATGTGGACAATTTAAGTTTTACCATGTTATGCGATGATTCTGAGCATCACAGACATCTCATCTTCTTAAAATATGTGTAAATGAATAGTACTTCAAATGAGCTTTCCTGTGATATATGGTTTTATATATCTGCATGGTAAAGTTTACAAAATATTTGGTCTGAAAGGCCCAAAAATGACCATTTTTCGCATGTTATGCTGTTGCAAGAAAAAGAAGGCATTTTTTAAATGTATGACCCAAACAGGGACTGGATCAGATATTGTAAAATTTATGTTCTTTTAAAGTAGACCCCATTCTAATTAACATTACTTTTTACGGAATGAAAATCATATAAAAACTGCCGAAGATATGTGGAAAAATGTAAATATATACACTTGTTATGCATTTCCAGTTTTTCACCTATGGTTATTCCACATTTAGAAAGTTTACTTTTCAATGCTAAATAAATTAAGAAATCATCAGTAGTTTACCAAATATATGCAATCACACATGAATACCACACACATTTTTATGAAATGCTCTCCACCTAGTTCTACTAGCCTAGCCAAAATCATGTTAATTTTGTATAGTCCGTAGCCCCATATTTCAGCATGTGCTATAAAAGTCAAATCATGGGCTATCTACATGATAAGCTGTTTTATAGTTTCAGACAATGACAGAACAGCTACACAAAAAGTGATTAGCGTCTAGTTGCCGGCAACAAAATTCTACAGCCAATAACATGTTGTCCGTAGCCCTGTATAGTCCGTAGCCCCCCTCAAAATTCATACCTTATGATGATGTCATATGCAAACTAGAGCTGTGGTTTTAGTAAGAAAAATTCAGGATTGTGCAGGGCAAGCAGATAAAGCTTTTGTGACATTTAAATGATGAAGTATCTGCTTTATTCCAAGAAAATGAAATGTGGATGAACTAACAACTGTAGGTGTTAGATTATATATTTATGTACAACATACACATAATGCAATAGTATAGTGTTAAATTGCATTTTGAAATGAAGTTTCATACTGTCAGACTAATTTAATACAACTTTTGGGCTGTTTTATAATGCTTTCTTGTGGACTTGTTTCAAGACATAAAAGGCTGACATAGGGGCTACGGACTATACAAGTTTTTTATGTACGTCTCTATATATTCAGGTATGTGACTACTCATTCCAGATAAGTTAAGAAATTAGTAGTTAACAATGAAACTTGTCCCTAGAAAAAGAAATTTGGAAGACAAAGACAAATAAACACTTGATATCATGCCCAAAGTCACAGTAGTACATCACAGGGGGATGGCTCGATATAGACAGAATTCCTGTCTGGAAGAGGCATTAAAACCCGAAACAACCAAGCAACTAAATCACAGTAGTACAAATAGTACTTGTTCAAGGACCTGGTTTAAAATGTGTCTTCCTATTACACTGTTGTGCAATTTACAGTGATTGAAAAATGGCCAGGTAATGTGAAAATATTTAAACACAGTTTACAGTTGTGTGTGTGTTTCCAAGGGAAGTGGTACAGTTTCATACAGTAGTTCTGAGAGTAATTAAGGTTTTCCTGGTTGTTTCAAGTTGAAATTTGTTTAACAGTTATCACCATTTTGCCTGTCATGAGATGAGTTGCATTATGTTGTGGCATTGTCCATCTGTCTGTCTGTGTGCCTGTCTGTCTTTTTTTAACAAGTAGCCCAAAGGGCAACAATTGCTCACCTGAGAGACATTGTAAACCTATAGGGATATTTAAGATGCTCAAGGGCAGCTAACTCCACAGTCAGTGGTCCAATCAGGCTGAAAAGTAAACTCATCCAAAACATTTTGTTTGCCCTCATTTAATATATGCAAGTTTAAAAAGTATCCGATCAAGAGCACAACAGACAGAGCTGTCAAGGGCAGCTAACTTCGTAGTGGTTGGCCTGATCTGGCCAAAATTTAAACTTGTATAAGATATTATGCATTTCCTCATTACCTGCAAGTATGAAGAGGATCTGATGAAAAATGAAAATGTGATGACATTGTTTTCTCCATTATAAGATAATGGGATTTTTTTCAAATGCTCAAGGGCAGCTAACTCCGTAATCTGTGCTCAAATCCACCCAAATTTCGAACTCATCCAAGCTCTTATGTATGTCATCATTACCTGCAAGTATGATAAGGATCTAATCAAAAACCTTGATTGCAGAACCCTGAAAGTCAAACTTGCGCGAGATATTGTCATGCCCTACATTTGTGTGAATTTATTTTAAAATCCGTTGAGAAATGTAGGCGCTAGAGCGATGACAAAGTTTTTCTAAAAATAGCAACAGTGACCTTGACCTTGGGCACAGCATCCTGAAAGTCTAACTTGCTTGAGATATTGTCATACCCTACATTTGTGTCAAGTTATTTCAAAATCCATGGAGAAATGAAGGTGCTAAAGAAATGACAAATGTTTCTAAAAATAGCCACAGTGATCTTGACCTTGGGCGCAGCACCCTGAAAGTCGAACTTGCTCGAGATATTGTCATGCCCTACATTTGCGTGAGGTTATTTTAAAATCTGCTGAGAAATGTAGGTGCTAGAGCGCTGACAAAGTTTTTCTAAAAATAGCCACAGTGACCTTGACCTTGAGCACAGCATCCTGAAAGTCAAACTCGCTCGAGATATTGTCATGCCCTACAATTGTATGAAGTTATTTTAAAATCTGCTGAGAACGGTAGGTGCTAGAGCGATGACAAAGTTTTTCTAAAAATAGCCACAGTGACCTTGACCTTGGGCACAGCATCCTGAAAGTCTAACTTGCTTGAGATATTGTCATACCCTACATTTGTGTGAAGTTATTTCAAAATCCATGGAGAAATGAAGGTGCTAGGGCAATGACAAAGTTTTTCTAAAAAAAGCCACAGTGACCTTGACCTTGGGCGCAGCACCCTGAAAGTCGAACATGCTCGAGATATTGTCATGCCCTACATTTGTGTGAATCTAGTTTAAAATCCATGGAGAAATGTAGATACTAGAGCGATGACAAAGTTTTTCTAAAGATAGCCACAGTGACCTTGACCTTGGGCGCAGCACCCTGAAAGTCAAACTTGCTCGAGATATTGTCATGCTCTACATTTGTGTGAAGTTTTTTTAAAATCCGTTGAGAAATGTAGGTGCTAGAGCGCTGACAAAGTTTTTCCTAAAAATAGCCACAGTGACCTTGACCTTGGGCGCAGCACCCTGAAAGTCAAACTTGTTCAAAATATTGTCATGCCCTACATTTGTGTGAAGTTAATTTAAAATCTGCTGACAAATGTAGGCGCTAGAGGGATGACAAAGTTTTTCTAAAAATAGCCACAGTGACCTTGACCTTGGGTGCAGCACCCGGAGAGTCAAACTTGCTCAAGATATTGTCATGCCCTACATTTGTATGAAGTTATTTCAAAATCCGTTGAGAAATGTAGGTGCTAGAGCAATGACAAAGTTTTTCTAAAAAAAGCCACAGTGACCTTGACCTTGGGCGCAGCACCCTGAAAGTCGAACTTGCTCGAGATATTGTCATACCCTACATTTGTGTGAAGCTATTTCAAAATCCATGGAGAAATGTAGGTGCTAGAGCCATGACAAAGTTTTTCTAAATTTAGCCACAGTGACCTTGACCTTGGGTGCAGCACCCTGAAAGTCGAACTTGCTCGAGATATTGTCATGCCCTACATTTGTGTGAAGTTATTTCAAAATCCGTTGAGAAATGTAGGCGCTATAGCGATGACAAAGTTTTTCTAAAAATAGCCACTGTGACCTTGACCTTGGGCGCAGCACCCTGAAAGTCAAACTTGCTCGAGATATTGTCATGCCCTACATTTGTGTGAAGTTATTTCAAAATCCGTTGAGAAATGTAGGCCTTAGAGCGATGACAAAGTTTTTCTAAAAATAGCCACAGTGACCTTGACCTTGGGCGCAGCACCCTGAAAGTCGAACTTGCTCGAGATATTGTCATGCCCTACATTTGTGTGAAGTTATTTCAAAATCCATTGAGAAATGTAGGGGCTAGAGCGATGACAAAGATTTTCTAAAAATAGCCACAGTGACCTTGACCTTGGGCGCAGCACCCTGAAAGTCGAACTTGCTCGAGATATTGTCATGCCCTACATTTGTATGAAGTTATTTTAAAATCCATTGAAAAATGTAGGTGCTAGAGCGCTGACAAAGTTTTTCTAAAAATAGCCACAGTGACCTTGACCTTGGGCGCAGCATCCTGAAAGTCGAACTTGCTCGAGATATTGTCACGCCTTACATTCGTGTGAAGTTATTTTAAAATCCGTTGAGAAATGTAGGCAATAGAGCGATGACAAAGTTTTTCTAAAAATATGTGATGACGTTGTTTTCTCCATTACAACACTATGGGATTTTTTTCAAACGCTCAAGGGCAGCTAACTCCGTAGTCTGTGCTCGAATCTGGCCAAATTTCGAACTCATCCAAGCTCTTATGTATGTCATCATTACCTGCAAGTATGATAAGGATCTAAGCAAAAACAGTTGAGAAAACGTGATGACGCCATTTTCCCCATTATAACCCTATGGGATTTTTTTCAAACGCTCAAGGGCAGCTAACTCCGTAGTCTGTGCTCGAATCCGGCCAAATTTCGAACTCATCCAAGCTCTTGTGTATGTTACCATTACCTGCAAGTATGATAAGGATCTAATCAAAAACAGTCGAGAAAATGTGATGACGCCGTTTTCCCCATTATAACCCTATGGGGGCTATCTGTTGCCATGGAAACCAGAGTTCTGAGCTGATCTGCACCAAAACCTACTGCAGCCTTTCCCCCACCCCAATGATGCTTCAGATAAAATTTGATTGCAGTCAGCCCACTGGTTTCTGAGATATTAATGTTTGACAGTGTTGACGCACCCACGCACCCACGCACGCACGCACGCACGGACGGACGACGGCTCGACTCCCATCCTATAAGCTCACCTCTGAGCCTTCGGCTCAGGTGAGCTAAAAAACAACAACAAAACTTAAGTAAAATGTATGCCTCATTGAGACAATATGCAGAACTTATTTTAACAACATCTGACAAAGTTTAAGGTCTACCAGCGGCTGAAATTCAAATGGTAACATTTTGTTACCGTTCCATATCTGTAAAATGTTCAAGATTTCTGAATGAAAAATTGTACAAATATAAAGCACCATCAGATGATGTGCATAGAAAAAGAACCATTACCATATTTTCAGTTTTGATGGAATTGTTCCCCTTTGTAATTTTGGTATATAATTTTATATTTAGCATCACATCCACTCCATATTTTATGAAGTGTTTTTAAAAGGTTTCTTTATGATAGTTTGTACAAATATAAAGCTTTAGCAGACAATGCACAGAGAAAAAGAACTAACCCTACTCTCAGTTTTGACAGAATTATGCCCCTTTGTATATTTCTTGTAGTGATTTCATGTCTGCTCCCTAGTTACATTAACACTGTATAAGATTTTGATTTGAAACTTTGTACAAATATAAAACATCAGTAGCAGGACAAATTATACTGTGGTGTTCATCTGTCTGTCTTCTGTCCATTAACTTTTCTCAATATCTCCAAAACCCTGTAAATATTTGCTTAAACTTGGACCAAATGTTCATCTTACTAAGATGCTGTGCAGATTTGTTTAAACCTGGACCAAATGTTCGTCTTATTTCGATGATGTGCAGAACATCACATTTTAACAATGTCTGACAAAGGTCAAGGTCTTACACAGAGGTCAAAGTTCTAAAGGATATATATTATGTCTGCCCCATATCTTTACATAGATTAGGATTTCGTCATGAAAGTTTGTAAAAGTATAAAGTGCTATTAGACAATATGCAGAGTAAAAGAACCATTTAGCTTAATTCTGATTTTGACAGAATTATATTTTATATTTCTTATAATGACTTTGTGTCTGCTCCCTAACTTTAAAACTGTATCAGACTTTTCTTTGAGTTTTGTACAAACATTAGGCACTATCAGACAATGTGAAGAGACTGCTTGTTGTTTTGACAGAATCATGAACGTTTTGTATAACTGTTACACTGATTTCATATCTGCCTCACTACTGAAGATTTCAGTTACTGGCAAAGTTCTGATCAATTGTTTCCTTTCTTGTATAAACCCCAGTGGGCAATTATAATTGCCCCAGTCAGTGGAGCTAAATTGTTAACTTGGTGTTATAGTCTCTAGACCATCATCATGGCTTCGTATGTATACTGCAAACAGATTACAAATTATACTTCAGTATATTTCTATAGACTTGGCTAAACATATACTGGTTGAATATGCTTGAGGTAAGGACTACCATGGACTGATGGTACAAATTGCTTATAGTTTGTATAGTCCGTAGCCCCTGGACAATTTCAATAAGAAGTTGATAATATGTTGTTTACTCCTATTATACAACCATAACAACTGTTTAATTTTGTTTCTGAAATATTTGCAATTAAATTGTAAAACATTTAAGTTAAAAGTAAGGTCTGAAAGCCCTTTTGAAGAAGCTGTCAGAAAGTGACTAACAATTTGCTATGCTCTTATTAGTTTTAAAATAAAGTTATTCACTAAACATGAATTTGTTTATTCTAATGCAAATGTCATTGTAAAGTAACACTAAATGGTAAATTTAGACTGTATTTTTAGAGTTTACTGTGAAAATATTTCTTCCAAGTGCAGTTTTAGGCGTTCACTATTTTTGTATAGTCCGTAGCCCTGCTGTGACCAAAATTTGCAACTCAAGCCATAAAGATATAAAAGTAGTAATTACAACAATACTTTCTATGTCAACCATAGACAGCTCTATATTTCATGTGAGAGAACTTTTAAACACATTCAGCTAATGTCTAAACAATACTGCTAAATGCAAACTTTACTTCTTTTATGCTTTCAGTGGTACTTGCAATCTAACTTAATAAAATTATTTTTTTCCTAAAAGCAGTTAATTCTTTGGTTCAAAATTTTGATTTTGACAGATTGTCATTACTTAATGAGCAGTAAAGATTGTCTGAAAACAATGTTTTCTATCTTAAAACAGCATGTTATGCTTGGATCTGTATAGTCCGTAGCCCCACAACAGTACTAGAATATATCGGCCTCTAACATTTTTATCGGGCCTACACCATAAAAATCGCTTTGGAATATTACACACAAATGTCACAGCTTACAAAAATTTATGGAAGTTTAAAGATTAAAACGATTCTAAAAATTGACCTTTGTGCAACATAAGTGTCCACTTTATCTTGGCTAAGCCGTCAGGTAAGCCTAGCCACCCGCTGAGATTGATATAATTCTTTGTTGTGCGCTTAAAGTGTAGCTATGGGTCTAAGCTACCACCATGTGGTCAGTGAAGCCTCTGATCAGACAACACGGATGTCCAGGCTGATCTGAGTCTTTGCTAGGTGCACATGTCACTTTGTTTTTTGTCTCGCAGCTCATATGTAAATTTATGTGTTTTCTATTTTGATAATATCTATATAGTAATGCGGCTTACTTATATAGATATAATTATTCAGTATATAGAAATAAATATATAAAATAAGCTACCTAATTCTGCATTCTGCATTTTATAGTCCACCTAGGTCTTTAAGGAAACAATGCCGACCTTTCTTAGAACTGGGTATGTTAGGTATTTATCTGGCACTTTCTGACTTCATCTGATAGGAATAAGGGAGTAAGTCCATATTCAAGGTTTAAGGTGACAGAGTTCATGAGTACAACGTCATGCTTTTCTGCCGTGAGTACACCCATATTCAAGTCTTAAGGTGACAGAGTTAATTTTGTGCTTTTCTGCCATTTTACAAAGGGAAACAACTTTTGTAACTTCTTGTTGGCTGCTGCCGTGGGAGCGAATTCCTTCCCGTTAGAGCTGACCCTATGGAAAGAATTTCCTCACAGAGGAGCAAATCCTGTCCTGTATAGAGACAAAAATGAGCCGTGACACGAGAAAACCAACAATGTGGTTTTGCGCCCAGCGCAGACTCAGATCAGCCTGAGCATCCGCCCAGTCTGATCAAAGTCTTCGCTGTCCACATGGAGGTAGCTTAGACCCTAAGCTACCCTTTGAGCACTTAACAAAGAGGCTGTTCAAACTGGGCGGATGCCCAGGCTGATCTAAGTTTGCGCTGGATGAACAAACACATTGTTGGTTTTCTCGTGTCGCAGCTCAAATGAAAACACATGCCACTTTGTTGGTTTTGTCGTGTCACAGCTCATTTGATGAGATCACTTGCTTTGCTAGAATATATGAAATAGATCTAGTACTTGGCTAGAAAATATTATATTTTGTATATGTTACCTTTGATGGTCATTTGCTTGGCTAGAAAATATTATATTTTGTATATGTTAACTTTGATGGCCATTTGCTTGGCTAGAAAATATTATATTTTGTATATGTTAACTTTGATGGCCATTTGCTTGGCTAGAAAATATTATATTTTGTATACGTTAACTTTGATGGTCATTTGCTTGGCTAGAAAATATGATGGTCATTTGCTTGGCTAGAAAATATGAGCTGCCACACAAAAGTAACAAAGTGGCATGCGCACCAACGAAGACTCAGGTAAGCCTAGCCACTCGCTGAGATTGATATAATTCTTTGTTGTCTGCTGAAAGGGTAGCTATGGGTCTAAGCTACCACCATGTGGTCAGTGAAGCCTCTGATCAGACGACACGGATGGCCAGGCTGATCTGAGTCTTTGCTAGGTGCACATGTCGCTTTGTTTTTTGTCTCGCAGCTCATATGTAAATTCATGTGTTTTCTATTTTGATAATATCTATATAGTAATGCGGCTTACTTTTTAGATATAATTATTCAGTATATAGAAATAAATATATAACTTATTTTGGTGGTCTGTTGTGTTTATACTGAAAAGTACATGAGAAGGCAACGGCAAGGAACCGACACAATGGATTTACACATCCTGTCTGTAAAACCTAACTGGGAAAGGGGAAACAATAACCACGACACACAAAGCAAAACAAGACAAGCGAAAAGCCAAGAGATCAGGGTCCGAGGTTATAAAGCTAGAGTATAATCTCAAACTCAAAATAAAGCGCACTGATTGGCTGCTTCCGAGCATATGCTTGGAGGCAGCCAATTAATGCAGTCTATTTTGAGTTTGAGAATGTACTCAAGTTTTAAAACCTCAGGCCCAGATGTTTCCCAGCAGATGGCCACAAGGCTATCCTTAACAACACGTAAAATGTCAAAGACTAACAGAAGCCCTACAAATAATGGCAACAATAGCAAACCACAAAAGATAAACAGCTGTTTTAAGTTTCATGAAATGTCGTACTTAGATATGCCTCATTTTGCTGATTTTAAAGGTTTCAAGGGCAATAATTTATGCACTACACATAACTTGACATGCACCACCGTATCATAATGATACATATCTAGTTTAAGTTTTGTAGAGTTCCACTGATTGATTACTTAATTAAAGCTGAATTAGTACATTTTAAATTGATCCAAGGGCAATAACTAATGCACTACTGATGCCATTCTGATTAAACTTTATGTGCACTACTATGTTATGTTGATACATTTTTGCTTCAAGTTTTATGAAATTTCCATAATCAGTTACTTGGTTACGGTTCATTTTATTGAGTTTTAATCAATCCATGGGCAATTACTCATGCACTACTGAAGCCAGTCTGATGAAATTTGAAGTGCATAACCAAAAATTTCAGTCAATGATTACTTAGTTATGGCTCCGGACAGATGGATGGACAGGAAAACAGACAGACAGACATAGATCAAACAATATTCCTCCGCTTTTGGCAGGGGATAATACTATGGCTAATAGAATTTCTCATATCTTTGACTGTCATCAGTCTAATATATGAGCCGCAACACGAGAAAACTAAGCGGCATGTGTGCCTAGTGAAGACTTAGATCAACCTGGGCAGCAGCCCAATCTCATAAGAGTCTTCACTTTGCACTTAAAAGGTAGCTAAGGGTAGCAAAGACTGATCAGACTGGGCACATTCCCAGGCTGAACTCTGTCTTCGCTGGGCCCACATACCACTTTGTTACATATAGTTCTCTCAGTACATTTATACACTTCACAATGCAAAATCAGAACAAAAGGTTGATAGAAATGTATAAAATTTATTTATGTGAATAATATATTATCTGAAAAATGTACAAAAATAAATAACTTTTACTAGTCTTTTTAATGCTAGACAAAATATTTCATGCATATCAGAACTTTCATATACAAATGAAAAAAATGAGTGTCCAAATACAAATGAAAAAGCCTTTGCCATATATGCGAACTTCTGTTTCAATTCTCCTAACAAAGTTCCCCAAGTAGCTGAGCGTAACCATAGTTGCACACACCTCTGCCTTTGATTATATACAAATGAATGTCCCCACTTCATATATGAACACCCTGTGTCTTTGATTATATACAAATGAACAAGTCCCTACCACATACGTGAGCACCCCATGCTGTGCTTTTGGTAGGAATTGATAACAGGCATATAACCTTGGTGTAAGTTGGGTTTTGCATGCACTTGTGCAGTATTGATTAGGTGGATACCAGCCCTGGTGTTCTGCGACACTGCAATGAAAGACCACCTGCTCCTGCTCTTTCCAACTGAACAAAGTAGTCGGACATGCCGCTGGTGGGAGTCAATTTCTCCACTGTGTGAAGACACACAGTCTACCCGGACAGGTTCTCAGGGTAGCATGAAATACCCAAATCCTCTGTGATTACCCAAATCTTCTGTAATTACCCAAATCCACCATATTTTCTACCCAAGTCTACATATATGGTGCTGAAACACAATGTTTACAGTGCCTTGGAACAATGTTTAAAACTAAATGTCATAAGCCAAAATGATTTAGGAAACAGTACACAGAACAAAATTTCTAATTGGTCACTTTTTCCATTGTGTAAAACCTAATACTAATTTATATCATTCTGCGTCCACATTAAGATAAATAAATTGACATACATCATCATATCTTTCTAAGCAGTTTAATCCGTCATGCTATGATGTTTGAGAAGACTGCAAAAACATAAAAGACATATCATCTAACGCAAAGGGAGAAAATCTGTTGTTGTTTTTGTACAACTTATAACTCCTAGTTTAGCCAAACAATTTAAAAGTTCAGTACACATGTCATGTTTTCAAATAGAAAACTTTACGAATGTTTTGAACTGAGTTAATATATTTGCAATTTCATGCACATTTCATGCCAGTAACTTTTGTATTTTAATAACAATCGATTTTGAAACATGTATTACAGTATCGATCTATGATTGCAAACATATTTGATAATATGCTTTAGAGAAAATATTTCTGCAAAGTTCAAAATTTGACCAATTAGACATTCTGTTAAGCGTCAGAGCTCTAGATAAGACGGGTATTTGATGATAATTTAGGGATAATTTTCTTTATTTCTCATTGAAACCATATGTTGTGACCCCTCATCTGAACCATCTTGTCAAGACGGTTCAGATGAGGGGTCACAACATATGCTTTTATCGAGAATTAACAAAAAATATCCCTAATTATCACCAAATACTCCCTTTTATCTAGGGTTCTGTAAGTGTAGAAGAGTAATTTGTTTTATGATACCTCTAAAGGTATTAACCCATTGAACTATAGCAAACTGATTGTCTCATTCTCTTTTGTAAACATTGCATGACATATAGAGGATCTTACATGAGCAATATGAAACTGTATTCTTTAAGAAAACTTTGACCCCACCCAAGCCTCTTAGTCCATGACCTTGACCTCAAGGTCACTGAGTGGAGTGGAAGTGAAACTACCGTATTTCTTCGGCTATAAGACAGGGATTTTTCCCGCCAATATGACCCCCAAAATTTGCCCCCGTCTTATAACCGAGGCTTTGGACACCCTAGCTATTTTCCCCAAAGTCCATGAGCAGCTGGTCACTGTCCATGTTCGTAAATATACAAGGCGCTCCCAAGGTGCATCGCAAAACCCAATAGGTGTTGAGACATAAACAATACCTCTAGTACCGATCACATGAAATGATGCCGTATGCATACACTGACTGCATCTAGCAAAACCGAATTTCTCTACTGTGTGCCCTCATTAAACTCCTTTTGAATTCCAAATCCACAAACAATGTGTAACATTATCATTTTTTTCCCCCTAAACATTCATATGGGTATTTTTCTGCAACCTACAGGTAAAACGTAAGGCACTTTTACTCTTTATCTGTCGGTATTAATATCCTGACTTGACCCGAGTGACCTGTCAAAACTGAGTCGGTTATGTAATTATTTTGAGAGCAGTATTGATCGAGCTGTAGTATAAGATCAAAGAAGCCGCAACAAGTGAGCCGGTCAATGACCTTTAGGTGACACAATTATGTTTGTTGAACTACTGGTGTTGGATTTGGATATTGACTGTATTTATGCTAAGTATTCGGCCAGTGAATAAAAACAAAATCTGTTTAATATGGACTCTTACATCTTCAAACTGGGATACAGGAATATGTTTTCTCCACTTGTGTACATGCAAAGCTAAATTTAACTTACAGAAATACGACCTTCGCTCATACTGGATAAAATAATGAGGTAATTAATCCAAGATATTTATGCACAGTACGGTAACTGCATAGCCGACCGTAGACATCGGTGACCGGTGATGACCTTTGGTGAATTTAGTAGCACCTCAGCAGAATGAAGTAAAGGGGCCCCGATCATCCGTCCATGTTGGGGAATTGGCAAAAAATAGGCCCGTCTTATAGGCAAGGCTAGGCTAAATACTTGCCCAGACAGTCCAAAAAACACCCCCCCGTCTTATAAATGACTCGCCCTATAGCCAAAGAAATACGGTATATAAACTTTAGACCAATATCTAACAACAGTCCAAGTATTAACTAAATCTATCTTGATATTGTGAAATTATGCCTTTAGAAAGTTTTAACCAAAAGTTTAAGATAAAATTAATAATCAGTGACCTTGACTTAAAGGTCACCCAGTGGGTTGGCAGTGCTATTTTGAAAAAATGCAAGCCAGTATCTAACATCAGTTTAAGTATAACATAAATCCATCCAAAGCATTATGAAACAGTATGTCATTAGAAAACCTTAACAAAATCCCTAATTTCTAAGTACAAAACCTTGACCTCAAGGTCATTCAGCAGAATGGGGGTAAAACTCTGAAAACTCTAAAACAATATCTAACTACAGTGCAAGTATCAAAAGAATACGTTCATGGGTTGAGAAGATATGAATCTTTAAAAAACTTTAACCAAAAACATCCAATGTGGAGACCACGACCTCGACCTCAAGATCACTGAGAGGGGTAGGGGTGGTAAGTTGTAAAACTTTGGACCAATATCTAACTAAAGATCAAGTATCAAGAATCCATCTGTGGGTTGAGGAGGTATCCATTTTCCATGACGCGGACGCCAGGGTTACAACAATTATAGCACTTCCTGGACTTCCATATAGGCTAGCTAAACATAGTAGATATATCATATAAACGCCATAAACTGTTAGTTTTTTAAACAACTTATCCTTTGACATATGCATACCGGTTAAATACCCCAACTCTCCTAATAAATCTCAAATACCGGGTATTTGAGATTTATTAGGAGAATTGGGGTAATTACAGAGACTTTGGGTAATAACAGAGAATTTGGGTATTTCATGCTACCTGGTTCTCTGCTTACTAGTTCACCAAAGAAAACTCTGACCATATATGAGCCGTGACATGAGAAAACCAACAATGTGGTTGTGCGCCCAGCACAGACTCAGATCAGCCTGGGCATCCGCCCAGTCTGATCAGACTCTTCCCTAAACGCTGAAATGGTAGCTAAGGGTCAATGCAACCTCCATGCGGACAGCGAAGACTCTGATCAGACTGGGCGGATGCCCAGTCTGATCAGAGTCTTCGCTGGGCGCTTAACCATATTGTTGGTTTTCTCGCGTCGCGGCTCAATTATACTGTCAGACTAGACTGGGTTACAGAAAATATCCTCAAAATCGGTGATGCAAATAGGTATATCTTCACCATCACACTTTCAAACAAGACTAGTTATTATAATATACAGATTCCATCCTCAAATCCATGATTCGTATTGATAAATCATCACCAAACAAAGCATCAGACAAGACTGGTTTACAAACTACATCATCAAAATCAACACTTTAAACACACAGAACTTCACCATACAGACTAGCAAAGAAGACTGGTTCACAGATCACATACTCAAAAGCTATGATTTAAACTGATAAATCTTCATCCCGTAGACTATTAAATGCCACTAGTTTTACAGATTACATCCTCAAGTTTGTCTTTATGACTTGAAACCTGTGCAAAAATTTACTGGAACAGACCACAACGGACACAATTACTGGATCGAACTGGAACAGACTTAGTTCTTTACTATTTCCAGCCAATATTTCTGGATATTAAGATAAATCATACACACGCAGATTACATGTAACTATAAGCCCTATCAATAGTCACTGACTAACATAGAATAGATAGAATAGACTAACATAAGAACATACTGATTCCATTTGAAGACTGCTTTAGATCCTAAGATAAAATATCGTATGCAAGGTAATATTTGCAGTGTTCCATTTTTTGCGGTCACTTAGAAAGCGTGAATATCAAAATCGTAAATAATTTCCTGTTTCTTACAAAGTGTTTTCTGTAGATACAGTGTTCATATATTTTGTTTCTGTTTGCTTTGGTAGTTGCTGGTACTTTTCATTTGAGCCAGTTCTTTCATTAATATGCGCCCACCCTGCTGCAGGTTAGTGAACGAACTGACTCAAGTGAAAGAGAAATAGTTTTGCTTTTCACGCATGTTGCTAACCGCAAAAATTAACAAGAGCTCCGCAAGCGGGGCAATATACGCTCGTTATTGATTGTTTGCACTGTTTTATCCTTGTCTACATTGCTATTAAGTTTATCAAGATATTTCAAACATTAGCCTTAGGGTTCTCAAAAGAAAACCTTAAAGAGTAATCAAAGGAATGTAACTAGGAAGGGGAAGCAATTATTCTTAATTGGACATACTGTCTCAACCTATTACACATTGCTATTAATTTTCGTCAAGATATTCCATACGGTTAATACCCAGTAATGACTTGCCCAAGAATAGTCATAGAAATTAATCAAACAGATGTAACTCCATAAAGAAGGAAGGGGGAGCAATGATTCTTATATAAGACACACAGCCTCAACCTAATACACATTGCTATAAATTTTAATCAAGATGTTCCGTGTGATTGCCTACTTACAGCTTGCACAAGAATAGCTTTAGAAAATATTCAAAGGGAGGTTACTCCAAAAAATAAGGGGTGGCAATTGTTCTTATATGTGGCACATCGTGTCAACCTAATATACATTCCTATTAAGTTTCATCACAATAGTCCAAAGGGTTAGTTAGGGTTAGTTAGATATGAGGTGTACAAATATAGTCTACCAAAATAATCAAAGGGAGGTAACTCAAAAACTAAGTAAAGGGGAGTAACCATTCTTGTATGAGACACGTTGTCTTAACCTCTTATACATTGTTATAAAGTTTCATCATGATATTCCAAAGAGTAACCAAGTTATGGAATGCTAAAGAATTGCCATACAAACTGCCAAAGACGGGGTTTTCAAAGGGCTGTAACTCTGCTAAAAATCATCTGAGCAAAATTTCCATATAATATGCGCTACTCCACATCGTAGTCTTACTGTTTACAAAGTTTCAGCTTAATTGGATGAAAACTATAGGAGAAGTTATCCGGAAACGAACATCCCAAACATTCTAAGTAAAGGGCTGTACCTCCGTTGAAAACCATTGGAGCGTAACCTCGAAACGATATGCGCTGGTCCACCTCATAGTCTTACTATATCCCAAGTTTCAGCTCGATCGGATGTAAACTGTAGGAGGAGTTATCCGGAAACGAAAATATTACGCCGGACGGACGGGCAGACGGACGGACATACGGACAGATGCCAGTGCCATAACAATATACGTCCCGTTTTTCAAACGGGCGTACAAAAATCGCCAAAATTAATGTTTATGTTTTCGACCCTTAACCACGAAAATTTAAACCCGCGAAAATTACTGCGTATATGGTATATACGCCCAGATTAATTACAGGCCCTACCAACAGTCACTGACTTATATTAGAACACACCGATTCTGTCTGAAGATCCCTTCTATAATTATATGGCTATGGAAGAAAGGCTGGACCTTATACTACACTAGAAAATGTGTTTATGAAACACTATGCCCCCAACCGTATGCTTGCCTCTAAAGAAGGTTCATCCCATAATGTCTAGGTCAGAAAGGCGCATTAACTGGTTCAGCTACATCTTAGTCTGTAACTGTATGTTAAATATAGGGAACCAAGCTTAAGCCGTTCTTCAGATATTTTGTTCACAAGCTTGTTCTTGTACAATACGCATACGTCCGAAAAAGGGGAATAACTCAACCAAAAATTTACGAAATATGCTCAAAAGTAAATCAGGTCATCTACACCTTGGTATGCAACTGTATGCCAAACATATTTTTTTTTCACAAGCTTGTTCCTATATGAAATAGTAATGTCCAAAAAATGGTAATAACTCAACTAAACATTTACAAAATATGCTCAAAAGTTAATGAGCTCATCTACACCATGGTCTGTAACTGCATGCTAAATATCAAGATCTTAGCTTAAGCAGTTCTTCAAATACTTTAATCACAAGGCTATTCCTATCTAAAATAAAAAGTCAAAAAAGGGCCATAACTCCTGAACAACAAGACAGGTGGAGGAAAAAAACAGTAATGGCCCAATATTTTTTCAAGTTCATGCCACATATAAAATTTTAAGTTCCTATCTCTTACAGTTCTTAACCGTATGTAAGGGTACCTTTGTACCATGGGCTTCAATGCACAAAGTCAAAAAAAGGGCTCAACTTGATAAAATATTCACACTAATCAGATCATCTACACCTGAGGCAATGTCTTCCTGCAATAAGTCATGTTCCTAGCATAAGTACTTCTTGAGATATTTTGTTCACAAGGTTCCATAGGCTTACAATGCACCACGTCAAAAAAGGGGCATAACTTGGTAAAAAATTCAAGATTTTTTTTAAAATTAATCAAGTCATCTACACCTTAGGGTGTAACTGTATGCCAAAATATCAGGATCCCAGCTTAAGGGGTTCTTCAGATATTTTATTCACAAGGTTGTTCCTATATAAAATGACAAAGTCAAAAAAGGGGCATAACTTCTGAACAACATGATCGGCAGGGGAAAAAAATACAGGCCACTTATTTTTCATGTACATGCTACATATCAAAATTTCAAGATCTTAACATAGGCAGTTCTAGAGTTTCCCAAATAAAAAGTGTTACGGACGAACGGACAGACAAATGACACGCCAAAACCAATATGCCCCTTTAACTTGTCCGAAGTTGGGGGCATAAAAATAGAAAACAGGAATTTTATGTTTGTGTTAACTTTATAAATGACTCCAAGTTTTGCAAGAAGAGTGATTAAACACCGAGTAGGCGGCAATCGAAAACGCTCAAGCAGTCAACAAACGCGGATCAAAAACCTTTAGAAACAGAGTTTTCAATTGCAAATTGTCGCAAGTTAGCAATCGAAAATGCTGTTTCTAATGGTTTTTGATCTGCATTAATCGATTGTGAAAAGCCTTTTCGATTGCCGCTTATCCGGTGTGGATTAGATAGGTGCATATTTTTTTGTGATATAAAGGCAAAGCATGTGTAAACATATAGTAATTGCACACTCTACACATATCAGTAATTGCAAGCTCTACACATACCAGAAATTAACTCAAAGTGTAAAATTGACAAATTTACCTTTTTTAGTAATTTTATGCAAATGACTTACAGAATATGTTAAAATATGAAAAAAGAGCGTATTTTATCCAAAACATCACTAAAAAGACTGGAAATGGGGAAAAATAGTTCTATTCCGGTCTGTTCCGTGAAATTTATGCACCCCAAGCCCCTCCCCTCACCCCAAACCCCACCCTAAAACTAGTCTTGTAGATCCTGGCAGTGTGAACAGTCAACCATATCATCAACAAACTCTTCCACTTGTATCGTAGTCTCTGATATATGGAAGCGACTCTGGATCATGTATGATGCTTGTTTTAAAATTCCTATTGTATCTGCATTCTTCTCTGTAAACATTACAATAAAATGGTCAGTCAAAGTATGTGAACTATACTGTTCACAAAAAGTAGGGGATACAAAGCTATGAAAAATTATAGCATCTACAACAAACGTAGTATCCACATGAAACGGAAAGTGTTGATACGACAAATATCTGTTGAGACACTTGTCATGAAAGTTTGGACGATATATCCTATGACGTGATCTGCATACAATTTGTTTCAGACATGGGGTCAGGACAAAAATGTGGCAAATTCGAACAAAAATCTTCCAAATGCTTCAACTAAGCTAATCATTACATGCATTTTTAAGCTTTGTAAGCTTAGAGATTTTTTTCTTCTTCAAAACTGTCACTTTGAGAAGAAAACCAGAAAACAAAACTGAAACAGACCTGTTGCCATACCAGATTCGTGTGAAATTTGGGAGTCGACCCCTGTCTAAAATGAATTGCATTCAGATCACGTGACAGGATATATCATCTTAATTGTAATGAAAAATGTCTTGTTGAACCTTTGTCTGATGGGCACTTGCAGTTTCAGATGGATTTGATATGTTTTCTAATTTATACAATTTTTAATAGCTGAATATCCCCTACTTTTTGTGAACAGTATATTTAAATCTTTCATACCAAAAATGCACATGCTTTTCTAATGGCTAATCTTTGATTTTCCCTTTACTTAATTTTTTTTATAATTCCATATCATCAGCCGCCTATGTTTTAAAATTTCTATTGTATCTGCATTTTTCTCAGTAAACATTAAGATAAAATGATTGATCATATTATGTGAACTATTTAAGTCTTTCATACAAAAACTTCACATGTTTTTCTAATAGCTAATCTTTGATTTCCCAGCTATTTAATTTTTGTTTTTATTTCATATAGTCAGCAGCCTTAGGTCTATGGCTACATATCCATGCTTTTTTCACCTTTTTGTGACTTCAGGGGCCTTATTTATAAAACTACTAAAGTGGTTGCTATGCTGTTGCTAAGGCTGAATTTCTATGAAGGATATTCCCTACAATTATGAAATTTGCTCTGGACGGACAGTCTGAAAAAGAAATCTTCTCAACCATAAACAGGGTTCCATTGCACACAGCTCATTATCAAACTCCCATTTTCCTGTATAACTGAAATACTGTTAAAAAGGATGTAAAATCACAATTCATCTATCCATCCATCCATCTAATCCCATACACACATGATAAGCAACAGAAACCATGTAATTTTAGTAAATTTGAATGGGGGCCAAAACAGCCCAAATCATACCAGGTCCTTTCTGAAAAACCCTGAACAGCCAACTTACCAACAGCCAGATGGACAGATAAAGCCGTTTTATCCATGGACAATGACCATACCCTGAGATCATGGATATCTTTGACTTCTCTTATCTCATAAAAACTTTGTCTTATCTCAGCAAAATCGAGCCCTCTTGGAGTCCCTGTCAAGAATATAATAGGAGCCGTGACACAAGATATAGAGAATACCATGTTAGCGACTTTTGATATCAAGTTTATCAGGCGAGACCAGAAACAGCGTAGGAATGGTCGAGCCTGATAAACTCGATATCAAAATACACTTACATGGTTTTCTATTTATCATGCATTATTAGAAGATTTTACGGCGTAAAGAGCGGCAAACAAGTGATAAGCAAACGCAGTTTTGTTAGAACTTGCTTACATTGTGAATGCGTTATGACGTAAGTCGGTGACATCATTTAACCAATCGAACGCTGATATCACGGCCAATGTCATTGTGTAGCCAATCGTCTTCAGAGATCGCTTCTAAGGCATGACCTGATATAATTCGTTCAAGCCCAGTTTACAGTGACATGATATCACATCATGTTATCATACCCCTGTTATCAGGTGAATTTTGCAGCAGATGTATGATAAAACCAACAAAATGGCAAGTGCATCCAGCGAACACTCAGAGCAGCCTGGGGATCCGCCAAATTTGATCAGAGCTTTTTTCTTCCAACTTAACAGGTAGCTAAGGGTCTTAACTAGCTCCATGTGGACAGCAAAGACTCTGATCAGACTGGGCAGATGCCCAGGCTAAGCTGAGTCTTCGCTGAGCACACATGCCACTTGTTGGCTTTGTAGTGCGCGGCTCATATACAAGTAACTTGTTACGATTTTCCTATACATGAAAATTCAAACATTTCTTTCTGTATCTGTCATGTGTAAGCCTAAAGCAATTTTACAATTAACAAGCCACTAAAACGAACATTAAGAAATACATTACAAGTGAAACAAGCAAATTCGGTGAATTTATATCCCCCGCCGAAGTGGCCCTGATTTGTGTATGGTTTATTTTAAGTTTCATGAAATTTCGTTCACAGATTTCCAAATAGATGGGCTGTCTGATGCCTCCGTGCCAGAGCTGCTAGAAGCTGTACCCTGTCCTGGCTCAGATAAAGGTCCTACAAATTCGGAGCAACATCTCTACGTGACTATTTCCTTTTACAGAGCAAACGAAAATGCTGCTTAACTTCTTACATCATGCAAGACAAGTTGCTAGTTCCCTTACATTACAATTGTATGTTACGTCGTTAAATTTAGTGATGTCACAAACCTATGATCTGCTATCAAACGTCATCCTTTTTGCTTGCGTGTCCATATTCTTTACTTAGAATTAAGGTATTATTCAAAATTGAAAATGCCCTTGCTTCTGAAAGGCAGTTTCTAACAACTGTAGTAGATCTAACCATCTATTTTTTTAAATCCCTTGACCTTCCCCTGACTATTTAAGCCCTTTGCAAATTTCCCTGACTAACCATAACATTTCTCTACCTCTTCTCTGACCTGAAAAATCGCTTTCCAGATGTTTTTCCTGTCGGACTGTGGCAACCCTGTCAGACAGAATTCCTAAAACAAACACCCTACAACCAGAGCTCCAAATAACGGCGGGTATTGAGGATAATTTGAAAATAATTTTTCTTATTTCTCAACAAAAACATATGTTGTGACCCCTCATTAGAACCGTCTTGATGAGACGATTCTAATGATGGGTCACAAAATATGTTTTTATGCAGAAATATGGATAATTATCCCTAAATTATCTCTTTTACCACTTCTTATCTTGAGCACTCTACAATTGACAAGAAAGGAAAAATCGGTTTCTTATAAAGAAACAGAAACAAGAGGATCATGATAGTCCTCAATGAGCATTTTCTGAGAGACTTCATTGTCCAAGGAAATACAAAACAGCTTGAGCTAACCTTCCATCAACACTGCTAGAACGTCCATCATCATAGTAAGTGTTGTGATGACAACAAATACAGAACGAGAAAACCATAAAGTGGTTGTGCGCTCAGCGCAGACTCAGATCAGCCTGGGCATCCGACAAGGCTGATAAGATTCTTCACTAAGTGCTTAAAGATTAGCTAAGGGTCTAAGCTACCTCTATGCGGACAGCGAAGACTCAGGTCAGACTGGGCATCCGGCAAGTCCGATCAGATTCTTCACTAAGTGCTTAAAGATTAGCTAATCTGAGTCTGCACTGGGCACACAGCCACTTTATTGGTTTTCTAGTGTCGCGGCTCGAATATATTAAATGGTGGGAAAAACATGGATATTCAACTGTGACTAACTGTGACCGTCCATCAACACCACTAGACTGTCCATCATAATAGTGCTACAACGACTACAGAAATATATTAAATGGTGGAAAAAACATGGACCTTCAACTATGACTTACCTTCCATCAACACCACTAGAATGTCCCTCATTATTGTGAGTGTAGTTATAACAACGAATACAGAAAACAGGAATGTGCAGATAGGATCAGCTAGCTTCCATTCTGGCTGCAATGGTAGAAAAATTAAATATTTCACTGGCATTATATGAGCCGCGACACGAGAAAACCAACAAAGTGGTCTTGTGCCCAGCGAAGACTCAGATCAGCCAGGGCATCCCACCGGTCTGATCAGACTCTTCCCTAAGCGCTTAAAGGTTAGCTAGGGATCTAAGCTACCTCCATAACAGGCAGCGAAGACTCTGATCAGACTAAGCGGATGCCCAGGCTGATCTGAGTCTGCACTGGGCACACAACCACTTTGCTGGTTTTCTCGCATCGTGGCTCAATTATGAAAACAGACCTTAAGTAAGTGCACTCGTATTCAACATAACCCTAACAGGTGGTCATATGGAGATGGGGCCTCATTTTAAAGTATTATTGAAAAAACTGGAGGAGCAGAGGTAAAGTCTGCTACCACTTAATTGGCTAACCACTAGACCACTACAGCTCATAAAATAAATTCTAATGCACTTATGAATGTAATGTCACGTCTGTTTTGGATAATGTCAAAAATTTGTGACAGTATACCCTGTGATATACTGTTGCAAATCCGATGCTTTTAATTGGCTGATAACTGGTTTTACATTGCTCAAAGTGACTGCTTTGGGTGCAGAGAAGTACGCTTTGAAAGGTGAAAATGTGAAAAAAGTGCATCAGAATGGGGATAACTATTGAACATTGTCATTTCAGGAGGTAAATCATCCGTTTTATGGTTACAAATTCCATTTTATGGCTTAGCTTATGGGTCCCCATAAACTTCTGGAATTTCTGACCATAAAACTGATGATTTACTTCCCCAAATGACAATTTTGAATACAAGACCTGTCCCCGTACAGGATAGCTCGCCTGCAGTGCCTTGCCCATCACATAAAAAAACTTTGACATGAAACTTTAAAGTGTGACGCCAACGCCAACGCCCACGCAAACACCGACGTCAGAGTGACTACAATAGTTCCCTGCACTTTCGTACAGGCGAGCTAAAAATGTATCAGGCTGATCTGAGTCTGCGCTGTATGCACAACCACATTGTTGGTTTTGTCATGTCGCGGCTCATTTGTTTTTAACACTCTTTTCCCATGTCACTGCTCCAATAACAAGACCTGTCCCCGTACAGGATAGCTCGCCTGCAGTGCCTTGCCAATCACATAAAAAAACTTTGACATAAAACTTTAAAGTGTGACGCCAACGCCAACGCCGACGTCAGAGTGACTACAATAGTTCCCTGCACTTTCGTACAGGCGAGCTAAAAATGTATCATCCTAAATGGCAGGTATGACCCACAAATTATCGGTCTAACCATGTTCAGAGTAGTTTAGAAAGACTCTGTACAGTTGATTCTAAGCAGCAACTATACAGGCCAACAATCACTAAGTCTTCAGAATCTAGACTCTACTATCTGACTCTAAACCTTTTACACAAATATCCAAAACTGTATCGTCTGAAAGACTGATAACTTAATTCTTTGATTATAAGACAAGGCTTTTTCCTTCAAAAACAATCCGAAAAAACTTGATCCATCTAATTAGATTGATCTAGATTTATCAGGCTGTCTGTCCGAATATTAAGGGTCATTACGGTATCGTCTAAAAGACTGATTACTTATTTCTTTGATTATAAGACATAACTTTTCCCTTCCATAACAATCCCTAAAACCTAGAGCCATCTAATTAAACTGATCTAGATTTTTCAGGTTGGTCCAGGATTGTGTGTTGACCCGGAGTTCGGAATAAAGACTCGGAGTTCGGACTAAAGACCGAGTGCAACCTAGGTTCGGTAGACTCGGAGTTCGGACTAAAGACCGAGTCCAACCTAGGTTTGGCAGACTCGGAGTTCGGACTAAAGACCGAGTCCAACTTAGGTTCGGCAGACTCGGAGTTAGGACTTAGGACCGAGTCAAACGTAGGTTCGGCAGACTCAGAGTTCGGACTTAAGATTGGGTCCAACATGAGTTCGGCAGACTCGGAGTTCGGAATAAAGACCGAGTCCAACCTAGGTTCGGCTGACTCGGAGTTCGGACTAAAGACCGAGTCCAACTTAGGTTTGGCAGACTCGGAGTTCGGACTAAGGACCGAGTCCAACTTAGGTTCGGCAGACTCGGAGTTCGGACTAAAGACAGAGTCCAACTTAGGTTCAGCAGACTTGGAGTTCGGACTAAAGACCGAGTCAAACGTAGGTTCGGCAGACTCGGAGTTCGGACTTAAGATTGGGTCCAACATGAGTTTGGCAGACTCGAAGTTCAGAGTAAGGACCGAGTTCAACCTAGGCTCAGCAGACTCAGAGTTCCGACTAAAGATTGGGTCCAACATAAATTCCGCAGACTTGGAGTTCGGACTATGGACCAAGTCTAACCTTGGTTTGGCAGACCCAGAGTTCGGACTAAAGACTGGGAACATTATTTATCACATGCTTATTGTATTGCCTTTGATACATCTAATTTGGTCCCACTGTATTTTCCACACTACGAGGTATGATCCGGCCATGCGCTCCAAAATGCTATGTCGAGGGCCTAGAAGGATATCCAACTTGCTCTTGATAGAGGGCCGAGACGGATATCTGTCTCGCCCTTGATATAACCCGTCAGCCCTCTTGAATCTGCATTTGAAAATTGGCAAAGTAAAGGTTTTAATTGCATCTCTAACTACTTTAACACAACAAATGCGTTTTGACAGCATTGTTGCCCTAAAATCATATATTGAAAGCTTTAAAAACCATCATCCTTGACCCTAAATGCAGTCGATAAATGGACAGGATAGCTCGCCTGACAGTGCCTTGCCCATTACACAAAAACTTTAATGTAAAACTTTAACATTTCACTAACGGCGACGCTGCATCCAGGGGTAGTGCAATCGCTCTTCCTGAACTTTTGTTCAGACGAGCTAATGCACCAGTCATTTGCAACCACGGCCCCCATGGGGCCGGGGATAGCGGGGCTTAAGTACTGTGTTTTTACCTATCAGGTGTCCCGGCAGTGCCGTGGATATGCCGGGCTTTTGATTCCCGCCAAAACAGCGGAGCAAATAGTGGACTGAGTTTAATTAAATTTACCGCGACACATTGTCAGAATATGGATTTTTATATTTATATGATCCCCTGGGAAGGGGGGGGGGAGACATTTACCAGGGATTTGACATAAAAAATGTCCCCACAGTGCAGGGCATACACCAGGGCTTTGCAGAATGAAAAGTCAATATCCCAGCTATTCCCCGGCCCCAGGGGGGGGGGCCGTGGTTGCGAATGACTGGTGCATAAAAAGAACTCAAAACACGCACATTTTCCCGGTTCTGCCCTTCTCCACCCAGAAATGATTTCCGTGGTGGTTTGTCACAGTCACTCGTGTCGAAACAGTTTTCTATAAACATCTGTCATGTAAGCAGGCTTAAGCAGCCTCGTTTCTCTAATTTCTAACTTTCTTGTGACTGTTGTACTGGGACATTAAAGACGACTCTGGTTGTATTAGACTCCAAGGATATCTGCAACTGCAACTCTCACATCACAGGTCCAGCGGAATACCGGAGAGTTTTCCTCGGTACTAGAACTGAGCATTGATTTTTATACACATACATAAGTACATGATAAAAAGATCATAACACGGTTGTTTTGATCCCAGATCAGATCTCAGCCCTCTGACTTTATCAGCGCCAGAGAACAATATTGTGTTGTTTGTTATGTCTTGTCTTAATATATGTTTATAAATCTGCAGTTGCAGTGATAGTTGATTTAGTGCGTTCAGAGTTACGTTGGCCAATTTTCTCTCTCTCTCTCTCTGTTTGGCGGATTTCATTATCATAAGATTGTTGATACAGTTTTCCGGCAATAAATACATTTCACCAACCAACTTGTCATTAATTGCTGTTCCTGCTTATTGGCGCAGTCCTCGCACTTCGGGCTCGGGCCAATCTGTTCAACTCGGGCTGAGATCAGGGCTGGGATAAAAACAACCGTTTAATAATCTCTACAGGTCAGCAGTCTCAGAGTTTGGACTAAAGACTGAGTGAAACCTGGGTTTGGCAAACCTGGAGTCCGAAGTTAAGATTGGTTCAAACTTGAGTACATGGTAAACCCTGCATATCGGGAGTTTGGACTTAAGATTGGGTCCAACATGAGTTCAGCAGACTTGGGAGTTCGGACTAAGGACCAAGTCCGACCTGGGATTGGCAAACCTGGAGTTTGGACTAAAGACTGGGAACAATATAGATCAACTCGGGAGTACAACCCATCCAAAATATAAAAAGTGCCCCATGCCACAATCATTCCGAACTCTGAACCTGCCTAAACCCAACATGGACCCACAGTTAGTCCGAACTCCGAACCTATCAAACCCATAAAGGGCTCATTTTAGTCCGAACTTCGAACCTGCCGAACCCAACACGGACCCACAGTTAGTCCGAACTCCGAACCTGTTGAACCCCACATGGACCCACAGTTAGTCCGAACTCCGAACCTGCCGAACCCAACATGGACCCACAGTTAGTCCGAACTCCAAACCTACCGAACCGACACACAACCCATTCTTAGTCCGAACTCCGAACCTGCCGAACTCATAATGGATCCACCTTTTTGTCCGAACTCCGAACTTGCCGAACCCAACATGGACCCACAGTTAGTCCGAACTGAATCAACAAACAACCCATTCTTAGTCCGAACTCCGAACCTGCCGAACTCATGAAAGACCCGTTTCTTTATTCCGAACTCCGAATCTTTACGCCGAACTCTGGGTCAAAACACAATCCTGGACCATCTTGAGATTTTTTGGGTTGTTTTGACAGGGATAAACAAAGCTTGTAGCAGAATTTCACAAGACTGATATAGATTTTTGGAGTCATTCTAAAGCTGGAACAAAACTGTTTTATAGTCAAATACTGTAAACGCGATAATTTTCGCATTTTTCTATTTTAAGCGTTTTTTGCGGTCACTTTGAAATCGTGAATATTAAAATCACGAAATAATTTCCTGTTTCTTACAAAGTATCTACAATAGGCACAGTGTCCATATATTTTGTTTCTGCTTGCGTCGGAAAATTCTGGTACTTTTCACTTGAGCCAGTTTTTTCATTAACCTGGGGTTCTTGCTGCAGGTTAATGAAAGAACTGGCTTAAGTGAAAATGAAGCAATTTTGCTTTTATCGCATGTTGCTAACTGTGAAAATTAAAAATCGCGAAAATAAATGTTTATGCATTTGCCATTAAACAGCGAAAATTTGAACCTGCAAAAATTACCGTGTATACGGTAAATATGATAGTTTTTGCTCAACACAACTGTCTCTTCAAAACAATATATGTTGCTGCCCATTATTAAAGGCTGTTATCTGGAGTTTCAAATGCATTATAACTTTGCCTGTATTTTTTCTAAATAGTCTCGGCACACCCTCTAACACAACATATGTTGCTGCCCATTATCAAAGACTGTTATCTGGAGTTTCAAGTGCATTATAACTTTGCTGATACTTTTTTCCAAATAGTCTTGGCACAAAACTCTATGATACAATACATGTTGCTGCCTGTTATTAAAGGCTGTTATCTGGCTGTTTCAAATGCATTATAACTTTGCCGACAATTTTGTTCAAAATAGTTGGAAAAAAAGCACTTAAAACTTGGTAGCATATAAAAGGCAGAGCCCATCCCTCTCTTTTCCCTGCCTGCTCCTTTCCTGATTCAAAAAAAACTACCCATTTACTGCTGGGTTGACAGAGAGGGAGATTTCCAGTCACCGACTGGCTGAATGGCAATTTGAACTCATGACCTTTTGCACCATATCTGAGCATCTCTAACTACATGACCACCTGCTTCTTTTGTACCATCACTTATCTTTGAATAAATAATAAATGAGCCACATTAAGGGATTTCTAACAATGAGGCATTGGTGGCAAGCAAATGCTCTGATCAGACTGCACATAAGTCCAGTCTGATCAGAGCCTTGGTCTGTCACATCAGCCTACTATAGAAGTGACCAAAGCCATAGAGCCAACAGTGAGGACTCTGATTACCCTGTTTAAATCAGATGGATGATCACATGACAAAATTGCCACTTTGTTGGAAGTCACATGACATGGCTCAAATGCAGTGATCAGTTACCTATACATGTCTTGAAACAAATGATAAACTAGAAATGTTCTTCAGAGAAAAACTGATGTCCCCCCACCAGCTCATTTCCCAGCCCCTCTAATGAATAAAAAGTAAAATATCAAGGCAAGATTGGAGAAAATCAATCCACTAGTTCTAAAGATATCCTACATACACAACTATGTCATTGAAAAATGGGTCAAGGTCACCAAATACTAAACATGTCTTAAACCTGTCACAAGGATATATTCATGCAAGTCTACTGAATATCTGTCAATTGGATCAAGATATAACTAATTTCTAAGAGAAAAAAAAATAGCATCTTTAAGTTAGCTTTTGACCTTGAAAATAGGGTCAAGGTAATCAAAACACAGTAAACTCTTGAGATTGTCCCAAAGGTATATCTACGAAAGTAAAGTGGAAATCAAGCCAAAGGCTAATGAGATGTATCAACTTAAGTTAAATTTTCACATATCTACGTCCTCCAGTGACCTTCGAAATGAGGTCAAGGTCACCAAAATCTGGTCAGCTCTTAAGCTAGTCTCAGTGATGTATCCATGCAAGTTTGGTGAAATTCCATCCAATGGTTCAGGAGATATCTTGGTAATAGGAAACTGTCATCTCAGTCCTCCAGTGACCTTGAAAATGAGGTCAAGGTCATAAAAATCGATTCAGCTTTTAAACTTATCCAACTGATGTATCCAAGCAAGTTTGGTTATATTCCATCCATTGGTTCAAGAGATATTATGGGTACAAGAAATTGTCATCCAAGTCCTCTAGTGACCTTGAAAATGAGGTCAAGGTCACAAAAATCTAATCAGCTCTTAAACTTGTCCCAATGATGTATCTATGCAAGTTTGGTGAAATTCCATTCATTGGTTCAGGAGATATAATGGGTACAAGAAATTGTCATCTAAGTCCTCCAGTGTCCTTGAAAATGAGGTCAAGGTCACCAAAATCTGATCAGGTCTTAGGCTAGTTTCAGTGGTGTATTCATGCAAGTTTGGTGAAATTCCATTAATTGGTTCAGGTGATATAGTTAGTACAAGAAACTGATATCTAAGTCCTCAAGTTACCTTAAAAATGAGGTCAAGGTCACAAAATCTAATCAGCTCTCTAGCCAGGCCCAGTGATGTATCCAAGCAAGTTTGGTGAAATTCCATCCATTGGTTCAGGAGATATCATGGTAACGGGAAATTGTCATCTCAGTCCTGCAGTGACCTTAAAAATGAGGCCAAGGTCACCAAAATCTAATCAGCTTTTATACTTGTCCCAATGATGTATCCATGCAACTTTGGTGAAATTCCATACGTTGGTTTAAGAGATATTGTGGGTACAAGAAATTGTCATCTAAGTCCTCCAGTGACCTTGAAAATGAAGTGAAGGTCACTAAAATTTAATCAGCTCTTTAACTTGTCCCAATGATGAATCCATGCAAGTTTGGTGAAATTCAACCCACTGGTTCAGCAGATATAGAGGGTACATCTAAGTCCTCATATGACATTGAAAATGAGGTGAAGGTCACCAAAATTTAATCAGCTCTTTAACTTGTCCCAATGATGAATCCATGCAAGTTTGGTGAAATTCAATCCATTGGTTCAGCAGATATAGTGGGTACATTTAAGTCCTCATGTGACATTGAAAATGAGGTCAAGGTCACCAAAATCTAATCAGCTCTTAAACTTGTTCCAATTATGTATCCATGCGAGTTTGGTGAAATTCCATCCATTGGTTCAAGAGATATGGCGCATGAAAGAAACTGCCACAGGGAGGACGACGCCGAAGCCCGGGATCCACACTAAAAATAATATGTCCCTCTTACCTTTGGTGGGGGGACATAATGCAATGATCGGTTACCTTACCTACCTTGAAATAAATGATAAATGCAGCAATCAATTACTGTTACCTACCTTGAAGTAAATGATAAATGCAGACATCAATTACCTTTACCTTCTTTGAAATAAATGATAAATGCAATGATCAGTTACCTTCTTTGAGAGAAGTGATAAATGCAGCAATCAGTTACCTACATTGAAATAAATGATAAATGCAGTGATCAGTTACCTTCACCTACCTTTAAACAAATGATAAATTCTACCATCAATTACCTTTACCGACCTTGAAATAAATGATAAATGTAGAGATCATTTACCCACCTTGAAACAAATGATAAATGCTGCCATCAGCTACCTACCTTGAAATAAATGATAAATTTAACATTAGTGATCATTTACCGACCTTGAAACAAATGATAAATTCTGCCATCAGCTACCTACCTTGAAATAAATGATAAATGCAGCGATCAATACTCCAATACTTTGAAGCAGATCACCAACAACATGTATAAATGCTGCTTTCACATTAATATTGTCTTTTCTGCTGTGTCCACTCTCATGACTAGAAACAGTCTGACTAGGCAGGGTACCATACGACATATACCCATTTAACCTCTGAATACTCTCATCTCTTATTAATAACTTTTCACAGTCACTTTCTGCACTAGTTTTGTTGTGTCCGTGAGAATGTTGGTGGCCGTGTGGATGAAGTGTTAATCCCATTCTGAAATTATGTATACATAAATTTGCATATTGGGTATAAATCATATTACTAGCTCCAGGGCTGCGACAATTAACTGTTATATTGGTAAATTGGTAGATAGACAAAGATAAAATGATTATCGATAAAGTAAAACTGCTAATCGATTACTTAATGTATCTTTTGACTCACTTTTTCAAGAGAAACCACTTCATTTTTGACCCTTTTCCGCTGCCTGTGTTTTGCTTCCTTTTTACCGGAATTGCCGAAAATCCTGTAAAATGTACTGCCTAAATAGTTGGGTCTAATTATCAGAGAAATGTTGGACATCCAGTTTGCATTGGCAAGTTCTTTACCAAGATGTCCTTAATTCTTCTTTCTACTTTACCTCTTGTTTGTCTTTATTTCACTTATGTCCTGGTGATGAGCCTTTTCAACATTTTAATGATTTTGACATTTGAGTAATACCGCCTTCATTACATACAACAGCTTGCTGTCAGACAATACAACAATGGCTGACATAAAACGCTAATTGGCAATTGAAAGTATTTCAGGTGCAATTTATCACATAAGGGTTTCTAGTCGCTGATTTCTTTTTTTAATTATTTAAGGAATGAATTTTATTTTTCTGGTGTTTATCGAAGTATAAACTACATTGGGTCGCGTGCAAAGTAAGTGAACCCCGAAGGGGTTCACGTAAACTTTGCTGGCGACCCAATGTAGTTTATACTTCGATGAACACCAGAAAAATTAAGTTCATTGCTTATATTTACATTCTTTTCTGTCTATTATTTGACCACAAATTTGCGTTAGGGGCTACAGTTGAAGCAGAAAAACTTTTATACGCAGTTTTTCTACTAAAAGCGGAACAGCGTCAACGACATAGCAATGACGTCATAACGTCACCTACGTCCAATCAGATCGGAGAACCACGGTTTATTTTGACGTCACTTAACGTCACGTAACGTCACGTGAACCGATGTAGTTATTGAAGTATAAACTACATTACGTTCTAATGGTTTACCATAGGGCTTTTTCAATAAATGTACTGAGAAAGTAAATATTCAAAAATCTCTGAGGAAGCTTAGTTGTCTTTCTCGCATGATACATTATATTGCCCTTTATTACATGACTTCATGCCAGACTGGCGTGGTGGACAAATGAAAAACAGTAGGACAAGAAGCACAATTACTTATTGGTATTTTACCTGTAAGATTTTAGCAATAATCGATTACCATTTTCAGGTCAATTACGTAGCAAGCCCTAAAGCTTCAGCTCTACTAAATGCCCCAGTCTCTCTTGGGGGAAAGTAAATGCTATTCTGTCTTGCTAAAAAATGCAAAATTCCAGGCATAAAATCCTTGGATAGGTATTTCATATATGAGCTGCAACACGACAAAACCAACAAAGTGGCATGCAACGATTCAGATCAGCCTGGGCACCCGCCCAATCTGATCAGAGTCGTCGCTGTCTGCATGGAGCTAGCTGACCCTTAGCTACCCTTTTTGTGCAAAGCAAAGACACTGATCAGACTGGGTGGATGCCCAGGCTGATCTGAGTCTGTGCTTTGAGCACAACCACTTTGTTGGTTTTCTTGTGTCCCAGCTCATATGGTGGGACTATCATCTCATCATGGTCCGTCAGATATTTCATTCAACTGGCAACAATTTTGGTGATGACAAAGTGCTGTCACTATTCCTATATGATTTACACAGCCTATGGCAAACTAGTTTCCTCACAGGTGGGCATCTTTGAGTCGGTGTCAAGCCAGCGTAATTCAATGAAATAATGCCAAATCAACATTGGCCTGGTGCTGATTTATCATTGCGTGCCCCATAGGTTAAATGGATTGATATGCTTTGGAATATACAAAAGATCTTTAAATTTAAAAGTTATGTGTGAAAAGTAGTTTATGGATATGTATACACACCAAATTATTTCTCTTATTTAATGTTTTGGAGGCCCGATAGCTCAGTAGGTTCAGCGCTGGCCTGCTGATCTAGCAGTCCTGGATTCAAGCCTCCCTGTGGGGTTCCATTACACACAGCCTTTCATTATCACCCACCAATTGTCCTGATATGACTGAAATACTGTTAAAAGGACATAAAATTGCAGGTTATCCATCCATCTCTTTGAAGTTTTGGGAGACAGTGTCTATAAGCTCTAGCTTGCTGCCTAATCCCAACGATTTCATGTATTGTACTATTGCATATGTTTACATGTATATGGAAATGAAATATATTAAACTAATGGTAATCAACCTTTCCGTAGTCATTCCAACTTTTAACAGGTATGCATCTCTTCATTAACAGTAAGGGAAATGGTGGGGCATGCAACATGTGCGGTATTTGGTAATGGGACTATGCCACATGCTGAAATGTTATTGTATTGGTCAGAATTAAACTATCAGGTGACTTTTGAAAACCTAACATGGGCATGCCCAGTTCAAAGCAGTGCTCCACAAGAAGGGGTAATGTGGATAATTAAGGAACAATTTTCAATACTTCTTTATTTAAATTTAATGTATCATATTTCAATATTTCTCTATAAAAACATATTTAGAGACCACTATCAGAACTGTCTCACTGAGACAGTTCTAATGAGGGTCACGACATTTGCTTTTGTTGAGAAATTAGAATGAAATTACCCCACATATATCCTCAAAACCCTATCTTATCTGGTATTCTGTCAAAGACAGCTTTTCTAATGAGGTGGCCCAAATGCAAAGAACACTGAACCAACAAGTTTTGAAATGGAAATCTAAAGCCTTGTTTATATGATATGTTTTTGCACATGTGGCAAAAAGAATATAAGGAAAATAGCACATATGGTTCAGTGTTTATACAATATGCAGAGAGCACATATGTTCTCAGACTTTCCCCCCATTTACCTGGAAGTGTCTGCATAATTTTGTTATCTTTTATGTTACAAAAATGTAGCTTGAGGACATGCTGATGATTCCAAATTGTGTGTGATTCATTGCCCAGGCTTATGAGCAACAGCAACATTTAAGAGTATAGACCCTAAAATGAAAGGACTTCAGCATTCAGGGAAGCAGATAGGAAATCATAAAAGTTGTTACCCTTTGTAAAATACATGTAATGGTCAAGAAATATTCATTATAATAGCCCTGATATCAATATTTTGGTATTTTTAGGTACCTACTGAGGTTGAAAAAGCAATTAACCTCAGTGAACTCTCTTCTGATTGGTCAAAAGCTTGTGGAAAAAAGCATAAGGATAGAACATGTTCTATTCCTTGTGCTTTCCACATGTGGGAAGAATAAGCAGTGCATAACTCAGTTTAGATGGAATGTTTTCCATATGTGCTCAGAAAACTTATCCGGAAAACATATCGTGTAAACGAGGCTTAAGATTTTAATACTCACAAAAGATTGAAAGCAACACCACAACCTGCTGTTATTAACATAATTGTGGCCTCTACTTCAAAATCCTGATTAATACATCTCTCCACACCCATATATACCAGTACCCCTGTCACCACCCAGAGAAACAAGATAGACATCAAAGCACCAAGTATTTCTGAAAAATAATATCAGTGCAAATTATAAGTGTGTGAAAAGTAGTTTAAAGATATATACTAGCCAAAAGTTCTAACAGACCACTTACATTTTATCGATTTTCTTCAGAGCCCCAAACAATCATACAGTTCTATTTACAGCCCCAAATAGGCAGATATATCAGTTAAGTCAGTCATCAAAAGGTTTGACAAAATTCTTAACATTACATCCGGGATATTCCGATGAATAGAAGTACCCCCACTTTTAAAATTCACAAAATTAAGCATTTCGTAACAATTTGTGAAAAATCACTTTTTGAAATATCCAATTTATGTGAGCCAAACCACTTCATTACTAAAGCAAATGACTGAATAAACAGATTTATGCAGAAATGAACACTCTTCCTGCATGACAGTGGCCGCGTTGGGTCAAAATGTTAAAATTTACCCCACCACTCAATGCAAATTCTTGTTAATTTTGAAAATAGGGGTACCCGTATTCAACTGTGTTTCCTGGATACAGTGCATTGAATAATGCCTAACCTTTTAATGGTATGGTTTACCGACATATTCGCTTATCTGTGGCTGTAAACTGAATTGTGAGATTGCGAATAGCATTGAGAAAAATGATAAAAAACTAAGTGGTCGGTTAGAACTTTTGACTAGTATATATGCACACCAAAAAAATTCTGTTATATGATATTTTGGAGCCGTGGTAGCTCAGTAGGTTAAACCCTGGCCTGCTGATCTAGCGGTCCCAGGTTCAAGCCCTGCTGTAGGCCTGATACTGTACATTATTATAGAAATCATACATCATTTAATTTACCTTTTTTAAGAACTCTGTAAGGTTGCCAAGTACTTACTGATAGACAGTCACATTACAACAAGTCGCCCAAGGGCAACTATCCCTCACCTGCCAGTATATGCTCAGGTCAAGTGGCCAAAATGCAAGCTTTCGGCTCAGGCAGGCTAATAAACAGGCTGCAATTCTATTGTTACGAAATGGATCTAATCGTCCACTATGTCGTCGAGATTATTTTAATCCTTTCAATCAGTAAGGCTACAGTTTTTAGGGTAACTGTGGTAATAAAACATTTACGTAAATTGTGGCTACGTTATGCATGGGTTGTTTGTGAATACCTCTAGTGGACAGCGTATTGCATGATTTTAAGGTGAATACCTGCACGAGTCTTTTGATTGTGGAAAGCGTGTTGCATGATTTTAATGTGAGACGCATAGTATTTATACGCCTATCTTTTAATGAAAAGTTAGACGTGGCTGTTTAATTCTTGATGGATGTTATATTGTTGTGTGCCCAGATTCTGTGTTAAGACCTAGAAGGGCACATCAAGTCCGGCAGTCAGCTGTTAGGGCTTAGAGCCACGTCTCACCTGGAGAATCGATATGTCTCCAGGTTAATACCAACCCGGGTAGAGGCAGTTACAACGCCGTTTGTGCAAGGTTCCTAAGCAGAGGCGGGAAGCACAAAATGTAGGCGGAAGTGGTTAGCTCAGTTTTGCCAGATTCTGTGATAAGATCTGAAGGTCACATCAAGTGTGGGACAGTGTTCGTCCACTAAGGTGTGCTAATATATATAGACTGGTCCCTGGTACGATCCAGGGAGCGACCAGTATATAATCGTGCACGTGTTAATAAGAGTTGGTGTTCCTCATGATATATGGACTGGCCCATGACATGATCCAGGGAACGACGAATTGAAGTCTACCAACATAAGGCCTTGTTTTTTTGTATGAGCTCAAACTAACGTTTTTTGTCCTTTGTGTTTTCCTTTAGTTCATGGCGCTGAGCCGAGTACGGTGTTGACGTCAGACGGTAATCTATTTGCGTATTGTACGCAAATCGATTACAAATTTGAAACAAACACCTTACTTGGGCCAGCGACATGAACTAATATGTGTTGTTTATTATTGTAATTGTGACAGTTGTAAATTGTATCGTTGTATATAGAATTTACATTATATATAAACTTAAAAAATTCTAACGTTGTTAGAGTTTCCTTGTTAGTGTATTACACTAGTAGATAACCCTTTAACCGGAAGTCACCCTCCGCCGTCCTGGCGACGCATAAGGCTCTACACCCGTGTCGACCGAGTGTAAAACCTTCTGCGTAACATGGTGTCATGAAGTAACGGGATTTGACTTCTGGTTAATATCTGCCAGTGTAAGACATTGACAATATATACAGAATCTAGGCACAATTTTGTCAGACATTTTTTTATTATTATTATTGACTTTCTGATTGTTCTTTTCTAAGGTGACGTAAGGCTGTGAATTTTAGGGGAGCAATTTTGCCACTAAATTCTTTGTAAATGTAACCTACACTCAATTAAGGTCAACTATCCTTATTCCCTGCGTGATGAAGTGCGATAGCCCATGCATTAATTTGTGATAAAATGTAACAGGTTGCATATCTGAGTGGGGAAACTGAGGTATATAGACCTGAATTGTCTTGGCACGGATGATACGTATTTAGTTTTAAGGTCCGGTTGAGTACCTTGGCACTGCTGTTGCATGACAATCTGTAAGTTTATTAACCTAAACGTTTTGTACGTTGTGTCGTAACCGTTACTGAGGTCCATTTTATGTCCTGATTTAGTAACGTAGGTCACTCGTAACGTTATATAATATCGTTACAATGAATTAAACCTAATAGCGGAATCTTAAGTTTGATTTACCATTGGTATCTAATATGGTTTTGTAATGTAGGACGTACAGTTGTCGTGTCAGTGTTAATACGTTGCGTTACATACGTTACGTTTGTATATCCGATACGCTAGATCAAGTTGGGCGTAATTGTATGTGGGTTATTTACGTCATCTAATTACGTCATCTAATAGTGAAAAGTAATTCTCGGCAAAGTCAACGTCAGTTTATGACGTCATTTCCGGTCTGTTATGAACGTAACTTTAATGGCTACGTCCAGATCGCGAGTATACTAATTAATCAACGTTTTAGTTGGATTAGTTCGTTATTATTATTGTTAACGTTTTAGTTAACGTGTGTTACTATAAGTGAACGTCGGTTTCAGTTAAGTTGACGTGAGCATTACGTTAAGTATCATGGATCAGTTAGTTAAGACGGGAAAGGAGTTAGGTTATGAGGGGCAGGCATTGCAGGAATTTGTAAAGCAACAGCAAGAGACTGAGAGGGCAGAAAGGCACGCGGTAAGGGCACTTGATAAAGAAAAGATTGCGCAGGCCGATAAAGACAGGGAAATTGAGTTAGCTAAGATCGCGGCGGAGAAAGAGAGGATCGCGCAAGCCGAAAAAGATAGGGAAATTGAATTGGCTAGAATCGCGACGGAAGATGCTAAGATTGCGGCGGATAGGGAAATCGAGATGGCGCGGATTGCAAGTATAGAGCGGCAAGCCGAGAAAGATAGGGAAGCTAGGTTGTATCAAGTCGAAAGCGATAAGGAAGCAAAGTTGTCGAGCGAAGTTGAGTTAGAAAAGTTGAAGTATAGTTTTGAATTGCAGCAACGCGAGTTAAAGAATCAGATAGAGTTGCAGAAGGTAACGTTTAGAGTTGAATTAGAAAAACAGAAGGCTGAAAAGTTAGCGCATGCGCGAGATCCCAAATTACCGTATTTTGATGAAAGTAAGGACAAAATGGATAGTTACTTATCAAGGTTTGAGAAATACGCGACGGCGAATAAATGGGATAAAAACGTTTGGGCTGCATATTTAAGCGCATTACTTAAAGGTCGCGCGCTTGATGTTTATGATAGATTGTCTGTAGATGATGCAGCAGATTATGACAAGTTGAAAGATGCGTTGTTGAAGAATTTTGATATGACTGAACGCGGATTTAGGAAGAAATTTCGCTATGATAGGCCTGAAAAGTCGGAAACGTTTATTCAGTTTAGTAGTAGGCTTAGGTCGTATCTTAATAAATGGTTGAAAATGGCGAAGGTAGACCAGTCTTATGAAGCTGTTTGCGATTTTTTCGCTAGGGATCAGTTTTTAGAATCCTGTAGTAAAGAACTATATGTTCATTTGAAACCGAAAACATTCACGAATCTAGGTGAGATGGCTAGGGAAGCAGATTTATTTGCAGAAGCACGTGGCGGTGTCTACGCTTGTGTTAATAAGGGGCAGCGTGATAGTAAGGGCGTAACTCAGAGTAGATCTGATAATAAGCCGAGTGCGAAGCCAGAGATAAAATGTAGTATTTGTGGTAAGGGACATTTAACATATAAATGTTTTAAGAATCCCGATAGGAAGCAAGCATATAGTGCGGAGGTAGGTGCAAGTGCAAGCGGGTATAGCGGAAGTAAGGGGAGTAGTTATGCACCGAAAGATGAGACACAAAGATCACAGAGTAAGAGCGATACTGTACAGACGAAGGGTAGTAATTCAGATCGTGGCCGTGGTCGGGGTTGTTCCCGCGGACGTGGTCGGGGTGGCGGACATCAAATGAGCTTTTGTAAAACTACAATGAATAGGTCTCATGAAATTGAAGGTCTCTATAAGAGTAAGGAAGAAAGTCCACTAATCAATGATAACGTGGATAGGGAAGGTGTCTGTTACTTTTTAAGGTCGCGATTACCAACAGCGCAGGGTACGGTTAATGGTAAGACTGTTGTAGTTTTAAGGGACACAGGTTGTACTGGGTGTGTCGTTCGTAGAAACTTGGTTTCTAATGATCAGTTACTTGGTAGAGAATCTGATGTAACTTTGATTGATGAATCTACCCAAAGGTATCCCTTAGCAATGGTTGACATAGATTGTCCATTTTTCACAGGAAAAACTGAGGCATTGTGCATGGAAGATACATTGTATGACCTGGTTATTGGAAATATTGACGGGTCAAAACTTCCCGATATGTCCCATTTTGCAATGGCGGCAGTGACTAGGTCACAAGCTAAGCAAGGTGAAGAGGTCTATAGGAAACTTAAAGTTCCTGATCAAATTATTGCTAGTGATAAGGAGGCATTGAAGCAGGCCCAAATTGTTGACCCTAAATTGAATGGCATAAGGCAAAGAGTGGAATCTGGGAATGTGACTATTAGTCGTGGATTGAACCGGGGTGAAACTAAGTTTATTCGAAAGAAAGATTTATTGTATAGGCAGTTTACTAAGGGAAACAAGGTCACTTTGCAACTTATTATCCCTGAAGGTTTTTGTGAAAAGGTGTTAAGATTGGCGCACGAAACCTTGATGTCAGGTCATTTGGGCATAAAGAAAACTATGGATAGAGTTTTAACTGAGTTCTTTTGGCCTGGAGTTTGTGGTGATGTGGCAAGGTTTTGTAAATCTTGTGACATATGTCAAAGGACTATTCAAAAAGGTCGTGTCACTAAGGTACCTTTAGGAAAGTTGCCACAGATTGACACACCATTTAAACGAGTCGCTGTTGATATAGTTGGACCGATAGAACCTCGTTCTGATAGGAAATCCCGCTATATTTTAACAATGATAGATTATGCGACGAGATATCCCGAGGCGGTAGCGTTACCCGGCATTGAGACGGAACGCGTAGCCGAAGCGTTAGTTGAGATGTTTAGTAGAGTTGGCATACCTGATGAAATGTTAACAGATTGCGGAAGTCAGTTTACTGCTGAAGTTATGAAAGAAGTAAGCAGGCTGTTATCACTCCAGCAGTTAACCACGACGCCGTATCATCCTATTTGTAACGGTCTTGTAGAGCGTTTTCACGCGACGTTGAAGCAAATGCTACGTAGGATGTGCGCAGAACGTCCAAAAGACTGGGATAAATATCTCCCAGCACTACTGTTTGCAATAAGGGAGGTTCCGCAAGAGTCATTAGGGTTTTCTCCGTTCGAATTGTTATACGGACGTAGCGTTATGGGCCCTATGGCAATATTACGTGAATTATGGTCTGAAGAGGTACAGGATGAGCAGGTTCTGTCTACGTACCAGTACGTAATTGAGTTGAGAGAACGGTTAGAGCAGACGTGTAAGTTAGCACATGATAATTTACGGAAAGTACAAGTAAAGCAAAAGGCTTATTATGACAAACGCGCTAGGTCGCGTAAATTTAACGTGGGAGATAAAGTACTGTTATTACTGCCAACTGACAGTAATAAACTGTTATTGCAGTGGAAGGGTCCATATGAAGTAGTAGAGGTGGTGAATAGAATGGACTATAAAATCGACGTCAATGGTGTCGTGAGTACATATCATGCTAATATGCTGAAACAATATGTCGAACGTCGTAGTGTGCCGTCACATTGTTTATTGTCTACTGAGACTACAGAGTCGGTTGATGACGATGGGAGTGATGAATTTTCTCTTGATGATTGTGCTTTTCCGACAGCTAAAGAGCCGGAAACTTATAACGACGTCAGTATTTCAGATACGTTAACGTCAGAACAACGTATGGAGGTTGAAGCGTTGATTAAACAGTACCCGGATGTACTATCAAGTTTACCCGGTCGAACTGATCAGATACAGCACGATATCAAACTACTCACGTCAGAACCCATACGAACGAAAGGTTATTCTATCCCGTATAAGACGCGCAACGTCATGGAAACGGAGATACAGGATATGTTAGATTTAGGGGTAATCGAGCCGTCGATTTCACCGTATTCATCTCCTGTTGTCCTAGTTCCGAAGAAAGACGGGTCAGTTAGATTCTGTATCGACTTCCGGAAGCTTAACAAAGTGACGGAATTCGATGCAGAACCTATGCCAAATATGGAGGAGGTTATCAATAAAATGTCGGGACATAAATTCTTTACAAAGATGGACCTGAGTAAGGGTTATTGGCAAGTCAGTCTTACTGAAAGGTCTAAACCTTTGACAGCATTTGAAACGCCTAAAGATTTATTCCAGTTTAAAACTATGCCCTTCGGTTTGGTCAATTCGGGAGCCTCATTTTGTAGGTTAATGAGAATCATATTGTCCAATCTCCCAAATGTTGACAGCTTTGTTGATGACATGTGGATATTTACTGAAACATGGAAGGATCATGTGACGTCATTACGTCAAGTGTTAGATCGGCTCAGGTCGGCCAAATTGACGGCAAAACCATCTAAATGCATGATCGGTTATGGCAGTATCGAGTGCCTTGGTCACAATATCGTCGGACAGACGGTACGACCGCAAGAGGACAAGATACAGGCTATCAGAGATGCTCCTCGTCCATGTACGAAAAGACAAATTAAATCTTTTCTGGGATTAGCTGGGTTTTACCGTCGTTTTATCCCAAATTTCTCATCCATAGCTTCTCCTCTGACTGATTTAACTAAACGGGATAGACCTAATTATATCAAAGATTGGCAAGATCAGCATGAAAGGGCATTTCAAACCCTGAAGAGTAGGCTCACGTCTAGTCCTATTCTTCGCTTACCTGTTTTTCAAGAAGGTAACCCGTTTGTACTCCGAACAGATGCTTCAGACGTTGGCCTTGGAGCTATTTTGCTTCAGGAATTCGAAGGTGAAGGTCGTTTGCCGATTGCTTATGCTAGCAAGAAATTGTTACCTCGGGAAAAGAACTACTCTGTAATTGAGAAGGAATGTTTGGGTATTATCTGGGGTGTTGAGAAATTTCGTAAGTACCTGTATGGGGCGGAGTTCCTACTTGAAACTGACCACAAACCTTTGTCCTATATGCAGACAGCTAAGGTGCTCAATCCCCGAATCATGCGTTGGGCCATGAAATTACAGCCGTACAGATTCAGGATCGTTGCTATCCGCGGCCAAGATAATTTGGGGGCGGACTACCTTAGTAGATAGTTTGGCCACGTTATGCATCGCACCGTTGTTGTGTATATAGCTAGTTTTCCAGTTTTGACATAGCCTACGATTCGATCGCATTTCGTACTATTTCAGAAAAGAAACATTGTTATGTTTTTTTCTCCCTAAGGGGAAACCTATGTTACGAAATGGATCTAATCGTCCACTATGTCGTCGAGATTATTTTAATCCTTTCAATCAGTAAGGCTACAGTTTTTAGGGTAACTGTGGTAATAAAACATTTACGTAAATTGTGGCTACGTTATGCATGGGTTGTTTGTGAATACCTCTCGTGGACAGCGTATTGCATGATTTTAAGGTGAATACCTGCACGAGTCTTTTGATTGTGGAAAGCGTGTTGCATGATTTTAATGTGAGACGCATAGTATTTATACGCCTATCTTTTAATGAAAAGTTAGACGTGGCTGTTTAATTCTTGATGGATGTTATATTGTTGTGTGCCCAGATTCTGTGTTAAGACCTAGAAGGGCACATCAAGTCCGGCAGTCAGCTGTTAGGGCTTAGAGCCACGTCTCACCTGGAGAATCGATATGTCTCCAGGTTAATACCAACCCGGGTAGAGGCAGTTACAATGCCGTTTGTGCAAGTTTCCAAAGCAGAGGCGGGAAGCACAAAATGTAGGTGGAAGTGGTTAGCTCAGTTTTGCCAGATTCTGTGATAAGATCTGAAGGTCACATCAAGTGTGGGACAGTGTTCGTCCACTAAGGTGTGCTAATATATATAGACTGGTCCCTGGTACGATCCAGGGAGCGACCAGTATATAATCGTGCACGTGTTAATAAGAGTTGGTGTTCCTCATGATATATGGACTGGCCCATGACATGATCCAGGGAACGACGAATTGAAGTCTACCAACATAAGGCCTTGTTTTTTTGTATGAGCTCAAACTAACGTTTTTTGTCCTTTGTGTTTTCCTTTAGTTCATGGCGCTGAGCCGAGTACGGTGTTGACGTCAGACGGTAATCTATTTGCGTATTGTACGCAAATCGATTACAAATTTGAAACAAACACCTTACTTGGGCCAGCGACATGAACTAATATGTGTTGTTTATTATTGTAATTGTGACAGTTGTAAATTGTATCGTTGTATATAGAATTTACATTATATATAAACTTAAAAAATTCTAACGTTGTTAGAGTTTCCTTGTTAGTGTATTACACTAGTAGATAACCCTTTAACCGGAAGTCACCCTCCGCCGTCCTGGCAACGCATAAGGCTCTACACCCGTGTCGACCGAGTGTAAAACCTTCTGCGTAACATCTATACGATTGGATAGTGAGTGTGTAAACTGTTCCACCATGGTCACTTCTATAAAATCACTAAATGACCTTGACCTCTAGTATTTATATAGGTTGAAGTTGACTGCATTTCCATATCACAGAGATCAATAGCAACAGAAAAATGCACTTTCTCATCTTTTCCCATTCAAAAGCCTATGGGACCAAATTTGACCTTGCCATAAAATAGGTCAAGGTCAACCTAAGGTCATCATTTATATAAACTTTTTAGTACTAGAGTCCATGATGCTACATACCAAGTTTCAAGGCAATCGGCTCCGTGGTTCTTGAGAAGAAGAATTTTTAAGGTTTTTACCATATATGGGCATGGTGGCCATCTTGGTCATGTGATCTGGGTCAAATATGTAAACTTTTGTTTCTTTATACTGTTAAGGCTCTATATGAAATTTGGCTTCAATCAGCCCAGTGATTTCTGAGGAGAAGTCCTTTGAAAATGTTGACGACGGATGATGACAACAATGACCTTGATCTTTAGTATTCATAGGGGTTGAAGATGACTGAATTTCCATATCACAGAGAACAATAGCAACAGAAAATGCACTTTTTCAGCTTTTCCCATTCAAAAGCCTAAGGGACCAAATTTGACCTTGCCATAAAACAGGTCAAGGTCAACCTAAGGTCATCATTTATAAAATCTTTGTAGTACTGGAGTCAAAGATGCTACATACCAAGTTGCAAGGCAATCGGGCCAGTGGTTCTGGAGAAAAAGATTTTTTTAATGTTTTTACCGTATATGAGCATGGCGGCCATCTTGGTCATGTGACCTAGGCCAAATATATAAACTATCGTTCCTACATCCTGTTAAGTCTTTATATGAAATTTGGCTTCAATCGGCCCAATGGTTTCTGAGGAGAAGATGTTTGAAAATGATGAAACCCAATAGCCAAATGACCTTTGATCAAGGTCACTAAATGACCTTGACCTCTCATATCCATAGGTGTAGAAACTGACTACATTTCCATATCACATAGCACAGAAGCAACAGAATAATGCACTTTTTCAGATTTTCCCATTCAAAAGCCTAAGGGACCAAATTTGACCTTGGGGTAAAATAGGTCAAGGTCAACCTAAGGTCATCATTTATATAAATTTTGTAGTACTGGAGTGGAGTCCAAGATGCTACATACCAAGTTTCAAGGCAATCGGCCCAGTGGTTCTGGAGAAGAAGATTTTTTAAGGTTTTTATTATACATGGGCATGGCGGCCATCTTGGTCATGTAACCTGGACCTTCGTTCCGCCATCGTGTTAAGTCTCTTTATGAAATTTGGCTTCAATAGGCCCAATGGTTTCTGAGGAGAAGATGTTTGAAAATGTTGACACGCAAGGGACAAATGACCTTTGGTCAAGGTCACTAAATGACCTTGACCTCTAATATCCATAGGTGTTGAAATTGACTACATTTCCATTCCACAGAGCACAAAAGCAACAGAAAAATGCACTTTTTCATCTTTTCCCATTCAAAAGCCTGAGGGACCAAATTTGACCTTGCCATAAAATAGGTCAAGGTCAACCCAAGGTCATGATTTATATAAATTATGTAGTACTAGAGTCCAAGATGCTACATACCAAGTTTCAAGGCAATCGGCCCAGTGGTTCTGGAGAAGAAGATTTTTCAAGGTTTTCACCATATATGGGCATGACGGCCATCTTGGTCATGTGACCTGGGCCAAATATATAAACTTTCGTTCCCCCATCCTGTTAAGGCTCCATATGAAATTTGGCTTCAATCCGCCCAGTGGTTTCTGAGAAGAAGATGTTTAAAAGTGTGGACGCCGACGACGACGGACCAAGGCTATACTATAAGCTCACCTTCAAAGGTGAGCTAACAAATGCATGTGAGCAAGTAGCTCATTTTTTTTTTTGTTTTGTTTTGTAATTGTAACTTTATCAGAGAGTACCATAAAATTCTATATATTGGGACAGTAAGGTCTGAGCAAATAGTGCAAACCCAGATCAGACTGCTCCTTGAGGAGCAGTCTGATCTGGGTTAACACTCTTTGGCATTCCATTTGCATGTTTTGGATACATTAATGCACTGTAAAACCAAACTGTTCCAATTTTAGGACAATTATGGTATTTATTTTGGTGTCCCAATATTTAGAATTTTTATGGTATTTGCAGTTCTATGATAACCAGAAATTTTTGTGAAACACTATGCCCCCAAACATATGCTTGCCACTAGGGGTGTCAAACTTTAGAATGTCTAAGCCTGAAAAGGAGTTATCTAATCTTTACTAAAATATTAAACTCATCAAGGACTACTATAATACCTTAATTCAGCTTCCTAGACCAAGTGGCTCAAAAGTTGGAAAAATGCCACATTCAAACAAGGGCCATAACGCAATCAAATTTTTACAGAATTCTCCCAAAAGTTAATCAAGTAATCTACTCCTCATACCAAATCAGTGTTTTAAACATCAAGGTCATAGCTCAAATACTTTTTTAGATATCTTGCTAAAAAAAATTCATCTCATTTTTTGAAAAGGGGCGTAACTCAAAAAAGGGGCAAAACTCGGAAAAGAAAACAAGAGGCCCATGGGCCACAAAGCTCACCAGATCTCTAGCTCAAAACTGCTATCAAATCTGTATAGGCTAAAAATTGCTGTCACATTTGTTCAGGCTAATACAAGATATACATCTACAAATTCTCAGTCTGACAGTCTGTTGAGCTGATAACAAAATATTTATTTATTTCTCATATTTTGATTGCAGTAAATGCCATTTTTTAATTTTCCCCATCATAAGTCATTGCAACTCTAATTTGCCATAGCAACCAAACAAAAGAGCCGATTTTCATAAAAAAAAACAACACAACATCAAATTTTCAAAATTCCCCAGCCGAAGGACATTAAAGATAAAATCTGAGCCCAATCAGCCTAGTGAACAGTCTGCAGATGTTACCTGCTTAATACCAGCCAAACCTGAACACATCTTAACATTCTAGGGATATCACCTGCTCTTTACCAGCCAAAACTGAGTTTATCTTAACAGTCCGTGAATGTTACCTGCTCTATAGCAGCCAAACTGAACACATTGGAACATTCTGCAGATGTTACCTGCTCTATACCAGCCAAATCTGTGTTTATCTTAGCATTCTGTGGACATTACCTGCTCTATACCAGCCAAACTGAGTACACTTCTTAACATTCTAGGGACATTACCTGCTCTGTACCAGCCAAAACTGAGTTTCTTTGTTGCCTTTCTTGAGGCAAGATATAGCGCCAACAAGCTAATGAGGAAGCTGGCAAAGTCTGTGAGTAAATGAGCAGCATCTGACACGATGGCAAGACTACCCGCAAATATTCCACCTGAAAATGTTAGCATATATGAGAGACCAAACGTTTATAGATAAGGGCCCAGTTGTTCAAAACTAACAACATCATTAGTTAATATGTTGTTATAATTTCAAATGTTAATATCCTGAAAAAAGCCAACATTTTTTGTTGAAAAAATGTGAGAAGCTTTTGCAATGCAAAAGCTTCTCACATTTTTTCATCAAAAAATATCAGTGTATTTAGTTATAAAGTCATAAAAGACTTAACGAGTTGACCTTTTAATGAGCTCGTAAAGCTAACGTAAAGTTAACGATGCTTTGAGCAACTGGGCCAAGGTCTTTGTTACTTAACTACACACTGTTTTTCAAACATATTGTACATAAAGCAAAATAGTACAGTTTTTTTTTCCTGAAAAAAAATGTGAGGGGATTTTGCAGTGCAAAAACTCACATTTTTTCAACAAAGTTTATCAGTCTACTTGATTTTATCTGTACTATTCCTCGATTTCCTTTCGTTGACTGGGTGGTGCTTATTTCTGACCTTACCTTCGACCAGTATATTTTCTACAAGCATTCCGCGGAATGCTATGTCGCACCTGCACCGCGCTTCCACAGTAGTAAAGACTATAGTTAAAAAAACTTGTATGAGAAATGGACAAAAATGCTAGGGTCAACACAATTTTTGATGGAAAATTTTACTGAGTCAGAAGAGCATGAAATGTAGGCCAAGGGTAGGAATGACTGCAACATCCCTCGTGAACATTCTAAGAAGGAACTTTATGCCAGGTGTGATGACTACAGGTATCATACTTTCAGACATAAGGACTAAAACGCTAGGGCCAACATAATTTTGGGTGTAAAATTTTGTGAAGTCAGCAGAGCATGAAATATATGTCAAGGGTAAATTAACAGCAACAGCCCTTAAGAACACTTGATGCCACGTTTGATGATTCTAGATATCATAGGTCGTGAGAAATGGACTTAAACACTAGGGTTGACGTAATTTTGAAAATAAAATTTTACGAAGCCAGCAGAGTATGAAAAATATGTCAAGGTAACAATTAGAGCAACAGCCCTTGAGAACATTCTTAGAAGAAGCTTTATGCCAGGTTTGATGATTGTAGGTATCATTGTTTGCGAGAAATGGACTTAAACGCTAGGGTCTATGTGACTGTTGAGGGACGGTTTTACGAAGTCAGCAAAGCATAAAATATAGGTCAAGGGTAAAAATAAGAGCAACAGTCCTTGAGAACATTCTAAGAAGAAGCTTTATGCCAGATTTGATGATTGTAGGTATCATAGTTTACAAGAAATGGACTTAAATGCTAGGGGCGACGCTAGGGTTGACGTAATTGTTGATGGACTGTTTACAAGGTCAGCAGAGCATAAAATATAGGTCAAGGGTAAAAATAAGAGCAACAGCCCTCTAGAACATTCTAAGAAAAAGCTTTATGCCAGGTTTGATGATTGTAGGTATCATACTTTGCGAGAAATGGACTAAAATGCAAGGTCCACGTAATTGTTGATGGACGGACGGACGGAATGACTGACGGACGGATGGACGGAAAAGTGAACTCCTATATCGCACCTTGCTAAAGCAGGTGCGACAAAAAAGGTATAATGCGGTAATGACTTTTATGCTCACTCGCGCAGTAAAAAGCTCACCTTTACAAAAAGCACAGAATGATTGGAGATCGCACAACAATATATATTTTTTCAACCCAGCATACAGACAGTGTCTAAACAACGTTGTGACGACATCTATGAAACGTTATGACATCGGAACAACCTTGTATACATGTCAATAAAGCGTCATAACCTTGCATCGACGTTTCTTTGACGTTTCGACATAGTATGCCTGTATGGAAACTGTTTATCATTTGCGATGACCGATAGCGTTTACCGGGCATTTTTAATCTGCCAATTATGCGTAACAACTCATGAGCATGCTATTTTATCGATTTTTCATGTGGACTGCTCGGTTTTGACATTGAATGCCAAGCCTCTAATAGCAATGCCCAGTCAACGAAATGAAATCGAAGAATATTAGACTTAGGAGTCCTTGACTAACAGCTTTAGGCTAACAATGCTTTGAACAACTTGGTCTTGGCTAGCTTGAATAATGATTTAATAATTTAAACTGTCTATTTTTGTTAACTGTTTTTGTGGGTCAATCTTACATAGTCTACAGAAAATAATCTATTCTGAGACCTAAATGTAAGTAACGCTTATGCAAATTGCTGGTGAGGACTGACATGTTTAAACTAGACCATGTATGAAGCTTATTAATACCCCGCCAAAGTGCCATCAATAGCAAAGGGCCAATATGAAAAATGTATAAAATCAAGAAAACAAAAAGTTTTATGGAAGTTTCAAAATGATTCTTAAGCACAATCAACACGCATATCAATGGGACAATTTTGTTGTGTAAGTTTGACAGGGGCATACCAGTGATTCATGCATTTAACTGCCTTCTGGATCTCTGAGAACTCTCATGTCATGGTATGCATGTATTTCAAATCTGCCACAAAAAAAGAATCCAATCAAGTTGTATCTGAGATGTATCTGAATAAGAAGGGGTACCAGGGATACACATAACTTCATAACTTAGGGATAATTTTCCTCAGTATTCCATACAAAAATGTGAAGCTCTGTATAATCTGAGATACAATCAGCAAATTGTCTATGTTCAATCGCTGTCTTAATATAATGTGATATGCATAACAAGGCCTTTGCAAGCAGTGCATAATACACCCGTTTTAATGTCATAAAGGAATTATAGAATGAACAAGACTGTTTACAAAAGGACAGATAGGCAGACAAACAGGGGGAAACCACACTTTAATTAATGATGGCAACATTATTTAAATATTTAACACATCAAATACTATTAGTATACCAAAAATCAGCTTCTAAGGTGAAGTGGCTTGTAAGCTGAGTAATGCCAAAGTTAAACAAGGGAGATAATTCATAAACTAAATATACTAGATATACCATTCTTGGTTCTTATACATTCCCTTGATCATATACACATTTCCATAAAGTTGTGTTATAATATTCTGAACGGTTAAGGAGTTACAAAGTAAACAGGAAATTTATGCATGGGCAGATAATCCAGTAAGCAAGCCAGAGTTGTGGTTCTAGCTCAGGATACATTGCCCCATTATTACACACATTCCTACAAAGTTTCATTCTAATACTTCAAAGGGTTAAGAAGATATGGAGTGAATGGAAATGCCTAAAAATAATGATCAAAGGGAGGTTACTCCAAAATTAAGAAAGGGGGAGCAACCACTCTTATATGTGACACATCATCTTGTGATCATGCACATTGCTATAAAGTTTCATCATGATATTCCAAACAGCTACCGAGTAAATGTATGCACAACACAAGTATATACAAAAATAGCCGTAAAAAAATAATAAAAGGGATGTAACTCAGAAACGAATAAAGGGAGAGACACCATTGTTGTACGCGACACATCGTTGGGGCTTCATGAAGATATCCCAAATAGTTATCTAGTTATGGCGCGCACAAGACCTGCAGGGAAAAATATCAAAGGGACATAACTTGGAAACTAAGGAAGGGGAGCAACCATTCTTGTATGCGATACATTCCCCCTACCTAATACATATGACTAGAAAATTTCATGAAGATATCCCAGATGGTTACTGAGTTATGGCACACACAAAGAATGTTTATGGATGGAGGAAAGGGAGTTTACTCTAAAATTCAGAAAGAGGGAGCAACCATCCTTTTATGCGACATATCTTGTGCTCATGCACATTGCTATAAAGTTTCATCATAATATTCCAAACAGTTACCGAGTTAATGTATGCACAACATAAGTATACACAAAAATAGACGAAAAGAACTAATAAAAGGGATGTAACTCAGAAACAGAGAAAGGGACAGCAACCATTGCTGTACGCGACACATCGTTGGGACTTCATACACATTGCTATGAAGTTTCATGAAGATATCCCAAACAGTTATCTAGTCCTGGTGTGCACAAGACCTGTAAGGTAAAAAACAATCAAAGGGACATACTTTGAAACCAAGGAAGAGGGAGCAACCATTCTTACACGCGACACGTTCCCCCTACCTAATACATATGCCTACAAAATTTCATGAAGATATCCCAAATGGTCACTGAGTTATGGCATGCACAAGAATGTTTACGGAGAGACGGACAGACAGCACCACGACATACACTACAGCCGCTCCTTTCAAGCTTCAAAGCAGTCCCTCAAATATAACAAGAGTATTTATTAAACTTCATCTTGTAAGATTAAAATACTAGGCATAATGCATGCAAAATGCATAACAGAGTCATGCTTTTGTTCTGCAAAATCTGTAAGACAATGAGCTAATGTTTCAAGTCCCAAAACAATCATTTGAAGATAATAAAAATTTCCTAAATTTCATCTTGTCAGATATAAAGAAAGCAAAACGCATAACAGAGTCATGCTCTTGTTTTGCAAAATCTGTAAGACAATGAGCTAATGTTTCAAGTTTCAAAACAATCCTTTGAACTAAACAAAAGTTACAAATCAAAATGCATCTCAATTGGACCATTTAACCTTTAAAGCACCAAAAATTAAAATAGTTAAATTTGCAAACAGTGTATATCCAGATGAGGTGGCTCATAATGAGCCACCTCATCTGAATCTACACTGTTTGCCCTCTAGTGTTCGAATTCTTAGTATGATATCGCTTGGACGAAACATTTTTTGACATTCTGCAGACGTAAATTTTGGCTTCTGCTTTTTGGCGCATTAAGGATTAATAAGTTTGAAAAGAACCATAATCCATGCAAAAAGAATTATGTTTCTTGTCTTCTTGATGTCTCTTTCTATTACATATAATGTTATTGAAAACTGAGAGTCAATGCTTTATACATGTATATAATAACACACATGTAAAATTCAGAACGGGACATGACACAAGGCCATGGAGTGAGATTCTGACACAAGGCCATGGAGTGAGATTCTGAAATCAAATACTCAATGGTTACTCTGGTATTACCTATGACTTCTCCTATCATAAAAGTGAGAGACAGCCCCATTGCTATCAATAGTTTTCTCCGCGCCCTTCTGTCGATATCTGGTCCCTTCTTTCTTTCATGACAATGTCTGTCTGGAATATAGAAAAAGGAGAACATGTACTTGGGGATAATTAGGGATAATTCAGTTTAACTGCTAAAAAATAATATTTATGTTGTTATTAGATCTGTATCATGGTTCACCAAGACAGTTGCAATGAGGGGTTACAACATATGTTTTAGACCAGAAATAGGAAATATATACCATATCAATCCTATTAATTTCATTTTATTATTAACTTGGTGCGACAGTGTGGCCATCTTCGTTTGTGTCGTTGTTCCTAACAACAGTCGTGTACGTAAGTAGTCCCCATACATCTGAACTGGCCAAGCGGTGATCGGATCGGGAGCTAGCTTTGACCCTTAGCTATCCTTTAAGCCTACAGCGAAAACTGATCAGACTGAGTGAATGCTCATACTGATCTGAGTCTTCGCTGGGTGCACATTCCACTTTGTTGGTTTTGTCGTGTGGCTGCTCAAATCATGAAACTGGACAACCTAAAATTTTGGTTTTTCCACTTTCAGATGTTTTGAGGTAACTCTATCAATACATGTATATCTTTTAAAGCTGAACTTTTGTACTAATATAGTTCACATACATACGAGTCAAACATTATTGTTACAGTGTAGATGAGTATCGTAATCGACCCTTTTATCGCCCTGTGTGGTTAACTTTTTCAAAATGGCAGTAAATACTTGCAATAAATTTTCTTTCTTGTAAGCGCACATGTCTACGATCTATTTTATATCAAAGGAAACAAATTTAAAGGTTAAGCATAGGAAAACAGCTGCTTATGGTCATAGAAGGAAAGCAAAGCTTGACAAATGAAAAATGAAAGATTCTGTAGCTCTTTTCAGCTCTTGTAAATTAGCAAAAAAGGGATAAAGTTGTAAAAATATGTGCTTTTATAGTCAGATGCTGTGTGCTTATAGGGCCATGTGCTATAATTAGGCCAAATAACATTATTATACGGTATTTGCTGGAGCTTGAAATTTTAATATTCCAGCCGGAAATAGAATTGCACACTTACCAGATTTGTTTTTGTACCGTATTAATCCTAATAAATGCCCATGCTCTAATAAACACCCCCTGCTTCTTTTCCGACAATTAACTTGCATGAATTCCTGTTTGCTTCTCTGGATGAGGTAGCTCTTTGGAATAGGGTCTACTCTTAAAAGGAAGAATTTGCTCCTAGAGGAGCAAATTCTTTCTTTTAAGAGTTTACCCCACCTCTTTTGAGAAGGGATGCAATAATAGTAGAGTTACAACCACTGAAAGCATACCTATTCACCTTAATATTGTTTATTTGAGGCATTTTGGCAGTGGTGAGGCAGTTGACTACATTTTAGGCTCTAAATAATGCCCCGTTTCGTAAAAAGCAAAGCCCTTTGGGCATTTAATAGGATTAATAAGGTATGTGAAATTGAGGATCTTACATGAGGGGTTGTTTCATACGAAATTTATGAAAAAAGTCTTCACCAAGTAGCCTAATTTTCATATGAAATGACCATGGGTGTAGGATTCTATTTATCATCTGACCTTTCAAAATGGAATTTTATCACCTTCAAATTGAAAATTATTTTAATAAGAAAATGCATTGTTGACACGGTTGCTGCCAATGACGTTACATGTACATATTATTACACGTGTGGTCATACAATTTTTATGACCAGACTTTATCCATTGAATAACAGGGATGTCATATGATAAAGTCATTTAACAGTTTTTTGTTGAGTGAGTTCTCAAGCTCAGCCAGATTAAGTATTAGACTTGAGGTCAAAGGGGGATAATTAGGTAAGTAAGCAATTAATAGACAATAAGACTCACCTAACAGTCTTCCTTTGAAACAAAAATACGAAAAGTGCTGAAAATTTACACCAGACCTGGCCACGTATAGGATAGCTATACACATAAAAAACTTTAAACCTAAATACTGTATACGCGGTAATTCTCGCTGGTTCAAATTTTCCCGGTTCAGGGTCAAAATCATAAACATTAATTTTCGCAGTTAGCAACATGCGCTAAAAGCAAAACTACTTCTTTTCCATTTGAGCCAGTTCGTTCATTAACCTGCGACAGGGCCGCCGCAGGTTAATGAAAGGTTTGGCACAAGTGAAAAGTACCAGCAATTACTGAAGCAAACAGAAACAAAATATATGAACACTGTGTCTACAGAAGATACTTTGTAAGCTCAGGAAATTATTTCGCGATTTTAATATTTGCGGTTTCTAAGTGACCATGAAATACCGCGAAAAATGGAACACAGCAAAAATTATCTTGTATACGGCCCTCAATTCTGATAATGACGTTGACCCGGTGTAACAGTTTATCTTGCCCCCCTGGACAGCTTGCCCCCCGGGGGGCAAGCTGTCCCGGGATATCTTGCCCCCCACCCTGGTTATCTTCATCCCCGGGGGGCAACATATCCCGGCTGGTTTATCTTGCCCCCCCGGGGGGCAAGCTGTCCCGGGATATCTTGCCCCCCGCCACCCAGGATCCTACAGAAACATTTTGTACTAGTCTTTTTTTGTTTTGTTTTGTTTCCCAGGGCAAAGGGCTTATACCACAAGGTCTTTTAACTCATTTATCACTTTGGTTACCATGTTTATTTGACAAGCAATCACAGCATGCTATCATGCTCCTTACCTTGTAGAGGTAGAGTTAGTTCATTTTTAGTAGTTCCATAGTGAATAATGGTAATATTAATTTGTATGATTATTTATTTAAATGGAAATTTGTCACATACTCCAACAGGTTTATCTTGAAATCTTAACCCCCACCTAAAATTTAAGCTAAACAAGTCCTTTTTTCATGCCTGTTTACAACAGCTGATCTCGAGAAATACCTCATATCAGTTATTATGATGAGCTAACTACTGAATCCACTTGTCTTATGCCTGTTTACAACAGCTGATCTCAAGAAATACCTCGTATCAGGGGTGGGGGGCACCCTATCCCACCTGGTTTATCTTACCCCCCACCCAAGATTTTGGATCCACATCTATCAACAAGTATTGAAACTGCTTTAAAGTGCTTTAATAGTTATTATTATGAGCTAACTACTGAATCCACTTGTTTCATGCCTGTTTACAACAGCTGATCTCGAGAAATACCTCGTATCAGGGGTGGGGGGCAACCTATCCCAGCTGGTTTATCTTACCCCCCACCCAATATTTTGGATCAACATCTATCTACAAGTATTGAAACTGCTTTAAAGTGATTTAATAGTAATTATGATGAGCTAACAACTGAATCCAATTGTCTTATGCCTGTTTACAACAGATGATCTCAAGAAATACCTCGTATCAGGGGTGGGGGGCAACCTATCCCAGCTGGTTTATCTTACCCCCCAACCAAGATTTGGATCCACATCTATCAACAAGTATTGAAACTGCTTTAAAGTGCTTTAATAGTTATTATTATGAGCTAACTACTGAATCCACTTGTTTCATGCCTGTTTACAACAGCTGATCTCGAGAAATACTTCGTATCATTGGTGGGGGGCAACCTATCCCAGCTGGTTTATCTTACCCCCCGTCCAAGATTTTGGATCCACATCTATCTACAAGTGTTGAAACTGATATAAAGTGCTTTAATAGTTATTATTATGAGCTAACTACTGAATCCACTTGTCTTATGCCTGTTTACAACAGCTGATCTCAAGAAATACCTCGTATCAGGGGTTGGGGGCAACCTATCCCAGCTGGTTTATCTTATCCCCACGCAAGATTTTGGATCCACATCTATCAACAAGTATTGAAACTGCTTTAAAGTGCTTTAATAGTTATTATTATGAGCTAACTACTGAATCCACTTGTTTCATGCCTGTTTACGACAACTTATCTCAAGAAATACCTCGTATCAGGGGTGGGGGGCAACCTATCCCAGCTGGTTTATCTTACCCCCCACCCAAGATTTTGGATCAACATCTATCTACAAGTATAGAAACTGCTTTAAAGTGCTTTAATAGTTATTATTATGAGCTAACTACTGAATCCACTTATCTCATGCCTGTTTACAACAGCTGATCTCAAGAAATACCTCGTATCAAGGGTGGGGGGCAACCTATCCCAGCTGGTTTATCTTACCCCCCATCCAAGATTTTGGTTCAACATCTATCAACAAGTATTGAAACTGCTTTAAAGGTCCTTATAAGTTATTTTTATGAGCTAACTACTGAATCCACTTTTTTCATGCCTGTTTACAACAGCTGATCTCGAAAAATACCTCGTATCAGGGGTGGGGGGCAACCTATCCAAGCTGGTTTATCTTACCCCCCACCCAAGATTTTGGATCAACATCTATCTACAAGTATTGAAACTGCTTTAAAGTGCTTTAATAGTTATTATGATGAGCTAACTACTGAATCCACTTGTCTTATGCCTGTTTACAACAGCTGATCTCAAGAAATACCTCGTATCAGGGGTGGAGGGCAACCTATCCCAGCTGGTTTATCTTACCCCCCACCCAAGATTTTGGATCCACATCTATCTATCATGAAGAGTTGTTTCCCCTGAAAGAGTTCCCATTTACCTTCAGGATGATGACTCAGCAATGTCCACCATTACTGTAAAACACCTATAATTGGTGGTGAATGAATTTTGGTGATATTTGCATTTAAGGCAAAGAGCACTAAAATATAGGCCCGCCAATATTTGATTTTCAGTATAGTTAGTGATACTAACAGCACAACAAAGGCTCCCATAAAAAGGAGTGTCAGATATATTTTGTATTATTCCATTAAGCTGTATATTATTGAGGCATCCAATTAGAGTCGCCTCAATGAGGCGATTCTAATAGATGCCTCAATATACTTATATTCTAATAGAAAAGAAAAATTGACACAAATTTATATATCTAATTTTCTTCATTATCTGAAGCCATAAGAGCCATAATATGTCATTTTCATTAAACCAGGAAATTTTTATACCACAGATATCAAGTATATTTTTGTTGATATCTGGACAGAAATTTGTCAGAAAAGTACAAATGTATCATTCAAAATGTGTCTACATGCTCACATAGGATTTTCAATCCTACTTTTAGGCCTACAGTCAACTCTTGATATCTCTAAGTCGAGCCTCAACCCAAACTACTGATATCTCAAAGTAAATTTTCTGGTACCAGAAAATTTACTTTGAGATATCAGTAGATTGAGATAACAGGAGTTGAAATGTAAATAAAAATAGGATAAGTATATTCTTTGATATAAGAAGATGCTTTGAGATATCAGTGTCCCCAGATAGCGGGAGTTGACTGTATAATGTGGGAAACTCCATGCAGTGATTTTTTTTCTCTATAAAAGTGGTGCCCACAAAAGGCACCAGTCCCAATTCAAAATAGTATCTTTTTTCCCAACTGCAAGTTGAAAAATTCCCAATTGCATGAATTATTTTTCTGGGGACCATTCTACAAGCCTTACTTTACTTGCTTGCTCAGAGAACTGACAGATATATAGCTATTTAATTTATTGAATTTAAATATTATATATTCAGTTTCATGTCCCCTATCCCACCACTTGAGCCAATAAAGTTTTCTGAAATTCCAAATTTAAGGAGAATATGGCGCGATTTTTCCCAATTCTGTGGGCACCGGCACCATTCCCAAAATAATGAAAAAAATCACTGCCATGACATTTTCCCCCCATTCCCACTCTTGTGATAACACTAACAAATACAGCCATGGCATCTTACCAGTGGATAGGCTGGAACTACTGTCTGACAGCGATCCGGAGTTGTGATTAATGGAAGGGTGGCTAGCAAATAAAAGAAAAACATCATTATGTCAACAAAAGCTGTCACCCACAAGTATAGCTCAACCAATCTGGTGCTTGCCCATTGCTTAGCCAAAGTTTTAGGTCTGTGACTTTGCCTTGAAGGCCACAATGGTAGTATTGGCTTGCAGAATATAACATATTTGGCAAACAAGCATTGCCAACTATTTAAAAAACCAAAGTTATCTATGCAATAAGTGCCTAAATAAACTTAAACCGAAACTTTAACATAATAATTCCAAGTCAATGAACTTGACTTAGAAGCTGGAACTGATAACACTTTGAACTATTATCTATCATTTATTCAATTATATTACACAAAGACCTTCTCTTCCATAATTACCCCATATATAAAGTTCAGTCTAAATTCAGCTATAAGATGGGATTGTCTCTTCCAAAACCATCCCAAAATTCCTGATCAGGATTTTTGGGATTCATTTGGAAGGAACAAGAGCTGTTGCCTGTCAGCATAGCTTGCCTGAATAGGTGCTTGCCCATCACACAGTCGCTATAGTGGTGTGGACTGCTATGCATAAAACTTCAGGCAAGCATGTCCATAATGACAACACATTTATAAACAAAAGCTATCTCAGAAATAAGTCTTAAAACCTTGAACCATTATCTAACACAGTGACCTATAAATACAGTGACTCGCGTCTTCACCTTTCGGTCCAAAGAGGCGTGTCGCGCATGCGACTGCAGCGCCTCCTACGGGAGCGCCATTTTTAATACAAGCTGAAAAAGCTTGAATTTCTGTCAAAAGTTAACGGGGTGCATCGCCCATTTTATCGGTGTTTTCATAGTGAAATTGTTATGCAACGATAAGGTAAGCTTTGAATTTCATAATGATGTATTAGAATATAAGTTTTGTGATGATTTTGCTTGGTTTTGGAGTTCATTTTCAACGATGTAAATAGAGAAACTTTGGTCACTCGAAACAAAATGGCGGCGACACCGTAAAAATCATCACTTCTTTTACGATGTACTCCGTCGTTAATAAGGTTTGAGGTAATATTTTAGCATTCGAAAACGAAAGGGGAAGGACCAAAATGTTGTTTAATATCATTTTCATGACAATTATTTACTATTTTGATGGTCTTATGACAGTATAGAAATAGGCTTATTTAGGAAAGTAGTGAAAACCGGCAAATCAGGATATTCAAAACCCCACTCCCCCGTTTTTTAATAAGGCTCCCAAAATAACTACTTTTGAGCCTCGCAAAGATATTTTTCATAAAGTTGAATGCCTTTCAAATTGTTTGAGTGTTATTTTATGCAATTTCATGCCAATTTAATGGGTCAAAATAATCTTAAAATAAAACTTGTTTTTCACAGAGTTCGCCATACAACAATGAGTTCAGAGGGTTGGTTAGTTTGTCAGTGACCAAAGTTTCTTATTTCACATCAATACAAATTAACCCCAAAACCAAGCAAAATAATCACAAAACTATTCTAATACATCATCATAAAATTCAAAGCTTACCTTAACGTTGAATAATAATTTGATTACGTAAACATTAATGAAATGGGCGATCAACGTCAATAACTTCTGACAGAAATTCCAACCCACTCAGCTTAATTAGAAACTATGTCACTGACTTACTTCAATTTCCAATGCATGCATATTCTCCTAAGTAAGAGAGAGCCAAGATCAAAGTCCTCATCCAAATGCAAAATAAAAAAAATTAAGTTTCCCGTATTTATATTGAATAGCCCTCCAGCCCGTTTTTTCATTTTTTTTTTTTTAACTACGTCAAGTAAAACTACTGTATAAAAACTTGGTACACAATTAAGTACACAATTTAACGCAAACGTTTGTAAGAACACATTATTTATACAGATAAAATAAAACAATGATAATATAAAAATATTTTTAGATGCGAAATAAGCGGTCGATAGAATTATCGATTTTTTTCAGCCACTCACCTGTCCAGCAGCGCGACAAGCGTCTATTGGAAAAATACCTATATTTAACTGGAGATGCGAGTCACTCTATATAGGTCACTGTCTAACATCAGTCCAAGTATTAGTATCAACTGAGTCGGTCACTGTCTAACATCAGTCCAAGTATTAGTATCAACTGAGTCCATCATGGCACTGTGAAATAATGTCTTCATAAATATAACCAAAATATCAAAGACAAAGTTGATGACCCTTGACTTCAAGGTCATCCAGTAGGGTAAGTATAAAGTGTTTTGTAAAAACTTGAATATACACTTTTTCCAGGGGGGTGGTGGAGTTAACACTGCCAGTAGCCACTGCTTTATAATTTAACCTGCACTGAATGAATCCATATAGCCAATGCCTATATCTTTTATCTATCACCTTTAAAGCACTTCACCTGCGTTTTGACATTCGTTTTTACCTGTTTTAATGACAGGCAGGCCCTGCCAAAACTGCTCGCAAGAAAAGATGGGGTGCAGTATATGTGTATTTATCTATTGATTGTGTTTACCATTCTCCGCCTGGAAGTTCATGGTCTGTCCCCAAGCATGCACTGCACTGTCTTTTTCTGTTTGGAGGAGGCTGGTTAGCTGATGGGGAGAGAAACCTTGTTGACGGCGAAGTTATCACAACTTCTACCCCGTCCGCCATGTTTGCATCATGTGACTGCGACTTGTTGAAGACCGCTTCCATAGTTTTTCTTCTGAAAAAAAAAAAAAAAATAGCAGGAAATATATTCGTAAACCAGTCTTCTATTCTATTCTACTCCATCGTTGGGGCACCAAAGATAACTGGGTGGGCCGTTCGGAAATCTGAACGAAAGGTTATTATTTTTATTTGATTTTATAATATTTTTATAGGTGGCTGAACTCAGCTCAGTAAATCGCCAGCATTGGCTGAAAGGGTATTGTCTCTTGATAACCCGGCCGTTCGCTCAGGTTAAAACCGTCGCGAGAAAAACATTGTAGAAGCAGACGATATGACAAACCAGGGCCTACCAGACTAGACTGCTCATTTTAGAGCAGTCTGCTTTTGGTGTACACTGCCCAGACCTATACATTATATACCAGTAGATATTACAGTGATGACCTTTCAAAGACTAGCCACTCATTTTTTTTCTTCTTTTCTTTTCAGAGGTGACAGATGTGTACTTGCTTACCATACTATCCCCGTCCCACTCACCCTATCCTGAGAGATGAGATAGCTTTATAGTAGCTCCTTTTCCATCTAGTCCACTTTTCAGCTAAACCAGTCTTGCTGGCAAACAAAATTAGTACAGACCGAAAGTCCGTATGAGGTCACAGTGCATTCTAATGAGGGGTCACAAAATATGTTTTTTGTTTCAATGGAAAATTATCACTGACTTATCCCTGTTACCTCTTCGTTTCTGCAGCATTGAATTTCATATCAAGTGATCACAAATGATCATAGAACTCCAGATAAGAAGGGAAAACAGGCATCATTCAGAGATAATGTTCCTTATTTTTAAATCAAACATATGTTGCGACCCTTCATTAGAACTGTCTCGATGAGGCGGTTCTAAAGAGGGTCAAAACAAATCGATGGATTTTTGTGTAGCAAACGAAAACAGTTTGATTACCCCGTTTTCCCCATGACGCGGCTCAAATAACGCATATCTAAACATCTTAAATGAGCCGCGACACGACAAAACCAACAGTGTGGTATGTGCGCCCAGAAAGATTCAGAACAGCCTTGGCAGCCGCCCAGTCTGATCAGAGTCTTACCACACAGAGTCTTCGCTGTGCGCTTCAATGATAGCTAAGGATCTAAGCTGGCTTCATGCGGACAGCTAAGACCCTGATCAGACTGGGCGGACGCCCAGGCCGATCCGAGTCTTCGCTGGGCGCACATGCCACTTTGTTTGTTTTGTCGTGCCGCGGCTCAATTAAAAGATAGCCGTTAACTAGGACATACAGATACAGTAATTACCTATACACCTGGGAATTTGTCCACTAACATACAGGTATGTGTATACAAGGTCAGCTTATTTTGTTGGGATGACTTCACCGCCTTGTGAATCAGGCATTTGAACCCTCAGTAACTCAGGGCCAAGGACCTGCCAGTGATGGCAGTCCTTAAGTACCATCTTTTACCTTAACGTTTCCCCACCAGTGCTACGTATGCGCGTGATTCTGATAGTTTTGCAAATATAAAAGCCGAATATTGACAGCGACTCCAACATCTTGGACGGACACACAGCGCCAAATGTGTGCAACTATGGTTACGTACCGCTGAGCCATTTTGGGAACGTCGTTAGGAGAATCGAACTGAACTGAACTGAACACCCCAACATTTACTATTGAACATAACCCCGAGGTGGATGAGGAGGCGTTTGCTCAGTAATTTGTTCCTGCAGTGCAACGCGTCAACTAGAGCTCTGTAGAGAGAAAAGTGAAAGTTCTGGTATTTTCTGGCCCGAGGTAGTCGGGGTAGCCCGGGCTGCAATTGACTGGTGTCTTTCCCTGCGCTTCACACTGTAAAACATTTCCGTAGATTTTACGGTAGAATAACTGGCAACCAGCTGCCAGCCCATTCCCCGTTATTTTTACGGCCGCCCGTAAAATTTTGCAGGAATTATCAAGCAGAGTAGGACAGAATAGAACAGGTGTTGTTTTGGTCATATTGCACTTCAACACTATAACCTCCAACTGGCACGAAAGGACTGAAATATCGTTACTAGGAAGTCTGATCTGGATGAGATTTCTTTTGTGGGCCGCTAAGCATTCATTATGTACTTACTATTTGCATCGACATCTGTGTGATGTTATATCGACGCCATGTACCTGCAGACTCTGATCAGGCTCATTTATCGGGTGAGGAGCATGGATGGGGAATCGGAAAGTCTGCCTTTCTTTTCAGACCCACTCATTTGTTGAAGTTTCCTTTTTCGACCCTGACTCCCACCTCCACCGTTATGGAAAATAAAAAAATACCCTATCCTATCAAAAATCTTTATATTCGGTGATATTCATATTTTACCATTATGATATCTGCATTCAAAGAAACAACTCCAATCCTACGCCGATTCCCTAAACTCCTTCCCCCCTCCACCCCGCCCGTCCCCGCTGACCGAACATAGCAGCATCCCCCCCCACACACACACACAAGCCCCGCCTCACCCCCCCCCCCCCCCCCCCACCCCCGCCCCCAACACACACATTACTAATAAATCATAACCGTTCCTTTCAGCTGTTGGTTTTCTGCTGTGTTATTTCAACTTACCTGAAAAGAAGGCCCTAAGTCTCAAACATGGACACCACGCATAAAAAAGTATGATACTTTCCATATATTATCCATTTTCTAAAAGTTAGGCACAATTTTCTTCTTTAATAAACTATTAAAACAAATCATGAAATGAATTCAAAGTAAACTTTTAAGACTGCAAGCGTCCACTTCCATGTGTTTCCTGCCATTTTTATAAAGAGGAACAACTACCTCTTTACTTACATGGATTAAAAAGCCCTTTAAAATGAGATTAACATCTTTTAAAAAAAGAGTTTGCACTCATTCATTTGTATAAGCAAGCTCTTTCCATTAAGTGTTGATCCCCATTGTAAATGAAAAGGAGGGTTGATTCCCCTGAAAGTGTACCTATGTACCTTTAGACATCTGTCATAGAATTATATATTTTAGCGAAGTTATGATATGACTTTAAAGACGGGTGTTTGATTTATATTCTGTAATAGTCAGTACCATATGGTTCAGTGTGCACACCAGTCGTGTGCAGATCACGGTAGCAACCGGAACATCGCTCGGCCAATTCCGTGATTCACGGAATTGGCCGAGCGGTGCTCCGGCTGATCACAGTAGGTCACAATATACTAGTCCCGTGTGCATTAGATTAGATAACGATGTCATCTGAGGTTAAGTAGGTATATCTGCATTAATCAGTGGAGACTGATGCACTTTTTAAAGTATTTCTTATGAGACAAAGGCGTTTATGATTGTCTGGATGACTTGCGATTTCACGTCCTTTTCAACAGTATTTCAGTAATATCAGAACCATGGTAGAGTGATAATGAAAATACCGTGTGCAATGGATTACCGTTTTGCGACTGACAAGATTTCCGCCTCCGACGGGATTCGATCCTCATTGCATTGTTGCCAACGTTGGGACTTTCAGTATCGCTTAGTAACGCCAATGATCGTTAATCACTCGTGAGAACGGGACTCACTTAGCTACCGTGGCTCGTTGAACGTCACAACTATACCGACGCAGTCAAGACCTTGCAGGAGCATGACGTTCAGTGTCAATTTCGAAGGAAGAATATATCCCAGCAGGAAGAATATATCCCAGCAGGCACATGACGTTGTAATGACGCCACACCGACGTCATAATGACGTCACGCCTACGTCGATGTGCTAAACGTCACATCGATGTCATTTCGACGTTATGTACCCGCTGGTAGAGTTTATTTGCCCTTATTACAATGTACATAGTACTCATGACGATGTGTCCATTCTTTCGAGTCGTTAGACGCATGATGAGGACATTGCGCATTTCATATGAAATTAACAGTTTCAGCCGCGACGCGAGAAAACCAACAAAGTGGTTGTGCGCCCAGCGCAGAATCAGGTCAGCCTGGCCATTTGCCTAGTCTGTTCAGACTCTTCGCTAATTGCTTAAAGCGTAGCTAAGAGTCTAAGCTGCCTCCATGCGGACAGCGAGGACTCTGATCAGACTGGGCGGATGCCCAGGCTGATCTGAGTCTGCGTTGAGCGCACATGCCACTTTGTTGGTTTTCTCGTGTCGCGGCTCAATTATAAGAATAACTCATCATACGTCTGATTAAGGCAAGATGTTGTTGTGCAAGTGGCCAATATTCTACCCATAGCTTTGTTACCTGACGTCAATGCTGACCTATCTTGATGACGTATACCGTTATTATTATTTTATCTCCCATCGGTCCGTGACCTATACTCCTCGCCAAAAGTTTAGCATATTTTTAAAATAAATGTACCAGGATTATTAGAAATCATAATACTTTAGTTCTAACTTTCAGTATGAAAATAAATATATTCGTTTATCAACGCCGATGCTTAAGCTTTGTAAAACACCAAATTCAAATTTATTTGAATTGACACTGCACAAAGCGAGCACAAAAATAATCGCCCTAAAATTCACAGTTTCGAGAGAAAATAATGTTTCTTTTTTATGATTATAAAAGCAGTTATTTCGTATTCCCCAAAAACATCTAGCCTTTCAAAACGTTGTAACAGAAACATGACTCACAGCGCATTACAACGATACTTTTTTCCTTCCCAAAATGTGATTTTTTTTACGTATACATCTGTGCTTACACAGCGCAAATGTTACTCAAATTCAAATCAAACTTGCCAATTTTACTATAATTAGTAATTAGTGTGGATGATAGAATATATCAACTTCCACTGAAAGTTTGAATCCAGTTGTTATTGTCTATAACAGTCTTGTAATTTTTGCTTTTATATTATGCTAAACTTTTGGCGAGGAGTATATTCATGTCTTCCTCAAAAGTACTTTTCAACATTGGCTCTATGTCTACTTATTATTTAACTGATATTACCCATATTAACCACAGGTTATTATTATTATAATTATTATTAATGAACTGAGGTCAATGTGAGACCTGGAAGGGAAGTCCCGAACATCTCATTTCCCTAAATATTTGGAAATATATTCATTAAAATCCATTGTGATTTCGTCAACTATCCCATAAATCTGGAAACCCTTGTAAACCTATGTCCCTAAAATTCCATTCCATTTTTCTTTTTCAAAAATACCTAATATCCCTTTAAATATTTCATGCTACATCCCCGTATCCCTAACTACCCTTTAAATGCCTCGCCTGTATGAAACTATGGTCGGTAATATGTGATTAATACCATATTATTACTTATTAAAATACTAATACGATCATTTACATACCCTCTGAACGTACGATGGTATCGACAGACCTTTACACTATGATATGCTGAATCCACTAGTAGTCAAACCAAGGCCATCTTTAAAATCGCGTTTGTTTGCAAGTGCCTACTGTTGGACGGCCACTCGGCGCCAAGTGCGTGCAACTATGGTTACATACCGCTGAGCCACTTGGGGAACGTCGTTAGGAGAATTGAACTGAACTGAAGTGCCTACTGAGGTGTTTAAGGAGTGAGAATGTAGGTCGAGATGTTTTTATTATTTTTTTTGTTATAGAGTGGGAAAGATAATGAATTGTTTTAAGTTATATTTCCTTCTTTAAAAAGTAATAACCATGGCAACATTCACCAAACACAGCTCAATGTGATGGACAACTGTCTTTATCTAGCAAGTTTGTGTTTTACTTATTACTTCATCAATGTTTTCTATTATATAGGTCAGACTCAAACTGTATCACTAAAAAGAGTTCTAGATGAGCAAAAATAAAAGATGGGTAGGAGGAAACATTGTGGACAAATACTTTCGTAGGCAGAATTTTATTTTAATAGGCCCAAGAATCTAACCTCCTCTATATCAAGCAATCCTGCATCACCCATCCTAAATAGTTCGCAATAATTTAAGTTATTCTCTGTGTGTCTGTAATGAGGAATCTAACATAGCTTCAAATAGAACGAGCTCTTTTTCAAAGCTTTACCGGAAGGTAAAGTCTGGGGCACACCGCACTGAAGTGCACACAGTCTTCGTCGCCAGTCCACAGAGGAGACAGCAAGCATTATATTAACCTTATATTGATCACAAGAAATATCTTTATAAAAAATATTTTCGAGGGTAAAAGAGTCATAGTGCTTAAGTATATAAGTGTTTTCATCATTTATCCAGCGGCAACATAACGTCAAGGTAACGTCGTATCAACGTCGATGCAACGTTATGACGTTGCAATGACGTTGATGCAACGTTGCATAAATGTCATATGCTTGCTTTGATAAGTCCTGCTCTGTAATTTTCTATCATGTCTTTGTCCGGACCAGCACCAGAAGCAAGAAGCTTTCATTTTGACGGCAGTTTTAGCTATACTTCTAGTCGTTACCATCGGAGATGTAATTTTACTTCGACCTAAAACGCGTTCAGTTGTTTGCTTTATGTAAGTGCCTGTTCGAGTAAGCTCTTTTTACAGTATGGGTGACATTTGAAACCTGTTTCTAAGCATGATGAACCACTTCAAGGAGGACTTAACAGCTTAGGCTTATTGATTTTCAACTTATGAATCTTACATTTTTTTCTCTTGGAATTTCCAGGTCTCTACTAAGTCAGTTCGAATGTCAAGATACTGTTTCACGGGGGGGTCACTTGGCCGCTGAACGGGTATAGATGTGCCGCTGAAACTTTGAAAACCCACCCTATTCATGTATAACACAAATGACAAAATATATACTATTCATGTATTCACTATCAAAACTAAATCCTATTCATATATTTAAGAAGGTATTATTCAGTGGCTTCATGGAAGCCAAATTTCTGTGAAAAAAGTCTTAATCTTCACTATGTCTTCATATAATTATATTGTTTTTGCTTATTGTATTAGGACAAATATGTTATCTTTGTCCTAGTCCCTTGGCTCTTTCTCCTGCCATCCTCGGCTGCCTGAGTTGGCACAGTGTTTTCATAACATAGTCGCTGTATTTAGCTGTAAAATGAATTGCAAATAAAGCAGGATTGACACAGAATAAAAACATATAACAGGAATCAAATGATCATAAATGATTGTTTTTATTTTCTGAACTCTTGATTTTGCAATGGACCAGTCCTGCTGTCAAAACATCATGTCTAAACATTCTTGGCGATTTGTTTATAATAACAGATCATTAGGTTAGAATTCTGTGAGTTATTGAGCCATTAAGATAATTCAGAGCTCATGCATGCTGAGACAGTGTGCTGAGAGTATTTCAGCTGATGCACCTGTTGATTGGTAATTGATATTTGTTTCTCTCTGGTGATAAAAATCAGATATGCTAACTATTTATGTATAGCGCCTGGTGAAATAAGACCTATTCCTGTATATCGGCCCATTAAACCATACCTATTGATGTATCTGGGAGATCAAAAAGGAGGGCTATTCCAGCGGCACATATGTACCCTGTTTTACAATGGAAGTGACCCCCCCCCCCGTGTACTGTTTAGATGCATACCTATGATTTATGTGGTTACAATAAAAAAAATCCAACTTACCTTCTGGATATCTGTCTTTATGCAATGTCGGGAGTTAATATATAGCATAGAGTACTTTTCAGGAACGTTAGTTTCTTTAGAGCTAACCCTTGTTCAGTGGGTCTCATACCGAGAAGACTATAAAGTTATAAACTGCAGTAATAAAAGCTGTGTTTGGTGGAAGGTATTATAAATTATTTTATTGTATGTTTTGTGACAGTCATTTGGCGTCGGCATTCTAACGCTGACCTGGGACAGCAACATCTACAAACAGTTGTTTGGTGGTATTAAGTGCCAGATTGATAACCTTGACAACCAAGGATGGCTTGTTGAAATTCTGTGGTCCACGGGCCATGCAAGAAATCATGGGGGATGAGATAGCCAACAGGTTAGCGAAAGAAGCAGCGATAGCAGCTGCCAAATTACCCGGAGAACAAAAGGATGGTGACAGATCAGGATATAAGCCAGTCATCTAGACAATTGGTCCTGACAAACTGGCAAAAGAGGGGAAAAAAGAAAAACTTGCAGAGAATTTTTTCAACTGAAACCCACATACAGGAAAAGTCCAGGGGAGTCCTTACAACTATGAAATTTGCTCTAGAGGAACAATCTGAAAAAGACTGTTCCTCCAGAGCAAATTTCATAGTGGTAGGGAATCTCCATCATAGAAATTCAGCCTTGGCAAAAGCATAGCAACTACTTAAGTCGTTTTATAAATACGACCCCTGATTGATAAACCAGCACCAATGATGTTGAAGATTACTGACTAGATACTGTCATCTCAAGGAATATACTGACACAAAGTGGGAAGTAGCAAATCAAACTGTAGAGACTGTCGATCACTATCTCTTCCAGTGCCTGCTGTATGAAAATGCACGAGGAATCATGCAAACAAGACTTCAACGGAAGTTTGGATTCACTACACTGGAGTCGGCAATTGTGCTTGGCTACGAACTAGAAAAGAAAGGCGAGATTTGGAGGACAGAACTACTTGAACCCTTCTATAATAAAAATAGAAAATAGGTAAATATAGTTGTTAACTGTTTTTCGTTTAATTTGCTTAGTCTGTTGTAACCCTTCTGTTGGTCTTAATCATTTAGTTCAGTATAGATAGCTGAGTTGCCACCTATTTGGGAAAGAGCTTCTGACTCGGCTTGTCACTTATTTATTGTTTGTTGGGATGTCTTTGTCAATCTTTCCCTTTTATGTGGAGGATAGGGTTTGGGATCTGATTCAGTCAGCTCCTGAAGTGTAGTTACTCTTTAAATTTGAAGTAATGGGGAGCTACAGTGAAGTGACGGGAAGATTCAATGACTGTGCCTTAGCACGTGAGGAGAAAGCATGAAATGTAAGATTTCATTACAGATATGTGCTACACAGCAGGGATGCGGCAGTAGTTTTGTGTTAGACATACGAAGGAGTGAAGTTAAAAGGAGCAAAATCAGACATATGAGGGTTTTATGAGCCCAACTTCGGAAAACCTGTGTTGTTTATAGGTGGGGGCCAGTCTGCGCATCTTCAAAGTCTGATCACCCTGGCTAGGGTGGGATATTCTTCACTCTGACTGTGGGATGATGTGGAGCTTGCTGTTTGGTAATTGCCACTTGCGAAGCACTACCCTCAAGTGCAGTGTCCTAATAAAATGGTAAGACCTGCTCTGTCCGGATTTGTTCAGCATTGCACAAGTTACTTTTGTTTGTCTATAAATTGTTTTAGGAACTCTGTTTCTCTATTTTAATACTTGGTAGATGATAGATTTTACCCTATGTAGCTCTCTGATACCTGCTCAAGGGACTGTAAATGATGTTAGATAAAGTAAAATTGCCACCTTCCTTTCTTCTGGATCAGACAATTTTCGGTGAGTAATTCTTGCTCTGGATCTCATGAATTCGGGTAATACTTTCGTTCTGAACTTTCTATGACTGGAGATGATAGGATACGGGAATGTGGCAGTTTTTGAGGCAGAGGGGTATACCAAGTTTGATCAAGTAGTAAACTCGCTCTGTTGTTATTTATTCCTTTTGTAGGACAAAGGTTCAAGGATTTGGTAAGTTTATATGGCATGAAAACCTCTGTGTCACGCCTTCATTTAACCAAGTCAGTGGTGTCCTTTGATAAATAATGTCTGATAAGATTCTGACTCTACTTTTCAATTTTTCAGAAACAGACAGCCTTGATGATGATAATAAACACCAGCAAGACGCAACTTTTCTTCTTTTTTTTTCTTTTTTTTTTTCTTTTCTTCTTCTTATTTTTTTTTAGAGATTTACGCATTGGCATTGTTTGTTTTGCTTTTCAGACTTAGGCACAGGGGCCTACGTTGACTTTTCTCTTACACAAGAAAGAACCGCACATTTTTAAGTAGAATTTAAAGACACAGGGAAAGGTAAGACTGGATGCCACGGAACTTTGTGGTAATAACTACGTTTATATTTTGTATTTGTAAAAAGAACTAGCAATGTGTTTTTGTAAAAGCGGCGCTTTTGCGGTATTCCAGGTGAGAACTGAGTCTTGACAGATGAAATGCACAATTATTTTGTAATTATACTAACAACATTTTTTAGAAGAGTAAAATTTACGAATGAAACTGTACAGATTTTGTGCCAATTTAAAGAGTAACTACACTTCAGGAACTGACTGAATCAGATCCCAAACCCTATCCCCAACATCAAAGGGAAAGATTGACAAAGACATCCCAACAAACAATAAATTACAAGTGATAAGCCGAGTCAGCAGCTCTTTCCCAAATAGGTGGCAACTCAGCTATCTTTATTGAACTAAATAATTTAGACCAACAGAAGGGTTACAACAGACTAAGCAAATTATACGAAAAACATTTAACAACTATTTGTACCTATTTTCTATTGTTAAAATGAGAACACAATAAACTAAACAGCACTGAACATAAAACAAATGCAACCGCAATGAAAGTACCGCCTTGGGACGGTCAGTAATAACTACAGGGGGTTTAAACCGGTTTTACTGGGCCCAAAACTTCACCCTCACCCTCCGCCGCGGTGCACACAATTAGTTGGTAGTTCGGTTCGTATGGAGGTCCCCTAACTCATCAGAGAGTCATCACGGTCAACAATTAAAGTCAAGAAAAGACCGTGATGAAGCAAGGATGAGGACTCGACAGCCAAAACGTGTTGAGACACCTGGAGATCCCTGGGGCGTAAGCAACACCACTGGAACACTGGAGCAAAAGAAGACCTCCAGATGAACCCCGGTGGGCCAAGAAACAAACAAACATCCGGCCCCAACCAACTAATATATAGCTTTATGTAGGGGCTATCATAGAAGAAGCCACGTGGTATCTGGTTTGAGCTCAGAAAAGGTTGTCTTATCTCAAATCCTCAAGTTTCTGGGTGCCTCCAGCATCTTTAGTGTCTGTTATGCTCCGTGCACTTATATCCGTGTATTGTAGACACATTCTGTTGTCGCAGAGATATCTTTCGAAAACGAGAAGTCCATCATCTTTTATGTCAACAAAAGTCAACATTGGCGCCTAGACCTGATAACGAAGGCCCCGTTTAGGATGATTTGATCACCTAGGCCCCGTTATGTCTACCTACCGTGTTTTAGGTTGAATTGATATTGTGGTCTTAAGGTTGAACCAATATTGAGGTCTACCACCACAAAATTATAACGACAGGAAGGAGGGTATGGTCATATAGTGCATCCCGCACTGATCCAATACAATACAATGCAATACAATACAATACAACACAATACAAACTTTATTTATAGTCGGAGGGTTACAAACATATAAAATATTAACATTGATCCGATTCATCTCAGTTCTAACAAGCAAACTATTTGAGCCGCGACACGAGAAAACCAACAAAGTGGTTGTGCACCCAGCACATACTCAAATCAGAGTCTTTGCTTTGCGCTTAAAGAGTAGCTAAGGGTCTAAGTTAGCTTCATGTGGACAGTGAAGACTCTGATCAAACCGGGTGGATGCCCAGGCTGATCTGAGTCTGCGCTGGGCGCACAACCACTTTGTTTATTTTCTCGTGTCGCGACTCATTATTCCCAGAAGGCCTTTTATTGATAAACCTTGGTTTCACAGTGTTGCACAGGCGATTTTTAATATAATCTGCGCACAGAGAATGTGCAATAACCAATGAGCAGGGAATACCTAGGTGCCTCACCTATAAGAGTAGCCATAGCGTGGGCGAAGAGAAGGTGACTACCACACTAAGAAGTGATATGCGGTGTTTCGTTGGACCGACAGAAACGAACGTCTATGCGACCAAGATCTAAGATGTCAGCGTCCGCATGCACCATTTAATAACGCTCTTTGAAATTATTCATTTTATCGGCCTATACCGCGCTGGTAAAATGTTCTTTTTACTTTATTTGTATGCTCAGATATTGTTGCGTTTATCTGATGAGAAATGGTAAAATGACAGTGTCTCAATTTTCTTCTGGGAGACGTTGTTTGTTGCCGATGTAGATACCAGTTCTCGCCAGATACGAATTACCGTATCGCAAGTATCCCAGTTAAAAGTAACGACCTTTTGTTTGTCTGCAGTCTGAAATAAAAAAAAACAAAGCAATGTATTTCTAATGACAACCTCGTTGTCAGTTTTTATAGGCATGACAGATCATGCAGATAGCTACTTTACAGGGTGTGCTTTGCAGGCGAAGTTGGGCGATAACTTCGCCTTTGGGCTCATAACTTCGCCCTGGGTTTCCCGAAAAGCGAAGTTCGAGTCGCCCTGTTTTTCTGGGTCGTAAGATCAATAATTCGTCAAAATGACTGGCGCCAGTATATCAAATTTCAACGCCAATTAACAAAGCCCCCTTTCATTTACCAACGTTAATCCCATCACCGACCCTGATTGAGCTTTGATCTCGATAGGTGTTGCCGACATCAAGTCTGTAAAATTAACACCACAGCAAAGCCAACGGTAGTACAGTTAATCCACTTAGTGACGAGCGAAAGAGCTTTGATCCCGCTACATTTTGCCGACTTAATCTATCCATCTGCTTTGGCGGCAGGTGTAAAGCGCATTCTGATCATGGTCTTTAATTATTTCTTACGTTATGGTAGAAATTTTCCTATCTTTCAACTAGCGCGATAACGAGCAGAGCAGATACCACTTGACAGTTCTCACTTAGGCAGGCTTACGAAGTCCGTCGTATTCTTCGAAGTTCAGAATGATAATGCTGGCCGTGTAGACAAGTGCAGGACAGCGCTTCAGGTTATGATCTACATCGTTCATAGAATTTTGTGATTGCAAAAGTTCTTCGGACAGTGTAGCCCCGACGCCGGGCTGCACTATTCGCAAATGCATTACCCGAGACTTACTCATTCCCGTCGAATCTCTGTCACATATTCAATATCGTTTTGGGGATTAACCGGCATATGAACAATCTCAAGTCTCAAAAAAAAAAAAAATGCAAAAATTGGCGACCAGTGCGAGTTATGCATTTTGATCAATGCAAACGCGATTACCGTGCGTAAAACCGGTAGTGCAATGGTTAAAGACGGTAACCATTGCACTTTAATAGGTCAGACACGTTTGTTTAATCCCACTTGTTGATTTCAGCTTCAGATCAAAGGAGCCGCCGTCTGACACGTGCAACTCAATGGCCCATATTCACAAACTAAACTCAAACTCCACCTCGACTCGAACTTACCGGATAAGTAGCTATAATTGCCTAACGGTCCAAGATTATCTCGAGGTTAGGTCGAGTCGTATTCACAGACATGAGTGTAGCTGGAGTCACCTCCAATAAGTAAGGTATGGTCGAGGAACGGTGAAGCTCCCTCGACGGCGACTCGAGTTAAGTTTTGTTAATATTTCAGGGTTTTCATGGCTATGCTGTGACAATTTGAAGCAGCACGACTACCTAAAATGTTGTTATAGGCCAGAGGACTTCTGTGTAATACACTATCAACATATTTTGTTCTCTCTCTCTCACTCTCTCTCTCTCTCTTTGTTTGTGACAAATTCATACTTATCAGTAAGGGTGCTGCGTTTCAAAGGCAGACAGGGTTTTGGCTTATGTCATATGTAATTTGAATCTCCTGACAGCCATAGTGTTAAGAAAATATTCAGTCTATATTGAGACGCCTCCATGAGAGAGAGAGAGAGACCCCCCTCCAACACACACACGGGGTCGGGTCGGGTCGGGTGACGGTGCTCGGTAACTTACAGTGCCGGCGCGTCCTACAAGCGTTAGCAAGAGCATGATTCGTCCGCCTGTACTGAGAGATAATTCACGAATTAAGGCGAGTGTCATATTATCCATGTACACTCGGACAATACGCGTTCTGTCTCACTTATAGCACGACACCCAATGTAGGCATTGCACGTTACGGGGTATTTCATGCTTAAGATTGGGTATCTGAGGATCATACTATAAATTTGGATAATAATAGGACATGGGCCAGCTGTGCTTGCAGCAGGTGTGGAATGAGTTTTTGTGTCTGTCCTATCTTCCTTTCCTTCTCCCTCTCTCTGGGATGCAGAGCTCGATAGATACTGACATACTGTCTTAAATATCCGTTAACCCCCCTCCCCCCACCCAAATAGAATGAAACAACTTCCCATAAACCTGTCAAAAACAATTGATTCCCTTCAATATAATTTTTAATAAGGAAACTGACATTATTTACACATTTTAGGAGAAAGCTCCCATCCATCCGCCGTACATCTAATACTAGAAGAATTTCACTTATGGTTTCCGAGATTCGAGCAATTAAAAGCCTTCGATGAAAATATGTTATCCGAAAGTTCCATGGACGGAACCAAAAGACGGACTGACAGACGGACGAACGAACGGACAGACAGACTAACCGAAAACTATATACCCTCATAGCATACATCATATATTGGGGGTAAAATAATATAGAAAATACGGTTAATGAAAACGCCCATTACATTATTTATTGTATTATCGAAGTATGTCCATTACAAGCAACAACATCGTCCGCTTGTCACTATGCCAAGTTTGGATAAAATCCGTAAAAGAACAAAAAAAGCTTTATGAAGCGAACACAACGTGTGCACGCGAGGGATGGTGGGGCGTGGGAATGGGGGTGGGAGAGTGGGGCAGCCGACTCTGCACAAAATACCTAAATAATAAACTACGGAGTACTATACCAGGAGGTAGGGTCAAAAGAATAAATACGTGATACGAGAATAGGAATTCGATTAAAGTTTCAGCAAAACACTGGAGAAGGACGGGATCGAACCCATGACTGATGTTTAACATGCAGGTAGCTTAATCGCTACACCACAGACGTTTCCGCAAACACAGGAACGAAAACCGGACGGACGCTCAGACGTCAATCATTGTTCCTGCGGTATATTTAATTATAATTTTACAAATTATACAGTTAGCACGATCTAGTTCTTAACTATCTATTAAGTCAGCCATGTCTCAAATTTGACATCATTACAGTTTATACGTTTTAAAAGGTCTGATCTGGGTCTACAATGTATTTTACATGGTTCATGTCTAACTGGAGTGTAGCTGGAGTCTCCTCCACGAAGTCGAGGTGGAGTGGAGAACGTGAATACCAAATCTATACTTGAACTTCACTCACTCGAGGCTTCCTCGAGCGTCACTTCAACCGACCTCATTGGAGTTTGAGTCGAGGTGGAGTTTGAGTTTAGTTTGTGAATATGGGCCAATGTGTCAGATTGAACCGAGAGACGGGACAAGGTATCTTAACCCAGACATACGCTGATAGCAAAGACTCGTATCAGCCTGCGCAATATTGTAATGCGATTGGTGTTTCCTGTCCGCTAATAAGGTCTTTGTGATATGAGCGTCACCGTTACCCAAGAAAAGCGAATGCTTTCGAAGAAGTCTGCACTCTTCGCATGTTCCATAAGATACATTTTATGAGGTGCGGGTCATGAGTTCCCCGGACTTCCCATGCAGCGACTGTCCGCTTTTCTTTGTGTCGGGTAAAATAAGACCTTACGCCATCTGAAACTGAAGTTAATCAGAGTCTTCCTTTATAGATTGTTCATCGAGTTAGCTTTCATCAGACTTTGGGAGTGCGCATGCTAATCTGCGTCGTATGCATAAGTACCTTTTTTAAAAGTAGCCTTCGAAGTGGTGAGATCGCATCCACGAGTTTGGCATTGTGGGTGTGCAAACGTAAACCAGCCTGCGCAGTCTTGTCCTAATGGTCAGATTTTGTTTCAATATGCAGCCAGTTGTCTCGGAACGAGACTGCGCTATGTACGGTGCTGGTGTAAAATTTACTTCGGCATTGAGCCGACGACCGAAATTGCGACTTCTGATCAAAGTTTTTTCCGTACAAACAAGCTCTGGACCGTGCGGAAGTTATATAATAGAGGAACAAGACTCGGATAAGCCTGCGTATCCGCGCTGTCAGAATCTTGTCTGTTCGCATCAATTAAGTATGGATTCTGAGAAATTTATAGCCAAGGCGTTGACTCTGAAGTCTCTATAAATGCGCAAGCTTTCGTAGACTTCATTGGTACATGCAGTGTCGCAACATCCAGACTTCAAAGACACCGCTAGACAAGTGGCACGTGCAGATTTGTACTGGTGTGTCACGGGGAAAGATACTGGGTGCATATGCAAAGAGAACTGACATAGATCAGCCTGCAAGTCTCCGCAGGCTTATCGGAGTCTTTTCTGTTCGCATCTAACGTACATGAAATCTGACGGAATCGCATAACGGTCAGTATGCGCAGATCTGCATCTTTATCTATAATTGGGCAGGGGAAAAAGAAGTTAACAAGGTCATAACTTTCAGTTTAACGATTGCGTTTTTAACTATGACAGGACATGAAAAAAATCATGAATTTCTCAAGTCGCCTTGTTTCTTGAGAAGTCGCTTAGCTTCGGCAGGACGGCGAAGTTATTTCGCCCGATTTTTTGGGCCCAGCGCACACCCTGCTTTAAGAGTCTTCAAATTATGAGATACTGAGTATTCTGCACTGGCTACAAATCAGTAAAAGTATTGAGTATGTCTTGTATAAGACCTTTTTAAGGTCATGAACGTACTTTCGCAATGTTTGGTTTGTTGCCCCTTCCTTGCACTCTTTGAATTTTCTCGGAAATGCCACATCGCCGTTTGGTAGATAGAATGTCTCTCTTTCAAAATGCCATGAACATATTTACTGTAGCGTTTTCCTTGCCAAAGAAATCCTCCTGACATTGTGTTTAACTCCAGCTACAACTTTACTGTCCCCATATTGGCCCTAGTAGTGATTTTTTTTACCTCTGCATCTTTGATGCATATAATTTGCTGTAGATGCAACATTTTGAAAGATGTGCATCCGTATGATGCAGAGATTTGAAGCAAAAGTTAGCTTGTAAGAGCCAGTCCATATATCTTACTTTAATCTGGCTTTTATGATTAATGGACTTGAATTGGCTGCACAGTTGTTTTTATCAGCATGGGTTGCAGAAATGTCTGAGATTAGGATACAAAGATTTCTGGCCTTGTGGGTCCTGGGACTTGTTGAAGTAAATCTAGAAGATGTCTAAAAAATATCGCTGGGTATCTAAACTTAATACCTGTGGTTTTGCATACTTATTGTCTTCTTTGAATGGGTCTTGAAAATGCAAGCTTTGGGATGCACAGTTTTTATAATTGAGTCCATGAAAGGATGCACAACTTTGAGCTTGGGATGCAAAGATTTCTGGCCCAGTGGGCCCCAGGATGCAAAGAAGCAAATTGTAAAAAAATCACTGCCCTAGTCAAATGTTTATTTCGACACCGGTTTGAGATCGCATCATTTGATTGGTTCTTGATAACAGATTTATTTGTAAACTTTTCTGTTTAAAACTTTTTACAGAAATTGATAAAAAAAAGGATAAAAATCTACACAATATTTGATGTGTGTTATAAAAAGTATTTTCAGTAAGAAATAAAGTATAATATGGTGAAAATTTATCCAGTCAAAAGACGTGATCTCAAACCGGTGTCAAGTGAGTGAGTGAGTGAACTCGGGTTTAATGTCCCACTAACAATGAGGTCATATTGAGATGGGACCTTGGTTTAAAGTCTCATCCGAAAGACTGGAGAAGAAGGGATCGATCTTGCGACCCCTGGATTTGTAGTCCGGAGTGTTATCCACTACAGGACAGCCATTCCTCAAACTGGTGTTGAAGTAAACATTCTACTATGAGGACAGTAAAGTTGCAGTTGGAGTGAAAGACAATGTCAGGAAGATTTCTCTGGCAAGGAAACGCTACAGTAAATATGTGCACGGCATGTTGAAAGGGGATATTTTATTTACCAAACAGGAAGCGGCATTTCCGAGAAAATTCAAAGAGTGCAAGGAAGTGACAACAAAGCAAACATTGTGAAAGTATGTTCATGACCATCCAAGGATATTATACAAGTCGTATTCAGTATTTTTATTGCTCTGTAGCCAGTGGTATTCTGGCATCCATATTTTATGTGGTTTTTTTTGTTTGTTTTTTTATTTATATTTTTACTTTCATTAAATACCCTATCTCTCATCGACCTTTTTCATCAGTGTCTTTCGACATCGGTTGGTGTGGTGGACTAAATCTCCTTTAACAAGAAAAATGGACCTGCTTGTCTTCAGTACATGTTAAACCTGTTGACAGACAAAGCAGTTATCAACTTACCATTGAGTATTAACTTGTAATTTGGAGAAAAAAGTTTGAAAAGCTAGCTCCTGTAAGTATCAGACTCTTGCAAATTTATGTGTGGGTTGGACTGGGTCCCAAAAACTCCTTAAATGCAAGGCTGGGGGAAAACCTTGTGTATCAGGTCCTAGATGGGATAACCAATAATTGTCCAGTCATGCTTAATTTGGTGCTGTTTTGCTTATGCAAAGATTGTTTTTGTTTTTCAGAGATATTGAAACCTTGTTACAAAGACACGAATCTAAACATACTGCAGTGTAAATATATAGCAATGGAAGATGCCTCTGCTGCCCCAGGGTTTCAGGCCAAGGAAGAAATAGTACAGACACTGATTAGTTTGGGCTTCTCTAGAAATGCAGCCATAAAGGTAGGCAACCTTCAGTTGGTGTCAGCATTCATGTCACCTTTGGTGTGACAATTTCTTGTATGCACAATATCTCTTAATTAAACCAATTTGCAGAATTTCACCAAACTAGCATAGATATAAAGCATTGGGAGAAGCTTAAGATCTGATTAGATTTGGTGACCTTGACCTCATTTTCAAGATCTAAGAAGGATTTAGATATGTGAAATTTTTAATAAAAAGACAATATCTAGTTAGCTATAGGAGTGATTGCCCCCAACCTTGTGCGGATATCTCCTTGAGACAATCACAACAGATTACTTTTGATGACCTTGACTCCATTATCAAGTAGGAGTGTAACAATACATCGGACTATCGATGTATTGCAATAGTAACTTGGCCGATAGTACTGCATCGATAGTAAAGTGAGACATCGATGACTATCGCCGATAGTGTTTTGGACTATCGATAGTTTCGATAGTCTCCTACATTACAATTTTTTCAGATAATTTCCGCTGTTGCCTTCTTTCTTTAAAGCGAAAGTGAGCGGCAGACTGTTTGTACAAACATGGCTTCCGTTAGCCGACGTATGGCTGTATATTACGTCTGGGTTTTGCTTCCATACATCAAGAAATTTCACCTCTGGCGTCTGGCATACATTTGATAAGTGTTACATACGGCCGTTTGATGTTGTCCCGACGTATAAAACTCCCTACTGTCTATAAAACGCATGTGTCATAATTAATCTGATATACAGAGCTCCAGATAAGGGGCATTTTTGCGATTTTGATGCAAAGAAAATTGGTAAAACGCCTGCAGTCCCAAACTAATTCCCCAAGAATAACGTTACTCCCACCGAAAAAGGAACTGACGTATCATGAAAAAAAAATGGAAGCGTCATTTTAGGCATAGGAGTTCTTTCAAATTCCAGAAAAATGAATTCGCTCAGCCGCCACTGATAATAGTCCAGTGCCGAAACAGGTCACAAAGATCAAAGCATTTCGAACAGCTTTTGATGTCAAAGATATAGCCGCTAATGGCACGTGTCGAAAGGTTTACTTATTAACCAATATTGATGCAATTTCGGAACATGTGTTAATTATACGTTAAAGTCTGTAAGGTAGACTCGGCTCAGCCTGCGTGTCCGCGGCGCCTGATCAGCGTACGCACACACATGTGTATACGAATAATTTGAAATACGAAATTTGTTTAGCTGTGCAGTCCGGTTTTGGTACAGTATTTTCGCATGAAGCTATTCCGCCGAATACCGCTGGAAAGACGAATTATATAATTAGAAGACAGTCATTTTATACGTATTTTTCTGATAAGGCTGCGCAGATATTATTTCTGACTCGCCCCTACTTTTTTTTGTCAAATCCTCTAACGATGTTCCCCAGGAGGCTCAGCTTAACGAATTCGTGGTTGCACACTATAGGTACTGAGTCTGTCTGTCCGTCCCATAGTATTCGAATTCGCAATATGTGCACCACTCGGTCCAGCTGCGAATGTCTCAATCGTAACACACAAGATAATCGAAAATTGTTTCTGCTGGCCCGCGAATGTACGGTTATCTTTCTGAAACCATTTTTTTTTTTTTTTTTTTTTGATGAGACAGCGTACATGTTTTCCCGTTTCAAGATTTACGATGCTCACATATTACCACGTGGTTATCAAGCAGACGATTTGCGCATGGCGTAATCAACCGGCCAGTCGCGTCTATATGCTATTTGTATATACTTTTTTCCGCGTGCACACTGCGCAGACGTTTTCCGGTATCATGTTCAACGCTTTTCGAATATACGCAATGTGCGTTCCCCGATAAGGCTGCGCTGACGTAATACGGTAGCAAGAGCTAGTCGCATGTACACTTAGCCTCTACTGAGACTTGACAGCCGTTTTCCGCTGATGGCTGATCGGAATTATTATTTTTTTCTATCTTACTTAATTTCAACAGTGCGAAAATAATGCATTCTGATCAGGTCTACGCAATTATTGAGCACAATACTAACGGCAGCGTTGATGTGCAATAACCTGTTCGTTTATGGGTCAGACATTGTAGAGATCAAAAGAGCCGCTATAAATTGACTATAATTGTCACGTGCAGTGTATCAGACGGGTATTAAAAGGTACCTGGTTGCATACACCGATAAATCAAATCAGCCTGCGCAAACCGGTCTTTCCTGTTCACATCTAACAGTAGTCATGAGCTCTGTACCTAGCGACAACTAAATATATTCAGTAAATTAAAGCCCTCACGCGCTCCATTAACAATGCGGCTCATTTCTCCCAGCGATAATGGGCGGGGTGAGTTTACCGTTAATAAGCAACCGCAGAAACAGTTTTCAGAATCCTCAGGATTTATGGTTTGTACATACAAACAGAACAGAACAAAACTTTATTCATGTAGGTAAACATGTCTGGTCACACAAAGGTGACATATGATATTTATACAAGTGGCAAGTAATATTTACGAAAAAATATTATTAACAGAAATGTTTCAGCTTCTGTCAGCAGATTGTTCAACATCTCCAGATGCACAAACCATTCAGGGAAGAGATAATGGTTCATGGCCCTGGAGAATTCAGTTGGCCATTAGAACACATTTGATCTCTTTGGCCAATCAGATGAAACTACAAATGATTGAAATGAAAGGTCTGAAATGTAGGGCTGTATACATAAATATGCCAAACCAGTGCACATTTGAAAAATATCTAGAAACTGTGTTTATGAAACACAATGATAGATTAAACTTTGCAGATGTTAACCTCTGTTGTACACATTTTATACATACAGAAAACAAAATGGGAATGATACCATATTCATTATTTCCTCCTTAAAACAAGAATATATTTTTCAAACAATAGTATCGCAATAGTATTGCAATAGTAGTCCACAATAGTAATAGTATCGCAATGGTACTTCTTGCAATGTCAATACTATCGCAATAGTCATTTTTGGACTATCGTTACATCCCTATTATCAAGGTTAAAAAGCCAAATTACAAATGTCAAATTCTTCCTGAAAGCGAGATATTCAGGGATAAAGACTAACAATTTTGACTTAGGGGCCCATACTGCCAAAATTCAAATTTTAACATACGGGGTATGGGCATTTTGTCCAAAATTTTAGGGGCCCAGCCCAAACTTCAGGGGCTGTGGGCTACTGGGCCCCTGTTAGTCTTTATCCTTGATATTTCTTGAACCAATGGATGGATATTCACCACAATTGCATGGATATATCATGACAGGTTTAAATGTTTAGATTTTGGTGACCTTGACCTCATTTTCAAAGTCAAAGTTTTGTATATAGGATATATTTCGAACCAGTGGATGGATTTTCTTAAAACTGCATAGGTATATCACAGGGACAAACTTTAGTGCTTATTAGATTTTGGTGACCTTGACCTCATTTTCAAGGCCGCAAAAGAACTTAAGGATGTGAAATTGTCCTTGAAAATGAGATATCTCTTGAGCCACAGGCTTGATTCCCCCCAAAGTAGCATAGATATACCTCTGAAAAAATTTCCAAGAACTTACTATGTTTTGGTGAATTAATTGACACTTTGTTTTGTCCTGCCACTAGGACTGCATCAGTGAGACTGTACTAATGAGGGGGCCACAGCATAATATAGTATTATAAGAAAAACCTATCCCAGAAGAGATGCTGTGAATTTTCATATACATAGAGGATCTTACATGAGTGCTCATGTATTATTGAATTTATTAAACGAGTTGGGGAAAAAGATAAGATGCGAGGCTTTGCCGAGCATCTTATCGGTTTTCCCCAACGAGTTTAATAAATTCAGTAATACAGGAGCACGAATGCAAGATTCTATTTATCATATGACACTAAAATTGCATTTTATCAGCAGAATTTGCACTAAAACGTCACGATTTCGTCATTAGAAAACGCGACGTTTTTATGGACGTCAACGTATAACGTTACGACGTAATTTGCATATTTAATCCACTAGTGGATTATCGTTTTTAATGCATGGCCTTATTACATTCTCAGGTGCGACGTCATATGATAAAAGAACTTATTATATGACATCACTTTTATTCAGTGGATAACTTTTTGTCGTAACAATAGTATGACCATACTAACAGTTTGGCGCATGCTTGTAACGTCATTGACAATGATTGTACCAGCAATTTATTTTTCATTGAGGTAATATTTGCAATAAAATCCAATTTCAAAGAGTCATATGATACATAGACTTTTACACTTTTTGTCTTTTCGTATGAAATTTATGAAACCTGCAGCAGGCTCTTTTTTTTAAATTTCATATGAAATGACCACTTGTGTAAGATCCTGGGGTGATTTATATAAAACCACTTAAAGGCATGGCAATCTCTTAAGTTGTTTTATAAATACGGCCCCTGACCTCTATTTATCTGAAATACTTATTTTCTGATGGATTTTCTCTGTTATTTACAGGGTTGTTATTACACAGGTAACTACAATGCCGATCTAGCAGCAGCATGGGTGATAGAAAACCAGGATAAAAATTTAGACGGCCCACTAGAGGTTAGTTGAACTTTTATTGCTACAATGCAGTAATGTGACTAAGTATTGGGACAGTATTTGCCCCAAAATGGAAAATTACGTAATTATCCTGAAAATTCTAATTAATGCACTGAACAATGTGAACATCAATATAAGGATCAAACGTGACTTTTCATACATCTGTGTTTGCAAGGTTCCAAGGGAGATGTTGAAAACTGAGGCCAAAGGCCGAGGTTTTCAACATCTTCGGATCATGCATTTGAAAAAATGTTTGATCGCTATTATTGCATAAATTCAGCTACAATGCTACAAAATAATGAAAATGCTACAATGCTACAAAATAATGAAAATGTTTGGGCAATATTTTTTGTCCTCATCCCCATTACCTTGCTAATTCCTGCAAACACTGTGCATGCCTATAGAAATCCTCATTTCAGGCCATGGTCAGCTACTGTGAATTTTTGTTCAGCCTTTAGCAGCATTTCACAGGTCATAATCATGTTTATCAAAGTGTTCACTCGATATCATTCTGCTTTTCCCATTTTTACAGTATCCGAATTTGTATAACTCTTCCATAAAAGTCTTTTATGCGTAACTGCAGTCTTGCCGCTTGTTTCTGAACTGATTGAGTATTGCTGTGCAACTTGCATACAAAAAGTTGTTAAGAGAGTCACTATTGGCATGCAAAAATCTTGTTAATTCATTGTTTTGCATTTGTTAAAACATGCCATTTAGTAGCGTGTGACACCCATATTTATGCAATAATCAGTACATGTATTAAGGGTGTTCAGAATTCTAGGACTTATCAAATGCCAAAATTCATAAATTACAAAGGTTTCCCCATGGCCTTATGGACTTTTTCATGACCAGCCTGGTCCCTAAAGGGAATATGAGGGTCAGTGTCTAAATAGCTGTGTTTTGAAACAACCAAGGATTTTGATAAGAACTTTAACCCTTAAAGCGCCAAAAATTAAAATTGTTGAATTGGCAAACAGTGTAGATCCAGATGAGGTGGCTCATAATGAGCCACCTCATCTGAATCTACACTCTTTGCCATATAGTCTTTGAATCCTCAATGTGATAAACCTTTGAGAAAAGATTTTTTTTAAATTTCTGCAGACGTAAATTTTGTCGTCTGCTTTTTGGTGCATTAAGGGTTAATCACTGTTGACATAAATGGGACTCCACTCCTAGAGGGGTCAGTAAGGTTCAGCCTCCATATATTGCCATTATGGTATCAGAATGATGATCTTGCTGTTTACATCATTAACTCTTTAAGCACCAAAAAACAGACAACAAAATTTACGTCTGCAAAAATTGAAAAAAAATGCCTTGTCCAATACATTTCATGTTGAGAATTCAAAGACCAGAGGGCAAACAGTGTAGATCTAGATGAGGTGGCTCATTATGAACCGCCACATCAGGATCTACGCTGTTTGCAAAGGTTGCTAATTTCGTCACTGGGGCTTAAAGAGTTATCTAATTGTCTGACAGGGACACTTGACATGGCATCTAAGGTAAAGGTAAAGGTTTCCCATAGCCTAATAGCCGTAGGGGCAGTGGGGGTTAGAGACCCACTGTATCTTGGGCACAGCTGATGAAAGGCGGAGCCCATCCCTCTCCTTTCGCCGCCTTATCCTTCCCTGATTCGAAAAAGGTACCCATTTACTGCTGGGTTGACAGAGAGAGTTTTCCAGTCATTGTATGGCGACAGTGAGCCGCGAACTCACAACCTTACGGTGACTTGCTGCACAATAGCTGAGCCACTCTAACCACTTGACTAGGGCGCCTCTATATGGCATCTACACTCCTACCAATACACTATTGCAGGTCTGAGGATTCCATATTGTGATTTTACGTCCTTTTCAACAGTATTTAAGTTATATCAGGACGATGAGTGGATGATAGTGAAAGGCTGTGTGCAAAGGAAACCCGTTTAACTTTAGAGCCATACTGCATTAATAAAGTGTGATTTATAAAGAAGTTACTTCAGGTTTAGGTTAAGGATTTGTTTAGAGTTTACTTACGATTAGTAAGGATTTGCTAACCTTATGCTTAAGGTTGGGGTATCGCTTATTATGAGGGAGGCACCATATAGTTCGGGTGCGGATAGATTCTGATGGTATATTGGAATACTGCCATGTATTTTCACCAGTTTTACAAAGGGGAACAACTTTTTATAGGCCCGTTTTGAAAAAACTGACATATTATGTCGTGGCGTTGTCTGTCCGTCCGTCTGTCTGTCCGTCCGTCAATCCGTAAACATTCTTGTGCGCGCCATAACTCAGTAACCATTTGGGATATCTTCATGAAATTTGGTAGGCATATGTATTAGGTTGGGGGAATGTGTCGCGTACAAGAATGGTTGCTCCCCCTTCCTTAGTTTCCAAGTTATGCCCCTTTGATTAATTTTTTTCCCTGCAAGTCTTGTGCGCGCCATAACCAGATCACCGTTCGGGATATCTTCATGAAACTTCATAACAATGTGTATGAAGTCCCAACGGTGTGTCGCGTTCAAAAATGGTTGCTCTACCTTTCTTTGCTTAGAGTTGATCCCTTTCATTAATCTTATTGGCTATTTTGTGTATATTACAATATATTTTCAGGGGAGGATAGTAGAACAAAAAATGGTATATGTAGTATATTTAGGTTATCTCCCTTGTTCTACTTTGACAAGCAACTTAAACAACAGTATTTGATGTGTTAAATATCTAAATAATGTTGCAGTCATTATACTCTCGCTTAGAAAAAGTGGGGGGTATACAGGTTTACATCTGTCCTTCCGTCTGTCCTTCCGTCTGTCCGTCTGTCCTTCCGTCCCCTTTTAATCAAATTTTTCATCAAAGATTTCTTCACAACCATACAAGCTAGACTGGTCATATTTGGCATAAAGGTTGATGACGACATGTTGTACTGTGGGATTGAGAACCAGCCTTCTCCTGCTTATTCTTTCCTGTATTTGTCCAATTTTCTTCCTTTCCATACTTTGAATAATGAAATTTTACGTCAAAGATTTCTCTACAACCATGCAAGCTAGAGTAGTCATATTTGGTATGCAGGTTGATGACGACATGTTATATCGTGGGATTGAGAACCAGCCTTCTCCTGCTTAGTCTTCCCTGTATTTGTCCAATATTCTTTCTTTCTATACTTTGAATAATAAATTTTTCGTCAAAGATTTCTCCACAACCTTGCAAGCTAGAGTAGGCATATTTGGTATGCAGGTTAATGATTACCTACTGTATCGTGGGATTGAGAACCAGCCTTCTCCTCTTTTTCTTCCCTGTATTTGTCCGATTTTCTTTCTCTCTTTACTTTGAATAATGTAATTTTTTGTAACAGATTTCACAGCAACCATTTATACATGGTATACATGGTAACAATGATTTCTCTCTCTCTCTATGCTTTTTGTTACAAAAATAACACCATTTGATGTAAGCAGTTAAGCGGGGGTATAGTCGGATTCGCCAACAGTTCTACTTAATTATAGAATGGTTGCCTCTGTTTGTCTGCCTGTGTATCCTTTTTACTTCCCTGGAAGACAGAGCCCTTTGAAAATGGGTCAACCCTTATAGGAAAGAATTTGCTCATAGAGGAGCAAATTCTTTCCTGTAAGAGTTGGTCCCCATTGAGAAAGGAGGCAAACATGAAAATGACAGAGTTGCTTCCCCTGAAAGTGTACCCATTGACCTGTAATTATTTCCTATCTTTTATTAGGAGGACCTGGAGTTTGAGGATGATGATGATGATGAAGACAGTTTCCCAGCTGACCTTGACCTTTACAAGATGGTGTTTGTTGTCAATATGGAACTTGGAATGGGCGTTGGCAAAGTTGCCGCCCAGGTGGCACATGCTGCTCTTGGTCTACACCGCCTGATGATAGATAATACACAGAAATGGGGAGAAATGATGATTAGCTGGGAACAATATGGGTTAGTTGTTTTGAGATAACCTGTATGAAAATACAGGCTGAGCTGTTGATTTCACCTTTGTGTTGGTGTCAGGGTCAGCATCAGCGGCTCAGGACGTTTTGGTTAAAAGCAGCTCAGGATGTTTTGGTTAAACTTTTTATGTGATAGTCAAGGAGGTGTCTGGTGTGCTGTTCTGTAAGCAGATGGGTCTTGTTGTCTTGACTGGAGACATACAATCTTTATTTGCTTATTATTAACTTGGGTTTCCCCTTCACACAACCCCAAAATTATAGATCCATCTTTTAAGATGGATCTAGATTTTGGGGAGTGGTTTGAAGAAGAAAATTCCGTACTTACTTATATGAGCCACGACACCAGAAAACCAATAAAGTGGTTTCATTGATCCTCATCATGTGATTGATCCCCATCATGTGATTGATCCCCATCATGCAGAAAGAGGGTTTAACATATTTACGAAGTCATGACACAGACCAATCTCTAAACCCGTGCAGCTTAGCTACAGCCTTTGTTTTGACTGTAGATTTGACATGGTCCCTAATTGATATTTATGAATAGCAAAGGTTATGATCAGACTGCATGGATGTGCAGGCTGAGCTAAGCCTTTGCTATTCACATATGCACTAAGGCCATCCTTTTTGAAAATGATTTGTTTGCTGTCACCTGACCCACAGATTTAAGATTGGGTTGGTCGGTAGGTAAATGATTTTTTTTGTTGGAACTTAAGAGATAAGATTTTTAGCTTACATGTACGAAAGTACAGAGAGAGCTATTCTTGTCACTTGGGGCATCGGCATGGGTATCACACTTTAAAGTTTTATGCACTGGCACTGCAGGCCAGCTATCCTGTACAGGGACAGGTCTTGTTTATGTTTGAATTTAAAGAAGATAGGACTCTTATTTCTGCTCATTATCCTTTTAGCAGCTATTCGTTATATTGTAGGATTGCATATATGTATCATTCAAACAAATTTACAAAGTGAAACGGAAGAAATTCAATGACTGAATCTCAAAGCAATAAAATTATAACAAAATCTTCAAGAATGTCAATAAAAACTTTTGGGTAGGGGCCATATGGACTGGGCCAGTCGGGGGACATCAAACAAAGAATCTTTTAAAGTCGGCCTAAACACCTTTTCTTGCATGTCATAGCTTGTTTTCAGCAGGAATGCATACTTAACATTCGTGGAGCCTGTAGTTATGTCAGCTGCTGTCATCAGGGCCCAGTTGTTCAAAACTGATGACACTTTTTGTTTGCAAAGGCATATAAACAGAGAATTAAATTATCTGAGAATAAATTATAGGTTTGAGAAAATCACACTTTTCCACTGTATGAATTTCAGGTAGCATCTCATTTATAATTCGAGAGGAGCATGGCAAACAATGTATGCCATGCTCCTCTCAAATTTTAAGTGAAATGTTGGAATAGATCTGTTACCATAGCAACAATGGAATTATCAGCTGTTGTTCTTTGTACCTTTGCTGAACAACATTATGGTGACATCACATATACCTCAATAGTTGCCACGCTAACAGATATATGAAGTTTTGGCTGTTTTGAGTGCAGTAGGGTTAAGGTAAATAATGTTCTTTCAGGGAAACAAAAATTGTGCTAAAGGGAGATAATGCGGCACAGTTGACAGATTTAGCAAACCAAGCAGAATCCAAAGGTTTACCAAGCTATTTAGTACAAGACGCAGGCAGAACACAGGTAAGATGGGTAGGGTCAAGTCGGGTAACTTCGGACAGCGGGTAAATTTGGACATACCATAGCAAACAGTGAAAATCCAGATGAGACGGCTTATGATAAGCCGTCTCATCTGGATTTTCACTGTTTGCCCAGTAAATATTGATTTAATTCCAAACAACTGACATATAAAAGAAACAATGTCACTGTCTGAATTAACCCGCTGTCCGAATTTACCCGACTTTACCCTACAGGACTGTTAATTTCTGTTGATGGAAAAAAATGTTGTTGCCTCTTTCTAGACATAAAAGTGTTTTTCTAGAATGACTTTTCTCTGAATATGGAAGGTATAATATACCTAATAATGACACTGCTTCAAACAATTACATTTCTGATAATCTGATCTTGAAAACAGTGTCATGTGTATGTCTCAGTTTCTCCCCCCCCCCCCCCCCCCCCCCCCTCCCCCCAAAAAAAAATATAAGTATTCTGTTCGATGAGGATGGTTTACTTTGACCTCATTAGATCAAGCTGTAAAGGCATCAAGACATGATGGCCAAAATGGACAAACAATTCAAGCCGATTAACTCAGTATTGTTTAGATTTAGTAATTTTAATGTTCAGAGTATATAATACTGTTATAAGACCAAAACACCTAAAATCATGTATTTTCATTTGTCCCAAATTCGAAAATTAGTGGTTTTAAGGTGTCTCAATACTAAGGGGCAAGTGAGGTAAATTTGGACAGCAGGTAAATTTGGACAGTTATGTTGTTTACTTTATATGTCAGTTGTTTGGAATTAAAACAAAATAACTGGGCAAACAGTGAAAATCCTGATGAGACGGCTCATTTTGAGCCTTCTCATCTGGATTTTCACTGTTTACAATGATATGTTCAAATTTACCCACTTAGTCTCGACCCTAGCACTTTACAGTACTTTCTATTTTTAGATAGCAGCTGGCTCACAGACAGTGTTAGGAATTATGGGAAAACTAGATGTTATGGACTCCATTACAGGAAAATTAAAATTGCTCTGAACTCAAGGGGAGTAACTTTGAAGTGTCACAGATTTTAAAGGTGTTCAGTAATATCTGCTCAAGATGTCTAGCTGTCTTATACCATCAAAGGAGAAATTTTAGTGTTGTTGCTGTTGGTTGGTATGCTTTTAGAACCAAAATGAACAATGATTTTTAAGGATGTGAATGTGTGTACAGTATTCACAATTCCGAGGTCATGCCTACATTAAACAAGTATGCATTCCTTCATTTACTTTAAGGAAAAATCATGGACTTCTTGTGGGACATTCAGCATGTGCTATTTTACTTGTGGGACTATGTCACAGGCTAAATTGTCATTGTCATGGCCAGTTATACACTATCACTCTACCTTTTAGTGATAATCTGGGTGTAACTTGGAAATATCAATTGATGATAGTGGTTCACAAATGTTTACATCCTTACATTTTGATGGTTTGCTATGACACAAAAAGGTGACTTAACATATCTGTTCTGTTCTGTTTTGATTCTCGTAACGATGTTCCGCAAGTGTCTCAGTGGTACATAACCATAGTTGCATACACCTGGCGGCGAGTGTCCGTACTTTTAACATATCTTTGGAAAGCATGACCATATTGTAGATTGGGAACACAGTCTAGCTCAAGCCGCCAGTTTGTATAAATAGATTCCTCAGGTCTGGACAATCATGCTGTGTGTGAACAGCAAAGGGTCAGAAAGACTGCATAGGTGGAAAGGCTGGTCTGAACTTGTATTGTTCAGTTATGCAATAGGCACCTTTTCCCATGTTTCTACATGTTCTGTGAAGTTCTGTGTGATCAGTCTGACCAGGGTTTTCATTGTTAGCCTGGGCATCTGTTATAGTGGGGCAGATATGTAACAAATTTTGGCCGAATTGTGCACTTTTTGATAAAAGCATGAAATTTGGTAAATAGTTTGATTGGACCAAAATATGAATTTTCAGGGTGGATGCCAAGCTGAATTTTGCCTATTTCGGTGGCCATCTTGATTTTTCAAAATGGCGTCTGCCTTATAGGTAAGTTTCATACTGATCAGAGCCCATTACATTTTGTATAGACTTTGAGCTGATAAAAGTCCCCCTGTCATATGGAGAAACTCTAGAGAGTATTGTTTGTAGAAGTTCCTATTAAAATTGTGTTGGTTATTACCTGTAAACCCTCTGATTATGGGTTAAGCCCACATGTGTAAGTTACATATTTATATTTCCATAGAACCATATACTTTGAATGCAGAAACATTTCGTTTTGTTTCTGTCAGCCTTTCACCCTTTTTTCCTATCTTCAAATAGTGGAATAATTACAGTCTGCATAATTTGTTTATCATTTTCAACTACTGGAGGTAACATAAATAACATTTAGTCATAAAAGTCCATTATAATACCACTTTTGAACTTTCTTCACTGTATCTCAAAAATATTATAAATACGACATTCTTTCAGTTCTTAAGAAACGTTGCTTCTTTAGACCTCTGACACTTTAATAGTTAGGTTAAAGGTGACATGACGTGTGTTTTATACGTTACGAAAAATAGGATACTGCAAACTAATAATGTTTCTAGACATGAAAAGCTCTGAGGGCATTCACTCTTTTCTGGCATTTTATTACCTAAATTAACATTATTGATAACGTACTTGCCTAACTACTTAACTGTTTTGTCATCCTTTTAATGATACTAGCATACATAATATTTATTATAAAAAAATGATTAAAAAAAGGTAAATTAAATAAAAGAACAGAGACATCACTGTAGAGAAAATAAAGCCCTGACGTTGTAGGACAACACTTTATGTAGAGGTAAAGTCAAGAGATAAGCGGTCAACAGTCAGTCTTATAAAAATAGCGCCCCAAAAGCGTTAATTTAGTAGTATAAGAGCGTCTAGTATGACATGTAATCTACAAAACATACAAAAGCATTGTCTTACAGTGTTTATTGAAAAGATGTAGCATATTAAGTGCAAACAAAAGAAAGACTGTTGATAAGAGAAATATATACAGATATTTGAAGATTTTGGGAACAGAATGTTACCTGTAAACTGGGGTTGCAGAGCACATTTACCTTAGTTAAGGTTCTATGGTTAGTATACGTTATACAAGAAATGCCATTTCTCAACTAAAACCATGATATAAAATAAAAAAATACTGCATAATGTCAAAATACTACAAGTTTTACAACACAGCTTTACGCTGTCTATTTTGTAATGCTCCTACCTCTGATGCCTTAGGCAGGACTTTGGGAATAAAATATCGAAACATGAACTGAAAGCTAATGATACGAGGAGTTGAGTAGTAGGTTATGTGGATATTTGAAGCTGGTTTCGATAAATCCTTTCTTTTACGACAATCTTCATTCTATGCCGCAGTTTTGTTTTATAATTTTTTTCTTACCTTATCAATGCTTATATATTCAACAGTTCAACAGAGGGGTGCCTAAATATGGGAACTCAAGTTGTTGTTATTGACAAATATTATATTTTTACAAGCAATAATAATCTGCAGTGTTCCAACTGCACAAAATGCAATGGCAAATGAAAAAAGACTACATATATTAATCAACATCAATGTTACAACTTAGGTATTTAAAGGCAAATCTCAGTTCCTCGTCTCCTAAATGAACCTGCAGTATGACTAGAAATTAAACGAGAACAAACATAACAAGTAATGTATACAACCATTTTATTGGGCAATTTACTAATAAGTCACACCTTAGTAAACGTTATGTATAGGGCAGAAACAAATAAAATAAGTTATACCTATACATATCAGGGACTAACCAAATTAAATGTTATTCTAATTAATCTTTTTGCCTAGTTTGTTGTAATCATTTCGGGAAAGGGTTAGGGGAGGTGGGGTGGGGAGTAAATAATTTATTTATGATGAAGTCCTGCTGCTTATGAACACTGTTCTCAGTACAACTTGACAATATAAAAGAATATACTAATACAGTAAATAATTTATTACAAGTTGTTTGAAAGTAATTATGCTGTTGTAATATTTTAGGTGTTGATAATAGTAAGTCGTAATATTCAAAGATGGTGGTGCAAAATTACCTGTTCAGGAAAGATTGTCTTTTTATAGTGACAGTTATACTTCGTGAACAGAAGATGATGGGAAAGCTCTAATTTCCATGTCTCACTATAAAGATTTGCACTTTTTTCGTTTTCCGTACAGTAATATGCGGCAGTATAAATGACAAGAGCTACATGTATACAAACAGATAACGTTTATTACCACTCAGGTATACATTTAACGTGATAATCAACCTTGACCCTGATCAAAATATTTACTTGTCTAATGTGTCATTAAAAGATTATTATAGTGAAGCTGCTGCAAAACTATGTTTTAAAAGAGTCAGAGCCAGAGTATGCCATTCGTAAAGATCTTTGTTTTTCCTGTTGTACTACAGGAAATATTGAAAATCTACGTATTCTACATATATCTGAATATCTGAATATAGTTGACAGGTTAACACTTAAAGCATTGAAAGCCTAGCTGCAGTCTGAAACTGACTCTTTACAACAGTTTGCAATTTTAATTATCTGACGCCACTAACAATTATATACAAACTACAATTGTGTTACTCAACGTTACCACTAAACCTACCTTCAGATACATGTTTAAATCATATAATTATAGTTAAAAACATACAACGATGGTTTTCCAATATAGTGGCATACGCTTCTGGCTACTTAAGATGAAATACAGAGCAAACTGAGGATACAGTAGTTACCATTTACACGTGTATCTATTTCTCGAAGTCTTTCTTCAAAATTGTATGGACTCTTACAAAAACGTTTCGTTCTAGATTCAAGTAATTTTTCAGCGCTGTATTGACTAATTCAACAGGAGCCAATCTGTTCTCTCTAATATGTGCATAATTTGAAAATGAATGATAGTGTTAGTTCAGTAAGGACCACATTTATCAACCATCAATTTTTTTTTTTTTTTAGATTATTGTTGTTTGTTAGTACCTTTGCTACTGTAATGTACGTTACACATCAAATATGTTTTTTTCCTTTTAAATCCTTTTATAAATTTGTGCATTAAAATAAACTCAAATACATTTAAGGGTTAAACTATGTTTTTTGCTACTTTTATAAATCATGAAAATGATTTATTATGTAGACTAAAGCAACAAGAAAAAATAACAAGTAAAAGAATTGCTATCGTCATCCAGATAATAAGTTTTATTCACTAGAAAAAGAATTAAATCTGCAAAACAATGATATTTTGAATGGTTTTGTTCACCAGGTGGTGAAATTGGAATTGTGATTCACTGTATTGCATTTTTATACTTACAAACATGTAATTATCGATTAGTGTCATGTCTACGCCCAGGAGCATACATCAGAAATGCCGAATAACAGACAAGTTTGAGAAAATCATGGCGTAAGTTCAGCTAAACATGTTCAGAAACACAAAACTGGTCTTTCTAATGATTTCCGATTCTGTTTGTCATAAAATGCAGTTTCAGTGGCGGCCATTTTGAAATTCAAGATGGCCGCCATAAATGGATTTTTTCATCTTGGCATCCACCCTGAAAATGCTTAGAATAGCTTTGTCTAACATTGTGCCAAATTTCATGCTTTTATCAAAAAGTGCACAATTATTTCACATATCTGTCCAGCTATTACCAAATATTTTGGATTTGAAAAAAATTTGTAGTATTGGGACAGCTAAATCTGAGCAAACAGTGCAGACCCAGATCAGACTGCTCCTATTGGAGCTGTCTGATCAGGGTCTACACTGGTTGCTCTTCGGCATTTTTTTGACACATTACTGCATTGTAAAACCAACCTACATTTACATGTTACCATAGATGGATGACTAGCATCTTATAACAAAAAATTTGGTAGTTTTCAAAGTTATGATTTGAACAGTGCACTGTTTTCCTTAGTCAAAAGCAAACTAGTGTATTGTTATAATAGCTGTCTGCATTGAGTGAAATGGGCAGAAAATCATATACAGTGAACTCTCCATATCTCGAGGTCAAATTTTAGCCAAAACTACCAATATCTCAAATTTCTAGTACCTGAAACTTACTTTAAGATATCAGTAGTTTGAGATAACAGAGTTGAAATGTAAATGAAAATAGGAAATGTATTCTTTGATATAAGAAGATATTTTAAGATATCAATGTTCCAGATATTGGGAGTTGACTGTACACTAGTATCTCAAAGTTACGGGCCATCCCATAGTTGTTTACCGTGGACGTAAAGCAACAACACAACCACCGCTAACTTAACCTTTTAATTTCTAGTTGGGAATAAAATTGCTGGCCTTTCAGGTGAGATAGCCCAGTGTGATACACATCCTGGTAATTAGGGAATAACTGTCTTCAAAATTGTCATCTGGCAGGTAAATCATCGGTTTTATGATCGGAAATTTCGTTTTACGGCCACGTGCCAGTAGAGCCGTAAAACGAAATTTCTGATAATAAAACCGATGATTTACCTCCCCAAATGATAATTTTCAATACAGAAATCCCCATTCCAGTGCACTTTTCATATTTTCACCTTTAAAAGTGTGCTACTTTGCATCCTTAGCAGACACCTCAGCGACATATAACCAGACCTTAGCCAGTGAGAAGTGATATTACATAATGACATAGGGTTTTTGACAGTATATCAGAGGATATGCTGTGCTAATTTTTGACATCCTATCAGACGTCACGTTACATTCATATGTGCATTAGAATTTAATTTATTTGGCATGTGTAAACTGCTCATTAATTGTCACCTCATCATAAGTGAAATCATTCATAGCCTTATTTATAGAATCTAGCTCTTGCTATCTCAAAGCTTAAGGGACTTTAAAATTTACTTTGGGATATCAGAAGTCAAAGATTACCAGAGCTGAAATGAATAAAAAACTTTCGAAAAATTAATGTGAACCATAAGTTTACCGGTTCTGGGTTCTTTGAGATATCAGTGTTTGAGAAAACAAGAGTTAAAATGTGAAGAATTATAAGAAATGTGTCCAACCTTTTCACATATTTATATTGAAATAAGTGGATTCTTTGAGACTTCAGTGTTTTAAATAATAGGAACTTAAATGTAAGAGTTACAGGAAGTGTGACCTAACTTGTCATATATTTCCTTTTACATAAGAGGGTTCTTTGATATATAAGTTTTTAGCCCCCCCCCCCTGACAAAGTCCAGGAAGAGCTATTGCACTACCGTCTGCGTCAGCGTTGGAGTCCGCATCCACATTTTTGTTAAAGTTGTGTAGAAACTCATATTTTCCCAACCATAAGATGGATTTGGTTGATATTTGGTATGATGATAGATATAGATCCAAAGTTTCTTTCAGCAATACCCCATCCCACATCCATCATCTTAAGGTCAAGGTCGCGGACATCAAAATTTTACTTCAAAGTAAAGTTTTTAAAGAGCTCATACTTTAAACCAAATGAAGGATATCCTTCATATTTATGCATGATGACAGTTACAAGTCCAAAGTTTTATTGAGCAATATCCTGCCCATATCCATAATCTTAAGGTCAAGGACACGTACAGACTTGTTAGAGTCTGCATCCACATTTTCTTTAAAGTTGTGTAGAAACTCATATTTTCCCAATCATAAGATGGATTTGATTCATAAATGGTATGATGATAGCTATAGATCCAAAGTTTCTTTCAGCAATACCCCCTCCCACACCCATCATCTGAAGGTCAAATTGACTGACTTCAAAATTTTACATTAAAGTAAAGTTTTTAAAGAGCTCGTATTTTCAAAACCAACTGAAGGATATCCTTCATATTTATGCATGATGACAGATACAGGTCCAAAGTTTTACTGAAGGATACCCTGTCTATGCCCATGATCTTAAGGTCAAGGCCACAGACTTTGAAATTTCATATTTTGTTAGAGCTCATATTTTCAAACCTGTATGATAGATGTAGTTATATTCAGTATAATGATGGATATAGGTCCAGAGTTTTATTCAGCTTTCCCCCAACACCCCCACCCCCACCTATGCCTCTGACCAAAAAGTCAATTCTTTGCATAAATTTTATGTTACAGCTTTCAAATATCAAATCTCAAAACCACATGATGGATTTGGTTCATACATGTATTTGGTTTGATGAAAGATATGGGTCTGAAGTTTGATTCAGCAGCACCCTCTCCCGTATGACCTCAATGGCTCCCCCAACCCCCAATAGGCCTTTGGGGGGGTATATAGTTCTTAGGTTCAAGTTCCAGGTAAGCTGTGCTGTCTGATGCCAGCTCTTGGGTAAACAGGAGTGGACTGTATTCATGATCATGAACAATGAAATGTTAATAGTTTCATTATTTATTAATAAAAGCTATGAAGGTAAAGTATATATCAGAGTTTTCTTTCCTGCTTGTAGATGTCCTTTGGCAACAGAACTTAGAGCATATTTCTTTAAAGCTTTTTTCATACCTGCCTTACAATATGAAAAAGAAGGATGGATGATGATGGACAACTTGTGATTTTACATCTTTTAACAGTATTTCAGTCATATCAGAACAATGAGCTGGTTATAATAAAAGGCTGTGTGCAATGGAACCCTGTTTACGATCAAGAAAAATTCCCGCCTCCAGTGGGTCTTGAACCCAGGACCGCTAGATCAGCAGGCCAGCGCTTAACCTACTCAGCTACCAGGGCTCTTGAAAAAGAAGAAGAGGTAGACAGAATAAGAGGTGGGAAGACAATATTAAAGAATGGACAGAGATGGACCTTTTGCTAGATTATCCAGGGCAGCTGAAAACAAAGTAAAAAGATAGGCAGTGATCAGGAATTCCCACATTCCGCTCTCAAACCCGATAGGGAAAGACGCACATACACACAGAAACTGACACAAGTTTGCAAAAGACACACACAGTAAACCGAACGAGCAGCTCTCTCCCAAACAGATGGTCATTCAGCTATCCCAGTAACAGGATCAACATCTATTTTTACTTATTTTTTTATTTTAATTACAAAACAAAACAAAACAGAAGGCAGATTTGGCAGCAATACAGGCGACCAAAGCCTACATAGAAAAGGATTGTTGCAGTCATCTGTGGTGCCCCCAACGACCTTACAGGATTATGGGATAGACTAGACTAGACTATGTAATAATAATGAAAGTGAATTGACACACTTTCAGTGGAATCAATTTTGCCATTTTTGGTTTTGTCTCCTTTTTCAACCTCTGTCTAGTCTAGTCAATCCCATAACCTCGTGAGGTAGTTAGGGCACCACAGATGCCTTTGCTACAATCCCTTTCCATTTAGTCCTGTCTTCAGAGGGCCCAGTTGAGCTAGCAAAGTTTATCCCTGTCCACTCCTTAATATTCACCCTATGGAAATGGTTACTAGGATGCTTGGTCAAAGTTCGAGGGTTAACTGGTAATGCGTCAATTCGGGTGATGTGTTAAGTTTCTTTGGTTATACAGTATTTACTTTTGATCTTCACTCTTTCATGTTTCTGGCATAGCCAAGGGATGTTGCAAATTAAAAATCTACTTAATGCAGGAGCTACAGAAGTCAATTTTGTCATGTGGGATGACAACATTTTATGAAAAACAGTTTTATGCAGCTGCAATTTTGCACCCTCTCAAGCTGTATGTGAAAAGGTATGAAATTCTCATACTGAACATCTAAATTTTGATTTTCTAAAAGAGAAAATGGTCAGAGAGCTTATTTTTGTCGCACCTGGGTTAGCGGGTGGGGGGGGGGGGGCATAGGCGTGCAAGTACCCATCCGTTCATCCGTCCATTCATTGGTCTCTTCATCCACAATTCACAGTGGATGTCTTGTGAGCACAAGTCCTCCTAAACTTTTTGGCCAATCATTTTGAAACTTCACAGATGTTTTGGCTGCGGTCTCACCGTCTGTGGATGTGCATATTATTTGCACAGTATTACTAGATTATTTTTTTCCACTTTTTTCACATGTTTAACTTAGTCTATTTTTACATAATACCTTCCATAATGGGGGTCTTGTGAGGGCAACTCCTCCTTAACTTGTTGGTCAATCACTTGTTAAATCCCGCAAAAATCAAAATTCATTGTGCATGGAAAATGGTTATAATGCCATGTGTATGCTATGTTCCCGATTTATCAATGTGGCCGCCACCACTAGTCTAACCTGTCTGTACATACACTAGTCTACCCTGTCTGTACATAGTGTATACATGTACATAGCTGTTATTCCTGTATTTACCTGCTTATGTGAATCAACGTGAAATATCTACCGGTCAACGACCTGGGTGCGCCATTCTACTGGCGGGATTTACAGAAACAGAACAGTATGCATATGGTGTGAGACAACGGGCACGTAGAATGAATCATCAAATCAAATTTTATGAATTATTGGACATGTATCAGTTTTAAGACCAAATCTAGATAATAGAACGAAAGACCTCTAATTTCCACTGGGAATTTTTATACCTCCTTGCACCTGCTGAGCTGTCTAGGTAAATTGGTAACAGTCCTATAACAGTGGAACTCGTATACAAATGACTGATACCACCGGCATCAAGTGTATCTACAGGCAAATACATTGTTTTAGAAGGGACTGGAAAAACATTGATGCAAAGGTGGGGGAGAGTACTACAAAATCAAAAAATTTTTGGTTGGCCTGCAGTGCAGCGGATTCGAGATTCTTGGGTTTTTGATCATCGTATTTCCTTTCTCTCCCATCCTTTATTCCTAAAAATAGGTTCCCATTGACATTAAAAAGGCTGTGCTTTTCAGCTCCCGAGACCACTCAGAATTAGCAGCGGACACACACATGCTTGCGAAAAGCATGCATGCCCATTCACTGCAAAGAGCTTTTCCTGTCAGAGTTCATAGCATATCAGATTGTGGTGGAGAAAGATGCAGGCCTCAGTGCCAATGCAAAAGTAGCAAGAATGAATATTTTAGTGATTAGAATCCATTGCAAAATGAAAAACGTAAGTAGTTGGGGTAAAACTACTTTTATATATTGGCTGACATTTGGTTGCTTTCCGATGAACCATTACACCTGTCCATTAATTCACCATATCACCATACATGAGCGTGAAACTCTGTAATTATCTCCGTGTATTTAATAATATGCTCCCTGTTGATGATAAGTGGCTTACTTTCTTATCTATCTCGAAAAGGCAGAGTTATCCTGATTCTGCCTCAAAGTACATGTGGAGTAACAAACAAAGTTCAGCAGGGTTTTGAAAATGTTAACCTGTAAAATGGGTTGCACTGTAGCAAGTACACTGAAGATATTTTCAACAAACTTTTGCTATGAGCAAATGACTCAAAACAGCTACAGCTCCTGCAAGTGTCCGATTTCTAATATTCCGCAGTATGTAGTTATGCATTTGCTTAAAAATTTAAGTTGAATTAAAAAAACTACGCACTTTGTACACAGTGTAAATCCCAATTTCACACGCATCGCCCGAATTTTCACATTATACCAGTTAACCCCCGAACTTTCACTAGTTATCTTAGTCACCGTTTCCATAGGGCAAATATTGTCTTCCCACATCTTCTTCTGTCTTCCTGCTCTTCTTTTTCCTCTCACTGTTCCCTACTGAATTGTCTGTGCTGAGCCAGATGACTTCTAGATGTGGCCATACCACCTCAGTTTCCTTTTCGTGACCAAGACCGGGAGTTCGTCGTGTTAGCCAGTGGCTAAGTGCATCTTTCTGCAAACATCCTCATTTTTGACATGTTCCTTGTACGAGATGCTCAATAACCTTCGGCAGCATCTCATCTCAAAGGCCTGCATTATTTTATCTATCTCCGCTGTGAAGGTCCATGACTCACGGGCATACAGAAATATGATATAAAAAGGCAGCACGTCATTTTCACTTTGATTCATGAGATATGTTGTTGTCTGTCCATATTAACTTAAGCTTTGTCAGAGCTGTGTTGGCTTGTGCAATCCTTGAGAGAACCTCCAGTTTTCCTTCATCTGAGAATTTCCCCAAAGCTTCTTCCTTTAACCTTGATCTCCCTCTGGAGACCGTTGCCGCTGTTTGTCATTAGTTTGGTCTTCTCGGAGCATCAGACATATCCTTCTGAGCAAAATGCTGAAGAGGGTGGGTGAGAGAAGGCATTCTTGCCTTAACTCCAACTGTTGTTAGGCAAGGAACCATTTGCAGCACAGACGAATGGTTCAGAACTCCAACTGTTGTTCTGAACCATTCGCCTGTGCTGCCATTCATCTGAATTGCACTTATAGCCTTGTCATAGAGGTGCTCAATGATGCGAACTAGATTTCCATGGTGGCCCATAAGGCTGCATGCAATACCCTGTCAAACGTGTTGTTTTTTGTGTTTATGTGTTTTGTGTGTGTGTGTGTGTGTGTGTGTGTGTGTGTGTTGTGTTGTGTGTGTGTTTTAATCAATAAAGACATGGTACAGATTCTGCTGATGTTGAGGGTAATTTCACTCAAGATTCGGAGGTTGAAGATCTGTTCAGTGGTGCTTCTTCCGGCTCCGAACACAGCTTGTCCTTCAGGGAAAATCTCTTTAGCTTTGGGTTTGAGCCTGTCCAAGATGACTTTCAGCATGACTTTACTCGGATGACTGATTTGAAATAGAGTGTAAAATGAAATTTTCCAGCTCTACCAGCGAGCATTGGGCTACGCCTCCATGATTTAGATATGCAACAAAAAGATTAACCTCATCCCACTAGACACACAACCTTGAATGAGTTTTGATTCAACGTCATGACGTTGAATCAAGGTTGATTTAAGGTTGTGTGCCTGCTGGGATGCCAGCAATGGAAAAAAATCCTATGATGGACAGACAGCTGCATTACATAAAAGCCGTGAACACCTCAGCGTGACATTGTCAATGCACACCTGATGCAGTTTTTTATTCCTATTTGCAGCTGAGCGAGGGATAATTGTGCCTTATACCATGTGCGAACAACGAAGACTTAAACAAGACTGCGCATGTGCAGGCTTATTAGAGTCTTTACTGCTCCCAGCAACAATTTCTGGAACTCGAGGAATTTAGCGAATCATAATGGCTTTGGTGCGGCGGATGACCTTAGAGCCGGCTGTCCCTTAACACGTAACCCGTTACTTCATAGCGTCCCATAAATGAGACAGGCAAATTGTATAGTGCAGACCCAGATCAAAAAGATAAATGGATACTTTCATTTCTTGGGGCTTTTAGTCAATCGGAGCACGCTCGGCCAATTCCGTGAATCCACGGATTTGGCCGAGTGGTGTTCCGATTGGGCTTTCAGTGTTATTCCGCATACAGACATGCCAAAAACGCAATAATGCCTTACGATCCGTATTACACCGAAATGCCGCAGAACTTTTCGTATACTTATACACCCAGTTGTTTCGAGGAAAGATCATGGCCAAACCTGAAGATGATGTAACATTTTCAAGTGCACACTGTCAGATTCTGTTGAAAAAATGTGAGGAACTTTTGCACTGCGAAAACTAATTTAACTTATTTTTTTTGAGCAAAAAAATATTAGCACACTTTATTTTATGTGTACCAGAGGACAACGTATCATGAATTTCAAAGAGATTTCCAAAGGGGACTAACTCTGCTGATAAAGGATGCAGCATAACATAACTTTTATCAGAGTGCTTGACAAGTCTAGTCTAGTCTATCCCATAATCTTGCAAGGTCGTTGGGGCATCACAGATTGCTTGACACGTCTCTAAACTCAAATAGTTCAAAAATTAGAATAATGTTAAATTCGAACAAGGGAGATAATTCAGTCGTATATTTACGAAATCATTCTAAACACATCGGATTTCTGGTAAAGTTAAAAGAGATAATGACAAACGAATGCAACCTGGCCCAGAGGCTATAAAACTTGAGTACATTCTCAAACTCAAAATAAAGCACACTGATTGGCTGCTTCCGAGCATGTGCTCGGAAGCAGCCAATTAGTGTGCTTTATTTTGAGTTTTAGAATGTACTCAAGTTTTGTAACCTCGAACTCAGATCCCATATGCCGCCCTCGAAACCAGAAGGGAAAGCAGTATTTACATAAATTGACAACAGTTCACGAAAGACACGCACGGTACACCGCATGAGAAGCTTTTTACCAGACAGGTGGTCATTCAGCTACCCACTAAAGACGCCACTAACATTCCTGATGAACGAAACCCCCAACATGGACAACAAGACCCAGTAACAATAAGCAATCACTACCGAAGTACCGCCTTCTACCCCATAAATTTTCAAACAAACACGTTTTACTGTTTTGAAAGAAGTGCCTCAAATCTATATATACATGGCCTGCTGGGACACACGCGGGCTCCTTTTTATGACTACATGTATTTACGTATGAAATGCTTTCCCCCCACATTTCACGGTTCTTAAGTCATAGAACGTAATGACGGACGAACAGACGGACAAGCCCTCTCAGCTTTTTTTTTTTTTTTTTTTTTTTTTTTTGAGGGGGGGAGGTCGGGGGTGGGGGTGGGGAGGGGGAGTAAAATACACGCAAAAAGTAAAAAAAAAAAAAAAAAAAAAGGAAAGTAGGCACGAACTTATTACTTAGAACTTGACCTTCCTATGTTACCAAGAAACGGCAACAACAATTTGTTAAGACAAACATCAATACTTGTATTTCGCAATTTATTATTTACAGAGTTCTAACTGCAAGTGGCATGAACTATAGCAGAACTTTCAATCGGATTTTACGCTAAGACTAGAACACCTACATGGAACTTAAATTACATGTACTGAGTTTATTAACCTTTAAAAAAAGGAAAAAACAAAATAGTTGGATTTGAAACAGCGTAGATCCAGATGAGCCGGCTCATCTGGGTCTTCTCTGTTTGTGCTTTATCCTCTCAATTCTTGAACTTGAACAAACCGTTGTTTAATTTTGAAGACATATAAATCTATTTTGTCTTCGGCATTTTTTTTTTTTTTTTTTTTTTTGACTTTTGCCTTTTGATGGTTAAATTACAGTGTTATTGAACAGCAGTTATTGTGAAAGGCAGAAAGCGATTATTTCTTCAGTAGCTTACAGTGAGCGAACTCAATGTGAGAAATACTAGTACAATTGAGTGGTTTTCATTGAATAACACTTAATGAACAGGAAATTGACACTGCAGTAACAGGATAACGGGGAAATATTATTAGAAAATATTGAAAGAGACAGACACGAACTGTGTTGGCTTGGTGAAATAGTGCTTCTGTTGTTTGAGAATATACAAGTAACGAGAGTACTGGTAAGTTAACACATTTAAGTCAAATTCTAACACAGAGCGCCTTTAGAAGCAATACAAAGTTTCTGTGACAATTCACTGTTACGGAGCAGGCGAGTCTAATTGCTGACGTCACTGGCAATACTGACGTAATTATGTGACGTTTGACACTCTTGTACAGCTAGTTCATTAAGTTATCTTCCCTGTGCTATTTTTTATATCCGGGCTGTGCATCTTAACCTTTTTGCAGAAATTCTTGAAGCCCCCACAGCCTCAAGTATGTGTCGAAAGCGAAAATAATGATTCTGGCTTAACTACTTTATGAGTTGTCTGCTCTTAACACGACCATAAAATTTCACGCTTCCAAATTAAGATGGATCACCTCAATAATAATGACAACAATAATAATAATAATAATAAAACAGCTGTCTAAAATTTTAGTAGTTGCATGGCCTTGGCCAAATTTCACGATCCCTCCGTCCTTTTGGCAAGTTTTTTTATGAAACTTGATCTGATAAAGTCATGATACACTCATAGTAATGTGTGAGATGAACTGTTATGAATGAAAACTCATGAGTTAACTGCTCTTGGAAGAATTGTTTAGATTGCGGTGGAAGACTTTGGCCATTGTGTAGCAGTTTGTTGTTATATTTTATTATCTTTCAATTCTTATGATAGTTTACAGTACGCAATGTTTTGGTTTTGGTCCCCGGATGATAGGTTTTGCCCTTATAGGATTTATTCCATCCTTAGAATTAGGATGAGCCTATTCAACGTCTAAGGGTTGTCTGGTTGACTTCTTTTTATCGTTTATATCCTCAAGGAAATAATTGTAAATTTTATGCAAATAGTATAGATCCTGACCAGACACCGCGTTCTGCGGCGTCAGGTCTGGGTCTACACTGTTTATCTATTGTCTTTTTTATAGGACGCTAGGCATTATGGATTTCCATGCATATGTTTCATCAAAAATAGCTCTGATATTAACATTCGAATTTATATATGTATCTTGATTTCCTCTCTCTGCCAAAACAGCCATGACATCGGGTATATTCGGCCAGCAGGTAAATTTGGACAGTGACATCGTTTCCTTTATATGTCAGTTGTTTGGAATTAAAACAAAATTAACTGGGCAAACAGTGAAAATCCTGATGAGACGGCTCATTATGAGCCGTCTCATCTGGATTTTCACTGTTTGCAATAGTATGTCCGACTTTACCTGCTGTCCCAAGTTACCCGACTCGACCCTATACAAAATTTCGTTAAACAATATGTAATAGTCTCATAATTAACTGTACAAGTTTTGAGAAAATGCATGTTTTTTTTTTGTTTTTTTTTTTCGATAAATGTTGAATGAAAAATAATCTTCAAATTAAAATGCAAAACAATACCTATTTCCTCACGGCCTGTAAGAGTATTGATTTTGACCAAGTGTGCCATGTGCTCGTGTACAGGTATTTTTCTTATTCGTGCACGTGATTGTGACGTATGAATAAATCATTTTTGTCCAATAATGCGATTTCGAGCGCGGTCTTCGATCGTTTAGATTTATCTTATTTTTTGTTCAAAGTCACTTTTAGCAAATATTATTATCTATAAACTCTATTTCAAATGTATAGTTAGCCCATGCCGGAGGTATTGCATGAAATATTTCATCAAATCAATTTTTGTTATTATTATCAAGGGAGTAAATCTTTAAAACAAAACAGAGTTATTGTTCATGATGAAATGGGTCAATTGTGGAGTTGTACAGGTATATTACAATGTCTATCGTAAAAATCCTAAGTTTTCGGGCAGATAGTTCTGTAAAAACAGAGGAAATCGAGATTAGGTTCACACAAGTGAAATATTCTTGAAAGGGCCGTGAAATCCATATCGTTAAAAAATCATAATAATAATAATTTATCACATGACGTCACATCTGAGAGTGTAATAAAGCCATGCATTAAAAACAATAATTCACTAGTGGATTAAATATGCAAATTACGTCGTAACGTTATGCGTTGACGTCCATAAAAACGTCGCTTTTTCTAATGGGGAAACCATGACGTTTTGGTGCAAAATTTGCTAATAAAATGCGATTTTAGTGTCATATGATAAACAGAATCTTGCATTCGTGCTCGTGTTTCATTGAATTTATTAAACTCGTTGGGGAAAACCGATAAGATGCTCGGCAAAGCCTCGCATCTTATCTTTTTCCCCAACTCGTTTAATAAATTCAATAATACACGAGTACTCATGTAAGATCCTCTATATAATAAATAAAGAAGAGTCTATGCTTCCTAGGTTTTGCTTTTTAGTCTTCAAACTGCCTTGACAATATCCCACTGGGCACACAAGATTGAATCAACCTCGAATCAGCATTGATTCAACGTCATTTGAATCAACCTTGAATCAACCTTCCCAGCAGGCATATGCGACGTCATGTGCCCGCTGGGCTGACTCAACGTCATGACGTGGAATTAAGGTTGATTCAAGGTTGATTCAACCTTGTGTGCTTGCTGGGATGTGTTCCTTGTGCAACTTCAGCTGGCCCAATTCCCAAGTCACAGTTGTGTTCTGTTCTGTAATGCCCCTATTCCACACAGACCACGAATCCCACGAATCGCCACGAATTGAGAAATTTTAGAGTTCGTAGCTGGATCGCAATCACTTCCTGAAGTTCTTAACTGAATCGTATATGTTCGTAGTCAGTTCTTGCAATTCTTGAGCAATCGGGAATTCGTGACAAAAGTTTTGAGCTGTTCAAAATTTTGGCCACGAATTCCCGATTCCAAAAATTCGTATTTCATTCGTAACACAGTCTTAGTGCATTCTTAGGCATCGTAACTGAATCGAAATCGATTCGGAGGCGTTTTTAGGTGTTCTCAACTCATTCGGGGATTCGTGAATGTGTACCTTGACGCATTTGTGCACAGTGAAGACTCTGGACGCATACATGTATCAACAAAGTGGGCAACTGACGTTTACTGACGTCGACGAGACGTCACTACATTGCAGTGACCTTAGTACGATGTCGTTACGAGGTCACGTGCCTGGTGGGTAGAGACTTCATTTTGTGGCCATAGTTTGGTGATGACTCATACTTAATATGTGCGTACAGCACACCCAGCAGGCACACAACGTTGAATCAACGTTGATTCAACGTCATGACGTTGAATCAACGTTGATTCAATGTTGATTCAACGTTGTGTGACCAGTGGGAAGGGTCTGATCAGGATTTTGGCCTTTTTATACATATCTTGAGAGAAAATCCCACGGATCTTACAGAATAGTCACGAATTCAGTTTTATTCGTACCGGATTCGTAACTGTATTCGACGTATTCTTAACTGATTCGTAACTAATTCTAAACGTTCGTGCAGTATGTCCAAAGAGATTCTTGTAAATCGTACTGAATTCTTGACAATATTCGTGCGAGTCCAGCCGAATCCAGTCGAATCCCACGAATATTCGTAACCCTATCGTACTTGTATCGTATCTGAATCGTAGAACATCACGAATTGGACCAGAAAATTTACAATCGCCACGAATTTCAAAATTTATCAATTCGTGACGATTCGTGGGACTCGTGGTCTGTGTGGAATAGGGGCATAAAGAGTCATGCATAATCAAGGCATAGTTTTAAACATTGAATGGAACTGGAATGGAATTGCAGAGATAAGCTCCATCCACTTCATTCTACTGATTTGAGAAGGCACTCTTGCAAGAAAGAATTTCGTAAAAGTACCATCCTTGGCTCTTAGAGAAAAGTGTAGCTAATATCTGTAGGGTATCTCATCCATACTATTCGAGCCTATCCCATTCCTTTATTTAAACTATGCCCATTGATTAATGGTTCTTTTCTTGTTTTTCTCTCTTTATATTGTTATGTAAACCAATCAAAGTCATTATTTTCAGAATTCTGGCTACATGCTTTCCCACTGAGAAATTAAGTAGAAAGAAAACTTGGCACCTTACCGTATTTACATACTGAATTATTGACGTACGTACTCAGTTATAAGACGGAGGCATTTCTCGCTCTAAATGACCCTAACGTGTAAATAAATCGTGTATATTCTACCATGAGATTTTTTTTATTTGCGCTTCTAAATTTCCAAAAAATCTAGATCCGTCTTGTAAGACAGATCTAGAGTTTTTGGATAGTTTGGAAGGGAAAATATCGCGTCTTATAACCGAATAAATACGGTAGGGCTAAGGCCAATGAAATGATGCTTTACCCATCTATTCCTGGTGGAATCTTCCATCCTTATAAATTGGATGTGTCCATTCATCATTTTAGGGATGTCTGGTAAAATGAAATTATTCTAACTTCTTCATGTAGAAATTGCTGTGAATATATGCAAAAAGTATAGACCCTGATCAGACGCCGCGTTTTGCGGCGTCTGATCTGGGTTTACACTGTTTGCCTTGTACCATTTATAGGACGCTAGGCATGAATGGGTTAAGAGCTTGTGCGACTATACCCGTTCATCATGGACCAGCATGACAGTGCTTTTACGCAGGTTCATGAAATGGCACTTTTTACCAGGCTTAGCTATTATGTTCTACATATAATTCATAATATTTTTATTGGTGCACAATAACATGGGTCTTCTTAGCAGTATGCGGACAGCGAAGAATTAGCTCAGCTTGTACGTCTTATCCAACAAGAAAACTTCTGTATTGAGAAATGCGAACAGGGATCGAAGACTCTTATCAGTCTGCGCGAATTTTTAGTCTCAATCTGCCCTGGTCTCACTTGCTAAAATATGCTTTTATTCCTGAAACAAGTTATTAACAAGTTGATATAAGATATAAACATGCATTATTAACTGCATATTATTACTCCCCTGGGATAAATATTAGGTACAAATTAATCACATTCAAGTCTTTGTGCTTGCCAAACCTATGATCGTGACGATGTTGAAATCAATATAATAGGTCTATTCACAAAACATACGGTAAACATACAAACCGTACGTGAAATGGGTCATAAAGAAAAAACATCGATCTTTTTGTGCTTAACTTATATTTGATACTGTATTAATTCGGTTATAGGACAGGTTCAACCCTTCCTAAACAATCACAAAATCTAGATCCGTCTTATAAGACGGATCTAGATTTTTGGTTTGTTTGGGAAGAGAAAACCTACTATATCTGATAGTCAAATTACATGCATGATTCACATATTTGGGATACAAATGGAGGGAGAAAACCCCGTCTTATAGCCGAAAACATAGGTATGTGAGTTAATAAAAATTCCAGAGAAGACTCCATCAGCATGATTGTTTTATTTTTATTTATTTATTTGTTTGTTTGTAGTCATAGCTTTATGGCCCTGCAGTATGATTTTTGTCCCCCGCCTTTTCGAAGAAAAGCGAGGGGACATATAGTAATCGTCTTTCCGTAGTTCCATCATTCTGTGGTTCCGTCCCCCCCCTTCCCCCTCCGCCCCCCCCCCCCCCCCCCCCCCCCCCCCCCCCTCTTGGTTTAAACATATTTATTTCTCTTTTTTCATAACATATATATATTACAACATACAAAATGTACTTGGATTGGAACGAAAGCAACTTGCTTATTTAGTTCTTCTCCTCCCCCCCCCCCCCCCTTGACAGTAGGAACCTTGTTTGCGCAACTCCTCCTACAGTTTTTGAAGAATCATTCTGAAACTTTGCAGACGTCTTCTTCATGGTCTATATAAGTGTGCAAGTGACTTAGAGATTACGCTCGATTTTTTTTCACTCCTTTTTGGCTTTGTGAACTTTGTCATTTTACAGCATCAGAAGACCTATTAAGTAGGCACCTTGTGTGCACAACTACTCTTACAGTTTTTTTATGAACCATTCTGAAATCAGGCTTCTTTTTCATGGTCTATAGATGTGCATGTAACTTAGAAGATATGCTCTGATAATTTTTACCACTTTTTTCGCATCGAAAACCTTCCCAGCAGGCACACAAGGTTGAATCAATCTTGATTCAACCTTGATTCAACGTCGTGACGTTGAATCAAGGTTGATTCAACCCTGTGTGCCCAGTGGGTTCTCATTTTTCGACATTTAAAGACCTCTTGAGTGGGAACCTTGTATTTGCAACTGCTTAGAACTACAGTTTTGATACTTTGAAGGCTTCTCTTAGAATGGTCAGTCTCTTGATGTGCATGTGGCTTTGGGATTACAGTCTAAAGGCGGGAGACATGAACTCATCGATCTTGTTGTTTGCTTGTTATTTGCAGCAAGAATTACCCGTGACTAATTGTTTTGTCTCAGATCCAATTTGGACATTATCTTCCGTACTTAACGGTTGCGAAAAATGTTCAAATTATTGAAAACTTACCATGACTTTACTTAGGACGGTATGCCAATGCATGTATGCTAAAACCGGTTTCCAACTGACGACTTGTTTTTCGGCTTTTGGCTTTGTATACAATTTTCAGAGGCAGAAACAGTTTACAAAAATGTAATGGTAAATGTACTAAAGTTTCATATACAGGTTACTCAATCAGCTATTTAAACAGCCACCAAAATGTGGGTGAGGTTATTGGCACCTGAACATGGCTAATTAATATTCAAAGCCAAGGGTGGCGGTTGTGTCTGAATTTTTAAACAGATGCAGGAAGAACCGTGTGTGGTTGGTTTAAATGCTTTTTAAGCGTTTGTAAGGATTAGTTCTGTTTCTATTATCGGTGAAAAAAAAAGAAGGATTGCTCGCTCTATATATTCATCGATGGAGAAAATGTCGGTTTCAGCAGCGCTGGATTTATAGAGATTCCGTGGTAATTATAACTGAAAACTTACTAGTTAAACTCTTTAAGAGCCAAAAAGCAGACGACAAAATTTACGTCTGCAAAATTTCAAAAAATATTGCGTCCACTAAAAGGCAAAAATGTAGATCTACATGAGGTGGCTCAATATAGCAACGAAATGCCGATAATTTGTATTTTTTCCGACTGAACACGAAAAATGATCATTTTATGAAAAAAATGTACAGGCAAAGACTTTGATCAACGCAGTACAAAAGTCACGATTTACTATATATTCTATACAGTTTGAGGGTAGTCAACTTAAACTAAAAATGACCGCGGTATTTCCTATGCGATGTTATCAAAAATATATGAGCCGCGACACGAGAAAACCAACAATGTGGTCATGCGCCCAGCGCAGACTCAGATTAGCCTGGGCATCCTCCAAGTTTGATCAGACTGTTCGTTAAGTGCTCAAATGGTAGCTAAGGGTCTAAGCTACCTCCATGCGGACAGCGAAGGCTCTGATCAGACTGGGCGGATGCCCAGGCTGATCTGAGTCTACGCTGGGCGCACAACCACATTGTTGGTTTTGTCGTGTCGCGGCTCATATATGAAGTTGTTCGAAATTTATGCGGTTTTAAAAATGAACACGGAAAAAATGAATTTGAATATAAGGAAAAATAAAATAAGAAGAAAAAGATGACTTGCCCATATCTCGTAGTGCATTTCATTACCTGTTCGATTTGCGAATTTCGATATTTTTAAAGATTGTCTCCCTCGTTTATTTAGTGTTTTCAGAAACAAATATTTTAGCAAAATTTCGTTAGACAATATGTTATAGTTTCATAATTAACTGTACAAGTTTTGAGAAAATGTATGGTTTATCGATAAATGTGGAATGAAAAAGAATCTTCAGATTAAAATGCAAATTACCTATTTCCCCATGGCCTGTAAGAATATTGATGTTGACCACGTGTGTCATGTGATCATGTACAGGTACATTTCTTATTCGTTCACGTGATTGTGACGTATGCATAAATTATTTTTGTCCAATAGTGCGATTTCGAGCGCGGTTCGCGACTGTTTTAAAATTTTATCTTATTTTTTGTTTACTTTTTGTCACTTTTATCAAATATTATTATATTCACTTTTATCAATTATTATTATCTAAACTCTATTTCAAATGTATAATTCGACAATGTCGGAGGTATTGCATGAAATATTTTATCAAATCATTTTTGTTATTATTATGAAGGGAGTACATCTTTAAAGAGTGGCGTGAAAAGTACTGGACAAATAAGCAAACGCTGCACAGAAACAGTAAGTGCAGTGGTTTAAACCCCTTTAAAAAACAAGACATATGAAAAAAATCAAGTTTTGCATTCTCCGATTTTGTCCTACTTTTCGTATGTTAAAAATGTAGGTCTTAGGAGCTTATTACTGCAAAGAAACCTTTTGATGCAATTTGTTTTAGGTTCCCCCACAATTTGACTGGACTAATATAAGTGTGCATGTAACAGAGATTATGCTCGAAGTTTTAACACCGTTTGGGCTTTGTGAACTTTGTCATTTTTCAGCCTCAGAAGACCTATTAGGTAGGCACCTTGTGTGCACAACTACTCTTACAGTTTTTTATGAACCTTCTGAAACTTTGCAGGCTTCTTTTTCATGGTCTATAGATGTGCATGTAACTTAGAAGTTGTGCTCTGATAATCTTTACCACCTTTTTCGCTTTGAGCACCTTCTCATTTTTCGACATTTTCAGAATTATTAAGTAGGAACCTTGTATGTGCAACTACTTAGAATTACAGTTTTGATACTTTGAAGGCTTCTCTTAGAATGGTCAGTCTCTTGATGTGCATGTGGCTTTGGGATTACAGTCTAAAGGCGGGAGACATGAACTCATCGATCTTGTAGTTTGCTTGTTATTTGCAGCAAGAATTACCCGTGACTAATTGTTTTGTCTCAGATCCAATTTCGAACAATATGCATAAAAGACTCCCAAATATAAAACATGCATCATTATTCGACTACCTGTCGTCGCAACGCATCCCTCTCGAGCTGTTTCTAAATTTCATCATTTTGATTTTTATAAATTTTGTAAAATACTTAATATTATGTATACGAAATTTAACATTTTTGCTAAACTTATCCATGGCTTCTCAATGCTCGAAAAGATATCTATTTATTGGTCAAAATAAGTAAAATCAACAAAAATTTTCACAATTAACACAAACCTATGCTTCGTCATTGAGTCGAACACCGATTCGCCCTGAAGTCGAACACGGGCATATAGTTTCAGAGACGGCAAACTCACTGTATCACCACTAGCAAATACATTCAGTCACAGACAAGTGCACAAACACATCTTTATCTTTTGTTTTATGCATGCAATAAGAGTCTACGCTTATCATAAATGATATAGCACACATGGTAACTGAGCCCCTTAAACGAATGTTTTTCTATATGCACCAGGAGTCACAGGGTTAATTTATCTGCATTTACGTACATTGCTGTGTGTCTCATTATCTCCTAAAAAGTGCTTTAATTTGACATCAAACAAAAATGATTCAAAAATATGCGGATTTTCTGGATATCACAGACCCTACATGAGGATGTCCTATAATGGCTGGATCAGTATATCTGTTCGAGTCAGGGGCAAGTCTGTTCGACTTAAGGGCTAATTTGAGTAGGTGGATAAAACCCCTTATTATTCCCTTATTTCACGAAGTATGGCTAAACGGTTGCAGCATTTTGGTGCTTGGAAAGCTGCGTTAGCTATTGCATGACCGAAAACACGATGTGGGCCAATAGCCAGGGTCCATAAGCGCAAGACAATACAAAAGGTGTTCGACTCAAGGGCGAACTACAGGTTACTCAATCAGCTATTTAAACAGCCACCAAAATGTGGGGGAGGTTATTGGCACCTGAACATGGCTAATTAATATTCAAAGCCAAGGGTGGCGGTTGTGTCTGAATTTTTAAACAGATGCAGGAAGGACCGTGTGTGGTTGGTTTAAATGCTTTTTAAGCGTTTGTAAGGATTAGTTCTGTTTCTATTATCGGTGAAAAAAAATAAGGATTGCTCACTCTATATATTCATCGATGGAGAAAATGTCGATTTCAACAGCGCTGGATTTATAGAGATTCCGTGGTAATTATAACTGAAACCTTACTAGTTAAACTCTTTAAGAGCCAAATAGCAGACGACAAAATTTACGTCTGCTATTTAAAAAAATATTGCGTCCACTAAAAGACAAAAATGTAGATCTACATGAGGTGGCTCAATATAGCAACGAAATGCTGATAATTTGTATTTTTTCCGACTGAACACGAAAAATTATCATTGTATGAAAAAAAAATATATACAGGCAAAGACTTTGATCAACGCAGTACAAAAGTCATGATTTACTATATATTGTCCCCCGCCTTTTCGAAGAAAAGCGGAGGGACATAGTTTTCGGCATTCCGTCCTTCCGTCCTTCTGTCCTTCCGTCCGTCCGTCCGTCCGTCCTTCCGTCCTTCCGTCCTTGTTTCCGTCCTTCCGTCCCCTTAATGTAGTAGGTACCTTGTGTGCGCAACTCCTCCTACAGTTTTATGCCGATTCTTTCGAAACTTCACAGATGTTTTTGTCATGGTCTGAAGATACGCATGTGGTTTGGATATAATCCTGAGATTATTTTTTTTCACTTTTTCCACAAGTTGAACTTAGTAATTTTTTAGGCTTTTTTACTATCATAGTGACTAGACAGTGGGTACCTTGTGTGCGCAACTCCTCATACAGTTTTATGCCGATGCCTTTCAAACTTCACAGGTGTTTTAGTCATGGTCTGAAGATACGCATGTGGTTTGGATATATTCCTGAAATTTTTTTTTGTCACTTTTTCCACAAGTTGAACTTAGTAATTTTTTAGGCGTTTTTACTATCATAGTGACTAGATAGTAGGTACCTTGTGTGCGCAACTCCTCATACAGTTTTATGCCGATGCCTTTGAAACTTCACAGGTGTTTTGGTCATGGTCTGAAGATACGCAAGTGGTTTGGATATAATCCTGAGATTTTTTTTGTCACTTTTTCCACAAGTTGAACTTAGTAATTTTTTAGGCGTTTTTACTATCATAGTGACTAGACAGTGGGTACCTTGTGTGCGCAACTCCTCATACAGTTTTATGCCAATTCCTTTGAAACTTCACAGGTGTTTTGATCATTGTCTGAAGATATGCATGTGGTTTGGATATAATCCTGAGGTTATTTTTATTACTTTTTTCGCAAATTGAACTTAGCCATTTTTCATACATTTTTACTATCAAAGTGAATAGATAGTTGGTACCTTGTGTGTGCAACTCCTTCTACAGTTTTATGCCAATTCCTTTGAAACTTCACAGGCGTTTTGATCATGGTCTGAAGATATGCATGTGGTTTGGATATAATCCTCACATTATTTTTTTATTACTTTTTTCATATTTTTAACTTAGCCGCTTTTCCAGCTCAAACACTTAAGTGTATATACAGTGGAGACCTAGTTTCCAAGGCGGGGGACATAAATTCGTCGAATTTGCTTGTTCTATACAGTTTGAGGGTAGTCAACTGAAACAAAAATGACCGCGGTATTTCTTATGCGATGTTATCAAAAAATATATCAAGCTGTTCGAAATTTATGCGGTTTTCAAAATGAACACGGAAAAATGAATTTGAATATAAGGAAAATTAAAATTAGAAAAAGATGACTTGCCTATATCTCGTAGTGCATTTCATTACCTGTTCGATTTGCGAATTTCAATATTTTTAAAGAGTGGCGTGAAAAGTACCGGACAAATAAGCAAACGCTGCACAGTAAGTGCAGTTTTGATCGCGAGATTCTAATGATTATTAACTCATATAATATATGAGCCGCGACACGAGAAAACCAACAATGTGGTTGTGCGCCCAGCGCAGACTCACATCAGCCTGGGCATCCACCCAGTTTGACTAGACTCTTCGTTAAGTGCTCAACGGGTAGCTAAGGGTCTAAGCTACCTCCATGCGGACAGCGAAGACTCTGATCAGACTGGGCGGATGCCCAGGCTGATCTGAGTCTACGCTGGGCGCACAACCACATTGTTGGTTTTCTCGCGTCGCGGCTCATATTTTGTTTATCTCATTTCCTTGTGTCCAATTATTTTCTCATAATAGGAAGCAGCGATCGAATTGAAAAGTCTATACAACTGAACATAAAAGTTTCATATATGCGCATATCCTGAAAGTCAATTAATTAATTAATTCGTTCAGTTTTCATAACGATATGTTTCCCAGGAGGCTCAGAGGATGAATATATTACATGCACTGCCTGGTAGCGAATCTGTCCTTGTCCTCTACAGTTTGTTTAGATATCATGATTATATCGGCCGCGTTTTGCAATTTCTAAAGCGGAGCTGTTGTGAATATTACTTCACTCTCGCTTCGCCGTCGGGACTCTCGATACCAGTCTCATGAATTACAAAAGATACTCCTAAGCAAGAACGACTCCTTAAATATATTTACACGTAAAACAGAGATTTAAATTATTTAAGAATGAATTATAGGTTTGAGAAATCACACTTTTCCATGGTATGAATTTCAGGCAGCACATCTCACTTATAATTCAAGACGAGTATGCCAAACTCTGTATGCCATTCTCCTCTCGAATTATAAGTAAGATGATGCCATAGATCTGTTAACATAGCAGCTGTGGAATACCCAACTGTTGTGCTAATTACCATGGCAGAATGACTTCAGTTCAGTTCAGTTCAATTCTCTTATCGACGTTACCCAAGTGGCTCAACGATGACGTCTCCATGATCTTATCTTATATGTAAACTCTTAGTTGCTATGGTTACAGATCTATGACGTCATTGATATTTGAGCAAGACTAAACCAATTTTTCAAACGGGCATTACTACCTAATAGTTTTTCAATGGAAACTACAGATTCTTATTCTCAAGTTATTTGATTCTGTGTGGTAAAATGGCTTGTTCGCCTGTACGGAGAGATAATACACCAGCTTTGCTTTGCTCTCTCTCACTTATAGCACGATACCCAGTGTAGGCCGTAAACGGTTACGGGATATCTCATGCTAAAGAGTCGGGTATCTGGGGATTGTATTATAAATACGTTTATTTGTTACGTTTCAGAGATACGACGGGAGAATGACGCTACATAACACGGGGAAGGACGAATGTTGTTTGAGTAAACACGGAGGAAGTACAAAAGAACTAGCAATGGTAGTGATGGCGCAAATGCGCAATGACGAAAACAAATTAGTGCGCCAAGTGAAACGGTTTATTAAAAAGCACAAATCTTTAGCAAAACAAGTGTTAACAACAGATCTTGATGGCTGGACACCAATACACGCATGCGCTCTCCGTTGTACCAAAACTTTGCTTAAAACCTTTCTTGATGCTGGAATTGATATAAATACAAGAATGGGACAACCTGAAGGTCTTCCGAACAGCTGCTCATTATTACATATGGCGGCTGTCCGAGGTGATCTGAAAATTATGGAATTATTGGTTGCACGTGGTGCTGACGTAAATGCACGGGACAGTAGTGATAATACACCAGCGATGTACGCGGCAAAACGTCGACATAGACGAGCAGTTAGATTTCTAGAGGAACATGGTGCCAACATGGCGGGAGTGGAAATTCCATCTGATATTTCTGGGGACTGTATCACTCCACAACCTAGCAGCGCGAAATTTTGCTTCTTTTAGCCTTCAATAGTGAGGTGGATGGGGGCACTTTCAAAGGAGTCAACCGTTTTTTTTTTATCTATTTTTTTCTTCCGTCTCATTAGTCTAATTACTGAGGAGAGAGTTTGAAACCATCCCCAGGAGTAAGAGAATTTGAAGCCCTCCGCATGAGTTAGGGTAAAGTCGGGTAAATTCGGACAGCGGGTAAATTCGGACAATGACATTTTTTCCTTTATATGTCAGTTGTTTGGAATTAAAATTAACTGGGCAAACAGTGAAAATCCTGATGAGACGGCTCATTATGAGCCGTCTCATCTGGATTTTCACTTGTTTGCACTGGTATGTCCGACCGAAGTTATCCGACTCTACCCTAATTCGTTCCATGGAAAGTATTTTCTAGGCCGGAAAGGCTTCGACGTTATGAGAGGCAGAACAAGAAGTCAAAAGAAATTGTCACCACTTGCAAGAATGGCGGAAAAACATGAAGCTGGGCCCATGCACCTAAAGACAAGATTTGGGAAAGTAGGTCATCAACTAACAGAGAATACTCAGGCCATCCCATCAAGGTCTTCCTGGTTTGAATACACAAGTCTGTGGATCGAACTGACTATTTACAGAATAGACATTCAGATTATCGTCTGTCCCTTATTATACTCAACCGAATTAAAAACGCAACACTTAATTTAGCCAATATTTCATAGCTCATGCCATATGTTTAATTTCTAAAGCCTACAGGGATCAAAGTTTACTGTCCCAGAAATTCAGTTCTGTTGATGAAATAGTTCACGCTTGAGAGAGCACTCCCGATAGCCACCCGATTTTCAAAAGTCTCAAAAAGATATAGAACTATCGAGAGACAGAATGTATGCGTCGAATCGAGGGCCTGGTCTAAGATAATTTATGGTCTCCCAAGTGCGTCGAACTCTTTCTACAGGTCTAAAAATCATTGATGGGTGGTAATGGGAATGTTTGGGTTCCAACCGCAGGCTTACACAAGCATGCAACATTCCAAGCGCCTTGTCAGACATATCCATAATTGAGCCTTTTGAAAATCGGCTAGCTTTCGGTAGTGTTCTCTCAAGCGTAAACCACTTCATCAAAGGAACTGAATTTCTGGGACAGTAAACATTATTCCCTGTTGACTCAAGAAATTAAACTGAAAATGATCTGGCAAGGAGCGGCTGTAGCGTAGTGGATGACACTCCAGACTACCAATCCAGGGGTCGCAAGTTCGATCCCCCGCTTCTCCGGTCTTTCGGATGAGACTTTAAACCGAGGTCCCGTCTCCATATGACCTCGTTGTTGGTGGGACGTTAAACCCGAGTTCACTCACTCACTCACTCATGATCTGGCATATAACACGAGCTATGAAACATTGGAAAACTTACGTGTTGCGTTTTTAATTCGGTTGAGTATATATGGTGTACTGTGAGATTCGGAGATACACGTTTATGGGATAAGACTGTCTTCCACTTGTGCCTTCAACCCATTAATGCCTAGTGAACTCTTCTATCTGTATATATTGGATGAGTCCATTTGTCATTTAAGGGGTGTCAGGTTTAGTTTATTTTTCGATTTTTTGTTTTATTTAGAGGAAAAATACTCATTAGTCATATGCAAAAAGTGTAGACCCTGATCAGACGCCGCAAACGCGGCGTCTGATCAGGGTCTGCATTCTTGCCTATATCCCATTTTTGGGGCGCTAGGCATTAATGGGTTAAAACCTACTGCACTAATTCGCGACTTTCTTTTGAATCCAAGTTTGTATAATTATCTTTTGCTGTTGTCACTGTTATTGTCATATGTATATTATACAAATAAAATACTGTCTAAACCAAATAATTCATATAGACACATTTAACTATGCAACAAATTTGGTACTTTGATACAGAATGACGGACTGGAGGATAGTGTAATATCTGACTTGAAACACTGTTTAACATGGTTAAGGTATATTTTACGCCATTCTTGCAAAGTGGAACAATTGTGCCTTTAAAACCATAACACTGCTCTGTAAAATTATTCATACAGACAGATGTAACTAAGCAACAAATTTGATAAGAGAACACTAAGTCTCGGTACTTTGAACCAGAATGACGGACTGGTGGATATGTAAAAGCTGACTCAAAACACTGGTTAATGTGTATTTTACGCCATTCTTACAAAGGGTAACAAATGTGCCTTGTGAGACCGCAATATTCACAGAACGCATTTTTCACACATGTGACAAATCCGGTCGGATTTTCTGTGAAATTTGAGTTTGATATGTACCATGGAAACGTAATTTTCCAATTGCATGCAACACCCCTAAAAAGTGACAAAATGTCACGAAAACGCACTTTTCACTTCTTGACATTTTTAAAACTCTGAAATTATGAAAGTTATTGTGGACGGAAAAATGGTACAGTAAACAAAGAAAGGAAAAATAGAAATCTGCTCTGCTCTTCCGCGCAGAAAGTTGCAGGTGCGAGTCGCCAGCCGGGTCAACGACTGAAAAATTAACTCTCTGTCGTCCCAGCAGTGAATGGATACTTGTTTCGAATCAGGGAAGGTTAAAGGCTACGAGATAAGAGGGAAAGACTCCCTCTTTCATAACCTGTGCCTAAGACACTGTAGGCTCCAACAAACACCATCCATATGACCACAAGACTATTGAAAACCTTTACCTTGTTTATTTTAATTCACATGTACGCTGCTGACGTACATGTAGGCTGTAGTGCACGGGATCTAGCACTAACTGATTGGTGGTGCCAAAGTCCAGCAAAAGAAGACCTTGCGGTATTACTGTGCAATGGTAGGCATTTTCAATACAAAGCTCTTTGTGCTGCATCAATGTTAAAGGTATTGGTATATTCATTCGCGTGTTGGTATATGGTTCCATGGGGGAAATTTATATCTGAGTAAAAATAAGAGGGGAGACATATCATTTTTTCATAGCTGTCTGCCTGCCTGTCCGTCACAAATCCTTTCAGCTTTATAACTTTAAAATGCAGTTTTAGGAAACTTGGTAAAACTATAAAGCATCATCTGACAACATGCAAAAAAAGTTGGAAAATGCCAAAGTCGACAATAAGGCATAGTTCAGTCATATATTTACGAAAATGGCCTAAAATTTAATCAGATGATCTACAACCCAACTTCAAGTTATACCCCAAATATCAAAACCCTAGTTTGGATACTTTTCCCGCAATTATAAGTCTACGAGATATTTCATTTCCAATAGTCTCAAAATCACACGCAACTGTCTTAAAGGACATGGCATCGTTCCCCAGCATATGAGACTGACCTAAACGCTGAAGAGATATAGTAGCTCTTAGGTATTGACAGGCGACGGCCAGCAGAGACTGCCTTTGCTATAAACTCCCCGAGCCGAAGGTTTAGCGCAGTTGGTGCCCAAACTCATAATTGTAGTTGGAAAGGGATAACAAATCATTCGTTCTCGAACTTCCCTTGCCGTATGTGTGAAAAAAGCGTTTCTATTGAAAATCACTATAAACTCCGAACGTATTTGTCACACTGGCAAAATGTGACGAATACGATCGTATTCATCACGCACGTATGAAAAATGCGTTCTGTGAATATTGCGGTCTCCCTTTAAAACCAGAACACTGCACTGTAAAATAGTTCATACAGACAAATGTAACTATGCTACAATTTAGGTAACAAGGCACTTGGTACTTAAAAACAAAATGATGTACTGGGGGATATGTAATAGCTGACTCAAAACTCCGGCTACGGTGCATCGGTTAACCTTGCTTTCCGCCATTTTACAAAGGGGAACAACTTTTAAGACGTCCTGTTTGCTTCCCTGGACGAGAAGCCCTTCCAAAATGGGGTCTACCCTTAATTGAAAGAATTTGCTACTAGAGGAGAAATTCTTTTCTTTAAGAGTCGTCCCCAGTAACAAGGGTGGTCAAAATGAAAATGGTAAAATTGCCTCCCCTGAAAAATGCACCCTGTCACCTAAACATATTCACTTTATATGTCGATGGCAGAGACAAATCTTTCAGGGGCGTAGCTAGGGGCAATTTCATGATACGCACAACCATGTTTTATGCTCTACTTCTTGAAAGGAAAGCTAGTATTTCAGCCACTTTGGTAATTGGTATTGAAATCTTGTCTAATTTATAAAATTTCAGTATGCAAATATGCAGGTGCGTTTTGAAATTTTGTCAATTTTGACAAAATTTCAATACGCACTTGCGTATTTGCCGTATACTTAGCTACGCCCTTGTCTTTGATCTCGTAGTTGAGTCTTTGGAACATATGAATGTACTCTCTATTGTTGATCAGCATTGTTAGCCTCTCAATTTGTGGTAGGTAGATAAAGAAGGCCCAGTAGACACTGGTCTGGCATTCAACACAGGCAACAAAGACACAGGGTATAATCGATTCCGCCAATTTTCGCTTCCTGCAGAGACTGTACATCATATCTGGCTTCCGCCGAGACTGTCCGCGAACTCTTGCTTCCTGCCGAGACTTCTGTACATGATAAATGGCTTCCTGCAGAGACTGTCCGCGTGATTCTGCTTCCTGCCGAGGCTCGGCAGGAAGCAGAGTCACGCGGACAGTCTCGGCAGGAAGCCATTTCTCGAGGACAGTAGTCTCTGCAGGAAGCAAGAGTTCACGGACAGTCTCGGCGGAAGCCAAATATAACGGACAGTCTCTGCAGGAAGCGAAAATTGGCGGAATCGATTATACCTTGTGAAAGACAAGGTATAGGAAACTTGTTTTTTCTCTCAACAGTTTTTGTTTCAGAACTACATGTATAGTCTCACGGACCGTTCATGTCCCAATTCTTGAAAAGAGGAATCAAAAGTGTTTTTATCTGAATTGATATGCATATTAAAAAACTGCTTAAAAACAATTTTCGGGCTACATCAACCAGGACAACGAATTGGTGAGGAACATGTTTTGCATTATATTTATACTAGAAAGCATTTGTTCGAAAAACTGGTCTTACTAAGATGTTTAACAAATGCGGAGCAACCCTTAAGAATGATAGTTCAAAACTAAATAAAATAGTATGCGAAAAAAGGAGTTTTATGGTCACAGATTTTGGTTGGCAGGGAGTTTTCCTTCGTTGCCTGTGTTGAATGCCAGAACAGTGTGAAGGCCGGCCTTCCTCGCTCTACTGGCAACATAAACTTTACAAAAGGCCGTGCAAAAGGAAATGATATGTCCTGGAAATTGTATGAGCCACGACACGAGAAAACCAACAAAGTAGCATGCGCGCTAGCAACGACTCAGACCAGTCTGTGCATCCGCTAAGCGCTTAAAGTGTAGCTAAGGGTCTAAGCTACCTCCATGCGGACACGAAGACTCTGATCAGACTGGGCGGATGCCCAGGCTGATCCGAGTCTTCGTTGAGCGCACAACCACTTTGTTGGTTTTCTCGTGTCATGGCTCAACAAACATCATAGCGTGTTATTATGATCGACATTAGCACTTTGCATTATGTGTAGCATACACATACGATTATGCTGATGTCGGGCTCTAGTCTGGGCTTGCTGTATCCAGGGTTGTAGCCCCCATCAGCATTGGGCGGAATCCAGTACTTTCAAATATTGTTTTCTGGTGACAGAAAGAGCTTTTCTTACAGTATGCAGTATGCCTGACTATGCTGATGTCAGGAAGTTGTTTGGCCCCGATGTATGCTCCCATTAGCATGGGAGATGTGCACGATAATGGGTTTGTTAGTTGTTTCATTGTTTTGTTTTGTTTTTTGTTGTTTTTTTTGGTGTGTGTGTGTGTGGGGGGGGGTTGGTATTCAGTAAGCAATATATGACTCTATATTGTCAATGTAGAGCTGTGGACATTTCATTTTAGCCTTCTGATGCCTTGTTAAATACGTAATGTATTACCTCATGTTGCAATGAGTGAATAAAATGTGATTTTGATCTGAATTTGAATCTGATGAATAAAATATTATTTAAAGTGAAACATGTTTTGTTTTAATCTAGTACTTGCACGATTACTAAATTCGTCTAAATTTTTACATTCTTGCTTCAACGAGGTTTATATATATGGAAGAAATAGTAAAATCACAATAAATCAGATTCTGGTGAGATTCTTCTTACACTGAAATCCAAAGGCTGAGCTGCCGAAATTTTGTTCCTCCTTTCGAATGTGTTCTCTGTTCTTGAAGGAACTCATAGTCTTCAATGTAGCTGGTGTTGTGCCATGTGGCGTCTGTAAATCATCTACCTGTACAGCATCCATAGTGCAAATTGTATTTTATCTTTATCCCCCGACCGAAATGTTCGGGGGGATATAGCGATGAGCCTGGCATATGTCTGTCCGTCTGTCCTTCTACGTCCGTCCGTAAACATTTTCTTGTCCGCTCCATATCTTGAATACCCTTTGGAATATTTTCATGATACTTCACAGTTATTTAGAACAGGTCATTATGATGTGTCGCGTACAAGAATGACAACTCTTGCTGCTGTAGTTTTTAGTTATCTCCCTTTAAGTGCCCTTGTTGGCAGATTCGTGTCCGCTCTGTAACTTAAATACCCTTTGAAATATTTCATGATACTATACAGATATGTAGAACAGGTCATGACGATGTGTTGCGTGCAAGATTGACAACTCTTGTTTTCTTACTTTTTTAGTTATTTCCCCTTGATGGTTTTAGCTGTAATTTCATGTCCGCTCTATAACTTGAATACCCTTTCGTAATATTTTCATTATACTTCACACATAGGTAGAACAGGTCATGATGATGTGTTGCATGCAAGAATGACAACTCTTGCTTCGTTACCTTTTGAGTTATTTCCTCTTGATGGTTTTAGCTGTAATATCCGCTCTATAACTTGAATACCCTTTCGTAATATTTTCATTATACTTCACACATAGGTAGAACAAGTCATGATGATGTGTTGCATGCAAGAATGACAACTCTTGCTTTATTACCTTTTGAGTTATTTCCCCTTGATTGTTTTAGCTGTGGTTTCATGTCCGCTCAATAACTTGAACACTCTTTGGAACATTTTCATGATACTTCACAGATATGTAGAACAGTTCATGGCGATGTGTCGCGGGCAAGAATGAGAACTGTTGCTTTCTTACTTTTTGAGTTATTTCCCCTTGATGGTTCTAGCTGTGATTTCATGTCCGCTCAATCACTTGAATACCCTTTGAAATATTTTATGATATTTCACAGATATGCAGAACAGGTCATAGAAATGTGTTGCGTACACGAATGACAACTCTTGCATTACACGTAATACTTTCTGCGTTGTTTTCCCTTCTGAAGTTTGAGCTGCAGTTTTGTTTCCGCTCCATATCTTCATAACCCTAGCCTGATCCACAATTTGAATTATACCCTAATTCCTTTTAGTATATTGTTACGCTAGCTGTATGCGGACAGTGAAGACTCTAATCAGACTGGGCGGATGCCAATGCTGACCTGAGTCTGCGCTGGGAGCACAACCACTTCGTTGGTTTTCTCATGTCGCGGCTCAGTTATGATTTTTACACTCTTTACACTATCCATAATCTAATCGTTGATGTCCTAGGTTATCTTGTGAGGGCTGTTTTTATCTTGACGTGTTTTTATGCCATGGTCCATAAATATAGAGATAGGACAGACGAAGCGAAACAAGAAAAATCTTAAAAAAAGATAATCGGCGCAGATTAAATGGAAGTGTGTTTTGTTATATGTTTTGACAACAACTTTCATGAATAAGTAAGCTATGTCGGTAGACACTGGGTAGCGACCTCAAAATTGAGCTGTCAGATTTGGAATTCAAAACTGGACCGCGGTCAATCTTGAAATTGACCTGATTTCAAAATAGTTATCAAAATGTTGCACTGTTTGTTTGTTTGTGTGTATTAAACCGAAAGTAGAAATCGAAAGTAGATCTACGACGAAACAAAGAAAATTTTGAATATCTGCGTCTGTTTTCGATAACCTTTTTATTGTAAACTTACATACAAGAGAAACATTTTGAATTAATATAAGACAGAGTGCTAGTATTCACAGTGCAGTACGACGGGAAAAAACGAAGATTAAGTATTCATTGACCTTTGATATCATTGGTGAAATTTTGACATACGCGTTATTTAGCCAATGAAATATTGTGAAATGTGAAACAATATCGAAATTATACGAGGCTGCGCCTCGAAAAAATATCCTGGTAACCACGACCCGCACACACTGCAAATACAGGAGGCTCCTAGCCCCCTTACCCTACTTTAACCCATTTTACCTGTATACTTTTCTATCCTTAATATTTGAATTAGTCCATTTGGATTATAAGGGCTCTCTGCCAGATGCTTTCATTTTAATGTAGTTTGCAAGATTTTGTATTTGTGTAAGAAAGTGTGCACGCCCTGATCATACGCCGCGTTCTGCGGCGTCTGAAGTTGGTCTGCACTGTTTGCATATATCCCCAAAAACGGGTTTCCGATCTAAAAAATGTAATGCAAATACAAGTAGGATAGTCCAAAGCCGACAATAAGACTACATAATTGAGCCGAAACACGAAAAAGAAAACAAAGTGGCACGTGCGCCCAGCGAAGACTCAGATCAGCTTGGGCATCCGCCCAGTCTGATCAGAGTCTTTGCTGTCGCACAGGCTGATTTTGAGTCTTGGCTGGACGCACGTGCCACTTTGTTGGTTTTATCGTATTGCAGTTCATTTAATATAATCACGAAAGGAAATACTTGTTAAAGTTAGTTAGCGAAAATATATGAGCCGCGACACGAGAAAACCAACAAAGTGGTTGTGTGCCAAGCGCAGACTCTGATCAGCCTGGGCATCCGCCCAGTCTGATCAGACTCTTCACTTTGCGCTTAAAGGGTAGCTAAGGGTCTAAGCTACATCCATGTGGACAGCGAAGACTCTGATCAGACTAAGCGGATGCCCAGGCTGATCCGAGTCTGTGCTGGGCGCACAACCACTTTGTTGGTTTTCTCGTGTCGCGGCTCATATAAAGTTTGGAAATTGGTTCTTCTTGGTTGGTTTATGTGTTGTTAGTTGCAATGTCTCTTATTAAAATTCAGCTAGCCCGCTGACCCCCTACATGGGAAATCGGTGAATTTTACCACTTATAGGACTATGGAGACTTTAGAAGTCCATGCTTTTATACATGGGGCCACGGAGGCCCGTGTCTCGATATGATTGAAACTGCGAAACGGGCCACTGCAAGAAAAAGGCAAGCGTATTAAAATAAACAATATGATATGGTGAGGGAAAATGGTAAAATGCTTAAAATGAAAACAACAACAACACATAATGATAATGATAATGTTTTTCGCCTTAGTACTATCCTTTTCTGAGGTCCGATATAAAATCGCATTTTATCACATGTTTTCAGAGAGGATAACTACGGAGCCCGGGAGGGGACATGGCAATACATATACTGATTTCGTTCCCACGAAATGCATTTCGTTCCCACGCATTACTTTTTCGTTCCCTCAGTTTAGTATTTCGTTCCCTCAAATTAATATTCCGTTCCTACGATTTACTTTTTCGTTTCCACGAATTCCTTTTTCATTCCCTCAATTAAGTATTTCGGTTCCTCAAAATAGCTTTCCGTTCCCACGCTTTACTTTTCCGTTCCCTCAAAAATAGCATTTCTTTGCCTCAAAATAATACACCATTCCCATGCATTACTTTATCGTTGCCTCAAATTAATAATTCGTTCCCTCAAAATAATATTTTGTTCCTCCAAAACAACATTTCGTTTCCACGCATCACTATTTCGTTTGCAAGTTCTAATATTTCTTTCTCTTGCAAAATAAATTCGTGTCCTTAAAATAGTATTTTGTTATCTCGCAATAATATTTTGTTCTATCACAGTAGTATTTTGAGCGGACAGATTACTATTCCGTTCACACGAAATGATATTTCGTTCCCACGATTTACTATTATGAGACCTCGCAATGAATAAAACTACATCTATTTTTAGCTTTACACAGATCAGTGTATCATGGGCGTTGACAAGAGCTCTGTATTGAATAAGGTCATTTCATAATGATAATCAGTTTGGTCAACATGACCATGGCAATTGAATTACATGTACAGATTCTACCAACAATTTAAAAATAAGAAACTGAGAAAATGTAGCATCATTATAATCATAATAGGAAAATTTTACGCTGGCACAACGTCTACCCAACGTTGGACAAACATTATTGGCGTTTCTGAACGTTGGGTCAGCGTTGTCCGAACATCGCGTGCTCACTCGGCGGTGTCGACCATCAGTTCGCGGAGTACTTGTATGGTTCACGAGGGGCTCTGGGTTCGTGATCAGTAGAGCCACGATTTTGTCCACATCTGTTACATTTGAGAGGTGGCTGGAGGGGCGCAGAGATGGTGATAGTGATGGCTGAATTGCTTCCAGTGAAGGAAAGTCTGCTTTTGTGACTTCCTGTTTATTTCCTTTGGCAGTGTGACCATTTCGAGGGGCCTGCTCTGGAGGGAAGAATTTGCTCCAAGGCGAGCAAATTCTTTCCTTTGAGAATTGGCCCCAGTTTTGGATTTGCAGAGACTGGGCTGGCTGAATTGCATCCCTTGAAAGTGTACTCAGTCACCTTATCATTTAGGGACTTGGTAAGACAGCTAACTCAGGGCCCGGAAATACTCCAGTAATTTAATAGTGACAGTTGACATAATAACCTTTGAGATATGGTAAAGCTGTGGTGTATCTCCATATTTTTCCGCCAGGTTTCCACAGGGAGACAAGTGTTATGATTTCCTTCTTGCTTCCCTAGGTGACAGTGCCTTTTTTGGCAGGCCTGCTAAGGAGCGATATCATTTGCTTCGATGGGGGCAAATTCGTTTCTTAGGAGTTGGCCCCGAATTAGAGGGTGCACAGAGATTGGGAAGACTGGCTGCAGTTAAGAACATAGATAAAATGACAATAATAATAATAATTGTAATACAAAATTATGATAATAAAAATAATGACAATGTTGAATAGAAAATAATAATAAAATAAAAAATATGGTTGGCCTTCAATACAAACGGAGTCAAATTAAGACTTGTAACATTTAGAAGAAACCATTTAGCCTGGAAACCAGGCTGCTAAAATACACTATGGTTTTGCCTATACCACCACCGAATAGTTTTGTGAGAAAACGAAAAGCTACTTCATAGGAAAGAAATGTTAATTTGAGTGAACGAAATATTATGGTAAGGAAATGAAATAGTATTGCGTAGGAAAGAAATGGTAACCCGTGGCCACGGAATATTATCTTGAGGGAACGAAATTTCAATGTGAGGGAACGACAAAGTAATGCGTGGGAACGAAATATTAATTTGAGGGAACAAAATGTTATTTTGAGCGAACAAAATTGTAAAGCGTGGGAACGGAATATTATTTTGAGGGAACGAAATGCTATTTTGAGGGAACGAAATATTAACGTGGGGGAACGAAATATTATTTTGAAGGAACGAAATGCGTTTTTGAGGAAACGAAAAAGTAAAGCGTGGGAACGGAATGTTACTTTGAGGGAACGAAATATTAAATTGAAGGAACGAAAAAGTAAAGCGTGGGAACGGAATATTATTTTGATTGAACGAAATATTAAATTGAGGGAACGAAATCGCAATGCGTGGGAACGAAATGCATTTTGTAGGAACAAAATCAGTGTATATATTGCTATGTCCCCTCCCGGGCTCCGATATAATTTTTGTCATGCCACCATAAGTCTTCTACTGTTGCAATATAAAGCTGCCATTATTCACCGAATGAACTATTCCAGTTTTTTAACTCAGTTTCAATGACGATGGCTGATCAGACACAATGACTTGCAGTGTAATATTCTGATGTTCAAGACATCAGTATAGTTTCGTCTAAATGAGAGATGTTTAAATGCTTGATCAGACAGTTTATCCCAAGATCTGTTCATTACACAACCTGAGAAGACAAAATGGAACAAGAGGACCAATGGCCCTGTAGCTCACCTGACACTTGGTCCTGGTATATATTTTAATGCTTTTATACATGTATATAGCACCAGGGCAGGGGCAGATAACCCCCTCCCTTGGGGATTAATGTTGAGTCCCAATTCTATATACCAAGCCACAAGGTCACTGGGCCTTTGTTTCTGGACAAAGATTTCTGAAGGGTTATCATAAATGGGTGTGGCGGCCACCATGTTCATACGACCATGACCATCTGAACAAACTTTGATTCCTTTGACCCAGTATTAAAGCTCCATAATATATGAATCACATTAATCATTTGTATAAACTATGATGGGCCTGAGTGCCCAGTGCTACATACCGGTACCAAGTTTAAGCATTTTCCCCATATAAAAGCCGACATAATGTTACAAAGTTGACAGTGTCATAAATTAGTTCAAGGTCAACGCACGATCATTTGTATAAACTATGATGGGCTTGAGTGCCCAAAGCTACATACCAAGTTTCAAGGTCATACACCTTTTGGTTCTGGAGAAGAAGATTTTGAAGGGTTTTTACCATATACGGGCATGGCGGCCATCTTGGTCAAGACCCTGAGAACAAACTTTTATTCCCTGATCACACTTAGACTCCATATGAAATTTCGCTTCAATCAGACCAGTGGTTTCAGAGGAGTAGATGTTTTGAAAATCTTGATGACGGACAGACCGACAAAATGACCTTGACCTTTCAGTGACATAATATCTTCATCTGGTCATTTAGTTGACCATATATACCATGTATTGTACCTAAGACTTAAATAGTTTCTGAGAAATCCACTGTATAAGCGTTTTCCCATATAAAAGCCTAACATACCAAAGTTGACCATGTCGTCAATTAATTCAAGGTTAACACATGGTCATCATTTGTATAAACTATGATGGGCCAGCATGCCCGATGCTACATACCAAGTTTCAAGGTCATAGGCCTTTTGGTTCTAGAGAAGAAGATTTTCAAAGGGTTTTTACCATATATGGGCATGGTGGCCATCTTGGTCATGTGACCCAGACCCGGGTATAAACTTTCGTTACCCCGTCCCATTGAGACTCCATATGAAATTGGCTTCAACCGGCCCAGTGGTTTCAGAGGAGAAGATGTTTGAAAATCTTGACGACGGATGGTCCGACGGAATGACCTTGACCTTTAGTGACATAATATCTTCATCTGGTCATTTAGTCGACCATGTATACCAAGTATTATACCTAATACTTAAATAGTTTCTGAGAAATCCACTGTTTAAGCGTTTTCCCATATAAAAGCCTAACATACCAAAGTTGACCATGTCGTAAATTATGTCAAGGTCAACGCAAGGTCATGATTTGTATAAATTAAGATGGGCCTGCATGCCCAATGCTACATACCAAGTTTCAAGGTCATAGGCCTTTTGTTTCTGGAGAAGAAGATTTTTTAAGGGTTTTTACCATATATGGGCATGGCGGCCATCTTGGTCATGTGACCCAGACCCCGGGTATAAACTTTCGTTCTCCCATCCCACTGAGACTCCATATGAAATTTGGCTTCAATCGGCCCAGTGGTTTCAGAGGAGAAGATGACGACAAATGGTCCGACGGAATGACCTTGACCTTTAGTGACATAATATCTTCATCTGGTCATTTGGTCGACCATGTATACCAAGTTGTTATGAATATGGTGTTTAAGTTGGTGTAAATATTTTCTTTTACCATGATTTTGCAGTTTTTAGATGTTTACTAGGTTTGAAATAAACAAGTTGTTTACATTGTACTTTAGAACATTCTGGAATAACTATTTTTAGTACTGAGAAAATTTTAGGCCTTTCTGTTGTAAACATTAAGAATCTTCTGGTATGAAATTATGTCAGAATTGAGTACTTTTTGGTAAGATCTATTTTTGGTTAGTTCCGGAATGTTCCTAGATATTATATAAAGAGGACAGATTTTCATTTAGATCATCTTTGTATGAAAACTTTCACCAGTCTATAGTAAAATAAGTTATACTGGAATTTAAATATATTGGATTTGGAAATATTCATGTGCTCATACATACTTTATCTTCTGGGATCAGAAATTATTAAAGGACTTGTGTTTTAAATTCTGAGGGACATTGAGACTAAAATAAGGTATCGTTAATTACATCTTCTCTTGATTAATTAATGACTGTTTTATTTTGATGTACAAGTAAATAAATTTTGTTAAGTTTAAAAACAGGCTTGTTGCTGGTTTACTTCCATCTTTTTGTTACCTCCGCCAGGTCGTAACAAATTGGGGGCTCGAGTCCGGGATTGAAATTTCTAGTGCATCAAATAATTCTGAATTAAAAAAAAAAAAAAAAAAAGCTTTCACTGTTATTCAAACAAGTAAAGCCAGCAAAAAGCAACCATGTCTTTTGATCTCAATGAATTCATTGCTGCGCCTTCTCAGGAGCTGTTGAACTTGGCCAAAAAGACAGACTTATTGGATATTGCAGCACATTATGAATTATCTTCAGTCAAAAGGTCTATGTTAAAACATGAAATTAAGAATATTTTGATTCAGTTCTTTGTTGATGAAGAAATTTTTGATTCCTCTGCAACCTCTCACATTCTTGTCACTCAGACAGATTTGCAGATGAGAGAATTAGAAATTCAGAGACAACTTGAAATAGAAAAATTAAGGTTAGAGCATGAGGAAAGAATTAGGCTTGAAACATTAGAAAGAGAAGAAAGGTTGCAGAGGCAAAAATTAGAGCAAGAAAAAGAAAGACTAGAACATGAAAAACTGAAGTTAGAAAAGGAGGAACGAGTTGAAATAGAAAAAGAGAAATTAAAATTTGAAAAAGAAGAAAAAGAAAGAGAAAGACAATTTCAGATTAGAATGAAAGAAATGGAAATGCAAGAAAAGACCACATCAAAGTCTTTGCCTTTGGACTCTAAAAAAGTTTTTGATGTTACCAAACACATCAGACTTGTTCCTCCATTTCAAGAAAAAGAAGTTGATAAATATTTTCTTCACTTTGAAAAAGTAGCTGAAAATTTGAAATGGCCAAAAGAGCATTGGACTTTGCTTCTTCAGAGCGTTGTGATCGGCAAGGCTCGCGAAATTTATACTCAACTTTCTCTTGAGCAGAGCTCAGATTATGACAAAGTAAAAGAAGTTATTCTTAAGGCTTATGAGTTGGTCCCTGAGGCTTACAGGCAGAAATTTAGGAACTGTAGAAAAGAAAATGACAAAACTTATGTTGAATTTGCTAGGACAAAAGAGCAGTTATTTGATAGGTGGAGCTCATCAAAGAAAGTGGGCTCTGATCATGGTAAACTTAGACAGCTCATGCTTGTTGAGGAGTTTAAAAGGTGCATTAATTCTGACATTAAATCATTTTTAGATGAAAAGGAAGTCGAAACGTTAGAGGGAGCAGCTCGTTTGGCTGATGATTATGCTTTAACTCATAAGACTTCTTTTGTGCACAAGCCTTTTCCTAAAAAGACCTTTTTCCCTCAGTCAGGTCCAAAATTAAGTCCCAGTAATCCATCTGGCAATTCCAGTCCCTCATATACTCCAAAACCAAAACCCCCTGGTGAAAACAAAGGTCAAAATCCCTTATCTCAGCCTATTTGTAATTATTGTAAGCAAACGGGACATATAATTTCTGAATGCTTACTTTTAAAGAGGAAGAGAGAAAAACAAGAGGGTCCAAAACCCACAGGTCTTACCTCTTTACGGTCAATGCCACAGTCTTGTGTTCAGGATCAAATTCCTATTCAGGCCAAAATTTCTGAGACTGATTCTGTTATGGAGATTTATGAACCATTCTTATCAGAAGGTTTTGTGTCACTAAATTGTGACTTTGCCCAGTCTACCCCTATTACTATCTTACGAGATACTGGAGCTTCTCAATCCCTTATTTTGGCAGATACCCTGCCATTTTCCGAGAAGACTTCTTCTGGGACAAGTGTCCTTATTCAGGGTGTAGAATGTGGATTTGTTAGTGTACCGCTTCATAACATTTATTTGTCCTCAGACTTAATTTCTGGTCCAGTGGCTGTTGGTATTAGACCTTCATTACCTTTTAAAGGTGTTCACTTATTGTTAGGCAATGACCTAGCAGGAGATAAGGTTGTGGTTAATCCACTTTTGACCAACACACCTTGTGTTGATCAACCACCTGACCCCATTGAGCAGGAAATTCCTGACCTTTACCCCTCGTGTGCTGTCACTAGGGCTATGGCAAAGAAAGCCATATTGAATGATGGGAATCAGGACATTGATTTAACTGATACTTTTATAGGTCAGTCTTTTAATGATGAGATTTCAAAATCTCTTTCACCCAGCCTGTCTGACATGCAGACAGACTTTACTCACACCTCATCTGTGTCCAACCCAGATCACTCTCCTTCATTTTCAAATGACCAAGGTAATGACCTGCTGTCAAGGTCACAGCTTTGCAAAGAACAACACAGTGATCCTGAGATCTCACCTTTATTTGAAAGGGTTTTAGATGAGAATGACATGTCCCAGGTTCCTGTTTGCTATTATGTCAAAAATGACATTTTGATGAGAAAATGGCGTCCTCCTGATGTCTCAGCAGAAGACGAGTGGACTGTTAACCACCAAATTGTGGTTCCAAGGGTTTATCGCCCTGAAATTTTAAACTTAGCTCACGAAACTCCCTTGTCAGGTCATTTAGGTGTAAACAAGACCTATCACAAGATTCTTAATCATTTCTACTGGCCAGGGTTAAAATCGGATGTTTCTAAACATTGCAAATCTTGCCATACATGTCAAATGGTAGGAAAACCTAATCAAACTATCCCTAAAGCCCATTTGCAGCCAATTCCTGCATTTGAGGAACCTTTTAGCAGAATAATTATTGATTGTGTAGGTCCTTTACCCAAAACAAAGTCAGGTTGTGAATATCTTTTGACCATAATGTGTGCTTCCACACGTTTCCCAGAAGCCATTCCACTTAGGAATATCAAGACAAAGACCATAGTTAAGGCTCTTGTGAAGTTTTTTTTCATTTGTAGGTGTCCCTAAATCTGTCCAGTCAGATCAAGGCTCTAATTTTATGTCAGGAATATTTCAGCAAGTGATGCATGAATTAGGCATTAAGCAATATCAGTCATCAGCATATCATCCTGAAAGTCAAGGTGCCTTAGAACGATTTCATCAAACACTGAAAAACATGATCAGATCTTACTGCTTTGACACTGAAAAGGATTGGGATGAAGGCATTCATTTCCTGTTATTTGCAGCTAGGGAATCCGTACAAGAATCACTTGGTTTCAGCCCATTTGAGCTTGTTTTTGGTCACACAGTTCGTGGACCACTGAAACTTTTGAAAGAGAAATTTCTTTCTGATGATGACAGTTCTTTGAATTTGCTTCAGTATGTTTCTGACTTCAATAACAGATTGTCAAAAGCCTGTGAAGCTGCTCGGTACAATCTCAAATCAGCTCAAAACAAAATGAAATTTCATTATGATGAAAATGCCAGGGAAAGAAATTTTAAACCTGGAGAGAAGGTACTTGCTCTTTTGCCAATTCCTGGCAGACCTCTGCAGGCCAGATATTACGGCCCTTACACTGTTGACAAAAAGCTCAGTGATGTAAATTATATTATCAACACACCTGGGAGGCGCAAGGAAAAACAGTTATGTCATATTAATATGTTGAAAAAGTACATTGATAGGGATAATTCAGTTGTTTCACCAATAAGCGTAGTAAATTCTGTCCCTCAAGAGCAATCTGAAATGGACTCTGAGGATATGAACTTTATAAAATCTGATCCCTCATTATCAAAACTCCAGAATTCTGACATCTTAAAGGATCTCGACCAAAAAACTGTCACACCTGGATCCAGTCAAGAGACTTGAACTGAAACAGTTAATTCTTGCACAAAAACGGCCAAAGTGTAACCCGTCCTTTCGTTCTCCCATCTCACTGAGACTCCATATGAAAGTTGGCTTCAATCGGCTCAGTGGTTTCAGAGGAGAAGAGGTTTGAAAATCTTGACGACGGATGGTCCGACGGAATGACCTTGACCTTTAGTGACATAATATCTTCATCTGGTCATTTAGTCGACCATGTATACCAGGAAGTGTACCTTAGACTTAAATAGTTTCTGAGAAATCCACTGTTTAAGCGTTTTCCAATATAAAAGCCTAACGTACCATAGTTGACCATATATTGGCATGGCGGCCATCTTGGTCATGTGACCCAGACCCCGGGTATAAAAGGACGAGTTGCACTTTACTATTGCATTGTGCCCACTGAAAAGGCCGATTTTTCGAAGGTAGACAGATAACCACAAAAACATGCAGAAATGTTAGCTATATATTTCTAGTTTATTCTGTACGATTTCATTTTCCCCTATTTTAATGCCATTTAGGTTAATTTTGCAGTTAAATACACGTACTGTCTGCAGCAGTTAACATTGAGTCTATGGGAATTTGAACTACCAACGTCCACTATGCATCCAAATTTCACTTCATCCTACCCTCGTAACCACTACAATTTTTATATATAATTATTCCTCATATACATATTCATCATAAACGGGTTATATCAGAGTGGTTACGAGGGTAGGAGTAAACGAAAAATAACTTTTTCGGGTAAATTTTCATGTATCCAACACTAGGACTAAAGGATTTATATCAAAATCGGAGCAGTATATTTTGTAACTGACAGAAAATAGTGGCATTATTCGACACAACACATCTTTCTCAAAGTGTTCATTTATGCAGTATGTGTTCCTAACGCCCCCACCAAGGATTCCGTGTATGAGTGTGGTGGGGGTGGGGGGCGCAGCGCTGGGCATACGTATCGGTATGGCGTAATATGCGTATGTAGGGCGTTAGACTGAATGTCCTCCATCATCATGCTGTGATATAACCTCTGATGGTGTAATGTTGCAACGTGGTCAGATGATGTATTCCTCTGCCTGAAGCTGATGCATTGTAAAATTCTGTGACCTTGAACTTTGGTCCACTAACTTTGTATGAAAAGTTACTTGGATGAGCTTTTTCCTTACCTCTTTTGATATCTATGCATTGGGGTAAGAGTGCATATATTTGATCAGATCATCTCCATTAGATGTAGGAACTGCAAAGCATCCATGCACACTGAGTCTTTAAACTTTATGCATGGACCAGGATTTTCACTTATTTCTCAACACGGTTTTTGGATTTGCAACATAATTACAAATAGTTGGTCAGTCAAACGATGCAAAAAATATCCTCATACTATTTGTAGGTTACTGTGACATATATTTAAAAGTTCACTGTTCTTTTCTGATATATTCAACATTATATATGCATCAGGTTCAGTCAGACATTGCAAATGATGTCATACTATTTGTAGGTCATTGTGACTTGTATTTCAGGATCCATTGAATAAATGTTTTATTTCAAACTAATATTTAATTGAATCTTCCTCGGACTCGGAATAGTAAGTCACTTCAGCGCTGCATCTCATACTACATGTAGGTCCCTGTGACCTGAATTTCTTGGTTCACTGATTTTGTCTAATAACTTAAACATCTGTACCTGTGTAGCATCCATAAATACGTAATATTTCATACGTGTTTATTAATATTTGATATGACGAAGCTTCCATTATATGTATAAGTAGTGAATAATGCTTAAGAAAAGAAGAAGGTTGTTGACCTTTTCATGCACTTGCCAGGGCACAAGCGTGCAAATCGTTTTGCCAAGAATACATTTGTTTAAAGGCCCGGATTTTGTTCTATCATTTTGACCCCCCCCCCCCCCCCCAAACTAATCCCCTCCAATAAACAAGTGATAAGAAAATCAAAGGCACCTCCTAATCACCTCATTATAATGGGTCATAAAACAATGCAGTGCTGAAAGCACTGCCTGTCTGAGGGGCCCTAGTGGGATAAATTCATGCATCAGTCAATTTGTAAAATATAATTGGCTGATTAACAGTCAAAAGAAAAAGAAGAGAAAGAAAGAAGAGAAAAAGAAAAAAAAAGGCCAAAAAAAAAAAAAAAAAAGAACTTGAGGAAAGAAAAAAAAAAATTGAAAATTGAACACATTTCACAAATATCTTCATGTATTATCACTAACTAGCTACTTTATTTTGTTTTTGTATATTTTTGATAGTTATTTTTAATTTTACTTTCTTATATCTTATTTACTTATTTTTATATAATTTCTATTTATCTATTTTTTTGTGAAGTAAGTCAAGTGCTTAGTAATTTAATGCATTAGCCATTATTATAATCTCAAGAACAAAAAAATATGCAAGATTTGAAGATGAAATTTTGTTTCAAGGATCACTTCAGAGACCCAAAAGACTTCAGTTTAAATAAATTGCAAAACCTGTATTTTGAGCAGTTTGGTGACATTATACATGTTTTTGACACCTTTTGAAAACAGTGAATTGGTCAAAGTTCATTTGTTTTTACAAGAACTGACACTGTAGTTTTTGTTGGTTATAGACTGTGATTTGTCAATTATGGATTTATCATTATCAATATTTTTTTCCACAGAGTAAATAGTTTTATTTTCGCTATTCTAATAATGGATTTTGATTGTGAAAAGGGAAAGATGTGAACTTAAGATTTTGTAAACATTACCAGAATATATGTATCAAAAATGTTTTTCTACATCTAACTTTGAAGAATACTGATCAAGGTATCTCTGTTATTGATTTCCCCCATTTTGGGCCTCCCAAAGAGACTGCTGGGACACTGGTCTAGAGAAGACTGGCTAGCCAGAGTAGATTGTTTATTGGATTAGATAAGGATTACATAACTTACTAATGACAAAAATCCAGGTCTTTAACCTTATCGGTCGGTTATAATCGACTTCCTGTTCGTTTGTTTCATTATTTTCACAAAAACAACCGCTTTACATGCGTATTATTGTGTTAATAAACACTTGTAAAATCTACTGTTCTGAGGTTTCGTAAAAATTCAAATAAAATTTCTCCTTACTAGATGTTTTGAACGAATATATCTCTTTTAGACTGTGGATAAGAATCAAAAATATTATATCTGTCTGTTCGGAGGGTTGATATGCCAGCGGAATCGCTGATTATATCGAAAAACCGCAGGTAGTTAGTGTACCCCGTTCGGCAACCCATATGCGATAAACCGGAAGTCACGTGATTAATTATGAAACCGCAAACTTAAACGTCTGCTCATATAAACTGCCAAATGCCAAGCTTTTATTTACATAAATATTATCAAGATCGGTCGTGGGCACAAAAACGGCCAAAGTGTAACCCGTCCTTTCGTTCTCCCATCTCACTGAGACTCCATATGAAATTTGGCTTCAATCGGCTCAGTGGTTTCAGAGGAGAAGAGGTTTGAAAATCTTGACGACGGATGGTCCGACGGAATGACCTTGACCTTTAGTGACATAATATCTTCATCTGGTCATTTAGTCGACCATGTATACCAGGAAGTGTACCTTAGACTTAAATAGTTTCTGAGAAATCCACTGTTTAAGCGATTTCCAATATAAAAGCCTAACGTACCATAGTTGACCATATATTGGCATGGCGGCCATCTTGGTCATGTGACCCAGACCCCGGGTATAAAAGGACGAGTTGCACTTTACTATTGCATTGTGCCCACTGAAAAGGCCGATTTTTCGAAGGTAGACAGATAACCACAAAAACATGCAGAAATGTTAGCTATATATTTCTAGTTTATTCTGTACGATTTCATTTTCCCCTATTTTAATGCCATTTAGGTTAATTTTGCAGTTAAATACACGTACTGTCTGCAGCAGTTAACATTGAATCTATGGGAATTTGAACTACCAACGTCCACTATGCATCCAAATTTCTCTTCATCCTACCCTCGTAACCACTACATTTTTTATATATAATTATTCCTCATATACATATTCATCATAAACGGGTTATATCAGAGTGGTTACGAGGGTAGGAGTAAACGAAAAATAACTTTTTCGGGTAAATTTTCATGTATCCAACACTAGGACTAAAGGATTTATATCAAAATCGGAGCAGTATATTTTGTAACTGACAGAAAATAGTGGCATTATTCGACACAACACATCTTTCTCAAAGTGTTCATTTATGCAGTATGCGTTCCTAACGCCCCCACCAAGGATTCCGTGTATGAGTGTGGTGGGGGTGGGGGCGCAGCGCTGGGCATACGTATCGGTATGGCGTAATATGCGTATGTAGGGCGTAAGACTGAATGTCCTCCATCATCATGCTGTGATATAACCTCTGATGGTGTAATGTTGCAACGTGGTCAGATGATGTATTCCTCTGCCTGAAGCTGATGCATTGTAAAATTCTGTGACCTTGAACTTTGGTCCACTAACTTTGTATGAAAAGTTACTTGGATGAGCTTTTTCCTTACCTCTTTTGATATCTATGCATTGGGGTAAGAGTGCATATATTTGATCAGATCATCTCCATTAGATGTAGGAACTGCAAAGCATCCATGCACACTGAGTCTTTAAACTTTATGCATGGACCAGGATTTTCACTTATTTCTCAACACGGTTTTTGGATTTGCAACATAATTACAAATAGTTGGTCAGTCAAACGATGCAAAAAATATCCTCATACTATTTGTAGGTTACTGTGACATATATTTAAAAGTTCACTGTTCTTTTCTGATATATTCAACATTATATATGCATCAGGTTCAGTCAGACATTGTAAATGATGTCATACTATTTGTAGGTCATTGTGACTTGTATTTCAGGATCCATTGAATAAATGTTTTATTTCAAACTAATATTTAATTGAATCTTCCTCGGACTCGGAATAGTAAGTCACTTCAGCGCTGCATCTCATACTACATGTAGGTCCCTGTGACCTGAATTTCTTGGTTCACTGATTTTGTCTAATAACTTAAACATCTGTACCTGTGTAGCATCCATAAATACGTAATATTTCATACGTGTTTATTAATATTTGATATGACGAAGCTTCCATTATATGTATAAGTAGTGAATAATGCTTAAGAAAAGAAGAAGGTTGTTGACCTTTTCATGCACTTGCCAGGGCACAAGCGTGCAAATCGTTTTGCCAAGAATACATTTGTTTAAAGGCCCGGATTTTGTTCTATCATTTTGACCCCCCCCCCCCCCCAAACTAATCCCCTCCAATAAACAAGTGATAAGAAAATCAAAGGCACCTCCTAATCACCTCATTATAATGGGTCATAAAACAATGCAGTGCTGAAAGCACTGCCTGTCTGAGGGGCCCTAGTGGGATAAATTCATGCATCAGTCAATTTGTAAAATATAATTGGCTGATTAACAGTCAAAAGAAAAAGAAGAGAAAGAAAGAAGAGAAAAAGAAAAAAAAGGCCAAAAAAAAAAAAAAAAAAAAAAAAGAACTTGAGGAAAGAAAAAAAAATAATTGAAAATTGAACACATTTCACAAATATCTTCATGTATTATCACTAACTAGCTACATTATTTTGTTTTTGTATATTTTTGATAGTTATTTTTAATTTTACTTTCTTATATCTTATTTACTTATTTTTATATAATTTCTATTTATCTATTTTTTTGTGAAGTAAGTCAAGTGCTTAGTAATTTAATGCATTAGCCATTATTATAATCTCAAGAACAAAAAAATATGCAAGATTTGAAGATGAAATTTTGTTTCAAGGATCACTTCAGAGACCCAAAAGACTTCAGTTTAAATAAATTGCAAAACCTGTATTTTGAGCAGTTTGGTGACATTATACATGTTTTTGACACCTTTTGAAAACAGTGAATTGGTCAAAGTTCATTTGTTTTTACAAGAACTGACACTGTAGTTTTTGTTGGTTATAGACTGTGATTTGTCAATTATGGATTTATCATTATCAATATTTTTTTCCACAGAGTAAATAGTTTTATTTTCGCTATTCTAATAATGGATTTTGATTGTGAAAAGGGAAAGATGTGAACTTAAGATTTTGTAAACATTACCAGAATATATGTATCAAAAATGTTTTTCTACATCTAACTTTGAAGAATACTGATCAAGGTATCTCTGTTATTGATTTCCCCCATTTTGGGCCTCCCAAAGAGACTGCTGGGACACTGGTCTAGAGAAGACTGGCTAGCCAGAGTAGATTGTTTATTGGATTAGATAAGGATTACATAACTTACTAATGACAAAAATCCAGGTCTTTAACCTTATCGGTCGGTTATAATCGACTTCCTGTTCGTTTGTTTCATTATTTTCACAAAAACAACCGCTTTACATGCGTATTATTGTGTTAATAAACACTTGTAAAATCTACTGTTCCGAGGTTTCGTAAAAATTCAAATAAAATTTCTCCTTACTAGATGTTTTGAACGAATATATCTCTTTTTTTAGACTGTGGATAAGAACCAAAAATATTATATCTGTCTGTTCGGAGGGTTGATATGCCAGCGGAATCGCTGATTATATCGAAAAACCGCAGGTAGTTAGTGTACCCCGTTCGGCAACCCATATGCGATAAACCGGAAGTCACGTGATTAATTATGAAACCGCAAACTTAAACGTCTGCTCATATAAACTGCCAAATGCCAAGCTTTTATTTACATAAATATTATCAAGATCGGTCGTGGGCACAAAAACGGCCAAAGTGTAACCCGTCCTTTCGTTCTCCCATCTCACTGAGACTCCATATGAAATTTGGCTTCAGTCGGCTCAGTGGTTTCAGAGGAGAAGAGGTTTGAAAATCTTGACGACGGATGGTCCGACGGAATGACCTTGACCTTTAGTGACATAATATCTTCATCTGGTCATTTAGTCGACCATGTATACCAGGAATTGTACCTTAGACTTAAATAGTTTCTGAGAAATCCACCGTTTAAGCGTTTTACAATATAAAAGCCAAATGTACCAAAGTTGACCATGTCATAGTGAAGAAACTGCGTACTTGTACTTCTACAGGTGTGAACCAATTTGGTATACACGGGACATATGGGGAAATTTCATTATCACTTAATAACTTTTATTATTCTACATATATTTTTACATCACAAACGGTATCAGAAAGTAACATTCTTCATCTTTAATATCGTGTTTTAATTTTGATTCTAGCACTAGTACAAAATGGTCTTTTTTGGGTGATTATCTAGAGGTATATAATTTAATTAAACAAATAACAAAATCTCCGCAAAACAACTAGGGCACACGAATTCGACCGCTTATTTAGAATCAAATTGATACAAAATGTTATGCATCACAAATGGATCAGATAAGAAGAAAGAATATATTTTTATCTGATGTAATTTTTATTAGCCTAGCTAAATGATAAAATGGTCTTTTTTCATTATTTGTTCAAATTTTAATAAATGATTTTTGTATGTCGGTCGTTTCCGTGCGTTTCCGTCAAAACTTCGGCGAAAGACGACGCGGCTTTAGGTAATAGCCTTGGGCGAAGATTATATGTAAGAGTATGATACACAATTTATGATTGGGTATTGTAGCAATGAATTTTCAAGTAGCTAACTTATGCAAATGTAGGTTCAGCCAGCCTGCTTGAAACTAAAAGGTGAAAGAATTTTTTTTCTGGCCCAGAGCTGCCCTATAATGTAGACCAAAGTTTTCTAATGTAAGAATGAAATTGAAGCCGTGCGTCCGAAAAATAATTGATGCAAATATATTCAAATTTCAGTCTTTGATCCGGTCTAATGAAGACGAAAAGTCAATCGGCAAACTTCTTTTAGTTTAGTTAACTTCTTTTAACTTGTGAAATAATTTATATCACTGGTGCCGAATTAAAAGACAATTATCTTATGATTGTATAATGCCAATTAGTTAATTAATGTCGGTGTGTTTCGAAATTTAGCTTTTGCTCAGTAGTTGCTCATTAACGATTGTTTTTGCAAGGCAAAGAGCCACACTAGGTCTCTCTCCCTCCCTCTCCCTCTCTCTCTGTCTTATTCAATCTCTCTCTTCTCTCTCTCTCTCTCTCTCTCTCTCTCTATGTATCTGTAATCATTTGTCTGAATTCGCCTTAAAATCAGTAGTATGTTAGCAAAACAGTTTTACTACTTCTGTTTATTATGAACTTTATGAAATTGTATTATCTAGTTGTCTTTACATTAACAAGCTAATCATTTATTCATTGTCATTTTTTTTTTCTTTTTTTATTTCTTATTTTGTAATTTTTCAGTGTCTTTTTTTTATTTATTTTTATTTCTCAATTTCTTTGCAAGGGATGCCTGCTTTGGTACATAAGAAGAACTTTATTTTTGCTTATTTGTTGTTTGGGTTTGAAAATAAACATTCAGCGGACTTTAGATGTAGTATAGTTTTCTTCGTAAGAACCAGAAACTGTATACTTTTGTTGCGTTAAATTATTTTTGTTTGTTGGCTTTTTTTTTCACAGACGGTCGTCATGTTAACACGTTTTTGTTTTCTCATATGTTGAAAGTGTAAATACTTCAGCATGGCTTATGGCAAGCCAAATGCACACTAATTAGAAAAACCTGGTTTTTCTCAAAAAAAACCTGGTTTTGCGATTTGATAAACCAGGTTTTTCTCAGATAAACCAGGTTTTTCTCTGATAAACCAGGTTTTTCTCTTGATATCATAGGTTTCTCAGATAAACCAGGTTTTTCTTTGATAAACCAGGTTTTTCCTCGCAAAACCTGGTATTTCAACAGAAAAACCTGGTTTTTCTGTGATAAACCTAGTTTTTCTCTGATAAACCAGGTTTTTCTTTTGATAAACCAGGTTTTTCTATAAAACCTAGTATATCTCGAGAAAACCAAGATTTTCTTTGAAAAACCAGGTTTTGCGTAGAAAAACCTGGTTTATCTCAGAAACCTACGATATCAAAAGAAAAACCTGGTTTATCAGAGAAAAACCTGGTTTATCTGAGAAAAACCTGGTTTATCGAGAGAGAAACCTGGTTTAACGAAAAAACTTGTGTTATCACACGTTTATTTTGATAAACCAGGTTTTACGATGGTCTCTGCTAATGCAGTTGTATGCGGCAAGCCGAATGCACACTAATTATCTAGGATAACGCTTCACCGAATGCATATTATTAGAAAAACTAGGTTTTTCTCAAGTTTTGAGAAAAACCATGTTTTTCTCTTTTGTCACGTGACTTGATATCACAGGTTTCCAGAAATATGATTGGACGCTAGCTGTTTTGTTAAACCTGGTTTTTCTCAATATGATTGGATATTGAAAAACTTAGGATAACGCTCGAAGATCTGTTATACCTGGTTTTTCTCAGCCTGATTGGCTTACAGGTGTGTTGACATACTGATTCGAACTAACGCGGTCGCGAGATCTCGTATTTCGCGAGATTGCAGACACCCTATAGGTAATATTGTTTTATGGCCCAGTTATGTCATTACCTATGTGCGACGGGGCAATTTCCTTTGATGAAATATCAGCGTCGCTGTACTTGTACATGACAAGAATATGGTACACAATAAACAAAAATATTTATCTTTTTAAATATTTAGCGTCATTTAGATGTGTAATGTTGACCACGCCAAAGACGTAAATTGTAAATTTATACCGGAAACGCATTTTTTTTTAATTTAAGCATACTTTGTTTGAATAACGTGTGTTTGTTTTCCCTTTTTAGTCATGAGCGCAATAAATATATAAGAAAGAATAATCGATATTTCTAATTAGACTGCATCAACTGAAGCGCATTTTCCAGTGGAATGTAACACATGAAACATACTTGAGTTTCTCATAAAAAAACAGAGAGTTGAAAATTTATTTGGGTCATTTCAGTTGGCAACCAAAATGGCCAACTTTCGCTGTCTTAAACTTTAAAATGCGTAAAGGTACGCTGTATATTTCTTGTAATGACTATAAAGAAAATAAAGGAGGAATAAAAAAGATTTTTTTTCTCATTGAAGTCATTTTCCGTTTTAAAAGTCTCGGTACAATCCCATGCTTTACTGTTAAGGTCCTGGCAACTAGTTGCCAAGTATATTACCGTAAAATTTACGTTTTTCATAGTGTAAAATACTCCGGCGTAGGACCCCAGTCATAGCTTTTAAATTCTACACTGTAAAAAAGTCCGTAGATTTTACGGTAAAATACCTTGCTGCCAGTCCATTTCATGTTGTTTTACGGGCATCTGCCTATAGATCGTTTTTTTTTTAAATAACGATATGGTAGAGTTATATTAACTGACCGCACTCGAGAATACCTTTATAGTATTGAATGGCTATAGAACCAAAACAATATCTGTCTTATTCTGCCCTACTCTGCTTGTTGATTCCTGCCGATGTTTACGGGCGCCCGTAAAAATAACGGGAAACGTACTGGCAGCTGGTTTCCAGGTATTCTACCGTAAATTCTACAGAATTTTTTACAGTGTAGAATAATTACAAAAACTGGCGAAGGTGCACAAATATTTAAGGTAATTACAGTATTTTTCTTTCTTGCACCAGTTTCATATCCAATCTGACAGTCTAGGACCAGTCTGTTCATGAGAATATTTATAGCCCGACATATCGCGGGTTGTATAATTTTTGGTTTGAACATACTTTATTCAAATTTTCAATACATATATACAGTGTAACAATACAAATAATAGGATTGGAACGAAATCACACGTACTTATAAAGTTCCTCTCCTTAACTATATCTAACATGCAAATATCATGGCGATAGCTTGACAAAATAAGTTAAACGAAATTTTCATTTAAATATATATGTAATATCGTGTACAAAAACCAGTGATTAATAATGAAACCAAATGATAGGGAACAGTGTCCGGACAAGAAGGGAAAAACGAAGACGTTGTAGAAAAGGAGCATAAAAAAGAGAAGATACAACTTTACAAACTATGCAACCGAGGATGAGAGAGGGGGGCGCAGAATCGCAGCGACAGTCGCATCAAGCACTCTGACTACCATAACTTACATAAATACCAGCCGCTTGCCATAAGTTAAGAAAATATGTATAATTTTTGCCTTTCTATTCGTGTCTGTTTGTCTCCATCCGTATGTAAATTAAAAATTTTCTCCCTTTATGATAATAACCAAAAATGATTTGATGTAATATATCATGCAATACCTCCGACATGGTCTAATTATATATTTGAAATAGAGTTTAGATAATAATATTTTATAAAAGTGAACTTAAATTTTTTAAACGATCGCGGACCGCGCTCGAAATCGCATTATTGGACAAAAATGATTTATTCATGCGTTACAATCGCATGCACGAATAAGAAAAATACCTGTACATGATCACATGACATACGTGGTAAAAATCGATATTCTTACAGGCCGTAAGGAAATAGATAATTTGCATTTTAATTTGAAGATTTTTTCATTCCCCATTTATCGAAAAACATGCATTTTCTCAAAACTTGTGCGGTAATTATGGGACTATAACATATTGTTTAACGAAATTTTGTTAAAATATTTTCTGAAAACATGAAATAGACGAGGGAAACACTTTAACATTTGCGTTAAAGTTTTGCGCAAAGATTATTTTTTTATTTATTTTTTCTTTCTTTCTTTTCCTTCAAGCATGCTTAATAAGTACATACTATAATGCAACGAAATGACAACAGAGAGCAGAGAGACAGAAGGATAGAGAGATCGACAATTTGTTTTAAAACTATTAGTCAACCTTCTCACACCTCAGGAGGTTTCAATCAAAGATTCTGGAAACCGACATTTTCAGCCTAATCTACAAAAGCAAATACAATTCACACCAAACCGATTTTTGTTTTCATCTCACTCACTGGATTTTTTTTTTCTTCAAGGCAGTCATTTTCCGTTTTAAAAGTCTCGGTAGAATCCCATCCTGTACTGTAAAGTTCCATGCAACTCCTGGCAACCAATTGCCAAGTATTTTACCGTAAAATTTACGATTTCTTTTTACAGTGTAAAATGTAAAAGCGTAGGACCCCAGTCATAGGTTTTAAAGGTCACATTGCTCTATTAGCGTGAAAATTTTTATCATGAAGTACCGCTGCAAACTTCTCAGTATAGTTTGGTCAGTGTAAATGACCGTGATTAGCCAGCTTTAAACAATTGAAAAATCACTGAGTTTCACATAAAAAGAGTTTGAAAACTCATTCTGGGTTAAATATTTAAGTTGGCGAAAACATCACCTACTTCCGAATTCATTAAGTTGAATCAAATGGTAAAAACACAATGTAGAGCCTGGAGTCCCAATCACTATTCCGCCTATGTTTATATTGCGAGACGGGAAACCAGAACAGGAAAATTTTAATTTGTGAAGCGATTTGTTATTTTTTCAAAAACTTGTTTTATTTACTCTTTGCAAGTTATATGACCCAATATATGAATATCAACCCATATTTTATTACCAAACGTGAAGGTTGAACCGCCTTTTACAATGATTTGAGTTTAGACATTTAGGACTATGGAGACTTTTAATTCTAGAATAATTACAGAATCTGGCGAAGGTGCCCAAATATTAAAGGTAATTACGGTATTTTTCTCATTCTTACATCAGTTTCATGCCCAGTCTGACACCAGTCTGCTCATGTGAATATTTATATCCTAACATTGGACATATCGAAGAGTAATTTTTGCATTTTCCGTCCGTGTCTGTCCGTCTCCATCCGTATGTAAATTAACATTTGCGTTAAAGTTTTGCGAATGAGATTTTTTTCCTTCTTCTTTATTTATTTATCCTCAAGCATGCTTTGGACAAATAAGTACACAATTTAATGCAATGAAATGACAACAGAGAGATCGACAATCTCTTTTAAAACCATTAGTCAGCCTAGTCACATCTCAGGAGGTTTCAATGAAAGATTCTGGAAATAGCCAAATAAAAATAAACTTGAAGTACAAAACTTGAATAACATGTATTATGTCATAAAGATTTTGTGTTTGTGACCTTAATATTACACCATCAGTAGCATCCTTGAGGAAAAAAATACAGAATTTGAAAGTAATTATTATACTATAAAAGTCTGGTGGACTTCCAGAAATTTACGAAACTGGCAAAGATCAGACTACTGTATGCTCATACACTACTTTCCATTTTTTTTTTATCTTATTGGCTTGTGGTTTCGGCCACAAGCCAGTATTCATGTCGTTTAGTGATACCGAGTTATTTTCGGAAGAAATGACGTCACGCTCATTCGGAAAATACCAGGAGAGAGTTGGCATATACTAAAATATGGAGTGGGTCAACCTATGGAGTGGCGTGGTTTTTTGGAATGGTATTTTGGAGTATTCTGGACAAGAAACCATGCCTCACCATTTTCGGGCTATGACCAGTTGCAAAATGCAAAGGGGCTAATTTCTCTCCTGGACTAGCCAGATTATGTTCACGAAATAACATAATAGCTTGCTTGAAAGCATAATACTATGAACCAAGCTAGGCCAAGCCAAGTATACTTTGGGGAACAATAATTAAACATTATGGCCATACTGTATATTTATCCGAGTCAGCAGCATTAAGTCTTGGCAGTTTGAAAAAAAACCCCACTCCACTCCAAGGCTCCACTCCAAAGGTTGACTCCACTCTATATTTTAGTATATGCCGGACGATTTTTTGTACCTTCGCGTACGTCATAAAATACATACAATTTCGCCTGCTACTTTGCCTCAGTGCATTTTTTATCCACATCCGACAACAGAAAATGTATAGGATCGCCCACATGGTAATGATCAGACTGCGCAAAATGCAGTCTGATAGGTACCTTTGTAGGTCGCATATGGCATAAAGCAGGATTCTTTTATGAATCGCCTATGGCATGTTTCAAGGGAGGTAATAGCGAACACACGAAGTATGTTCGCTTTACTGTATCAGTTTTGGTCCTATATACTTAGGCAGATAAATTGTATGGTAACGATCATGGTTGCGGCCATCTTGGAAATCCGGAAGTTCGAAAGTTATCGCGAGACTAGTCACGAACCAAGTGCTCTTATCGAATTTTTACGAGTCAAAAAATTATTTTTGCAATCACTCTATAAAGGAAATGTACATTTAATATTTCCCGCTACAATAATTCTCGTGTTTGTTATATATGTTCGTAGAAAGAATAGCTCAAACTGTAAACGTTTTCGTTTGAGATTTTGTCGTCTGCTCGGGACCGGAACTTAGTATTGACCGGAACTGAGTTCTTAGGTAAAACCCCGTACCGTAGCGCGTCATGTTAATCGGAAATGACGGCGCACCCGAGACCGCACCAGAGAGTCCACCTACGTTAGAATGGAGCAGGAATGGTGTGTTTGGCCAGTGTTAACAAACACTTTGATGAAAAAGTTGATTTCTACGACTTATTTTAGTAAAATAACTATGACACAGCCTTAACATCTATATTTTAACACATTTCAACTATCTTTGGAACTGAATAAATAACAATCAGATAAAAACGAATTCTTTTATTTGCTAATCAAGGCTACCATCATGAGTACAGTTTTAAACACCATATAATTTAATACTCAGAATTACACTAATTATCTGTAGTGTCTCTCAGCTGCGGAATATAAGGTTTGCTGAGAGAGGGCAGCAGGATTGACTTCCGATAATATTATTTTGAAGATGGTGGAAACCCTGCCTCTTGATGGTGCAGATCGCTGAGGAAAGTGTGGACTTCTAGATGATAAGTGCACCCCACCACTTCACAAAGCAGGTTAATATTGTGACAGCAGACCATAAGAACACCTTAGGAAGGCGAGCCTACATATGTTTCCGTTCTATCTGCATACCCAACAACTCTGCTGCGGTTCTTTCTTAATCGGCACTGCGGTTCTTCTTCGACATTTAAATTCAGACTCTAACCGATACTGGCATGACGTTCAAGCTTGTCTTAAGGATTGCAAAACCAGCATTAAACCCTATAAGGTGTTTCTTCTTTCCTTTTTTTTCTTTAATTTTTTTTTCTTTATTCTTTCTTTTCTACTATGCATTACTTCAGCGCATGACCCCCTTGCTGATGCCCTTTCCTGCACAATGAGGCTCATGTCGCTCATGGGTATTGGCAGCTTAGCAATGTCTTCAATCAAATCAAATCAGTTAACTGTTCTTAAATCCAGTTACAGGACTGACACCAAGTACAGTACAAAACATACAATACATAAAAGCATTCCGTTCACGCAAGTGATGTATTTTCTGACCATGACAGTGTATGACTTACCTACTATATATAATGTTAAAGTAAAACATCTCCAGAGGAAGCAATTCAGCCATCCCCTCCAACTGAAGACCAGCTCCCTAAGAAAAAAATTTGCCACCATTCATTGGAGCAAACGCTCTCCCCCCATAGAAGACCCACCTGGAAGGGCTATGCCTCTCGAGGAAGCAAAAAAGAAATCATAAAGGCTGTCTACTTTTGTAAAAGTGGCGAAAAATATGAAGGTGCACCACAGTTAGTTGCACCGGTAGTAGGAGGAGAAAAATCTGTAAAGGAAATTTCGTCGAGCGCCCCGACCGGGGATCGATCTCACAACCCCAAGATTTTAAAGCGAGCACACAACCACTAGGTTAAAAGGTCTAGACCAGTTAGACTGGTCAGTTATACACTCTAAATACCTATATACATATTTACACATCACTCATTGGCCACACTACTACACTCCTCCATCCTACCAAAGAGCATTTGTATCAAATGTTAAGGAAATGAAAAAAAAATAATAATCCAGATCTGGTGTTTTTTCACACCTTAACTGTTAAAGTATCTGAATGATAACGATAAGGTTAATGAGAACACCCTCAGGGAAAGCATGTTGGCAAACCCAGACTCTGTGACTTCAAAACTGGGGCCAACACCCAAAGGAAAGAAATAGCTCCCTATAGAGCAAATTTCCTCCCTTCAGAATGGACCTCCCCCCCCCCCCCATACACACACACACTTACACATAAAAAGGCCACACTGCAAACTTGGGTGCCAATGTAAACATAAGTTGACCCCCCTTTGTAAAAGTGGCAGAAACTTGCACACACAGCTATACGTAGTTGCCTTACTTTATTGCACCATCGATGTCACACGAACTGCACTGGTCTCTCAAGGATGTCACCATTTATACCGTTACCAATATAGCATAAAACATAGTTTGCTAATAGGGCTGGGACGAGTACCCGGGTACCCATGTTCGGGTCGGGTCGGGTAGACCAATTACCCGGGTACATATTTACTACCTCGGGTACCCGGGCACAAAATCTCTACCCGCCCCAGCCCTGTTTGCTAATCCAGGTGAGTGCCACTCGGGCCAATTTTAACCAGACTACAATGACGGGTAGCACTTCACCCCCATCAAAGATCTTCAAGGACTGTAAAGAGTGTGTTCGCACAAAGGCAGTGCCTTAATTTCATATTACTTATATAATTTGCAACAAGTCTTCGTTAATTTTGTAGTACGCATTAGACTAGTTTCTTAAAGGTAAAGATAATTTTTAAACAACATAATAAATGTACAAATTTGAACGTAAATAATTACATGTCAGAGTGATAGCCAGCAGAATGTATATATTTTTGAAAGCTTGGCGTATTACTGTATATTGACCTTTCACTAATAAAAAAATAAATAAATTAAGTTAAAAAAATTGGATTGAACCAGGTACGAGAATTGAACAGAACAGAACAGAACCAGGTTCAAATGGACGGACGCTCGGCGCCCCGTTACTGCGGCTATGGATACGTTCCGTTGAGGTGCGGGGGTAACGTCGATATGAGAATTGAAATATGATGATGAACCAGGTTCAATTTTCCTAACAACGTGTTCCTAGTGGCTGTGAACCAGCCCTTGGGGAACGTCTTTAGGAAACTGAACTGAACTGAAGTTCAACATACACGTTACCTCCTATCAACATATGCAGAATTGCTGCGTCAACAATCTACATTACTTTATGGGCAAAAATGGAGTAAAATATGATGAAACCTAGAGTTGAAGTCTATTTCCAATATTACATAAGGACATGCTATCTCTCGCCTGTTTGCGCATTGTCACAAAAACCACTCAAGTATACGACACCGGCACCGACGGTGATAATGCCGCAGACACAGGAACAGTAAAGTAATACACATGTAGATCTACCTAGTTTCTGCTAGTAGCAGGCGAAACTAAAATATTATCTGAATAGAAAATAAATCCGAGCAGATCAGAAATCCATCATTATGACGCATGTTTGTCAAGAACCTGCCCACATGCTTATGACGTATACAGTAGTAGCAGAAAGCCAATAAACTATAATCAGCTTCACAACACCGCATAACTCTATATTAGGCTACCTTTGCTAGTGTCGAGATTCCTGTATATGTGCACAGTTAGGCCTACTGGTCGCAGAAGCTAAATGTGACTGACTTTCACGGCGTATTGATGCTTTGCATCAATGTTTTCTTGTAACAGTCTCTAATGTTGCCTTTTAATTTCACCTATACAAATGTACAGAGAAATATTTACACATGTCGACGATTTCCTTAGAAGAACCCTTACTGGGCTGACGATGTACATACATCCATGAACAACACGCAGTCATGCAATGTTACGCTTAAGCGACGTCACGGATTATTCGACGTCACGGATTATTCGATAAGTTGATTGGCCGACGTAGCGTTTGATACAAGTCATGTCATAGTGACGGCTGTTGAACGTCATTACCAAACACGTTGGTAAATAGCTATTCTTCGTCCTTTCCTTGGCGTAAAATTAGCCAGAACTTCACAAATAAGTACCAAAATTGATGTGAAAACATAGTATAAATGTAAGAGATAAATTTCATTTCTCGGAAATTCATGGAAGTATGAACACAATGGGTTCCGTGCTTTGTTGTTCCCAAATGTTGTAAAGCAAGCAAGTTATTATTTCACATAATAGTAGCATGCATTTTCTTCTCAGAGTGTCAAAATTTCCTTCTAGTCACTGTCACTGATGCTACTAAAACCAAACATATAGTTCAGTGAATATATATTTGTTGTCTTGTTTTTGATGCCAAGTTCAGATGTGCCAAGATTCCACAGACACAGGTTTGAAACAGTCTTTCCTAAAATATTGTTTCAAACTAAATGTGACTTAGCAGCCATATAGAACAGACTTGAAATAGGTCCATATAGTAATTTTCCTTGAGACATGCCTAACGGCTTAAACGTTGGAAAAGTCTCTCTCTCTCTCTCTCTCTCTCTCTCTCTCTCTGTGTGTGCGCGCGCGCGTGCGTGCGTGCGTGCGTACGTGTGTGTGTATGTGTTTGTGTGATTTGTCGCTTAACGTCCACGGTAAACAGCAATGGTCAATTCGAAACGGTCAGTTAACCTAACCACACTATTCCTGGGCAGGCTTAGACCTCCTAAGCGGTTAACCAGTACTAAGACCGGGTTTCGAACCCAGGGCCTCTGACTTATGAGTCAAGTGCCCTACCGATTGCGTAACACGGCCCGTGTGTGTGTGTTTACATATATCCTCAATCTGTTTTTTTTTTTTTTTTTCAAATAAAGTCTACACTTGTTTTTACTTCACACCTGTAGATAATGCCATCAATCAAGAAGTTAAAGGCTCCATTGCTCTATCAGCATGAAAATTTTTATCAAGAGGTATCACAGCAAGCTTCTCACTACAGTTTCGTAATTGTAAATGACCGTGATTAGGTAGCTTTAAAAAAAAATAAAACATCCTTGAGTTTCACTTAAAATCGGTTTGAAAACTTATCTGGGTCATTTTAGTTGGCAACTAAAATGACCTACTTTCGATTTCATGAAATGGTAAAAATACAATGTACACGCGTGGAGTCCCAATCACTATCTCGCCTATGTTTATATAGCATGGCTAGACGGGAAACCAGAACAGGAAATTGTATTTTGTGGAGCGTTTTGTTATTTTTCAAAAACTTGTTTTCTCTACTTTTTGCCAGTTATATGACTCAATATATGCACACCAACCCACAATTTATTACCAAACGTGAAGGTTGAACCGCTTTTTACAATGATTTGAGTTTAGGCGTTTTACCGCTGATAGGACTATTCAGACTTTAAGAAATTTTACTTTGCTAAATAAAAATTAGCAACAGAAAGTGCACTAACAACTGGGTTTACTTGAATAAACAACTCATGAACATTTCACTGGCTTAGCTGTACAAGCCTTCCTTTTAAAAGGAAATTTTATTTTATAGTTAAGAGTATTAGACGATGCAGTATGATAGTAAGGTCATACGCAAGTCTCTATGTTAGGTAGTGTGGTCCGGGCCTCACGGAATAATCACTGCCTTTCCGACCTGCATATGCCTAGAGAAGTCTGTTTCTTTGAAACAATTGCCACTATGCCGTGTATATGCGAACTGCCTATGCCTAGATTGGACTGAGCATGTTGGGCTGATCATGACCCCTTTTTAGCTCGCCTGAACGAAAGTTCAGGAAGAGCTATTGTTGTCACCTTGGCGTCGGCGTCAGCGTCAGCGTCCGCGTCAGCGTCGGCGTCCGGATTGGATGTTTTGGTTAAAGTTTTTTTAAAGACCTATATCTCCTTAACCCATGGATGGATTCTTTTGATACTTGCACTGTAGTTAGATATTGGTCCAAAGTTTAACATGGTACCACCCCACCCCACTCCGTGACCTTAATGTCAAGGTCATGGACTTATAAAATTTGGAGTTTCTTTGGACTGGATGTTTTGATTAATGATTTTAAAGCCCAATATCTCCTTAACCCATGGATGGATTCTTTTGATACTTGCATTGTTGTTAGATATTGTTCCAAAGTTTTCCAAGGTACTACCCCTACCCCCTCAGTGACCTTGACGTCAAGGTCATGGACTTAGAAAATTGTCTTTTTATAAATTCGATGTTTTGGTTAAAGTTTTTTAAAGACACATATCTCCTGAACTCATAAATGAATTCTTTTTATATTTGCACTGTAGTTAGGTATTAGTCCAAAGTTTTACAGAGTACTACCCCGACCCGGCTCAGTGACCTTGATGTCAAGGTCAGGGACTCAGGAAATTTGGTCTTTATTAAAGTTTTATATTGCATACTGATTCATAATGCTTGGCAGAGATTTAGTTTACACTTGAACTGATGTTAGACACTTTTTTGAGTTTCAACAGAACACTATATACTTACCCCACAGGATGACCCTGACTATTTTGGATGACCTTGAAGTCAAGGTCATTGACTTTGAATTTTGTCTTAAAATTTTGGGTTAAAGTTTTATATTTATGAAGACATAGTTTCACAGTGCCAGGATGGATACCAATACATGTACTTGGACTGATGTTAGATAATGGTTCAAGGTTTTGTTACATCCCCCCCTACCCCCTACCCCCACCCCTTATTTCTTTGACCTCAAGCTCATGGACTTTGAAATTTCATGTGGATTTTTTTTATTTTAATTTTATTTTAAGACTGATTTCCGGGACATCTTTCGTTTATAAATGTGTTGTCATTATGGACATGCTTGCCTGAAGTTTTATGCCTAGCAGTCCACACCACCATAGCAACTGATGGGCAAGCACCTATGCAGGCGAGCTATGCTGTCAGGCGACAGCTCTTGTTGGTTAACGGATCTATTATATTTACTCTCTCTCTCTCTCTCTCTCTCTCTCTCTCTCTCTCTGTAATCACGCGGCACTCACGATAACCCCAGCCGTCTAGCAGCTAAAGCAGTGACGACCTTGATCACATTCGGCGCGTCGTGTAAAAACCTGCCTTCGGGCATATGCTACCTGTGTATGCCGAGATTGATATGCACATTCGGTCAAGTACTTGTACCGTTCAGGAGCCCCGGTAGCTTAGTAGGTTAAGCGCTGTCTTACTGATTTAGCAGCCCCGGGTTCTGGCACCACCCGAAGCGGAAATCTTTCCAACCGTTAGCGGGGTTTCTTTGCACAGAGCCTTTCATTAACACCATCTCCTCAGCCTGATATGACTGAAATACTGTTAAAAAGGACGCAAAACTGCAAGTCCTCCATCCATCCATCTATTGTACCGTTCACTTTAACATTGATAGGATTCGGAAAGCTGAACAAAAATGGAGGTGGGGGTGCAATAAGAATAATTATAGTAAAAAAAAAAAGATTAAAAAATAAATAATAATAATAATAAAATAGCTAGAAAAATATTGGCTGCCTATATGGAAATTTAATCATCAAACTATCAAATGTAAATTGACAAAAATAAAAATAAAAATAAAAATAAATAAAATTAACTAAAATAGTCACGCTGCCTATGAGAAAATTTAAGTATCAAACTACCAATTTTAAATTGGCAAAACGAAAAAAAAAAAAAAAATAAAACGATGATTAATCACGTTGATAAGCATACATGTATTTATTAGGCACAAAAACATTTGATTCGTAATTGTCACTGCGCTAAAACTTCCCACTCTGCGCAGATAAAAAAGAGAGAATTCCTTTGTGAAGTACAGATTCAGAGTTTTATTTGTCCTACTTTTTGCGCAATACACAAAAATCCTGTATGCATGTATATTGTATTTTATGACCCCCAACACTGCTGGTGACATTGGCGATTGTTGGAAGTGTGCGCGCGTGTCCTCTTATCTACGAAAGCTAACACACAGGTAATAAAAACAGAAGCGGAAGCATGATTATTGTAGCAGGTCGATATCCTTATTATAGCTTGTCCAATCAGATGTTGTAAAACATGGTTTTGCAGAAATCACGCCATCCAGTCAAATTGCTAGAAACTTGCGATATCAAATCACGTGGTAACTGCAGAGAAAAACCTGGTTTTCCTCATTAGCCAATGAAACCCGTGATAACAAATCACGTGACTAGAGAGAAAAACTAGCTTTTTCTCCAGATATACTATGTTTCGCTATCCAAATGTATAATTAGAAAAACCTGGTTTTTCTCTATAGCCAATGAAATTGAGAGAAACTTGTGATTACAAGTCACGTGACAGGAGAGATAAACCAGGTTTTTCACCAGATGTACACTCATTTGAAAAACCTAGCTTTTCTCATTAGCCAATGAAATCGAGAGAAACTTGTGATTACAAGTCATGTGACTAGAGAGATAAACCAGGTTTTTCTCCAGATATATTAAGTTTTGCGCTTTTCTCTTATAAGAAATACCTGGTATATCTCTAAGTTAGTGTGCATTTGGCTTGCCTCTGCACAATGAAAAACCAGGTTTAGGAGAGAAAAACCTGGTTTATCTAAGAAAAACCTGGTTTATCAAGAGAAAACCTGGGTTTTCAAGAGAAAACCTAGGTTTTCTCTCGATATACCAGGTTTTTCAAATCTATAGAGAAAAACCTGGTTTATCTGAGAAAAACCTGGTTTCCTCCCGATATACCAGGTTTTTCTCTGTTAAACCAGGTTTTTCAGCCGAAAAGACACATTAGAAATGAAAACCTAGGATATCAAGAGAAAAACCTGGTTTATCTCAGAAAAACCTGGTTTAACAAAAGGAAAACCAAGTTAATCACTGTTAAACCTGGTTTTTCTCGAAAAACCAGGTTTATCTCTTGCTATCATAAGTTTCAGAGAAAAACCTGGTTTATCTGAGAAAAACCTGGTTTATCTGAGAAAAACCTGGTTTAATAAGAGAAAAACCTGGTTTAACAAGAGAAAAACCTGGTTTATCAGAGAAAAACCTGGTTTATCTGAGAAAAACCTGGTTTATCAAATCGCAAAACCAGGTTTTTCTGAGAAAAACCAGGTTTTTCTAATTAGTGTGCATTTGGCTTGCCATAATGGCTCAAATTCGATTATTACTCTTTGTCAATTTATGTAACTGGGGTATTCATAGTTAAATAAACAATACAAATGACACGGCACGCGTCTACAGTACCGTGTCGCAATAAATGAGCCATGACATGACAAAACAAACAAAGTGACATGTGCGACCAGGGAAGACTCAGATCCGCCAGTAAGCCAGCGCCTAACCCACTTAGCAACCGGGACTACTCTGAAATAACTGTTTTAAGTTGAAATGAAGGAATTAAGATACAGAGTTTTTATCTATTTACTTTGAAATTAAGACATAAAGTTATTTCATTGATAAACCCATTGTTACCCAGTGGAATGTTCTATCCCTATCAAATGAATGGGTCCATATGTCAGTTAAGGGGTGTCTGGTTTAGTTTATTTTTATCATTCATTTATAGGAGAAATACCCATTTGTGTGATGCAAACAGTGTACAGCCTGTTAAGACGCCGTGTTTTCCTGCGTCTGATATTGGTCTGCACTGTTTGCCTAAGCTCTATGTATGGGACGCCAGGCATTAATGGGTTAATTTATTTATAACCTGGCTACTTTCATATACTCTTCGATTTATTTCTTTATTTCTCTATTTATTTTTTCACCGAAGTACAAACTTAAAGAAATCATATTGTTTGTTCGGTCGGTTTGTAATTTCACCTACGATACGAAATAGAGACTCAAATAATGAACTAATCCTTTAATCACAGCAGTATATAAGTTGTCTTCTATCTCGTATAGATTTAGAATTATCTCCTCCACCCCCGCCCCCAAGCCCCCCCCCCCCCCCCAAAAAAAAAAAAAGAGAAAAAAATAGAAAGAAAAAAAAAAGAAGTTGAGTTGTAAGACTGACTCATGTATTATACCTACCCATTCTAACGAAATTAGATTTTTCATCAACTGACTCGGGAATGAAAATCAGTTAAAGCCATAAAGTTCAAATTTTTATCATGACGGAGATAAGAGTATTTACCCTTAGGGATTAATTTGACACCTGCGATTATCGCCTGTTGTCGTCTAGTTTCGGAGAACTGCCGAAGGTTATCCGGAGATTCTACCTGTATAGCTGTAAGAAATCAATGGTCAGTATCAAATACGAATATTCTGCCAGATGTCATAAATTAGGTCAAGGTCATCACAAGGTCATGATTTATATAAATTATGATGGGCCCGCATGCCCGATGCTACATACCAAGTTTCAAGGTTATAGGCCTTTTGGTTCTGGAGAAGAAGATTTTTGAAGGGTTTTTACCATATATGGGCGTGGCGGCCATCTTGGTCATGTGACCTGGACCAAATATATAAACTTTCGTTCCCCCATCCTGTTAAGGCTCCATCTGGCAGAATACTCGTACTTCGTCATCTAGGTTATTGAGTTTCGTCTTAGACAGGTAGATCTCCAGAGATCTTTCGGTTGATCTCCGAAACTTAACGACAGTATGCGATAATCGCAGGTGTCAAGGTATTTCCTGGGGCTAATCTAATCCTTATTCTTATCTCGATCATGATAAAATATCTATCTTTATGACTTTAGTTGAATATGAGTCTCTTAGAATAGTCAGACTCATGCATAAAATAATTATGGTAATGTAATTAAACCTTTTGGATTTCCTTTGCATTATGCTGTCAGAACACATGATGATGATGATTTTTTATAATAATAATAATAAGAAGAAGAAGAATTATATTATTATTATTATTATTATTCAAAGATGTTTGGTTCTTAAAAGGAATTGTCACGCACCAGATATCCAAAATGATTTTTGCAGCCAATAAGGGGGGAAAAGAGGTGCTTTTTGGTTATTTACTAACAGTTCATGTCATTTAGTCTCATAATGCAATGATTATCAAAATTTTACGTGACCAAATTCTCTCTCTCTCTCTCTCTCTCTCTCTCAAACATTATGTAAGACACAATGTTTGTTTGATTCAAAAATAGAATTAAAGTTTAACATTATCAAGAACAATAAATAAATAAATAAATAAATGAATTGTATGTCACACAGTTGTATAACTGAGGGTTTTGTTAGAACAGTCAAGCAAAAATATGATTGACTGCACAAAATTTTGATTCAAAAATAATAATATTAAAAAAAATGTCTTGTGAAAATAAGTTTAAGTAAAATTTCATGATGATAAAAACCTATCATTTAATACGTGAGTAGACATTATGCATTTATTTTATCGTTAAAGAGAACAGATTTTTTCCACGACATGACAAAACGAACAAAGCCGAATATGCAATACGCCCAGCAAAGACTCAGATCAGCCTCGGAATCCACCCAATCTAACCAGTCTTCGCTGTCCGCAAAGGGATAGTTAAGACCTTAACTATCTTGCTAGCGCATGTCCAGGGCGGGTGTCCAGGCTGATCTTAGTCTTCGCTGTCAGCATGGAGAGGGCTTAGACTCTCAGCTCCCTTTACTCGGAAAGGGAAGACTCTGCTCGGACTGCTGAATCTACGCGAAGTGCATATGCCACCTTGTTAGTTTTGGCGAGTCGCGGAATATATATTTCATACATTCTTACGTTTCGTTAATCCAGTCGAACCGCGATACGACAAAACCCACAAAGTGTCATGTGTACTACGTGAAGACTCAGATCAGCCTGGGCATATGGCAAGTCTGATCAGAGTCTTCGCTGTGAACTTTAAGGGTAGCTAAGCTATCTCCATGCCACCAGCAAAGACTTTGACCAGACTTGGCGAACGCCTAGGCTGATCTTAGTCATTCAAATGCGCACATGCCACTTTCTTGATTCTTTTCGTGTCGCGACTCAATTAAATATTGCCACACAGTTATACCCGTGCCGTGTCAGTAAAAGTGTATATTCACACATTGATTTAATTGACATTGAGTAATATTTGAATTGAAATAAAATGAAATTGATGAAACTGGATCAAACTAAGATTATAAATTTTAAAATGATAATAAACATGAGAGATCAAACTTGATACAATAATAACATTTTCATTGGAATTACGGATTTGTATAATGCATTAAATAGAAGAATGAAACAAATGAATAAAAAACATGCATGTAGACCTTCTTTGTAAATTAAGTAATTTACTTTCTTTAAGATATAAAAAAAATCAGCAAATAAACATAACTTAAATGCTGTAGAAAAATAAAGTGTTCCGTTTCCTACTAACAAAATTATAAGTATTAAATCGCTAGAGATCGCCAAAGTTTTATCTTCGAGGAGCCCCTGTAGCTCAGTAGGCTAAACGCTGACCCGCTGATCTAGCGGTCCCAAGTTCGATTTCCGAAGGCGGAAGCCTTCTCAGACGTAAACGGGGTCTATTACACAACCTGTCACTATCGTCCTTCCATCAGCCTCTCGTCATTGTAACTCTCATCGTGGACCACAGGTTTTCTTTTTTAGTTTCCGGAATTCACCCTCATTTAGTAATTTGTAATCTAAGTTTTGTTTGGGTTTTAGAGTCAACTGCATATTGAATATGCAGATAGTGTAGTTTTTTTCCTCACATTAATAATTACATAAATGAGCAACAATTGAGCAAAAGCTTAATTTCTAAACATACCGACATTACTAATTGGCATTATACAATCATAAGATAATTTATATCGTGTCTTTCAATTCGGCACCAGTGATACCAATTATTTCGCCAATTTAAATAAGTTAGCCGACCTTTGCTCCTCATATGATTGCTTATACGGCCAAAGAATATCGGCATCAATTACACTTGTATTTCACTAGCACGGTTTCGTTTCTGTTCTAACATCAGAAACCAAAATGGTTCTCTAGTGCAGCTCTGGACCAGAAAAGTAAAATAAAAACTAAATAAATTTACTTTTATCTTTCAGTTAAAGCAAAATTTAGACACAGTACTGGACAAATCTACATTTTGAATAATTCATTCACTTCTACAACATTCTATCATACCTTATCGTGGTAATCTCCGCCTGTAGCTATTACCTGAAAGCCGGAGTCGTGTCCTAGCGTCGCATTTTACGGAAACGCACGGAAACCATCGGCAAAAAAATAATCAACTAAAATTTTAACAAATATTGAAAAAAAAGACCACTTTATCATTTATCTAGACTAATAAAATTTATACCAGATGAAAATATACTCTTTCTCCTCATCTGATCTATTTCTGATGCATAACATTTTGTATCAATTTGTTTCGAAATAAGTCGTTGAATTCATGTTCCCTACTGGTTTTACGGAGATTTTGTTATTTGTTTTAATTAATTATGTACCTCTAGAAAATCACCCCAAAAAAGACCATTTTGTACTTGTGCTAGAATCAAAATTAAAACACAGTATTAAAGATGAAGAATTTTACTTTCTAATACCGTTTGTGATGTCAAAACATGTTAAGAAAAAAAGAAGTTATTAAGTGATAATGAATCTTTCCCTTATTACTCGTATATGTCAAATTGGCTCACACCTGTAGAAGTGCTAGTACGCAGTTTCTTCACTATGCATATGAAATTTGGCTTCAATCCACCCAGTGGTTTCTGAGAAGAAGATGTTTAAAAGTGTGAACGCCGACGACGCCGACGCCGACGACGACGGACGACGGACCAAGTCTATACTATAAGTGAGCTAAAAAAGCGAACGCAATAAACATACTTATACCACCCTTACCAGAAAACGCCAACTTTAGCACGAAATATTGCGCAGTGAGCAAGGTCTACACTGGTAAGGGTGGTATAAAATAGTTATACCATTGTTTGTCCACCCGTACGGGAGATAATCCAGTCGCTTAAGCTCGTGGATTATCTCCTCGTACCGGCGGACAAACCGTGGTATAACTATTTATGTATTTCATTTAATAATTCAGATACAAATGAGCAGCGTCGCTAGAAACTAATCTTCCGAGACGTGCAGACTGCGCATGCCATGCCTAGACCAGTCTGCTTACAATCAGGTCAAGTCAAGGCATGTACTTTCTTGTTTAGCTCTTTCGGCGCCAAATTTTTCAGACGACAAATTTTCGTCTGCTCAAATCATCAAACGACAGATTTGTAACTGGAAATTTTAACAATCTAAAGACATTTTTCATAAAATCAGGCTTTTTAAGTTCATATTTGAATGGCAAACAGTGTAGATCCTGATCAGACGGCTCTTTTAAGAGCCGGCTGATCTGGATATACGCTGTTTGCAAAGTCGCATTTTTGCGACTTTGGCGCCGAAAGAGTTAGCATAGCTTTGCAAATCTGAATTTTTAACAGTCTGAATGCGTGTCTGGGCACGCGAACGCTGGGCATAACACCTCGTTTGTGCGACGCGCCTTATATATATCAGCAAAGAATCACACACTTGCCCCTGTGCAAGGGAAAACATACAAAGTTCGAAAAAAAGCACAACAGCAGCTTGGTCAGGAGCAACCTTGTTACCAGATAACTGGCAAACTTTGCAGGCCCGGATCATATTGCCTGAAAAGAGCACCTCTTCCGGGTATCAATAAGTTGGTTTCCAACGCAAGGTTGGACAGTATGGCACAACCGCTGTTTGGACAGTTAGTTGGCAAACACAGCAAGCCCAGATCAGAGTTGCTCGATCAAATTCCATATCGTCTGGCTACGTTTTGTCCGAATATCAAGGACATAAATTATGGGATATACAATAAGAAGTTATAGAACTTGGGCTTATTACAAAATTCGCTTCAATCAGTGCGCAAACAGTGTAGACACTGATTACATCGGTACAAAATATGCACTCATTGAAGAACTAATATCCAGAGAGAGAGAGAGAGAGAGAGAGAGAGAGAATTGATACTACATGGGCAAACACATTGACGGATGCTGTGGAGATATTTTTTAAGGATATTCCTCTAGCAAGACACACGTTATACCCTGGAGTTCTATAACAAAATTGTAGCCCTTTCAACCAGACAATGAAACATTTGAGCAAACGTAGTCAGCAGCCACGCCTTTTGCCATTATATATGCATTTGTCAAGTCTTATCGGTAGATTTACAAAAATATGTTTCATACTTAAAAAAGTAAATCATATGCATGTTTCCTGAAAGCGAAAGTAGAAACGATAATAACATTAATGTTGCAAAGATTCTTTGTCGCATTTTTTTTCTGACATATTTTGCTCCGGTGAAGAAAACATTTTTGCCAAAGTAACAATATGACCACCTTCACTAAGTCTTTATGAACTGGCCAATGGACATTGCAATAAGATGGCATGTGCGACTAGTGCAAACTCAAATCAGGTTGTGCATCCATGCAGTCTGGCCAAGCCTTTGCTGTTCCCATTCGTGTGACTGGTTTCTTTCGAAACAAATAAATAACGTCGCATGAAAATGACCCTCGCTGCATGTACAAAGAGGAAAGCCCCTGATATACCTGCTCGTTTACGCATGTTGACTAGTACCTTCCTTTTTTCATAGACGGTCTATCAATTTTGCGGAAACGAAACATGATAAGTAAATATTCTAACTAGTTTGCGCCAAAGCGCAGGCTAATTTCTGTATAAACATCTTTTAAGACCCATTTTCACGCGACGTCAGTCAAATTCGCCCAGCTGTTTGCAGCCCAAGAGATTTGCGTTGTGCCTAGAAATTAAAAAAAAAGAACACTCTAACCTTTAAAGCCGATCTCTATGGATACTGATAGGTGAATACTCTCTCTCTCTCTCTCTCTCTCTCTCTCTCTCATTCGCACATCCTCTCAAACACACTCACTTAAAATACTTGTACATGCACGGACCCGTCACGCAGTATCACCGGTGTACTCATTAATGCACCCCGAACCATAGAACTGCGATTAAGCGTATTGTGGGTGGGGGTAGGGGAGAGTGAACTCAGGTCCAACGTCCCACCAACAACTAGGTCATACGGGGACGGGACCTCATCTGAAAAACCGGAGAAGCGGGGGATCGATCTTTCGACCCCTGGATTAGAAGTTCAGCGTGTTGGCCATTACACTACCGCCGCTTTTAAAGCGTATTGGACAGCACGTGGATTAAGCTTTTAGCTTCGGTGTTTATGAGTACCCCCATTTACTCCGTTTATACACTCAGTAACATTTCTTGAAGGCAAAGAATAAGGATGTAAAATGATACACGATGGACTGACTAGGCTCGACATGTACGTAGACTTCTTAAGACACCTTGCTCTTTGCAGATTTCTATTGATGTTTTTTTTTTTTTTTTTTTTTTTTTTTTTCAATAAATTCTCCAGACATGGTGATACTCAAACAACGAAATTAAAGTTCAATATACATGTTTTTTTTTCTAGTTTCGTGGCATTATTTGAACCAATTATTGATCAAAATGGCAGAAACAAACGGTAAACCCAGCAATTTTACAGCAGATACAGACAGAAAAACGTAAAATTAAACAATGATGGCATGCGTGTACCAAGTAATCCTTTTGTCAGTCTATCGGCTACTCTGCTGCGAGGATCTGTACCAAAATCGAGTTGGTACAGCTATGCCGTTATATTTTTATTTTGGAAAACGTACTCGAATTAAGTCATTTTCAAGAAAAATCCGCAAAAATGGCATCTTTGACGTTGTAAAATGACGTCACGTAACGTCATGACGTCATTTCTATGTGCGCACGCGATAGTCCTTAAGTTGTTATGTTCAGCGACGATGATGGTAATTTGCTATGTGGAGTTTCATTTTTTTTTCGAAATTTTAGGCCGCTAGTAATAATACACTAGCGCACCTTGTCCTTTATGAAACGAGCCTTCTATGATTAAGGCGATGATTTTCCCCATTAGACCGGCACGACAGGTCCGAATTTTCAAAAGTATAAATTGTGCATATTTTTCTTAGCAGACCTTCAACAAATATGTAAACCGAATGAAATCAGAGCATTTGTGATTCAGACCCAAAGACATGGGGAGATAATTCAGGTTGACTCTACCTACCCTAAATTCAAGATTTTCGCATACCTCATTTTTTGAGGTAATAAAAATATTGAAATCATTCATTCATTCCATATATTTTTGTCATAAATGCATGCTAAATACATGCATATCACAAAATAAATCAATCATTTTCTTTTTGTTATGTCTGGCTGGCATTTAAGCATGCAAAACCATACTTATACTTCCGGTCAAAACGGCCAAAAGAGAACGCTTCACTATAACTAAAATACAAGTACCCCCCCCCCCCCCCACGTGACCCAGCATTTCTTTTATGCAGCAGACTTATGCGTTGCATGTACGCAATATGTATGAGTGGGAAGCTGGGTCACGGGGGAGGGGGGGGGGACGATACTCAGTAAGCCAAAGAAGAAGAATAGTCAACAGGAGCACTGTGATCTTCAAGGATTGTATTGTGTACCATGCCCTTGAAATGAGGTCAAGGTCACATAATTATGGTCAAAACTATCCAGTGTTGTCTGTTATGAAAGTAATGTAGGTAAAAAACGGGTGAAAAGTATACAATAAATCGTTATCTCAACGACCAGTTTGAGGATAATTTACAATTAATCTTAACAATGACGTCAACGTCAACGTATATTTAACGTACTTTACATAGACACAAACACTTGAAAATTCATTTGTCATGCAAGTTACATGTCATAGTCATAAATGCAAAGCAAAAGTTTTCAGTTCAGTTCAGTTTAATTCTCTTATCGACCCAAGTGGCTCAATGGTACGTAACCATAGTTGCACACACTTGGCGCCGTCCAAGAAGCAAAAGTCTGTGATCCGTATAACTTTTTAATCATGGGGAAAATTCTCGCCTTAAGCATAGAAGTCCTTTCATATGAAATGACCACGAGTGTAAGATTTTGTTTATCAAATGACCCTTTAAAATGGGATTTTAACGCCTTCAAACTCAACATTAATTCAATAAGAAAACGCACTGTTGACATGGAAGTTGCCAATGACGCTACGTGTACACGCCAAAGTGTTATTACACGTGTGGTCATACGATTTTTATGACACGACGTTATCGGCTATCCACTGAATAACGGTGACGTTTAGATACACATTATTATAATTGTAACTTGATCTGGCTTACTGTATCACGTAGAGTTGGTGAGCTCATAACATCGGATCACCCGAGACGCTTATCTACGAGGTCATGGTCATTCTTTGACTTTTGACCCAAGGATCATATTTTGACAGTTTCAAACATAAGAAATAACTTTGCCAGTTGCTCAGGTGAGCGATGCAGGGCCCTCTTGTTAGGGAGTGTAGTAATCAGCGACTGAGTCCATGGGGTAGGCCATTCTCCCGTATCCAGATCCTGTTACAGATCTCTGTTAGAACATCAATCATGGTCTCCCCGCCTGCTTGAACAAGTTCTGCTGGTATATTATCAACTCCGGCAGATTCCCCAGCTACTGCAATCTCAATTTCCTCATTGTCATCATAACTCTCATGGTTGTATAATTCTGAGCAATATTCTGATGAGATCTCTTGTTCTTCTGTCAGACATTTCCCAGACCTGTTCCCCCGTCTACTTTGCATCAACAGGATTCTTATCCGTACGACCGTCTTGCCGTAGTCTTATCATATATGACCTACAAGATTTGACCTACAAGATATAACCGCAGCCATTGCGTAGGTTTAGGGGAGGTAACTACCACACTACGACATCCTCGGCCAAGTCATTAAATAGAGGAACATACATGAGTGCTCATGTATTATTGAATTTATTTAACGAGCTGGGGGAAAAGATAATATGCGAGGCTTTGCCGAGCATCTTATCGGTTTTCCCCAACGAGTTAAATAAATTCAATAATACAGGAGCACGAATGCAAGATTCTATTTATCATATGACACTAAAATCGCATTTTATTAGCAAAATTTGCACTGAAACGTCACGATTTTCGCATTAGAAATCGCGACGTTTTTATGGACGTCAACGTATATAACGTTACGACGTAATTTGCATATATATATATAGTTAATCCGCTAGTGGATTATCGTTTGTAATGCATGGCTATATTACACTCTCAGATGCGACGTCACATGACAATATAGATTAAGAACAAAAGAAGCCTTAGTACACTTCCTTGCGGAATTCCGCTGGCTACATCTGCCCATTGGGACTCTTCATCCCGTACTAAAACTTTCTGCTTTCTGTTTCTTAGAAAATGTTACATCCACTTCAAGATATTTCCTATAATTCCATATGCATACAGCTTATGAGTCTTGCATGGGGCACTGTGTCAAATGCCTTTTTTAGCTAGTTATATTTTAGTGTTCTGTAGGTGTATTACACAGTGACCTATAAATACTCAGATTAAACAAATTGACTCAGATTAAACAAAATGAACAAGTTCAGAGAAACGCAGCTCGTTTTGTGCTAAATAAACCATTTAACCGACAAACTCCCACAAGTGTCACTTCCATGCTAGAACAGCTTAACTGGCCGACCTTAGAAGACCGACGTAGAGCTTCTGACCTAGTACTCATGTACAAAGTTGTTTACTGCCATGTTGCTGTGCCAGTGACGTATCTCCCACCAAGATCCCCCAGGTATGCTGATTGTATCCGTTTCATTCCGTATCATTGTAAATTGAATATATATCAACATTCGTTCTTTCCACGGATTGTGATTCCATGGAACCAACTCCCTGGATCCATAACCAACCTTCAGAGCCTGGACAGCTTCAAGCTGGCTGTCCAGCCCACATCAAGAGTGTAAGCCAAGGTAGATATGTACAGTGTAAATACATGTTGGACATTTTTACGTAACATTCACACCCGAGTTTCTTTATATTGATTTGGAACGTCTGACGTCGCGCGTGCACAAATTCTAACCCTTGTCGAGATGTCTGCCTAGCGGATTTTGACAAGAATCCACATTGAAGTTGAAGTTGAATACATATATATTAGGTCACTGATCATTACATATGGACGCTCGGCGCCCCGTTACTGCGGCTATGGATTCGTTCCGCTGAGGTGCGGGGGCAACGTCGATATGAGAATTGAAATACTACTACTAAACTGATTTACATTTGTAGATTATTCCCTGGTATAGGAAAGTTTTGTCAGACCCTTTCTTACAGGTTATCCGGGTGCGCCGAAAAGTCAGTGGCGGAACCATAAGAAGAAGAATAGAACTGAATGGCGGGAACATGACAGGAAATGTTGCTGAAAACGAAAGTAGGCTACGTTGTGACATCAATTACTTTTTACTAAGAGAGACATTTTAAAACTATATATAAGAAAAGAACTCAAGGCATTTCGACATATTGAATGAAAGGGAAACGAAATAGTTACTGGTTTTTGAAGTTTTGTATCCCAAAGAGAGTGAGAGATTGCAGCAGTTGTTCGGACAGGTGGCAGATTCGTACACAGCATATTTTTTTTTCAATATTTTTTTCAAACCTTACTCAGAGCTCGGTAGGGCACCTGACTCGTAAGTCAGAGGTCCTGGGTTCGAATCCCGGTCTGGCCACATACTTTCGTTTCTCCTTCCACTGATTCAAGAAGGGCAGTTGTCAGATACTGGCGAAAGTAAGTGCACTTAGTATACTGTTTTCTCGTTGATTCGTGCCCCTTATTATAATTTGCCTGCTTTTGTGAAAAATTAAGGAACTGGTAATTTGATTTTACTATCAAATCTGCAAATAAACCTCTGACAGCATATCAACTTATCAAAACTTGTGTGAATTTTCATTTTCAATATAAAATAGGACACTGTCTTGGACTACCCCTCAGTACAAACATTGAAAAATGTTTCTCATTGAGTTCATGCCCTAGAATAAACAGCCAAATTTTCAAAATTGTTTTACTAGTCTGTCAAAATTTTAATATGTAAACACTAGTCCACACTATTTTTAAGTATTTACTGGCAGTTTTATGGCATGGTATTTAATTTTACAAGTTTGGAAGGATTTTATTTGGGACCACTGAAAAAAATTAAGGACTTTTTCAAAACAATTGATTTTCTAACCAAAATTTTATTTAGCACTGACAACCAAGTTTTTTGACACATAAATATTGTTTATTCAACCCTTTTTATCCAAACAGTGGATCAAATTAATTGCAGTCCTAAGCAAACCATAGAAACGAATCTATGAGAAGGCACGAATCCATGAGAAACGGGTATACTGGTTAACCGCTTAGGAGGTCTAAGCCTGCCCAGGAATAGTGTGGTTAGGTTAACTGACCGTCCCGACATGACCTTAGTTGTTTACCGTGGACGTTAAGTATCAAATCAACCAACCAAAATCATTGTGAACTAAAGAGACTTTTTTCGAAAACTAGGTCATGGACTTTTATGCATAACTGAAACTGAAACTACATTCCTTGTTGTGAAATAGGATCACATAAAAAATGTATCCCCCCGGTACATGAAGTATAAAATTCAAATATTTTTGTTTGTAATTTTGATTTTTCATTGGAATAACAACATCAGTTCAACAGAAATCTTACTGTAATGAATATGTGTAAGACTTTTTAAATATTGGTACTTTTTAACATACCTATTAGCTCGCCTGTACAAAAGTACAGAGAGCTGTTGTTGTCACTTTGGCATCGGGGTCGGCGTGGGCATCACACTTTAAAGTTTTACCGGTACGTTAAAGTTTTTTTATGTGATGGGCAAGGCACTGCAGGCGAGCTATCCTGTAAGCGGACAGGTCTTGTTTAATACTGTATTATCACCCCTGGTTAATTATGTATATACAAAGAGTGTTACCAAACGAAAAAGGGCTGTAACCAAACAAAAAATGAGTCCTAGTTCCCAAAGGACCTGGCCCCGAGGTTATAAAACTTTTTTCATGCTCAACTCAGCTGAGCATGAACTTTAACCTGCTAATAAATAGCAAATTACTGATAAGTACAGTTGCTTTCTTGTTCAGTTTAGCTGAATATGAAATTTTCTCTGCCTATGAATATGAAAATGCAAACATTAGTTGGCATTTTCATATTTATCAGCAGAGAAAATTTCATGCTCAGTTAAGTTGAACATGAAAAAGTTTTATAACCTGGGGGCCTGGTCATCATGGCTAAACAAATTTGTTTAGCCACAATGACCAAGTAGTTTTGAAACTATGACTATTTTTCATTTCATAACAGCCTTGAAAACATAGTTATCAGAAAATTCTAACAATAAGCCTGCTCCATAAAAAGAACACCTCCTGAAGTATGTATGATTATACCCCCCGCAAACTATGTTTGAGGGGGGTATACTGTTTTCACGTTGTCCTTCCGTCCTTTTAGCTCACCTGATCCAAAGGCTCCTGGGGAAGCCTAGGGGATAGACAGGCTCCGTTGATGAAGTCCATCACTGCTCTGACAAAACCACTGGACTGATTGTAACAAAATTTCATATGGAGCCTCCAGGGTTGAGGACATAAAAGATGTGGCATCTCAGTTCTCAGTATGATATAGCCCGGCTGAAATATTTTTTTAAATTTTGAAGAAGTAAACTTTGTTGCTGTTGTTTTGGCGCTTTAAGGGCTATGAGTGTCTTCCCATATCAGAAAGGAGGGTTATCTTCCTTGGAGACTTCTGGTGAATGGGTATGTTTTCAGGGGAAGGAACTCTGCCAGCCTTATTTTTTGTCGCACCTGCTTTAGCAAGGTGGGATATAGGAGTTCACTTTTCCATCAGTCCGTCTGTTCGTCCGTCCATCAGTCCGTCCGTCCACAATTACGTCGACCCTAGCGTTCGTGTCCATTATTCTCAATCTATGATACCTACATTCATCAAACCTGGTATAAAGTTTCTACTTAGAATGGTCTCGAGGAACCTTGCACTTATTTTGACCTTTGACCTATTTTTCATGCTCTAATGACTTCGTAAAATTCTGTGCCGTCCGTCCATCCACTATTACGTCGACCCTAGCGTTCGTGTCCATTATTCTCAATCTATGATACCTACGTTCATCAAACCTAGTATAAAGTTTCTTCTTAGAATGGTCTCGAGGAACCTTGCACTCATTTTGACCTTTGACCTATTTTTCATGCTCTGATGACTTCGTAAAGTTCTATGCCAAAAATTATGTCAACCCTAGTGTTGAAGTCCATTTCTCTCCATCTATGATACCTGCAATCTTCAAACCTGGTATAAAGTTTTTTTCTTGGATGATCTAGAGGAGTGTTGCCTTTATTTTGACCTTTGACCTATATTTTATGCTCTGCTGACTTAGTAAAATTTTACGTCAAAAATTACGTCAACCCTAGCATACTGGTCCATTTCTCTCAATCTATGATACCTACAGTCATCAAACCTGGTATAAAGATTCTGTTTAGGTTGATCTAGAGGATTGTTGCACTTACTTTGACCCATATTTCATGCTGTGCTGACTTAGTAAAATTTTACTTACAAAATTAAATTGACCCTATCATTGAAGTCCATTTCTCTCTGACAATCTATGAGAGCTAGAATCATCTAACCTGGTATAAAGTTTCATCTTAGAATGAACTGGAGGATTAATGCACTTGTTTCAGCCCTTGACATATATTTCAAGTGCTACTGATTTTGTAAAATTTCACATCCAAAATTGTGTCGACCTTAGGGATTGTCCTGGGATGCTGCTGTTATTTGTACTCTTGACCTTTATATCATGCTCTATTGACCTGATAAATTTTATGTCAACCTGGCATCCATGATTATATGGACAAAACCATTCAAGTCCGTTTCTCACTAACTATACCACCTACAATCATCAGACATGGCATTAAATGTTTTCTTAAGCTGGTGTCCTCGATTGTTTGACTGCTCTATACCTTTAACCTATATTTTTAACTCTGTTGACAGCATGTAGAGATTTATGTATAGAACTACATCTTTTCTAGATTGTAAGTCCAATTTGCTCAAATTTCTACATAAATTCATCAGACCTAGTGTACACTTTCCTATAACCATGGTATCTACTACTGAGAAAGCATAAGGCAGGTGCGACATAGCATTCCGCGGAATTCTTGTGTGTCCTTTCTTAACCCTTAATGCGCCAAAATGCAGACGACAAAATTTATGTGTGCAGAATTTCAAAAAATGTTTCATCCAAGCAATATTATATTGAGAATTCTAACATTAGAAGGCAAACAGTGTAGATTCAGATGAGGTGGCTCATTATGAGCCACCTCATCTGGATCTACACTGTTTGCAAATTTAACTAGTTTAATTTTTGGCGCTTTAAGGGTTAATGGTTGTCAAGTCTTAAAGGGAAGAATATGCTTCCCTGGCTTAAAATTCTTTTAAGTTTAAGAGTAGAATCCAATTGGGAAGATCTTCCTCATCCTAGGTAGCAAATAGGAAGTTAGCAAAAGTTGCTTCCTCCCCCCCCCCCCCACCCCCCCCCCCCCCCCCCACCCCCCTTGTAAAAATTTTGGAAAAACAGCCATACACCTTAACACTCTTGGCATGGCTGAATGAAGATGTTGGTCAAGGATTCATTAAGTTTTACAGCACATGCAAAATCAACTGTGGTAATATTTTTTGCTGAGAAATTTAGATACTCACTTTTTCGGCAAAAATGGCAGCGTTTTTACGTATATTACCTTTGATAAGTTAACGTATTGTTAATTAACATCATTATTAGTTCTTTGATTATAAAAAGGAGTTTTTCTCATGTAAACCAATCCCATAAATCTGGATTCATCTTTTAAGATGGCCGTAGATTTTTGATGGACCTAGATTTTTTGGATGATGGATCTAAATTTTTGGATTGTTGTAGAAGGGAAAACATATCTCAACTTTAGCAGAATTTCATAAAATTGATTTAGATGATTTAGATATTTGGGGTCATACTAAAGATGGAAAAGTACCATTTAGCCAAATAGATTAGATGTAGTAAATATTATTAGATTTTTCTGTTGTTGTTTTTTTCAGGGATGAGCCTGCCAGACCAACCAGCCATGTTTGTTTGAAGTTTTAGAAATTGGAAGTGAACATTTCAAATGGCTCGAAGACGAGATGACTTCAGGGGTGGTCCCCGATCCATGTTTCCCCCAGATCGTGAGTTTATCAGAAGAATTAGTGCACTTCTTGAATAAGAACAGTCTCTGCTGGGTATCATATTAATTCAACTATTAAGAAGCAGCAGTGCAGTAGATAAGAGGGAGTATTTGGTGATAATTAAGAGAAATTTTTGTTAATTCTACATAAAAGCATATATTGTGACCCCTCATCTGAACCATCTGGATGAGTCGGTCCAGATGAGGGGTCACAACATATGGTTTCAAGGACAAATAAAAAAATATCCCTCAATTATCATCAAATACCTCTCTTATCTACAGCTCTGTAAATATGTAATAAGTCTTGTGTATTTCAGTTTTAAGATGGGTTTTCTCTTCCAAAACAATTCCAAAGATCTGGGGCCATATTCATAAAACGACTTAAGTGGTTGCTATGCTGTTGCTAAGGCTAAATTTCTTTGAAGGAGATTCCATACAACTATGAAATTTGCTCTGGAGGAACAGTCTTACAAAGACTGTTCCTCCAGACCAAATTTCATAGTTGTAGGGAATCTCCTTTATACATATTTAGCCTTAGCAACCGCATAGCAACAACTTAAGTGGCTTTATGAATACGGCCCCTGGATCTTTCTAACACGATAATATAAGTATCTTTCATGGGTGTGAGGTGTGGATAGAAAAATCCATCACAAGGGTCACTGTTTGGCATCACAAGGCTTGCAGATAAACATACATGTACTAGTATGTTGTGAGCCAGTCATTGGAATCCTTTTGATTAGGGGTCACAAACATATTTGCATGGAGAAATGTGCAGTTATCCCTAATTCTTATGTACTTAGAAATACATTGTGACAGCTAATTGGATAATGCCAAAAATTTGTGACAGTACAATTGGGAACATTATGAAACATCACTTGGCAATGGCTGACATCCTTTCCCACTTTACTGAAACTCCTGGCTTTCGATGCATACCAGTAGTAGTACATTTTGAATAATGAAAATGTGAAAAATTGCATTAGAAAGGGGATAACTATTGAAAAGTGTCATTCGTCAGTATGGTTGTGTTCTAAGGCTCTGCTGACATGTTACCCAAAAATGAAGTTTGCAAAGTTCTATAAAACAAAGATTTGTCTTCCCAAATCAAGGGCATAGCTACTTATACGGCAAATACGCAAGTGTGTATTGAAATTTTGTCAAAATTGACAAAATTTCAAAACGCACCTGCATATTTGCATTCTGAAATTTTATAAATAAGACATGATTTCAATACCAATTACCAAAGTCGCTGAAATACTAGCCTTCCTTTCTAGAAGTAGAGCATAAAACATGGTTGTGCGTATCATGAAATTGCCCCTAGTAACGCCCCTGCAAATGACAATTTTGTGTACAGTTATCCTCTAAATTGTCTCTGCTAGTCCTATATATGGCATTATGCACTGTTATTATCATGAAAAACTCTCTTATCAGTGCTCCTGGGGCCGTATTCATAAAACGACTTAAGTGGTTGTTATGCTGTTGCTAAGGCTAAATTTCTTTGAAGGAGATTCCCTACAACTATGCAATTTGGTCTGGAGGAACAGTCTTACAAAGACTGTTCCTCCAGAGCAAATTTCATAGTTGTAGGGAATCTCCTTTATAGATATTTAGCCTTAGCAACCGCATAGCAACGACTTAACTGGCTTTATGAATACGGCCCCTGGATCTTTCTAACACAATAATATAAGTATCTTTCATGGGTGTGAGGTGTGGATAGAGAAATCCATCTCAAGGCTCACTGTTTGGCATCACAAGGCTTGCAGATAAACATACATGTATGTTGTGAGCCAGTCATTGGAATCCTTTTGATTAGGGGTCACAAACATATTTGCATGGAGAAATGTGCAGTTATCCCTAATTCTTATGTACTTTAATAGGAATACATTGTGACAGCTAATTGGATAATGCCAAATATTTGTGACAGTACAATCGGGAACAGTTTGAAACATCACTTGGCAATGGCTGACATCCTTTCCCACTTTACTGAAACTCCTGGCTTTCGATGCATACCAGTAGTAGTACATTTTGAATAATGAAAATGTGAAAAATTGCATTAGAAAGGGGATAACTATTGAAAAGTGTCATTCGTCAGTATGGTTGTGTTCTAAGGCTCTGCTGACATGTTACCCTATAATGAAGTTTGCAACTATAAAACAAAGATTTGTCTTCCCAAATGACAATTTTGTGTACAGTTATACTCTAAATTGTCTCCTCTATTCCTATATATGGCATTATGCACTCATATTATCATGAAAAACTCATTTATCAGTGCTCCAGATAAGGGGAAACAGAGATAAGTTTCTGTATTTCTCCATAAAAAACATATCTTGTAACCCCTCATTAGACCCATCTCTTCGAGATGTACTCATCAGGGGTCAGAACATAAGTTTTTGTCGAGAAATAAGAAAAATTGTCTTTGATTTGTACTCAATACCCCCTCTTATCTTATTCAGGCGCCCAACCCTCGGTAGAGGAAAACAGGGCTTTAAAATGGATATGATGATGATGATGATGAGACCCAGAGATTATAAAACTTAAGTACATTCTCAAACTCAAAATAAAGCAAATAAATGCTCGGAAGCAGCCAATCAGTGTGCTTTACTTTGAGTTTGAGATTATTCTCAAGGTTTATAACCTCGAACCCTGGCCTTTTTCAGCTACTCAAGCTTTTGGACTGATCAACGTCTTCAAAGGGGAGGCTGAAAAAGCACTTCAGAACAACAGTCTTCAAGCTGCTGTGGACTATTACAATCAGGCTCTGAGCGTCGTAAACGAGTTTTCCTATGTTCCCTTTATTTGTGACGAGTTCCACAAGATCATCTGTAATCGGTCCCTCGTAAATCTCAGGATGAGGCGGTACAGAGAAGCAGAAATAGATGCACAGCTTTGTATTGATTGCCGGCCAAATTTTGTGAAGGTAACCAGTGTCAGAAATTAACTTTTTTCGCAGTTAGCAAGTACTCGCTACCTGGTAGCAAAAACAATCTTCTTGCCACGAAACAGTCCTCAGATTTATGACCAAACAAAATTCCATAAGGTCAAAGGCATTGATAATGCCTTTGACATTATGGAATTGTGTTTTGTCTTACACATAGAAGAGTATTTTAATGAAAATCGGCTAGTACTTCCAAGAAATTAACTTTTTGTCAAGAATTCCTAGGCAGCAACTTTTTGCTACTCACTTTTTCCTGAGGTGGCAAATGAGATTTTTATGTGGCAAATTTGCTACTTGCTTCTGTTAATTTCGAACCTTGGTAACAATCTTACAGTAGAATTTCAGTGGATTGAACCCTGATGATTCGTAAACCCTGCCTGACCAGAATCTTTCCTGGATCCCTAGAGGTCACTTTATATAGAAACTAACCCTTGATGGCTAGAACTACCCTTGGCTGGAACTAATTTTCATGGTTCCAAGCCTGTTTGAACCAATGACTTTCTACTGTAATTAGAATTTCTTTTCAATCAAGTGTCTCAGATGCATAAATTTGCCAGTTGATGCCAAATTTGGACTTATATATGTGTCCCCAGGATGCATAAAAATTCTCCATTGATAGTTCTCCTTTCTCTTTTGATGTTGAATTCATATACCGTATGCAAGGTAATTTTTGCGCCGTTCCATTTTTAGCAGTATTTCGCGGTCACTTAGACACCGCGAATATTAAATTCGTGAATTATTTCCAGTTTCTTACAAAGTGTCATCTGTAGACACAGTGTTCATATACATTGTTTCTGTTTGCTTCGGTAGTTGCTGGTATTTTTCACTTGAGCCAGTTCTTTCATTAACCTGCGGCGGTCCTGCTGCAGGTTAATGAATGAACTGACTCAAGTGAAAAAGAAATAGTTTTGCTTTTCGCGCATGTTGCTAACCACGAAAATTAAAAATCGTGAACATTTTTGTTTATGTTTTTGACCCTTAACCGCGAAAATTTGAACCCGCGAAAATTACCGCGTATACGGTAAACTTTTACAAATATACTGCTGGGGGGAGAAATACTGGGAAAACACTGTACTTAAATCTATTACTTCTATGATATGCAGAAGTTGCAAATATGGTCAGATAATTATGTCTCCCCCCCTTCAGGGTCGGGAGACATATTGTTTTTCCCCGGGCGTCTGTCTGTCTGTCCATCTGTCTGTCACAAAAATCGTGTCCGTTCTATAACTTGAAAACCGCTCGAGCTATATTCGCGAAACTTCATATAAATATCAATCAACATGAGACGACGTGCAGAGTGCAAGAATGGTAACTCTGGCATTTATACTTTTTGAGTTATTTCCCTTGGAACTTAGTCCATCACAAAATTGTGTTTCAATCGTGTCCGTTCTATAACTTGAAAACCGCTCAAGCTATATTCGCGAAACTTCATATAAATATCAATCAACATGAGACGACGTGCAGAGTGCAAGAATGGTGACTCTGGCATTTATACTTTTTGAGTTATTTCCCTTGGAACTTAGTCCATCACAAAATTGTGTTTCAATCGTGTCCGTTCTATAACTTGAAAACCGCTCAAGCTATATTCGCGAAACTTCATAGAAATATCAATCAACATGAGACGACATGCAGAGTGCAAGAATGGTAACTCTGGCATTTATACTTTTGAGCTATTTCCCTTGGAACTTAGTCCATCACAAAATTGTGTTTCAATTGTGTCCGCTCTATAACTTGAAAACCGCTCAAGCTTTATTCACGAAACTTCATACAAATATCAATCAACATGAGGAGATGTGCAGATTGCACAAATGGTAACTCTGGCATTTATACTTTTTGAGTTTTTCCCTTGGAACTTTGTCCATCACAAAATTGCGTCTCAGTCGAGTCTGTCTATAACTTTATAACCATTCAAGCTATATTCATGAAAGTTCATACAAATATCAATCAACATCAGACGACGTGCAGAATGCACTCTGGCGTTTATAATTTTGAGTTATTTCCCTTGGAACTTTGTCCATCACAAAATTGCATCTCAGTCGAGTCCGTCTATAACTTTAAAACCATTCAAGCTATTTTCATGAAAAATCGTACAAATATCAATCAACATCAGACGACATGCAGAATGCAAGAACCATAACTTTAGCATTTATACTATTTGAGTTATTTCCCTTATAACTTTGTCAGTCACAAAATCGTGTCTCAGTCGTGTCTGCCTATAATTTGAAAACCATTCAAGCTATATTCACGAAACTTCATACAAATATCAATCAACATTAGAAGAATTGCATAGTGCAAGAACCATAACTCTTGCATTTATACTTCTTGAGTTATTTCCCTTGGACCTTTGTCAGTCACAAAATCGTGTCTCAATCGCTTTATTACTTGAAAACCGGACAAGCTATATTCATGAAACTTCAAACAAATGTCAGTCAACACTAGACAACCTGCAGAGCACAGCATTTATACTATTTGAATTATTTCCCTTGGAACTTTGTCATTCACAAAATCCTGTCTCAATCGCCTAAGCTCTATAACTTGAAAACCGTTTAAGCTACATTCATGAAACTTCATACAAATATCAGTCAACATATAAATAGAAGACGTGCAGAGCACTGTAACTCTTGCATTTATATTTTTTGACAAAAACTAAATATGAATATCAGTCAACATTACATGACATGCAGAGCATAACAACTATAACTCTTGCATTTATACTTTTTACTTATAATGAATCCCTGCTTCAGGGTAGGGAAACATATTGTTTTTCCCTTGGTGTCTTAATGACTGATCCTTTTGACATCAAAAAGGGGGGAGACATTCTGTTTTTTCGTAGAAAAACAATTCTAGTTAATTTTCAGAATACAATCAATAAGAAAATAACCACTTTATAGATATAGCCGTTGGGCATAAGTTCATTCCATTTTGTAAATTACCTGTTAACTGACATTAGCTAGAACAGCGACAGTGTATTTAGCGCCGCCTATTGTCCAATCAGAATTGCTATGTTTGAATAATAGCTGTAGCTCTGCCCTCATTCTTGACAGTGATGGTGCAAACATAATACATGTAATGATCTTTATATTGCGTCACAGCCTGGAACAGGTCAGTTGACCAGTGATCAAAAGTCAGAGATGATAGTGCAGCAGTTTGCAAGACAAAACTTAGAATCAAAACAGCTGCACACATTGAACGTATTCAGAAATGGCCAATTTTATGACTAACCTAAGTCATCCATCATCTAAGTCATATATTTTCTGCTAAATTTCCAGGGATACTGGAGAGCTGCCCAGGCTGCTAAGAATCTTCAGAATGGAATACCAAAGGCATTAGACCACATCATTGCTGGACTGAGACAGTTGGACGAGGGAAATACAGAAGATTTGATCTCATTTCTGACGGAACTCTGTATCCTGATCCCCACTGCACCACCAATAAGTAAGAGTAACTTCTGTGTTTCCTGTTCTTGGTGAACAAAGTAGTTTTGGGGTGAAGTGATTTTTAAAAAAAATATTTTTGCTGCATTTTGTATTCATACAGGGATAAAACATGGTTTTTCATATTTGCCAGGTCACAAGGGAGCTGGCAAATGTTTATGCAATGAAAAACCATGTTTGATTGCTATTACTGCATAAATTCAACCATAATGCTACAAAGATAATAAAAATGTTTAGGCACTATTTTGCAGCCTCATCGCCATTACCTTGTTTATTCCTACATGCACTATGCGTTTCTTTAAAAGTCCTTGTTTCAGGCTATGATCAACTATCGTGAATTTTTGCCAAATCTACAGCAGCAGTTCAAAAGTTTTAATCATGTTCACTAAATGTTTTATTCTGTCGCCTGCTCTTCTATTTTTACAATATCCAAATCTATATACATGTAATTCTTGCAATCAGGTCTTCATCGATACCTGCAAATGCAATCTTGTCCCTTGTTTCTGTATTGATGGAGTATTGCCTGAATCTTTCAAATGAAAAGCTGCAAAGTGAGTCATTATAGGCAGGTGAATCGTATTGTTAATATATGGTTTGTGTTCAATAAAACATGCCTATTAATAATGTGTGACACCAGTATTTATGCAATAATGGATCATGAAGTATCTGTATTGGCATAAATGATCAAGATACAGTATCTTCAGGATAAAGCTATGCTTCAAAACTATTGACCTTGCTGAGTTCCACAGTGTTAGATAAGATGGATTTTGAGAGATATAAAATGGATTTTGAGAGATATAAAATGGATTTTGAGAGATATCTGCTGCATACAGTCAAACCTGTATTAAGCAAGCACCAAAGGGATAATCAAAAGCTGCTTGCTTAAGACAGGTGCTCGCTTAATACAGATATATTTCAATGTATTGGCCTGTTTTGGGAACTGAATACGTGCTTGCTTAATACAGGTTGCTTGCTTAATAGGGATGGCCACTAAGACAGGTTTTACTATATATAATCGTATTTCTTAGATTACAAGACAGAAATTTTCCTTTCAAAATAATCCCAAAAATCTTGATCTGTCTTATAAGACAGATCATGATTTTTCGAATTGTTTTTATCCCACCTGCTTTAGCAAGGTGCGATATAGGCGTCCAGTTTTCCGTCCGTCCGTACGTCCATAATATACTTTATGTAACAAAAATAGCACCATTTGATTAAAGCAGTTAAGCGGGGGTATAGATGGATTCTCCGACAGTTCTAGTTTAGATTGTTTTAGAAGGGAAAAAAACCCATCTCAAAGCAGAATTTCATAAGGCTAATCTAGATATTAGGGGTCTTTCTAGAGATGGAAAAACACTATTTATAGCCGAATAAATTTGAAAGTCCCATTGCATTGCCTTTCAGATCGTGTATACCATACATTAGGAGAGATCATCTGTTTAGCACCAGATTGTGAGGACTCACTCTGGGAGAAGGTGGTTGTACGGCTAGCGAGTGGAGGTCACTGGGAAAGTGTCTCCATGCTTCTAACTGGAATACACAGGTAGGGGAGAGTCGGGTTACTTCGGACAGTGACATTGTTTCCTTTACATGTCAGTTGTTTGGAACTAAAACAAAAATAACTGTCCAAACAGTGAAAATCCTGATGAGGCAGCTCATTATGAGTGCACTATTTGCACAGACCTAGTTGACCCAGTATTTAGAAATTTTATGGTAAATAACATTTATAGGTGAAAGTGAGAGTGTACTCATCATGTTTGAAATATACATGAAGCCCTGACAGGCTTTGTATTTGTCTTAGGATTTTTTATTAGATTTTGAATTTTTGCTGTACTTTTCAATTTTTACTTTCTCGCCAGGCATGGACAGGGGCATATAGCGTTCAGGTATGACATTTTATCTGTATGTCAGCACAAATACAGGGGAACTTCAGTGGCTTGAACCCTGATGGCTTGTTAACCCTGCCTGGATAGAACTCTGTCCTTGGTCCCTCGAGGTCACTTTAAGTATAGAAATGAACCCTGGATGGCTAGAACTACCCTTGGCTGGAAGTAAATTTTATGGTCCGAAGCCTGTTTGAGCCAATGAAGTTCTACTGTATATGTTTATGTGTGTAACGGCAGTAGACTCAGGTTAAAAGATTTAGGATAATAGTCAACCCTCTTTATAACTACACTCATTACAACTGTAAAATTCTTTATTGCATTATTTGGATATGCCTGGAATGGCTTTATTGTTCAGAAACTGTTTTCTCTTTAATAGCAAATTCAGTTTAAGGTCAGAATATTCGAGAACAAAATTAATGCTGTTGTTTTTAAGAGGGTCCATTATATCATACTCTGACAATTTACAAGGCAGGGTCATAAGTACTTTTGACACATCCCTAGTGTGTTTGTTTTGTTTTTCAGTGGCCCACATAATGACTTAGAATCCTATTGCCTTGGTGAAGTGAATTGCAAAGGAGTAAATGTTGGTGTGATGCTTAAAAGTATATCAGATCAGAAACTCCGGGCTTGGGGATTAGAGTTGGCAGTCATGTTGCTCAGTTTCGAGTCTCCTTCCCAAGAGATAGCCCGCAGCTTTGGGAAACCAACACTCCACGTTGTTGTCAAGCTAACCCTACAGACAGGTGAGTCAGATTTGTATATACCAATTACCCTTTTACAATGGCTTGAAATTTTGACACCTCTATGGCAAGCCATTTTACTATTTATTATGCATAGTAGATATCTTATATAGTATAGTAGATATCTTATATAGTATATTAGATATCTAATATGCCAATTAAGATATCTAATATAACATATAAGATATCTTATATCCTATATAAGATATCTGATATAGGATATAAGATATCTTATATAGGATATGTGATATCTTATTTAATTTTTCATATAAGATATCTAATATGTTATATTAGATATCTTATATGTTATATAAGATATCTTGATTGGCATATTAGATATCTAATATACTATATAAGATATCTAATATATTATAGATATCTTATATGTAAAATTAAATAAGATATCTCATATCCTATATAAGATATCTTATATCCGATATAAGATATCTGATTTACTAAATAAGATATCTTATATGTCATATAAGATATCTTATATGCTAAATCAGATATCTTATATATTGTGTTGTGTCTTATGGAAAAGTCAAATAAGATATCTTATATACCTTTACTAGATATCTTATATAATATATAAGATATCTTATATGACATATAAGATATCTTCTGTAGGAAATAAGATATCTTATATGGAAAATAAGATATCTTATTTAATTTTACATATAAGATATCTTATATAATAAATAAGATATATTATATAGTATATTAGATATCTAATATGCCAATTAAGATATCTAATATAACATATAAGATATCTAATATAACATTTAAGATATCTTATGTGAAAAATTAAATAAGATATCTTGTTTTCTATAGCAGATATCTTATATAGAATATAAGATATCTTATATGTTGTATTAGATATCTTAATTGGCATATTAGATATCTAATATACTATATAAGATATCTTAATTATTATATAAGATATCTTATATATATAAGATATCTTATATAATAAATAAGATATCTTATATAATATATAAGATATCTGATATAATAAATGAGATATCTACGTGCCATAATAAATAGTAAAATGGCTTGCCATACACCTCAGATATTTAGGTAATTTACTTGTATAGTAAGCTTTGCCTGGCTCATGGTTACCACATATCTTCCATCCAGTGCAGCAAAACCCTTTCTAAGGTAGTGAAACTTTGTAACTGTCAACTGTCAGATCAACTATTCCACCAAAAAACTGATTTCTTTTGATTCAGTTACAACTGTTTTAAAACCACTTAGTTAGAATCTCGGCTACACCTGTTACTTTTGATTTCTTGAAACTAAAACTTAGAAGACAGCTTCACTGTACTCTGTATGCCTCACACTAGCAATGTGACCACAGAAGTTGTTACTAGTTGCCGACTTGTATTGGTTAAGGTAAATTTTGTGACAAGGATCAACTGAGCCAGCACCCTTGAAAGAAAAAATTTGATCATATGTCCTCATAGTTTTTTGAGATAATGGAATGGTTCTGAACCTGCACCAACAACTAAAAGCTGAATCAGTGGGTAGACACATAGTAGTTCCTGTTAAAAAAGACATGAAAATTATTTATTTTAGGAAACCTTGACCTTTTGAAGCACCTGCTAAGGGATTTCTCGGAGGGTTCTGTGGAGGAGAAAAATGCCCAAGATGCTGATGGGAAGACTGCTTTCCACGTTCTGATTGAGTCGGGGAAGATCCACACGACCTGTGGAGAATCTGTGCTACGTCTGTTACTGAATCACAACTGTAATGCGGACATTCCGGACAAGCTGGGCAGGCGACCTCTTGACCTTCTCAGGCCAACGGACACTGCTTACATGATACTGAAAAAGTCTATAAAAACAGGTAAGGTCACATAAAAAAAGATCTAAGTATTATGACAGATAAGTTTGTGCAAACAGGGCAGACCCTGATCAGACTGCTCCTAGGAATGCTAGGTCTAGTCTGACTGCACATTGTCACTAAACAGAGCTTAACGAGAAAACTCAACACAAAGTTACGGCAATTATAGTCTAGCTACTTTGGGTGTCCCAACTTTTAGAACTTTTACAGGATCTAATTGGGTTTTAGCAGTTTTAAATGGGCTGGCGAAAGTGGAAATCTTTTTCATCCCTTATACAACAAAAGACAGATCATCTCTTTGAGGGATATCTCTTTACGCAGACACCCTCTAGCTCTGTAAGAATCTACAGAAGCAACAAGTATAAATGTTTGTACAATTCAGTTGTTTTTCAAAGATTTGTATATGTGGAATCTTAAGACTTATACATGCATGGGACATCTGTTGTGTCTAAAACGTTAGTTTTCAGGTGGCATAAAATATTTAAAGGTGCTAGAACGGACCTGAAAGATGAGCCCCGTCCCGGCCAGCCAAGAACAGCTGCTGGTCATCGCCAAAAGAATTAAAAGGGGGGCAAAAGTTTTGTATGCGATATTTTTCAATTGCGATGGACCCATTGTTCAAATTCCCGTACAAATGGCAAGACAATCACAAGTAAATTTTATAAGAATGGTGTGTTGTCAAAAGTAAAGGAACACTATGAAGAACGTAGACCTGCAACCGGTTTAAGAGGTCTGTGTCTTATCCATGACAAGGCACCTGCTCACAAGTGTGTTCTTATCCAAGCCTTCTTGAAAGAGGAAAAGGTAGTTCAGCTCTCTCATCCACCTTATTCACCAGACCTTAGTCCCTGTGACTTTTTCCTGTTTCCTTTACTAAAGAAAACCCTTTCTGGTCATCGTTATGAATCCCGAAGTGCTCTTGGTAGTTCAATTTACCAGTGTCTTCAGGGTGTACATAAAAGGGCCTACTTCTCTGCCTTTACAGAATGGATTTTGAGACTTGAAAAGTGTGTTTCAGTCAAGGGAGAATACTTCGAAGGGTTCAAGTAAACGAAATGTGAATGGGATTAAAAACCCACCTTGTAGAACCCCAATGACAACATTAAATGAATGGCCATAGTACCGGACAAGGATTTCAATTGTTTTACATGGCACTGGAAAATCTCATCTTACACCTCTTAATCCAGTCCTAGGCCCGATATAACTCAGGTTAACAAGTCTATGGTTTATTTTACTGTGAGGCTCAATATAAAAATTTGGAGTTTCGAATGGTAATCTGTGTACTGAGTTCAACATGAATTCGGGCCCTGTGAAGGTACAAAAAGAGAATATTGTAGTCAGCCCATTGGTCGTATAGTAGGTCACATATCTGCATTGTCAAATTGGTTATACATACAAAGACAGCAAATGGCGTCAGTTTGTGACATGTTGGACGTGATCATAAGGAATTAAATGCAGATCATTGATGGTGCCTGCTTCTTTCAAAATTAAATGGAAACCCTACAGATGCTACAAGGATGCACTTTAACAAGTTTTGCATTGCAAAATCAACAGTTTTAATTCTGCAGTGTGCAGTATGGTGTGAGCTGCTTATATAATAATCCGTCCCAGTGACTTACATGATGATTTTTTCTGTCCACATCTCACAAATGCCAAGTGATGAGGAGCGTATTTCCTGTCAGCACCTCAGTCTTATTTTGCTGTGGGTTACATTTGACAGGAAAGCTATAAAAGAAAACAAATGGTGAAGACATACTATATTTCTTTGGTTATAATACAAGGTTTTTCCTTTCAAAGCAATCTCAAAAGATCTAGGTTTGAGCCGCGACGCGAGAAAACCAACAAAGTGGCATGTGCGCCCAGGGCAGACTCAGATCACCATTGGCACCCTTTTAATCTGATTTGAGTCTTCACTTTAGGCTTAACAGATAGCTAAGGGACTAAGCTAGCTCCGTGCGGACAGTGAAGGCTCTGAGCAGACTGGGCGGATGCCCAGACTGATCTGAGTCTGCGCTGGGAGTACATCCACTTCGTTGGTTTCGTCATGTCACGCCTCATATGTCTTATAAGATGGATCTAGATCTTTGGGATTGTTTTGGAAAAGAAAACCCCAATTTACAGCTGAATTACACAAGGCTGATTTACATACATTGTATTTGTGGTAATCTTTGACCGAAAAACTCCAATCTTATAACCAAATAAATAAGTTAGAGTACTGTCTGAACTTTTCAGTGGAAGAATTAAGAAAAGATTTGGAGGCATTGAAAGCAAGGGGTAATAATGCCCTGAAGTCGGGAAACCACAGTTTGGCCCTGAAGCTCTACAGTGAGGCTTTGCAGATTACCCAGAATTCCAAGGAACTTCACAAAGAGGCTGCCATATTGTACAGTAACAGGGCTAATGTGTTGAACAAGCAACAGAAATACACAGAAGCTCTACCTAATGCCATTGCCGCTATCTCGTGTGATGACAGTTGGCACAAGGTACTGTAAACACTTATTTTTGGCGGTTACTGAATTTTGGCGATATTGGCGGTTAAAGCAAAGAGCGCTAAAATAGAAGTTCGCCAATATTACATAGATTTAATAGACATACGGAGGTTTAACTAAAATAAGTATTTGGCGAGTTTTTCAGATTTTTTAAATTTTTTTCCCATTTAACTATACATTGTGGCAGCCTATTAGAATCGCCTCGATGAGGCGATTTTAATAGATGCTACAATGTATAGTTTAATGGAAAATAGATTTTTTCACAAATTCATATTAAATTTTCTTTATTATCTAGAGCCGTGGTATCATCACCGCCAAAATTAACATGCGCCAATATGTCATTTTATTTAAACCGCGAAATTTTGATACCGCAGATATTAACTGTTTTACAGTAATTCAGTACTCCAGATAAAAAGGGGTAATATTTAGAAATAATTTTCAGATTTCTCCATAAAAACATATGTTATGACACGTCATTAGAACCATCTTGCAGAGGTGGTTCAAATAAGGGGTCACAACATACGTTTTCATTCAAAAATAAGAAAAATCATCTTCGAATTAACCTCAATACCCACTCTTATCTGGAACTCTGACTGGTATGTCTTCTAGGAGCGGATAACACTCCAGACTACCAATCTTGGGGTAGCAAGATCTATCCCCTGCTTCTCCGGTCTTTCGGATGAGACTTTAAACTGGGGTCCCGTCTCCATATGACCTCGTTGTTGGTGGAACGTTAAACTCGAGTTCACTCACTCTCTGTTATGTGGTATTGGGGTGGGGTGGGGGGGGGGGGTACATTATTTAGAGCCCAGAGTGCAGAAACTCAGCCGCTGCCAAAATACCTCTAATAAGGGATATAAAGATGAATGGGTATTCCTTCGGAGTAAGCAACTGTTCTATTTTTGCCTCCCTTCTCAGAAGGGGTCATTTCTTGAAAGAAAGAATTTGCTGCTCTAGGAGCAAAATTCTTTCCTTTAAGAGGAGTTAACCCTATTTCAAAGAGTTACCTTATCTAGAGAAGCAAACAGGAATCCATACGAGTCAAAATAACATTATTTTTGGAAAAGAGGAAGGGGCGTTTATAGAGCATGGGCATTTATTAGGATTAATACGGAATTTCAGGTTTCTTTATTTCTTTATATCTAGAAATGTTACGGTATTTTGGCATTACTTTCTTAAACAAGAATCATTAGCATGTTACAGTTCATGAATCAGTGAATAAGGGTATCAGAAGTGTATACAGTCATTTAATTTGTTCTTTGATAGTATTTTATTTTGTCGGTAAACTTTGTAACCCATGGAGGAGAATCACCGGTATTTTGAACATATATTCGGACAGGACCGTAAGAGAATTGATCATTATTTCTTTAATACTCAATGAATTTTTGTGCAGTGAAATGTTGATACTTTGTCACTTTGGAGCAAAGCCATCGTATAAGAGCTGTTTTCATGAACCCTGTATTTTTCCGCACAAGGTCAAAGTATGAAAGTCTTTGCTTGATCTTGAGTGGAAAAATACAGCGCATAGCATAAAAAGTTTATACAGTTGTTTGCTTTGAATAAAGACAAGGTATTTGTGCTTTTTCGCATGAAAATTCATCGAGTATTAAAGAAACATTGAACAATTTACTGACCCGTTCTGTCCGAATACAGGTACCAAATAGACAAAGTAAGTCCTGTGATTCTCCGCCTTGTAACCTTGTATAGATTCAGATAGAGAATCGTACGTTGAATGAATCATAGTATCTACAGTAGTACAGTTATAATTTTATATTTCAGGGCTACTTTTGGAAAGGTGTGACGTTGAAAAATCTCGGCAATATTACTGATGCCATCTCAGCCTTCCTTGAAGGCTTCAGGAAATCTACGGTTCCAAAGCAAGACGAGAAGATTGATTTCATCATAGAGGCAGTAATGCTACTTATTCAGTTACAAGGTATCACTGTATGCAGTATTCCAGAGAAGAAGGGATAACGGGGATAATTTAGGGATAATTTTTCTTATTTCTCACGAAAATATATGTTGTGACCCGTCATTAGAACCGTCTCACCAAGACGGTTCTAATGAGGGGTCACAATATATGTTTTCATCTAGAAATAAGAAAAATTATTTGGCAACGGTTCTATTGAGGGGTCGCAACATATATTTTCGTTGAGATTTTTTAATTATCCTCAATACCTCCTCTTATCTGTAGCTCTGCTGTATGTATGGATGGATGACTTTCTGTTTTACATCCCTTTGAACAGTATTTCAGTCATATCAGGATGATGGAAAGGTGGTAATGAAAGGCTGTGTGCAATGGAATCCCACTTGTGGTTGGAAAGATTTCTGCCTCCTGCAAGGCTTGAACCCAGGACCATTTGATTAACCGGGCCCAGTAGGCCAGCACTTAACCTACTGAGCTACTGGGGCTCCTATCTACATTAAGGTGGTGATAATTACTGATTTGGGACAAAGACAAAATCTGCATAAAATACTCAAAATAACACTGATCTTTCCAAAACTTAGCAGATCTATGCCTTCTTTGTGTTGTTTCTCATAATTTAGAATCCCAAAATGCAGCATTTGTTAATGTTAAAAAGTGTATTTATAAGAGAAGATCAAAGGGTAATTTTCTGCGAATAAATCTGAAAAAATAATATCATTATTGAAAATATACTTAGTGCTTAGAGTACCTTGTTGCATAATGGAGAGTGTCCTAGCAATTATTTTTCAAACTCTTTCACACATTATCAGGCTGAGCAGATGAAAAAAGATGCAGTCTGTGTCCAATTTTTTTTGTAAAAACACACAGGTGAGACAGCTGAGACTATTTTAACAAGGTTGAACAATTTCATCTACACACCACTGATCATGTCAGTAATGTATTATTTATTAGCTCACCTGGGCCTTTAGGCTCGGGGTGAGCTATTGTGATCACCAAGTGTCCATCGTGCGTCGTCCGTCGTCAACAATTGCTATAAATGACATCGTCTCTGAAACCGCTAGGCCTCGGGCTTTGATATATGGTATGAAGCATTGTCTAGTGGACTTCTAGCAAGTTTGTTCAAATGGTGGCCTCAGGGTCCAAAATGGCCCTGGGGTAGGGGGTCTTGGGTTCGAAACTAAAAAATGCTTAAAAATCTTCTTCTCCAGAACTGCTTGGCTCAGATGCTTGAAATTTGGTATGTAGCATTGCTTAGTGGTCCTCTACCAAGTTTGTTCAAATGGTGGCCCCAGGATCCAAAATGGCCCTGGGGCAGGGGGTCTTGGGTTCGAAACTAAAAAATACTAAAAAATCTTTCTTCTCCAGAACTGCTTGGCTCAGTTGCGTGAAATTTGGTATGTAGCATTGCCTTGTGGTCCTCTACCAAGTTTGTTCAAATGTCGGCCCCATGGTCTAAAATGGCTCTGGGGCAGGGGGTCTTGGGTTCGAAACTAAAAAATACTTAAAAATCTTCTTCTCCAGAACTACTTGGCTCAGATGCTTGAAATTTGGTATGTAGCATTGCTTAGTGGCCCTCTACCAAGTTTGTTCAAATGGTGGCCCCAGGATCCAAAATGGCTCTGAGGCAGGGAGTCCCAGGTTCGAACCATAGAAATACATAGAAAAATATTAAAAAATCTTCTGCTTCAGAACCGCATGGCTCAGATGCTTGAAATTTGGTATGTAGCATTGACTAATAGTCCTTTACCAAGTTTGTTCAAATGGTGGCCCCAGGGTCCAAAATGGCCCCTTGGCATGGAGTCCAAGGTTTGAAATATAGAAATGCAAAGAAAAATATTCAAAAATCTTCTTCTTCAGAGCCGCAAGGCTTAATGCATTTTCTAGTGGTCCTCTACCAAGTTTATTCAAATTTTGGCCCCAGGGTCCAAAATGGCCCCGTGACAGGGAGTCCTAGGTTTGAACCATAGAAATACATAGAAAAATATTCAAAAATCTTTAACTTCAGAACTACTTGGCTCAGATGCTTGAAATTTAGTATGTAGCTTTGCCTAGTAGTCTCTTACCAAGTTTGTTTAAATGATGACCCCTGGGTCTAAAATGGCCCGCCCCAGGGGGTCCTGGGTTTGAACCATAGAAATACATAGAAAAATAGTCAAAAATCTTCTTCAGAAGAATCACATGGCTCAGATGCTTGAAAGTTGGTATGATGCATTGCCTTGTAGTCCTTTATCAAGTTCGCAAATGATGGCCCAAGTGTCTAAAATGGCCCTGCCGCAGAGAGTCCTGAGTTTGAGCCCTAGAAATACATATAGGAAACTATTCAAAAATCATTTTGTTCCGAACCACTTGGCTCAGATGTTTGAAATTTGGTATGATGCATTGCCTGGTGGACTCCTGCAAAGTTTGTGTAAATGGTGGCCCTGGGATCCAAAATGCCTCTGGGGCAGGGAGTCTTGGGTTCGAAATCAAAATGTACTTAAAAATCTTCTTCTCCAGAACCCCTTTGTGCAGATGCTTGAAATTTGGAATGATGCATTGCCTAGTGGTCCCTTACCAAGTTTGTTCGAATGACGGTGCCAGGGTCAAAAATGGCCCCGCCCCAGGGGGTCCAGGGTTTGAACCATAGAAATGCGTAGAAAAATATTAAAAAATTTTCTTCTTCAGAACCATTTGGAAATCGTTACAAACTATCAGGTTTGTTCATACTATGACCCTAGTTTGACCTTAAACCTTTAAGCGCAGGTGAGCGATTCAGGGCCTCTTGGCCCTCTTGTATTGTAGGTGTTAACATATGTATGCTTGCCTACCCTATATTTAATAAATGCGTCCAGTGTACATTTACTTTGTACATGGTTGAACATTTGAGAGAAAGCTACCATTTTCATCTGGTCTACATTACAATTTGAGAAAGAGTTGGAATAAATAATTGCTAGGACGCTCTTCATTATGCAATAATGCACCTTCAGCACTACGTAAATTTTCAATAAAGATATTATTTTTTCAGATTTATTCGCAGAAAATTACCTTTTGATCGTTCCTTATAAAAACACTTTTTTAAGCAACATGTAGGTCTATTTTGTATTCTAAACTGTAGAGAACAACTAAAATAAGAAGTCTGCTAACTTTCAGGGAGATACGTTACTTTTTTATGGTTTTATGCAGATTTTTGTATTTACCACAAATCACCACCTTAAGACTTTTGCAAACAATCTTCAGCAAAAGAATCAGTGCATAATCTTTTTGAATTTTCACAAATATTTTGTGATAAATCGATTGAACCAACACATAGGTATAAGAAGGTGCCACTACTACCATATTTTAAATTTTATGAATAGTGGAGTCAGTAACTTAGCAATAGTACTTACCTTTAATCTGCGCACACAGGTTCTGTTCAGCCAGTACCTAATAAGTAAGTTATAGCTTTATTTTAAAGGCAGGAGTGGACTATATAAGGAGGATTAACTCCAAAGTGTCATTCTTTTGGACGGGCACTCGGCGCCAGGTGTGTGCAACTATGGTGACGTACCACTGAGCCACTTTGGGAACGTCTTCAAGAGAATTGAACTGAACTGAAAAAAGTGTCATTCTGTTCCTTGATCACATAGCGTCAACACCTCCAATTACCAAATCAAATTATTGTAACTAGTAATTCTTGTCCACTGATTGGTCGATTGAATTTTCACACTTTTACTTGTACAGGTAAGATATGCTATTGCTAGAAACATGATCCCCTGGCAGAGAAATCCTGCCTTTAAGAGGGTAACTCAGTTGGCATAGCCAATCTTCCTTGAGGCCCTCCTGCAAACTTATACAACAGTATCAAGCATAAGCAAACTATACAGCTAAAATGATGCATATACATGTACATATTGCACTGATGTAAATAAATGAATGCATGCACAGGTGCATGTGTGACACCTTGTCTAAGGTTAGTTAAAGAATGGGATTAAATTTATTCTGACATACTTTAACCCTGCGTTACTCTGATTACTGGGCTTACAGAATCATGTCAATGTCATATTGGTAGGGCATTTATGTCTTTTGTTAAATTATCCTTATTCCTGTGACATTGACAGATCACAAATTTGGCAGATGAAAGTGCTTTTTATTTTGCTAATCATAAAATGTTGGGTATAAAGGGGGGGTGCCTATAAGGCCCTTTTTCTGCCCAAGAGCAAAATGTTTTATTTTTTGCTGATGATTAGAATATAGTGTCCGCTATACTGAATCAATAGTGGTTAAGCTCCGTAAGCCCTACTTTTGGAATAATGGGGTTATTAAAGTGGGTGGGGTAAATCAGCATGAACCAGGGGTGTCATATTATAAGCTATATTTCTCCTTCAAATTTAATGGCATTCATAAATACCTTCCTTTATAATTTGAAGTAATGTCTTTGGTGACATCTTTTCTCAAATTCTATCTTTTAAAGTAAAATCTTATGTCTGCAGAATTTCTTTTAGAGACACTGTCAATTTTCATTAATTTTGGTACTTTGAATTCAATATATTCTACCATATCTCTAGAACCAATGGATGACTTCTTACCAAACTAACATGGGTTCGCCGTTAGTGTAAACAATATTTTATTCAAATTACTGTACATATACAAAACAATACAAATTCACAATAAGATAACCTATTTTACAGTAGCTTGAAAGGGATTCAGAAGAAAGTCTTGCGACTTGTATAATCTGTATCCCATTGTTACTGTAAATAAAGTACTATATAACTAAAAATAATGATATAGATGAATATGCAAATAATATAACGGAATGTATTACTAAACTTGCAAAGAAGCATATACCAAATAAAGATATTAAAATACGTAAATCAGATCCTGCTTGGCTTACTACTGATATAAAACGATTGATGCGCAAACGCAAACGACACTATGACAAATATAAAAGTTAAAAAAATATCACTGATTTTGAGAATTACAAAAATATTCGAAATAAAGTTACATTTGAAATTCGAAAATCCAAAAAACGCCAGCTGGAAAAGCTTAGTGAAAAATTAAAATCTAACGATCTCAATCAAAAAGACTGGTGGAATACGTTAAAGTCATTTATTACACCTGAACAGCCATCAACTTTTCCTCCACTCTGCAAAGATGACATAATCTATACCAACGATGAAGATAAAGCAAATATTTTAAATCAGTTTTTTACTGGCCAAACCATTTTGGATGAAAGTAATGCCTCTGTACCCTTAGTAAATCAGATACCTTCTCATAAACTTGAGTCCATCTCCATCTCTGCTTATGAAGTTGAAGACATATTAAAAACTCTTAAAACAGGTAAGGCCGCTGGCCCAGATTGTATTGGTAACCGATTGTTAAAAGAACTTGCTCAACCTTTGTCAGCTCCTCTCTCTGATTTGTTTAACTTTTCTCTCTCGAAAGGCAAAGTTCCAAGTCTCTGGAAACAAGCCAATGTTACTCCTGTTTTCAAAAAGAATGACCCCTCGGATGTATCCAACTATAGACCCATATCGCTTCTTAATACTATAGGAAAAGTTCTTGAAAAAATTATTCATAAAAATGTTTTTAATTTCTTACACGAACACCAGGTAATCACTACTCTTCAGTCTGGTTTTATCCCAGGAGATTCTACCGTAAATCAGTTAGTTGATATATATAACACTTTTTGCCGAGCCCTGGACGATGGTAAAGAAGTTCGTGCGATTTTTTGTGATATTAGCAAGGCCTTTGACAGGGTTTGGCACAAAGGTCTTCTTTTTAAGTTATATTCTGTTGGTATTTCTGGGTCTCTTCTTCAGTGGTTTACAGATTATTTATACAACAGGAAGCAAAGAGTAGTTATTCCTGGTGCAAGTTCTAATTGGTCTTCCGTTGAAGCCGGTGTTCCCCAAGGTTCTATCCTAGGTCCTCTGTTATTTCTTCTGTATATAAACGATATTGTTGAAAACATAAACTCCTCAGTTCGACTCTTTGCGGATGATACTACCCTCTATATTATAGTTGACAACCCATTACATGCTGCAAATCAATTAAATGCCGATTTATTTAAAATACATCAATGGGCCACCAAATGGCTCGTCACATTCAATCCGTCAAAATCCGAATCTATCATTTTTTCAAGGAAACGTAACAAACCCTATCATCCTAATGTGGTAATGGACCAACAACCTATTCAGGAAGTAAATTCACATAAGCATTTAGGTGTAGTTTTATCTAGTGATTGTACATGGCACGACCATTTAGAATATATTAAATCAAAAGCATGGACCCGCATAAATGTCATGAGAAAATTAAAATTTAAACTCGATAGAAAATCCCTTCAAATAATATATTTCACTTTCATTCGTCCCATTCTTGAGTATGCTGATGTTGTTTGGAATAATTGCACCCAATATGAAGTAAACGAGCTTGAAAAAATTCAAAACGAAGCTGCCCGTATTGTTACTGGTGCCACTAAATTAGTTTCAATTAATTCTCTCACTCAGGAGACTGGCTGGGAAACCCTCTTAACACGTAGGAAAAAACATAAACTTATTTTGTTTTATAAAATGCAACATCATATGTCCCCTGATTATTTGTCTTCATTAGTACCACCAACTATTGGAAGTACTACTGATTATCAGTTACGAAACTCTTCGGATTTACTTACTGTGCATGCAAGTTCTCAGCTGTATTTTAATTCTTTTCTTCCGTCTGCGATAAGGGAATGGAATCAACTCTCAGAAGTAACACGTGAATTACAAAGCATAGATACCTTTAAACATGAGTTAAATGCAGATATCATGAAAATACCTTCGTACTATTTTGATGGAAATAGAGTTGGGCAGATCTATCATGTTCGACTAAGAACAAACTGTAGTTCCCTTAATCATCATCTTTTTTCCAAAAACATAATAGAAAGTCCGTTATGTGTCTGCCGAGCAGTCGAGGATACCAATCATTTTCTATTTAACTGCCATCGCTTTGATAATCTAAGACAGGATCTCTTTGACAAAATTACTCCTATTTGCCAGCCTACTGCTAACATTCTTCTTTACGGTAGTGAACACTTGACTCATATTGAAAATAAACAAATTTTCGCTGCTGTACAAGAGTTTCTGATCAAATCTAAACGATTCGAAATTGCATAAGGTATAAATTATGATTGTATAGATATATGAAACATAAAAAGAGATGTCAAATTTTGGCCTAATAACAATAATAATAATGTTGATAAATTTTAATATTGTATTAAACATTTTTTTATTTCCTGGCGACCAAAGCCGTGATATTATTGTTGTTTATTTATCTTTAATTAATGCAGAATATCTGATTGAAACTCACATTCCATTCCCCGTGGAGCCTTGAGAGACCAGTAATAAAACCTTGTAATCTTGTTGAATATATTCTTAAATTCGTAAATTTTCTAGTATGAAGAGTCTTCTTTTCGAAAATATCGATATTTGTGGTAGATTTGCAATTCCTCGAAGATTCTTCGATTTTCATACTAATGTTTGTTAAACCAGTTTCAAATTTAATAGTGGAAAAAAATGTTTGGTTCGCCGTTGGGAGAGTGCAAACCATTGATTAAATTTTGGTGACCTTGACCTTTGTTTCAAGGTCACAGTAAGACTTATAATGTTAATTTTAAGTCAAGTTTTGGCCATTGTCTACACAGTAGCTCCTAAACTGCTATGAAATCATGACCAAAGTGGCCTAAATTAAACATTATGAGGAGTTAGAGCACTAGTTATGATCAAATGGCCATGACATTATCTTCAAGGTCAAGGTCAAGGTTAGACTAGACAGAGTTTAACCAAAGATCTCACACAGCTAGTAAGCAGAAATTTAACAAATATGTATATTTATATTTGTAAAACAATGCTTAATATGCATATAATGACCTTGACCTTGATCTGAAGGTCACCAATACATTCAGAAAATCATTATTTTACAATAGACTGTTCTATAACCTTTAAGTTTAACCGAATTCTGTTTCATCATGTTTGGCTAATACTGACCTTCAGACCAAGGTCAGGGTCATTCTGTGCATATTAAACATTGATTTTCAAATGAAAACACTCAGATTTGGTACATTTCTGCCGCCTGATTGATGAAATCTATGATTGAACTCTGTTTAGTCTAGCCATGACCTTGACCTTGAAATTGATGTCATGGCCATTTAATCATAACTAGTGCTCTAACTCCTCATTATGTTTAATTTAGGGCACTTTGGGAACAATTCCATATCAATTCAGGAGCTACTGTGTAGACAATGGCCAAAACTTGACTTAAAATTGACATTATAAGTCTTCTATGACCTTGAAACAAAGGTCAAGGTCACCAAAATTTAATCAACAGCTTGCACTCTCCCAATGGCGAACCCATGTTAGTTTGGTAAGAAGTCATCCATTGGTTCTAGAGATATGGTAGAATATATTGAATTCAAAGTACCAAAATTAATGAAAATTGACAGTGTCTCTAAAAGAAATTCTGCAGACATAAGATTTTACTTTAAAAGATAGAATTTGAGAAAAGATGTCACCAAAGACATTACTTCAACTTACAAAGGAAGGTATTTATGAATGCCATTAAATTTGAAGGAGAAATATAGCCTATAATATGACACCCCTGGTTCATGCTGATTTACCCCACCCACTTTAATAACCCCATTATTCCAAAAGTAGGGCTTACGGAGCTTAACCACTATTGATTCAGTATAGTGGACACTACAGTCTAATCATCAGCTGAAAATAAAACATTTTGCTCTTGGGCAGAAAAAGGGCCTTATAGCCCCCCCCCCCCCCCCCCCCCCCCCCCCCACCCCCCCTTTTTATGAGAAATTTGAAGTTCAGAAAAAAAATGGCTGTTCTTGGACATAGAGAATGTGCTTACTTTCTCATATTAACAGTACTGACAAATCTGTTTTCCAGTAGTAAAGTGATCAGACACTGTTCAGGTTGATCTAAGTCATCCCTCTTATTGTCTTTTAAGTTCTTAAAGGGCCCTTTCTCACAGACCTCACTGTGGTATAATTTACAGGGAAACAACTGCGCGAGAGTTACCAGCAATTGCAGGCATGTGGTCAGGAGGTGTGGCCAAGTGTTTTGACGAGACTTGGTAAATTGGGGGAGTGGAAATGCATTGCCTACCTTATCTTGGGACCGGACCTGGAAAAGATAGGGGCTAGAAAGAGACTCAGTGGTAAAATATTCTTTTTATCCTTGTCTTTCCTTTAAGCTTATGGCAAAAAGAAATCAACATTTTCAGGCCCGGACTAGGATCACTTTATCTGGTCATGGGGATTGTGCTGTCACTGCGCCACCCGTACTGAGTGGTCAAGTTATTAACAAAGACTGAAATGCCTTGTTCAGATAGATTGCTACAAAACTGATGATAAGGTTATGCAGATTTTGTCTTGCCTAGGACTAACAGAAAGTGAGACCAAAGTATTGCCATGTCGGTGACATTAGCAGAGGTGTAAACTTCCCTTTGCTTTTCTGAAATGAACAAGCTACTAAATTCCCACTTTAAGGCATCTGACTTTTTTTTCAGTGGAAAAAAAAACTCTTCTATTGTCATATTTGCCACCCTCCTCATTGGGGATGAACTCTTAAAGGAAAGAAGTTGCTCTCATGGGGGTAAATTCTGTCCTAGTAGACCTGGGTCTGAGGTTATAAAACTTGAGTATAATCTCAAACTCAAAATAAAGCACACTGATTGGCTGCTTCCGAGCATATACTCAAAATAAAGCACACTGATTGGCTGCTTCCGAGCATATGCTAGGAAGCAGCCAATCAGTGTGCTTTATTTTGAGTTTGAGAATGTACTCAAGTTTTATAACCACTGGGCCTGATATTTGAAAGGTTCTTTGGTAGAGAGAAGCAAAGTGGAAGTCATTGAAGTTGTTTCCTGCCAAAAAAAAAAATTGCAGACAAATATGGAGGTCACTTATACATCTTAATATTTGTCTCGCATACAGCTAGCAAAAAAAGAGACAGGTATTACTTTCCTAGTGTGGGCGGCATCGGCTACGTAAAGTTTGTGTCGAAGTTTCTCATTCTAACTCTGTCTTGTGACAGTGTGCTGACAGACGTGACACTGCATTCTGCGGAATTCTTGTTATTATGGCATTTCTCATGTACTCACAGGAGATACTCTGAGGGTTATTTGTAAAGGAGTAGCTGGCAACACATCAACCCAGGGTGTTCAGATGTCCACAGTCTTTCAATACCTTCGACAGAATGATCCTGAAGACTGCCGTCACTGGCTGGATGCCGCGGTGTACACTGTGTACAAACACGGAGATGAAGAAACACTTAACAGTTTTTGTATAAACCAGAGAGACACACCCATACATGCTGCTGTTAGATTTTCTCTCTTTACAGGTTTGTGACTTATAGAGAATACCATGATTCTAGAGTATTTACTCTGTAGCTAACACAACCAGTGTATAGAGAATACCATGTTAATGTCCTTTGGTATCAAGTTTATCAGGCGAGACCAGAAACAGCATAGGAATGGCAAGGCTTGCCGAGCCAGTCCAACGTGTTTCTTGTCAAGCCTGATAAACTTGATATCAAAAGACACTTACATGGTTTTCTATTTATCATGCATCATTAGAACATTTTCAGGTGTAAAGAGTGTCAAACAAAAGAAAGCAAATGCAGTTTTGTTTGAACTTGTTGACGTAGCGAATGCATTATGACATAAGTCGGTGACGTCATTTAACCAATCGAACGTTGTTATCACGGCCAACGTCAGTATGTAGCCAATTGTCTTCAGAGATAACCTCTGTAGGCATCGCCTGATAACATTCATGCAAGCACAGTTCTAAAGTGACATGATATCACATCATGTTATCATACCCCTGTTATCGGTGAATTTTGCAGCAGATGCATGATAAATAGCAGTACCCTCCCAGGGGAAACAGACTCTTTACTTCGATATTAACCTACAATTTCCAGATTGTGATGCCTGTAGTGTCAGCAAAAAGAAGAAAGAAATCAATAATCTGACGATTCCTGATTTTTATGCTTTTATACTTCGGGTGGCATATTAAAGTCGCATCGTCCGTATTAAAGTCGCATCGTCCGTCTGTCCGTTACAAATTGTTTCTCAGCGATAACTTAAAAAACTACTGAAGCAGATTTGAAGAAACTTCACAGAAGGATGAAGCATAATGAGAAGGGGTGTCACACACAAGACTTAGGTCTGTACATCCAAGATCAACAAGGTCTTACCCCTTTTACAGATCCAAAATTGTGATCTGTAAAAGGGGGAAGAAAAAATCACCGGTAGAAATTGTCAGAGAATTTTGATGTAGAAGATGATTGGCAACCGTTTACAAAATAATAATGTTTTCAATTTTTGGCCAAAAAATGTAGTATTTGCATTATTGTTACTGTTCAAATCTTAGAAACATTTCTTGTAATATTTTTGCAACAGTTCTTCCAGTTATAGTCTTGATTTCACATCAAACTTAGTACAGGGGTTAGCATTCGGAACACCAAAATTTTACATCGCGTCTTATGGTTAAATAAACCACCGACTTCTTAATCTGAGTGATAATTGTGATGTGAAATCGGGCGTAGGAGTGTTGGAATATCACCGTCATGAATTATGCTTTTATCCAAATGATAATATATTTCAGGCAAATTATCTCTCCTTGATGAGCTGACTTCGAGAAAGAAGACTTTTTCAGTTGATTTTACTGATAATGCTGGAGATACCCTGTTCCACACTGTAACGAGGTTCCAGCCCCCACCCACCACACCATGTTTGATGGAAGTCACCGATTTACTCATGAAGAAAGGATACAGGTGGTTTGCAAGTTGAATTAAATTTTTGATAATAGCAAAACTTACCGTACCGTAAAAATTAAAAAAATTGGGACACCTAAAATTATTCCAGTAATTGTCGTAAAAATGGAAGAGCTTGCTTTGAAAGTGCAGTAGTGGATCCAAAAGATATAGTCAGAATGGCAAACAGTGTAGACCCTGATCAGACTGCTCCTCCAGGAGCAGTCTGATCTGGGTCTGCACTGTTTGCTCAGTCCAATCTGTCCCACTACTTAGGGATTTTTTGCAGTAAGTAAGAGTTGCCTGGTGAAAAGCAAATGAGATTTAAAAATTTTTGTCGGATTAAAATTCAGAAGGACAAAACCAGATAAGATTTTATGTCTGTGTGACAGCCATGATTTTGCTGATAAAAAACTAAGCCTGTATTTGGGCATATTTTAGCCACATCATGTGATTCCCAACAGTGTGGCATCGGTGACAAGGAAAGGCTATGATCAGACTGCATTTCAGTGTAGTCTGATCAGAGTCTTCACTTGTCACATAAGCCATCTGTGGAAGTGACCAAAACCACTGAGCTAACAGTGAGGTATCTGTGATTATCCTGTATAACAGTGAAGGATGATCTGAATATCACATGACAAAATTTTCCACATTGTTGGAAGTCACATGAAGCGGCTCTCTTTGTAGTGCATACTAGTATATCCGAAGTCCATATAAGGGTGGCTTAAGATAATTACAGTTTCAGTTCATACTTCCAGCAATGCAGATAAGGTGGGGTTTTGAGGATAATTCTGAGATAATTTTTCTTATTTCTTTAATAATGAAAACTTACAGTGTGATCGCTCATGCAGAGAGACAGGTCTAATAAGGGGTCACAAAGTATTCTTTTATGGAGAAATACAGAAAATTAATCCTGAATTATCCCTGTTACCCCGCCGGGCCGCGTGGCCGGGCCGGGTAGCGCAATCGGTAGGGCACCTGACTCGTAAGTCAGAGGTCCTGGGTTCGAATCCCGGTCTGGCCACATACTTCCGTTTTTTCTTCCGCTGATTCAAGAAGGGCAGTTGTCAGTTACTGGCGAAAGTATGTGCACTTAGTACTGGTTAACCGCTTAGGAGGTCTAAGCCTGCCCAGGAATAGTGTGGTTAGGTCAACTGACCGTCCTGACATGACCTTAGTTGTTTACCGTGGACGTTAAGCATCAAATCAACCAACCAACCAACCGCCGGGCCGCGTAGCGCAGTTGGTAGGGCACCTGACTTATAAGTCAGAGGCCTGGCCACATACTTTTGTTTCTCCTTCCGCTGATTTAAGAAGGGCAGTTGTCAGTTACTGGCAAAAATATGTGCACTTAGTACTGGTTAACCGCTTAAGTGGTCTAAACCTGCCCAGGAATAATGTGATTAGGCTAACTGACCATCCCAGCATGACCATAGCTGTTTACCGTGGGCGTAAAATCCCTGCTAACCCTTCTTATCAAGAGCACTGATACTTCCAAAAACAATCCTTGACCCAAAAAATTTGAATTCATATGCAGCCAAAAGTCATGTATAACAAGCTTTTTTCAGACCTGTAAAAATTCTCAAACAGTTGGATTGTTTGAGATGATTACATTTGCACTTAATAGGGCTTTCATTTTACTCCTGCTATACAAAGCATGTAGGGATATATAGAGTTTGCCTTTTCATCTGTTGTTTTGCCTGTGACTATCAGAAGCAAGTGATAGGAATAGAGGACCTTACATGAGTGCTCAAGTATTATTGAATTTATTAAACGAGTTGGGGGAAAAGATAAGATGCGAGGCTTTGCCGAGCATCTTATCGGTTTTCCCCAACGAGTTTAATAAATTCAATAAAACAGGAGCACGAATGCAAGATTCTATTTATCATATGACACTAAAATCGCATTTTATTAGCAAAATTTGCACTGAAATGTCACGATTTCGCCATTAGAAAACCTGACGTTTTTATGGACGTCAACGCATAACGTTTAGACGAAATTTGCATATTTAATCCACTAGTGGATTATCGCATTTAATGCATGGCTTTATTACACTCTCAGATGTGACGTCATATGATAAATTAGTTTTCGGCATTGTTAGGGGCGTAAATTATGCATAGAGTTGTTTGGTTTAGCTCTTTTATTGCGACAATGTGCTCTCAGCTGAGACGTAGCATTCTGCAGCTTATTTGTTTATCCATCCATCAACTTTTACATCGATGGACTCTATTAGCTCTCTGTTCAACCATTTCGATTGCTCATATCTCTGCAACCCCGTCATCCTTTTATGTTCATTAGATTATATTTCTTCAGCATTAGATGGTATCTCTATAGCATAATTAAACTTCATTAGGGCAAATCTAGATTAAGCGCCTGGGTCAGGCCTCTAGGTTGTGCCGGGGGTCAGTAATTAGAAGGTAAGCATTTTCATTATTTCAAAGTTTTGCTTTAAACATTATTCTTCCCATATTTTGTCTTTGATATCTATACATAAAATGCTTCAGGGTAAGGCCTTTGGGGGACCAAGGCTCAGTACTTAGGATTTAGGCATTGTTTGATAGTCGAGATACAGCATTCCGCAGAATTCTCTTTCTTACAGTGCCATGGTTCGAGACCGGAGTGGTAAACTACCAGTGGAATATCTGAGTACAGTGTATCCGGGAGAGGTCTTTGATATCTTCTTCAGAGCCAGTAAAAGTAAATACTATATTAGAGCCGTGACACGACAAAACCAACAAAGTGGCATGTGACACGACAAAACCAACAAAGTGGCATGTGTGCTCAGCAGAGACTCAGATCAGACTGGGCATCCGCCCAGTCTGATCAGAGTCTGTGCTGTGTGCTTAAAGGGTAGGTGTCTACACTACCTCCATGCTCACAGCAAAGATTCTGATCAGACTGGGCTGATGCCCAGGCTGATCTGAGTCTTCCCTGGATGCACATGCCTCTGTTGGAATTGTTGTGTCATGGCTCATGTACTGAGCTATAAAACTTTGTTTTCCATTTTTAGTATGACCCCAAATATCTAAATTGGTCTTACAAATTTCTGCTAAGAGATGAGATTTTCCCTTCCAAGACAACCTTAAAAAACCTAGATCTGTTTTTATATATTTTTCTTTCACACTTATTAGCAACATATTCCACTATTATTATTAAGTGATCCCTAAAATATTTACATAATGTAAGATTGGCACCACTATCACATTAAAGTTTTAGTCATTGATCAGATGGTTCTTCTGAAAACAGACATTGGTGGCACTTTCAAACTTAAGGAAATGATGTGGAAATCGTGAACTCTACTTATATGTCCCTAGAAGTTTGTCCCAATAGGAACACAAGTCTATCCAAAACATTTTATCTATCATTCTGGGGGAACGTTTTAGAGAACAACACAGAATTAACAGACATTAAGGTATATGGGTAGACAGCCATGTTTCCCACATTAATTACAAAGGCAAATGACTTCCTGTAGGCTTTCCTGTGGTCTGACCTAAAAGATTTCATTGCTTCCTAGGGAGCATATTTTTATGCCCCCGCCACGAAGTAGGGAGGGGCATATAGTTTTGCCCTTGTCCCTCCGTACGTACGTACGTACGTATGTACGTACGTCCGTCACACTTTGTAGTACGGTTCTTGTCTCCGTCACACTTTGTAGTACTGTTCTTGTCTCCGCAACTCCTCCTACAGTATTCGATGCAGGGAGTTGAAACTTGCAACACAGTTCAGACATGCATTGAACATGTGCATAAAGGAAACATAACTGTGATTCAGTCTTTATTGCAGAATTATGTCCCCTTGAATAATATACATATTATGACCATATTTCACATTTGAGTACTGTTCTTGTCTCCGCAACTCCTCCTACAGTATTTGATATAGGGAGTTGAAACTTGCAACACAGTTCAGACATGCATTGAACATGTGCATAAAGGAAACAGAACTTTGATTAATGTCTTGATTGCAGAATTATGTCCCCTTGAATGATATACATATTATAATCATATTTCACATTTGAGTACTGTTCTTGTCTCCGCAACTCCTCCTACAGTATTTAATGTATGGAGTTGAAACTTGCAACACAGTTCAGACATGCATTGAACATGTGCATGAAGGAAACAGAACTTTGATCTAGGTCATTATGGCAGAATTACATCCCCTTGAATGACATGCATATTTTGACCATATTTCACACGTTGTAGTACTGTTCTTGTCTCCGCAACTCCTCCAATAGTATTTGATGTAGGGATTTGAAACTTGTAACACAGTTCAGACATGCACTGAACATGTGCATAAAGGAAACAGAACTTTGATCCAGGTCATTATGGCAGAATTACATGTGCATAAAGGAAACAGAACTTTGATCTAGGTCATTATGGCAGAATTACATCCCCTTGAATGACATGCACATTTTGACATTTCACACTTTGTAGTACTGTTCTTGTCTCTGCAACTCCTCCAATAGTATTTGATGTAGGGATTCGAAACTTGTAACACAGTTCAGACATGCACTTAACATGTGCATAAAGGAAACAGAACTTTGATCCAGGTCATTATGGCAAGAATTACATCCCCTTGAATGACATGCATATTTTGAGGATATTTCACAGTTTGTAGTACTGTTCTTGTCTCTGCAACTCCTCCAATAGTATTTGATGTAGGGATTTGAAACTTGCAACACAGTTCAGACATGCATTGAACATGTGCATAAAGGAAACAGAACTTTTAGTCATGTCTTTATTGCAGAATTATGTCCCCTTGAATTACATAGTTACATATTTTGACCATATTTCCATAGCTTAAATACAATCTCACCTTTTATCGTAGCTCTAGCGGCCTCATTTATTAACCGATTTTGGTATTACATCACAGTTTTATTAGGGATGACAGTACCTCGAACAACTTTGCTTTCAGTTTGTTAGGATGAAGGTCAAGGTCACAGTTGCTATTTTCAGAAAAACTAGAGCATTGCTCCAGCGATTTCATTTATAGATCGATTTTGATGTAACTTCACATAAATGTTAAGTATAACAATATCTTGAATAAATTGCCGCTTCAGCACCCCAGGTCCAAGGTCAAGGTCACAGTTGCTATTTTTAAGAAAAAGTCAGTCATCCCTCTAGCATCTTTATTTATTGACAGATTTTGATGTAACTTCACACTAATATGTTTTAACACATAACCCATCTAGTGAGGCATATGGCGGGGGCATTCATCACCTTCAGTAATTGTCTAGTTTCCAGTAAGAATTAGCCCCTTATGAGAAGGGAGGTAGAAGGAAAATTCTATAGTTGCTTCCCTTTACAGTGTACTCATTTTTCTCCCACCTTTGCCTATATAAGATAGGCTCTCAGCTCATGTAAGAAATTTCTATCTTATACCTGGCAACATCTTTCTTATATTAGCAACCAGACTTTTTCAATTTTTGACTAATATTTTGATTTTAAATGAACAAATGGACACGCAAGCATGTCGGTTGACCTTTAATAGGAGATCATGGGTTTGTGACATCACTCAATTTTAATGACGTCACTAAAACCGGTTAAAAAGGTCGCCAGCAAACTTTACGCGCGTGACGTGAGAGGCTAAGTTGCATTTTGTTTTCGCCGTCTGGAAGATAAAATAGTCCACATATCGTGTTTTCTGTCTATTTGTAAGGTGCAAACTATTTACACCCATTTTAGGACCCGATAAACACACTGGGATGCTCAAAATTTACTTCAGATCACTGGTTAAAAAGTTAAAATTTTCCAGTTCTGAAGCCTAATCCGACTTGAGGTTTAAAACCCGCTAACAGTGGGAGAAAAATAATCCATCATGAGCCAGTTCATGTAGGATAGGTAAATCTCACCCTGGGGTCGGAATTTCAACCTCGTCCCTGGTTGAAATTCCGAGCCCTCGGGTGAGATTTCCCTATCCTACATGGACACTCATGATGGATTGTTATAGTCTTAACTCATCCTCTGTGGAGCTGTCTAGAGACTTATTTTTTTTTTTACAAATTCTTACAGATACTTCAGTCGATGACATCATGAACTTAAAAGAAGCCGGTAACCGGCTCTTCAAGGCTGGTAATGTCTACGAAGCAGTTGACCATTATAACAAGGCAATCAGTCTCGTGGAGGTCACAGGTGGTAACGCTGGTTTGACCAATCGAGACCTAGCTGTGCTGTATGGAAACAGGGCGGAGGCTTTTCTGAAACTGAAGTTCTTTAATGAGGCTTTGGACGACGCGAGAGAATGTGTTGGTTACGATGGACATTGGTACAAAGTAGGTTCTTCTTGATAAATTGAGTGGTGAACAACAAAAACAAAACAAAGTGCATTGCGCCATGCAAAGACTTAGATCAGCCTGGACATCCGTCCAGTCTGATCAGAGTCTTCGCTGTGCTTAATGAGTAGTTATGGGTCGAAGCTTCTCCCATGCATACAGGGAAGACACTGATCAGACTGGGCAGATGCTCAGGCTGATCTGAGTCTTCCCTGGTTGCACATGCCACTTTGTTAGTGCTGTTGTGTGGCAGCTCAATTGACCTTGCAACCTCTCAGCAACAGCCATTTTAGAGAGGCATTAGAATGAGGTGACCATTGTGGAGATATTTATATCATATTTTTTTGGCCACAAGATGGGGGGGTGGGGGGGGGAGGGGGTGATTCCCATCCAAAATTATCCTAAACATGCAAACCAGTTGTTAAATTCAGTTATGAGATGAGGTTTTCTCTTCGAAAATAATCCCAAAATCTGCTATGTATGAAGTGAATTATCAGTTTATAGATCAACATTTTGAAAATTGAAAATGTTTGGGAAATAATCAGGGACGTGTCAGTAAGTTTTGATGTTAATGAATGGCAGCCTTGATATATTTTCAGGGGATAATCTGGAAAATTACACCTCCAGGAGCAAAGTTTTTCCTTTATGAGTGGACCACCTTTCAGAATGGCTCTGTTCTTCCAAGGGAAGCAAACTGGAAGTCACAACAGTTGTACCCAGTTGTAAAACTGGTGGTGGTGGTTGTTCTTTTGTTGCTTTATGCCATGATAAACAGCTATGGTCATGTCGGGAAGGTCATTTATCTTAACCACACTATTCCTGGGCAGGCTTAGACCTACTAAGTGGTTTACCAGTACTAAGTGCACATACTTTCGCCAGTAACTGACAACTGCCCTTCTTTAATCAGCAGAAGGAGTAAAGGCAGCGGGCCAGCTATCCAACCAGGGACTTCTGGCTCTTGAATCCAGCTTGCTGTCTACTGCACTATGCAGCCCTGTGTAAAACGGTGGACAGTTCCCAAATGGAAAATTAATTGTTCTCAGGTGTCCCAATATTCAAGCACATTATGGTACGTTTCTTTGATACAGGGCCACTTGAGAGTCGGTAAAGCCCTCAGAGGTCAAGGTCATGCTGAGTATGCTGTGAGGGCGTTTATAAATGCCTACAAAGACCTGGACAAAAATGAGGCTGAAACAATCAAGATTGACGTCATGCTGGAGCTGACCAATGTCTGTATGTCTATTCCCAGAAACAGATGTAAGTGCACATTAAAAAGAATTCCAAAGGGGAATTACTTATGTAACGCGACGTCTGATTGAGTAACATCAAAAAAACTGCGACAGTATATCCTGCGAAAGGTGAAAATGTGAAAAGTGCATTAGAATGGGGATAACTGTATTGAAAATTGTCATTTATTTAGGGAAGTAAATCATCGGTTTTATGGTCGCAAATTGCGTTTTATGGCTCTGCTGGCGCTTCGCCTAAAAAAGATTTTTTGACCTTTAAACCGACGATTTTCTCCCCTAATGTCAATTTTGAGTACAGTTATCCCCTAATTCCATGGAATGCAGTGTCTCATCTGCCTACGCATTGTTACAAAACAGCTAATCCAGAAAATGCAATGCAAAGTTTGCAACACTGCAGCTGCCAACACAGGGAAAGTAATACCTATGTCTCGCTTCTGCTAGTCCAGGGGGAGACAATAACAGTAATGATTTGAAGTGTTGGCATGGAAGTGACATCGACCAGGGTTGCCACGGTCAGGGAAAAACATCTGGAAAATGATTTTTCCAGGTCAGGGAAAAGTCAGGGAATTTTGTGGTTGGTCAGGGAGATTTGGAAAGGACTTAAAAATTCAGGGAATTGGAAAATTAATGGCTACAGCAGCCTTCAAAAAATATACGCAATCTGTTCAGTGGAAAGGATCCAGCTTCTAAAGAGATAGTCCAGGCACATCTCCTTCTGCATTGGGGGCTGCTGTGGAATGAAAGAATTTGCTCCCTGAGAGAGCACATTCTCTCTTTTAATAGTAAACCCCAATTTCAAAGTGATACAGTTAGCACTGTTAAAGAGTAAAATCAACTTTTTGCAATCGTAAAAAGGTATGGAAAATTGTAAAATGTCAGAGAAAAATCCGGGAATTTTGAAGTTGAGGATAAGAGGCAACCCCAATTAGTGCCATAAGTTTTTGTCCAGTTTATACAGTAGTCCATGTAATTTTTGTCCCTAGGGAGTCTTCTGGCCCGGAGGTTATAAAACTTGAGTACATTCTCAGACTCAAAAATAAAGCACACTATTTGGCTGCTTCCAAGCATGTGCTCGGAATAAAGCACTTTGATTGGCTGCTTCTGAGCATGTGCTCGGAAGTAGCCAATCAGTGTGCTTTATTTTGAGTTTGAGATTATACTCAAGTTTTATAACCTCAGACCCTGGCTTGTAAATTCAGCAGTCTCACTAGTGTTTGATTGTCTGGCTAGCAAACAGAAACTGTTGATTGCAGGTTGCTTTTGTATTCAAGAACTTACCAAGAGTTTATAAGAAAAAGCTTTTAAAAAAGGACACAGGAAATTGAAGCAATGGACAATATTTTAGGGGCTTAGGTACATTTTGGGGGAAGCAACTCTACCATTTACGTTTTGCCCCCTTTTTCAATGGGGTTGGCTCTAAAGTAAGAATACGCAGCTAGGCAGAGCAGATTCTTTCCTTCTGGATTTGGCCTTTCTTTGGAAGGGCTTCATTGTCCTGGGAAGCAAACAGGAAGTCACAAGAGCTGTTTCCCTTTGTAAAAAAAAGGCAGAAAAATATGGAGGGTGTATCAGTTCATTTTTGGTTCATTAAGTGTTAAAGAGAAAACAACAATAAAAGGTTATTCCTTATAACAGTTTTGGGTACCTTGGCATGAAGTTTAGCATTGGCAAGCATGAAGTTTAGCATTGGCAAAAATTTTTTTTCACTGATACAGTTGACAATTATTATCTCATACTCTTATATCTGAAAGTACCCTCTTATATCAAAGAATATTGTTTGAATACATTTATTGTTTTTCTTTACAACTTAACTCTTGTTATTTAAAACTACTGGTATCTCAAAGTAAATTTTCTGGGGACCAGAAAATTTACTGTGAGATAACAGTACTTTGAGATAAACCTTGACTTTTAGATATTGAGAGTTGACTGTATTTTTTACTAATTTTAATTTCAGTGAACTTTTTCAAGAAACTACCAGAATTTCCCACAGGTCAAGGTCATCTCTGGGCCAAGGTCGCCTATCATTTAATATCTGTGAAGAATGACTGGGACCAGGCAGCCATTGCCTACTTCCAGTTTAACGACGGAGAAGCATCGCGACCTCGCATTGTCCTTGACCTCAAGCCCCTGTGTAATCTGCCAATGCTGAAGGGCTATGCGTGGGGGACAGACCTAATGAAGTTCTTTCTGATATGTGGGTCAGACAGAAACACACTCCAGTTTGAGAAGGGGCAGCCATACTTACATGCTGTAGTCCTGATAACACTTAAGCTTGGTGAGTGTTGTAAAAATTCATAGTATTGGGACAGGTAGGTCTTAGCGAACAGTGCAAACCCAGATCAGACTGCTTCTTAAAAAGGAGCAGTCTGATCAGGGTCTAGACTGTTTGCCATTCTGTCGTCGTATCTTTTGCGTGCTTGACTGCATTTAAAACAAGACTGTTCCATTTTTCAGACAATTTCCATAATTATTTCAGGTGTCCCAATTTTTATTAGATCTTTAATGTAGTTCTCTGTTACATGCCTTATTTCCAATGAAAATTTATAAAAAATGCTATTATTTGCATTTATTAGTAAAGTTGTTGTAAATGCACTAAGGATCATCAGTTAATTATTTATAATGTAAACTTAGGCTAATTTTGACAAAGCATTTCTGTAGTAAGGATTTTAAAAATTGATCAATAAGCCAAGTCTGAGTTTTGTGTTAAAAGCGACATGTCTTCTGAAATTTCTTGGGAGAACACTGCTTATGGATAGATTATTGCTAATAAGCACAGGTGTTGTCTGGCAGATAGGAATATTAATGTTTCACCATCTGGCGTTAATAGCAATAATTCACTGGTGAAGAAAATTTCTTAATTAATCAACTTAGTGTATTTCAATGCATGAGATTATTATCTGTTTTGTTAATTCTCAGATATTTCCTATCTTTCAAAATTTGATCTACTCTTACACACAAGAATTTGCTCCTATGGGATGGGGGACAAATTCTTTCCTTTAAGAGGGGGGGTGGGGGGGGGGGAGGAATTCTTGCCTATAAGAGTTGACCCCATATAGTGTAGTAAGGAGGCAGTATGAAAATGGCAAGGTTGCTTCCCCTGAAAAAAATGTTGTGATTCCTCAGTGCCTCAATGAGGTAGTCCTAATGAGAGGGCAAAGCATGTTTTATTCAGAAATAAGAAAAAATATGTCAGACAAATTAGTGAAACTGCATCTTCAGAGCTCTAGATAAGAGGGAGTATTTGATGATAATTAAGGATAATTTTTCTTATTTCTCACCGAAACCATATGTTGTGACCCCTCATTTGAACCGTCTCGTCGAGACGGTTCAGATGAGGGGTCACAACATATGTTTTTATGCAGAATTAACAAAAATTATCCCTAATTATCACCAAATACTCCTTCTTATCTAGAGCTCTGATCTTATTCGGAGCTATTAACTTATAGGAATACAGCAGTACAAAAACTTCCTACGCTTCACACTGGACACATATACGTGTAAACACGATGAGCAAAACAAGGTGGACACATTAGGGAATACCGCCCTACACATTGCCACCAAAGAGAAAGGCGTTGAGCAAGAAAGAAGGTATGATTGAGGCTAAACTTTGAATAAGTATCTATTTGTAGTTTTACCTTTCTTTGGGAAAACTGGGCTTAATGGAAAGGCTAAATTAAGTGCAGACATTTTATAAAAAGAGTAATTTTGCCCAAAATAATGGGTTGAAGCGGCATCATGACTGAAGGAAGACAACAAGTTATTCAAATGGCAACAGTTGTTTAGTCAGTGAAGGCTGTGGATAAGGTAATGCTTTAAATAGCATGAAAAAAGGCAAAATATTTAGATGAGTTTGGTCTTACTTTAGATTAATGTACCAAACGTTGTACACAGTTCCTGTTTTTGAAACAGTCTGTACTTTCGGAAAATGCAATAAGTACTATAATAGTACCTATTCAACATAGAAATGTAAACCACCTAGTTAGGGCGGCTAGCTAGGAATTCTAAAGGGGTGCTACATAGCTACCAATAATCAGAACAATAAATAATTTACAAAATATATCTACCATCTATCAAGGCAGTGAATAAAAAAAAACTTCAGTTGCACTCATGTATCCATTATAATAAAGAATTTATTCTACTTGTATTGGTATGTTTGTCCCTCAAATAATAGTATGTCTACCATGTTTTAGATTTCAAGTTATAGTGATGTTACTCTCTGCTGATGTTGACCCAAATATTGTGAATATGAGCGGACTGCAGGCCGTGGATCTGTTACCGAAGGGAGAAACAAAGTCAATGGAACGACTAAGAATGGCAATGTATAATGGTGTGTCTTACCCAAATGTTCTTAAAGGGCTAGATTCTGTGCCACCCAGAAAAGGATTAACCACCTTTTTGCTCCTTTAGTGGGCAGGGCTACTGTCTTATTGATGAATACTTACATTATCAGTGTAGAGCTCTCTGTTAACCCAATTAAGTGATGCGGGCGTCAATGTTGTTTAAAAGTCAATAATTACATTATATCACGCGCTTCAGAGTGACAGCTCATCTCACTAACTAGCACGTGAAATCTACAACATTCCATGTACTTGAATGGCTAGTAATCATTGAGTGACAGCTCGCTACGCCTACTTGCACGCGAAATCTACAGCAGGAGGTGGAATTTACTGGTAGGCAGTGACAATGCGGCTGTTCCAAACTATTGCTAAATTCGGCCGGTAATGTTTTTTAAACAATCTTTATATATGTATTTCTTAATTTTGTTTATCTTTTTATTGATCAAAAGCATCGTTTAATAATATAAATATAAGGAATGAATGTTATTTTTTAAACGTTTACTGAAGTATAAACTACATCGGGTCACGAGCAAAGTTTACGTAAACCCCTTCGGGGTTCACTTACTATGCTCGTGACCCGATGTAGTTTATACTTCAGTAAACGTTAAAAAAATAACATTCATTTCTTAAAAATTAATCCCATCAGTTCTTATTGATACAAATAATCTCAAACAGCTGTCAATCATTTCCCAGGTAAAAACTGGTCTACATGACCAACACCCTATCAGTTCAGTTATTGGCGTTTTATGACCCGCTGAAGATGGTTACCCTTAAGTGTGTGGAGAAATCCTGAAATTAGCTACCTATTTATATCTTTCATAGTCCACACAGGCTTTTAAGTATCAGGGCACTGAAGACCGTTGATTTTCCATTTGTCCCAAATGGAAAAGTAATGTGTTTTAGCTGTCTCAGTATATTTCAGCACATTAGGGTATTTTATGTCTGTTCTTACTGTTAAGTATTCAGACGAGAGGGATCTAATGATAATTATTGCATGAAAACCAGAAAACTCAAGCTATTATCATCTATGTTTTATATGGCAGAATTCCATGTTTTAACAAGGGAATTCATGTGATGTTATAGACTGGCTTTGTAGCTTTAGGTATACTCATTCCAGGGCTACTGCTTAATATGACAGCAGCGTCTCAGACATGAAGAAGATGAACAAACCTTTGACTAACAGCTTAGTTAAGCTGACAAAGCTTGGTACAACTTGGCCATGGATGACATTGCAGGAAATCATACAGCAGATCTCTCCAGCTTCCCAGTACAAAAGTACAAGTAGAGCTGTTATTTTAAAGTTGACATCAGTGTTCCTGTCGTTGATGTGCTTCTGTGTATATTTCCAATCAAAATTATTGTACATTACAGCAGCTAGTCGTGCAGACCAACCCAAGCAGATGCAACAAAAAGGAAAACAGAATCAAGCCAAATCAAAATTATCTGACAAAGATCAGGTTACCCCAAAAATCTTGAAAAGACCTGAGCAGAGAGGTTGCCAGGCTTGCGAGGAGTTAATGGCCGAGGGAAAACAGTTGATGATTGGCGATGACATTAAGGAGGGGTACGAAAAGTTTGTGGAATTGATGGCCATAGATCATCGTTCTGACAAGCACCATGGACTGGTTCAGAAGGCCATAAATTTGATTGTGGCAAAACTGGCAGAAGCAGCAGTACCAGGTAGGTTTTAGTCTGGACCAACCTGACCACAGGACATTGTCGTTTTATATGTTCTATCTTAATCAACTTACCAGACCCCACCCTTCTCCCCAAGACTGAATTTTCTTATAAAGAGAACAAATGTTCTCTTTATAAGAAAATCAGGTCTAGGGGGTGAGAGGGGGGGTAGGCAGGGATTGATTCTTTCACTTTATAAGAAAATAGGGTCTTAGGGAGAGGGAGAGGGATGTGTGGGGGATGGGGGGGGGTCTGGTAGTTGATAATGATGGGACTTATAAAACGTCAGTGTCCTGAGATCTGACTTATGATTGATTTATGCATCTGGGTCAGGAAACAGGCGTGGCTTACTTTTATCTTTTCCATTGCACCATTAATGGGAATGGTAACACTGTGATGATAATGGCTACGTCCTTGAGAGACCGGTGTGGCTCATGCAATATCCATGATGCTCCAGCCTTAATTGATTGACATGTGAACTCATCTCAGGCTGAGACAGTTTTAGCTAGCAATAACAGAGCATTTCTTAAAATTGTGATTTTTCCAAAAATAAAAACAGTATGAGAAAGTTCAATTCATTAGAAAAATAAAGATGTTTAAATTTTCAAAATCCGTATACAAATAAAAAAGTTATGTTATGTCAAACTACACAACCCCTCAAGTTTTGTCTGACATTTTAACGATCAATAATTTCAATTTACACATCGCTCAGTTAAGTATTTTTATGTTTTACCTTTTGCGGTGTAACAGATTTTCTGTCGCGCCATTGCGGACTGTGTAAACAGTGGGTGTGTTTTAATGCTTTGCGCACAGATGCGCTAATGTTTACACTTCTAAAATTAACTCCAGTTTGTAGAGGAAACCCTCGGCTTCATTTGGGTACCTTTCGTTTGCTTTCGGATGCATAAATAGCGAAGATATTCGCTTCTGAAAATTGACCAATCTTTGCAGCCCATTTTTTCACGGAAATATACGGAAATTCTAAAAATAAAAATAACCATGAGATTCATTGATCAATTCTACGTCATACTGAATAAATTAAAAAATTTGTAATTTGATTGGTTATGCAAATGAGCTACGTCAAAACAACAAGGGGTCATGACATAACTGAACCAATCAAATTGGAAAAAAAATGGCTGCCGCTATGCGGTAAAATTTCACATATAGGTACTCGCTTTGAATATTTGTTTCTCCGCTGTTCGATTATACTTCATTTAACAAATATGAAATAATGAAGACCAAAGGTTATATTTACATCAAAATAATTTTCTTTTTTTAAAAATAACAAAATTTCATGAGAAAATGTTAATTTGTAAATGACCGATTTTGCACTGTTGTCAGAAGTGAAGCTGTAAATTTGCCGATACTCTGTTATCGCTATTTTAGCTGTGTATGCAAGATGTTGCTAGTCTACCATTACCCAATAGCCCTGTTGCACAGGAAAAGGGGTGGTATGGCAACAGTTTTAGAGTCGTGTACTAAAGTCACACATAACATGGAGAGAGAGTTTCTGGCCCACATTCACAGTTCAGGCATTAGATTTGTATCATTCAGACAATGGAATTGCAGATCATAAATAGTAACAGCAATAATCTAGGGATAACTCTCCATAAATGCTTAAAGTGAATGGGAAAACTACTTTGCTATTTTCAGTTCTGCTACTTTTCAAATGCTAAAGGGATGGGGGTGGGTGGCTGGGGGGGGGGGGGGGGGGGGGGGGGGGGCACCCTCAAAGGAAAGCATTTGCTCTTGTAGAGGCAAATTCTTGCCTTTTAGAGTAGACTCCATTTTGGAAAGGCTTCTTTGTCCAAGGAAGCAAAAAATGTCACAGAAGTTTTTTCTCTTTTTGAAAAAATAGCAGAAAAACATGGAGATTTATCCATGCATTTCAATTTTGTAGAATCAAAGCCACAGTAGCTCAGTAGGTTACTTGCTGGCCTGCTGATCTAGCTGTCAGAAGGTTAGAGTCCTGCTGGAGGTGAAAATCAAACTGTAAATGGGTTTCAGTTGCACACAGCTTTTCATATCACCATCCCATCATCCTGATATATCTGAAATACTGCTAAAAGGATGTAAAATTGCAAGTAATTTACCCGTCCATCATAATTTTTTTTGTAGAAATCCCCAGCTGTCTAGGACAGGTCAGTGGAGAAAACATCTTGACAATAGTGGAGGAACTTGCAAGAAAAAACAAGTGGAGACAACTCGACACTGTCGTCAGGAAGTACCGGACCCTCAGCCCAGCAGAGTCGCTGAAACATTTCGCAACGTCGTTGTCTGTGGTGCCTATGCTGAGGGACTCGGCACTCAGATATGCAGAGGATACCAAGTTACAGATTTTAAAGACTATGCTTGCTGGTGGGGCTACTCTGGGAACTGATGGTCAGTTATAATTATCATAAAAATTCTTTCTGTTTGAATTTACCTGAGCACACAGTGTTGATCAGGGTCTGCACTGATTGCCATACCCTGGCAAGTACTGTAATTTTAAGATATTTGAGCCGTGACAGGAGAAAACCAACAAAGTGGCTTGTGTGCCCAGCCAAAGACTCAGATCAGCCTGGGCATCCGCCCAGTCTGATCAGAGTCTTCTCTGTTGGTATGGAAGTAGCTTAAACCCTTTGCTATCCTGTGTGCACAGTGAAGGCTCTGATTTGACGGGGTGGAAGCCCAAGCTGATCTGAGTCTTGGCATTGTGCACATGCCACTTTATTGGTTTTCTCTGTGTAGCGGCTCATTTACAGTATATAACTGCCATATTTCTTTGGTTATAAGATACATATAGGTTCTTTCCTCTTCCGAAACAGTGTCAAGTCATCTATCCATTCCTGTGAATTGAAAAAGGAAATTTGTTTAAATTTTACGACATGTGAATAATTAGTTAAAATTGACACATCTTTCAACTGTGAAGTATTCTAGTGGCTGAGTGGTAAGCCCTCGCAACCTTGGCTTATGGGATGTGCTATCTGACCCTAAACAGCGCTTCAGTGGACAAAGCCCTTGATAATAATCCTCACATTGTTCAGATATGAACGTCCGTCTGTCGATCCGTCCTTCCCCATCCGTCTGTCTGTCCGTCCGTCCGTCCATCCATCCATCCATCCATCCAGCCAGCCATCCAACCCCTTATCCTCACAGCCACATTCTCACTACTATAATGACCCTAAAATTTTGGACATCCGAAAGTCGGCCAATTATTGTTAAAATTTTTTTAGAAAGTGGATTTTTACACAGGTTAATGCATCCAAATGATGTTAACAGCGAATGGCAAACATTGTAGAACCTGGTGAAACTGCTTGATCTTGGTCTACAATGTTTGCTCAGACCTGACTGTTCGAATATTTAGGGTCATTACGATATTTACATAAAGTTTACTGCAATGTCATTTAAAATGATAAAAATAAATACATCAGACTCCCCTATAATGATGAATGGACCCATCTAATTTATAAGGATAGAACAGTCCACTGGGAATAAACAGGTTGAATTTTAAGATAGTGAGAATACTTAGTTAAGATTCCCCTACATTTTGTGTTATAATTCTAAATACAGTAGAACTTCATTGGCTCGAACAGGCTTGGGACCATGAAAATTAGTTCCAGCCAAGGGTAGTTCGAGCCATCCAGGGTTATTTTCTATATAAAGTGACCTCTAGGGACCAAGGAAAGAGTTCTAGCCAGGCAGGGTCGACGAGCCATCATGGTTTGAGCCACTGAAGTTCTGCTGTATTTGAACAGTTAGGTCTGAGCAAACTGTACAGGCCCAGATCAGACTGCTCCTGATTAGGGGTCATAATTTTAAAAAAGGTTAAGTGGTTGCTATGCTGTTGCTAAGGCTAAATTTCTATGAAGGAGATTCCCTACTACTATGAAACTTGCTCTGGAGGAACAGTCTGAAAAGAAATGTTCCTCCAGAGTAAATTTCATAGTTGTAGGGAATCTCCTTCATACATATTTAGCCTAAGGAACAGAATAGTAATGTCTTAAGTGGTTTTATAAATACGACCCCAGGGTCTACCCTGTTAGCCATTCCATCTGCATAATTCAGACCCAGCCTGCTCTTCAAGGAGAGAAGACCAAATTCTTCCTTTTAATAGCGGATGTCTTTTTAGAAGGGAGGAAAAAATGGAAAAGGCAGAGTTGCTTCCCTCGAAAGTGTACCCATTAAAGCAGGTTTAATTGAATTTTGTTTTTGTAGGTGGACAGAGTGCGCTGAGGTTTGCTGTAGAATGTGAACACTACAAGGTTATTGGTGAGCTTATAAAGTTTGGAGCGGACACGTCAGTGTTGTCGTTGAGCACGGGAGATACACCCATACACGCAATCATGACAATAGTTCTAGAAAAAGACAAGAGTAAGTATTTAGTGACTCATAAGGTGATTGGCTACACCTCAATAAATTCTCCCATTTCATGTATGTAGAACAACTTTATGAATTTCTATTTGTTTGCATGGACAATGTAGCTGTCTTGAAAAAGGAATTTCTTTTAAAAGAATTTGCTCCCAGAGGAACAAATTCTTTCTTTTCTGGGAGCAAATTCTTTCTTTAAGAGTTGACTTCATATTCAGTAGGGAGGCAAAAATGAAAATGGCAGAATTGCTTACCCATTCACTTAAAACAGAGTAGCCTTGTCTGCTTAAGTGTTGGGACACCTAAAACTGTTAATTTTCCATTTGTCCCAAATGGAAAATTAATAGTTTAAGGTGTCCCAATCCTAAAACTGTTAATTTTCCATTTGTTTCAAATGGAAAATTAATATTTTCAGGTGTCCCAATATCTAAGCACAATAGGTAATGGATACGAGTAGGTTTGGATGATGATTTTGGATATATTTCTGCTTTTGCCCAATGAAACATACGTTGTGTCCCCTCATAAGAAATGCTTTACAGAGGCAGTTCTAATAAGAAGCCATAATGTATATTTTAGCTAGAATACAATTTTCCTACAGTTCCCAACAAAACCTGGGCTCAAGTCCCATTGAAGCCTAGATTTTGTTCAAACAAATGTCATTTCATTTCACAGAGCATTTCACCTTCCCATCATCCTGATGTGATTGAAATACTGTTGAAAAGGACATATAAATGTCAAATGGGCCATCTATCAGTCGATTTGTCCTTCCATCCATCCGTCTCTCCTTCCATCCATCTGTCTGTCCATTTGTCCATCTGTCCCATCCATCCATCCATCCATCCATCCATCCATCCATCCATCCATCCATCCATCCATCCATCCATCCATCCATCCATCCATCCATCCATCCATCCATCCATCCATCCATCCATCCATCCATCCATCCATCCATCCATCCATCCATCCTTCCTTCCTTCCATCCATCCACCCATTCATCCATCCATTTTTAGGGAGGAGGATGGTGGGGGAGTTCATGTTGTTTCCAACACAATTTTGTCTCTCCTTCAACTAGCAACATTGAGACGTAGGCATTACTTTTTCGGTGGCGGCGATGGTAGAGTGAACTAAAGTTTAGCTGTCAGGGAGACTGTTCTAATGAGGGGTCACAACAAACATTTTAAAGGTGAACTGAGATGGTTCTAATGAGGAGTCACAAGGTTTATTTTAAAGGTGAAATATGGAGAAAAAAAACCTCTAAATATCCCAGATATCCCTTTTTATCATGACTACTGCCTTATCTCTGGTTCCCTGTTCCAGGTTACCATGAAAGACTGAATGTTCTAAAGTACGCTCTTGACAAGTTTGATGAAGATCCAGAGCAGTTCTCTCACCTTGATCCAAGTCAGGTAGATCACCATGGTGACAGCTTGTTCCATTTGGTTGCCAAGGCAAAATACAACAATATGGTGTTAAGTGCAACTGAGTTACTGTGTAAACACAATCTGTCCTCGAGTGTATACAACAATGACCACAAGATGCCTAGCTTCTATATCAAGAAACAGAATGATAGACGTTTACAGTATATAAAATTAGCAGGGAAAGTACAAGCTAAGCCTAGTGCTCCCAGACAAAAAGAGAAGAAAGACAGTACTGCTAGTGATCAGTCAGAATTCCAGGACAAAGAAACTGAAGAACAGCATGACATCCGTGAAGTTGTGAAAATATCAACACAAAGGGAAATTAGAAAGAGAAAAATTGAAGATTCCATCAGACTGTTGCCAGAGAGTAAAATTTCTATATTCAACATAGATCATTCTCCAACAAAACAGAGCCCAAGAGGTAAGATTTCAGAAAAGGGGGATAATTTACCAGAAAACAAGCAGAAAGAAGTTGAGCAAGTAAAGCGGAGTTTGGTGACCGAGTTTGGTGAAGGTCAAGCTTCAGTTGCTAAGGTGGGGAATTATAGCACATCTGAAACTGTAGATAAGAAAAAACCTTCAGTTGCAGGACAGGAAAAAGGTGTAAAAACTCTGACAACTGACAGTGAAATAGGAAAAGAGAAAGTCAATGATAAAGATAGAATTGTTGAAAAAGGTCAAGGTCAAAGGTCAGATGGTAGTCAAGGAAATGACATTGAGGAAGGAGGAACCAGATCAAAAGCTGCAGATACAAATGTTGACATGAAAGATGAAGGCACAGATGTTGACAGACTAGAGCTGTACAATCAGGTACCAGCAGTTAACGAGGTTTTGCAGGATGAGGCCGAGATCAGGGTCGATGATGTTGCCAGGGGTGATGAGGTCATTGATGATGCAATGGAGAGTGACGAAAGTGACACAGAGGAGGTTGAAGAGGAATTTGTCATTGATGCTCAGGTGGGAAATTTATTATTATGCTTATGATGCTCACATTTTTAGCTCGCCTGAACGAAGTTCAGGAAGAGCTATTGCACGACCCCCGGCGTTGGCGGTGGCGGCGGCGTTAGCAAAATGTTAAAGTTTTACGTTGAAGTTTTTTATGTGATGGGCAAGGCGCTGTCAGCCAAGCTATCCTGTCCCTGTGACAGGTCTTGTTAGTTCCATATAAAAATCTGGCCCCGAGGTTATAAAACTTGAGTACATTCTCAAGCTCAAAATAAAGCACACTGATTGGCTGCTTCTGAGTACATGCTTTATTTTGAGTGTGAGATTATACTCAAGTTTTATAACCTTGGACCGTGGTCCCCAACCATAGAGGCCCACAAAATAGGCTGCCTGGTGCCTCTGCTGCAGAGCTGCTAGTATCTGTAGCAGGACCAGAGTGTCATTTATCTCGGGTCAGGTAAAAGGCCTACAAATTCGGAGGCAATGTCTAGACATAACTGAAATATTGGTCACTGAGAGGTTAAACCATAACTCAACACCAACTTTAAAAAAATTGCGATATTGGGACAGATCGTTCTGAACCCCCAGCAGTGCTCCAGATAAGAAGGGGTAACAGAGATAATTTTAGGATAATTATCCATATTTCTACACAAAAACATATTTTGTGACCCATCATTAGAACCGTCTCGTCGAGACGGTTCTAATGAGGGGTCACAACATATGTTTTCGTTGAGAAATAAGAAAAATTATCTTTGAATTATCCTCAATACCCCCTCTTATCTGGAGCTTTGCCCAGTCACCCTCCGGACATTCACTAATATGACTGAAATGCTCTTTGAAAGGGGGGTAAATCTACCAAGTAAGCCAATTATGTAGCTTTTAACATTTTGCATCAAGTTCTGTTTAAATGTAATTTTCCTTACCAGTGATTTATCGCGGATTTACTTGATAACACAGGGCAGATCACTAAAATTTTAATTCACGACAGTGAAGTCAGGGTGAATTAATATGCATATCCGCCTGACAACACACGTTAATAAGCAAACATTTTCTGGTATGGAAACATCTGACATTATACAGAATAAAAATGTAAGATTTTTGCGACATTTTCTAAAGAACTACTGGGAAGCAGATGTCGACAAAAGTAAACTTTTACATCAGATGTCATTAAAATGCAAGTTTGCATACCCTGACATTAGCAACCTGGTCCTGCCGTTATAAAACATTTTTCATGCTCAACTCAGCTGAGCATGAAAATTCAAAATTCATACTAAATAAATTCAGGGCACTCTGCAGAAATTTTTATTGTTTCCAACATTTGCTTTTCACATAATTCTTCTTATTACAACGCTCGAAACAAGCCTTGTTTTGTATTTTAATTTTTTTTCAATATTGAAAGTTGAACACAATTTCAGCTGAGCAAGAAAAAAAGCTTTTAACCTCGGGGTCTGAGTTATAATAAATTTTAACAAAGTGCCACTTCCTTTACACTCAATGGGGGCAGTAATAATTAAGAAATAGATCAGCTCTAGCAGTGAATTGTTGAGTAATAATTCACTGTTTGGAGGTCAGTTGTAAAGTAGATCATATCACGAGCGCGGAGCGCGAGTGATATATCTACTTACAACTGACCGACAAACAGTGAATTATTACTCAATAATTTAATGCTAGAGCTGGTCTAATTTCGATTCTAACACTCAAAAACGCCGAAAAACTATTCTTTTCATTCAAACTCTCCCAATCTTCCTGCCAGCGCGTTCATGCTCCCGCCAATATTCTTAACTGTATCTAGGACAAATGTAGATCAATGTACGTTTTTATGGCGATTTTAGAAAGAAAAAAGGACGTTACACCATCTAACGTCTCAAAACGTCACAGAACTACGTCAGTAGCTGCAGCGACATCAGCAATTAGACTCACGCGCTCCGAAACAGTGAATTATTGCAGAATAAAACACGGTAACTTTCCATTGCTTCTATAGGCGCACTGTGTTAGAATTTCACATAAAAAAAATAAATATGTAATGACAACTTTTATGGCTTCCTCTTTGCTTCCCTGAATAAAAAAAACCTTCAGAAGGGGTCTTCTCTTAAAGGAAAGAATTTGCTCCTTGAGGAGCAAATTCTTTCCATTAAGAATTGATCCCTTTGTTAAAGGAGGCAAAAAGGACAAAGAGCAGAGTAGCTTCCCCTGAAAGAGTATCCATTCACCTTAATATTTATTATTTCATTCAGGTGTTTGATAATCTAGAATGGGAAGTAGAGTGTACCGCAGAGGTGTGGAAAACGCTTCGTGACAAACATGTTATTCCGGAGTTGAAGCGTCGAATCGTGAGGAAAATTCAGTTGTTAGCCAGCGGAGAATGGCAGCCACATCTGTGTAAAAAGTTAATGAATGTTCCACCAACTTTGAATCTATATGAGGCCAAGTTTTCAAAAGGTAGGATAATTCTTTGTTTGAGTTAAGTGTTATTTAGTGACAGAGTTATAGAAATTCATTACATGTATTCTAGATCTGTGGAGGTTTTCAGTGATACTTGTAAGATAATGCTTCTATTATTTTGCCTTCTAAACCTACATTGTGGCCCATCATTAGAGCCACTTTGCCTGTACACAGTGCTCCAGATAATAAGGGCTAACGAATATCAGGTATCAGGTGGTTTTAAAGTGTTATTAAAATTGCTTCTCTGTACCCTATCTCCCGAATTTAAGGTTTTCCCTTAAAGATACCTCTTAAACCCGTGGATGGAGGGTAAGGTAACGTGAATTGCTATATTGTTGATACAAGCAAAAGATATGATTAGGTGGTGATGACCTTCATCATATTTTTAAGATCACAGGAGGACTTCCTTGCTTCCAAAGAATTTAACTATTGCAAACTTATTTAATGCAACAGAGCCATAGGCAGGCATGTTAACTTAGAAACTGACACTGATGGGAAAGTGCAGGTTTGGGGACATCTATTTTGATAAAAATAGACAGCTCTAGTTTGGATAGTCTGTTTTCTGTTTGCAAATGCAACAGTGTACCTTTTTCCACACTACTGTTTAGATATATGTGATCTGCAACACGACAAAAACAAAAAAATGGCATGTGCACCCAGCAAAGACTCAGAACAGTCTGGGCATCTGCCCAGACTGATTTGAGTCTTTGCTGTGTGCTTGAAGCTAGCTTAGACCCTTAGCTTCCCTTCAAGATGCCCAGGCTGATCTGAGTCTTAGCTGTGTGCTTAAAGCTAGCTTAGACCCTTAGCTTCCCTTCCAGATGCCCAGGCTGATCTGAGCCTTTGCTGTGTGCTTAGAGCTAGCTTAGACCCTTAGCTTCCCTTTAAGATGCCCAGGCTGGTCTGAGTCTTAGCTGTGTGCTTAGAGCTAGCTTAGACCCTTAGCTTCCCTTCCAGATGCCCAGGCTGATCTGAGCCTTTGCTGTGTGCTTAGAGCTAGCTTAGACCCTTAGCTTCCCTTCCAGATGCCCAGGCTGATCTGAGCCTTTGCTGTGTGCTTAGAGCTAGCTGAGACCCTTAGCTTCCCTTCCAGATGCCCAGGCTGATCTGAGCCTTTGCTGTGTGCTTAGAGCTAGCTTAGAACCTTAGCTTCCCTTCCAGATGCCCAGGCTGATCTGAGCCTTCGCTGTGTGCTTAGAGCTAGCTTAGACCCTTAGCTTCCCTTCCAGATGCCCAGGCTGATCTGAGCCTTCACTGTGTGCTTAGAGCTAGCTTAGACCCTTAGCTTCCCTTCCAGATGCCCAGGCTGATCTGAGCCTTCACTGTGTGCTTAGAGCTAGCTTAGACCCTTAGCTTCCCTTCCAGATGCCCAGGCTGATCTGAGCCTTCGCTGTGTGCTTAGAGCTAGCTGAGACCCTTAGCTTCCCTTCAAGCACACAGTGAAGGCCGATCAGATTGGGCAGCTGCCCAGGCTGATCTGAGTCTTTGCTGGGTGCACATGCCACTTTGTTGGTTTTCTCAGAGTCCTAGTTAAGAGGGGTATTTGATGATAATTGGGGGATAATTTTCCTTATTTCTCATTGAAACCATATGTTGTGACCCCTCATCTGAACTGTCTCGTCGAGACGGTTCAGATGAGGGGTCACAAAATATGTTTTTAAGGAGAATTAACAAAAATTATCCCTAATTATCACCAAAGACTCCCACTTATCTAGGGCTCTCAGTCTGTTTTCTTGTGTTGGGACATGTAATTTTCATCCTTAGGATCAAGGATTCTGTGGGAACTGGCTGTTGCCTTCTCCCCTCGTTGTAGTGAGTCAGCAGAGAGACGTCTACTGCCTGAAGATGGAGGGGAGGTTACTCATCCTGTCAGGGGAGGAAGGATTTACTCGGAAATTATCCGGGTATGGGATATTGTTCTGGACCACGACAAAATCTACAGGTAAAACACTCAGGGTTTAGTCTCACTGTAGGTTGCTAGGTATGCCAGGAGGGGAGATAACTGTATTATATCCATACCCCTGCATACTAAGAGTGTTGGGGGTGGAGTAGGGGCAGAGAGGGAGTGTAGAGTCTTTGTCATTCCATTTATTTATTTGTCTGTTCATGAACTTTTGGACAAAAGTTTGGCATTAAACCTTTGTAATTGCTATATGTAACCATATGTTATATTCTTTTCACATGAATTTTGCTTTTTATACCCCCGTTTTGAAAAAATGGACATTTTATGTCATTGCGCTGTCCGTCCATCCGTCCGTAAACATTCTTGTACACGCCATAAATCAGTAACCATTTGGAATATCTTCATGAAATTTGGTAGGCATATGTATTAGGGTGGGGGAACGTGTCTCGTACAAAAATGGTTGCTCCCCCTTTCTTACTTTTGAAGTTATGCCCCTTTGATTAATTTTTTCCCTGTAAGTCTTGTACGCGCCATAACTAGATAACCGTTTGGGATATCTTTATAAAACTTCATAGCAATGTGTATGAAGTCCTAACGATGTGTCGCGTACAAAAATGGCTGCTCTCCCTTTCTTCGTTTTACAGTTAATCCCTTTCATTAGTTCTTAAAGGCTACTTTTGTGTAAACTTTTCTTGTACATGTAATACATTGTCAAGGGAAAAAAGTAGAACTAAACAAGGTATATCTAGTGTATTTAGGTTATCTCCCTTGTTCAAAGATATTGTATCAAGGATTTCTTCACAACCACACAAGCTAGACTGGTCATATTTGTGTTTACAGGTTGATGACGACATGTTGTATTGTGGGATTGAGAACCAGCCTTCTCCTGCTTATTCTTCCCTGTATTTGTCCAATTTTCATTCTTTCCATACTTTGAATAATGAAATTTTTCGTCAAAGATTTGTCCACAACCATGCAAGCTAGAGTAGTCATATTTGTTATGTAGGTTGATAACGACATGTTGTATCGTGGGATCGAGAACCAGCCTTCTCCTGCTTATTCTTCCCTGTATTTGTCTGATTTTCTTTCTTTCCCTACTTTGAATAATGAAATTTTTTGTCAAAGATTTCTCCACAACCATGCAAGCTAGAGTAGTCATATTTGGTATGCAGGTTGATGACGATATGTTGTATCGTTGGATTGAGAACCAGCCTTTTTCTGCTTATTCTTCCCTGTATTTGTCCAATAGTCTTTCTTTCGGTACTTTGAATAATAAAATTTTTCGTCAAAGATTTCTCCACAACCAAGCAAGCTAGAGTAGTCCCATTTGGTATGCAGGTTGATGATGATATGTTGTATCGTGGGTTTGAGAACCAGCCTTTTTCTGCTTATTCTTCCCTGTATTTGTCCAATATTCTTTCTTTCCATACTTTGAATAATGAACTTTTTCATCAAAGTTTTCTCCACAACCATGCAAGCTAGATAGATTAGTCATATTTGGTATGCAGGTTAATGATGACTTACTGTATTGTGGGATTGAGAACCAGACTTCTCTTTATTCCCTGTATTTGTCTGATTTTCTTTCTCTCTTTACTTTGAATAATGCATTTTTTTCGCAAAAGATTTCTATGCATCTGTAAGTTAGAGTAGGGAATTTTGTATGCAGGTTGATGAGAACTTGTTATTTTATGACAGAACTCAAAAAACAACAACTATAGCAAACTATTTAGCAAATTATAATCAAGTAAAATTGACTAGAACAAATCATAAGAGCTATCAACGTATGTCACTACACAGACCAAATTGGAGTATCAAGGCCGCTGTGGGAAGTAAAATCTTCATCGGTTATTACTCCAAATAATGCCAATACAGACCAAGCGAGTGGAGTACCGAAATGAAGATTGGAAAATCAAATCAGCCGAAGATGAGGGCCATAGCCAGAATATCCCTCCGAAAAATAGAATTGCTATTCAGTTCGATTGCTTAACAGAGTATTGCATTTAATCATCAACAATATTATCGCATTACTTTGACATAAAAGACCGCATAACAATCATATGAGCATTACTTCCTCCTGCTCCTATTTTACCATCATTCTATCGCATTACTGCATTACTCCTTTTATCGCATTACTCCTTTTTTCGCACTACTCCTTCTTTCGCATTACTATACTAAGGATTTACCGCCTTGCATTCCGAGCAGCAACTCCTTCTAAACCACCCATGTTAAAGAATGACAGTGAAATCTACTTCCCAACAAGGTTGTTCCTGAGGACCATGCATAACTGAAGAGAATTTTGCCAAAATCAGCAAACCTCACTGCAGAAAGAAGGTTATTCCTCAAGGACCATGCAAGGGAAGCAAACCTAAATGTCTAAATAATGTAATTTTGGCATTAGTTATCTCCCTTGATAATCATAATTCCAAGCTTAAGAAATAAAAGTATTGGATAATTAATAGCCCCCACCTTCGGCCGCTGAGAATTTTCCGCCACAGCAAATTGCAAATAAGTTGCATTTGCAATTTGTCCCCCAAAATTCGAAGACAACCTAGATGCCAGTAATCTTAAGTGTGGGATCTTTGATCAATGAGGTGATGGCATCCTGCAAAGTAAGAATATACATATCATTGCCTATATCCGATAAATGCACACCATCTGACAAGAAAAATCCTGGGGTTTCAGAAGTTATATCATGGTGAAGAAGCACCCGGCCCTTTGGAGAACTGAGAATAAACTCTTTGATCTGACGATTGATCCTTTTCCGTTTTCGGTCCATCTTCAGTAGAGAATCCTCCGTATTATCAGTATTTCTCCACTGGAATCTAGGCAGTATGTACGTCCAAACAATAAGTGCCTGTGGAAAATTACTAAATAAATACTGTAAATTAGCCTTTATATGCTTTATTATTTTAGCATTGTCGATGTCATTGCCACCAAGGTGCAAAATTATCATAGATGGTGACAATCCTTGAAGCAAGCCATATTGAAGTACACCATGTAAATCCAGGATAGACAGAGAAGACACACCATTCCAGTTAATAGAAACCCCTGTGCCTGTCAAAACTGGAGTGCCACGCTCGGCAGCACGTACTCCTGCCCGTCTGACAATCGAGTCTCCCACTATCCAAACCTCTGTAAACATATTTGAAAATTATGTCATAGAAACAAATAAATGTACTGTTGTTATTGTTTTAGTTAACAATCCCTCCACAGAAAGCCACCTCTGCTCAATTATCCCACACCTAAATCAAAGCCGTAAATACCGGCGATAAGCTCCAGAAGTCCAGCGACCCATGAGCTTAATAGACTCCTCTGGCACATGCTGAACAGCTAATTCACTAGCTCTGCCAATGCGAAAGCTATGAGGACGGTACCTGCCAGATGATAATCCAGCATAACGCAGTACTTTGGAAAGAACATCTGAAAATTGTGCACGAGTTAATGGTGATCCGTCTTTATGGCAAAATAAAAAACCACTGCCAGTGCCCCGTACCCCGATATATTCTTGCATCTTTTGCACACAGCAGACATCAGGATCACTATCACATGGCAGACGAATATAAAATGGAGGTCCAGACTGATGGGTCTTAGTTTTCCGCATCCGAATAGTCAAAGCTAGTAAGCGATCCTCAAAATGCATGTCTGCAAACTGCAGTGCGCATGACGTAGACATATTTGTGACAACCAGTTCACTTACTCGGAAAAGCCCGAAATAAGCCAGACAGTAAACAGCTCTAAACAAACAAGCCTCGTATAATGAAAAAGTAATACTTGGCAATTTGTCACAAATAACCGCCAACACCTTACGTGTGATAGGAATTCTGGTATCCTTAGAATATCGCAGACGCTTACAACCTTCAAGTAACTTCCTTACTAGAAAATAAGCTGATGGATCTGGCCAGTTCCGGAGCTTATGCTGAAAACAAATGGCAGCTACGTACAGCCTAATGGTAGCAGGAGCATAGCCTACTTCAAAACAATAAGAAATATACAAAACCACCTGGGATACTGGTACTGGCCAAGCCACCGGCAAGTTATAATCAACCCTGAAAGCATAAAAATTATTCAGAGCAGTATCATAAGCTTTGTGGGTATTGCCTGCCCCACTAGCCTTCAGGAGAGTAGTAACTCCTGACTGAAGACATTCCATAGCTGGTCTGGTACTGGAACGGGTTCCACGGCTGCATCTGGAGCTGTGCGACGAAAACGCTCTAACTGCAAACGAGACAAGGAATCGCAAATCAGGTTATGAGTTCCAAAAACGTGGCGACATTTAATGGCAATATTCAGCTGCAAACATTTCAGTGTTATGTTTCGTAATAGTACCATAATCATATCAGACTTGGAAGTCATGCTGTTGATAATATGTACCACTGCCATGTTGTCTGATCTGAAACAAACCTTTTTGTTACGTAATTTCTCACCCCAAATGTACAGAGCGACGAAAATGGGAAACAGCTCTAACACAGTAATGTCTGCCGTAAAACCCTGATGGTGCCAATCCTGAGGCCATTTTGCCGCAGCCCAATCACCTGAAAAATAAATGCCAAAACCAAGACCTTCACCTGCAGCACTGTCTGTGAATAATTCCAAATCATCATTTGTCACCCAGAAACGGTCATGGAAAACTGTCACACCATTATAATTCTGGAAAAAATGTCTCCACATAAGCAAATCCTGACGAATGCCTTTGTTTATCCTAAGATGATGATACTGTCTGGTAAGCCCACAAATAGAATTAATAAGACGACGGCAAAATGGTCTACCTGGAACTATAGCTCGACATGCAAAATTCAGTACTCCAATTAAACTCTGCATCTCCCGCAAAGTAACTTTCTGTCGAGACAAAAAATCTTGAATACGCAGAAGGATTTCCTCAACTTTCTGTAATGGAATGCGTATGACCATTTCATCCGAATCAATTTCCAAACCCAAGAAAACCAGAATAGTACAAGGACCCTCTGTTTTCTCCTCCGAAAGAGGAACAGATAACTGCCGCATGCATTCCTTGAATGTACACATGAGATTGGAACACTCATCAGATCCACCTTTGCCTCCCCCAAGAATGTCATCTAAATAATGAATCAAATTCTCAGACTTTGCCTTCCGCCTTACCATGAATTCCAAAAATTTCGCAAAAGTCTCCCAAATTTTGCATGACCCTGAAAAGCCGAAAGGACAGCATTTATCAAAATAATATTTCCCATCAAACTTGAAGCCAAGCTGGTCGAAGTCCGAGACAGCAACTGGTAAAAGTCTGAATGCTGAACGGACATCAAGTTTAAACAGCAAACAATGCCTGCCTAAATCCTGCACCATATGCACCGCCACATCAAAGCTTGTGTATTGAACAGAACAATACTTCCTATCAATGTAGTCATTCACTGATAAACCAAAAGGATAGGACAAATGATGTATTAGTCTGAAATCATTTGGTTCCTTGTTTGGAACCAAGCCAATAGGGGACACTCTTAGCGTTGCAAAAGGTGGAGATTCAAAGGGGCCTGCAATACGACCAGCTGCCAACTCTTTCTCTAACTTTTTGAATACAGTTTGGGGTTGCTCCAGAGCCGATTTAATATTTTTCGACTCTGAAGCCTCATGTGGACCTTCATAATTCAAAGAAAAGCCATTTTTGAAACCGTCTAAAAGGAATGATGCTGCAGCAGTATCAGGATAAACAGACAATTCTCTTTCAAGTTCGTCGACATTTACAGGAGATGGAGCAATTGAATATACCACATTACTGACTGCTTTGTCTAGCGACACCCCTGAAGGTTCCTCTGTTCGGTCCACGCATGAACTGTCTACCACCTCGCAGGCTCCCCCGGTAGCCACGAAAGGAACCACGAAAAGCATGCTGCGGCATTTGCAAATGTGCATCCCTTCCCTGACTGCCCGAACCGGAAGCCACCCCTGGACATGCCCAACGGCCATGTTGGGGCGATGAACATACAGAGCACGCATGCGTGTACCGACAGACCACCCACTGACATGCACCTTTATTGAAATCAAGGCATGGCGGAGGCTTCGAGCCAGCCGAACTGTATGGATTAGTGTATGAGGATGATGCCTGACTAGATGAGAAACAACGTAGCCAAAGGTCACTATTAATGGAACCCCAAGACTGCACTTGTAAAGCTTGTCTAAGCCGGAATTGCTCATCATAATTCCTCCATCCAAAACCGGCATGTCTATTAGCCGCCTCTCGAATGAGAGACATATACTTCAGCAATTCCTGTGTTTTGCCTGGAAACTTCGCCAGATACACACTGGAAAATATTAAAAAGGCATCAGTCCACCTTGAAATATTGGCAATTTTGTCAGAAACTGTTTTGGGGCGTGTTTCAAGCTGCCCCTTTTCATTTATACTGAGCAAATTACTGCCATACAGTTCAGCTAGCTCTACACCCCCCTTCAGCAACACCGCTAAGTTTATAAACTGATGGCAACGAATTTTTTGCTTCACAGATTCTGGGACATGATAAGCAATGTCATCATCCCCGCACCGCATCATTTCCGGGACCCCCAGGCCACTGACATGCTCTAAAGAATTCGAGACTGGAGCCAAGGGTTGCGCTGCCGCAATAGAGCTGCTGGTTAGATCAGTCTGATGCATTGATTCAGAAGTGTTGGCCAAAATGTCTGCACCGAGAGACTGCCTTAGGATGTCCTCAAAATCAATAACTCGACCCTGGTTACCTGTACCAGACCTTCCTGGACGGTCATCGTCCGACGGAGCCAACACCTCGACCCTTTCAAGGTCAACCGGGGTTTCCCCGGCCGCTGAACTTCTAGCTGTCTTGCGGTTTTTTGCCGCCGATTCGCTCCCTGTTGCCGATTTCCGCTTGCTACTCGCACCACGCTTAGGCATTGCTCAATGTTGTAGAAGAAGAAGATTAAAAAGCTACAAACAAACTAAGAAAATCGCAGACAAACAAGATTCTGAAATTGCAATAAAGCTGAACGGCCGTCCTTGAATATCGGAAAGGTAGCTGACGTCATTCAATGTAAGAACAATAACTACGTACCTTACATGAAAGGTCGGTAATTTTTCGGCCATTGCATGATTCGTCCCAATGAAATTCAAACCTCATTACGAATAACTAACATAAAGCATGTTCTGCAAAAATAACTGGGGCATTATCGCTAAAGCAATAAGCCTTTTTTGTATTGTGGGATTGAGAACCAGTCTTCTGCTTATTTTTCCCTATATTTTTCCAATTTTCTTTCTCTTCTGACTTTGAATAATGTAATTTTTTGTAACAGATTTCACAGCAACCATTCATATTTGGTATACATGGTAACAATGATTTCTCTCCCTCTTATGCTTTTTGTTACGAAAATAACACCATTTGATTTAAGCAATTAAGAGGAGGGGTATAGTCGGATTCGCTGACAGTTCTAGTTAATTATAGAGTGGTTGCCCCTGTTTGTCTGCCTGTCTATCCTTTTGTAAACAATCTTGTTCATTCTGTAACTCCTTTAGGACATTGAAACGGGCGTATTATGCGCCGCTTGCAAAGCCCTTGTTATATCATGGAAAGAGTTATATGCACACACTGGGGTATCTGTTTCTTAATTGATGGTGGAATAGAACCTCATTAATCCGTCATTGACTGTAGACAAAGCATAAAAGATGGAACTCAACATCTAGCAACATTGACATACTGTAAAATTGGGACATTCAAAATAATGACCATAATTGCCCCAAAAATTGAATAGTTTAGTATTACATTGCAATAATGCATCCAAGCACTGCAGATGCAATGGCAAGCAGTGTAGACCCAGATCAGACTGCTCGTTGTCAATTATCCTCAAACCCCATCCATATTTGGGCCTGGCCGCATAGCGCAATCAGTAGGGCACCTGACTCATAAGTCAGAGGTCCTTCCTGGGTTCGAAACCCGGTCTGGCCACATACTTTCGTTTCTCCTTCCGCTGATTCAAGAAGGCAGTTGTCAGTTACTGGCGAAAGTATGTGCACTTAGTACTGGTTAACCACTTAGGAGGTCTAAGCCTGCCCAGGAATAGTGTGGTTAGGTTAACTGACCGTCCCGACATGACCATAGTTGTTTACCGGGGACGTAAAGCAACAAATCAATCAATCAACCATCATATTTGGAAATGCTTCATTGAAGCAATTTTAGTGATGGGCAAGGATTTGTTGTGGAATTATCCTTAACAACTCACTCCTCTCTGGACCTTTCTTTCAGATCTGTGGATCGAATCAAGAAGTCACATTCTCGTGGCGAACACTGTATCATTCAAAAGAAACTAAGGGGCATGAAGTCCGACACCACACAGATTCCTCTGGGAGCAGCAAAACGTTATCCGCTCTTGTACGCTGAATGTGACGTCTCCGAGGAAACTCTACAGGAAAGACAACAAGAAATGCAGCAATATTTTCCGCCAGCCAGCGCCAACGAGACCGAATATCACATTCTCAAGTTTTATTCTTTCTCCTCGGCACTTGTGAGTCACGTGCTGCAGAATATTGAGACGAAAGTGGATTTTCCTTTCCGAGTAACGGACCTAGAACACGCTATTATTAATCTGAGGTCGCAAGCTCCGATACTTCTGTTGGGAAGAAGTGGCACGGGTAATATACCGTAAAAATTCTAAATATTGGGACGTCAAAAATAATTAGCATATTTGTCCTAAAATTGGAACAGTTTGGTTTTACAGTACAGTAATGTTGTTAGAACTTGTGTCCAATCCCATTGTGTTTATACAATAAAATATGTTTAATCTAAAATGTGCCCCAAAAATGCTAATGGGATGGCAAATAGTGTAAACCCTGATCAGACTGCTCCTTGAGGAGCAGTCTGATCTGGGTTTGCACTATTTTCTCAGACCTAACTGACCCAATATATAGAATTTTTATGGTAAAATGAGGTCATCCAACAGATGCAAACATTTTGCCAATTTAAAATCGTAATAATGTGAGCTGCACACGACAAAACCAACGAAGTGACATGTGCACCCAGCAAAGAATCAGATCAGCCTGGGCATTTGCCCAGTCTGATCAGAATCTTTGCTGTCAGCATGAAGGTAGCTTAAACCCTTGGCTACCCTTTTAGTACACAGGGAAGACTATGTTCGGACTGGGGGGATGCCCAGATCTGAGCATTCGCATGACGATCATGTCACTTTGTTGGTTTTGTCATGTTGCACCTCATATGCCCTTTAAACAGACAAGTTCGGTCACATGGCAAACTGGGTTTGAGGTTATAAAACTTGAGAATAATCTCAAACTCAAAATAAAGCACACTGATTGGCTGATTAAAATTATTTTCTTGCCTGCAAGTAGCAGAAGGGAAACACAGGTATTACTTTTTTGTTGTCGTCAGAGGCTGCAGCCTAAACTTGGCATTAAGTTTTCTAGTTTTGACAATGCACTGACAGGCGAGACACCACATTCGGTGGAATTCATATCTTCGGAGCTTCAGAGCTTAAGTTACTGTTACTGTTTGAATGTCCTTTTTGGAGAATATTTGCTTTCTTTTCTACTTCAAGGACAATTATGAAGAAATCATTCAAATGTTTATTTTTCGTTGTATTGACACAGAGAGAATCATAATGTTGAAAATCACATTGAGAAATCTTATCCATTAAGAAGTTATGCCAGTTTACTTAATATAGAGGCTCTTTTTCATATATTAGTTATCTTCCTTACTTTCAATATGATTCTAACCCACAAAGCACTAATCTGTGGTGTCACTGATGATTTTAATTTTTCAAATAAATATTAAAATGAAGTATCAATCATTATTTAGAACTTAAAATGTTGTTGTTTTGGCACTATTATTATAATCAATATTCAAAACCTGATTAATACACTGGAAATATGCTAGAACTTTGTTGTCTGGAGAGAGAAAAATCCAATCTTATGTTGGAAGCAGAAAACATATCTTCTAGCAGAATTTCAGAAGACTGATTTAAATGCTGGACAGCATAGCGCAGTCAGTAGCGCATCTGACTTGAAAGCCAGAGGTCCTTGGCTCGATACCCAGTCGGGCCTAATACTTTCGTTTCTCCTTCTGCTGATTCAAGAAGAGCAGTTGTCAGTTACTGGGGAAAGTATGTGGACCTAGTACTGGTTAACCGCTTAGGAGGTCTAAGCCTGCCAAGGAATAGTGTGGTTAGGGTAACTGACCGTCCCTACATGACCATAGCTGTTTACCATGGACCCAAAGCAACAGAACAACATCAACTGGGTCCGTATTTATAAAACGACTTAAGTGGTTGCTATGATGTTGCTAAGGCTAAATTTCTTTGATGGAGATTCCCTACAACTATGAAATTTGCTCTGGAGGAACAGTCTTACAAAGACTGTTCCTCCAGACCAAATTTCTTAGTTGTAGGGACTCTCCTTTATAGATATTTAGCCTTAGCAACCGCATAGCAACGACTTAAGTGGCTTTATGAATACAGACCCTGATTTAGATATTTGGAGTCATTCAAGAGAGAGGAAACACTGTTTTATTGGTGGATAAATATGTTAGTTTACATGGTTTCTGAATTTCAGGGAAGACAACCTGTTGCCTGTACAGACTATGGAGCCAGTTTCACAACTATTGGTCTAAAGCAAAGGAGGCTGATGCCCCGCTTCTACCGAGGTGTGTAGAGTTTGTACAGAGAGAAGGGGAACCAGAGGAGTCAGAGAATGAAGAAGGTAGGAAAGGGATCTACAGATGTCAGAGCTTTAGATAAACCGTCTGGAGACCCTGGATATTCATCATGCTCTCGTGTTCTTTTTTGATGGCTAACCATTAATTTCAAATACCTCATTAATTCTGTTAGATGCCCCGGGGCTGTTGCATTTTGTGGGAGGGGGTGTTATGTAGAGCCTATAGTGTAGTAAATTTTCAAAAAAAAAAAAAACACATCTGATAAGCAATATAAAGGTGATGGGTATACTTGCAGTGGAAACGGTGATGGGTATACTTGCAGTGGAAAAGGTGATGGGTATACTTGCTGTGGAAAAGGTGATAGGTATACTTGCAGTGGAAGCAACTCAATATTTTTTTTCTCCCATCTCAGTAAGGGTCAACTCTTAAAGGAAAGTATTTACTCTTCTAGAAGCTCTTATCCGGAGAAGCAAACAGGTGTTCATGCAAGTTAATATAACATTATTTTTGGAAAAGAGGCAGGGGTTGTTTATTAGAGCAGGGGCATATATTACGATTAATGCAGTAAAATAAAGATACGGTGAACCATAAACATACTGAAATATTTACTACAAGATTGCACCTGAGGACCAAAGAGTCACAGTGATGGAAAACATTAACATTGTCTCATTCTAGTGTGAAACATAATCATAACAATGGTGCTGTGAAACAACCCCACCCCCTCCCCTTCCAAAATACTCTGTTGACACAAAACTAGTTAAAACCTGTGAGTTACTGACACCACTGAGTGCCAATACAATACAGAATAAGCATTGCAGATGCACTTGACTGAATTGACAGAAGTTAGTATTACTGTAAAGCAAGTAACAATTGTGAGAGATTATTTTTGCCATGCCAGTTAAACTTCTAGCCAGCAGATTTGCAGTCTGGTTGTAGCTTGGGCTGTTTACATAAAGGGGACTGAGTAAATCACTTCGAGTTATCAGTACTTCGAGCTAACCGAATCATGACGTCATAGCTAAGAAAGTAGGTGTGAGCACCACGAGTTCAACTTAGCTGTGTAAAGAATCTTTCAGGGAGCTATGATGTCCGTTAATTGACCCATGTGTATGAGTAGGGGCTTCAGTTCAGTTCAATTCCCCTAACGACGTTCCCCAAGTGGCTCATCGGTACGTAACCATTTGGGGCCGAGTGTCCGTCCAATCCCGGTAGGCGCACAACCTTTAAAACAACTTGACCAAGGAATTTGCTCAAATTGACACTAATTAAGAGAATATCATCTCAAAATTCTACAGCAACTTACAGTTATTGTTAACCCGTTAGGGCAATATAATTGACAACTGATCAAACAAGACCGCCAGTTTTACATCAGAGGCCGTATACCGCATGTCATCTCTCAGAGTAATTATGGCTCGTAATACCTGTAAGTTGTTTGCTAATTATGTCCTGCATGTGGTTGTGTAATCTTTTGTTGACCAGCTGATCGAACAATAATTACATTTAATGAGGAAAATAATTCTAATATTATGGACCTTAATGACTGCATTTTTATCTAAGGACGGGATGAAATTAGGTAAGATTAAATTGTTCCTTTGTTCTATTTTCTCATCATCGACCTTTACCTATGCTGTAAAGCATGTAAAAATATGATCGCATTCTTACTTTTTTAAACTAAAAAATCAATTCGAGTTACGCATTGAAAAATGCATTAAAATATGCATGTCTGGCCAAAAATTTGTATCAAGTTATCTGTAATTTCAAGTAAACTGTAGTACGAGTTATGCGTAAACGAATTGCAATAATGATAATATATGGGGTATAATAACGGGACCAGGCTGTCACTTTGAGGTAAGTGATAGTATCGAGTTATGCATAGTCGAGTTAATGAGAGTCGCCTGTACATTGATTGACCTCATATCACTTATAGGTCACTGTGACCTATATTTCACAGCTCAGTGATATTGACTTATCTCCTACAATATTTTAGGGGTTGTAGTAATTCTAAGGATAACTGCTTATTCTGACACTGCAGTTGATCCCATTTCTCTTGGCCCATATTGTCAATATTGTACATGCCCATGTAAAGGTCAAGCTCCCATAACACAAGCTGCATTCTCTTCTGACAATTCTTGTTAACTTCCATGTGGGAATAGAATTGGGCATTTACCAGGCATGAATAAATTTCATGTCAATTTTCAGGGGACATCCTAGAGCTTTCAGACATGGAGAAGTTTTGGGACATTTTCAGGAATTTAGGCAGAAGTTTTGACCCAAAATTTGAATTTTCCTATAAGTGCTATACATTTTCACTTCTCCCTCAACTCAAAATAGGGAGAAGTCAGCAAGCATAGGGAGACTATTTCTCCCAAACCGCTCTCTAGGCTGAGCCCTGACTTTGTTAATAAAAGTGATTTACTTTAGTTTCATGTTGTTTTCAGATGAAGATTCTGAAGAGGAAGATGAGGTGTCTGAAAGTGAGGCTACAGAGGGTGCTTCAGAAACTGACCAATCAGAAAGCTGCACTGGTGAACCAGAAGGACAAATCTACGACCACATTCATCAGATATTTATCACCAAAAATGCTGTTCTGTGTAGCGAAGTGCAGAAAAATTTTCACGAATTAAGTCACGCTGATGACCTCATGCAAGATCACGTTGCTAGGGAGGAAGAAGTGGTCCCACACCGTCTCCAGGATGTTGATGATTATCAGTTTCCGTTATTTTTTACGTCAAGACAGCTGATGCTCATGCTCGATGCCTCAATAGGAGCCCCATGTTTCTTTGAGAGGAAAGAGGATGGTAGTCTTAAGGTAGGGTAAAGTAATACAGTGTTTCCGATAGTTAAGTTGGTTAACCCTCAAAGTGCCTGAACTGAAAATAGTTTGTTTAAACATTATTTTATTTGTCAATTTTAGTACAAAGTACTCAAAATGGACCAACCCAAGGCTTATGAGGACCGTCTCCTAAAATAGCTGAGTTTGCAAACAGCATAGATTCAGATGAGGTGGCTCTTTATGAGCTGCCTCATCTGAATCTACACTGTTTGCCCTCCAGTACTTTAATACTCAGTGTGACATTGCTGGGAGGTACCATTTTTGTTTAAATTTTGCAGACATGAATTTTATCTTCTGCTTTTTTTATGCTTAAAGATTTAAAAAAAGCATTGACTACTGGTATTAAGCACTAAAGAGAAAAAGGGCTAGGGTTCTCATAAGAGCACAAAAAGTCAAGATTTGCAACTTTGAGAAGGAGTTAAAAAATAGGATGCACTTTATGTGTAATAAATGAAATTAAGCCTTAAAAACTAGACGACAAAATTTACATCTCAAAATTTCAAAAAATGTTCAAGCAGTATCATTTGAGAACATTATAAATGAAGGTCCAGGTGAGCTGCCTCATCTGCATCTACCGTTTTTGCAAATTCAACTATTTTCATTTTTGATGCTTTAAATGTTCAGTTTAGATGGTAAAATGGAAATGCAATTATGAATAAAGGAAGGATCATAACTACATAAATACTGTCAACACAATTAAACTCTACAACACTTAAGGTAAATGGGTACACTTTCAGGGAAGCATATCTGTCATTTTCATTTTTGCCTCCCTTTTCATTGAGGGTGTACTGAAGGAAAGAATTTGCTCCCAAGAACAAGTTCTTTCCTTTATTTAAAGTTGACCTTTTATGGAAGGGTTTCTTTGCTTAGTGAAGCAGACAGAAAGTCACAGGTTGTCTCCCTTCGTAAAAATGGCTGAAAAGCATGGAGGTATACCCATACACCTTAATAATTAGTAAATATTTTTTGGAGCTCCCTTACCAGGATAATATTAACATCATTAGTAATTATGACATTAATATCTTCTATTGCTAGGTTGATATTGCTGGCTGGACAGATGCTGACGGTCCTCTCAGTATTTTACCGCTACTTGACGAAGACTCGGACATGGAGGACGATGCGGAACAATATGTGGACTCTGACAGTGATAATGATGATGATGTACATCAGACTGCAGCCAGGAAGAAAACTAAGGTAGGTGGTAGCAAGCATTCCTGGCCAGGAAGAAAACTAAAGTAGGTTTTAACAAGCATTCCTGGCCAGGAAAAAAACTAAGGTAGGTTTTAGCAAGCATTCCTGGCCAGGAAGAAAACTAAAGTAGGTGTTAGCAAGCATTCCTGGTACAGGAAAAAAACTAAAGTAGGTTTTAGCAAGCATTCCTGTCCAGGAAGAAAACTAAGGTAGGTTTTAGCAAGCATTCCTGGCCAGGAAGAAAACTAAGGTAGGTTTTAGCAAGCATTCCTGGCCAGGAAGAAAACTAAAGTAGGTGTTAGCAAGCATTCCTGGCCAGGAAAAAAACTAAAGTAGGTTTTAGCAAGCATTCCTGTCCAGGAAGAAAACTAAGGTAGGTTTTAGCAAGCATTCCTGGCCAGGAAGAAAACTAAAGTAGGTGTTAGCAAGCATTCCTGGCCAGGAAAAAAACTAAAGTAGGTTTTAGCAAGCATTCCTGTCCAGGAAGAAAACTAAGGTAGGTTTTAGCAAGCATTCCTGGCCAGGAAGAAAACTAAGGTAGGTTTTAACAAGCATTCCTGGCCAGGAAGAAAACTAAGGTAGGTTTTAGCAAGCATTCCTGGCCAGGAAAAATACTAAGGTAGGTTTTAGCAAGCATTCATGGCCAGGAAAAAAACTAAGGTAGGTTTGGTAAACTTTAAAGCTTGTTTACTTGGACTACTGATACAAATGCTGTTAAGAGACATTTCTGTTGTACTGCATAGTATTCTAAAACTTTTATCTTTCGGAATCTGTTGCTGCCGACAAAACTGCCAGAATTTGTTGAAAATCTTTTGTTGTTTATTTTCTCTGTGCAGACAATGTATTGGGAGTTCTCGTACTTAAAATAATTTTTTCACATGTCCATAAGTATGATCTCTGACATCATTCTCCATGGGTCAATTTCTCTCTTGTCATGAGCTTTCATGGAGGTTCTGATTTGGCAGGTGAGTAAACACTATCTCTGATGTCATTCTCCATGGGTCACTCACTGGAAGAGAAAAACATCGGCCTTATAACCAAACAAATGAGCCGCGACACGAGAAAACCAACAATCTGGTTTTGCGCCCAGCCCAAACTCAGATCAGCCTGGGCATCTGCCCAGTCTGATCAGAGTCTTGGCTAAGTGCTTAAAGGGTAGCTAAGTGTCTAAGCTACCTACATGCGGACAGCTAAGACTCTGATCAGACTGGGCGGATGCCCAGACTGATCTGAATCTTCGCTGGGCGCACAGCCACTTTGTTAGTTTTGTCGTGTCGCGGCTCAAATGTGGTAGGCAAAATAGCAGACACAATTGCTTTCATTTTCAGGTTGACCCGAGACGTGAAATCACGTATGAGGTATTTGTGGAAGAGGTATGGCCCAGAATTAAGAAGAAAATTGGCTCAACCTACCACCCTTCCTTGGTGTGGATGGAAATCATGTCATTTATTAAGGGTAAAATATCTTCTTTACACATTACAATATCTTGTTTACATAATACAGTATCTTATTTAAATAATGCAATATCTTGTACATAGTATACTATCTTGTTTACATAGTACAATATCTTGTAAACATTATACAATATTTTGTTTACACAATTCAATATCTTGTTTACACAAAACAATAGCTTGTTTACACAATACATTATCTTGTTTACATACATGTAATACAATAGCTTGTTTACAAAATACAATATCTTGTTTACACAATACAGTGTCTTGTTCACATCATACAGTATCTTGTTTACACAATACGATATCTTGTTTGCACAGTACAATATCTTGTTTAATGATGTAATATCTTGTTTACACAATACATATATCTTGTTTATTTATAATGAAACCCAGTTTGGAAGGGCTTCATTGTCCAGAGAAGCAAACAGGAAGTCACAGAGCTGTTTCCCTTGTTAAAAGTGGCAGAAAACTATGGAGATTTACCCATACACCTTAATGTCGAATTGTTTAAACATTTTCTGAAAGTTTTGTTTTTGAGTGTTGCATAATCATAAAACTAGTTAGCATTACTGGATTTATTCATCTATGAAATTAGGGGATAACTGTACTCAAAATTGTCATTTGTGGAGGTAAATCTTCGGTTTTATGGTTGCAAATTTCATTTTACAGCTCCGCTGGCGCGTCGCCGTAAAACGAAATTTGCGACCATAAAACCAATGATTTACCTCCACAAATGACAATTTTCATTACAGTTATCCCCATTCTAATGCACTTTTCCACATTTTCACCTTTCATAATGTGCTAGTTTGCACCCATTTCAAGTGCTGTCAGCAACGTGAAACCAAACGTCAGCCAATGAGAAGCGATGTTACTTAATGACATCGGGTTTGCGACAGTATATCGCAGAATTTACTGTCGCAAATTTTTGACGTTATCCAATCAGACGTCGCGTTATATTTGTAAGTGCATTAGAATTGTGTTTTTCCTTCTCTAGAATGAAACTAAGATTCTGATACATGTTTTGCAGTAAATTATTTTTATTGACATCCTCTTCAGGCTCCTATGAGGCCCTTACCAAGAAGACAGGCTACCTTCACAGAGAAGAATATTTCAAACTTGGGCGAAAAAGGGCATCAAACTTCTCTGGTGAACGAGAGAAAATTTACGACTTCTTTTTGCGATACCAACATTTCAAAAGCCAGAACTCCCTGTTTGACGAGACAGATTTGGTTCATGATATTTTTCGAAGGCTTCGTATGATGGAGACCCGACCCTGGGTTATACATCAGTTTTTTGTTGATGAGACACAGGACTTTACACAAGCAGAGTTGTGCCTGTTGATCCGACTTTGTCAGAATCCAAATGACATGTTTTTGACAGGTAAATATCAGTGTTCCAGAAAAGATGGGGTAATATGGATAATTTAGAGTTAATTTTCTATGTTTCACTTTAAACACCTGCAGTAGAACTTCAATGGCTTGAACCCTGATGGCTCGTTTACCCTGCCTGACTAGAACTTGTTCCTGTGTCCCTAGAGGTCAGTTTATATAGGAACTAACCCTGGATAGCAGGAAATGACTTTGGCTGGAACTAATTTTCATGGTCTGAAAGCTGTTCGAGCCGTAGATGTTCTACTATATATTGTACTTGTCATAGACTTATTTCACTGAGCCAGTTCTAATGAGAGGTCACAAGATAGGTTTTCTTTGAGAAAATAAGAAAAATCACCTTAATTATCCACAAACACATTATCTGGAGCTTTGTAAACACCCCTGGTTAACTATGTATATACAAGGGCTGTTACGAAACAAAAAAGAGCTGTTACGAAACGTAAAAGAGTTATGGTTTCCAAACGAGCTGATGACAGGTCGTTTGGTAATTAGACTCTTTTTCGCTGTTACAAAGAAAAAAAGAGCCATTACGAAATGAAAAAGAGTCATAGTTACCAAATGACCTGGTCATCAGGTTGTTTGGTAACTATGACTCTTTTTCATTTCGTAACATATCTTTTTTGTTTCGTAACAGCCTTGAAAATATAGTTAACCAGATATGGTTGATATTGAGTCATATTGTGAGAACACTACCCCATTTATTAGGCTATAAAACAGGGTTTCCCATCTCTAGAATGACCCCAAATACTTGAATCAATCTTATAAGTTTCTTCTATAAGATAGGTTTTTACCTTCCAACACAGTTTCAGAAAGTCTAGATCCATCTTAAAAGATGCAGGTTTGATTTCCCACTCATATGCACCTCTGGTTAACTCTGTATATACAAGGACTGTTAGGAAACGAAAAAGAGCTGATACGAAACGAAAAAGAGCCATAGTTATCAAATGACCTGATGACCAGGTCGTTTGGTAACTTTGACTCTTTTTTTCGTCTTGTAACAGCTCTTTTTCGTTATGTAACATCCTTGGAAACATATTTAACCAGGTTTGATATGGTCTTTCAGATGAGACTTTTATCAAGAACCTTGTCTCCATGTAACATATATTTTGGTGAGACTTTAACCCTACTTGTCTGTAATTTTAGGTGACACAGCCCAGAGTATAATGAGGGGTATAGCTTTCCGGTTCAGTGACCTTAGATCGCTGTTCTACCATGCCAAGATGTCTATGCATGAAATGGGCAAGACGTCAGCTGTCAAGGTTCCAAAACAGGTTGGTATTTGTCTGATATTGTTTTTATCATACATTATTTGAGCCGCAACACAACAAAATCAGCAAAGTAGTTCTGCGCCCAGGGCAGACTCAGGGTTCATCCTTCATGTAAGACATCACGAAAAAGCAGAATAGTCTGGGTAAAGTGTAGGGAAGATTGCAGAAGATTATTGTCATAGTCTGGGTAAATTGAACGTAAGATTGCGGAAGATTTATTTAAAAAACTGTGTCAGTTTTAGTAACAGCAGCAGAAGATATAAAAACACAAAGTCATAGTTCAGGTTAACCTAACATAAGTTTGTATAAGATTTCTTTCACAAACTGGGTAAGCTGAACGGAAGATTTCTGTCAAGAGTCCGGGTAAATTGAACGGAGGATTGCGGAAGATTTCTGTCACAGTCTGGATAAACTGAACGGAAGATTGCGGAAGATTTCTGTCATAGTCTGGGTAAATCGAACGGAAGATTGCGGAAGATTTCTGTCTGTGTCCGGGTAACTCGAACGGAAGATTGCGGAAGATTTCAAACCATACCTTAGGTAAACCGAACGGAAGATTTCTGTCATAATCTGGGTAAATCTAACGGAAGATTACGGAAGATTTCTGTCTGTGTCCGGGGAAATCGAACGGAAGATTGCGGAAGATTTCAAGTTATACCTTAGGTAAACTGAACGGAAGATTGCGGAAGATTTCAAACCATAGTTTAGGTAAATTGAACGGAGGATTGCGGAAGATTTGAAATCATAGCTTAGGTAAACTGAACGGAAGATTTAAGACCATAGTTTAGGTAAATTGAACGGAGGATTGCGGAAGATTTCTGTCATAGCTTAGGTAAATTGAAAGGAAGATTGGGGAAGATTTAAAACACAGTCAGTTTAAGTAAAAGCAGCTGAAGACTCAAAGCACATAGTTTGGGTAAAACTAGCGGAAGACTGGGGAAGACGTCTGCTATAGTCAGGGTAAACTGAACGGAAGATTGCGAAAGATTTAAAACACAGAGTCAATTGATGTAAAAGCAGTGGACTTAATTTTCAGTCAGGCAATTATTAAACTTGTTGGCTCAGACAAGATGTCAAATACATCTGTATAGCAATTGCTATATACTATGACATGGTATCTTAAACTCCATATGCAAGGGCCTGGGATCTCATAGCTGCAGGCTCCAGGGTCAAGGCTATCTTGGCAGTGCTATTCATTCCTGAACCATCTTGGCGGTGGCCCCTACTCGGATTCTTTTCAATTGTAGCACTGCTTACTATCAAGCATGATCTAATCAGCTCTTTACTGATGAAACCAGACACTAGGCAACCATCATGGCAAAGACCACTCGGACCAAGCTTCATACAGGGTCAGTGCACCAGATTGAGCCAAGACTCACCTATGGTTGGTGTGTTTTTGACACTTTGTCACCTTTAATGTAGTTCTGTAATGCTGCATACTATGACATATGGTATCCTTAGTTCCTTATGCAAGGGCCCAAAGGTCCCTGGATCACAGGGCTGAAGGCCCCTGCATCAAGGCTATCTTGGTGGTGCTGTTCATTACTGAGCCATCTTGGCGGTGGCCCCTACTCGGATTCTTTTCAATTGTAGCACTGCTCACTATAAAGCATGATTGAATCAGCTCATTACTGAAGAAACTGGACACTAGGCAAGCATCATGGCCAAGGCCTCACTGACCAAGCTTCCTACAGGGTCAGTGCACCAGATGGAGCCAAGACTCACCAATGGTTGGTGTGTTTTTGACAATTTGTCACCTTACATGTAGTTCTGTCATACAACATACTATGACATGGTATCCTTAGTTTCTTAGGCAAGGGCCCGAAGGGCCTGGGATCGCAGGGCCGAAGGCCCCTGGGTCAAGGCTATCTTGGCGGTGCTGTTCATTACTGAGCCATCTTGGCGATGGCGCCTACTCGGATTCTTTTCAATTGTAGCACTGCTTACTATCAAGCATGATCGAATCAACTCTTTACTTTTGAAACCGGACACTAGGCAAGCATCTCGGCCAAAGGCCGCTCGGACCAAGCTTCCTACAGGGTCAGTGCACCAGATGGAGCCAAGACTCACCTATGGTTAGTGTACATGTCTCTGACAATTTGTCTCCTTAATTCTGTCATGCTACATACTACATGCTACATACTAAGTTCCTTTTGCAAGGGTCTGAAGGGCCTGGGAGAGCCGAAGGCCCCTGTGTCAAGGCTATCTTGGTGAAGCTGTTCATTACTGAACCATCTTGGCAGTGGCATCTACCCAGATTCTTTTCAATTGTAGCACTGCTTGCTGTCAAGCATGATCAAATCAGCTGTTTACTGATGAAACTGGACACTAGGCAACCATCATGGGCAAAGGCTGCTCGGACAAGCTCTCTACAGGGTTAGTGCACCAGCTTGAGCCAAGACTTGATCACCTATGGTTGGTGTGTTTTTGACAATTTGTCACCGTACATGTAGTTCTGCCATGCTACATACTGTGACATGGTATACTGAATTCCTTATATGCAAGGGCCTGAAGGGCTCAAGATTACACTGCCAAAGGCCCCTGTGTCAATGCTATCTTGGCCGTGCTGTTCATTATTGAACCATCTTGGCGGTGGCCCCTACTCGAATTCTTTTCAATTGTAGCGCTGCTTACTATCAAGCCCGATCGAATCACCTCTTTACTGACAAAACTGGACACTAGGCAAGCATCATGGCTGAAGGCCAGTCAGACCTACAGGGTCAGCTCACCAGATGGAACCAAGACTCACCAATGGTTCTCATGTTTTTGACGAGATGTCACAGCTTTAAAATATTGGATGCAGGATCACCAAACATACCAAAAATGACTCTGTATAAAGACAGTAGCATATGGGTGAAAATGTATACCTGGATAAGACTTTTTAAGACCCCTCTGATCAAGGTTTGCAATGAAATCCTCAGCTATCAGATAAAGTCACAATGTTTCATTTGAAACTTCTTTGCTCAATTTACCTTGACAAGCATCCTGGGTGAAATCTTTCACAATCTTAAGTGAGAATGACCTAGGTTATCAATTTAAATCTTCAATTTAGCTTGCCTAAGCTGTGGTTTGAAAGATTCTGGAATCCTGCATTCAATTTAAATTAACGATGGTTTAAATCTTAGCTTTACCTAAGCTATGGTTTGAACACTTCTGCAATCTTCCACTCAGTTAACCTTACCAAACATCTTTCATGAGATCTTCCACATCTTCCGTTCAGTTTACCTAAGCTATGATTTCAAATCTTCCGCAATCCTCCGTTCAATTTGCCTAAACTATGATTTGAAATCTTCCGCAATCCTCCGTTCAATTTACCTAAGGTATGATTTGAGATCTTCCGCAATCCTCCTTTCAGTTTACCTAAACTATCATTTCAAATCTTCCGCAATCCTCCGTTCAATTTACCTAAACTATCATTTCAAATCTTCCGCAATCCTCCGTTCAATTTACCTAAACTATGATTTCAAATCTTCCGCAATCCTCCGTTCAGTTTACCTAAGCTATGATTTCAAATCTTCCGCAATCCTCCGTTCAATTTACCTAAACTATGATTTCAAATCTTCCGCAATCCTCCGTTCAATTTACCTAAACTATGATTTCAAATCTTCCGCAATCCTCCGTTCAGTTTACCTAAACTATCATTTCAAATCTTCCGCAATCCTCCGTTCAATTTACCTAAACTATGGTCTTAAATCTTCCGCAATCCTCCGTTCAATTTACCTAAACTATGATTTGAAATCTTCCGCAATCCTCCGTTCAATTTACCTAAGGTATGATTTGAGATCTTCCGCAATCCTCCGTTCAGTTTACCTAAACTATCATTTCAAATCTTCCGCAATCCTCCGTTCAATTTACCTAAACTATCATTTCAAATCTTCCGCCATCCTCCGTTCAATTTACCTAAACTATGATTTCAAATCTTCCGCAATCCTCCGTTCAATTTACCTAAACTATGGTCTTAAATCTTCCGCAATCCTCCGTTCAATTTACCTAAACTATGATTTGAAATCTTCCGCAATCCTCCGTTCAATTTACCTAAGGTATGATTTGAGATCTTCCGCAATCCTCCGTTCAATTTACCTAAGGTATGATTTGAGATCTTCTGCAATCCTCCGTTCAGTTTACCTAAACTATCATTTCAAATCTTCCGCAATCCTCCATTCAATTTACCTAAACTATCATTTCAAATCTTCCGCAATCCTCTGTTCAATTTACCTAAACTATGGTCTTAAATCTTCCGCAATCCTCCGTTCAATTTACCTAAACTATGATTTGAAATCTTCCGCAATCCTCCGTTCAATTTACTTAAGGTATGACTTGAGATCTTCCGCAATCCTCCGTTCAGTTTACCTAAGCTGTGATTTCAGATCTTCCGCAATCCTCCGTTCAATTTACCTTAAATCTGCTTAGTTTAATCTGACAAACATTCTGAGTGAAATCTGGTCCACAGGACTGGTATGGTTTGAATTTGAACTTCCGCAATCCTCCATTCAATTTTCCTAAGGTTTGGTTTGAAATCTTCCGCAATCCTCCGGTCAGTTTCCTTGGAGAGAAATTCTGCAATCTTCTGTTGAGTTTACCTCAGTTATTACTTGAACTCTCCCACAGTCTTCCATTAGATTTACTTAGATTACATATTGGAACTTACACAATCTTCTAAGCTGTAGTTTGAAATCAGACCTAAATAAGCTTATGCTTTGGTTCTGATCCTAACGTATAAATAATTATATCTCATCATTGCTGTAACCATGAATGTATGTTTTTGAAAATAAAATATGTTTAAACCAATTCATGCACAATCTTCCATTCATTTTACCTAAGCTATGATGGTTTGAAGTCTACTGCAATCCTCCATTTGATATACCAAAGGTATGGTTAACAATGTTTCCCTGTACTACTTGCCTGTTTAGAGTACTTCAGTTTCGTGATGTCTTACATGAAGGATCAGCCCAGACTCAGATCAGCCTGGGCATCTGCCCAGTCTGATCAGAATCTTCCCTGTCTGCATGGAGGTAGCTAGACCCTTAGCTACCCTTTAAGCACTTAGCAAAGAATCTGATCGGACTGGGCAGATTCTCCGGTTGATCTGAGTCTGCACTGGATGCACAACCACTTTGTTGGTTTTCTCATGTTGCGGCTCATTTATTCTGTTATAGGACAGGGCTCGGTTGTTCAAAACTAACAACATCATCAATTTCATTAAAATTTCAAAAGTTAATATCTCAAATATGCAAACATTTTTTGATGAAAAAAATGTGCAAAAGCTTGTCACATTTTTTCAACAAAAAATATCAGTGTATTTGGTTATAAAGTCATAAAACACTTTAATAATGAGTTGACTTCTTAACGAGCTCGTTAGGCTAATGATGCTTTGAACAACCAGGGCCAGGAATTTATGTAGACCAGTCTTGTGTAATTCAGCTGTAAAATGCTTTTTTCTCTTCTAAAAAAATCCCATAGGTCTAGATCTGTCTTGGATCTAGATCTTTGAAGTAGTTTTGGAAGGAAAAAAACATGTTTTATAATCAAAGAAATACGATTATCTTAACCCTTAAAGCCCAAAAAGTAGACTAAAAAATTTGCATCTGCAAAATGCCAAAAATGTTGCTTTCAAGCTATGTCATATTCAGAATTCAAAGAATAGAGGGTAAACAGTGAAGATCTCCCACGATCTACACTGTTTGCGAATTCAACTATTTTCATTTCATTTTGCAATTTTTGTTAAATCTATGGTTAGAAACACCAGAATGACACTGTAGACTAAAGAGACACTCTGCTTTTTAAGGATCAAACTCATAAAGGTCTACGCTGGTTGTAGTTTTAGAAGATCTTACACTAGTGGTCATTTCGTATGAAATTTATGAAACTAGCCTTTGGCGAGTTTCATAAATTCCATATGAAATGAACACAAGTTTGAGATTCTGTTTATCATATGACCCTTTAAAATGGGATTTTGTTGCCTTCAAAATGAACATTATTTCAATAAGAAAAGGCATTGTTGACACGGTTGTTGTCAATGACATTACATGTACGCGCCAAAATGTTATTACAGGTGTGGTCATACGATTTTTATGACGTTATCCACTATTCAGCGATGTCATATGATTAAAACCTATTAAAATTTTGTTAGTGAGAAAACAAAAAGCTGTCCATTACACAGCTTGAAGGCCTCTAAAATTTATGCAGATGGATCATGGGTAGTGGCTGCTGGCTGCCATAGTGAAATATCCATTCAAAGGCTGTTGAGATACTGTCAAACTGACAGTATATTGAGAACCGTTGAGAAGATATTGACCAAATTTGGTTTGAAAGATTTTTGCATGGAGCTCTTTGAACTGTATATGAAAAGACTGTCCAAGCTGCTGTTACTTAAAATAGCAGAACTGGAAACTGACAGTATTTTAAGAGACACTTCAACGCAGGGATCTCCCCAGACCATTAAGGCATGTCGCTTGCAACATGCCTTCCTCTTCAAATTACCTTTGCAACATGCCTTGATTTCCAATGAAAATTTATTAAAGTGCTTTTATTTTCATTTCTTATGCAGTAAAGCTGTTTTAAATGCATTAAGGGTCATCAATAAAGTATTTATAATGTAAATTTAGGTTAATTTTGACTAAACATTGCTATATTAAGGATTTAAAAAATGATCAACAAGTCAAAATCTAATTTTTATGCTAAAAGTGACATGCCTTCTGAAATTTCTAGGGAGAACACTGCAACGATTTTGATGTATTTGTATCAGACCGAGCCTTATAAAGGACTGCAATGCCTGAAGATAGCAAAGAAAAATACCCACAAAAAACGATGAAAATTTTAATATCTCAAGAATCGCCAAGGAAATTTTAGCCAAATTTGTACCAGAATCGTACATGGGCCTCTTTCAAACATAGTCAGGAGAAGTCAGACATTAAGCTTGTTTGAATTTAAGCTAATGGTTCACAATTAGGTTATATCTTTGTATTGTATAAAAGTATTTTGATGCATTTTGTCACAATAACTAGGAGTCTGTTTATGAGTCTGTTTGTGAAAGGTTAATTTATCTCAGGTTTTATGGTAGAGTGGACTGGGGGTATACATGAACCCCTGGGTCTGTATTTATAAAACGACTTAAGTGGTTGCTATGCTGTTGCTAAGGCTAAATTTCTTTCAAGGAGATTCCCTACAACTATGAAATTTGCTCTGGAGGAACAGTCTGAAAAAGACTGTTCCTCCAGAGCAAATTTCATAGTTGTAGGGAATCTCCTTCATAGAAATTAAGCCTTAGCAACAGCATAGCAGCGACTTAAGTGGTTATATAAATATGACCCCAGCTCACTGTTAAACTTATTACTTATGTCCTTGCAGGTATATCAGCTAACTCACAACTACAGATCACATGCTGGGATTCTCTCCCTTGCTTCGAGCATTTTAGAACTAATGGTGGAGTTCTTCCCAGAGTCTTTTGACCGTCTCCGTAAGGATCAAGGCTTATTTCATGGTCCCCAGCCTATTCTTCTGGAGTCGTGCAGTTTCAGTGATTTGGCTGTGTTGCTGCGGGGAAACAGAAGAAAGACGTCACACATAGAGTTTGGTGCCCATCAAGCTATACTAGGTATGGCAGCCTGACTGATAAGGAACAATTAATTACAAACATGTAATAATTTCTTTTATTCTCCATTTGTAAGAATGGCCATTTAAAACCTTTAAAATTCATCTTCTCCAGAACCAAAAGACAGATGGCTTTGAAACTTGGTATTTAACATTGGGTACTCAGGTACTCTGGAGTTTCTTCAGACAATGACCCTGGGTTGACCTTGACCTTTTTTATTGCAAGATCAAATTTGTGACTTCGGCTCTTATGAGAAAATGCTGTACCATTAGATTTCTTGGAAATTGTTCAAGCTGATTTGATTTTGGTGACTTTGACATTTTTGTGGTAACAGGAGGCTTCAAATGAGATACCTCTTGAGCCATTGACTTGATTTCCACCTAACTTATATAGATATACAGTCAACTCCCGATATCTCAAAGTCAAATTTCAGCCAAAACTACTGATATCTCAAAGTAAATTTTCTGGTACCAGAAAATTTACTTTGAGATATCAGTAGTTTGAGATATCAGGAGTTGGAATGTAAATAAATATAGGAAATAAATTATTTGATATAAGAAGATATTTTGAGATATCAATGTTCGAGATATCGGGAGTTGACTGTACCTTTGGAACAGTCCCAAGAGTTGACTATTGTCTGGTGACATTGACTGCATTATAAAGGTCAAAAGCCAACTTACAAATGTTAAATTTTGCCTGAATATGATTTCTTGAACCAATGGATACATTGTCTTAGTGACTAAGTCACTTGTTTGGATATATCATTGTGACAGGCTTAAGACATGACTAGTTTTTGGTGACATTGACCTCATTTGCAAGGCCATGTTCTTGTTTTGAATCAGTAGATAGATTTTCTTCAAACCTGCATAGATTTATCAAAGGAAAAAAGCATAAGGGTTGATTAGATTTTGTAACCTTGACCCCATTTTCAAGGTCATATGAATTTTAATCAGCACACCCAATTATCCATATGAAATCATGACAAGCGAAAGAGATGATGTGGTTTTGGTGATCTTAACTCCATCTTCAAGGTCACAGAAGGGCTTTAAGAGGATGTGAATGGGCTAAGTGGGGAATATCTGTTTTTCTCTGTTAAACGTTTCTATTTTTTTATGCCCCCGTCACGAAGTGGGGAGGGTCATATAGTTTTGCCCTTGTCTGTCCGTGCATACTTGCGTACGTCCATCTGTCCGTCACACTTTGTAGTACTGTTCTTGTCTCCGCAACTCCTCCTACAGTATTAGATGCAGGGAGTTGAAACTTGCAACACAGTTCAGACCTCAGTTGGGAGTCAAACCCAGGATTGCTATTCCAGCAGGCCAGCACATAATCCACTGAGCTACTGGGGCTCCTGTTTAGTTAAAAAATAAGAAAATTATCCCAGGATCCTCGTCAGAACAGGGTCCGAGGTTATAAAACTTGAGTATAATCTCAAACTCAAAATAAAACACACTGATTGGCTGCTTCCGAGCATGTGCTTGGAAGCAGCCAATCATTGTGCTTTATTTTTAGTTTGAGAATGTTCTCAAGTTTTATAACCTCCAGGCCAGGCTTACATGTGTTAACAGTTAAAGCAACAAAAAAGCAGATGACTAAATTATGTTTGCAAAATTAAATATGTTTCATCATAGCTATATCATATTGTGAATTCAAAGACTAGAGGACAAACAGTGTAGATCCAGATGAGGTGGCATCTCCTGGATCTACACTGTTTGCAAATTCAGCTATTTTCATTTTTTGGCACTTTATGTGTTAAGAGTCTGGATTTTGTCAGACCTTTACCCCTTTTTCAGTTGTGAATGATGCTGCCAGGGAAGGAATTCCAGAAGAGCTCCGTCTAGGACTGGTTCTCACCATATATGAGGCCAAGGGGCTAGAATTTGATGATGTGCTATTGTATAACTTCTTCAAAGACTCCCAGGTTTGTGAGTTTTCTGCACAAGTTTTAAAAAATCAGAGGGGTGGAAGTAATTTAGTTGTTAACCCTTTAGACTACCAAATCAGGGGTCGTAGGCTCAAACACTTGCTTCTGCTTTTGGCTTGTTTCATAAATTTCATATGAAATGACCATAAGTGTAAGATTCTTTTTGTCATATGACCCTTTAAACTGGGATTTTGTTTCCTTCGAAGTGAACATTTTTTCAATAAGACAATACATTGTTAATATGATCATTGTCAATGACGTTACATGTTTGCGTCAAAATGTTATTACGATTTTTATGAAGTGATGTAATCCACTGAATAACAGCAGCGTCATAAGATAACCCTAGTTTCACCATGAAATATTTTTGTACAAAAAGGAACTAAATAAGAGGAATCATGTGATTTTCAGGCAATGAAGGAATGGAGGGTTGTTACAGATTATTTGGAAAGACTCCACCACAGTCAGACTGAGGCACAACAACACACCAGTAATGTACAGGAAAACCTTACGGAAATAGACGAGAGTGAGTATTCCTGATAAGCCACATATTTAGTATTGTCTCACTAGCAAATAGCAGAAAGGGGATCTAAGTACACTAATGTGCATAAGTATTGGGACACATAAAAATAATTAATTTTCCATTTTCCACATTACAGTAAATGTATATCCATTTGGATGTGCAGGCTGGTATGAGCTGTTGCCATTTGCATATGCTTTGAACACCATATTTGCATGTCCCGGCTCATTTGTTCATGTTGGGAAAGATTTGAGCCGCAACAGGACAAAACCAACAAGTGGCATGTGGGCCCAGCCAAGACTCAGATCAGCCCTGGCATCCACCCAGTCTGATCAGAGTATTCACTTTGCGTATTGAGGATAGCTAAGGGTCTAAGCTAGCTCCATGCAGACAGTCAAGATGCTGATCAGTGATCAGACTGGGCGGATGCCAAGGCTGGTTTGAGTCTTTGCTGGGTGCACATGTTTCAAAACCACTTTGTTGGTTTTCTGGTGTCATGGCTCATTTGATCATGTTGGAAAATATTTCTCAGAACTATTGATAAACAGTGCAGTTCTATCCTAACAAGATTGCTGCTTTGGATGGTAACTCAGTTGGTTATAGATGGAGGAAGACTAACGATTTTACGTCCTTTTCAATAGTACTTCAGTCATGAAGATGGGTGGGTGATAATGGAAGGCTGTGTTCAATGGAACCCTGTTTTTGTTTGAAAAGATTCTTGCCTCAAGTGCGGATCGAACCCGGGACCACTAGATATCAGTGGGTTAAGTAAGGCCTGTTGACCTAGCGGTCCTCAGTTCGATTCTTGCTGTAGGTGGAAATCATCTATAGTGTAAATTTGCACAGAGCCTTTCATTATCAAGTCCGTTTCAACAGTATTTTAGTCATATCATAATGCTTGGAGGGTGATAATGAAAGGCTGTGTGCAGTGGAGCCCCTTTATGGTTGAAAAGATTTCCGCCATACCCAGAACCACTAGCTCAGCAGGCCAGCACATGACCAACTGAGCTACCAGGGCTGCTCTTGTTAGGAAGGTGTGTTATTTAAATAAAATTTGGGTATTAATGATTTTGAATTATTTTTATACAGGTATTTTGAATCAAACAGACAGACCAAGACCTCTAGAATTTGATCCAAACCTTCACAAGGTCCTAAACTCGGAATTAAAACATTTGTACACAGCGTTGACCAGAGCACGAGTAAATGTGTGGATATTTGACGAGGACATTGAGAAGAGGGCACCCATGTTTGAGTATTTTAAGGCCCGGAAACTCGTCAAGCATTTAACAGTGTCGGAGATAAATGAAGAAAGTAAGATTTTCTTCCAAACGGTTACCACGAGTTCTGTATTTGTAAGTTGAGGGGTTTTATGCCCCCGTGACGATAGTCAGGGGGCATTTAGATTTGCCCCTGTCTGTCTGTCCGTCCGTCCATCTGTCCGTCACACTTTAAGGTATAGAGTTTGTGTAATCAACTCCTCCCACAGTTCGTAATGGATCTTTTTCAAACTTTGCATACTTATTGTGGACATATTGAAGATGTGCATGTGGGTTTTCAATGGAGCTAGAACTAATTTTGACAGAATTACGGTCTTGTCTGTCCATCTGTCCGTGACACTTTAGGGTATAGAGTTTGTGTAATCAACTCCTCCCACAGTTCTCAATGGATCTTTTTCAAACTCTGCATTTATGTTATGGATATATTAAAGATGTGCCTGTTGGATTTTGATGGAGCTAGAATAAATTTTAACAAAATTACAGCCTTTTGAACTTTAGTCAATTTAGGCAGTTTTTTTTGCACTGTAGGGTGTGGAGTTTGTGTAATCAACTCCTCCCGCAGTTATCAATGGATCTTTTTCAAACTCTGCATTTATGTTATGGATATATTAAAGATGTGCCTGTTGGATTTTGATGGAGCTAGAATAAATTTTAACAAAATTACAGCCTTTTGAACTTTAGTCAATTTAGGCAGTTTTTTTTTGCATTGTAGGGTATGGAGTTTGTGTAATCAACTTCTCCAACAGTTTTCAGTGGATCTTTACTAAACTTTGCACACATGTTGTGGATATGTTAAAGATGTGCATGTGGGGTTTTGATGGAGTTAAAGTTAATTTTGAGAGAATTACGTCCTTTTGAACTTAGTCATTTTAGGCAGTTTTTTGCACTGTAAGGTATGGAGTTTGTGTTATCAACTTCTCTCAAAGTTTTCAATGGATCTTTTTCAAACTTCGCATATATATTGTGGACATATTGACACTGTGCATGTGGATTTTTGATGGAGCTAGAATCAATTTGAATGCAATAATGGCCTTTGAACTTAGTCGTTTTAGGCAGTTTTTGCATTGTATCAACTTCTCTCAGATTTTGCAATGTATCTTTTTCAAGCTTTGCCGATGTATTGACGACACATTTGAAGATGTGCATGTTTTTGTTTTTTTGATTGAACTGGAATTACTTTTGACAGACCAATGTTCATTTGAACATAGAGATTATTAGGCGTTATTTTTTTTGTTTTGTTTTTTGTATTGTATACGGACTTTGTACTTCGCTGCTTTGACATTCAGGCTAGCAGGAAAGTTCTTTGAAATAATGTTTGTTGATAATTGACAATTCAGTGACGTATACTGCTATGTGACAGGTGCTGCATGGGGACATCATTTGTGTCTTACAGACACAATTTTCTAGTTTTACTTCCAAAATAATTCTACAAATCAAGATCCATCTTATTTACATATTTTGGGTAATTTTAGAGGGAAACTTTCATTGAATAGATGAACAAACGTGGTGACCTAAGTAGCAGGACATTAACCGAAAACTGTAATTGTTATAAAGTGTGAACAAGGTGATTACACTATCCATGCAAAATGAGGAGCAGGAAATTTAAATCATTGCTGCCGAAAGCTACAATCTTTAGATAGAGTCCATGAGATCTGGTAATAAAAATGACTGGATACACCTTCATGTTTCGTCTGCCTTTTTTTTTTTTTGAAGGGAAACAAGGGGTTTATTAATGGCTTTCCTGTAAAAAAGAACCCCTCTGTCCTATAGAAGTTGACCCCAGTTGAGAAGGGAACAATTGGGCATTGGCAGAGTTGCTTCCCCTGAAGTGTTTTCATACATGTTAAAATAACAGTTCTTTCCTTTAAGAGTTGACCACCATTGAGAAGGGATGGAAATATAAAAGTGGCAGAGTTGCATTGTCTTAAAGTGTATACGGGGTAATTTTCACAGGTTCAAATTTTCGTGGTTAAGGTAAAAAAATAAACATTAATTTTCCCAATTTTTATTTTTCGCAGTTAGCAACACGCGCGAAAAGCAAGACTACTTCTTTTTCACTTGAGCCAGTTCGTTCATTAACCTGCGGCAGGGCCGCCGCAGGTTAATGAAAGAACTAGCTCAAGTGAAAATTACCAAAGCAAACAGAAACAAAATATATGAAAACTGTATCTACAGAAGATACTTTGTAAGAAACAGGAAATCATTTCGCAATTTTCATATTCGCGGTTTCTAAGTGACTCTGAAATACTGCAAAAAATGGAACACCGTGAAAATTATCTTGTATACAGTAGGTTTTTTCTTCATTTAGAAGGGAGGCAAATATGGAAGTGGTGGAGTTGCATCCCCTGAAAGTTTATACATAGGTGTCAATATACCAATTCTATACAGGTCTGACAGAGACTATGTTTGCGGAGAAGTCAAGTTCTTCTGACTGGATGAAGAGGGGTGAAGATTTCATGAAGCATGCCCTGTACAGCGTTGCTGCCAAATGTTTTGGGATGGGAGGCGATTTTAACAGGCAGAAAGTGGCTATTGCTCATGGACAGGCTTTGCAGGTGAGAACCTATTTTTCAGTGAGAAAACAGAGGTTTTTCCTTCCAAAAGAATCCCAGAAATCTAGTCCCATCTTATTAGATTAATTAGAGTGGAGGTTTTTCTTCCAAAACATTCACAAAAGTCTAGATCCATCTTTAAGATAAGATTGATCAATGTGGAGGTTTTTCAACCCCAAAAGTCTAGATCCATCATATATAAAGATGGATCTAGATTTTCGGGATTGCCTTGGAAGCAAAAACCCCATCCTGAGGCATAATTTGATTAAACTGATTTAAGTTCATGTATCTGAGTCATTCTGGATTTTTTTTGTAGCCATGAAAACAGTTGTAGTCACTGAAGGGTAGAAAAATGCAGGGTTACCATGGTCAGGGTAAAACATTGGGAAAACGAAAGGAATTTTGTGATTGCTCAGGAAATTTAAACAGGAAATAAAAAGCCAAGGCAAGTCGATGAATTTGAAAACTAATGCCAATGGCAATCATCATATTTATTGTGCAAGGTGCAAATGGAATGGAAAGGGTGTAAACCCTAAAATGTCTGTTCCTATAAGAGCAGTTTGATCTGAGTCTGCGCTGTTTGCAAGAGCAATATCTCCCAGTACTTAAAATTTCTGTGGTACATGTAGTTCATCTTTGAAAGATTTAGTTCAATATTTTCATTTAGCATTACCCCATCAATAAACATTTCAGGCATCCCGACTGAAGGACAACCCTCGACAGATGAGAGAGGAGTTCTTAGTTGCCGCAGAACTTTACCTGGATTGTAGCAGGCCAGCTAAAGCAGCTATATGTCTTCAGAATGCTAGAGAGAAGGAGCTGTCAGCTCAGCTGTATGAAAAACTTGGACAGGTAAGGTTATATAGTTATTGTCTTTTGTTTAGGTGAATATGCAGTCTTATTGACCTGCAAACTACATATTGATGAGCGCATAGCAAGCACTCAAGAGAAAGCCAGATATGCTTGCTAGAGGCAGGTGCTTGCTGAATACTGGTCAATTTATACTGAAAATGCTAATTTGTGGTATGAGATTTTGGCCTTTTAAGACAGGTTTTTAGCTTGCCTGTACAAAAGTACAGGGAGCTATTGTTGTCACCCTGATGTTGGTGTGGGCGTCACTCTTTAAAGTTTTATGGCAAAGTTCTTTTATGTGATGGGTAAGGCGCTGTTAGGTCAGCTGCACACACAGGTCTTGTTGCTTAGTACAGGTGGCCTTTAGGACAAGTTTCATAGTATTTCTTCCACTTGATGTGTTCACTAATATTACCTCTCTGTTATTGTAGTATGAGAGAGCAGCAGAAATCTACAAGAAGATGAAGAGGCCGATGGCCAGCAGTAGATGTTACGAGCTCCTCGGACAATTTAACAGAGCCCTCACAGTTCTGTACGAGAATGAGTACTTTGACATGGCTATAGACACCCTTAGAAGATACAAGATGTTGATGGAGGTGAGTGAGTCAGCTTTTATGATTGTGTTGACTGCATTAAGCAGGAAGCAAGACATAGGTCCTTCTTTCTGGAAGCATTATTGTTCCAGTATGAACTTCTTTCCAGCTTTCTGGTTTAGTACGCATTTCAGACTGAGACATTTACAGAGCTCTAGATAAGAGGGAGTATTTGGTGATAATTAGGGATATTTATTAATTCTGCATAAGAACATAATTTTATGTTCTGACCCCTCATCTGAACAGTCTCGATGAGATGGTTCAGATGAGGGGTCACTATGATTTCAATGAGAAATAAGAAAAATTACCCCTCAGTTATCATCAAATACCCCTCTTACGAGGGTCATCCAAAAAGTTCTGTCACTGGCTTATATCTCGAAAACGAAAGGTGGTATTCGCCTAAAATAAAAAACATTCTGAAACCCTGTTTTATTATCACATAGCTGTAAAAAACTGATCGATGTATCAATGACATAACATTCACAATCTGCTTGAAAAGAAGGGTACCCTCACCCTACTGGCAAATTAATAGATGCAACTGCGGCAATTTCCAATGAAGGGATGTCTACTATTGCTGCCTGATGCCTACGATATCTCAGGTGCTAATAAACACAGCAAAAAAATCTCCAAGTCATTCTGTCCATTTTAAAGAGTTTACAGCATTTCGTAATCTCAACATTATGCAAACAACGCCATAGGAAAATCGACTAGGTCATGTTCTAAGTACAAAAGCTTCATAAATGTATAATATTTCAAATTCTGAAGCATATATTTACTGCAGTAGATCATGACAATGTGATCTCAATCAAAATTTCAAAAAAGTTTCCTAAAATGAAGGCACAGTGGGTCCTTGAAAATCACCTGACTGTATATTTCACCATATTTTTGTGACACCATAGATATCAATCTTTTGCATCACCTATAATTGACAGAAGTCGCTGATTTTTATGTAGTGCCTCACAGAATTCTGTTTAGTGCCTCACAGAATTCAACAGACAGCAAACCTGAAAGTTTCAAAATCCTGCGATATGTAATTGACGAGATATGCAGCATGAATCACAAGCCAGCAAAAAAAAACAAAATGATGAAAATAGACCAGTGTCAAATACAAGGTCTGTATTTGAGCTTATAACTCAACCAGATGGCATGTTGTCACCATGTACCTGATATCAGTATAAAGATAAAAGATTGTTCTTTTGATTGTTGCAAACCGTGGTAAGCTGTCACGTCTGTGAGGCAAGTCATGAGTCCAGTGACAGAACTTTTTGAACGATCCTCGTATCTACAGCTCTGAAATTTTAAATGAGAAACAACCTTGTGAACAAACAATTATAAAACCCCATTGTGCTTCCCTAGTGATATTAAGATATTGTTTAGATATAAAGTAAGGGTGAACTTTTGGGCATATTTCATAAATATTTGGTTGAGTTATCCCCTTTTTGACTTCAGTATTTTCTACAGGAACAGCTTGTAAATAGACAATCTAGAGAACTATTGAAACTACAGATTAAGTAATATTCGGCATGCAGTTACAGATAAAAGTGTAGACGAGCTGATTAACTTTTGATCAGATTCTGTAAATATTTCTTCTGGGCATGTGTGTATATGTATAGAGAATACCATGATATTGTCTTTTGATATCAAGTTTATCAGGCAAGACCAGAAACAGCGTAGGAATGGTGAGACTTGCCGAGCCAGTCCAATGTGTTTCTGGTTGAGCCTGATAAACTTGATATCAAAAGACATTTACATGGTTTTCTATTTATCATGCATCATTAGAAGATTTTACGGCCTAAAGAGCAGCAAACAAGTGAAAAGCAAATGCGGTTGTGTCCCGTCTTGTTGACGTCGCGAACATGTTTTGACGTATGTCGATGACGTCATTTAACCAATCAAACGCTGTTATCACAGCCAACATTAGTATGTAGCCAATGTTTTCAGAGATCCCTTCCTAAGACATCGCCTAATTACATTCGTGCAAACGCAGTTCTAAAGTGACATGATATCACATCATGTTATCATACCCCTGTTATCAGGTGAACTTTGCAGCAGATGCATGATAAGTATATATCTTTAGTTATGCCCCTTTTCTGTCTTTGGCATTATAAAAGAACAACCTTGTGAACAGAATACCAGAAGAAATGATTAAGGTGGGACCTTCATATACAGCATATATGGTAAAACTCTTCAAGTGTTCAGATTCAGCTCTGTTTCATGGCAATGAACAGACAGGCGAGACATGGCTGTCAACAGAATTCTTTTCTGATTATTCTTGTCATTAAATTTAGGATCTGCGCCAGTCAGAGGCTGATATACCACCACAGTTGCTTGAGTACAAACCTGAGGACCACTTCACTGAAGAGAGATTGAGCTACAGGTTGGCATTGATTTGTTGCTTTCTATGCTTTCTTAAAACACTGTAAAATATTAAAATATTAAGATAAATAGGTCTGAGCAAACAGTGCTAGGAAGATGCCATGTATGATTTGAAATTGCTTCAGAAACCTATCATGCCTCATGCTAGGAAGATGCCAGGTTTGATTTGAAATTGCTTCAGAAACCTATCATGCATCATGCTAGGAAGATGCCAGGTTTGATTTGAAATTGCTTCAGAAACCAAAACCTAACATGTATCCTCCAAGATACAGGATAGGTTTCTGAAGCAATTACAAATCAACCATGGCATCTTCCTAGCACTGTCTGGAGGATACAAAATAGGTTTCTGAAGCAATTTCAAATCACTGTTTGCTCAGACTTAGGAAGAAGCCATGTTTGATTTGAAATTGCTTCAGGAACCTATCATGTTTCCTCCAGAGGATACATGATAGGTTTCTGAAGCAATTTCAATTCAAACATGGCATCTTCTGAGCACTGTTTGCTCAGACCTACTCCTGGAGGATACATGATAGGTTTCTGAAGCAATTTCAAATCAAACATGGCATCCTCCTTGTGATTGAAAAATTATGAAATTTTTCCATGCCTGCAACTAGCAGAAATGAGAAATAGGTACTTCTTTTCTGGCATTTGGGAGCATAAACTTTGTGCCTTGTTTTCTGGTTAAGCTGTGTTTGTGACAGTGCGCAGTCAGGCAAGCAATCCATGGTTTGTCATATAGCCCATATGATGTTTAATGTTAAAGTATTTAATGCTCTGCTTGTGACTAGCAGAAGAGAGACATTAGTTCTACTTTTCCAGCATTGATGGTGTAAACTTACATTGAGTTTTCTGGTTTAGATCTCCCTTTGACAATGGGCAGACAGGCGTGACGCCCCCTTCCACGGAATTCTTGTTAACCTCAAATATATTAAACAGGATTCTGTCAAGAGTTAAATGAGGTAGTAATGCTGCATGTGACTGTCCATAGAAAAAATATGCCTGACCCTAAAAGCACCAAAACGCAGACAACAAAATTTACATCTGTAAACTTTCAAGAAATGTTTTGTCCAAGCTTTATCATATTGAAAATTTGAATCTTAAAGGGCAAACAGCATTGATCCAGTTGAGGCGACTCATAATGAGCTGCCTCACCGGGATCTAAGCATTTTGCAAATTCAACTATTTTCAGATTTTTGATGCTTTAGGTGCTAAACATGAAAAGAATAGTGCATTTACCGTTACTCAATGATAAACAGGTCTCTGTGGGTTAATATAGTGGATGGTGCTGCTTTATTTGCATGAATATGCTAAATTACACATAACTGAGGGCATTTTTACACACTTCAGTGTTGCAACTCAATGCATGTTAAACAATGTATGGGCTCGCAGAACACTGGGAGCCTGGTAGCTAAGTAGGTTAAGCGCTGGCCTGCTGATCTAGCAGTCCCTGATTCAAGCTCGGCTGGAGGAAGGAATCTATTGAATCGCAAATGTGGTTCCATTGCACACATCCTTTTATTATCACCCACCCCTTGTCTGGATATGACTGAAATACTGTTGAAAAGGATGTAAAATCGCAAGTTATCCATCCATCAATCGCAGAACACTAGCTGTTGATTATGGTACTGATACCAAGTTGAATACAGCTTGGTACCTGTACATTTGTCAACAGCAAGCACTTAAAAAGGGGCCTTATTGTTGACCATACCTCAGAACTGAATATGAGCCGTGGTCTCTTAAGAGTAACTAGTAGGATGGTGAATACATGTATATGCTTAGCTTCTTCTGGCATTAGGATAACCTGCTGATAGTAACTTGATGTGTATGGATAGAAAGCCATGTTTTCTGCTTTTTCTTGCAAAGGGGAATAACTTCTGTGACTTCCTGTTTGCTTCCCTGGACAAGGTGTCTACTTTTACAGAACAAATTATTTCCTCTAACCCTATTGCACTCAGAACCGCCAAAACTCCATTGAGTTTTAGCGGTTCCGAGTGCAGTGGGGTTAAGAGTTGACTGCTTTTGAGATTTTGGGAGGCTCAGTTGATAATTCCCCTGAAAGTGTACTCATTCATCTTGTAGGTTACAGAAAGGGCCTGCAGCAGGTGGGGGCTTTAGCACTTTTGAGTATTAATCAGATTATAGGAATTGCGATTTTGGGTGTCTTCTTTTGGAGGAAATTTGTTTAGTCAACCACAGGGTCCGCTGCCTGATATTTTAGTAGCATACATAGAGGATCTTACACAAGTGGTCATTTCATATGAAATTTATGAAACTCGCCAAAGGCTCATTTCATAAATTTCATATGAATTGACCACAAGTGTAAGATTCTGTTTATCATATAACCTTTTAAAATAAGATTTTAACACCTTCAAAATAAACAGTATTTTAATTAGGAAATGCATTGTTGACATGGACATTGTCAATGACCTTACGTGTACCCACCAAAGTGTTATTACACATGTGGTCATAAAAATTTTATGACATGATGTTATCCGCTGAATAACAGCGACGTCATATGATAAAAACAATTTGAAAATTGCTAAGACGGGACTTAGTATTATACTCAGAATAATAAAGAGAAGAAAAAATGTGAAAACTATTGAAAGTTAGTTTTGTTCTTTCAAATTTAGAATCAAAAGGAAAAAGAAAAAGAAATATTTGCTGGCTCTGCCCTTCAGAGGAAGCTGATAATTGTAATTATTTTAGTTAGATTTTTTTTTTGAAAATATCCTGGGTTCTTGTGATTCCGTTAGTGTAAGAAAACTCACGTGGTAATATCTGCTGATATAAATGATATCAATTCTTTTATTTGTCTATTATTTTCTTGCATATATTTGCTTTTAAATACAACAGACTTTTAATTGTTTATCATTGCAACAAACTGTCAAAAACTTTTTCAAAATGGAGGTCACTGACCTTTGTGACCTGTGTACTACGTCATCAGTTTCCGTTAGTTATACTGTGCATAAAAAATAAGGCACCACAAGTGACAGAACTTTGAAAAAACTCAAAAAAACTGGAAGAACAAATATAAAAGAAAATATTTACAATCAGCTAAGTGTGTATTTGGTTTGCTGTGTGTTTTCTGCCCCTCACTATTATGTACACTCATGTTGAAACAAAGTATTTTAGCCGTGGTAGGTAGATGATTGGATAGAAGGGCCTCTCGTTCTAAAGGTACATTTGAGAAGGGCCACAATTCACAGTGTCAAGTTGTTAACATTTGTTTACCCTTCATTGTATCTTGTAGAGTGTTAGTAGGCACTCAAAATTATTTAGCAGCTTTGTTTACAGGAAGCTTATCTTCAAATATGAGACATGGTTGCTTAGTGGTTAGTGCACTAGCCTCTAATGCCTCTGAGGTACCAAGTTTGAAAATTTGTAGTGGCTTTGGAGTTTTGGTGTTGAACAATGTTTCTTTAATTTCATTTGCAAGGATGACATTAAAAAAGTGTGCAACCTTCAACTCGGAACGACAACTGGAGGCCCTCTTTTCTAAGAGGGGGGAGGGGGAAGATGGCACCCCTTGTGCATATTAAATGTCATTTCTGTATTACATGCCTAGAAGGAGTTCTATCGTGTAAATGTAGTGTAGATCGTACACCTGCTCATAACCTAGACAGAGGGTGTAGATGTATACATAATAGGAAGAAAAATACAGCATCGTATGCATCTGATAAATCTTGTTGAGTGTTATAACTTCTATATAGTTGCCCTTCTTAGAAGCATGGGACTGAAATAAAATAAGATGGAACTCATAGAGATGGGCCCTTAAATAATACCCTAGGACTAAAAACAATGAACACTGTGATAACAGGGATGAGATGCAACAGATACTGAAATGATTTATCTCTTCTCACACTATTCATTTTTATTAGATCTATTCCCTGTACAAAAAAAATCATCATGACCCAATAAAAAGTTCAATACAGAAAAAAAATATATATTTTGACAATCTTCAGCATGCTGCATGACCAAGTCTCACATATTTGCTTGCCACAAGCATGGATGTTAGTATTTGATAGCAGGAAAAGATTAAACAGGGACTAGCATGTCTTTTGTGTGCCTTTTCTCAACTAAAAGAAAAACTGCAGCAGCCTTAAGAACCCCACAGGCATGTTGCCTTACTTTTCTGCAACAGTGTAGAAGGCAATTTCCTAGTCACGTGATGTACTTAGACTGGGGTCATGGAGCAGACGTCAGCGTGTTGTGTCTGTGTAAAACATGTTGTGTTGAAAGGAAAAAATGATTCTGAAGATGAGGAAAATTTGGGAATAGGAAAATGATGTGAAAGTAAGGTGGGAGCTTTGTTGTAGGTTTTATTCTTTCTGATATCCATTTTTGGCGGGAAGAAGTTTAGCCAGTAGACTTCTTGTTTGTTTACATATTCCAACTGACAGCTGTCAGAATCTCGCGAGATTAAGTGAGAAGTAAACAAATTTCACGCACTAGCGGATTCACAAGAACGCCGAAAACGGAAGCAGGGAGGATATATGTATTACAAACTTAATCCTGTTTGCCAAAATGTAGATGACAAAATTTACATCTGCAAAATTAAAAAAAAAAAATGTTTCATTCAATCTATATGATGATGCGAATTCAAAGACTAGAGGGCAAACAGTATAGATCCAGATGAAGTGGCTCATTATGAGCCACCTCATCTGGATCTACGCTGTTTGCAAATTTTACTAGTTACACACTTTTGTTGTTAACATGCGATACTCCAGACTGGTAACAGTTTGCCATGACTGTTTTTATTTTTACAGAGCTGCTGAACACTATCACAAATACAAGAACGAAGAGCGGATGCTTGACTCGCTGAACAGAATAGAGCTTGTTCAAGACAGAGTGAGATTTCTCCTTGACAAAGGATACATGAAGCATGCTGCTAAAGTACTAGAAGCAAATGGTATGCTTTCTATCTCATTAATTCAGTGAGAAATACCACACAGTTTGAAGTTATGTATATTGATAGGGAAAATGTTAGGGCCATAAGTCAGAGCCCCAAATAAGGTTGAGCAGGGATGCCACAGTCAGGGAAAAACATCTAGAAAACGATTTTTGTCTCGCCTGCGATAGCAGGAGCGAGACATAGGTATTGCTTTTCCAGCATCGGTGCCGCCGGAGGCATTGGCAGCGTAAACTTTTGTCAAGTTTTATGGTTAAGCTCTGTTTCTCAGGAAGTATAAGGGCTAGAGTCATGAAACTTGGTACCTAGACAAGGGAAGCTGAACTCAACCATCATAATAAGTTCATGACCTATATTTTACGCTTCACCGACTTGACGAATTTGCGTCAAGTTTTCTGGTTAAGCTCTGTTTCTCAGGAACTATAAGGGCTTTGGTCATGAAACTTGGTACATGTTTACATCTTGAAGAGGGAAGCTGAATACAACATCATAATTAGGTCATGACCTATATTTTACGCTTCTCTGACATTACAAATTTGCATCAAGTTTCTGTTTAAACTCCGTTTCCCGGGAACAATAAGGTCTAGATTCATGAAGGTGGGTCCATGTGTACATCTAGAAGAGGGAAGCTGAATGCAGCCATTATTATTAGGTCATTACCTATCATTTAGGCTTCACAAATTTTGACTTTACAAATTTGCATTGAGTTTTCTATGTTAGCTCCATTTCTTAAGAACTATAAGGTCTAGAGTATGTGTTTGCACTCAGAAGAGGGAATTTCAAAGCATCCATCATTATTATGTGATGACCTATATTTTACGCGTCACTGACTTTTCAAATTTGTGTCAGGTTTTCTGATTAAGCTCTGTTTAGTGACTATGCCCTATCAGGCAAGACACCGCATTCCGTGGAATTCTTGTTTTTCCCGGTCGGGGAGAGTCTAGGATTTTTGTGCTTGGTCAGGGAAATTCGGAAAAAAACAAAAACATGAAAAGTCAGGGAAAAGTCAGGGAATCAGAAAGTAAATGGCTTTAGAGAATATACTATCTCTTCAAGGGGAAAGGATATACTTTCTAGAGAGATAGTCCAGGTACATCTCCCTCCTCATTGGGGGTGACTTCTTTACTGAAAATTATTCACTTAAAAGGGTTATTTTTTTACACCAGGTACACTTGAACATAATTACCTTATTTCTTCAGGTATAAGACAGGTTTTTCCCTTCGAAAACAATGCCAAAACTGTTTGATAAGATGGATCTATATGTTTGGGGTTGTTATGGTAGGGAGCAGAATTAATACACATGATTTTATTTGGGACTATTTTTAGAGGAAAGAGGAATCTGGACCTTTGGGACTGTTTTAGAAGGAAAACCCCCATCTCAAAGCAGAATTTCATAAGACTGATTTAGAATTTTATAGTCATTCTAGAAATAGAAAAACACTGTTGTATAGCTGAATAAATATGTTAATTTCAGGTGAAGGTAGAGAGGCTGCCTTGGTAATGCTACGATGTGGTAGGATAGATGATGCAGTTTCCTGTGCCAGAACAACCCTTCAAGAAGACATCATCGCTAGATGCCTCTTAGTCCATAGCCGTGTCGTCATGCCGAGAATAGGTGAAGAAATTGAAAAGCAGGGAGTGGTTAACAATCTGGAAGAAGCAGTTGGAATGTTTGAGTCCTGTGGTAGTGGCAGTTTAACCAGACTTGGAGAAGCTGAACTCTATCTCGCAGAACTAAAAGCTGATGACTCAAAAGTTGAATCAGCATGGAAAGCTTTCTCGAAGATTAAACCATTTCAGAATGAAGCAGGACTTGTGGAATGTACTGACTGGTTAATAAGACATGCTACAATGAATAAACTTGGTCCATTGAAATCTGCAGTCAAAGGTGTAGGACATTTGTTCAGTGTCTGTAGGGTTCTTCTAGATCCGACAGGTCAAGAAAATGTTGAAAAATCACGGTTGTTCGACGAGTTTTATGGCCTAAGTCCATATGGTCCAACTTCACTTCAGCTGAACAGAAAGGAAAAACCAGTATGTCTCAGTATGATTAAGGACTTGCTTAGAGATAAACAACCAAAGAAAACCACTCAGATTGAAGTAACAAGACAAGATGCTCATGAAGCCATTGTTGGGTTTCTTCTTAGAAGAGCCTATTGTTCTTGGGTTAAACCCATTTGGGATGCTGTGTATGAATGGCGGGGTAAATGTGAATCCTGCAGGTACACGGTGGCTGGGCTGCCATGTCCAGAACAAGGAAATGTACAAAACCCATGTAAAAAGCTACACAGAAATCAAGATGCTGATAGCTTTCCGAAGTTGATAGCTACAGACATTTTGTTAGTGGAGCTTGAGCACAATCTTCAGGATGGTGCTAAAAAATTGTTGTTGAAGTGCAGACCAAACCTACACCAGACCATAGAATCCTTCTTGTATGTTAGAACAGAGCCAGTAGAGATTAGATACCAGGCCTGTAAGACACTTTGGAATGACATCATGCCAGCGGTCAAGTACCCAGCTTGTATTGGGAATGAAAAAAAGTTCATTGAGTACTTGTCAAGTCATGAACTTCAGAAGGTTCGCAGTCGTATGTATGACTTCCTAATGGAGAGCTGGCGGGCTGCCACTTCTGGTGAAAAGAAACTGAAGTCCAATGCAGTGAAGTCAACAGACATTTTCCTGTTGTTGGATTTTGGATCACGTGTGTTTGGGCTTTCTGAAAGCAACAGAGGTCCACGAAAAATTGATGCTGTCCGAGAAATAACAGAGCTGGAGCATACAATAACGATAGAGGCCAAAAGAAAGGAAGATCCAAGAGCCTTTGAGCGCAACGTCAAGACATACTACACTCTCATGATAGATACTGGCAGATCTGGAAATAGGCATTTAGTCCAGTGTTTTGGTCGCAGATTCTCTGAAGCGTATACTCAGATGTCCTCCTTCAGTGCAGATCCGTATGATGCCGTGTACAAGTTCAGTAAATTCTGTCATTTGCTGATGGCTCGTGGTGATCCCAGTTTCCTTCCAGAGTTGAAGCACTTCTTGTTTTGGGTAGAATTTTACTGCACAATATCCTTCCTAACCATTGCAAAAGTTAATTGGAAGAACTTTCCTGACTTTGTTTTTGTAGTCCCTGATAATTACTTTGGTGTGGTAAAGTTTGTTGAAGCTACATTTTCCAAGACGACAGTAGATGAGGTACTAGGCTGGTGGAGACCAGGCAAATACATAACAGCCTTTAGTATTCAGGAAAGACTGAAACTGATCGTCTTTTTAATTTCAGGATTAGGCACTAACATTAAACTATTTCAAGATACATTTAAGCATTTGGTAGACCCTGATGAGTTCGCTATTGCAGAGAGATTGTTAGTACTTGGGATGACTCTGATCTGCAATGTTGGAAAGACTGTTCCAGTTGAATGTGAAATCAGTCTTGTGAAGGAACTATGCAAGCTGAGTGTAACTGAAAAAGCTCCACAACGTCTAGCGAAAGCTGTAGAATCATTAAGAAGCATCAAGGGCATAAAGGATGTTGCTGTAACTCTGAGACAGTTGCTGCAAGAGAGAGACAACGAGGTCATGAACGTGTGTCAGTGGACTGTGTTGGGGAAGATTGAGAAGATCAAGAAAGGAATATTAAAAAATGAACTCCTCTTCTCAGAAGATTTTCTGAACCCAAAGACACTACCTACATTGTGGGGAATGGAGATGACATATGCTGTGTCAGATTACGTGAAGACAACTGATGAAGGAGAGCTGTCAGATGATGAGATAGAAAAGGGAAGAAGAGATCAAGAAGCACATAGACAGCATGATAAGAGACAAAAGGCTGCCTCTGTCATAGGACGCTGTGTTAGGAAGTTCCTAGAAAGACGACGCAAAGAAAAAGTTGCAGTATTGGGATATTCAAGGAAAGGAGCAGCAGAAGTAGCTCAGATATTTGAAGAAATTCAAGTTGATGCAACCATGTGTGGCATATGTGGAGTTTCGTTTGAACACCAGATGAAAGATATATTAGCGCAAGAAGGAACTGATTGGGCGAGTGGGCAATTATTGACAAACAGACAGAACTCCGCAGAGGAACAAGGCAAGAACGAAACAGGAACACTGATGGCTCCATCATCATCAGAAGCAGTATCGGCCATGCAGCAAACAACAGCTGGGGATAAATCACCCGAAGGAAAAGGGTTAATGGGCTGGTTAGCCAGTAAGATTCCATTTGTGCAAAATCCTACAAAAGACCAGAATCAACCTTGGGGCAACCCTGTGCAACAAGCTTCTGATCTTGAAAATCGTAAAAAGCTATTAGAAGACATTAGAGTTAGGCATTGTAAAGACCAGTCCCATGTACAGAAAAACTTTGAATTTCGACAGTTCAAGAGAGACTACACAGAAAAAATATTTCCTAAAGTGGATGCAGCGAAAGAATTCATTTATAATCCTGAGTATCAACTTAAGTCATCCATGAAAGACAACTATACCGAGATGAGAATGGATATCAACAGGCTGTTTGGAAAGGTGGATGATGTACAGAGAATGGTACAACTGATTCTAGCTAGAAAATTGTGGACAGAAATAGGACGGCTACAACAGGTACAGTTATGTTTTGGTTTATTGCTTTAAAACTTGAAGCACCAAAGATGAAAATAGTTGAATTTACAAACAGCATAGATCCATACGAGGTGGCTCTTAAGGAGCAACTGCTTTATCTAGTTGTACACTTTTTGGTTTAATGGTCAATTATTAAGGTGCTTTTTTATTACAGAAATGAAAGCAGTTTTCTCTAGGCAACTGAGTATCGAAAAACCACATCAAATTATAATTAATAGTTTTCGAGATATAAAGAGTTGAATTTGTAAATTTTATGACATCTGACAATCATTTTGAGCTGCCTCATTAATATTCATGAGGGCTTCGATGACATCATCAATGAACACTGAAATTTTAAATTTATTTAAAATTTTTAAATTGTCAAATATTTTCTTGTTGAACATTCTAAAATGGTAAAAAAATTGTATTGTATTATTGGTGACACTAATAACAACTGTCCAAATTCAAAATATTGCTTATATTTGCAATTTAAACAGTTAAATTTTCAAATTTAAATATTTAATTAAAATTCGTTAAATTTCAGTTTACATGCTTATCAGTATATATATTTGAACATAGTAGTTTTAGATCTGTTAATTAGGTCTCTGACAATGACTTTTGTGTACTGAAGTAAAAGAAAATGTTTTAAAATCAGTTTTTAAATTTTTTTTTAAATTTAATTTAAATTCTGAATTAAATTTAAATTTGTGGATGAACATTCCCAATAAATTACCCAGCTAATAAACAAAGATTAAAAATAATCAAAACTGTAAGACAAAAATCATTTACTCTTTAGATAAAAGGTTGTTAATTAGTTTAAAAATTCATTTAAAAAATTAAAATCATCAGTGACATCACAGAATAGTGCATTGTGGTTAGAAATACTTTAAACAAGTAAGGGAGATAAGTCATGTAGGAAAAAACAGCCGTGAGATTTTTAAACTGGCATAACTTTTGAACGGATAGGAATTTTTCTATGCCGTTTGCAGCATTATAATCCTCTCTGTGTCTACTTTGCTTCAAAATTAAGCATTTATACACGTAATTGACCTTTAAACACTATTTTATTCATCAAATTTTGAACAAGATACAGAGACAGTAGACCAGGATTTGATCTAAAGGCTTGTGAGGACCATCTCCTGCACTTTTTGCCCTCTTGTCTTTGAATTTTAAATATGATACAGTTTGGGCAAAAAAAACTGAAAAAATTTGTCTGCTTTTTGTCACTTTGAGGGTTAAATCATTGAAAGTATGCAAAGCATTACCATTAAAGCAGGCAGGTTTGTACAGTGAGGCACTACAAATTTATGATGTACTGAACTCTGACTTTGGCATGTATTGTCTGGATTTGTTATTGTATGTAGAATTTTTGGAAAGAAAACGTAGAGTTTGCACCATACTTTGGTTAAGTTGCAGATATTCTTTTTTTGATGCTGCACACTTGGACTCAGTTATAAAGATAAAAGCCAAAATATGGTGTCAGTTTGTGTGTGTGTGTGTGGTGTGCATGCATGCGCATGTGTGTGTGTTTTCAGAAATTTACTTCAATTGAGACAGGTGCTTGGGTGTTAGAAAAGTTGTACAGACTGTTGGAATGCTAAAGAATGATGAGTTTGGCTGTTCCTGATAGGGGAAATGAGGTCGTTTGTACGAAGTACCAGTACAAGGGGGTGTTGGTGTATATGGTAGAAGGGGACATTTTATGAATATCTTACAATGCTGGGCATCAGCTGCAGAGAAGGTACAATGTGTGAAGCAATTGATTAATGATACAGATGTCAAATAATTATGTTGATTTTAACTTCTGTTTCAGATTTCTATGGAAATCAGCTCTGATTTTGAACGTGTCCAACCCTATGTTATGGAGACCTATAGAGAATTGAAGAAGGTAGGAATTTTTATTTGTTGTTACTCAAGGTCTAAGGAATGGAAAATATGTGGAAAATTATGTTTTTTCCTGGCCAGGGAAAATGAAGGAAAATTTGTGGTTGGTCAGGGAAAATTGAAATGGACTTGGAAAGTCAGGGGAAAAGCAAGGAATTTGAAAATCAATGGCTTCGGTAGTCATCAGAAAATGTACTTTCGTTCAAGGGGAAAGGCTATTCTTTCCAGGGAGATAGACCAGGCACTCTCCCTCCTCATTGAGGGCTACTTTAAATGGAAAGAATTTGCTCCCATGGGGAGCAACTTCTTTCCTTTAAAAGTATCCCCCTGTTTCCAAGTGATGCAGTCAGCAGTTGAAAAGTAAAATTAAGTTTTGGATCCATAAAAAGGGTATTGTATTAAAACAGAAAAATCTTAGAAAAACAAGGAAAAGTCAAGGAATTCTGAAGTGGTGACGCTGTTAACTTGTATGACCGTGTTTACACGAGCCATGACACCAGAAAACTAACAAAGTGCTTGTGTGCCTAGTGCAGCCTCAGATCAGCCTGGACATCCACCCATTCTGATTAGAATCTTTGCTGGCCACGTGGAGGTTGCTTAGAGCCTTAGCTACCCTTTAAGCCCTAAGGGAAGAGTCGGATTAGACTGGGTGGATCAGACTGGGTGGATATCAGATTCTTTGCTGGCCACGTGGAGGTTGCTTAGAGCCTTAGCTACCCTTTAATTGCTAAGGGAAGAGTCGGATCAGACTGGGCGGATCAGACTGGGTGGATATCAGAATCTTTGCTGGCCACGTGGAGGTTGCGTAGAGCCTTAGCTACCCTTTAATTGCTAAGGGAAGAGTCGGATCAGACTGGGCGGATCAGACTGGGTGGATATCAGAATCTTTGCTGGCCACGTGGAGGTTGCTTAGAGCCTTAGCTACCCTTTAAGTGCTAAGGGAAGAGTCGGATCAGACTGGGCGGATCAGCCTGGACATCCACCCAGTCTGATCAGAATCTTTGCTGGCCACGTGGAGGTAGTTTAGAGCCTTAGCTACCCTTTAAGCCCTAGGGGAAGAGTCTGATCAGACGGGGCGGATGCCCAGGCTGACCTGAGTCTGGGCTTTGCGCACAACCACTTTGTTGGTTTTGTTGTGTCATGGCTCACTTGCTTTTGCATCTCTTTACCCATCCATAAGCATTAATTCAATTTACAGTGCTCCAGATTGAAGGGATAAGAGGAATACCATAAAAATGCTAAATATTGGGACACCAAAATTTTTTACCATAATTGTCCTAAAATTGGAACAGTTTGGTTTTACAGTGCAGTGATGTGTCCAAAAAATGCAAATGGGAAGGCAAATAGTGTAAACCCTGATCAGACTGCTCCTTGAGGAGCAGTCTGATCTGGGTTTGCACTATTTGCTCAGACCAATATATATGGTTTTTACAGTAGTTTAGGGATAACTTTCTATATTTCTTCTAAGAAACATACGTTGTGTAGGAGCTTCTTCATGTGTACATTGTATTTTTACCGTATATAAATGCTCCATTGCTCTGCCTCCAGTGTAAAGACGGGTCAAAATATGTTTTCGTAGAGAAATAAGTAAAATAATCTTAGAATTATCCTCGCAATGAACCTTATCTGGAGCTCTGTTTGTAATTCCTACACCATTAAAAACATGTTTAACGCTGATTTATCATATGACGTCGCATCTGAGAGTGTAATAAAGCCATGCATTAAAAACGATAATCAACTAGTGGATTAAATATGCAAATTACGCCGTAAAGTTATGCATTGACATCCATAAAACGTCGCGTTTTCTAATGGTGAAATCGTGACGTTTTAATGCAAAATTTGCTAATAAAATGAGATTTTAGTGTCATATGATAAATAGAATCTTACATTCATGCTCCTGTATTATTGAATTTATTAAACTCGGTGGTGAAAATGATAAGATGCTCGGCATAGCCTCGTATCTTATCTTTTTCCCCAACTCGTTCAATAAATTCAATAATACATGAGCACTCATGTAAGATTCTCTATTTAAAACAAAAGCTTAAGGTGTATGGATACACCTCCATGTTTTTCCACCATTTTTACTAAGGGAGACAATTGTGACTTCTTATTTGTTTCCCTGGCTGAAGAAGCCCTCTCGAAATGGAATCCAATCTTAAAGGAAAATCCTAACCGAGGAGACCAAACTCTTTAATAATTGACCCCATTGAGAAGTTTGTTAGTTGACTCCATTGAGAAGTTTGTAGAAACCCCTGAGCCACTTGGGGAACGTCCTTAGGAGAATTGAAACAGAACAGAACAGAAGTTTGTTGAAATTCAGTGCTCCAGATAAGAAGGGTTAAAGGCAGCATTTCTGAACCCCCCGGTAAAGGATTAGCTACCTGTATGAGACAGTAAGTGGGCACGGCTTAGCTACTGTCCAAATTAGACCTCTGTCCTGGTTTAGCCAATAAGAGCTGTCAATACTTTCACAGGTAAATAACCCAGCAAATCAACAGCCAATCAAATAAGAGATAAATCTACAGGAGCTACTGTAGATGTTTACCCTTTGGTGGCTATTGGAAAACTGAGAATAGTTCTGTTCTGTTCAATTCTCCTATTGACGTTACCCAAGTGGCTCAACAGTACGTAACCATAGTTGCACACACTTGGCGCCGTGTGTCCGTCCAAAACTGAGAATAGGTAGCTAATTTTGCCTTTTATAGTCCACTCCTGCCTTTAACAGAGATAATTTAGGGATATTTTTCTGTATTTTTCCATTGAAACATAGGGGGTGGTCAGGTGGTGGGAAGGTGCTGTGCGTAACTTTCAGTGCCGGGGCGTCCTACTTATTTGAATAGAAGAAGGGCAAGGGCTTACTGTGCTTGCAGTAGGTGCGGGTGGGGGTTGTTTGGACATTTCTTCTCTCGTCTATCATTATGTCCCCCCACCAAAGGTGAGGGGGGACATATTGTTTTCAGTGCGGATCCCGGGCGTCGGCGTCAGCGTCGGCGTGACAGTTTCTTGCGTGCGCGATATCTCTTGAACCAATGGATGGAATTTCACTAAACTTGCATGGATACATCATTGGGAAAAGTTTAAGAGCTGATTAGATTTTGGTGACCATGACCTCATTTTCAAGGTCACTGACGGACTTAGATTACAATTTCATGTACCCACTTTGCGTGTGTGATATCTCTTGAACCGATGGATGGAATTTCACCAAACTTTCATGGATACGTCATAGGGACAAGTTTAAGAGCTGATTAGATTTTGGTGACCTTGACCTCATTTTCAAGGTCACTGGAGGAGTTAAATGACAATTTCATGTACCCATGTTATCTTCTAAACCAATGGATGGAATTTCACCAAACTTGCATGGATACATCATTGGGGCAAGTTTAAGAGCTAATTAGATTTTGATGACCTTGACCTCATTTTCAAGGTCACTGAAGAACTTAGATGACAATTTCTTGTACCCACTATATCTTCTGAACCAATGGATGGAATTTCACCAAACTTGCATGGATACATCATTGGCACATGTTTAAAAGCTGATTAGATTTTGATGACCTTGACCTCATTTTCAAGGTCACTGGAGGACTACTAAGATGACAATTTCCTATTACCACAATATCTCATGAGCCAATGGATGGAATTTCACCAAACTTGCTTGGATACATCACTGGGACTAGCTTAAGAGCTAATTAGATTTTGATGACCTTGACCTCATTTCCAAGGTCACTGAAGGACTTAGATGACAATTTCTTGTACCCACTATATCTCCTGAACCAATGGATGGACTTTCACCAAACTTGCATGGATACATCATTGGGACATGTTTAAAGGCTGATTAGATTTTGATGACCTTGACCATATTTTCAAGGTCACTGGAGGACTGAGATGACAATTTCCTATAACCACAATATCTCATGAGCCAATGGATGGAATTTCTTTAAACTTGCTTGGATACATCACTGGGACTAGCGTAAGAGCTGATTTAGATTTTGGCAACCTTGACCTCATTTTCAAGGTCATTGGAGGACTTAGATGGCAATTTCTTGTACCCATATCTCATGAACCAGTAGATGGAATTTCACCAAACTTGCATGAATACATCACTGGGACTAGCTTAAGAGCTGATCAGATTCTGGTGACCTTGACCTCATTTTCAAGGTCACAGGAGGACTTCATTATAGGTGATGGAAAATGAGCTAGTGGGGGGACATCAGTTTTTCTCTGAAAAACATTTCTAGTTTCTCTCTTCTTTCTCCCTCTCTTTGGGAGATGGCCCGATATAGACTGAAATACTGTCTCAAAGGGCCGTTAAACCCAAATCAACCAACCAACCAACCAACCATTGAAACATATATAGGTAGCTAATTTTGCCTTTTATAGTCCACTCCTGCCTTTAACAGAGATAATTTAGGGATATTTTTCTGTATTTTTCCATTGAAACATAGGGGGTGGTCAGGTGGTGGGAAGGTGCTGTGCGTAACTTTCAGTGCCGGGGCGTCCTACTTATTTGAATAGAAGAAGGGCAAGGGCTTACTGTGCTTGCAGTAGGTGCGGGTGGGGGTTGTTTGGACATTTCTTCTCTCGTCTATCATTATGTCCCCCCACCAAAGGTGAGGGGGGACATATTGTTTTCAGTGCGGATCCCGGGCGTCGGCGTCAGCGTCGGCGTGACAGTTTCTTGCGTGCGCGATATCTCTTGAACCAATGGATGGAATTTCACTAAACTTGCATGGATACATCATTGGGACAAGTTTAAGAGCTGATTAGATTTTGGTGACCGTGACCTCATTTTCAAGGTCACTGGAGGACTTAGATTACAATTTCATGTACCCACTTTGCGTGTGTGATATCTCTTGAACCGATGGATGGAATTTCACCAAACTTTCATGGATACGTCATAGGGACAAGTTTAAGAGCTGATTAGATTTTGGTGACCTTGACCTCATTTTCAAGGTCACTGGAGGAGTTAAATGACAATTTCATGTACCCATGTTATCTTCTAAACCAATGGATGGAATTTCACCAAACTTGCATGGATACATCATTGGGGCAAGTTTAAGAGCTAATTAGATTTTGATGACCTTGACCTCATTTTCAAGGTCACTGAAGAACTTAGATGACAATTTCTTGTACCCACTATATCTTCTGAACCAATGGATGGAATTTCACCAAACTTGCATGGATACATCATTGGCACATGTTTAAAAGCTGATTAGATTTTGATGACCTTGACCTCATTTTCAAGGTCACTGGAGGACTACTAAGATGACAATTTCCTATTACCACAATATCTCATGAGCCAATGGATGGAATTTCACCAAACTTGCTTGGATACATCACTGGGACTAGCTTAAGAGCTAATTAGATTTTGATGACCTTGACCTCATTTCCAAGGTCACTGAAGGACTTAGATGACAATTTCTTGTACCCACTATATCTCCTGAACCAATGGATGGACAGACTTTCACCAAACTTGCATGGATACATCATTGGGACATGTTTAAAGGCTGATTAGATTTTGATGACCTTGACCATATTTTCAAGGTCACTGGAGGACTGAGATGACAATTTCCTATAACCACAATATCTCATGAGCCAATGGATGGAATTTCTTTAAACTTGCTTGGATACATCACTGGGACTAGCTTAAGAGCTGATTTAGATTTTGGCAACCTTGACCTCATTTTCAAGGTCATTGGAGGACTTAGATGGCAATTTCTTGTACCCATGTCTCATGAACCAGTAGATGGAATTTCACCAAACTTGCATGAATACATCACTGGGACTAGCTTAAGAGCTGATCAGATTCTGGTGACCTTGACCTCATTTTCAAGGTCACAGGAGGACTTCATTATAGGTGATGGAAAATGAGCTAGTGGGGGGGACATCAGTTTTTCTCTGAAAAACATTTCTAGTTTCTCTCTTCTTTCTCCCTCTCTTTGGGAGATGGCCCGATATAGACTGAAATACTGTCTCAAAGGGCCGTTAAACCCAAATCAACCAACCAACCAACCAACCATTGAAACATATATAGGTAGCTAATTTTGCCTTTTATAGTCCACTCCTGCCTTTAACAGAGATAATTTAGGGATATTTTTCTGTATTTTTCCATTGAAACATAGGGGGTGGTCAGGTGGTGCGAAGGTGCTGTGCGTAACTTTCAGTGCCGGGGCGTCCTACTTATTTGAATAGAAGAAGGGCAAGGGCTTACTGTGCTTGCAGTAGGTGCGGGTGGGGGTTGTTTGGACATTTCTTCTTTCGTCTATCATTATGTCCCCCCACCAAAGGTGAGGGGGGACATATTGTTTTCAGTGCGGATCCCGGGCGTCGGCGTCAGCGTCGGCGTGACAGTTTCTTGCGTGCGCGATATCTCTTGAACCAATGGATGGAATTTCACTAAACTTGCATGGATACATCATTGGCACAAGTTTAAGAGCTGATTAGATTTTGGTGACCGTGACCTCATTTTCAAGGTCACTGGAGGACTTAGATTACAATTTCATGTACCCACTTTGCGTGTGTGATATCTCTTGAACCGATGGATGGAATTTCACCAAACTTTCATGGATACGTCATAGGGACAAGTTTAAGAGCTGATTAGATTTTGGTGACCTTGACCTCATTTTCAAGGTCACTGGAGGAGTTAAATGACAATTTCATGTACCCATGTTATCTTCTAAACCAATGGATGGAATTTCACCAAACTTGCATGGATACATCATTGGGGCAAGTTTAAGAGCTAATTAGATTTTGATGACCTTGACCTCATTTTCAAGGTCACTGAAGAACTTAGATGACAATTTCTTGTACCCACTATATCTTCTGAACCAATGGATGGAATTTCACCAAACTTGCATGGATACATCATTGGCACATGTTTAAAAGCTGATTAGATTTTGATGACCTTGACCTCATTTTCAAGGTCACTGGAGGACTACTAAGATGACAATTTCCTATTACCACAATATCTCATGAGCCAATGGATGGAATTTCACCAAGCTTGCTTGGATACATCACTGGGACTAGCTTAAGAGCTAATTAGATTTTGATGACCTTGACCTCATTTCCAAGGTCACTGAAGGACTTAGATGACAATTTCTTGTACCCACTATATCTCCTGAACCAATGGATGGACTTTCACCAAACTTGCATGGATACATCATTGGGACATGTTTAAAGGCTGATTAGATTTTGATGACCTTGACCTCATTTTCAAGGTCACTGGAGGACTGAGATGACAATTTCCTATAACCACAATATCTCATGAGCCAATGGATGGAATTTCTTTAAACTTGCTTGGATACATCACTGGGACTAGCTTAAGAGCTGATTTAGATTTTGGCAACCTTGACCTCATTTTCAAGGTCATTGGAGGACTTAGATGGCAATTTCTTGTACCCATATCTCATGAACCAGTCGATGGAATTTCACCAAACTTGCATGAATACATCACTGGGACTAGCTTAAGAGCTGATCAGATTCTGGTGACCTTGACCTCATTTTCAAGGTCACAGGAGGACTTCATTATAGGTGATGGAAAATGAGCTAGTGGGGGGACATCAGTTTTTCTCTGAAAAACATTTCTAGTTTCTCTCTTCTTTCTCCCTCTCTTTGGGAGATGGCCCGATATAGACTGAAATACTGTCTCAAAGGGCCGTTAAACCCAAATCAACCAACCAACCAACCAACCATTGAAACATATATAGGTAGCTAATTTTGCCTTTTATAGTCCACTCCTGCCTTTAACAGAGATAATTTAGGGATATTTTTCTGTATTTTTCCATTGAAACATAGGGGGTGGTCAGGTGGTGCGAAGGTGCTGTGCGTAACTTTCAGTGCCGGGGCGTCCTACTTATTTGAATAGAAGAAGGGCAAGGGCTTACTGTGCTTGCAGTAGGTGCGGGTGGGGGTTGTTTGGACATTTCTTCTCTCGTCTATCATTATGTCCCCCCACCAAAGGTGAGGGGGGACATATTGTTTTCAGTGCGGATCCCGGGCGTCGGCGTCAGCGTCGGCGTGACAGTTTCTTGCGTGCGCGATATCTCTTGAACCAATGGATGGAATTTCACTAAACTTGCATGGATACATCATTGGGACAAGTTTAAGAGCTGATTAGATTTTGGTGACCGTGACCTCATTTTCAAGGTCACTGGAGGACTTAGATTACAATTTCATGTACCCACTTTGCGTGTGTGATATCTCTTGAACCGATGGATGGAATTTCACCAAACTTTCATGGATACATCATAGGGACAAGTTTAAGAGCTGATTAGATTTTGGTGACCTTGACCTCATTTTCAAGGTCACTGGAGGAGTTAAATGACAATTTCATGTACCCATGTTATCTTCTAAACCAATGGATGGAATTTCACCAAACTTGCATGGATACATCATTGGGGCAAGTTTAAGAGCTAATTAGATTTTGATGACCTTGACCTCATTTTCAAGGTCACTGAAGAACTTAGATGACAATTTCTTGTACCCACTATATCTTCTGAACCAATGGATGGAATTTCACCAAACTTGCATGGATACATCATTGGCACATGTTTAAAAGCTGATTAGATTTTGATGACCTTGACCTCATTTTCAAGGTCACTGGAGGACTACTAAGATGACAATTTCCTATTACCACAATATCTCATGAGCCAATGGATGGAATTTCACCAAACTTGCTTGGATACATCACTGGGACTAGCTTAAGAGCTAATTAGATTTTGATGACCTTGACCTCATTTCCAAGGTCACTGAAGGACTTAGATGACAATTTCTTGTACCCACTATATCTCCTGAACCAATGGATGGACTTTCACCAAACTTGCATGGATACATCATTGGGACATGTTTAAAGGCTGATTAGATTTTGATGACCTTGACCATATTTTCAAGGTCACTGGAGGACTGAGATGACAATTTCCTATAACCACAATATCTCATGAGCCAATGGATGGAATTTCTTTAAACTTGCTTGGATACATCACTGGGACTAGCTTAAGAGCTGATTTAGATTTTGGCAACCTTGACCTCATTTTCAAGGTCATTGGAGGACTTAGATGGCAATTTCTTGTACCCATATCTCATGAACCAGTAGATGGAATTTCACCAAACTTGCATGAATACATCACTGGGACTAGCTTAAGAGCTGATCAGATTCTGGTGACCTTGACCTCATTTTCAAGGTCACAGGAGGACTTCATTATAGGTGATGGAAAATGAGCTAGTGGGGGGACATCAGTTTTTCTCTGAAAAACATTTCTAGTTTCTCTCTTCTTTCTCCCTCTCTTTGGGAGATGGCCCGATATAGACTGAAATACTGTCTCAAAGGGCCGTTAAACCCAAATCAACCAACCAACCAACCAACCATTGAAACATATATAGGTAGCTAATTTTGCCTTTTATAGTCCACTCCTGCCTTTAACAGAGATAATTTAGGGATATTTTTCTGTATTTTTCCATTGAAACATAGGGGGTGGTCAGGTGGTGCGAAGGTGCTGTGCGTAACTTTCAGTGCCGGGGCGTCCTACTTATTTGAATAGAAGAAGGGCAAGGGCTTACTGTGCTTGCAGTAGGTGCGGGTGGGGGTTGTTTGGACATTTCTTCTCTCGTCTATCATTATGTCCCCCCACCAAAGGTGAGGGGGGACATATTGTTTTCAGTGCGGATCCCGGGCGTCGGCGTCAGCGTCGGCGTGACAGTTTCTTGCGTGCGCGATATCTCTTGAACCAATGGATGGAATTTCACTAAACTTGCATGGATACATCATTGGGACAAGTTTAAGAGCTGATTAGATTTTGGTGACCGTGACCTCATTTTCAAGGTCACTGGAGGACTTAGATTACAATTTCATGTACCCACTTTGCGTGTGTGATATCTCTTGAACCGATGGATGGAATTTCACCAAACTTTCATGGATACGTCATAGGGACAAGTTTAAGAGCTGATTAGATTTTGGTGACCTTGACCTCATTTTCAAGGTCACTGGAGGAGTTAAATGACATTTTCATGTAAACATGTTATCTTCTAAACCAATGGATGGAATTTCACCAAACTTGCATGGATACATCATTGGGGCAAGTTTAAGAGCTAATTAGATTTTGATGACCTTGACCTCATTTTCAAGGTCACTGAAGAACTTAGATGACAATTTCTTGTACCCACTATATCTTCTGAACCAATGGATGGAATTTCACCAAACTTGCATGGATACATCATTGGCACATGTTTAAAAGCTGATTAGATTTTGATGACCTTGACCTCATTTTCAAGGTCACTGGAGGACTACTAAGATGACAATTTCCTATTACCACAATATCTCATGAGCCAATGGATGGAATTTCACCAAACTTGCTTGGATACATCACTGGGACTAGCTTAAGAGCTAATTAGATTTTGATGACCTTGACCTCATTTCCAAGGTCACTGAAGGACTTAGATGACAATTTCTTGTACCCACTATATCTCCTGAACCAATGGATGGACTTTCACCAAACTTGCATGGATACATCATTGGGACATGTTTAAAGGCTGATTAGATTTTGATGACCTTGACCATATTTTCAAGGTCACTGGAGGACTGAGATGACAATTTCCTATAACCACAATATCTCATGAGCCAATGGATGGAATTTCTTTAAACTTGCTTGGATACATCACTGGGACTAGCTTAAGAGCTGATTTAGATTTTGGCAACCTTGACCTCATTTTCAAGGTCATTGGAGGACTTAGATGGCAATTTCTTGTACCCATATCTCATGAACCAGTAGATGGAATTTCACCAAACTTGCATGAATACATCACTGGGACTAGCTTAAGAGCTGATCAGATTCTGGTGACCTTGACCTCATTTTCAAGGTCACAGGAGGACTTCATTATAGGTGATGGAAAATGAGCTAGTGGGGGGACATCAGTTTTTCTCTGAAAAACATTTCTAGTTTCTCTCTTCTTTCTCCCTCTCTTTGGGAGATGGCCCGATATAGACTGAAATACTGTCTCAAAGGGCCGTTAAACCCAAATCAACCAACCAACCAACCATTGAAACATATATTGTGACCCCTGATGAGGGGTCACAACATATGTTTTCGTTGAGAGATAAGCAAAATTATCATTAAATTATCCCTGTTACCCCCTTTTGTCAGGAGCACTGGAAATGTTATACTATTAAAATTCTATATATTTAAACTAATAGGTTTGCATTCCATCTGCATCTTTTGGATGCATTTCTCTATTATAAACACAAACTGTTCCATTTTTATACGCCCGTTTTGAAAAAACGGACGTATTATGTCGTGGCGTTGTCCGTCCGTCTGTCCGTTTGTCCATTCTTGTGCGCGCCATAACTCAGTAACCATTTGGGATATCTTCATGAAATTTGGTAGGCATATGTATTAGGTTGGGGGAATGTGTCGCGTACAAGAATGGTTGCTCCCCCTTCCTTAGTTTCCAAGTTATGCCCCTTTGATTAATTTTTTCCCTGCAAGTCTTGTGTGCGCCATAGCTAGATAAATGTTCGGGATATCTTCATGAAACTTCATAGCAATGTGTATGTGTAAATAATGTTGCAGTCGTTAACCCCCCTTTGAAAACGTGGGGGGTATACAGGTTTACAGCTGTCCGTCCATCCTTCCGTCTGTCCCCTTTAAATCAATTTTTTCATCAAAGATTTCTTCACAACCATACAAGCTAGACTGGTCATATTTGGCATAAAGGTTGATGACAACATGTTGTACTGTGGGATTAAGAACCAGCCTTCTCCTGCTTATTCTTCCCTGTATTTGTCCAATTTTCTTTCTTTCCATACTTTGAATAATGAAATTTTACGTCAAATATTTCTCTACAACCATGCAAGCTAGAGTAGTCATATTTGGTATGCAGGTTGATGACAACATGTTGTATCGTGGGATTGAGAACCAGCCTTCTCCTGCTTATTCTTCCCTGTATTTGTCCAATATTCTTTCTTTCCATACTTTGAATAATGAATTTTTTGTCAAAGATTTCTCCACAACCTTGCAAGCTAGAGTAGTCGTATTTGGTATGCAGGTTAATGATTACTTACTGTATCCTGGGATTGAGAACCAGCGTTCTCCTCTTTTTCTTCCCTGTATTTGTCCCATTTTCTTTCTCTCTTTACTTTGAATAATGTAATTTTTTGTAACAGATTTCACAGCAACCATTCATATTTGGTATAATGGTAACAATGATTTCTCTCTCTATGCTTTTTGTTACGAAAATAACACCATTTGATTTAAGCAGTTAAGTGGGGGTATAGTCAGATTCGCCAACAGTTCTACTTAATTATAGTGTGGTTGCCTCTGTTTTGTCTGCCTGTCTATCCTTTTGTAAACAATTTTGTTCATTCTGTAACTCCTTTAGGACATTGAAACGGGCGTATTATACGCCGCTTGCGAAGCCCTTTTTAGGACAATTACACTAGTGTAAAGTCGGATAAATTTGGACAATGGGTAAATTCGGACAGTGACATTGTTTCCTTTATATGTCAGTTGTTTGGAATTAAAACAAAAATAATTGGGCAAACAGTGAAAATCCTGATGAGATGGCTCATTATGAGCCATCTCATCTAGGTATTCACTGTTTGCAATGGTATATCCAAATTTACACCCTGTCCAATGTTACCCTGACTTAACCCTAACTCTTTTATTTTATTCCAATATTTAGAATTTTATATTCACACTCATCGACAATTTCCTTTGATGAACCTATACTTGGCTGTCGATGTTCATACATGCACGAATAACACTTGTTCATGCAACGTCACACAAATTCAAAAGACGTCTAGTTGATTGGCCGACGTAACATTCAATATGCATCACAGGAGATGAACTAAATAAGCCCCTGGCTTCCGTTCAGATCCTTTTGCTATTGTATACTATTTGAAACCTGTACATAACTTGTATAAAATTGAAATAAAATATGTTTACACTAATATGCATCGTGTCATAATGAAGACTGTTAAATGTCATAACCAAAGACTTTGGTTATTCTACTATTCTTCGTCTTTTCCTTGGCATTAAATTAGTCAAAACTTCACAAATAAGTAACAGAACTGATGTGAAATCATAGTATAAATAAAAGATGGATTTCATTTTTCGAAAATTCATGCAAGTATGAACACAAAAGTTTCCCTGTAAAGTTTACGTGATGCCCTTTGAGTGTCACTTACTTTGCACTTAACCCATTGCATTCATACTTTCTTGAACATCTGAAAAACTACATTTATTTCTTAAACTGAGCTCTAGATAAGAAGGATATTTGATGATAATTGAGGGATAATTTTTTTTATTTCTCATTGAAACCATATGTTGTGACCCCTCATCTGAACCGTCTTGTCGAGACGGTTCAGATGAGGGGTCACAACATACGTTTTAAGCAGAATTAACAAAAAAAATATCCCTAATTATCACCAAATACTCCCTCTTATCTAGGACTCTGTTAAAACTATATGAGCCGCGACACAAGAAAACCAACAACGTGGTTGTGCGCCCAGCGCAGACACAGATCAGCCTGGGCATCGGCCCAGTCTGATCAGAGTCTTCGCTGTCCGCATGGAGGTAGCTTAGACCCGTAGCTATCCTTTAAGTGCTTAGTGAAGAGTCTGATCAGATTGGGTGAATGTCCAGGCTGATCTGAGTCTGCGCTATGCGCACAACCACATTGTTGGTTTTCTCATGTCTTGACTCATATTTCTTATATACAGAAAGAAGAGGAGGAACGAGCCAGAGCAGCATTAATTAACCCTACAGCGTCGGCAATGTATAAAGTAGAAGACTGGGACGAAGAATTAGAGCACATTGAACCAGTTGTCGAGGAACCCAGGAAAGTTAGGACGAGAGAGTATAGGAGCAAGAGATATCGCCGAAATAGACAGAATTGATTGACATCAAATTGAAAATGACTGTCTCTCTGTTGTAGCTTGTTTGAGTTGTCTCTGTTTCTCCATTGACAATTTGTAGTCTGTTTGAGTTGGCAATATTAGAATAGAAACAGTTTCAGATTTTTTTTTTTTTTTAGTTTCATTTTTTTTTTTTTTTTTTTACTTTCTTATTTTGCATAATAAAAAGAACTGGTTATTGCTTGAAAACATTGATTTGGGCAAAGGAAAAGATTTGGAATCAGCTGTTTAGGGCATTGTTTATAACCTAACGGTGGCGGTTAGTTAAGGATTGTTAAATTGTTAAAGTACACATAAAATCAAATATTTTTTTGCTGAAAAAAAAAAGAAATTGTGAAGTGTTTTTGCTCTTAGTATGTTCGAAAATGTGTCATCCCATTAACGAATGATTTTAGTTGACGTTACGTTAAAATTTCAAACGTTATATCTCAAATATGCCAAAAAAAATTCGTCAAAAAAATGTGAGAAGCTTTAGCTTTTGCATTGCAAAAGCTTCTCACATCTTTTCAACCAAAAATATCAGTGTATTTGGTTATAAAGTCATAAACACTTAACGAGTTGGTTGACCTCTTAACCTCTTAAGGAGCTCGTTAGGCTAACGATGCTTTGAACAACTGTGCCTGATGTGTTTTCGTACATGAAAATGTATGGTTTGACTTAACATTTTGTTGTTGTTTATTTTACAGTAAATGACCAAAACAAATTGTATAACAGTATACAAAATTTCCTACTGTCTTGAATGTTTAGAAATTGTAACAAGCAATAATTTCACTGCAGTTCCTTGTACTACAACTCTGCAACCACAGAATTTCATAAACTTAGATTTAAAAAGGCAGATAAGAATGTATTTTATACCATTTTGTCAACATACCAGATTGGGTTTAATAAGAGAAATTTACATGCTTGTTTTTTTTTTACAACAAGTTTTAGTGTTCCAAGCATTGAGTTTTTAGGTTATTTGCTATAGCCTTGTATCGCATGACTTAGTATATAGACTTTTTCTTGTGTTCATTCTTCTAATTGTGCCAGGAAACTAAATAAGATGAAAAAAAAGCTGATTTGGTTCCGCTGCTGTGCCATAATACTTTTTAGGTGTTTGGACACACCATACTTTACTTTGCCATGCTTCTTTGCCATATTTCTTTGCCATGTTTTTCCATCAACTCAAAATTTTCAAAAAATTAATGGAAATGCATACTAGTCTTCATCAGACACATTAAAGGTCTTCATAGATTATATTTTTTTGTTATAACATTTTCTGTGATTCATTACCATATGAGCCGTGACACGAGGAAACCAACAAAGTGGCTGTGGGCCCAGCGCAGACTCAGATCAGCCTGGGCATCCGCCCAGTCTGATAAGAGCCTTCGCTGTCCGCATGGAGGTAGCTTAGACTCTTAGCTACCCTTTGAGCACTTAACGAAGAGTCTGATCAAACTAGGCGGATGCTCAGGCTGATCTCAGCCTGCGCTGGGCGCACAACGGCATTGTTAGTTTTGTCGTGTCTCGGCTCATATTTGTTTGGCTATTAAATGGGGTTTTCCCTCTCTACAGTGACTCACAAATGTCTAAAACAGTCCTGTGAAATTCTGCTATGAGAAGGGATGTCCCTTTCGAAGCGATTTCAAAATCTAGATCCATCTTATAAGACTAAAATCAGTTTCATGAAATTCTGCTATAAGATCAATTTTCCCTTCTAAAATAATCTCAAATATATAGATCCATATTATAAGATGGATCTGGGTTTTTAGATAAGATGGATCTAGGTTTTTGGGACTGTTTTTGGTGTGTGTTGGGGCTGATTGGGGGGAGGGTGAAGGAGGGTGGAACCTTCATTATATAACCCATCAAATATGGTAGTATGTTTTTCCATTCCTTTTTTTTTAATATGCCCGTTTGAAAAACGGGATGTATTATGTTATGGCGCTGGCGTCTGTCCGTCGGCCATCCGTCCGTCTGGCGTAAACTTTTCGTTTCCGGATAACTCCTCCTACAGTTTACATCCGATCGAGCTGAAACATTGTATATAGTAAGACTATGAGGTGGACCAGCCCATATTGTTTCGAGGTTACACCCCAATGATTTTAAACTGAGTTACAGCCCTTTACTTAGAATTTTTGGGGTGTTCGTTTCCGGATAACTCCTCCTATAGTTTTCATCCAATTAAGCTGAAACTTTGTAGATAGTAAGACTACGATGTGGAGTAGCGCAAATTATATGGAAATTTTGCTCCATTGATTTTTAGCGGAGCTACAGCCCTTTGAAAAAACTCGTCTATGGCAGTTTGTATGGCAATTCTTTAGCATTCCATAACTTGGTTACTCTTTGGAATATCATGATGAAACTTTATAACAATGTATACTGAACAAAAAAAGAAACGTTACATATATTATTCATGAATTTTAAGCTAATGAACAATATTTTCAAATAATGATACGTTATTATCCTACGAGCCAGACGTCAGACAACTTTATAAATCAATCGGTTTTCGATTTGCAATAATTGTTACAGAATTATCCCACTTTGACTGAATACACCACAGACAATATGAAACGCTCGATGCACATGCGCAAGCGCTTAAATTTTTGCATTTTCGGATTTGCCTTGTAACCGCCAATTAGAAACACTATGAACCTTTTAACAATTAACCAGCAGCTCAAAGAAATAAGATGTTAAAGATGCTGTGTCTTTGAAATTGTCTCCCTTGCAATTAAAAGTATAGCAAATCATTTACTCCGATTAACCAGTACGTTTCAATAAAATTTTCAAGTTTAATTCATGGATCTTATTCCAGCTTCCCCAGACAATGGTTCATGATGAAAAACTTTGACCAAACTGGTTAATTTGTCCATGGTCTATCACCTTGCATTGTCTATGGGAGTTTCAGTGCATAGCATGAATGTCAGGCTCAAGTGTTATGGCAAGCGATTTTCCAAGCCTTGTGCTTCACTGATCAACCCATTGGAAGCAACGAATTGGATCATTTTTGTAACAACTAGTGCTTGATAAACATCTGAGAAGTGACTTGCTCACATGGGCTGATAACTTAAGTGAAATACGGGTCTTCAAAAAGCACCCCAAAATAGCTCTTTCAAATTCTGACCCCTCATTGAATCAAACTAATCTGGACACAATAATCTCGCAGCTTATGTTGTGATATTCATTTTCTGTAATTCAGATACTTTTTGTCAGTTAGATATAAAATTAAATTGGCAAAATCTGTATTCCGTTCAAAGAAAACGTGCATTAAAAGTGCATGTAACGTTTCTTTTTTTGTTCAGTATATATGAGGTTAAGACAACATGTCTCATACAAGAATGGTTACTCCCCTTTACTTACTTTTTGAGTTACCTCCCTTTGATTATTTTGTTAGACTATATTTATACACCTCATATCTAACTAACCCTTTGGACTATTGTGATGAAACTAAATAGTAATGTATATTAGGTTGACACGATATGCCACATATAAGAACGATTGCCTCCCCTTACTTATTATTGGAGTAACCTCACTTTGAATATTTTCTAAGGCTATTCTTGTGCAAGCTGTAAGAAGGCAACTATACAGAATATCTTGATTAAAATTTGTGTATTAGGTTGAGGCTGTGTGTCTTATATAAGAATTATTGCTTCCTTCCTTATTTATGGAGTTACATCCCTTTGATTAATTTCTATGGCTATTGTTGAGCAAGTCATTACTAGGTAACCATATGGAATATCTTCACGAAATTTTATAGCAATGTGTATTAGATTGAGACAGTATGTCTAATTCAGAATAATTGCTTCCCCTTCCTTATTTTATTCTTTGAGTTACATCCCTTTAATTACTCTTTAAGGGTTTCTTTTGAGAACCCTAATGTTTGGAATATCATGATAAACTTAATAGCAATGTAGACAAGGTTGAAACGGTGCAAACAATCAGAAACGGGCGTATATTGCCCCGCTTGCGGAGCTCTTGTTTCCTTTTCTCTCTCTGTGTGTGTGCATCAACTTATTAACTTTTTATACGCCCGTTTTGAAAAAACGGACGTATTATGTTGTGGCGCTGTCCGTCCGTCCATCCGTCTGTCCGTCCGTAAACATTCTTGTGCGCGCCATAAATCAGTAACCATTAGGGATATCTTCATGAAATTTTATAGGCATATGTATTAGGTTGGGGGAACGTGTCGCATACAAGAATGGTTGCTCCCTCTTTCTTAGTTTCGAAGTTATGCCCCTTTGATCAATTTTTTCCCTGCAAGTCTTGTGCGCGCCATAACTAGATAACCGTTGTGGATATCTTTATAAAACTTCATAGCAATGTGTATGAAGTCCTAACGATGTGTCGCGTACAAAAATGGCTGCTCTCCCTTTCTACGTGTTAGAGTTACGTCCATTTCATTAGTACTTTTAGCCTATTTTTCTGTATACCTATCTTGTGCATGCCATAACTTGGTAACCGTTTGGAATATCATGATGAAACTGTATAGCAATGTGCATGATCACAAGACAATGTGTCATATATATGAATGGTTGCTCCCTCTTTCTTAATTTTGGAGTAACCTCCATTTGATTAGTATTTTCAGGTGTTTCTCATTCACTCCATATCTCCTGAATCTTTTGAAATATTAGAATGAAGCTTTGCAGGAATGTGTATAATAATTGGGCAATGTATCCAGAACAAGAACCACAACTCTGGCTTACTTACTGAATTATCTGCCCTTGCATATATTTCCTGTTTACTCTAACTCCATAACCATTCGAAATAAATGGTATGTATATTATAAAAAAAAATCATTTCAAGGGAAAATAGTAGAACCAAAAAAGGTACATCTTGTATATTTAGGTTACCTCCCTTATTCCACTTTGGCAAAGCAACTTACCTTGGCAGCTGATTTTTGGTATGATGTGTTAAATATCTAAATAATGTTGCAGTCATTAATTATAGAGTGGCTGCCCCTGTTTGTTTGCCTTTCTATCCTCTTGTAAGCAGTCTTGTTCATTCTGTTACTGCTTTATGACATTTAAACGGGCGTATTATGCGCCGCTTGCGAAGCCCTTGTTTCTTTGATTCCATCATCTAGTCTTTATATATCAGTATTAGAGCTTGTCATTTGTCATATATATACATTGATGTTATCAACCAAAAAATCTTTAGTTACTGCTACAGATTCACCTATGCATTTGCTGTTTGTACACTCCAGTGTATGGACCTTCAGATATATACCTAAGCACAAAAGTTCTGCTCGGATGGTAATTTAGCATCCGTGCAGAACTTTTGTCCTTAAGTATATAAATGGATGGGATTTGGTATGAACAGGGACTGTACATCATGTGCATACTACTGGTAGTTCTAAAACCAGTCTGTGCTAAATTTCACCAAAATGTGCTTTAGATTGCCTTAATCTGCTATGTGGTTCCCAGCGTCTCAAGAATGCTATTTAAAGGACTTATAATTGGAAGATGTTGGGGCATATAATGTTTCTGTCGTGCGCACATGCACTTGTTTACATACAGATGTGCGTGCCATAACTAAGTAACCGTTTGGGGTGTCTTCATGAAATTGTGTAGAAATATGTATTAGGTCAGAGCAGTGTGCCGCATACAAGAATGGTTGCTCCCCCTTCCTTAGTTTCTAAGTTATGCCCCTTTGATTATTTTTTCCCTGCAAGTCTTGTGCTGTCCATAACTAGATAACCATTTGGGATATCTTTATAAAACTTCATAGCAGTGTGTATGAAGTTCCAGTGATGTATCACATACAACAATGATTGCTCTCCCTTACTTTGTATGAGGAGTTACATCTATAAGTACAACAGGAATACACAAGAATCTGGGTATGATGATCCATATGTCAGTCCACTGACTTTGGACTTAGGCCAGTTTAGCAAGGTTAAGATTTTTGTAAGAGCTAGATTTTAGGGTTGCTATTATTGTAGCAACTTGAAATTTTGTATGAGGATTTTTATAAGGACAGCAGGAATACACAACAATCAGGGCATAATGGTCCATATGTGATGGTCCACTGACTTGGGACTTCTGCTAACTTTGCAAGGAAAAGATACGTGTAAGCGGTAGATTTCAGGGTACCTAATATGGTATCAATTTGAAATTTTGTATGAGGATATATCTCTATGAATACAACAGGAATATACAAGAATCAGGTCATCATGACCCATATGTCACTGTCCTCTGATGCATACTGCAATCCTGTGCACAGTTTTATAGAGGTATCCAAGGTGGGGGCATCTGTGTACGTTGGACACATTTCTAGTTTATTAGAATTTCTGATATTTTCAGGTTTTCATTTCAATGTACACGTTACTGACATTTCAAATTATTTAAATATTTTTAAATTTCAATGTATTCAAGAAAACTGAAGCTTCAAATTGGAGCCACAACACAACAAAAGCAACCAAGTGGCAAATGTGGCCGGCAAAGACTCATATCAGCTTGGGTATCTGCCCAGTCTGATCAGAGACTTTGATGTACACATGGAGCTAGCTTATATCCTAGGCTTCCCTTTAAGCACACATTGAAGACTGATCAGACTGGGCATCTGAGTCTTCGCTGGACGCACATGCCACTTTGTTGGTTTTGTCTTGTCTTGGCATGTTTATATTCCCAAAGCAATAATAATTTGGTAATGTTACACGGTGCTGGAAACGCCCAAGATCATGCAAAGTTTTGGCCCAAAACGTAACAGACCCGACTATCAGTGGCCAAAATTGTCCACTAGTTAAATGACTCATTTATTTATTAATGCCAGGAAGATCCAATTCGAATCACTAATAAAAGTAAATATTTTGGAGGTCTTTGGTATTTTGGTGGCCCGCGACAAATTCAAATGTGTTTGGCCACTGGCCGTTTCCAACACTCTTTACACTGTCAATCAGATTCAGATATTCAAGATTTAATTTTAAAAAACTCTTTATAAACCAATAGGTATTTATAGTAGCACAGATTTCTTTTAAATCAGCTTAAAATTTTTTGCTTGAAGTTTCAGCATTACCGTATACCTGATAAATTTCGGGGTGTTTCATTTTTTTGCAGTATTTCGTGGTCACTTTGAAACCTTGAAGATTAAAATCGCGAAATAATTTCCTGTTTCTTACAAAGTATCATCAGTAAACATAGCGTCCATATGTTTTGTTTCTGTTTGCTTCGGTACAGTCTGGTATTTTTCATTTGAGCCAGTTCTTTCATTAACCTGCAGAGTTGCTTCCCCTTTAAGTGAACCATTCATCTTAAGGTGTATGGATACAGCTGCATGGAAGATAACTCAGTCCTGGATGCATTTGCATGTCTACTTGGTGGCTACCAATCAGGTCATCATGAGCCATTTGCCACAGTCCTCTGATGCAGAATTTACTCTCTTTTAGAGAGCCAGTTCCTTCCTTGTAGAGTAGCCCTTCTTGGTAAAGCTAATTAATGTATTGCAAAACAAAATATTGTTCTTTAAAAATTGTTTCCTTTGTGAAAATGGGTGCCAAACCATGAAGGTTTCTCCTTTGGCTTAAAAGGGTAAAGCAAAATTATCTAGGCCTTAAGTTAGCTAAATTCGTTAATGAAGGATTTGTTTCATCTTGTAGTACAAATAAAATCAAGTGTGCTAATATGTTTTGCTGAAAAATATGTAAACGCTTTTTGTCCATCTTAAATATTTGGATGAATTCATTTCTAGTTTTAGGGGTTTCTGGGTTGTTTTTTTTCCATTATAGTGTACTTTGCGTAGATTTGCATAGAAATCCCTGTAAACAAATTGTTTACTGTGATCAGTGACTGTTTTTTGGGGCATCTGAACTGGTGGGTTTGCACTGTATGCATATGTCCCCAAAACAGGTTTCTTGTCTAAAAAAAGGATAAGAACTATGCCCTTTAAAAGTTCTCACATTTTTTGGCAAAAGAGCAGTATGTTCCGTACAATACGTTTGAAAACTATCTCATTAACTATACAGTTGATTTTTGTTTATTACTTTATCTACTCATATTACATGTATTTTCCATGTACTGACTTAAGTAACACGGAATTAAATGACATGAGAATAATTATTTGTTTGAGAAAATCTGAAGTTTCTATTGAAAGAATTGCAGTTTGTAATGACATTGAAAAATTTGCGGAGCATGGCATACATTGTTTACCATGTACCGGAACCAATGACATACTGATTCAAGAAGGGCAGTTGTCAGTTACCGGTGAAAGTAAGTGCACTTAGTACTGGTTAACTGCTTAGGAGGTCTAAGCCTGCCCAGGAATAGTGTGGTTAGGTTAACTGACTGTCCCGACATGACCATAGATGTTTACCGTGGACGTTAAACAATAACACAATAACAATAATAATGACATCATTTATCTTTGCCTTGAGGTCATATTGATGTCTAAGTGATGTCATTCTGTCAAGGTACTAAGCATAACAGTTGGTAATTTCATAGTTGCTATGGTAACAGATCTATGATGTCATCTCACTTATAATTCGAGAGGAGCATGGCATACCTGTACATTGTATGCCATGCTCCTCTCGAATTATAAGTGAGATGCTACCTGAAATTCATACAGTGGTGAAGTGTGATTTTTCTCAAACCTATAATTGATTCTCAAATAATTTAATTCTCTGCTAATTGAATGAACTTGAAACTTAACAGTCTGATAGCTTCACTGACTTTTCTTGCAACAGTTACTTGTTTTCGCTAATACATGTAATTCCTTCATGCTTTAGTGTTGTTTCTTCAAAACCTGGCGTTTAAAGTGATTAAATCACAGTGTATAAGCGGACAGTCACCAAATCGGAAGCGACAATTGACTGTACACCCGAAAATCATTAGTGACACATAAACAACTTGTGAGGTGAAACGGTCAAAAGCAGGTAAGTCCTTATCGAATTTGTTCTTTTAGATGCGGTTTTCGACATCGGGGAAAGAATTGGATGTACTTCACCTGTAGCATTGTCATTTTGACATATCACCACCCGATCTCTGTGTAAAAATCAAGTTTTCCTGCTTAATCACCAGTTTTGCTTTATTTTCTGTCGATCGACAAGGACAATCGGGGTTAAAAAGACTAGAATTATGGCATCATTTCTATTAAAACCAACATAAAATCATCGCTACACCTTTATTCTGTGATATCCAATAGCTGAATCCATCGAAGCATTACTTAAAACAAATATATTGCCTCCTGAATCGCACACGTTCGTCTCATTCGACTGTCCGACTAGTGACAAAAACAAAAAATGGTGTTGAACGACTAGCGACGATTTTCTTGTAAGTCTCATTGAGCAGAAAATGTGTTAGTAAATATTTTTACTTATGTATTCTTTATCGAAATATAACGACAACGGAGGGTAAGAACTTCTACTGGATTGAGTTTGTTTCAGAAGTCCAGTATGCTGTTTATATCTACCATAAATTTGCACAGATTAGCATGGCAGGCTCAATGATTTATTCGTAAGATTCGAAATAACTTGAAAATACTGAGAGTGTTTCTGAATTTTTCTGTATAAAGAAAATGTACTTTGAATGTGTTTTTCAACAGGTGAAACTAATCTCAATGGTCAGACTAGCAGCTTAAAAGTTATGAAAACATATTTTACAAACGGCACAATATTGTCACCTAGATCTACATTGATACCCTATGCTACTCTTGTGGATATCCATTTTCTCTGAGTTGAAAACAATTTTCAATCATATCAATGATTTTTAATCATGAAAAACGTGTTTTTATATCGACTGAACAGGTAACCGTAATGATAACCTATCGGATTTTTCCAATCGTGACCTTTGACCTTTCTCATCAAGTCCAACCGGAAACTCGAAACTCCAAGCTCGCTTATTAATGTAATTTGTGGTATTTGACCAATGACCATCGATTTTCTGAGACATAGCTCACTGAATTTGTCAACACAGACACGGAATTTGCTCAGAAAATTGATCGATTAATAATAATTAAGGTCAAAATGTATTTTTACAGGTAAGGGGTGGTTGGGGTTTACATGTAGCTTTCTTTACTTTTTATTGCATTGATGGTTGCTTAAACGGTACCGGAAGACGGAAAATGCGAATTTCTGAAAACCAGTAACGCACCACAAAAGCGGTACGCGGCTAGGTCACAATTTTGATTGAAATGTTGACAGAGAAAAATTTAGCCATATGATCATTTCTTTATCAAGAAATGCTTGATAGCCTTCTCCCCAAATGATGATCCCAGTGGAAGCATCCAAAACGATATTTTTATTACCTTTTTCAAGCATTTGTTGAAAATGATCGTCATGAATGTGAAAATACAATCACTACTAGTCGGACAGTTTTTGTTTCTTGGTATGTCGCTAATGATTAGGTACAGTTGTCACTAGTCGGACAGTCGAATGAGACGAACGTGTGCGATTCAGGAGGCAATATATTTGTTTTAAGTAATGTTTCGATGGATTCAGCTATTGGATATCACAGGATAAAGGTGTAGCGATGATTTTATGTTGGTTTTAACAGAAATGATGCCATAATTCTAGTCTTTTAACCCCGATTGTCCGTGTCGATCGACAGAAAATAAAGCAAAACTGGTGATTAAGCAGGAAAACTTGATTTTTACACAGAGATCGGGTGGTGATATGTCAAAATGACAATGCTACAGGTGAAGTACATCCAATTCTTTCCCCGATGTCGAAAACCGCATCTAAAAGAACAAATTCGATAAGGACTTACCTGCTTTTGACCGTTTCACCTCACAAGTTGTTTATGTGTCACTAATGATTTTCGGGTGTACAGTCAATTGTCGCTTCCGATTTGGTGACTGTCCGCTTATACACTTTGTAAATGCTACAGGTCATGTCCAGACTATTCTTCGAACTTGAGACTCTGTGTGGAACCATAGTAATTAAAGACAACTCATCACGTGTATTCAGAGAGTCTGTGAAGCATGGGGAATCCAAATACTGACTATTTTGCTCATTTGAGTGTTAGCATCTAGTCTATAGCCGTTTCATGTGTAAAAGTGTACACAAGTGAGAAAGCAAAGTTCTGCTTATGGAAGATCAGCGAGTTTGGAGTTAGCCCCCTTTGCTTAAATCTGTGAAAAGTGAAATATTCTTGAAAGGGTCCTAAAACTCTTAAAAATTGTTGGTCTGTCTCGTATATTCTGACTGTAGGGATAGGAAGAGTCAAAATACGATGGGGAGGAGGACACCGGGGAGCGTGGGTGGGGGTGCGACGGGGGAAGGGGCAGCCTGTTGCCAATGTACTGACATCGGTGGCCTACCTGTGAAGTCTGGTCCCGAGGTTATAAAACTTTTTTCATGCTCAACTCAGCTGAGCATGAAATTTTACCTGGTAATAAATAGCAAATTACTGATACAGTTGTTTTCTTGCTCAGTTTAGCTGAGTATTAAATTTTCTCTGCTAATGAATATGAAAATGCCAACATTAGTTGGCATTTTCATATTTATCAGCAGAGAAAATTTCATGCTCAGCTGAGTTGAGCACGAAAAAAGTTTTATAACCTCGGGGCCAGGAATGCTTCCCATGAACAAGATTTGATTGATTGATTTGATGCTTAACGTCCACGGTAAACAACTGTGGTCATGTCGGGACGGTCAGTTAATCTAACCACACTATTCCTGGGCAGGCTTAGACCTCCTAAGCGGTTAACCAGTACTAAGTGCACATACTTTCGCCAGTAACTGACAACTGGCCTTCTTGAATCAGCGGAAGGAGAAACAAAAGTATTTGGCCAGACCGGGTTTCGAACCCAGGACCTCTTGACTTATCAGTCAGGTGCCCTACCAATTGCGCTACGCGGAGTGGTGGGGGGGGGGGGTTTCAAATGGATGCCGTCATTCGTCTCTGAATGTGCCACTAAGTGTGCCTCCCCGCCCCCCCCCCCCCCCCCCCCCCCCCCCCGCCCCCCAAAAAATCGTCCTGACATGACAGCTGTTTACCGTGGACATAAAGCAATCAATCAATCAAATTAAACCAATGACAGACCAAAAAAAGGGCGCACCTATCCCAGCAGGCACATGCCGTCGCGTTGATGTCGAAGTACGTCGCATCGAGATCAGTGCGACGTCACCAGTGTCATGTGCCCGTTGGGTTAGCACTCTTTCAGAAAATAAGTCTCGAAACATAAACTCTTTGGCTTGAGCTGCAAGGCTTCAGATACAACGTAGGTAACGGTTTTCTGTAGCCCAGTGGCTCTAGGGTAATGGTTGTTGGAGGGCCACCATATCTTGGGCACAGATTATGAAAGGTGGAGCCAATTCCTGATCTTTCGCTATTTCAATCCTCAAATTCGAAGAAGGTGCCCGATTACTGCAGGGTTGACAGTCAATTGCTAACTCGACGGGGATTCAAACCTGAGCCTATCTGGCCCAGAGCCGAGCGCCTCTAACTGTTCTTGAATTGCAGTTCTTTAGGGAGGAGCTGCTCAAGTCCGTGTGTTTCTATTTTACAAAGACGCGTGGTTAGAGCCATTCAGCTCTGGTGCTGCAGGTTGGCGGGCTCGAATCGCCATTGGGTCAGCCATTTTTAGAGACAAGGTATGCTGTGAATCATAAACTGAAAAATACTAAGTTTGCCTGAAGACTGGCAGAGCATGATGGAAAGAAAAGACAATTGAGCTGCGACACGACAAAACCAACAAAGTGGTATGTGCGCCCAGCAAAGACTCTTCGCTGTGCGCTTAAAGGGTAGCTAAGGATCTACCTCTGTGCCGACAGCGAAGATTGATTAGACTGGACAGAATGTCCAGTCTGATCTGACGGTCTTCGTTGGGGGACCACTTTGTTGGTTTTGTCGTGTCAAGGCTCATATATACAACGCCGAAGAAGTAGATACCATGCGTCAATTCGCCATCGAAGGATACCGTAGTCATACGAAGTCTCCCAATTGATGCGTCCCCCACTAGTAGTCCACTATAGATATGTCCTAAAACTACTACTTTTTTACTTTAGTTTTTTTTATTTATTTCCTTTTTTCATAGTGTCAATGAATAGTGTTACCTTTGTTACCTGTGTTACCTTAGGTAACAGAAAATACACTGCTGGGAAAAGAGTAGTAGTTTCAGGACATATATGGTCCACTACCCTCCCCAAAGAGATTTTGATTTTTGCGCCCCTACCAACAGTTTTTAGTTACTTCATATTGTGGTAATGAGCCACCGGCTGTTGGTATTTTTGGAACAGCAGATTTACTCATGAAATTACATTGGAAGTTTAAGGGTTTTTTTTTAAAGAGAAGTATGGAAATATTATGCAAATCCGTAACTGATTTGCAAATTAGGAGCCAAACTGAACGTTTATTTCAAGTGATTTTTCAGTTATAATTGAAACAACAACAACAACAGCAGTTCCGTTCCGCCAAATACCAATAGTCTGAGCGACCAGAGCTGGACTGTAGTAACACGCCCTCAAAGAATTTCCGGACCTATGCGGAATTTAAAACGGCGTTGTCATTGTTATCGTGGTACGAAATTGGAAACGGAACTAGGGTCAAGTCATGTAAATTCGGACAGCAGGTAAATTCGGACAGTGACTTTGTTTCCTTTATATGTCAGTTGTTTGGACTCAAAACAAAAATAACTGGGCAAACAGAGAAAATCCTGATGAGACGGCTCATCATGAGCCGTCTCATCTGGATTTTCACTGTTTGCAATGGTATTTCCGAATTTACCTCCTGTCCGAATTTACCTCCTGTCCGAATTTACCTGACTTGACCCTTGTAGGAAAATTTCAAGGTTTGGTGATGTCAACCGGACGTAGTAACCAGCTGATTGTTCCCACGGTGATTGTAAAGTTCTGTGATGTCGTCCAAAACATGGCGACAGTAGTGATGAAGCATTGTAGACCCTGATCAGATTGTAGACTTTGAACAGATTGTAGCATCGCAGACATATTGGGGGAGATCTGATCATGTTCTTCACATTTTGCTATTCCACAAGTAAAATTCCGTACATCGCCGGACTTGTTCGGTTTTCGGTTTATTACGGTAATTGCTCAATGTGTCTCATTATTTAGGACAATTACGGTATTATTGTTCCATTTATTTTAGCTACGTCGTGCGAAAACCTAAAGGGGCGTTTATGCGATTTAACGCCACTACCGACTAGCAGGCGCCCATGCGCAGTCTTGTTAGAGCCTTCGCAGTCCGTCAAGTCAGTCCTTGTAGACGTTAAAAAGAGAAGAGCGCATGCGCTAACCAGGCCGCAGGTGTGCAGTCTGATATGAATATGAGTAATTGGCATAATCTTAAGGTGCTCGGGTTCTCTTCCATAGTTTTCCGCCTTTATTTACGAAGGGAAACAACTTCTGTGGCTACCTGTATGCTTCCCTAGGCTAACAAGACCCTTCCAAACGGTGTCTTCTCTTAAAGGAAAGAATTTGCTCCTACAGGAGCAAATTCTTTCCCATAAGAGATGATCCCAATTGAAAAGGGACGCAAAAATGAAAATGGCAGAGTTGCTGCCCCTTACTCTGTACCCACACCTTAGATTGTTTTCTGACGTCAGACTGAATTTCATTTTATAATGGCGATAACAAAGACTAGAAGGAAATAATGAAGCATGCGGGAGCCTATGCTGCCCAGTTTGGAATATTACTGATCTTGTCGGTAATTTTGGTATCAGGAATTTGGTATTTCTCTCTACAGTCAAACGGTAGGTTTACTTCTTTTTTAAAAGCAAGAGCGAAACTTAAATTGTCATTTTACGCTACGTGTGTCCGCTTTAGTTTGACCATGATCATAGAGGTCACTACTGCATGGGAAGGTTGGCACATGCGCTCATGCCCCGATATTGCATTTTGAGACATCAGCACGTGTTTACAAAAAGTAAATAAAGATTTAGTTGAAAATCCGTGGAGGTTCCAAGGCCGTCACAAAACTATATACAATCAAAAAGAAAAAACAATGTATTTTCGAAAGTAAACATGGCATTTAATAGCCCCTTCTCATCTACCGCCTTTGTTAAGGACCTCGTCTCAATCCTCTCAAGTACAGAGCGGCTATTTTATTTTTTTTAATGGGGTTGGGGAAACGAGTAATCGAATCGTCTTCATCCCATAACAAGATGACCGTAATGCTGAAGTATGTAAAAAAGCCTTTAAAAAATCTCCCCTAGAGACTAAAAATAGCCGATAACGAAATAGTTTGGTATAGGCCTTACATGGTATACAGCATCTGGGGGTCATTTACTATTAAATTTGTCCAGTTGATGACCCTGGGTTGCCATCTGAACTTTTGTATGGGAAAACTCCAATAGATCTCTCGGAGCTCTGAAATCTGTGATAATCTGTGATAATTTTCATACTAGAACCAGAGTTTTCCTCTCTTATTTCAACAATTTCAAAACGTTTGTCCCCCAAACCACTAGCTGGGCCGACTGGAGCTGAATTTCATATGGAGCCGCCGTGGGTCGGAGGAACGAAAGTTAGTTCGAATGGCACTGGCAACATTGTCAAGATAGCTTCATGCTCATATATGGTAATACCCTTGATCCGGCACGGTCCAAGACGGCTGCTGCTCACATTGTCGAGGTACAAGTGTACAGCAGCGTGCCAAAAGAGTCAGCTTTTTAAAAATCCAGTTGACTTGTCAGTGTGCAAGAAAATTATTGTATTGCTTCTGTTGAGCATATCGCAATCAAATATAGATGGTTAAAAAGGTATATGAACGAGACAATATACAAAAACTGGCAACAATTAGGACCAAACGCATTTAAACTACTGCAGTTCGAAAATGCGTCAATAAAAATTACAATAAATATGTTTTTATTGTTATAATGCTTAAGCTTTCTAACAGTTTTTTTATTTCAGTCGCAGAAGCAGACGCAACATAGTTAATTTTCTTGCATGGCCAAGACTACATATAAGTCTACCGAATTTTAGAAGAGGTTGACTCACTGTTGGCACACGGGTACTGTAATCTCGGTGAGCGATTCAGGGCCTCGCAGCTCTCTTGTTACATTGTTTTTATTCAACATTAATTATATAATGCATATTCTGCTTGTTCTTGCAGTTGTCATTCGAAGATTTGCTGTTTCCAGTGAAGAAGGCGCGATAACAGATAATGATAGTAGGTAACTAGCCTGGCTCCCAGGCTAAATGGTTATATGTATTCAGATGATACAAGTTTTTATTCTGATGGCCAACCATTGTGTTTCTCACTCTACAATAATATTCCTGACTGAGTCATTTCTCTTCTTGTCTTGTAAAATACAAAATAGTCTAGAAGGTAACATACTTTGTAAAAATATTTCAAGGAATTTTCAGTAACTCGTTGCAATTCCTTCATCATCGCAGCAGGCACACAACGTTGAATCAATGTTGATTCAACGTTGAACCAATGTTGATTCAGTGTTAATTAAGAATTGAAATTTGATTTTTCAGCATTCATCGTGTGATGAAGCCAGTGGGCGGAGCTAAAATTCCATGAAGCGCGAAGCGCTTCTTGTAGAATTTTAGCGACGACCACTGGCTTCTTCACACGATGAACGCTGAAAAATCAAATTTTTATTCTTATATTTACACTTTATTTTAGACCTTTCCTGTGCTGTTTTCGTGGTAATTTAATGTTAAATATGCAAATTATGCTAGGAAGGAAAGACAGAAACGACGTATTCGGCCATTACGTTAAACAGCCGTCGCCATAACGTGACGTCAGTCGAACGTTACGTGGACCAATCAAGACGTTTGTTTACCTTTTACGTAGCTTGACGACAACGTCACATGATCAACTGTCCTTCATCGGTGTATGAAGCCAGTTGCTCTATACGGTTTACCTATGGGAAGTCAGTGGCAAGTGTAAATATTTCAACTTGTGTGCCCAATGGGATCAGCTTGATGAGGTGAAAAAAGTAGCTTGTTCTCACATGTTAGACCACTAGTCTGGCTACAGACCCTATGTTCAATATATCCCCTGCAAAGGAACATAGGAATCTGACCACCAGAGTAATATACAGATTCGACTGTAGCCAGGCTAGTTAGACCACATATAAGGTCGGTGTTTATTGTTGATACTTAAATGAATGTAGGATAGGCAGGTTTACCTGTATCCCAGCAGGCACATGACGTTGAAATGACGTCGTACTGACGTCGATGCGACGTAATGACGTCGCATCGACGTATTACGACGTCATTTCAACGTTGTGTGCCCGCTGGGATGGCACATACAGTATAAAAACGACAAAACTGTCCAGACAGGTCTATAAGTGAAATATTTCAACTTTGTTATCTTCATAATATAGTCAAAAATTTGGATACAGGCTACCTCTATTTTATCCGTTCAACGATAATTTGTTAGAGGGTTGAAAAAATGATAGGACATAACGAAGTACTTCGGGCTTAAATGCAATTTCAGTAATGTTTTTTTTTTAGATTATTGTGCGCGAAATTACCCTTTTCTTAATAAACCATTTTTGTCACCAGCAGGGCAGGCATTTTGGAGTCTAAATTCCGAAAAAGAACCTAAAGATAACATCTGCTAAAATTAAGAAAGATCAGTTGCATTTTTGGCATTTTATGCCATTTTTATATTACCAGAAATCAGCGATTATCACCATCGTAAAGAAATTGGCGTTGCTACTCACTTACGTAATTTACATGATGCATGAGCATGAATTCCTCTAGTCAGTCATAACTTGCTGCATACTATACAATTAGTATGCAAATCCATGAACTAGTGTTAGCGATGTGACGCCAAATCACTTGACCATGAAATATAGGTCACACTCACCTACAATTGAAAATACATAATTAGGCAGTTTATGAAATTCACAGTCAGTAAGGGTCTCATAAATATCTTAAGACAAAACACACGCTTGTATGTCTGAATTTTTGACATTGTCAAATAGATTTTTAGCGAATCTGCAAAACGTTCGCTACACATGTCAGGAAATTACAGTCAGCTCCCGATATCTTGAAAATTGATATCTCAAAATATCTTCTTATATCAAAGAATATATTTCCTATTTCTGTTTATTTACATTTCAACTCCTGTTATCTCAAACTACTGATATCTCAAAGTAAATTTTCTGGTACCAGAAAATTTACTTTGGGATATCAGTAGTTTGGGCTGAAATTTGACTTCGAGGCATCGAGAGTTGGCTGTATGTTGCTTATTATTATTTTTTTTTCAGTTTACATGGACGATACTGAGGCTAAGGATTTATTTCAAGAAGTTCGAATCTTCTGTTGGGTATTAACCACGAAATCGGACATTATACATAAGGCTGCTGCAGTTAACTTCACCTGGGCAAAACGGTGCAACAAACACGTTTACATCGCATCAGAAGACCATACCCCACCCTCCTCCTTGCCGCCTGCTCCTGTTCCACCAGGCGGCGCTCAAACCGGAACCGGAAAATTTGACTTTTCAACAGGAACGCGGAAAGAATATACCGCAGGAAATGGATTGAAGTTCTCCACAGTGAGTGTTGATGACGTAATTTTCATAGATTCTCCTGAGGGATGGGAAAATTTGAATGAAAAAACTAGGGAGGTGATGCAGTTAATTTATTTGACTGAAATTAACAATTTTGATTGGTTCTTAAAAGCTGACGATGATACATACATTATAATGGAAAACTTGCGTTTTCTCTTAAGGACTATGGATAGAAATACACCGGCATACCTCGGCTACCAGCTTGAACCTCCATGGTACGACTGGGCCTATATGAGTGGAGGGGCGGGCTATGTTTTCAGCAGGGAAGGGTTAAGGCAGCTTGTTCAGAGTGGTTTAAACGTAAAGGGAGCCTGTAAAGATAAAGGAAGTTTTGAAGACGTTGAGATAGGAAAGTGCGCTGAAGCTGCTGGTGTTAAAGTTTATAGCTCCTTAGATAAATTTGAGAGGGAAACTTTCCACCCTGATCGTCTGCAAGATTTTATACCAGGACCACCTCAAGATTGGCTTTTCAGATACGCCAGAAACAGACCAAGAGGGGTAAGTGTGTCGTCTTTTATTGTATTGGAGCGGACACACAAAACATATCTCACTCACTGGGCACAAGTACCATTGAATCAACGTTGATTCAACGTCATGACGTTGAATCAACGTTGATCCAAAGTTGAGGCAATGTTGTGTGACCGCTGGGGTTTGTCTGACATATCCGTAGTGGGTAAGCTCGTAATGGACAAACAAACAAGTTCATGGATTTGGCCGAGTGGTGTTCCGATTGCGCAGTGCGGTGCTTATAGCGGGGATTTGCTGGATGAAAAGTCAAAATCCTTGCTATTCCCGGGGAGTTGGAGGACCGTGGTTACAAATGACGGGCGCATTTATTTGATAGTCCCGAGCCACACTCAGAGTGTCACTCAAAAGTCAACTAATAGTGTGTAACTGGACAGTGCAACGACAAATTGGCACCTGACATAGTCCCACAAACAAAATCGCACGGGTTGATTCTCCCAAAATAAATTACCTTACAGTTAATGGAGGGATACGTACCTATTTAAAGTAGGCGTTGTTTCGGAACGACGTTGACGTTGAATCAACCTGAATTCAGTGTTGAGTCACCGTTGTGTCTCCATTGGGCAATGTTTTATGAAACATAACATCTTCAATTTATCATATGACGTCGCATCTGAGATTGTAATAAAGCCATGCATTCAAAACGATAATCAACCAGTGGATTAAATATGCAAATTACTTTGTAACGTTATGCGCTGACGTCCCTAAAACGTCGCGTTTTTGTAATGGCGAAATCGTGACGTTTCAGTGCAAAATTTGCTAATAAAATAACCATATGATAAATAGAATCTTGCATTCGTGCTCCTGTATTATTGAATTTATTAAACTCGTTGAGGAAAACCGATAAGATGCTCGGCAAAGTCTCGCATCTTATCTTTTCTCGCAAGTCGTTTAATTAATTCAGTAATACATATATTATGAGCACTCATGTAAGATCCTCTATACTGAAACCCAAGTTTACAAAATGTTTAACCTTTCATCATCATTGATATCGGTCACGTACGGGGTATCGAGTATCGTGTCATAATTAACGTTGATATCCACCCACTATAAAGCTTAATGCAGCGGAAAATTCATTAGGGCGTCCTTTTGCATGAAATATGATTCATATGTGTAGCAATTTAGATGCCATAAAATCAAAACTATTGCAACAAAAGGGTCCTTAGGATGTCAAATTTATGTAACTTTCCAATTTTTCAAGCTAGAAACTTAAATTTTATACCATTTTAAAGGGTAGATAATGGACTTTGCCAGCGTGTCATAAAAATTATATCAGTTGCATAAAAATGTGCGTGAAAACTCCAAATACTTTTTGATAATAAATAATATCTTCCCAGCAGGCACACAAAGTTGAATCAATATTGTCACGACGTTGAATCAAGGTTGATCCAATCTTGATTCAACCTTGTGTGACCAGTGGGTTAATTGTATGTTAAATTGATATAAATCAGTGTTAACATCCTGAGGTTTTCATAATTTTTTTCATCTTGAAATTTGATCATATGATGGTTAAGATAATCAACGCTGAGTTATGCCCCACCAGAGGTAAAGGAGGGGCGGGGGCATATTGCTTTCAGTGCAAATCTCAGGAGTCGGCGTCGGCGTGACAGTTTGTACCCACCATATTTCTTGAATCGGTTGGTGAAATTTTACCAAACTTGCATGGATACATCATTGGGACAAGCCAATGAGCTTATTAGGTTTTGGTGATTTTCATCCCATTTTCAAGGTCACAGGAGGTCTTAGGTTCTTAAATTTTTTATTTCGGCGTCGACGTGACACTTCCTTGTACCCACGATATCGCTTAGTCCAATATTTTGAATTTCATCAAACTTGCATGAATATATCATTGGGACAGTCACTGGAGGACTTAGGTATATGAAAATTTCACTAAAATTGATGTATCTTTTGCGCCTTCCAAACTATCATAGCTATACTTTTATGACCATCTCAAGAGTTTACTACGTCTTGGTGACGTGACCTTGACCCCATTTTCCAGGTCAAAAGTCAACTTGCACGTGTTGTTTTTTCCCTAAAATGATTTAATTCTTGAATGTGATGGATATTCATCAGACTTGCATGGCTATATTATTGTGACAGGTTTAAGACATGTTTGGTTTTTATGACCTTGACTTATTCTTTGGAACCTGTGGATGGCTCTTCTCCAAACTTGTATAGATGTATTATTTAGTCAGAATTTAAGTGCTGATTGGATTTTGGTGACCTTGATCTCATTTTCAAAGTCACAGGAGGACTTAGATATGCGAGAATTTCAGGAAAATTGATATTTCTTTTTAATGTTTGGTTGCATTTCCTTTTACTAGCGCAGATATATATCTGGGTCAGTCCCAAGTGTTGACTTTAATTTGGTGACCCTGACCCCATTATCAAATTCAATTATTTGGTGATCCTGACCCCAATATCAAGGTCAGTTGTATAACTTTCCCTTAAAATGAGATATTTTTTGAACCAATGGATGGATATTCACCAGACTTGCATGGATATACCATTGTGACAGGTTTAAGATATGCTTAGTGTTTTTTTTTTTATGACCTTAACCTCGTGTTCTTGTAGGAGGTTAAACGTCTTGAAAGAGACCGTAGCAGACTGAAACCGATTGAATACTAAAATCCTGTTAAATCAGTCGGGGTTTATTGTTTCCTCTGTTTTGTTCCTGTCTTCTTTATGTTTAAATTTTTTAGTTTTGGTGACGTTGACCCATTTTTCAAGGACATAGTTGTGTATGTAGGATACCTTTTGAACCAGTAGATGGATTTTCTCTTTACTTGCATTGACATATCATTGAGACAAGCTATAGAACTTATTAGATTTTGATGACCTTGACCCCATTTTCAAGGTCATCGTAGCACTTGATAAATTTCACTAAGAATTATTTCTTGAACCAGTGGGTGGAATGTAATCAGAGATTTATGGATACATATTTCTGAAAGCAGAAGAGATGGTGAGATTTCGGTGAGCATGACTCCATTTTCAAGGCCACAGAAGGATTTTAAATGCTTTTGAACTGGTATTGCCATCTTAAGACAATACAATACTTGATATATCAGCATAGCAAAGGTTTGGGATAATGAAATGCCGGAGTGGTTGGAAATGCTGTGGTGGGGGATTGCAGGGGATGAGAATGGTTGGGAACATCTGATTTGCTCTAGACGGCATTTCTAGTTTTAACAATTTTCAATAAATTTACATGTAAAAGATTTAGATAAAGGTTTCTCATAGGGGCAATTGGGGTTAGAAGCCCGCTGTATCTTGGACACAGCACATGAAATGCGGAACCATCCCTCTCCTTTTGCTGTCTTGTCCTTCCCTGAATAGAAAAAGGCACCCAGAGGAAATACTAACGTGAAAGAGGAACCAACACTACAAACACGCCCGGGGAAATATACTCCGGGTACACGTGCAATTCCATTCCATACTGGTAATTCGAAATTCAAGCTTTTACATTGAAATGAAATTTCGGTTTGACCACTTTTAGGTCTTTTGTGGTTGGTTGGTTGGTTGATTTGATGCTTAACGTCCACGGTAAACAACTAAGGTCATGTCGGGACGGTCAGTTAACCTAACCACACTATTCCTGGGCAGGCTTAGACCTCCTAAGCGGTTAACCAGTACTAAGTGCACATACTTTCGCCAGTAACTGACAACTGCCCTTCTTGAATCAGCGGAAAGAGAAACGAAAGTATGTGGCCAGACCGGGATTCGAACCCAGGACCTCTGACTTACGAGTCAGGTGCCCTACCGATTGCGCTACCCGGCCCGGCTAGGTCTTTTGTGAGAACTCCACATGTTTGAAGTTTTGTAATTTTAATAAATTAACATACATATATCGCCTAACAGTATTACTACACTTTGATTATCAATTTGCAGAAGCTGAATTTGAAATTTCCATTTGGGGATGGAATTGCGCTTTTTTAGGTGTGAAATTGCAATTGTGAAACAGTATTATAAAAACGGGTTAGAAACTGAGAACTGGGGCCCTAGGACTACAGTCATTCCTTAAAGTTGAGGTTACCTTAACTTACAGGTCTGAAAATTTCAAGGTGATGTGTTATGCCTGTACATTGATGAAAATGAAAATTGAGAGAAAATAATTCACGTGCGATACACCCAAATGACTATTATTGAACGGTATTTATAATGACATAAATTAAAATTGTATCCTTTAGGTAACCTAAACTTTAAGGAATTCTTGTAATTTAGTGTTCTGAGTCCAGGTTTACAATCATTCTTACGTTTAACGACAGCCTTAACTTTTTAAGTTTAAATTTTCACTCTAAGAAATTCTATAATTGAATAATGAGAATAATAGCTTCAGCGTGATCCTACTGACAACGATCTAATGAGAAAGAAAAATTCCAAGCTTGTTTTTGTAAGCTTTTATTTACGCATGGAATTTTCGACCTTACTTAAGTTTAAGGTCGGCCTTAAGTTTAAGAATGATTGTGATCCTGGGGCCTGGAGTTAGGAAATATAAATGAAGTCCCAACTAAAACTTCCGTATGATGTTTTTCAGGGTTCAGAATGCTGTAGTCAGTTCTCAATCAGTTTTCACCGCATGACACCTCAGGAAATCCTCGTGTTTGATCACCTCCTCTACAGAACAAGCGTATTCGGACGGCACGTCGCCAAGAATACCCCAGAATTCTTCAAGCACGCGGTCATGAAGAAAACGCCTAATGGACTTCCGACTATGAAAACGTCATGAGTGGTGAATAATCCCAGCAGGCAGTCTGCCAGACAATGTGAAAAGAACATCCAACACGGACTTGAAAATAATTGTTTGTTTGAGAAAACCTGACGTTTCTGTTGAAAGAATTACAGTTTGTAATGAAATAATGGCGGAGCATGGCATACACTGTATGCCATGCTCTGATACCAGTGACGTCATATATATGTTAGCATAGCAACTAAGAGTTCATACTGAATCAATGTGACATAATCGAGACGTCATTCTGCCAAGATACCAAGCACAATAGTTGTTAACTCCATAGTTGCTATGGTAACAGAGCTATGAAGTCATCTCTTTTATAGTTCAAGAGGAGCATATGTCATTCAGTGTATATATACATTATAAGTGAGATGCTATCTGAAATTCATACAATGGAAAAGTGTGATTTTCTCAAACCTATTTACCATTCTTGGGTACTTTAATTCTCTACCAAACTGAATACAACGTTACGGCGTTGAATCAACCTGTCTGTTAATCGCGAAAGAACCGTGTGCGTTGTATCAACGTTTAATCCCAGCAGGCACATGACGTTGAAATGACGTCATACTGACGTCGATGCGACGTCATTACGTCGCATCGACGTCAGTACGACGTCATTTCGACGTTATGTGCCTGCTGGGATACGGCCTTGTTTCAGTAGCGTATCTTTGCAAACAATTGATACAGAGCTGAACAGAAAATGTATTATTTCATATGGCGTTGCGTCTGGACATAAAAAAATTACCTAATGGATTATAACCTCAATGCGGCGATGGTGTCAGTATTATAGGAATGAGTTTTATTTTTGTGGATTTTATCGATGTGTAAACGCCGGCGAATCACTCAAAAACTGAATAAAGCCCGAAGAGCTTTATGTCAAGTTTGTGAGTGATTCGCCGGCGTTTACACATCCATAAAATCCACAAAAATGAAATTCATTTCTTATAATTCCAACTCGATCTTATTTATCTTAAAATTGTCAGCTAAACCGAGTGTTTTAGAAACTGTCGCAAAGAAAATAGTCAAAAGTACTCTGTTTTCAAGTGAGCTTGACTGCTATATCAATCGACATATCAAACTGTCAAATGAGTACACATTGCTAAAGTAACTCAACTCATATCAGTTTGATTTGATCTGATCTGATTTGATGATTTTTCATGTTTGGAATTAATTTCATATCAGCGACTGACGTCAAGAGGTTTATACAAAGTTGTTTTTTTTTTCTCTTTAAAATAACGTTGTTGGCTGGCTGGGTGGAGGAGCTTCTCAGGAAAGTCTTAAAGGGTACCTCTATTGATCATCAGTTTATAATTGAGACTTATATAATTGGAAAACCCACTAATCTGGCATATATGAACAGGATTCGGTCTCAAATCAGTGTGCACCTCCGCACAGTTCGATTATGGTACGCCAGAGAAGACAGGCGGGTTTTGATATGACGCAACTAAAACTGTCCAGGCGTACACAGGGAGACCCTGATTAGACTGCATGGCTGCAAATTTAGTGGCTTTTTCAATGTTTAGTTGATCTACGGGTTTATACTACCTCTTACAGATTGTTTTGAGAATGTTGTATGTTCCCACTTTTATAAAGCATCGGAAACGAAAATAGTAGTCTATGAAAATAGTTGAATTTGCAATCATTGTAGCTCCAGATAAGGCGGCTCATTTTGAGCCGCCTCATCTGGATCTACACTGTTTGCCCTTTAGTTTTTGAAATCTCAGTATGATATTCTTGGACGAAACATTTTCTTGTTAAATTGCAGACCTAAGTTTTGTCCGACGGTCTTCTTTTTTGGTGCTTAAAGGGTTAATCGAGCTGCACTAAGAGGAAGTATGGATGATTATAGTGCGATCAAACAGCCAAGACTAAGACTAGCATGCGTATCGGCTATATGCACCACTGCCTAACGCCCAATTCCATTCCCACCTGAAAATTTAAAAAAAAAAAAATAACAAGAAATATCTTTAAAAAAGATAATCGGCTTAGATTAAATAGAATTGTATATTGTAATATGTATGAGTCAGGTACATGTAACATATCGAATGTGCTGATCAGATTGTACGGATGCGCATGGTGATATGCATATTTGTTGTTGGTGTTTCTGTTTCGATTTCGGAAATGCTGTTGAACTTTGATTGGGGTCTGTCTTTGTTGCACGTAACAAGGAGGATTGGTTGATTGACCGCCCCACATATAACCATAAAAGTGTCGCAGTGCAGGCGAAATGTCTTCTTTGGCAAAAAGCGATTTGGACCGAAAATTCTAGATTCATCACGAGACGGTTTATAGGCTAACAGTCAAATGAAACTGAAAGTACAAAGAGAAAGCGAAAGTAAGCTACTTACATCGAAATCCCGGGTGTATTTATATTTGCCAATGAAATTCTTAACATGTAGGTCAATACTAAGGTTATACGACTAAAGCCGAATAAAGCCGAAAAAAGTCAAGGTTTTGGAAATGTGGAACGCCCCCTCAGAATACTGTTCGACCATCTTTGACCACCTTTTTACAGAATTTTCATGCGGGAATGGATTTGCGCTTTTAACAAGCATGCTGATAGATTCCTCTTGATCTACAGGTTCTTGGTGCGGACAAGCTAGCCTCCATCTAGACTGCACAGATACACAGGCTTGTCTGAATCTCCGTTGTTCGCGCATGTCGTAAAGCATATTTTCCTTTGGTACAGCTGATCTATGATATCACGGAAATATTTTATGAATACCATTGTTTACTTTATGACTAAATAAACGAATAGATAGATGCTTTACTTTCGTCTTCTTCCCAGAAGTGGCAAACACAAACACCCATGCGGGCTCGCACATGTACGCATTCACATATGCTCGCACACACGTGCTCGACGCATTTAAATATGAACGCAAGCGCACGTACACACGCACAAGCGTTGCATTTTCTGCTTAACCTAACAATTAATGCCTAGCGTCCTATAAAAAGGACCAAGGCAAAAAGTGCAGACGCAGATTAAACGCCGCTGAACGCGGTGTCTGATCAGGGTCTACACTATTTGCATATAATGTTTGTAGTAAAAGTATAAATGAGCCGCGACACGGCAAAACCAACAAAGTGGTTGTGTACCCAGCGCAGACTCAGATCAGCCTGGGCATCCGCCCAATCTGATCAGAGATTTCGCTGTCCGCATGGAGGTAGCTTAGACCTTTAGCTACCCTTTAAGCGCTTAGCAAAGAGTCTGATCAGACTAGGCAGATTCCCAGGCTGATCTGAGTCTGCGCTGCACGCACAACTACTTTGTTGATTTTCTCGTGTCGCGGCTCAAATACACCAGACACCCCTAGGAGCCCTGGTAGCTTAGTTGGTCTGGCCTACCGATCTAGCGGACCGGGCTCGAGCCCCACTTGCGGCGAGAATCTTTTCTACCGTAAACGGGGTTCCATCGCACACAGCCTTTCATTATCACCGTCTCGTCGTCCTGATACGACTGAAATACTCTTGGAAAGGACGTGAAATTGCAAGTCATCCATCCATCCAGACACCCCTAAGATGACGAATGGACACATCTAATTTATAAGGATAGAAGAGTCGACGAGTCATAAACGGGTTAAAACACCTGTGACACGACTTGTCTACAGGTGTCGATGAGCCAATTTATTGAAAAATCTTATCTTCATTTTGGCCTAGTAACTCTTTACGAAAATTTATTGCTTTAAACTATACATACCCGAAAAAGAAACGAAGCTACTTCTTTTAGATTTTCAAAAATATTTTTAAAATTATACACCTTTTCGATTCGCTGTATACGTACCGATCAGCATTAATAATGATACGAGGATACGATTCATACCAGGACTTTGTAAGTACGACCAAATGTGTGTTCCCTGCCAGTTCCTTAACCCATCTATGCCCAGTGGACTCTTCTATCCATATCAATTAAAGAAGGAGACATCCCTATTTGTCTTATGCAAATAGTGAAGACCCTGATCATACCCCGCATCCTGCGGCGTCTGATCTGCTCCGCTTTCCCAGCGGGCACATAACGTCAGTATGACGTCATTTCGTCGTTCAGTGCCCGCCTGGTTGTACAAAAGGCGGGCAGAACGTGGGCGTGATGTGACTGCTGTGTGTCCGATTCCGGTCCGCTCTGTAGCAAACAGTAAATTTGGCCTACTGTTTGGGCAGTTATATCTGATGCCTGCTCGAGCAACTTTCTTTCCTTTAAAAGCGCGACAAAAGTGTCGTACACCCAGTTAAAACTAAAAATAGGCTAAACATAAAAAGTATGGGACCGCTGTTTAGTGAAGGAAGCCAGGTGTTGACGTTTCTTTTTATGTTAAGTATATATCGGACACTGAAATATTAGATTTCGCGACGCGCAGCCAATTCAACTGACTCGCATCCAATCTCCCTCGCATCCGGCTGCTTCCCAGCTTCAACAAAAATCAAATTTACTACAGTACAGTCTATTTAATTCGGACAGGAACAAAGAGGTCATTGATAAATTGTTAACATTTCGGAAATATTTTGTGAGCGGGATTTTACACCAATACGATTTCATGCCAATAATTTATTGGAATAGATAGTTAAACGGTAAGTTTTTGTTTCATACACATCATTAGCTTTGTGTTTTGCATCGCTCCACGCATCGCTCAGCCTGCGGCTACCTAAAACAACGAAAGGTAAGACGAATATTGAGTGGGGTCACGGCGCGAACCGTGTGCATATTTGTAAAGAAAACTATTCTGCTTTTTAACCCTTTTCAGTCCAAAAACGCGTTTTAGGGACATATAATAACAGTGCAGACCCAGTTCAGACGCCGCAAAACGCGGCGTCTGATCACGGTCAACGCTGTTGACAGTTTGCATACAATAATTTCTATGTAAAATACAATAACAGTGTAAAACCTCTTAAACCAGATGTGGAATAATAAAAAAAAATAAATAAATAAATAGATTAAGGATGGATAAGACCACTGGTCAAAAAAGGGTTAAGGGGGGATGAGTGCACCACCATGATTTTCGCAACTTATACAAAGAAAAAAGTTTGTGACCTCCCTGTTTCTTCCCTAATCGACAAAAACCAGTACTCGTACTTACAGTTTACCGGGCCTACAGAAACAACAGAGAAAAAGAAAATAGGGCCTAACTGAGTTTCTGCCTCTGAATGTATATGTAAATTATGTATGCATATTCGTTTAAGGGTTCATAGGGTGTTTGCTGAAACAGTGTAGACTAAGCTCGTGCTTATATGCAGCATTAGTCGATACTTTGCTGTCTACCCATGGTCAAAGGTGCATTTTCACGCTACACGCCTCAGATTAATCCACTTAATAGACTTTTCTTTCCTTCTTTATTGGGTGGGTCCATTTGCCAGTTTGCGCATTTTGCGCTGTCTTACCTAGGTGTGCACCAGGCCCTATTTGCCAGTGCCTCTTTTGTGTGACACCGGACATAAGCATGCTAAGGCTGGGAAGCTTTGATATACTACAGAGCCATGACCTTCTGTTAACCCTTAAAGCGCCAAAAATGAAAAAAAATGTTGAATTTGCAAACAGTGTAGATCCATATGCGGTGGCTCATAATGAGCCACCACATCTGGATCTACACTGTTTGCCCTATAGTCTTTGAATTCTCAATTTGATATAGCTTGGACAAAACATGTTTTGAAATTTTTGCAGACGTTTAATTTTGTCGTCTGCTTTTTGGCGCGTTAAGGGTTAAGATGTTTAGGAGGTCAGTGTCATATGAAAATTTTACCTACCCTGCTAAATGTCGTATCCCACTTCTGACACCATGTAACCTCACGGTCTTCTGTGTAGAAGTCAAGGTGGTCATCTGATTTATCGCGGTAAGGAAGATGCATCTACCGCATGATGCACGTGCTATACTGCGTACAAAAGGGCCTACCATAAACGGAAAGACGACTCTCCTCTTCAAATTGGAGATGGAACGGACAGACAGACTCGGTGCCAGGAGGCGCATCTTATGGATTCGTTCCGCTAAGTCTCCTGTGGAACATTGTTAAAACCACTGGATCAAAAAGAAAAAAGAAAAGCTAATGTTGTCTCCCGTTTAATTAACATCATCGATATATCTCAACTTTTCTTGATCTGATTTAAAACATGTTATTTTGATAGGCTTTTCTAACTTAGTCAACATTTTACACCATAATGAGTACAATTGAGGCGCGATACGACAAAATCGACAAAATGCGTGTGCGCCACGCGAAGACTCAGATCAGCCTTGGCATCCGCCAAGTCTGATCAGACGGTCTTCGCTGTACGCTCAAAGGGTAGCTAAGGTTCTAGCTACATCCTCCCCGACAGCGAAGACTGATTGGACTGAGCGGATGCCCAGGCTGATCTAAGTCTTCGCTGGGCGCACATGCCACTTTGTTGGTTTTGTCGTGTCACGGCTCAGTTGATGATGCAAGTCAAGTGTACACATGTGTATCTCATGGGAAAACCAGCATACGCGTTTGAGTAATTTGTTTAGAGCATACGCAGCTCGTAGTGAGAACCATTGGGCGTATTCGACTAGGCGTTTCGTGTAGAAAATGTGATTCACGCTATGAATCTTGAAGCACGAAACGCCCAGTCGAATACGCCTATCATTTTGCAGTGCAAAAGTCCGCTTGATTTGATCAGACTGCGTGTGTAAACATGCGTGTAAGTAAGCATGGTCAGTTTGCATGTTTGCCACAAAGCAGGTTTAAATCAGCACGCCCCCGTAAATACTTCTTTTCACTAAAAGTGGTTACATTTTATACATCAAAGGATATACCTTGCTGCGGGCTTTGCCGGGGTGAAATGGATTTTACTGAACATACAAAATGACAGGCGATTGTAGATGACATTGTCAATAAAGTAAAACACTGTACCGAAGAAACTCTCTCTCTCTCTCTCTCTCTCTCAGTGTTACAAAAGAAAATTACTGAAATTGTACCCCTTTGGAAAATGACGGAAAAGCATATTCTGGTAACATAAGAAAATAATGCTACAGTAAAACTGTAGCATTATTTTCTTATGTTACCAAAATATGTAGTAGATGGAGATATCTTTCACTCTATCATGATACTGTTGTTAATAATGGCAGGCTCCGAGCTGATACTGCTGTCGCTTGTCTCGGTCGACAGCCACTTTTGCATGTATAATAACTGACTGGCTCGGTCGACAACACAGGTAGGGAAACTGGAATTGCACGTCTACCTGGCGTTGACCCAGTAATGGCCAGTGGACTCTTCTATTTGTCTATATTGGCTGATTCCATTTGTCATTTAAGGGGTGTCAGGTCTAACTTATTTTTAAAATTTTTGAGTATCTGTAGGAAAATACCCATCTGTCTTATGCAAAAAGTGAAGACCCTGATCAGACGCCGCGTTTTGCGGCGTCTGATCTGGGTCTGCACTGTTTGCCTATGTCCAAGTTTTTTTGGGACGCTAGGCATTAATGCGTTAATAGGCAGGAGCGTGTTGAAATTTGTCAGTCTGACAAAATTTCAATACTCATTAGCGCATACGCAAGTACGCATTCGCCTTTTCTCATGCTGTGACAGACAAAGACTGAAAGCCGCCAGCATCAACAAGCTGTTTCTCTATCTCTCAGCGAGGAGATCTGATCAATACCCGGGTGCTAGCAAAAACCCTCTTCGTCCTACGCACCTACGCAGAGTGGTTGGGACATTGCATTGCAGGAGCCCCGGTATCTCAGTAGGTGAAGCGCTGGCCTGCTGAGCTAGGGGTCCCGGGTTCGAGCCTGCTGTAGGCAGGAATCTTTTTAATCGTAAACGGGGTTCCATTGCCCACAATCTTGCATCATCTCCCACCCATCGCCCTGATATGACTGAAATACTGTTAAAAAGGACATAAAATCGCGCCATCTATCCATATATACATGGCAATGCACATGCACAATAAATGGGCATTCTGTGTCGTTTTATAGCGAAGAACATCTTCGCAATTCCAAGGGTTCTAAGTCCTTACGTACCTGTAAAGAACAAAGTAGACTAAGTAACATTGGCTTGCAAAAATGAGCGAAGAGTCGAAATAAGTGAACAGGCTGCTGCAGGTGTAAAAATTAATTTGCCATGTAGTTTCGCGCAAACGCAGACTAGGCTATAATAATGAATCAAAACCTATAAAATTTCGTTTGTCATATACTTCAGCGCAGATACGGACTAGCCTATATTGGACCCCGTTACTGCGGCTATGGATACGTTCCAGTAACCTCGTTACGAGAACGACTAGCCTATAATGAATCAAAACTCATGAGGCTCTTCTTGTTGTTGGTCCACGGTCATGTCGGGACGGTCGGTTAACCTAACCACACTATTCCTGGGCAGGCTTAGACCTCCTTAGTGCGCCGGACCGCGTAGCGCAGTGGACAGGGCGCCTGATCCTGGGTTCAATACCTGGTCCGGCCACTTACTTTCATTTCCCCTTCCGCTGATTCAAGAAGGGCAGTTATCAGTTACTGGTGAAAGTAAGTGCACTTAGTACTGGGTAACCGCTTAGGACGTCTAGCCTGCCCAGGAATAATGTGGTTAGGGAAACTTACCGTCCCCGGACATGACCATAGTTGTTTACCGTGGACGTTAAACAATAACGAACAACCTCCTTAGTGCAGTTATTTTCGCCCTGACAACTGCCCTTCTTGAATCAGCGGAAGGAGAAACTCAAGAAGGTGGCCGGACCGGGTATCGAACCCGAGACCTCTGGCTCTTTAGTCATTAGGGTCTATCTATAAAATTTCATTCGCCATTTAGTTCAGCGCAAACAAGGGCTAGCCTATAATGATTCAAAACTGATCAGGACCTATATATAGTTCTGAGCCTAACATCTGGTGCTCTCGGATCAATAAATTTATTACAGACAGTTTTTATAATTAGGTCAAGGATACGTTAACGTATGCATAATGTTTTTTATCAGCCATAAAATGTAGATGGTGGTAGTTTCTGTTATTTATGGGAGAGGGAATAGTTTTAAACCTAGAATGGATGGGGTTGGATTAGAATGGAATGGAATAGATGAGATAATCTACATTCTACTGACTACAATCCCCCCCCACCCCCGCCCCGCGAGCTTGAGATGGTACTCTTACAGGAAAGAATTTGCTCCCTTAGAGGGAGCAAATTCATTCCTATTAGAGTGCCATCCAAGATCCATGGAAAGGCGTGGAGGAGATTATGCCTGCCGATCTGTTCCGTTCCATTCCTCTCCATTTCATTCCATATTTTAAACTATGCCAAAGCCTTTTTGATATGCAAAATGTTTTTTTTTTTTTTCAAACAACAGATGATACATCAGAGCCGGCTTTAACATATCAGGGTTCGAGGTTATAAAACTTGAGAATAATCTCAAACTCAAAATAAAGCACACTGATTGGCTGCTTCCGAGCATGTGCTCGGAAGCAGCCAAATAGTGTGCTTTATGCTCGGAAGCAGCCAATCAGTGTGCTTTATTTTGAGTTTGAGTTGATAACCTCCGGGCCATGACGTCGCAACTGCACTCCTTATCTCTTATCTGTACTGTTTGGTTGTCTTGCTGATGATATACACATTACAAGTGAAAGCTGTATGTATCATGTAAAAGAACGATAACTCAATTATAAAATACTTTTTGAGTTGTCTTTCCTCCATGAAAATGATATCTTGAAGTTGTAGTTATAATGGACCTGGGGCCGTATTCATAAAACGACTTAAGTGGTTGCTATGCTGTTGCTAAGGCTAAATTTCTTTGAAGGAGATTCCCTACAACTATGAAATTTGCTCTGGAGGAACAGTCTTACAAAGACTGTTCCTCCAGACCAAATAATTTCATAGTTGTAGGGAATCTCCTTTATAGATATTTAGCCTTAGCAACCGCTTAGCAACGACTTGTGGCTTTATGAATACGGGCCCTGTTCCTATTGTCACGGTAAGTTGTAGTGTCTACTGTGACTGTAAGCTGTTATCACTGATTCTCAAGAAAGTGTAACTTTTGGGTGGTTAAAAAATCGAAAAAGTGAACAAGTCATATAGAGATCGCTGACGGTCATTTCACAACTTAGATGTCTCACGAAGCTAAATCTAAAGTATTGCACAGTAAATATCAGGTGAATTCAGATAACGAGAGACAACGTGAAGGCACTAAAACTTCTTTTGAGTATTCTACGAGTCATATATACCAAATACTTGAAGCAATTGCTAGACGTATAAGGGTATAATCCACCGTAGAGGCAGGTGATTTTGTTTAGGACGAAGTGGAGCTTTAGAAATCTTCACTCTGTTATTTCTGAAAAGCAAAATGCTCTTCTTCTACCAAAAAGAATCAATGCGATCTCATTGTACTTAACTAACATGCAAGAAAACTATTCCTGCCAAGCATATGAAGTTAAAGATTTGAAATCCTCAAGGAAAACTCCTGTTTTAAACTTTAAAACTTTAACCTGTCTGTATAAAACGCATATGCTTTTTAGAGCATCTAGAGTGTTTACACTGCTATTCATGTCTTCTGTATTGTCCCGTAAAATACACGATCTTAAAATGTGACAGTGAATTGTTTGTGTTTAGATACAAATATTAACATAAAAAGCTAGATGCGGTGTTGTTACATGAAAAAGTTCTATATTTAACCACAGAGAAGTGTTTGCGTTACAATATGCCAGTCTGTTTGCTTTTTTATCCCCCGACCGAAAGGTTCGGGGGATATAGCGATGAGCCTGGCGTCCGTCCGTCCGTCCGTCCGTCCGTCCGTCCGTCCGTCTGTCCGTCCGTCCGTCCGTCCGTCTGTCCGTCCGTAAACATTTTCTTGTCCGCTCCATATCTTGAATACTGTTTGGAATATTTTCATGATACTTCACAGTTATGTAGAACAGGTCATGGCGATGTGTCGCGTGCAAGAATGGTAACTCTTGCTTTTGTAATTTTCGAGTTATCTTCCCTTTGGTGAATTTTTGGCAGATTCGTGTCCGCTCTGTAACTTGAATACCCTTTGAAATATTTTGATGATACTTCACAGATATGTAGAGCAGGTCATGACGATGTGTCGCGAACAAGAATGACAACTCTTGCTTTCTTACTTTTGAGTTACTTCCCCTTGATGGTTTTAGGTGTGATTTCGTGTCCGCTCCATAACGAATACCCATTGAAATATATTTATGAAACTTCACAGATATGTAGAGCAGGTCATGGCGATGTGTCGCAAACAAGAATGACAACTCTTGCTTTCTTACTTTTTGAGTTATTTCCCCTTGATGGTTTTAGGTGTAATTTCGTGTCCGCTCCATAACTTAAATACCTTTTGAAGTATTTTCATGATACTTCACAGATATGTAGAACAGGTCATGACGATGTGTCGCAAACAAGAATGACAACTCTTGCTTTCTTACTTTTTGAGTTATTTCCCCTTGATGGTTTTAGGTGTGATTTCGTGTCCGCTCCATAATTTGATTACCCTTTGGAATATTTTCATGATACTTCATAGTTGTGTAGAACAGGTCATGCTGATGTGTCGTGAACATGAATGACAACTCTTGCTTTCTAACTTTTTGAGTTATTTCCCCCTTGATGGTTTTAGGTGTGATTTAGTGTTCGCTCCATAACTTGAATACTCTTTGAAATATTTTTATCCCCCGACCGAAAGGTTCGGGGGATATAGCGATGAGCCTGGCGTCCGTCCGTCCGTCCGTCCGTCCGTCCGTAAACACTTTCTTGTCCGCTCTATATCTTGAATACCCTTTGGAATATTTTCATGATACTTCACAGTTATGTAGAACAGGTCATGACGATGTGTCGCGTACAAGAATGGTTACTCTTCTATTGTACTTTTTGAATTATCTCCCCTTTGGTGAATTTTTGGCAGATTCGTGTCCGCTCTGTAACTTGAATACCCTTTGGGATATTTTCATGATACTTCACAGAAATGTAGAACAGGTCATGACGATGTGTCGCGAACAAGAATGACAACTCTTGCTTTCTTACTTTTTGAGTTATTTCTCCTTGATAGTTTTAGGTGTGATTTTTTGGCAGATTCGTGTCCGCTCTATAACTAGAATACCCTTTTGAATATTCTCATGATACTTCACAGATATGTAGAACAGGTCATGACGATGTGTCGCGAACAAGAATGACAACTCTTGCTTTCTTACTTTTTGAGTTATTTCCCCTTGATAGTTTTAGCTGTGATTTTTTGGCAGATTCATGTCTACTCTATAACTAGAATACCCTTTTGAATATTCTCATGATACTTCACAGATATGTAGAACAGGTCATGACGGTGTGTCGCGAACAAGAATGACAACTCTTGCTTTCTTACTTTTTGAGTTATTTCCCCTTGATCAGTTTAGGTATGATTTCGTGCCCGCTCTATAACTTGAATACCTTTTGGAATATTTTCATGATACTTCACAGATATGTAGAACAGGTCATGACGATGTGTCGCGAACAAGAAAGACAACTCCTGCTTTCTTACTTTTTGAGTTATTACCCCTTGATGGTTTTAGGTGTGATTTCGTGTCCGCTCTATAACTTGAATACCTTTTGGAATATTTTCATGATACTTCACAGATATGTAGAACAGGTCATGATGATGTGTCGCGAACAAGAATGACAACTCTTGCTTTCTTATTTTTGGAGTTATTTCCCTTTGATGATTTTAAATGTCCGCTCCATAGCTTGAATACCTTTTGAAATATTTTCATGATACTTCACAGATATGCAGAACAGGTCATGACAATTTGTTTCATACATGAATGATAACTCTTGCTTTTATACTTTGTGAGTTATTTCCCTTTGGTAGTTTGAGCTGCTGTTTGAGTCTCTGCTCCATAACTGTATAACCCTGGCCAGCTCCAGAATTTGAATAACCGTGAACCTTTTAGAATACTGATGATCATGCTGTGATATCTTATCAGTGTTCCTAACTCTCTCTTACCCCTCCACATTCCCGTGCCCCCTCCCGCAACCCCCCCCCCCCCCCCCCCCCCCAAAAAAAAAAAAATTTTTTTTTCCAGATTTGTTGGATTCTTTGTCCAAATTCACTTACTAGAGCACTTACTAGAGAGCTCAAAATTAGGTTTGTAGGGCTTGTACTTTAGAAGTTATTCACACATTTTGAAAGTTGAATATATCGTATGCTATACATTTGTGTATATGGTGGCTGTTTGAGATATTACCTCTTTTTAGCAGTCAAGCATACTGTTTAAGTCTGAGTGTTAGATAATCATGCATCTGTTAACAGTTAATGTCAATCAGAAGCATAAAAGAATGACAATATATTACTAATATGTGTTTTGAAGTGCACTCTTTTTACCAAGGCCCATGGGGGTCTTCGGTCGGGGGATTTGCCATCTCCTCTGATGGCTATTTTTTAATCAGCATTCCGGCTTTGCATTTCCAATTCTTTTTCTCAGTTCTTAAATAGAAAAACTTGAATTCTCAATAGTTGTAATATGAGACTTTCCCATGTTTCCGACAAGAATATTTCAAGATACATGCATCTAAAAGTCAAGCATCTTTGACTTGTGTATATTTTGTTGTTATATGAAAAAATATTACCATAAAATCATCTAATTAAGGCAGTGAAACTTGTTTTAAATTTGTATTTTACGGGACATTAATGTTGTATTTGATCGCACGATTTCTCAAGTCTTCCCACTAAGAAAATATCCAATTTCTGATGACAATAACGCTTATATAACACTTAAAGATGACTAAACTGCAGAAGAACATCATTTCTAGCGCCATATAAATTGCAAATTAGGCAATATATTTTTGCAGACTTGAAATTTGACCAAGTTTTCCAAGAAAACAAATTAAAACTACAGATAAAGAGAGCAGATTACTCAGTCTAGGACAGAGAATTAAGACGCATATATTATAATTAATTTAAAACATAATTTCTAATCCTCAGGTTTGTCGGAACTTTTTTTCTTTAAAGAATTGCTATTAAATGTAATTGTATTTTACGGGACACATTTCTGTATTATACGGGACTGCTCGAATGTCGATTTATTTCCTGAAACTAGACCACAGTGCATCAGTATTTCATTTTAATTGCCCATTACAATCCGTGGAAAATATTTAGCGCATAAATGGACATATCAAATTCAGTTTAAGAAGTAGGTAAATACTTAACGAATACTTTGTTGAATCATGAAATCATAATATGAAATATTCAAAAACTGAAAATTTCTCCCATATTTTCAATCTTTTGCAGCTTCTGATTGGCCGTTCATGTGTACATTTTTAAATGAAAAAGACAACCTGTCCTTTTTACGAGTGTATCAGCTTCTTGCTGGGTCCATTCCTGAACTACTCAGAATTTCTGTCCCGTATAATACGTCCCGTAAAATAATTTTTTGAAACGTGAAACTTATTTCCTATGAAGCATATTCGTTAAGGGTTACGATAGTTGTCCAATGACCAGTAGGGGTTGTCTCCCTTCCACGGCAGGCACTAGGTTTCTTTCTTGTTAAACAACTGGGTGACTTTGGCTTGACTCGTAAAATACACTTGAAAAATTACGTTTTTTTTCAGAATACTAAGAACGCGTCAAAACAAAATTTGAATTTAATAGATGGTAAAAAAATATTCATGACCTGTCAGGGTAACTGATTATGACCTCCTCGGTGAAAAAACAAACCTGGTTAGCCTCATCCGAAACTTTGGAATGCATTGCTAATGCTTGGACTCGTAGAATACACAGAACTCAGTGACAAGAAACAATCATGAGTTAAACAAAGCGTTGTGTTCCAAAGTATACCCATTAATCAATACTCGAAAGGACTCGATAAAAGCAACCTTTCCAAGTCAAGACTATTTGCTTCACGCCGAAAGTCTTCAAAAGAATTGAAAGTAAATATTGACACCTTTAATTATGACATGCAAAAAATAGGGGGGTCCTTCAGTATCAGGTATGACTATGTGAGTATTTCCGTGTATTTGAATCAATATTATAACTTGAATGTTTAAGGTAGTGGCAAAAACTTCAGAGCATGCACTTATTTGATTTAATCGACAACTCAAAATAAAATTATACATGCGTTTAAAGCCATGACACCATTCGTTACACTTTCTTGAGAATCAGTGTTATAATTGTTTTGTTTTTTACTGTCTTTGTTAGTTGCAGCTGTCAGAGAGTGGTTTTTCCCCCTTTCCCCCCGGAAAAATGGCTATAGGAAGGACGACTATATAGTGGATTGTCCGGACCTCATAGAGCCACTTTTCCCCCATAGTCCTTTTTCCCCCACCGGGAAATTGGCTATTAGTGAATTTGGTATGGCTTTTGGTATTTTGCGGAATGGAACCAAACGAAACGGAATGGAACAGAGACATTTTACGGAATTAATCGCATGGGAAATGTAACAGTACTTCAAGGGAGGTAATAAACGTGATTTAAAAAAAAATAGTGAAACAAGAGGGCCATGGTGGCCCTGAATCGCTCACCTGAGCATTAATCAGTTCACTGGCTCTGGTGAAGATTTATAAGAGTTTTTACCATACATGGGAATGGCGGCCACCTTGGTCATGTGACCAAGATCATTTGAAGAACTTTCAATCCTTTGACCCATGTGCATGCTCCATATCAAATTTGATCTGCCCAGTGGTTTCAGAGATGTTTGAAAATGTTTATGGATGGATGAAAGAGGCAGCTAACACCAATACTGTAAGGCTCAGGTGAGCTGAAAATGGCAGAGTCGCTTCTCCGAAAAGTTCCCGTTCATGTTGAGTTCCTTTGATGGATTTGAACTAGACTTATCTAGGCAAACACAGATGATAGAATGGTAGCATCATTATCTCACTGTGGTGAAACTAATGTATTCCAAGGAGTTTGTGGCTGGCATCATTGCAATGTTAGTTCTGATTCTTGCAACATAACTTAATTAAGATTTGACCTAGTGACCTAGCTTTTGACCCGACATGACCCAGTTTCAAACCGGATATTGTAAGAATAAACATTCTGACAAAGTTTCATTGAGATTGGATCAAAACTGTGCCCTCTGGAGCGTATACAAGGTCGTTCTTATATTTGACCTAGTGACCTAGTTTTTGATCCGACACAAACCAGTTTCAAACTTTACCTAGATTTCATAAAGGTAAACATTCTGACAGAGTTTCATGAAAATTGGATCAAAACTGTGCCCTCTAGGGTGTACACAAAGTTTTTCTTAGATTTGACCAAGTTTCTGATCTGACATGACTCAGTTTCATAAGGGGCATATATATATGGACAATAAACATTTTGACATAGTTTCATGAAGATTGGATCAAAACTATTCCTTCTAGTGCGTACACGAGGTTTTTCTAAGATTTGACTTCGTGACCTAGTTTTTGACCTGACATGACCTACTTTCAAACTTGGCCTAGAGTTTATGGAGATAAACATTCTGACAAAGTTTCATAAAGATTGGATCAAAACTGTGTCCTCTAGAGCGTACACACGGTTTTTCTATGATTTGACCAAGTGACCTAGTTTTTGACCCTACATGACCCAGTTTCAAATTTATCCTTCATATTACGAGGATAAACATTCTGACAAAGTGTCATGAACTTTGGATCAAAACTGTGCCTTCTAGAGCGTACACAAGGTTTTCCTAAGATTTGACCTAGTGACCTAGTTTTTGACCCGACATGACCCAATTTCGAACTTGGACTAGCGTTTATGGAGATAAACATTCTGACTATGTTTTATAAAGATTGGATCAAAACTGTGTCCTCTAGAGCGTACACAATGCTTTTCTATGATTTGACCTAGTGACCTAGTTTTTAACCCAACATGACCCAATTTCGTACTTATCCTAGATATTATAAAGATAAACATTCTGACAAAGTTTCATGAACTTTGGATGAAAACTGTGCCTTCAAGAGTGTACACAAGGTTTTTCTAAGATTTGACCTAGTGACCTAGTTTTTGACCCGACGTGACCCAGTTTCAAACTTATCCTAGATATTATAAAGATAAACATTCTGACAAAGTTTCATGAACTTTGGATGAAAACTGTGCCTTCTAGAGTGTACACAAGGTTTTTCTAAGATTTGACCTAGTGACCTAGTTTTTGACCCGACATGACCCAGTTTCAAACTTGGCCTAGATTTTATGGAGATAAACATTCTGACAAAGTTTCAGAAAGATTGGATCAAAACTGTGCCCGCTAGAATGTACACAAGCAAAAGTTGACGGACGTCCTTCCGGACGGACGTCCGGACGGACAGACGGACGACGGACATCAGGGTATCCCAAAAGCTCACCCTGAGCACTTCGTGCTCAGGCGAGCTAGAAAAACAATATGCAAATTTAGCAATCGTATTTTTATAATAATCAATAATTACTAATTTAAGGAACAAAGAAGCTGCGATTTTTTCCCATCGCAGATACTTACATACGTATACGCATGCAAGCTAAAAGGAAGATGTACGAAAGGGCGCTTTGTCCATGATGTTTGAACTAGTAGGAAGTTTATTACATTGAAAATAATAATCGGACGTGTGTCCGGATAGGAGTCGAGCCCACGACTTCTGCATGAAAAGCGAACACTAGTCCAGGCACTCCGCTGCGCGCAAGCACAGATGAACGCTTGTACAAACACAAAATTATACAAATTTATGCACACGACCACGTAGGGGAGACCGGGGCTAGTTGGTCCGCGGGGCAAGTTGGTCCGAGGGCGATTCCTCTAAACTGAGAAAAATTATGACGACAGTATATGACGCAAAGGAATCTTTGACCAAGTTACACTTACTGACGAAAAGAAGATGACGATCGGAGAACGCGTATTAAAATTTGAGAAGAAAAACTGATTTTGTACCAAACAAGTAACTTTCATGCACCCTTAATGTTATGTTTTTGTATTTCCTGTGTATCGAATAACACACTAATGTTATACGTTTCCTGAAAGCTCATCACCTTTGGTATTCAATCGTGCATATTTTCGGTTTCCAAATTCAATGGCGTTTCGGTCATGAGTGAAGATTTACAGTGCGGTATGGTCGGGGTAAGTTGGTCCATCTGCGACGGGGTAAGTTGGTCCGTCGGAAACTGGCATTTTCCAAACGAAAAACTATAAAATAAGTTAGAAAAAAATGATTACCAGTAGATATTAGTTATCCAATGCGAAATTAATACCAGAAATGAATACCATTAACCTCCACATTTGAAAAAATGCAAGTTTCGGACCAACTAGCCCCGGTCTCCTCTACATGTCCACCCCTTTAGGGTTAACAGACTTTTCAGACACAATTAACATGACATAACAACAAGTGGAACATCAGAGTGAAATTTCGATGTCCAGATAACTATAAAATCGCAAAAAGGCGGCATTATAATAAATGATAAAATGTGATCCCATGAAACTCTGAAAATCAGCTGTCAAACATATTCTAGGTTTAAGCCTTTGATTGCCAGCGGACCACTTTTTTGCCACTGTATTTTTACAATAAAACATGCGCCTTCGGCAAAAGTATACTCTTATATAAAATTTATGTAAAATAACACACTTGCGAAGAAAAAAAGAAGACTAACGTTATTAAGATTTTTTTCTTATTTTCGACCCCACAAAATAACACCGAATCGGCGTCGAAGCCTTTACGTGGCTGAGGTACCAGTGAAAAACATAGATACGCACTGTTTTAAAATAGTTTCATACTAACGTTATTTATTGTTATGAAAATATATTTGTTCTAGGATTATATTTATTTTCGTTCTTACCTACCCCGTCGGTCCAACTTACCCCGCTGTCCGGACCAACTTACCCCGATAGCGGGGTAAGTTGGTCCAGTTGACCTCGTCTCGGAAAACGGCTATATTTATCAGAACCTGTCATTTTCCGAATGAAAAACTACAGAATAAGTTATAAAAATGATTATACTAGTTACACAATGCATAAATAATACTAGCAAATGAATGTTAACGTCAGCATTTGAAAAAATGCAATTTTCGGACCAACTAGCCGCGGTCTCCCCTACACTCATAGCCGTTTTCGGGCTAATATGAAAAAGAAAAATGCCTGCCTGTTTTCCCCAAAACAAAAAATAAGACAGACTGGATAGACACAAGCATGCGGTTCTAGCATCTGCAATCAATCGATATTTTACGGACAGATACTCGTATTTCTGTTTCAATTATAAACCTCACTATTATAATTGGAGAAGGAGCAAATTCCATAATGTAGCGTGTTTTCCTGCAATCATATTACCAGGGGGAAAATCCACTATAGAGGGGAAAAACGGCTATGCAAAAACACGTATAGTAGATTTTCCCCGGGGAAAATTGGCTTTATAGTCATATTTCCGGGGGGAAATTCTACTATATAGCCATTTTTCTGGTGGGAAATTCTACTATGGAAAAATCATAGCCATTTTTCCGGGGGGGGGGGGGGGGGGGGGAAAGCTACTCTCTGACAGCAGCTATAATCATTGCCGCTGTAAGCTGTAGCTGTGATACGCAGGTTTCTACTATCGCTGTAAGTAGTAGTAATGACGTCCTGATTCAACAACCACTGTAAGCTGTTGCTGTGATTGTCATGTTTCTGTGAGGTATAATTGTAATTGCCTTGTTTCTGCTGCCACTAGGGTCGAGTCGGGTAAATTCGGACAGCAGGTAAATTCGAACAGTGACATTGTTTTCTTTATCACTTTCGATTTCACTGTTTCAGAAATAGAATTTTTGTGGAATAGCCTCAAGTGTTTTGTTGATTAATTGGCTAAATCTTATCTGGCCTCACAAAAATTACGTCACGCATGTTTGCACGTCATTAAGACGTTAATGACGTCACTTAAAACGCCAACAAAACATTGTTACTGTACGCAACGTCAGGCCGCCTAAGTCTCCTGTAGACATTCTTTCTTGGCAAATCTTGAGATATGTTTATCAAAATGATATTTGAAGCTATTTTTCAGTTGAAAACCTCGTTTACATCAATATCATACCCAATAAACACGCTGGAAGCATCAAATTTGACGCAGAACGGCTAGAAATTTTTTTAAAGCAAAACGGCTAGAAGAAAAGTTGTGTTTCTGTCGTGATGGCTGACGCCCTTTAATAAACATAATTGTTGCGATTTTCAAGCATAAAAGAAATAGAAAATTTGACTTTTTCAGTGTAAGATGAGTTTTTATTTCTTTCATGAACATCAAAATTGGTATATTCGCGCGTGGCTTCGCCACCCGAGAAAATACTGCTTTTGGTGTTCATTGGGTGAAATAAAAATCGATCTTACACTGAAAAGGTCAACTATCCTCTGTTCCTCCTGTCACTGTAAGCTGAAGCTATAGTTATTGTGTGTGTACTGTCACTGTAGGTTGTAGCTGTCATTGTCAGATGTCTAATGTCACTGTAAGCTAAAGCTGTGATTGCTTTCTTTCTACTGTCACTGTAAACTGAAAATGTGACAACCTTGTTACTGTCACTGTAATAGATGCCCTGATACAATTGTCACTGTAAACGCTTTATTTGTGATTGCCATATTTCTGTTGTCACTGTAAGCTATGGTTGTATATGTCACAGTTCTACTGCAACTGTACAGCTGAAGTTGTGAATGTCTTTTTATGCCCCCATCTTTGGAGAAGTTGAGGGGCGTATTGGTTTGGGCCTGTCCGTCCGTCCGTAACGCTTTTTGACAGTTGGAAAACGCAAGAACCCCTTATGCTAGGATAGGATCTTGAACTTTTATATATGGCATATACATGAAAAATAAGCGGACCCGAATTTTTTTTTTCCGTCGGTCACATATTTCCAGAGTTATGCCCCTTTTTCAACTTAGTCTATAGAACCGTTTGAAAAAAATATCTCAAGAACCCCTGATGCTAGGATCATGAACTTTTGCATGATGACATTGCCTAAGGTGCAGATGATTTGATTACCTTTTTTTTAAAAAAGCATGAATTTTTGACCGAGTTATGCTAGGATCGTGTGTTTTTGCAGGAAGACATCGCCTGAGGTGTAAATGACATAATTAACTTTTGAAAAAAAAATGTGAATTTTTGACGGAGTTATGCCCTTTTTTCGACTTAGTGCATTGTAAGCCTATAGAACATTGTTATCAAAATAGCCTGAGAACACCTGTTGCTAGGATCATGATTTTTGCAGGAAGACATTGCCCAATGTGTACATGGCCTGTTTTACTTTTGAAAACAAATCGTGAATTTTTGACCGAGTTATGCCCCTGTTTCGACTTAGTGCATTGTAAGCCTATGGAACCTTGTGAACAAAATATCCCAAGATCCCTTGATGCTAGGGACGTGTGTTTTTGCAGGAAGATATTGCCTAAGGTGTAGATCTCCTGATTAACTTTGGAAAAAATGATTTTTGACGGAGTTATGCCCCTTTTTCGACTTAGTGCATTGTAAGTCTATGGAACCTTGTGAACAAAATATCTCGAGATCCCGTGGTGCTAGGATCATGATTTTTCACAGGAAGACATTGCCCAAGGTGTAATTAGATGACTTGATTTAGTGTTGGAAAACATTTGTATATTTTGACTGAGTTATGCCCCTTTTTCGGACATAGGCATTTTGTATATGAACACGCTTGTGAACAAAATATCTGAAGAACCGCATAAGCTAGGATTCTTATATCTGGCATGCAGGTTTGGACCAAGGTGTAAATGACCTGATTAACGTTTGAGCCTAGTTCATAAATTTTTGGTAAAATTTTTCAAATTTTCGGACATAGGCATTTTGATTACGAAGAAGCTAAATGAATAACTTTGTGAACAAAATATCTGAAGAACCGCTAAGCTATATTTCTTATATTTAACATACAGTTACAGGCTAAGATGTAGATGGACCCATTAAAACCCATCTCTGACTGTAACGTTAGTGGATAAACCTTCTTTAGAGGAAAGCATACGGTTGGGGCATAGTGTTTCATAAACACTTTTTCTAGTTTCTATTGCCAATGTAACTGTTGACTGTGATAGCGTTATTTCTACTGTCACTGCAAGCTGTAACTATTCTTATTTTACTACTTTCACTGTGAGCAATAGGATTGCTTTATTTCCACCATAACTGTAAGCTGAAACTGTGAATTTAATGTCGTTACTGAAACAGTTATAGTTATGTTTGTCTTGGTTCTACTGTCACTGTAAGCCTGTCGGATAACTTTGTGTCTACTGACACTGAAAGCTGTAACTCTGATTGTTATGAGTCTACTGTAAGAGTAAGGTGGAGCAATATCTGTCTTGATTTCTACTGTCACTGTACGCTGAGCTGTGATTGTTATGTTTCTATTGTAAGACTAAGCTGTAGCAATATCATTCTGTTTTCCACTGTCACTGTACGCTGAGCTGTGATTGTTATGTTTCTATTGTAAGACTAAGCTGTAGCAATATCATTCTGTTTTCCACTGTCACTGTACGCTGAGCTGTGATTGTTATGTTTCTATTGTAAGACTAAGCTGTAGCAATATCATTCTCTTTTCCACTGTCACTGTACGCTGAGCTGTGATTGTTATGTTCATATTGTAAAGTAAGCTGTAGCAATATAATTCTGTTTTCCACTATCACTGTACGCTGAGATGTGATTGTTATATTTCTATTATAAAGTAAGCTGTAGCAATATAATTCTGTTTTCCACTGTCACTGTAAGCTGAGCTGTGATTGTTATGGAATAATTGCAAAAGTAAGCTCTAGCTGTACTTGTCTGTTTTCTACTATCGTTGTAATCTCTGTTGTGGTTGTTATGTTTTTGTTGTAAAAGTAAGCTGTAGCAATATTTGTCGGTTTTCTACTGTCATTGTAAGCTTAGCTGAGATAGTTTTGTTGCTAGTATAAAAATAAGCTGTCACAATATTTGTCTGTTTTTGTGTGTGTTTTTGGCAGTCGTTGTAAGCCGAGCTGTGATTGTTATGTTTCTATTGTTAGAGTAAGCTGTAGTAAAATTAATCTGTTTTACCGTCACTGTAAGCTGTGCTGCGATTGTTATGTTTCTTTTGTAAGTGTAAACTGTAGCAATAATTGTCTGTTTTATACTGTTATTGTAAGCTTAGCTGAGATTGTGTTGTTCCTGTTGTAAGAGTAAGCTGACACAATATTTGTGTACATGTTTTCTACTGTCACTTTAAGCTGAGTTGGGATTGTTTTATTAAAAGAGTAAGCTCTAGCTATACTTGTCTGTTTCTACTGTAATTGTAATCTCTGTTGTGGTTGTTATGTTTCTGTTGTAAAAGTAAGCTGTAGCAATATTTGTCTAATTTCTACTGTCACTGTACGCTTATGATTGTTATGTTTCTGTTGTAAGACTAAGCTGTAGCAATATTTGTCTGTTTTCTATTGTCACTGTACGCATAGCTGTGATTGTTATGTTTCTGTTGTAAAAGTAAGCTGTAGCAATATTTGTCTGTTTTCTTCTGTCACTGGGTGCTTAGCTGTGATTGGTCTATTTCTGTTGTAAAAGTAAGCTGTAGCAATATTTGTCTGTTTTCTACTGTCACTGTGCGCTTAGCTGTGATTGTTATATTTCTGTTGTAAAAGTAAGCTGTAGCAATATTTGTCTGTTTTCTACTGTCACTGGACGCTTAGCTGTGATTGGTCTATTTCTGTTGTAAAAGTAAGCTGTGGCAATATTTGTCTGTTTTCTATTGTCACTGTACGCTTAGCTGTGATTGTTATATTTCTGTTGTAAAAGTAAGCTGTAGCAATATTTGTCTGTTTTCTACTGTCACTGGACGCTTAGCTGTGATTGTTATATTTCTGTTGTAAAAGTAAGCTGTAGCAATATTTTTCTGTTTTCTACTGTCACTGGACGCTTAGCTGTGATTGGTCTATTTCTGTTGTAACAGTAAACGGGCCGCAATATTTGTCTGTTTCAGCTCTCAATGTACGCTGAGCTGTGATTGTTATGCTGAAGCAGTGATAGAGGGCAATGAGAGGGAATGCAGAATGCAAGAACCATAACCCTATCCCATACATATTAATGGGTTAACAGGCCCTGGCTTTTATTGTTTTGCAGATCTCTTAAGTCAAGATGGGTTTTAACGAGGCCTCTTTATTGGTAAAAGTGACCCTGGTGATGTTAGGAGTCGGACTGCTTCTGGACCTTATAGGATTTGCTAGTGATTACTGGAGATCCGTCGACGCGGGATTGTTCGTAATCCATGGAGGTCTATGGGGCGGCAGCGGCAGGCATCCCTGTAAGTACTCTCTCTCTCTCTCTCTCTCTCTCTCTCTCTCTCTCTCTCTCTCTCTCTCTCTCTATCTTTCGCAAGAACGCTCATTCTCTAATACTCGCCTCTATATCGGTTTATTCCCTCTTTGTCCGGCTCTTGTTAACAGTTTATAGATTGCAGTGAGCAGCCTCGGAAGAAACTCTATAATGATAAAGTATGCTCGATATGTGAAAGCTCAGCATGCGCACATGTGCATTTCACCTCAGCGTTGATACAATGTCATGCCAATGTCACTGCAACGGCGACGGTATTTTAAAGAGTTCAGATACTTAGTTCCACCGGGTATTATCTGCAGTGAAAGAAATAGTGTTGAGCGTTTTCATACACAAATTTACAATACATCTGCCTCAGTCTATATACATCCCTGGTTGAATATGTATATCCAAACAAAGAGGAGCTGTTCGAAACGAAAAAAGAGTTATAGTTTCCAAACGACCTGGTCATAGTGGCTAAACAAATTGTTCTTTTTCCTTTCGTAACCGCCCTGAAAACATAGTTAACCAGGGTTGTATAGTGTATTTTCGAATACGGGGAAACAAATTCGGCTATCACAAATGAGGCGCGACACGAGAAAACCAACAATGTGGTTGTGCGCCCAGCGCAGACTCAGATCAGCCTGGGCATCCGCCCAGTCTGATCAGAGTCTTCGCTGTCCGCTTGGAGGTAGCTTAGACCTTAAGCTACCCATTCGACCACTTAGCGAAGAGTCTGATCGGACTGGGCGAATGCCCAGGCTGATCTGAGTCTGCGCTTTGCGCACAACCACATTGTTGGTTTTGTCATGTCGCGGCTCAAATGAAGATGTATTTAACCATCGCCTTAAGCGACAGAAAAATAACATCCATTATGAGGCTCATAATTTTGTCATTTTGTATGACATGTACATAAAAAGTAATGATTACATTTACGAAAGCACATGTAGTTTTTTATACACACAGTATACGTGTATTTGTGGGGAAAAATGTTAAGGCATATGCGATCTGCGCATGCTCAAACGGGCCTACGCAAATGTGATTTTCTCATGACATGGCTCAATACTTGATTTGCATTTTTTTCTGTTTGTTTGTACAGACGAGTATATTGACAGTATGCTTATTACGGCCGTTCAACAAACTTTCAGTCATTAAAGGTCTGGGCCGTATTCATAAAACGACTTAAGTGGTTGCTATGCTGTTGCTAAGGCTGAATAGCTATAAAGGAGATTCCTTACAGACTGTTCCTCCAGAGCAAATTTCATAGTTGTAGGGAATCTCCTTCAAAGAAATTTAGCCTTAGCAACAGCATAGCAACGACTTCAGTCGTTTTATGAATACGGCCCTGTTGTACTTTTTTTCTGACTGTTATTATTGTTTTTTGTTTTTAATTACATATAGCATGATGAGTCTTAAGGCCAAATATCAGAATATTAAGCATCGTCAGCGGTGCCAATTGAGCAAGTTTTGCCAAAATATTCGCGACATTTGTGTCCTTTTCCAATTTTAAAGGGATATTAAGGCCCTTGTACAGCACTGTGTGTACGAGGTTGTTCAGAAAGTTCTGATTCTCGCCGCATAACTTTGTTTAGCGGAATACTGGGGACAATTGCTTTGCATGTATTGAAAGCACTACATTTTACCTTTAAAGTGATACCAAACACTAAACAAAGATACTTATTCTTATTGAGGTACAATGCGTTTTATTAGGCCCCAGTCATACCACTGGGTTAAAGTCACATGTGAATTTATTTTCAGTGTGTCATTCAAGTAAATTATCATCGTAAATACAAAATGAATTTTTGTCAGCTGTTTATCAGTCGTTGCCGTCAATATCCATTTAAAAAGTAGAGGGGTAGCGAACCTTTCCAATTCATTCCTTGCAAAGCAATGCGCAGTTCCAATAACGTTATAGAAATCGACGTCATCGTCATTTTCTAAGGTTGTGACAACTTCGTTTTTTACACAAATTTTAATTATTCGACAATTTCGAATTGGACCATGCAAAAGATTTTCCTGACAAAATTTTAAATGCTAAGGCATTTGTTTTCGTTCCAAAAAATAATGACTTTAGCAGACAGGGTGAATTTGCTACTGCATAAAATGCAGATAATCCAAATTCGCGGGACAGTACGGAACCTAGATTAAATATAATTTCTGCGATATTTACAGGACACAATTGCCTAGGGTTTGTGTTTAAGTAGCCATGACGAAAAAAAATAAAGACTGCTTATATATGAACTATGACCTTCTAAAGTAAAATAATTGCAGTGGCTGTAGGGTATACCCCTTTCAAAGACGTTCAAAAATATGTCCTTTAAAAATATTCACTGCGTTTGCACAGTTGTCCTGCCATAACACAGCTTTATATAGTTTCGCTATCAGAAGATCTGTCTTTATGATGCTTATCAAAATATGACATCACGATCAGAACTTTCTGAACATCCCTCGTATATAAGCAAATATTCGGAATCGCTCATTATTGTGGCCCACAATGCTTTGTAAGGTTGACGGGTTTACTTCCAGGGTAAGTAACTCTTGCATTTTCATTTTTGCCTTACGTATCAATGATGGTCAATATTTGTGGGAAAAAATGCGCCTAGAGGAGCGAATTCTTTCCTTTCAGACCAGACTTTTTTGAAGAGGTTTATAAGTCGCCAAGGGATGCAAACAGAAATTCTCAAATATTGTCTCCCTTTGAAGGAAAAAGATGGACGAAAAACATGGGAGTGAACTGATACACCTTAAATATGAATTACCGTAAAAATTCTAAATATTGGGACACCAAAAATGATCGCCACAATTGTCAATAAAATTGGAACAAGTTGGTTTTACAGTGGAAAAATATGTCCAAAAAATGCAAATGGGATGGCAAATAGTGTAAACCCTGATCAGACTGCTCCTTGGGGAGCAGTCTGATCTGGGTTCGCACTATTTGTTCGGACCTACCTGTCCCAATATACAGAGATTTGTAATGATGACCGTGAGTCTTAAAGCTAAGTTTTTCTATTCAGAACGGAGTACCTCAACCTGATTTATTTATTTATTTATTTATTTTTCTTTTTTTGTTTGGGGGGGGGGGGGGATTTGTAAACCTCATGAACCTGTTCGTTACGTGCGCAGCTTAAATCATGCTTTACATAATTATGCATTACGTATATATTTATATACATATGCATTAATTGACAATCCTAATTTGACATGTATCATTAACGTAAGATATCATGTGTATATTGTTTAGTCGTCAGTAAATGATGGACAGCTTACAATTTGTGTTTTACATATATTTTCTTAAATTTGGATTTTTATAGTAACTTTAGAGAAAACGTGGATGGATCAATTTCGACTTTATATTCTCTTTCATTGTATTGGATGTAAAAAAGACGTGCAGGATAGATTATTACTACAATTGATAAGATTTTATATAGTTGATCAAATTATTCATTTTGTTTTACTTTTGAAGTTTATTTATGACGGCTTCATTGTCAGGTCACAAGAAACTTTTGAAATCATTATATTCTTAACCAAAACAGTGAACTAATATTCATCATCGTGCGCATGCCCATCATACCGGAAGTAGTCTCGAAGACAATGAGGATCAAACTCTTAGTTGACTCAGTTTTCATCATAGCCTCGGCCTTGACCTCGGCTGTTGGATTCTTGTTCCATATCATTGGGTTTTGTACCCAGTACTGGTTTAAGGGCCCATTAAAGACCCATGAGTTTGTGGGATTCTCATTTAAAGCGCATTCAGGACTTTGGAGGGGCTGCGATGAATCGGATACTTTTTGCTTTGTCCCAACCGGCGGAAATTCGGGTAAGATTAATAAGTTCCAGCTGACAATACATAACGTTGCTATAACGTTGTCATTTAGCTCCGGTACCGTTATATTTTCTATAACGCATCTTCACAAGCCATTTAAGTAATGAATTTCATTTTTCTGAGGTTTATCGAAGTGTAAACTGCATTGGTTCACGTGCAAAGTGAATGAACCCCGAAGGGGTTCATGTAAACTTTGCTAGTGACCCAATGTAGTTTACACTTCGATAAATCTCAGAAATATTAAGTTCATTGCTTATATTTACATTCATTTCAATCAAAACCTCGATAAAAAATCATATATAAGCGCTAAAATGGAAACAGTAAAACATGTACACGCAGTTTTTTCTGCTAGCAGCGGAACAGCGTAAATGACGTCATGGCGTCGCCGATGTCCAATCAGACTGTAGAAAGTCATTGTTTATTTTGACGTCATTGACGTGGCGTGGCTCAATGTAATTATTGGAATGTAAACTACATTAGGTTCGAATGGTTTACTATAGGGCTTTTCAGTAAATACACCAAGAATGTAAATATAGTTATTTAAAAGTCTTGTTATTACGTAAGGAACAGAGTGGATTTAGTACCCTTGGCTTACGAAGATGTCTGTAACGTTGCCAAAAAGTTTTCCAGAAAAGGTTACTCGACTCATTTTATGCTTAGTGAACTTGTTGCTATTGCAGTTCTCCTAACGACGTTTCTCAAGTGGCCCAGCGGTACATAACTATAATTGCACATACCTGGCGCCGAGTGTCCGTCCATCGTAGTGAACTCTTCTGTTATTAGATAAACCCATTCGCCAATTCTTAGGCATTTGATTGTCACCCGACGTAGGTTTTGCTTTTTCCATTGTCATTTGTTTTACTGAGTTACGCCCCTATTCAACCGTAGTGTTTTTTGAACATTTTAAAAATTGTTTGACCCAGAGAGCTGATTATAGGTACATTTAATCACTCTGATAATACTTAGGACAAGTGAATTCCATTATTGGCAGATCTAGAGTTATTTCCCTTTAGAGATTATCCATACAGCGTATGCATCTACTCGATAAAGGGCTTTAGTTTGTGTGAGCATGTCAACGTGGTAATGGCATTTTTTATTATTATTTTTTTTATCGTGTTTCTTTTCTTGTAAGGAGAAATGCCGATATGTCTAATGCAAATGAGCCGCGACGTGAGAAAACCAACAAAGTGGTTTCGCGGACAGCGAAGACTCAGATCAGCCTGGGCATCCGCCCAGTCTGATCAGGGTCTTCGTTGTCCGCATGGAGGTAGCTTAGACCCTCAGCTACCCTTTAAGCGCTTAGCGAAGAGTCTGCTCGGACTGGGCGGATTCCCAGACTGATCTGAGTCTGCGCAGGGCGCACAACCATATTGTTGGTTTTCTCGTGTCGCGGCTCATTTGTCTAATGCAAATAGAGTAGACCCTCATCAGATGCCGCCTTTTGCGTTTAATATAGGAGCCGCGACACGAGAAAACCAACAAAGTGGTTGTGCGCCAAGCGAAGACTCAGATCAGCATCGGCATCCGCCTAGTCTGCGCAGAGTCTTTTCCTAGCGCTTAAAGGGTAGCTAAGGGTCTCAGCTACCCTCATGCGGACAGCGAAGACTCTGATCAGACTGGGCGGATGCCCAGGCTGATCTGAGTCTGCGCTGGGCGCACAACCACATTGTTGGTTTTCTCGCGTCGCAGCTCATAGTACTTATGGAGTTTCATATAGTGTACCATGAAATTTTCCGTGTACTGTTTCCTTTGTTCTGTCAGCCTGCGATATAAGCGTTGCATTTCAGAAAACTGTCTACTGTGTTTTGTTTCTGCTTAATGTTCACTGCCTAGTGTGTATTTTCTTTTATACTTTTTAATGAATTATAGAGATTTCTCGGTGAAATCGAAACTGATAATCTCACTGTTTGAAACAGTGAAATTATCACTTTCGATTTCACTGTTTCAGAAATAGCATTTTGGTGAAATAGCCTTAAGTTTTCTGTTGATTAATTGGCTAAATCTTGTCTGGCTTGACACAAATTACGTCACGCATGTTTGTACGTCATTACGACGTTAATGACGTCACTCAAAGCGCCAACATAACATTATTACTGCACGCGACGTCAGGCCGCCTAAGTCTCCTGTAGGCATTCTTTCTTGCCAAATTTTTTGAGATCCGTGTATCAAAATGATATTTAGAACTATTTTTCAGTTGCAAACGCATGATTTTCGGACCGTTAAACTTGAACTCTATTACAGTAAAAAGTAAACAAAAGTCGCGTTACGAAATCCGCAAAGTCTGATGCTTTTGATGCATGGACGGATGTACGAGTGGTTGGAAAAGTTGATGAAAATGAGGACATAATTTTACCCCCTTTTCAACAGTATGTCTGTTTTGAATAAATATTAAAAAAACAGTATGTCTGTCATATGAGCCAATGAAAAGGTGGTAATGAATGGCTGTGCGCAACGGAATCGCGTAAAAGATTTCCGTCTCCTGTGGGTATCGAACCATGGCCGCTTATAAACCATTGCCCCTGAGGCAAGGTACAGTATAAGAACAGAGCGTCCGTTACAGAGAGAGAGAGAGAGAGAGAACAAAATACAAATACGTCTGGTGTGGTGCAGTTCTCAGAGCTGTAGATAAGAGGGGTATTTGATGATAATTGAGGGATAATTTTTCTTATTTTTCAGTGAAACCATATGTTGTGACCCCTCATCTGAACCGTCTCAATGAGACGGTTCAGATGAGGGGTCACAACGTATATTTTTATGCAGAATTAACAAAAATTATCTCTAATTATCACCAAATACTACCTCTTATCTAGAGCTCCGGTACTTTGTTGATGACCACGTTATTATACACTTCAAAGGAACAACCATGTTCAGTTTGTTTGTCCTGTCATATCGCCTGCGCGAACAAGCTCTGGGCAAGCGTTTTGAGCATGCACACGCGAAAACCAACAGTCACACCACAAAGGCCATTGCCAGCCTGTGTATCGTTGCAGCTGATCAGAGCTTTTGCCGTCCACGGTATCTTTTCTAAAGGGTTCTGCCATCTTATATGCATACAGAAACTGTCAGGAAATCCTGATCAGACTGCAGTGATCCACAGACTGTTTGTCAGGTCTCAAAAGAAGATATGGTATTGATGATGGTTCAGTGCTACAGTGTTCTTATTCGCTATCAAACATATGTTGTGGCCCTTAATTAGAACCGCCTCACTGAGGCGGTTCTTATTAGGGGCCACAACATATCTTTTATGGAGATGGGACATGAGTTATCTCACACTTATTTTCAAACTCCTTCCGTATCTAGAGCTTCGGCAAGTTTCATAATTGCCAATTTGTGGAGTTTCCCAAGCCCCGTTCTAAGGCTTTTTCAGTCTGGCTTAGAAACATCATAACTGTTTCGATGTGACACTGTGTTAACTTTTCTCTGTATATATCTTAAAATATGGATAATATTATAAATAATTTCCATGCTACTTCGAATTTTATAAAAGTGTCAGTTCTTGTACTTTGTGTCGGGCTGTTATTTCATCTGGTTGGGTATTCCACCCCTTATTACCGAACTATTAATGATCCGCTAGGGCTGGATTATATACATGAGGGGCTGTGGCTGAGGTGTAGTTTCAGGAATGTGGGGCGAGGATTCTACGCTAAAATTTGTTTTTCAACTCTTTTTGGTCCCGGTGAGTTCTGATGATTTAACACTTCCAGTACCCCAAATGTATGATTTGGAGGTTTACGACCCTTTCACTAGTATTTTAGTTATTTATTTTATTTAATATCATAGGGCCGTGCGTGAAAAATATTACCCGGACTCTAACGCACGACCGCTGGATTGTAATTAGCCTTCGGCCAACACAAGTTTAATAATATTTTATTGCCTTTGAAACAAGCAATGGGGTTGGGCTACAAGTTCTCACAACATTAGTTACAGCCCTTCCCCTACAACATATTTACAATACGTTAACATGGCAACTATACAGAAAGAGAATAACTAAATATATGGATGAAGAACAAACATGTAAATATAATTATACATACGCATTATACATATGCCAACACATGCATATAGGTACATGCACATGCATGCACATATGAAATGCATAGGCATTTAAATATATCAAGATATAGAATGATATAAAGGTGATAAAGTGAATAAATAGTATAACTAAGTGAATACGACTAACCGGAAACGAGAAAAAAGGAAGAAAAAAAGAAAAGAAAAAAAAAGAGAAAACAAAGAGAGAGTGGCGATGCCGCTCGAAGAGGGATCCCAGGAACGCGCGGACAGAGCGCTCCCAATCTAGCAAATGCATCAGCGCAGACCGATCAGATTCTTTACTTTCCCAAACATCCGCAGAATTTACTAATAGGAAACAATCTGATCAGTAAGCGCAGATACATAGGCTGATCCAGCTCTCTCCGCCCCGCAGTACATGAGATCCCGCTCCAGGCTGCACCGCTCTTGAAATTCCCCTGTGCTGAACTGCCTGTGCTCTAGAAGGCCGACGGAAGGGTAGAATGCCGACGGAAGGGTAGGCCAACACAATTGAACAAAAACCACGACTCTCACACCGAAAGGTATCATTTTTAGCATTTTGTAATGTCAGTTTCTAATGCTTTGCTAGTTTCTCAGTGTACCGACCAAACTCTCAAACAGGCAAGTGTTTTATTTGTTGTCACCCGACGTAGGCGGAGGGGGACTATAGAAATGACCCTCGTCCGTCCGTGTGTGCGTCCGTCCGTCCGTCTTTCCGTCCGTCCTTCCGTCCGTCCATCCATCCGAAATCTTGTCCCCGCAACTTCTCCTACGTCTCTCATCGGATTGATTTGAAATTTTACAGATTGTATTCTTATGATATGAAGATGTGCATGTGGTGTTTGATTTTTGTTTCGGCCATTTTTGACGGAGTTACAGCCCTTGCAGACTCAGAACTTGTCCCCGCAGCTCCTGCCACATCTTGTATCAGAATGACTTGAAATTTTGCAGAATGTTTTATCATGATCTGAAGATGTGCATGTGATTTTGGAATTTCAATTGTCCTATTTTTTACAAAGTTATATGGCCCTTTGTAGTTTTTGGCATTTTTCAAACTTTTGAACCTTTTGATCGAATGAGCTGAAATTTGGTATGCTATTAGCATTTAGTGTAAATTGATTATTCTGATTATTGTTAGGATGTGCTAAATTGATTAATGACAGAGTTATTCCCCTTTCATAGATAATAGACATCCACTTAAAGGTAAAGGGATAACTCCAGAACTATTCATATTAATGGGCTGAATTTTCATGAATGCATTGTTCATTTTTCATCAGATTCATATTAGCAGGATTATGGCCCTTGTTATGTTGTTATTGGGTATACAGTCTTGATGTTTTGGGCATTCTGTAAGGGCCTAAAGTTTCAGCAACCTGATTTTACACATATATGCCCCTTTCTGAACTTAAGTAGTTTATAACCTTAGAGAGGGATCACGTACTGTCCTATATTGCCTTTTCTTCCTGTTTTACGAGTATCTGCATCCCGACCCGCCTCATCTTACACGACATGTACTATTTTTGTGTCCATTACCTCACCCCCTCGCACTCTCGACCGTGACTTGCTCAACAAATATGTAATACCATAAACCCTAAACTTCCCTCTGTATACTTTCTTGTCAGCAATTGTATATGTGTTATTGTATTCATAACTACCATGTTCATATTGTACATATGTTTGTCATAACCTCATATGTCTGTACAGACTTGAGTGTAATAAAGTATATGTTCGTTCGAGGCCCAGTAATTGGGTATATGTCTTTGCTTATTCTTCAGTTATTATTTGCTTGCTAGATTCTGTAATACACATATTTTCTGTTTTTGGCCATATAGTTACTCTGACACAGAATAAAGGGCTGCAGTTTGTGACACATTTCAAACATCGGGTGACACTTGGCCGATGGCCTTTTATTTCATTTAAAGTGGATAGGGAGTGGTTTACAGTTTTCGGTTTACTAGCGTTTTTGTTGCCATCATAAATGTTTTTCGGTAATGGTGCAGAAAGTCGCAGGAAGGTCGTGAGTTCGAACAGGAAATTGGCAATCCGACGACTGGAAAACTCTGTCTGTCAATCCAGCAGTAAGTGGATACCTTTTTCGAATCTGGGAAGGATAAGGTGGCAAAGAGACGGGCCCCTCTTTTCATGTACTGTGGCGAAGATAAATTGGGCCTGTAACCCCCGCCCTATTGCCCCTACGGCTACTAGGCTATGGAAAACTTTTAACCTTCTAAATAAAGGAAAACAACTTTTGCGAATTCTTGTTTGATTCTCTAGACAAGATATCTCTTCCTAAATTGAGGCTGCGCTTAAAAGAAAGAATGTGCATATAGAGGAGCAGAATTTGCTCCTAGAGAAGCAAATTCTTCCCTTTAAGAGTTGACCTAACGTGAGAAAGGAGGCAAAAACGAAAATGACAGAGTTGTATCCCCCTACAGTGTACCCATTTGCCTTAGAGCGGATGTAATGCGCCAGAGAACCTGTCTTGTGGTATTCAAATGCCAGGGACATAGCTAGGGATAATAACATTGTACGCACGCGCATGTTTTATACTCCTTTAGGTCAAGGATAGGGGCTTAACCCCTTAGATATTTCATATTGTTGTGTCTATTGGTAGTTGGTATTGAAATCGACTCCAGTTTTTCTTTTAGATTTCAGCATGCAAATATGCAAGTGCGTATTAAAATTTTGTCAGTCTGACAAAATTACAATACGCACCTGCGTATTTGCGTATAGGCGGCTACGCCCTGAATGTGTGGAACGGTTACCGTAGGACTAGATAAAACATAAAATTGGTTTGGTTACATGTAGAAAGACATTTTGACAAAATAAATAAAATGTGTGGCTGTCAGTTATAGTGAAATAACTGAAATGCTACTGAAAGGGTTGTATTAACCCACGGGCGTCGGACGTTTCAGCCTACAGCCCAAAGTTAGCCTGGGAAATGGATGGAACCCCTCTATTACGCCTGAAACTGAAGAGTATTAGCGGGGTTCCACCCATTTACCAGGCTAATTATGGGACAACGCTAAAATTTCCAGGCACCCGTGAGTAACCCCAAATGGGGTATTATAGGTTCGTGTATTGCTCCTTCGAATATAGCTACATGGGGGCGGAAAGGTTAATTTATCATAGAATATAATCATCAGTAGAGCGGCAGCCAGATTTTGAGCTCTTAGCTTCATTACTAAGCAGCTGCTATAATTACTGCTAAATAATAGGTTAGAAGTTCTTGATCAAATGTGTAGACCCAGATCACACTAGGAGCAGTCCTGTCAGGTTTGCACTGTTTGCTAATCTATTTACTATACTGGCTATTCAGGCTTTGTTGACTCATCTCTGAAAAGTGAAAAATAGACTCAAAATAACAATTTTCAGTAGTTAATATGAGCCGCGACACGAGAAAACCAACAAAGTGGTCGTGCGCCAAGTGCAGACTCAGATCAGCCTGGGCATCCGAAAAATTTGACCAGACTCTTCGCTAAGCTCTTAAAGGGTAGCTAAGGGTCTAAGCTACCTCCATGCGGACAGCGAAGACTCTGATCAGACTGGGTGGATGCCCAGGCTGATCTCAGTCTGCGCTGGGCGCACAACCACATTGTTGGTTTTCTCGCGTCGCGGCTCATATGTGGTGCCCCGATACTCGAGCAATAACGGTAGGTGAGTATCTTTTTGAAGAGCTCAGCGTCCAATCAGATTACGCGTGTAGCTGGCATTTTTCTTTTCCATAAGCCTGCACACTGTTTGGTGCTGAGTAGAGCATCAAAGTGTTTTTGGCTGAAATACAAACTCTGAGAAAACTTGGGATAATTTCGGTAGCATCATGGCGGGATTCAACACAGCGCCAATGTTAATTAAAGTCACATTTATATTGGTGATTCTAGCCTTTATTCTGCATATAATTGGATTTTTCACGTCCTATTGGACAAGTTATGAGAGGGACCCGTACAGAGGATGGTACGACCACCACAGCGGCCTATGGTCCTCCTGCAGTACCTACAACACACGTGGGTACGAAACCTGCGGAAAAGCCTGGGGTCCATGTGAGTCATTTATTTGTTTTGAAATGAGCTATAAAGAGCTTACCACCTATACGCAAATACGCTGGTCCCGTTATCGAAAGTTTTTCAAACCGACAAACTTTCAACGTGCACATGCATATTTGCACACTGAAGTCTCGCACACAGAGTCAAAACGATAAATGCGAATAAACATTTTCAAGGGCGTAGCTGCATGTACACAGATACGCAGTGCGTAATGACATTTTGTCACATTGATAGAATGTCAATACCTTCATTTGTATTCGCCTGATGGGATTACCGGATAGTTCTTGTCGTCACTTTTTCAGTGGTTACTAGTTCCAGGCTTCCTGTTGGCAGTTACTGGCTCTACTGGTTCATGCTACTTATTGGAGTTTACAAACAGCTACAGTCAACTCTTGATATCTCGAAGTCAAAGTTTATCAGTAGCTTATTGTCACTCTTTACATTTAGCAGTAGCTACTAGCTACCAGTTACATGTAACTAGTTAGTTTTCCACTTCACGTTAAGTACCTACTAGCTACCAGTTACATGCAACTAGTTTCTTGTCACACTTCACTTTTATAGCTACTAGATATTAGGTACATGTAACTAGTTTCTTGTCACACTTCACATTTATAGCTACTGGATACCAGTTATATGTAGCTACGTGCAGTTTTTTGTCACGCTTCTCATTTATAGCTGCAAGGTACCAGTTACATGTAACTTTTGTATTGTCACACTTCACATTTATAGCTACTAGATATTAGGTACATGTAACTAGTTTCTTGTCACACTTCACATCTAGTAAGTCAGGTGTAACTAGTTTCTTGTCACACTTCACATTTATAGCTACTAGGTACCAGTTATGTGTAACCAGTTTCTTTTCACCCTTCACATTTAGTAGCTACGAGCTATTAGTTATATGTAAATAGTTTGTTGTCACTCTTCACTTTTTGTAGTAGACTCCCAGTTACTTGCAACTAGTTTTTTGTCACCACTTATCACATTTAGTAGCAAATTGCTACCAATAACATGTAATTACTTTCTTGTAACTCGTCACATTTAGTCTTACGTCAATGTCGTAGCTTCCTGTACGCAAACACGCAAGTGTGTATTGAAATTTTGTCAATTTGACAAAATTTCAAAACGTACATGCGTATTTGCGTATTCGAACTTTGTTAATTAGACAAGATCTTAGTACCAACTATATGTAGATGTGCTAAGGTAAAATATCTGAGAAGGCGAGACGGAGGCGGTTTTTCCCAACAAGGAATATAAAGAAAGTGTGTATCATGAAAACACATCTAGCTACGCCCCTGTACGCTAACAGTTACACAGTTACACGTTACTAGTTTCTTGTCACTTTTCACATTGAGTAGCTATTAGGTACCAGTTACATGTAACTAATTTCTTGTCACTCTTTAAATTTAATAGCTGCTATCTAAACTATAAGTTACATATGGCTTGTTGCAGTTACTGATAACTTGTTTCTTGTCACGTTTTCTTAGTAAGTAGTTTTATAACTACTAGCTTCAGCCTACTCGTTTGTGATAAGAATTATTGGTTGCAAGCTTGTATCATTATTTTTTTCTCTGTCACCTTTTCACATTTAGTAGCTACTGGGTACAAACTGCTTGTTTGTGATAACTGGTTACAAGGTTCTTGTCTGTGTTTTCGTTGGCTGCTAGTTGCAGGCTGCTTCTTAGCAAGTAATAGTAACTAATAGTTTCATCCTTCTTATAAAATGTGATATGGTAACTAGCTTCTTATCACTTTTCACAGTTAGAAGCTACTTGCTACCAGTCAAATATAGCTTTTTGCGGTTACTGGTTAGGGCCCTGCCAGACGAGGTCTGCGGAAGCCCTTTAGTAATCACCTTGTCCTCCGTCTGTCCGTCCGTCTGTCCGTCCGTCAGGATTTCGTGTCCGCTCCATTATTCTGAAACCGTTTGAGATATTTTCACGAAACTTGGTACTAATACAAAGCATCATCAGACAATGTGCAGAGATTAAGAACTGTAACTTTCCCTACATTTTTACAGAACTATGCTTCTTTGTAATTTTTAGTATGAAGATCGTGTCCACTCCATAACTTTAAAACCCTCTGAATTTTTTTCCGGAAAGTTCATACAAATATAAAGCATTATCAGGCGATGTGCCGAGAATAACAACCATAACCCCATCTACTCTTTTTTTTTTACAGAATTATGACCCTTTGTAGTTTTCAGTATAGAAATCTTGTCCGCTCTATAACTTTAAAACAGTCAAAAATATTTTCATTAAATTGCACAAATATAAAACATCACCAAACGTTGTGCAGAGAATAAGATCTATAACTGCATCTATATTTTATACAGAATAATGCCCCTTTGTAATTTTCAGTATAGAAATTATGGCCGCTCTATAACTTTAAAAACTGTTGAAGATATTTTCACAAGACTTGGTACAAATAAAAAGCATCATCTGATATCAGATAATGAGCAGAGAACTGGAGCCATAACTCTGCATATTTTTTTACCTTTGTAATTTTGAGTATGGAAATCATGTTTGCTCAATAGCTTTAAAACTTTCAAATATTTTTTTTTTTACAAAACTTGGTACAAATAAAAAGGGATAATCAGATGATATGCAGAGAATAAGAACTGTAACTCTATATTGTTTTACAGAATTATGCCCCTGAGTAATTTTCGTTATGGAAATCGTAGCCAATCTTTAACTTTAAAACCGTCGAAGATATTTTATGAAACATTGTAAGAATATTAAGCCTCCGCAGTTCATGTGCAGAAAATAAGAACCATAACTCCACGTACAGTTTGTACAGAATTTGTCCCTACGTAATCGTCTTTGAGTTTCTGCTCTATAGCTTTAAAACGGTTGAAAATATTTTTTACAAAACTTGGTACAAATAAAAACTTTATCGACAATGTGCAGAGAATAAGAATCGTAACTACACGTTCATTTTTAACAGAATCATGTCACTTTGTAATTTTAGCTACGGAGATCTTGTCCGCTCTATATCTTTAATGCCTTTGAAGATATTCAGAGTTACGGTCCTTGCCCTCTGCACGTTGTCTAATAATGCTTTCGATTTGTATAAAGGACACAACCTTATCGCAAAATCTACTGTTTTCAATTGTCAAAGGGCCATACTCTAAAAGCATGCAACTCATAGTTACGGTTCTTGCGCTCTGCACGTTATCTGTCAATTCTTTACATTTGTGTAAAGTTTCATTAAAATATCTGAAACAGTTTTTGAGTTACAATGCGGACACGACTGGAAAGAGCTGACCAATTGTCAGATGGCCATAACTACTACTAATAATGATAATAATAATAATAATAGTCTTTATTTACAGAGGGTAACACATTTGGTTCCAAACTAATCTTCCATTAGGCCCTCTCCTACACTCTAAACACAGGATACAAACAACAATAATAATACAGTATATGTAATCCCGACAGAGTAACGGTTCTTGCACCTGCTCCTCGTCTTATGATGATTTACATTTGTGTAAAGTTTCATGAAAATATCTGAAACGGCTTTTGAGTTAAAGAGCGGGCATGACCGGAAAGCGCTGATGGACGGACGGACACTCGAAATTTTGGAGGTGTAACAAACTGCCTTGCCACTGTTTATGTAATTGGGCATAAAATAGCAAGAAAATTTGGAGGTGTATTTGTTCACCTTCAGATCATGATCCTAGTACTGTCACTTAGAGGAGCGGCGGTAGTGTAGTAGATAACGCTCTGGAATACCAATCCAGGAGTCGCAGGTTCGACCCCCCCCCCCCCCCAATTCTCTGTTCTGTCGGATGACACTTTAAACTCATGTCCCGTCTTCGTATGACCTATGTGTTGGTCATCATTTGAACTATCCTGATAGTTTATAAATCCCTAATACTGCATATAACTTTCAGATTTATGGGCCATTTGGCTCTGCAGAAGAAGATTTTAAAGGTTTTACCATATATGGGCATTGTTGTACCGAATAAGGCTACCTTCGACTACAGCTACAACGTTAGCTCTAGAGCTAACGGTGTAGCTGTATTCGAAGGTAGCCCTATTCGGTACAACAACAACAACGATTAGAGTTAACGTTGTAGCTGTAGTAAGGTAGCCCTATTCGGCACAACAGTGCCCATATATGGTATTAAAAAAAATAAAACCATTAAAATCTTCTTTGAATAGAGCTACTGTGGTTTTGTATCTGTATTCGTGTACAAACATGCATTAGTACGAATACGGCTACTGCTGCACAAATTATGGCATTATTGTCTTAGTGCTATGATTCCAGTCTCAGAGCAGATGAAGGGAATAATTCGAAAATACCAGACAGTGCGTCTGTAACACTGATTCTTTGCTGTCTCTATAATATGTAATAGTTATACCATGGTTTGTCCGCCTGTACGAGGAGCTAATCCACGAGCTTTAGCGAGTGGATTATCTCCCTACAGGCGGACAAACCATGGTATAACTATTTTAGCGAGTGGATTATCTCCCTACAGGCGGACAAACCATGGGTTAACTATTTTATACCACCCTTACCAGTGTAGGCCTTTTTTTTAGTGCATTGCGAAATGGTTCGTACTAAAGTTGGCATTTTCTGATAAGGGTGGTATAAAGGATCACCAACCCCAGGTTAGCTCTGTTCGGAGGAAAACATGTCGTGCTCCGAATACAGCCACACTTTATTCGTACGAATAAAGCTACTGTGTGACTCTGTTCATACGCTTCCTCCGATTAGAGCTAGCGGGGTAGCTGTATTCGAAGGTAGCTCTATTCGGTTCAACATGGGTATAAAATACATCTTGGTCATATGACCAGAACCATTCAAGCAAAATGTCGTTTCCCCGACTCATGGAGGTTCCACATGACGTTTTTGCTTCAATCAGCTTAGTCGCTTTGGAGGGAATGTCTGAAGCTGTTGAAATATGAGTGACATTAGCCAAAGGTCAAAGAATGACCCCGACCTCTGGTACCCAGAAATCATCATGTTCTCATATAGTTTAGTGTATGCACTATAGTTTTCAAAACATGAAATAGAATTTTCTCAAATATAAAAACCCTAGGAAGCAAATTTGACTTTGCTGTAAAAAAAGGTCGAGGTCAACCCAAGGTCATCATTTTAGGAGACATATGAAATTCTTGAAACATGAGAGACTTTGATTAAAGGTCAAAAAATGATCTTGACCTATGGTACTAAAACCTTCGTGAACTCAATTAGTTGACTTCATAAATTAGTTTGTATACCAATATCTTGGACAAATTCTGTGAAGTACTAGTTTACAGCATACCGGGTAATCCCATAAAAAAGCACCCAGAAAGCGAATTTGATCTTCTGGAAGCAACGGTCAAAGTCACCTTAATTGAATAAACTTGGTAGTACTTGAGTACTCGATGTTACATACGAAGTTTCAAGGCCATCGGCCTATTGGTTTTGGAGAAGAAGATTTTTTAAAGGTTTTACCATATATTGGTATAGCTGACCTATACCTTTTGGTCATCGTACCCCGATCCCATGGATGCTGGACATGAAACTTGGTTACACACGGTCGTTTGGTTTCAAAGAGAAGTCGTTTGAAAATGTTGACGGACGACGACAGAAGACGGAGCCTGCCTATCCTACAAACTCCCCCGGAAGCCTTCGGTTCAGGTGAGCTAAAAGTCAGGGAATTCCAAACTTGTTCAGTGTACCAGTATTTGAGATCATAACGGTGTTAGGTGGAGTATATGTGTATCTAGCAAAAATAAGCAAACAACACCTGTTAAAGCTATTTGTCAGAAAATACGAGCCTTCTCTCGAGATATCCCGGTCTAAGACAAATAAGTATTGCGCATGTCTAGTCTAGCCTGTTCACGAACTCATTCTGGTCAGGGAATCCCTAATATAGTTTGCTCTGGAGGGAATCCCTAGTTTGTTCCTGTTAGAGAGGGCCAATTGCGCATGCTCAGCCTTTCAGCGCATGCGCGCTGATAGGCTGAGCATGCGCAGTTGGCAGACTGACTTTCTTGTGACTGGTTCCATGCACAGGTAAATTTCCAGATAAGCAATCCTTGCAGAAATTGATGCGTATTTAGCGTTTTTCTTCGAATTTCTCAATAGCGATATATCCTTAGTCTAGTCTAGTCTATCCCATAACCTTGTTAGTTCGTTGGGGCACCACACATTTATGGCTTTACATCAATCCTTCTTTCCCACCTATAACCTACTCCTGCCTTCGGCTGCCCTTGTTTTGTTGGCAAAGTTTGTTCCTATCCACCCTTTAATATTGCCTTCCTACCTCTTCTTCTGTCTACCTCGTCTTCTTTTTCCTTTGGCTGTGCTTTGCTGGCATATCCCAGCTTTCACAAAACGTCAAAACAACGTCTTATCGTGCAACTATACTGTAAACAGCGATCACGTTATTGCGACGTCGCGCTTGCGCTCTGATATCCTGCAAAACATGGTATACCTATTCCAAAGCCTGATTGGTTAGAAAATGGCAAACGACATGGCCCCAGCGTTCGATTGGTTGAATGAAGTTATATGGTGCCTGATGTTTTCCCGCCATACATTTGAAACTCAGCCGCTATATCATGATTTCAATAATCTTTTTTTAACACGATATAAGACAAAAATGTTATGACAGAAATGATTACTATATGATTATAACTCCAGTTTCCGAGATCTGGCGTGGGAATTGGTAGTCGTAGTTTGAAATGTGGAACGGAATGGGAAGGAACAGAATGGAATGGGCAAGGTAATCTGCATTCCAATGACTAGAATATGCTCCAAGAATATAGGATGGTACTCTAAAAGAAATGAATTTGCTCCCTCAGAGGGAGCAAATTCTTTCCTGTAAGGATACCATACCCATTGAGTGGAATAAAAACTTGATTATTGCTGCCAGTCCATTCTATTCCATCCCACTCTGCCATTCCATGTTTTATATTATGTCGAATTGCTTTTGGTTCCATGTTTTATATTATGTCGAAAATTGCTTTTGGTTCCATTTTCATCAACAGGCTGGTTCTCTTGAAAATCGCCACGGGTGTTCACCAACTACTCAAATTAATTGAATTTCGCTTTATTCTGGTACTTTCATGTGCTTGATTGAAATATGATGCGCTTGCATGAATAGTCTTTTTCTTTTAATGCTCACTAAGCACATGTAATGCATCCTCACACCGGAGCCTTCTTTTGTATATGTGCACATAGCGCACATTTCTTTAACATGCTGCTCATATGCACATGTTGTCAAGACAATGCTTAGAATATATTTATTTCGGATATCTTAATTATAAGGGTTATCCAAAATAACTGTTAAGGCAAGTTTTCATGTGAAGCAGTCCAAATTAACAGTCAGCTTACTTGAAGGTTTTTTTGACTCTGTAGGTTAAAATCTGGAATGGAATTGGCATGCAGTGACACAGCGTTGAAAAGTCGTTTAGTAAGGGTATAACTGTAATCAAAATTTCATTTTTGGAGGTAAATCATCGCGAATTTCGTTTTACAGCGACGCGCTTTGACGTTATTCAATCAAAAGTTCCGTTTTATTGGTAAATGCATTAGAATCAAGGTTGATTTTAAATACATTCGAAACAACGTTGGCACCGAATAAGTTATGCCTCTGAAACATTAACGAATACACGTTGATTCAGCGTCATTAGGTAAAAACTTTGCGTGCCTTCTGGATACATTCCATTGCTGCAGTTTGTTCCCACAGTCTCATAGGAAATAACGTAGCCCTTCCCATCGGGCACATGTCGTCAAAATGACGTCGGGCCGACGCCGATGCACCGTCATTTCGTCGACTTGACGTCGGTACGACGTCATTAAGATATCATGTGCATGCTGGGACTGGTGAAGAAATGGAGGAGAAATCCAGTTCCACTCAACTCCATTTTTTATTCCATGTTTTAAACTATACCTTTTTTCATGATACCTCTTGAACTGTTGCCATGGTGATGTAGTAATGTAGTGGTTGATGAGCAAGTTCATCTCAAACTGTTCACTAGACAATCAAGGTTATGTATTTTTTATATATAAATCAAAGTAGAAAACATACATTACGACTCTTCAGCATGATGGATAGTCTAGGATTTTCTGGCCCTTTGAGACATCTTGTAGTCTGTATCGAACTGTCCCCCGAAGAGAGGGACGAAGAATTAGAAGATAGAGTATGAAAGAAAGAAGAAAAAGAGAAAGAAATGATTTAAATAGCCCTCATTCCGCGTCTTCTGCCAGCACAGTAGCTCCTCGCCAGTAGTATTTCAATTCTCCTATCGACGTTCCCCCTGCACCTCAGCGGAACGAATCCATAGCCGCAGTAACGGGGCGCCGATCGTCCGCCCTCGCCCTGCATGTCGCCCTTTTTAAATACTCTGCGAATGCAGTCTGAAAATACCCTACGACGATGTAGGAACATCCGCGCAGTCTTATCGGAGTCTTCCCTGTTTGCACACGACCTATAACTTGTTAGATGAGCCGCGACACGACAAAACCAACAATGTGGTTGTGCGCCAAGCGCAGACTCAGATCAGCCTGGTCATCCGCCCAGTTTGACCAGACTCTTCATTAAGTGCTCAGTGGGTAGCTAAGGGTCTAAGCTACCTCCATGCGGACAGTTAAGACTCTGATCAGACTGGGCATATGCCCAGGCTGACCTGAGTCTGCGCTGGGCTCACAACCACATTGTTGGTTTCGTCGTGTCGCGGCTCAATTGTAACGAAAGGACTAAACAGTTTGTGCAGCTGCGCAGACTGAATGCATTGATTTGGTCTTTTTACGAATCCATGATGTATTAACCCATTTATGCGCAGTGGACTCTTCTATCCTAATCAAATGGATGAGTCCATTTGTCAATTAAGGGGGAGGGGGGTCTGGTTTAGTTTGTGTGTATGACTTTTATTAATACCCATTTGATTTGGGTTTTTTTGCAAATAGTGTAGACCTTGATCAGACGCCGCGATTTGCGGCGTCTGATCTGGGTCTGCACTGTTTGCCTATGTCCCATTTTTGGGACGCTAGGTATTAATGGGTAACACTGAGCATAGCTATTGTATTTTTTTTCTCAGCATATAGCCATAACATATCGTTCTGCATACTCTTGCACTGGTTCAAGAGGCGACTCGTCGACGCCATCAGTAGCTTTCACTGATAAGGGTCGTATCTATCTATACGTATGTACATTCTCATTAAAACGATTTAAAGGATATCTAGGTCATTTTAGTTGCCAACTAAAATGACCTACTTTCTACGCATGAACTTTATTACGCTCGAAAACTTTGGAGAAAGTGCTTTGAAAAAATCTTTTTAGCTGTGCCTATAATGACGCGGAATGTTTTGAAAAAACGCCACAAAACTATTTCCGCTGCTGATCGTACTGGGTGCATGTCCAGACTGATCTTAGGCTCTGCTAGATTCACATTACCCATGGCAATAACAAATTATTCGTAGAAGGTACTACTATGCATAGTTGTCTGGTATATAACTAGGATCATTATCGCACCATAATAGATGCCAGCCGGGACAAGTTTAGAGGCTAGTCAGGATTAAAATAGAGGCCAGGACCAGTACAGATGCAGGACCACTTTAGATGATGTACATACGTAGCCTAACTACTACTACAATGTACTTACGATGCATAGACACACTTCTGCTTTTGACCGCTATTTAATTTGCAAAATGTGTGTGTGTGTGTGTGTGTGTGTGTGTGTGTGTGTGTGTGTGTGTGTGTGTGTGTGTGTGTGTGTGTGTTGGGGTGGTGCTGTTATTTCACTGCATTTTTCCTATCTTGCTGTCCAAAATCAAAGCGCCTGCTTGCCGAGCCATTAGCACTGCTGGCTTTGATCACGGGGTCACCGGGTTGAGTCCCGCTGCAGGCGAGAATCTGTCTGAACCTAAACCGTTCATAATTACGCTCCCATCGTCCTTATATGACTAAAATGTAGAAAATCGCTGGCGGCATAGAGAGCAGTGCAGATCCTGATCACACATATCTTGATACTCTTCTGCTTCTTCTGTTCTGTTATGCCTTCGTGTTATGGTAAATTGTTCCGAAATTGTAGTAAGCAGATAATGTGTTGCTATTTTCTATGGTAATTTTTGTGGCATTTCTAGTACGCTTTAATCGCAAGGTCAAACTTAATCGAGCCATTCTCCTGGACTTTCCGCCTCTAACAGCGTCCAGGGCTAAGCACCTCTTAAAACATCAAAGACAACTGCTAAGGAAAAACAACAACTTAATTTGGACTAAAATGCCAGAAAAAGCCGAGTTTTCTCGTTGGATAAAGTCTGCTGGACTACTTGTTGTGTGCGGATTTATTCTTTGTGCGGTTGGGTTCTGGACTCATTATTGGAGTGCCTCGGATGTCTACGGAAAGGCAAACGAAGGTCTTTGGTTCGGTTGTTACCAGTCAGTCTGCCGGGATATTTATCAGTATGGTCCGCTACCAGGTAGGCTATTCATACAAATGTCGTGGTATCCCGGCCCAAAACTGGTTTGATGGAGCAGGTCTGTCATCAAAAAGTGGAGATTAGCTTGCCGGTTAAACTCGCAATTCCAATTCCACCCCTGGTTAACTGTGTATATACACAATATACACAAGGGTTGTTACGAAACGAAAAAGAGCATAGTTACCAAACGAACTGATCATCAGCTCGTTTGGTAACTATGACTCTTTTTCATTTCATCCTTGAAAACATAGTTAACTGGGTGTGAATTCTATTTAGAAATTAGAACTTCAAGCTTCTGCATATTGTTAGCTAAAATGTTGTAAAGGTAAAATGGTGGTTATCACAAAACTCCTGAAAGAGGTCAGCCCAACATTTCGCTTCCTTTACTCTGGACAAAGCAGATATTGTGCACAAATATGCATGCACATATATGCACACCTTACAGCCACCTGAAGTGATGACAGATACCAACAGTGTTGACCGTTCTGTTTGCTTAATTCCTGATAATAAGCAATAGGAAGAATATCCTGGTGTACTGTATGACCAGCGGCATTTTCTGATAATTCATTCTGATGATAAGCAATAAGGAGAATGTCTCGGTGTACAGTATGACCAGCGAGATTTTATGTCGTTTTTAGGCTGGACAGAATATAAATGTCAAATGAAAACATGACACTCACAACGAAAAAGGTCATTTAATGACAAACAGGGCGTCTACAAACTTCTCTGCGCGGTTTCATTATATCAAAAGAAATCCTAGTATTAAAAGAGAATATAATCCTAGACTAGTTCCTTCCCTTTTACACTTTCCGCAGCTAGAGGGCTACAAGTTGAACTTTTAGCCCTCTAGCGGTGGAAAGTGTTCCCTTTGACACTTTCTGCCGCTAGAGGGCTACAAGTTGAACTTTTAGCCCTCTAGCGGTGGAAAGTGTCAAAGGGAAGGAACTAGTCTCCCTTTGACACTTTCCGCCGCTAGATGGCTACACCTTCATCTCCATTTGACACTTTCCGCCGCTAGAGGGCTACAAGTTGAACTTGTAGCCCTCTAGCGACGGAAAGTGTCAAAGGGAAGGAATAGTCTAAATATAATCTTCCAAGGGAGTTCACTCTTATCTGCAGTTATCTATCTTACTTACTGAGAGGTCACAACATAATTTTCATTCAGAAATAGAAGCTATCATAATAACTTGGTAAAAAATAGTCGTTGATACCTGCCTTTGTTTCCATTGAGCACTCTAGATAGTTCCTTGAAGTGGTTCGACTGACGCATTTTCGAGATAGTTTGCAAGTTTACCGCACGTGTTTTGTTTGGGTTATAATGATAACTGTCACATTGTGGTTTTCAGCGAACGACACTTACAGCAAAAACATTTTATTACTAATATACATTGCTCCCCCACCCCCGCCCGCCCCCACCTACAACAAAATATGATTCAGTGCGACATTTATTGTGGAAGTTAAATTTCGATGTCGTAGACTGAGCCTTATTACTGTGAGGTGCCGGTTTACTATAAATTCCCTGTTTTGTGATATCACTAATTTAAATTCGACTTTGTGATATCACTTTCTTTTTGTGAAATCACTTGATTCATTTCTATGTAGTGATATCACTAAATCGGTTTTGTGATACCACAGAATCTTTTTTTTTTTGATATCACTCAATCGATTTAGTTATATCACATAATATAATTAGTGATATCAAAAATAGTATGTGGTATCACATATACGAAATAGTGATATCACAAAATCGATATAGTGATATCACAAGTTCGATTTGTGATATCACAAAAAGGGGATTTACAGTAAAACTGCACCTCATATATTACAATCAGTTGCTGAGGATGTCAATATGAGACACCAAATCATACTTTTTCATTGCCGTATGAGATTTCATGGTATACGAATGCACAGACTCAGCTGAGTCATCGCTCCTTGCATATGCTGTGACCTTTTCTCGTGGTCCATGTGCATAGTTTAATGACCGAAATGAAGTAGAACGGAATGGATATAGAGGCTCTCACATGAGTAGTCATTTCGTATGAAATTTATGAAATGACCACGAGTGTAAGACTCTGTTTATCATATGGCCTTCTAAAATGGGATTTTAAGCCTTCAACCTGAACTTATTTGTCAATTACGTTACGTGTACCCGCCAAAGTGTTATTACACGTGTGGTCATACGATTTTTATGACACGACGTTATCCACTGAAAAAGCAGCGACGTCATATGATAAGAGAACATCTTTATTCCCGCGGATAAATTTGACACTGGACTATAAGATGGTACTCTTCCAGGAAAGGATCTGCTTCCTCACACGGAGTAAATTCTTTCTTATAAAAGTGTCATCCCAAATCCGTCCGGAAAAGATTTAGAAAGACCTTATCACTGCCAGTCCATTGCATTCCACTCCACTCCAGGGTTCGAGGTTATAAAACTTGAGAAAAATCTCAAACTCAAAATAAAGCACACTGATTGGCTGCTTCCGAGCATTGCTCGGAAGCTGCGAATCAGTGTGCTTTATTTTGCGTTTGAGAATGTACTCAAGTTTTATCAACTCGGGGCCTGGTTTAAAACTATGTCCTAATAACGGCAGTTGTGGCGGCGGATGACGGCCACAAAATTAGGACATATTTTCGATCTACGTATATGTCACTGTCATGCGGACACCTACTTGTCAATGAGGGGAAACAAAACATTGTGAATCACATATAACCGCTCATTTAATTGTAAAGGTTAATTATTCGGCCTTCCTACGAAAAGTATTGTCCATGTTATTGTGAAACGTACTGCGAGGAGTTTTGAATATTTAACGCATTTTTAATCAATTTATCGGTGCTAATTTTCGCGTTTGACGATTTTGCTGTATACGGTAGTCAGCCATAAAAAATCTCTAAATTTAACTTCAAGTAAAATTGCTGATTCCAAAAATTAATACTTCACGAAATTCTGTGCTACATGTAAATCAACAATTTTGTGTTTTAGGAATATAAAGCTCACTTCCATCGAAAAAAAAACAGACATGGAGTCATCTGGCCTTTCAAAAGTCATAGTTATTCTTTTCGTTCTGAGCACTGTGGTCTTTATTGTTGGATTCTCTACGGACTACTGGCGGGATTCAGACCTCAGTCACGGCGGTCTCTGGCGCTCATGTACCCTAGGCGTCTGTACGGAATCTAAGGCGGTTTATAAAATTCTTGAGGATGACAATATCTGTAAGTGTTTATTTAAAAGTTGTCGATATCACATAGCAATACGACGTTAAAACAATGTTGAATTGACGTCGATCCAAATAAGGTTGCACCGACGTCGTTACGGCATCGTTTAGGTTGTGTGTCTGCTTAGTCTGACAACTCAGTCCCCGGTGGATGATTCCCCCACCCCTGCCCCACCTCCCAGAACAAGTTTGTCTGATGGTCTGTTTGAGACCCGAAGCCCATGCATTATACATTACCAAGTTGTCTGTTAGATCAGGTCATTGTGGTGGCTGGTTTGTGCCGTTTTGTCGTTTCGTGTTTTATCGGCGAAAAAGACGAAACAACGCATGCAAAAAAATATGAAAAGACGAGATAACTCCATGCGAAAAGACAAGAATTCAGAGCAATTTCCATGCGTAAAGACGCCCTTTAAACGTTTATTTCATCGTCTTTTCGCATGGCGTCTTTCTTCTTTCGCATGATGTTATTTCTTTTTTTTTTTTCTTTTTTTTGTGGCGTTCTTTCGCATTTTCGTCTTTATGCAGTGGCATCTTTTCGCGTCTTTCCATCTTCTCCTGATATGTGTATCTTCTATGTTGAAATTTTATGTTCCAATAGTTATCTTGCTCGAATGCATATGAAACATAAAAGTATGCATTCTCTTCGTACTCATGTAAAATACATTGAAATGCAAAACATACAGTTGAGCCGCGACGCGACAAATCCAACAAAGTGGCATGTGCGCCCAGCGAAGACTCAGCTCAGCCTGGGCATCCGCCCAGTCTGATCAGAGCCTTCGCAGTCCGCATTGAAGTAGTTGCTACCCTTTTAGTACACAGCAAAGACTTTGATCAGATCTGGTGGATGACCAGGCTGACCTGAGTCTTCGCGTGGCGTACATGCCACTTTGTTGGTTTTGTCGTGTCGCGGCTCAACTTATTATCTGATTGCAGCAAATTTCTGTCGATCAGATTTTTTCTTAAAAAAGCTTTCATCATCAGGAAGCTTTTATGCACATCAAATACTTAGATAAGGACCTATCGCCTTACTTCAAGTACCACTAAAAGCTTTAATTGGGTCTTCAATGGACTGCATACATGTCTGTGGGCTACACCCTTTATTTGTCCAAAAGATGTTGGAAAAAATGACATTTTTAATTCTTGTGTGAAATATGAGTATTAGCTTTTACAAAAAGATTCAGCCCGTCATCTATTTATTTTGGCATAATTTAATAAGAATACCTGTGAAAAGGACTGGTATCGCTGTGAAAAGCGCAGATAAAAAAAACGTATATTACAAAACTTCAGAAAACTTGAATAGACAGTTTTGCCTATGGCCTGTGTTATGGGCCGTAGGCATTAATGGGTTAAGTTGAGCAGCAATGACTGAGTACTATAGGTCGTAAGAAGAAGAGACCTCGGTTTAAAGTCTCACCCGAAAGACCGAAGAAGTGGGGGATCAAAATGGGTAGTCCGTGGTGTTGTCCACTAAACTTCTTTCGCTCCTGGGGGAGATCGGGTGGTGCGATGGTGCTGCGTGTAACTTCCAGTGCCGGGGCGTCCTACTGATTTGGATAATAGTAGGACAAGGGCCTTCTGTGCTTGCAGTAGGCGCGGGTGGGGGTTGTTTGGACATTTTTTTCTCTCGTCTATCACTTCTCTCTTCTTTCTCCCTCTCTCTGGGAGACGGCCCGATATAGACTGAAATACTGTCTCAAAGGGCCGTTAAACCCAAAACAACCAACCAACCATCTTTCGCTCCTATGTTTGAGCAAGCTGGTTTTCCTGTGTGAATGACATTTAGTGTAGTCCATAGGGGTAGTAAAATCAGGAAATGCCCTGTTTACTCAGGCAGTGATCGTATAGACAAAGAATGAAGACTCTGACAAGACTGCGCGAACGCGCAGGTTGATCTGAGCCTTGTTCGTTCGCACATGCCGTAAAGTACGTTTTTACATAAAATATCTTTTGTTTTTGCTGTTTCATTATGATTCATGTCGCATTGAGTGGGAGGTTTGATGAAGTAATATGTTACTCATAAACGTAGGTTCAGTATTTCAGAATGACTAGTCACGCCCAGATTGTCTACCGTAAACATTATAATAATTTGAGCCGCGACACGAGAAAACCAACAAAGTGGTTGTGCGCCAAGCGTAGACTCAAATCAGCTTTGGCATCCGCCCAGACTGATCAGAGTCTTTGCTAAGTGCTTAAAGGATTGTTAAGAGTCTAAGCTACCTCCATGCGGTCAGCGAAGACTCTGATCAGACTGGGCGGATGCCCAGGCTGATCTGAGTCTGCGCTGGGCGCACAACCACATTGTTGGTTTTCTTGTGTCGCGGCTCATTTGGAGAATAATAAAACTTCAAAAATTGTGGTAAAAGTAAAAATTCAAAATTTTTTTTAAAAAATGTGAGACTTAAAATAATTACCGTAACCGCCCTAAAATTGAGCAGTTTTTTGTACGCCCGTTTTGAAAAAACGGACGTATTATGTCATGGCGCTGTCCGTCCGTCCGTCCGTCCGTCCGTCTGTCCGTCCGTCCGTAAACATTCTTGTGCGCGCCATAACTCAGTAACCATTTGGGATATCTTCATGAAATTTTGTAGACATATGTATTAGGTAGGGGGACGTGTCGCGTACAAGAATGGTTGCTCCCCCTTCCTTGATTTTAAAGTTATGCCCCTTTGATTGTTTTTTACCCTGCAGGTCTTGTGCGCGCCAGAACTAGATAACTGTTTGGGATATCTTCTTGAAACTTCATAGCAATGTGTACGAGGTCCCAATGATGTGTCGCGTACAACAATGGTTGCTCTCCCTTTGTTCATTTCTGAGTTACGTCCCAATGATGTGTCGCGTACAACAATGGTTGCTCTCCCTTTGTTCATTTCTGAGTTACATCCCTTTTATTAGTTCTTTTCGGCTATTTTTGTGTTTACTTATGTTGTGCATACATTTACTCAGTAACTGTTTGGAATAATGATGAAACTTTATAGCAATATGCATGATCATAAGATAATATGTCGCATATCAGAATGGTTGCTCCCCCTTTCTTAATTTTGGAGTAAACTCCCTTTCCTCCGTCCATAAACATTCTTGTGTGCGCCATAACTCAGTAACCATTTGGGATATCTTCATGAAATTTTGTAGACATATGTAGTAGGTAGGGGGAATGTATCGCATACAAGAATGGTTGCTCCCCCTTCCTTAGTTTCCAAGTTATGCCCGTTTGATTGTTTTTTTCCCCTGCAGGTCTTGTGCACGCCATAACCAGATAACTGTTTGGGATATCTTCTTGAAACTTCATAGAAATTGTATGAAGTCCCAACAATGTGTGGCTTACAACAATGGTTGCTCTCCCTTTCTTCATTACTCGGTTACATACCTTTTATTAGTTCTTTTCGGCTATTTTTGTGTATACTTATGTTGTGCATACATTAACTCAGTAACTGTTAGGAATATCATGATGAAACTTTATAGCAATGTGCATGACCACAAGATGATGTGTCAAATATAAGAATGGTTGTTCCCCCTTTCTTAATTTTTGAGTAACCTCCCTTTGATCATTATTTTTAGGCATTTCCATTCACTCCGTATCTCCTTAACCCTTTGAAATATTAGAATGAAACTTTGTAGGAATGTGTGTAATAATGGGGCAATGAATCCTGAGCAAGAACTGGATTATCTGCCCATGCATAAATTTCCTGTTTACTCTGTAACTCCTTAACCATTTAGAATATTTTAACACAACTTTATCGATATGTGTATATTGTCAAGGGAATGTATTAGAACCAAGAATGGTATATCTAGTATATTTAGTATATGAATTATCTCCCTTGTTTGACTTTGGCATTACTCAACTTATGAGCCACTTCACCTTGGAAGCTGATTTTTTTTGGTATACTATTAGTATTTGATGTGTTAAATATTTAAATAATGTTGCCGTCATTAATTAAAGTGTGGTTTCCCCTGTTTGTCTGCCTGTCTCTCCTTTTGTAAACAATCTTGTTCATTCTATAATTCCTTTATGACATTAAAACGGGCGTATAATGCGCCGCTTGCGAAGCCCTTGTTTCTCAATGCAGTCATGCACCCAACAGATGTAGATGGAATGGCAAACCGTGTTGACTCTCACAAGACTGCGCCTTCTGGTCTGGATCTGCACTTTTTTCTCAGACCTCTCCGTCCCAATATTAAGAATTTTCACGGTACTTTACTGCTTTAAGCTTTTTAGCTCGCCTGAGCACAAAGTACTCCAGGTGAGCTATTTTTATCAATGACCGTCCGTTCGTCCGTCCGTTAGCAATCCTTACCAAACTTTTGCAGTATATCTATGGTCAATACGAAGCAAAGTCGGATCAGAGTTATTGTCCCTCTCATAGCCCTTTCAGTCAGAACTTGTGAGCACAGTAGCGGCTGTTATGTTTTACCAATTAGGCCCAAACTTACAAAATATGGTTATGGCCATCAGATCTGGATTAGCTTTGATATGGGCCAAACGGACGATTAACTGAAGGGTTACAGCCCCTGGTGAGTAAAAATGGCGCATTAAGTCTTGTGAACATACTGGAGCCCTGAAAGTGTACCTATCCATGTTAATTATGCTTCTTGTTTTTTTCTGTATTCACCCAAAAAGTTAGGCATGGAAGCAGGTATGTTTACCTGCTGTGAGGGCAAACATATGTAGGATGTTTTATTCATGGGAAAATTTATGTTGTAAAATCATAAAAGATGACGGTATAGCCATAAAATTGTGCGCATAAAAAGCATAGGAATACCGGCTTTTTCACAGCTTTGCAGATGCATAGTTTAAAACATGGAATGGAATGGGCATAATTTAAATTCCACTGGCCACAGTTTGCTCGTAGAGCCTGGAATGTATACTCGTACAGGAAATAATAGCCCTCTCAGAGGGAGCAAATTCTTTCTTGGCGGAGAACTATCTCAACTTTGTACTGGTATCCTTGGCAGTCCATTCCGTTCGTCTCAGTTACTAATTTTAAACTATGCCCTTTGAAGAATTTACACAAACGCTAAAAGGTAGGTCAGTGTTTTGCGGGTCTTGTAGGCAGATTTGTGAGGAAAGCTTCCAGAGATTCCGTAGGGTAGAGTCGGGTAACTTCGGACAGCAGGTAAATTCGGACTGACATTGTTTCCTGTATATGTTAGTTGTTTCGAATTAAAACAAAAATAACTAGGCAAACAGTGAAAATCCTGATGAGACGGCTCATTATGCAATAGTATGTCCGAATTTACCCGCTGTCCGAGGTCCGAGTATGGACATGACCTATATCATCACACACAACATACTAGCAATTTTTGGGACGTTGTCTCATATATCATGATGGAAATAAAGTTTTGTTCTGTTCTGTTCACAACATGAGTTCTGTCCCAGACCTTGCTAGCCAAGGGTAATAAGTCTACTTTGTTCCTTACATAAGGAACAAAGTGGACTTAGTAAATATCTTAGCTAGTACGTACCTTGGCTAGCGAGGTGCAAATCCTGCTGCATATTGATTTTTCGAAAAGAATGAACAATATACCAATATCATTAGCTTGGTATGGTCGTTCATATTTTTTTATGATCTGCAACATGTTCTATGTCATAAATATTTATGCTGTAATTAATTCTTCTGAGGGCTTCCTCCGTTCCTGACCTACTTTTATGCATTGTTAACATTCCAAAACATTAATGTCGTGAACTACACTGGAGGGCTGACAGGCATTATCTGTTTTATCTATACGGTACAAGAAATGAAAGGCTAGCCTGGTCAGATCTGACCCATGGTGCACAAGGCGTCATTATAGATAAGAGCGAGTATTTGATGATATTGAGAGATATTTTTCTTATTTCTTATCAAAAGCATATGTTGTGACCATATGCTGTGACCCCTCATCTGAACTGTCTCTTCGAGACGATTCAGATGAGAGGTCACAACATATGTTTTTATGTTGTGAAAACTTGTAGCCCGACCCCATTGCTACTATTTGAGGAATAAAATATGTTTAAACTATATGTTTTTATGCAGATTTAACAAAATTGCCCCTGATTATTGCCAAATAATCCCTCTTATCTAGAGCTCTGAAATTCATAGTTTGCGGTTCATTCTGACTCCCTTTATACTGGCCAGGATTGCTGACATGCTACGCCCTTTACTGCACAACGGTGCGTGTGGGTAATGGCGGCTGAGCAACGTCTCGCGCACCAGCAGCTAAGCACGAGTTACCTGATTTCAGTTAGCTGCACAAGTATAGCTTTCTTAAAAAACTTGGTCGGCGCTTAGCAACCATTTTAGGTTGATGTTTATCATATACACTATTACAGTGGACTCGACAGTATCGGATCATCGACAGTATCGGATCGCCCTTAAATTATCACCCATTTTTCTCACAAATGAAGCAAATATTTTTTTACCATCATAGTATATTACAGTCATCAAGTTAGACCAATGGCAAAGTGCAGGGTGAAAAATTCGACCGAAATGTGCGGCTGTGAAACAAATCGGAGTTGTTGAAAAGCTTTGCCCCTCTTCAACGGCGCTTTCATTTTGTCTGTTGCTCGTTACTCCCAAAAGAGATTTAGGTCATTTAAACTATTCTATCATTAGGCGATTGAAACCAATTTTGCTTTGTGATGTGTCCTGGCATCCCTTAACTTGCAGGCAGACATTATTTTTATGACATCTCAGTATTTGATGAAACTAAAGAGTTGAAAAACGGGGCACCGATGTGCGACAGTAACGGATCATTATATAATTTGAACTGAAATACAGGCATCAGCTGGAAAACTGTATGTTGGATGCATGGTCTGACGCGGAAAGCAAGCTATAAATCAACTGCCTCAGTGGGTAGTCTGTCTATTTTCAAAGAAGATCGGTATAAAAATAACACAACATCCTTTTCGTAAAATACCCCCCATCCAACGCCCCACACACCAGCGTTTGATAATGAACGTTATGCATAGCACAACTAAGCTTCTGCTAAACATTCTAAAGAAACATTTGAGGTCGGCTTGCATGTGTATGAGCCCATTTATGACTGGCTTTCATCAGATGGACATTAATACACTATGTAGACTCAGATTAATGCCTCTGATACGCTGAGTGACCATGTAGGCCTAATGTTTATACTCTGAAATGCATTATAATATCAATGTTAAGGCAGAAAATCATAATAAATTTGTTGATCCTGATCAGACTCTATGGTCTTATCATGGCCAACACTTTGTAAAGGCAGATAATTGTCTTTATTGTTTGAGTAGAATTGCACGGGTGGTAAAAATTGGAACGAGCTCCAAAAGGAGGTATCGGTATTTTGTTCCAACGGCACATCCGGGAACGTTAGAGATCGCTCCAAAGGACAAAAACGGGTAAACAAAGGTAAGTGTCAGTGGCTTTTATGAAAAGAATTCGAGGTATTAAGCGACAGATGGTTAATTATCGCGATGTTGTTGCGTGTAGAAATAGTTTCTCTGTGTGTGTGGTCCAAAAATTCGGTTGAAATCGAAATAGTTTCCACATGAATCCCACAACCGAGTCGAAAACGAAGTTGGTTTTTCCCCCAGCTTTTTGTCAACAAAGAGACCTCTGTGCATAATTTATCGTTTTACACTAAAAATACAGGCCTGGTACGCTAGTCCTGGTTGAACAAGCACTCTATATCACCTCTCAGGTCAAAAGAGGCAATCCGGAGAATTATTTAAACAAATGATGGAGAAAATACGATTGGTTTAAACAATATTTATTGATAAATCTTCGTATACAACATATACATTTACACGTATACACATGATTATATGGTACAGGATCTGATAGGAAGCTTAAAGCTTATATAAATCATCTCCTGATGAACATCTAATGAAGTAATATATGTGAATGGCAGATTAAATAATAGGCCAGGTATGCATACAAATAACTGTAAGAAAATCCAGTGTGTGTTCCAGCAGGCATGCAGCGTCATGATGACGACACATCACCGTCGATGCGACTTCATGATGTAACGTCATAATGTCGCCTAATATACTTAACAAGTTGACCTCTAGGGAAAACAGTAATCCTTTAAAAGCTGTGGTCTCGAGGAGCAAATGTGGATATACGACAAACAAACCATTGCCATGCAATGACCAGCGTGATCAGGGGCTGGTTGTTCAAACCATCGTTAGTCTAACGACGTCGTTAAGAGGTCAACTTGTTAAGTATATGCCGACTACATGATCAAACACAGTTATTTTTGCTGGAAAAATGTGAGAATCTCTTGCAGTGCAGAAGAATCTCACATTTTAACAACATAGAAACAGTGTATTTGTAATCTTTAAATTTTGAATTTAAACGAAATGTTCACTAACGGCGTTGTTAATTTTCAACAACCGGTCCCTTAGCATTAACTGTTGGCTGAGAAAATTCGATAGACTTTCTATTCAATTTATATAGAAATGTGGGGCACATATAAAAAGCAAGGCTGAAAAGAACGATTAAAATATAACTGTCACAATAGTACGAAATCATCAGTTTTAAAGGATCGTTTATCGGGCAGTACACAAAGAAACTACAAAATTTTGATGGCAATCGATGCTAGACACTACTATACCATGCAATTAAGTATCACAGGAAACAACAGGCCGGGTCATGGCAGATTTTCATCATCTAGTTGAAACGTGGAACGAACTTTCTTAATACAGTTGAAAAATGAATGCATTATTTTCGGTTATTGGATATAAAAATATTCAAACGAAAACCGAGAGAGTCAAAGTCATAATGTAATAAGGCAGCCTCTGGAAGACATCAAGTGACTAGGGATTGTCTACAAACAAAAATCACAAAATGAGAAGTACTCAAGAGCGGAGTAATCTGCTATTTGTTGATTTTATTAAATCATAAAAGATAGCCCTGGGAACGATCTCATTCAGTTTGGAACGAGCTCCGGCCGCTGGAACGATCTCCAATCGTATTTTCTCCATCATTTGTTTAAATAATTCTCATGATTGCCTTTTGTTGACCTGAGAGGTGATATAGAGTGCTTGTTCGACCAGGACTAGCGTACCAGGCCTGTATTTTAGTGTTAAACGATAAATTATGCACAGAGGTCTCTTTGTTGACAAAAAGCTGGGGGGAAACCAACTTCGTGTTCGACTCGGTTGTGGGATTCATGTGGAAACTATTTCGATTTCAACCGAATTTTTGGACCACACACACAGAGAAACTATTTCTACACGCAACAACATCGCGATAATTAACCATCTGTCGCTTACTACTTCGAATTTTTAGCTCACCTGAGCACGAAGTGCTCAAGGTGAGGTATTGTGATCGGTCTTTGTCCGTCGTCCGTCGTCCGTCGTCTGGCGTCAACTTTTTACTTTAAACGACTTCTTCTCCAAAACTGCTAGCCAGATTTCCAAATATTTTCACAGAAATGTTCCTTAGGAGACCCTCTACCAAAATTGCTCAAATGGTTCCGCTCCGCTGAACAATATGGCCGCCAGAGCTAAAAATAGAAAAACCTTTAAACGACTTCTCCTCCAAAACTGCTGGGCCGATTTTGAAATAATTTCACAGAAATGTTCCTTAGGAGACCCTCTACCAAAATTGATCAAACGGTTCCGCTCCGCTGAACAATATGGCCGCCAGAGCTAAAAATAGAAAAACCTTTAAACGACTTCTCCTCCAAAACTGCTGGGCCGATTTTGAAATAATTTCACAGAAATGTTCCTTAGGAGACCCTCTACCAAAATTGATCAAACGGTTCCGCTCCGCTGAACAATATGGCCGCCAGAGCTAAAAATAGAAAAACCTTTAAACGACTTCTCCTCCAAAACTGCTGGGCAGATTTTGAAATAATTTCACAGAAATGTTTCTTAGGTGATCCTCTACCAAAATTGCTCAAACGGTTCCGCTCCGCTGAACAATATGGCCGCCAGAGCTAAAAATAGAAAAACCTTTTAAACGACTTCTCCTCCAAAACTGCTGGGCCGATTTTGAAATAATTTCACAGAAATGTTCCTTAGGAGACCCTCTACCAAAATTGCTCAAACGGTTCCGCTCCGCTGAACAATGTGGCCGTCAGAGCTAAAAATAGAAAAACCTTTAAACAACTTCTCCTCCAAAACTGCTGGGCCGATTTTGAAATAATTTCACAGAAATGTTCCTTAGGAGACCCTCTATCAAAATTGCTCAAACGGTTCTGCCCCGCTGAACAATATGGCCACCAGAGCTAAAAATAGAAAAAAGCTTTAAACATTATCGTTTCTAAAGCCAATGGCTCGATTTCAAAAAAAATTCACAGAAATGTTTTACTCATGGCTCTGAACAAAAGTTGCTCAAACGGTTCCGCGCCGCTGAACAAAATGGCTGCCAGAGCTAAAAATAGAAATAAATCTTAGAATGACACAGAGGGCACAGTTATGATCCAATCATCATGAAACTTTGTCAGAATGTTAATCTTAATGAAATCTAGACCATCTTTGAAACTGGGTCATGTGGGGTCAAAAACTAGGTCACTGGGTCAAATCTTAGAAAAACCTTGTGCACACTCTATAGGGCACAGTTATGATCCAATCTTCATGAAAGTTTGTCAGAATGTTTATTTATATAAAATCTAGGCCAAGTTTGAATCTGAGTCTTGTGGGGTCAACAACTAGGTCACTAGGTCAAATATTAGAAAAACCTCATGTACGCTCTAGAGGGCACAGTTATGATCCTATCTACACGAAACATTGTCAGAATGTTTACTTTCATGAAATTTGTAGCAGATTTGAAACTGGGCCATGTCAGATAAAAAACTAGGTCACTAGGTCAGTTCTTAGAAAAACAGTGTGAACGCTTTTGAGGACACAGTTTTTTTCTAATCTTCATGAGACTTTGTCAGAATGTTTGTCTCCAACGAATCTGGACCAAGGGTGCAACTTGGTCATGTTGGGTCAAAAAGTAGGTCACTAGGTTAAACCTTAGAAAAACATTGTGTACACTCTAGAGGGCACAGTTTTGATAACTTTGTCAGAATGTTCATATCCAAGAAATCTAGACTAGGTTTGGAACTGGGTCATGTAGGGTCAAAATCTAGGTCATTAGGTTCAATCTTATAAAAACCTTAGGTACACAATAAAGGGTTCATTTTCCATTTAATCTTTGTGAAACTCTGTCAGTCATATGGATGTCTCTGAGGTTAAGTTCACAGGATACTCAGGTGAGCGATCCAGGGCCATCATGGCCCTCTTGTTTCATAAAAGCCACTGACACTTACCTTTGTTTACCCGTTTTTGTCCTTTGGAGCGATCTCTAACGTTCCCGGATGTGCCGTTGGAACAAAATACCGATACCTCCTTTTGGAGCTCGTTCCAATGTTTACCACCCGTGAATTGGGAATTATTGACATGCTTGTAAATTTGTATACATTCAACTGTTATTTAACAGACATAACCGTTGCTGGTGAAGGACCGCGTAAAATGTCGTTGAAAGGCCGTAAATGTTTTCTATGAGAGTTTAATAGGTCCAACTGATTATGTAACCAAAGTATTGAAGCTGCGAAGTTTGGCAGGAAGCCTCGGAGGAAACTCATATAAGATAATATCGTATGATCCGATACTGTCGCACCTGATTCGTTACTGTTGTAAGACCCTCCTGTAAGTCTGGATAGGTTATCTGCCCTTAAATAAATAAATTTCGTAAATATTTTGACATGGATAGATAGAAGGGATATTTTGCAACTGTTTTGTTTCATAGCATACATAATTTTAGCATTCATATAGTTCAAAACAGGATTTTTATTGAACTTGATCCGATACTGTCGTATTCACTGTACAACCACAAAAATCTGGAGATATCTCAGAAACTAAAATATCCACTGGTGGATTTAAAGTACGGATGCGGGTGGTGGGTTTCATACCACTTCGCTTTCATTTTTAGCTTTATATGGCTGAGGCTGAAATACAGTTTAAAAGACCGTAAAGCCAAAAGTCATTCATTCACATGTTGTCCTACCTTGTAATACCATATGCAGTTCTGCGGTATTTCATATGACCGCTCACGTCACTTATTAAATGCGGTTAGCGCTCGCGACATTTATTCGAATAGCGTTGCGTAAAGGTCAATGAGGATTGTGGGTAATTTGTGTCGACGTCAACGACTAGAATTTGTACGCCCATGGGCGTAGACAATGAGGTGAATGGCTATCTCATGAACCGATGTCGCCATAACCATGCAAAGGAAAAGACAGAAGCAATCCAAGAATTTTCGGTCAGTAGGTGCGAGGCGAGCAGGGGTTGTTTGGATATTTTCTCTCTCGTCTATCATTTCTCTTTTCTCTCTCCCTCTCTCTGGGAGACGGCCCGATATAGACTGTAATACTGTCTCAAAGAGCCGTTAAACCCAAAACAAACAAGTCAACCACTAGACTGTTGCTAGATCCGCCTCCAAGAAAAAAAGTGATGAAATCAGCAATCTGAAATGTCTGTTTTATGTATCATGATGCGCCCTGCCGTGTTGTATAATTGCCAAAGAATCTAGCCTTGAAAAGACGGCTTTTGTTGTGTGTTTTATCTGAGTTTGTTTTACAAGTATATTTTCAGTAAAAGACGTCTGTACATCATCTAAAGTGGTCCCGCATCTATACTGGTCCTGGCCTCTATTTTGGTCCTGACTAGCCTCTAAACTGGTCCCGTCTAGCATCTATTATGGTGCGATAAGCAGCCTCTAAAATGACCCCAGTTATATACCTGGTAACTATGCATAGTAGTGCCTTCTACAAATAATTTGTTATTGCTATGAATAATGTGAATCTAGCGAAGCCTCAGATCAGCCTGGGCATGCGCCCAGTGTGATTAGCAGCGAAAGTAGTTCTGTGGCGTTTTCAAAACGTTCCGTGTTATTGTAGGCATAGCTGAAAAGAACTTTTAGAAGCATTTTCTCCAAAGTTTTCGCGTGTAATAATGTTTTTTATGCAATTCATAATAGCAATCATACATGCTTTTATGATACATTTACATGTATATCTGCTAGGCCCGTCGGACGGCGTTGAATCCCCACGACTTTCAGGTTCGGGTTTTGATTGATTTAGACCGCTGCAATCGACTAAACGGTTTTAATAAAATACTGGTTAAATACTTCGAAACAGTTTCTATGATTTTTAAGTATGAGTACAGGTCTCAGGGACAGCTAGATTATTTCTCTGTTACAGTATTCCAAGTTAGTCCTGTATTTCAGCTACTATGTAATAGACTCTTCTGGCAATTGTTGACAGTAGTTAACCCGGGAGTTAAATAAACATAAATATACGGCCTGAATGCCAGGCTCCTCTGGGCCCGCAGGTGATAATGCGTAGAAAATCATGCTTGTTCCCTCTATGCTACACACCCTCTCTCTGTTTTAGGCAGCAATACTTGTGGGCGCAATCCACAGTCCGCTTCTGCATGTGAATACGCATATCGTGCAGAATTTTTTATGTCCATGCAATATGTTTTTCGTGTTGCATTTTTCGTGTTACATGAGTCTCACCATTAATACAAACTACAGCACAAGAAAACATCATGTCGCAGTTGCTTGAAGCTCGAAGCCAAAGTCTTCTTGTACCTTGCATTTCATCCAAAATAGATGCGAAACGATAAAGCATTCGCGGTAGGAGAATGAAATTATTTGTAAGCGCTGTATATGTTGCACATACGATCTAGTGAGAGAACATGCTTCGTATTCATGCTAAATCAAACTCTTTTCGATTCGATGCGGAAATGGTTGGCAAGAGAACGAGACGTAGAAACATGGAGCTGTCTCAATAACTTACTGGAGTTTTAATTTTTCACACGAACATTAACGTTCAATATTGAAAATAAAACGACATAAGCGTAGGAAGAGGGCGGAGCTAAACTAGCCCCTCTCCTCCCCCCCCCCCCCCCCCCCCACACACACACACGCAAGAATTATTTTTAAAATGGCTTGTGCCGATGCTATGAAGTCGTGAGAAGCAGTTTTTAGCAGAAAACTATTAGTTTTTCATATACTTACGTTTAGCGCTCAAGATCATTTTAGAGGCTGCTTGTCGCACCACAATAGATGCTAGCCGGGACCAATTAAGAGGCTGGTCGGGACCAAAATAGATGCCAGGACCAGTTTAGATGCCAGGACCACTTTAGATGATGCACAGACGTCAGATCGACTGTGCCAGTTAGAGCATCTGCTTAAACCCATTTATCCCCAATGGCCTATTCTGTCCCTATCAAATTGATGATTCCATCATCAATTAAGGGGTGACTGATTTAGTTAATTTATATAAAAATATACGTTTTTTTTTTTTCATTTTAGTTTGGGAAATACCCAACTGCCTTATGCAAACAGTGTAGACCCAGATCAGACGCCGCGTTTTGTGGCGTCTGATCTGGGTTTGCACTGTTTGCCTTTGTCGCTAGGCGCTAATTGGTTGATGTGCATAGATACACTTTTCCGTGGTGTTGGCTTTTATTTCTCAAGGGAGACAACTTTTAAAAAGTTAGTTTGCTTTCCTGGTACGTTGCTCTTTCCATAACTATTGGCTAATACTCTTCAGAGTAAATTCTTTTATCTAAAAGAGTGCCCCCCCCGACCCCCCAAGCCTTTTGCGAAGGGAAACAAACACCCGAAAATCAGAGTAATCTCCATTTGACATGTACTCTGTGACCTTGAGCTGAATTTCATGGGAAACAGATCTGCCATTTTTAATTTTTTCCTCCCCCTTTCCACTGGGATCTACTATTAAAGCAAGGAATTTGCTCCGATTGGAGCAAATTCTTTCCATTAAAATAGACCCATCCAATGAAGCAAACAGAAAGTCACAAATGTCGTTTTCCGTTGTAAAAATACGGGCGGGGGTGTGCCTATAAAGGCAGAATTTATACAACAACATCAATAATGGCGGAAAAAATAAAGTTTCTGACTTTTTTCTGTGTCGCGAGAAAAATACCCTTCAGCATAAATAAACAGTTAAGACACTGATCAGATTGCACAACCTTAGAAACTGATATGTCTCCCCTTAGGTTGTTCGTTAGACTTTTGGCGGTGTCAGACTGCTGAAAGCTGAAATGCTCATCAGTTCTGTTCTGTTTTGTCTCAGAAATTGTTCTAACATGCTAATCTCGTATGCTAAGTGGTAAAACACAACTTGCTGTATAGGCTGTAACCTTTGATGCGCTATACCATGTTAGCTCTACTGGCTTGATAAAAATGCAACGGAGGCGGATCTTTACGTTAACTGTCGGTATTTCGGGGCACCGTTCCATGCTTCGTTAAACTATATAGTGTGGGATCATCCCCCCCCCCTCCCCCTCCCCCACCACACACCCTTTTTAGCTTGCGCTATAGCTTTATGTGGTAGTTACCTCCCCTCCGGCTTACGATATAGCTTAGTTTCATGTCAAGACGTTGCTGTCGAATTTGCAGGACTTTTACCCGAAACTAAGATAAAGGACACTCAGATCCTGCCACTCTGCCTCAGCCAATCTATTTCGGAAGCCCCGATGGGCGGGAGACATCATCCTGGTGGGACACTGATGTCATGTGTATCAGTGCTCCAGATAAGAAAGGGTAACATGGATAATTTAGGGATAATTTTCCATATTTTTCCACCAAAACATGCTGCAACCCAGCTCTGTTAAAGATGGTATGGATGGTGGCAGCTTTAGTTGTCATCGAGATGTGGTCTTTGGCATTTATGTCAGCTTCACACACGTGTTTTTCATCACTATTGCTATTAAAAGAGGGTGTCAGCAGCGAAAATTAGGAAATGATGAATGTTTGTGTCACGACCGCGCCCATTAATGCTCTGTTTTCGAGTTCCGAAACTCAAGCCATATTTAGAGCTCTCGCTGTTCTTGATACGAAGTGGACTTAGTACCCTTGGCTTGCGAAGATGCTCCCCGAAAAGATTTTGTTTAAAGCGCAAGAAATTCGAGAAAGAATGTGTGCCGTATTGGCGAGGCAACTCAAGTGATCTATTTTCCAGAGGCTTTAAGAAATTAACTCCCTTTAGACCTTGGACACCGCTACTGCGCATCAGTGCTAGCTCCATAAATCATATTCTATTCATCAGATAAATTCCTAGTGCGGACTAAGAAAGACCCTGACCAAACTGTGTGGATGCACAGACTGATCTCAGTTTCACTTTTTATTTAATCTTATAAGATATTGTTTCATGGAACCTGTGATTGGGGCGAAACTTATACATTAGCCCGTCCTGCTGGACTTTGATTTTCAGCTGTCATAATTGGTGGTTTGGTAATGATGGACAAGGGTTCATAGTCCAGAGGTCATGTGTTCGAGTCTTTATAGAAGCTCCGGTAGCTCAGTCCTTTAAGCGCTGGCCTGCAAAATAGATGTGTACACCGCCATCGTTCTCTGGTAGTATAAGTGCAAGGCTTGTCAGACTGTCTCAGTATAGCATGAGTTATTGCCCTTGATTGATTAAAGGTTTACTGAATTGTACCGTAACTAAATACATGTAACAAGGGAACGAAATTTCATGTAATTTAAAATGAAGATGCTTGAGCATGGTGCATTGGGCATGCGCAAGTACTGAAATAACCTTATTTGTACTTGAGCTGTTTCTCTTGAATTGATTAAAAGCCACAAAAAGTAGGTAACCAATGTACAACATTTCATGAATCATAAAATTTAACATGTAACACCATTTTGGGGGGGGGGGGGGGGGGGGGGTTAGTGCACAAGCAAGTTTTGGTGGAATATCCCGAATCTCCTAATCAATGCACGAGTTATTGCCCTTGCACATTTTGCAGCCTTCCTTCTTTCCGGTCGGCGAAAATTGCTGAAATATTTGGATAGTTAAAGGGCTGATAAAGCATTGTGGCATCAGTTTCTCTTTCGTTACTGTAAAAGTTCTGGATATTGGGACAGATAGGATCAAACAGTCTCAGAAAGTTGTAGTCTGATCAGGGCCTATACATGTTGCCAGTCCATCTGCAGCGGTTGGATGCATTACTGCATTGTAAAACCAAAATTTAGGACAATTACGGTGAAAATTTTAGGTGTCCCAATTTTTTTTTATTTTCTGCATGTGTGCAGTAAGGAAAAGTATTTATGTCGGATAAATCCACTTTTGTTTGTAAGTGACATGCATTCCATGCGTCCATAATTAACCCTAGGCTTGTTATGATTCATAAATGGGAGGCGTTACAACTGGTGTTTGTTTATATTCATCTGAAGAACATGCTACCGTATTCGTCCCAATACTCAGACAGCTGTGTTAATGAAAACAGTGAGGACCAAGATTAGACTGCTCCTGGTCTGCACTGATTAAACCTTACCATGTTAGAATAAAAGGGGCCGTACCAACATCTGAAGATGGACGAGTGTGAATAAAAAGGGTCAGATTGTATTTTAAACATGTAGTATTTTATGTTTGGCCTCCGGTATGTTGCGATATGCTTTAACGTGAAAAGTATTTGTCTTTGGTGGACGGTTGCATTCGAGATTTCACCAGAGATAACGTACGCTCGGTCAGCGCGCTGCTATCCTAAAGATTTTTGCCACGCCCACAAAAAAAAACTGAAATGTAATATTGTATAAGTCATATATTCCCGGCAACTTCCATCATATGGATATCTTTTGTATAAAAGATGTTTTTTATAATAATTTTGAGATACTACTTCAGAGCTGGAGATCGCCAGTTCAAGCCCGACTGGATGAGATCTTGATAAAGGTCGACTGAAATAAGGCAGCCTGGGTGATGCAGCTCCAGGCATGCGTGGAAAGCGATGCTGCACATGCATGGGCCGCGACACGACAATACCAGCAAAGTGGCATGTGCAAGCAGCGAAGATTCAGATCAGTCTGGGCATCTACCCAGTCCGATCGGAGTCTTCGCTGCCCGCATGGAGGTAGCTTATGCCCTTAGCTACCCTTTCAGCGCACAGTGAAGACTCTGATCAGACTGGGCGAATGCCCAGGCTGATCTGAATCTTCCGTCGTTGGACGCACATGACACTATGTTTGTTTTGTCTTGTCGTGGCTAACATGCACATGCATCACATATGCATACCCCTATGGTGTACCAAAAGGGTCAAAACTACCGATACCGGTCCACCTATGATAAAGTATAGGTGCACCGCTAAATTTTAGCGGTGCACCTGTAAATTTTAGCGGTGGACCGATAAATTTTGTCGGTGCACCGCTAATTTACAGGTCCACCGATATTTTATCGGTCCACCGATACTTAGAACTCATAGGTGCATCGATAAAATTACAGGTGCATCGATAAAATTACAGGTGCACCTGTAAAAATATCGGTGGACCGATAAATTTCAGCGGTTACCCCGAAGTAGTGCGCCTATCTTGACTTGTCTGGTGAAGATGTATGAGTATACCTTCATGTTTTTAGCTCACCTGGCCCGAAGGGCCATAGTGAGCTATTGTCATACCAATGCGTCCGGCGTGCGTCGTGCGTCGTGCGTCGTCACGGAATTTGTCCGTCAACACCTAAAAACAAATATTCAAACATCTTCTTCTGTAATACTACTAGTCCCATGGTTCTCAAATTTCACATGGAGCATGACCTGACTCCAGGGTCTTAGAATTGTAAAATTGGGTCAGGTTGAAAATCCAAGATGGCCGCCATTACTAAAAATAGCAAAAACAACAAAATAAACCTTTTCTCCAGAACCATTAGGGATATTTGTCTGAATTTTGGCATGGAACATCAGTGAAACCTTGGTATTCAAAATTATAAAAATGAAAAAAATCTGTAGCGGAGTTTTGTCACAGTGACCTACTTTCTGTTTACGTGTGTAATTTTGCTCAAATGCCAATGTCAAAAAATGACCTATTTAAACAACTTCAAACAACTTTTTCTCTAAAACCACTGAGCCCAGGGATCTCAAATTTCACATGGAGCATGACCAGACTGCAGGGTTTCAAAATTGTAAAATTGGGTCAGGTCAAGAATCCAAGATGGCTGCTGTTACTAAAAATAGCAAAAACAACAAAATCAACTTCTTCTCCAGAACCAGTTGGTATATTTGGTTGAAAGTTTGCATGGAACATAAGTGGGACCTTGTTATTAAAAATTGTAAAAATAAAAAAAATCTATAGCGGAATTAGGTCACAGTGACCTACTTAGCGTTTACAAGGCCGATTTTGCTGAAATGTCAATATCTAAAGAAAATGCAACCAATTCTGACCAGATTTGGTTAGAATTGGTTCTTGAATGGAATTATTTCAATTTTGTGCCAGTTGACTATCCAAGATGGCCACCATGGGGGCCGGATACTAAAAATAGCACAAACATAAAAATGACAATTACTCAAGAACCCTTAAATGGAATTGGACCAATTTTGTGTCAGAATGTTCCTTGCATGAAGCTGTTTCGATTAATTGCAATTTGGCATTCCAAGATGGCCGCCATCTGGTGTTACTAAAAATAGCACAAACATAAAAATGACAATTACTCAAGAACCCTTGAATGGAATTGGACCAATTTTGTGTCAGAATGTTCCTTGCATGAAGTCGTTTTGATTAATTGCAATTTGGCATTTCAAGATGGCCGCCATCTGCCGTTACTAAAAATAGCACAAAACATGAAAATGACAATATCTCAGTAACCGCTGAATGGATTTTGACGAAATTTGTGTCAAAATGATTCTTGCATTGAGATGTTTCAAAAATATCTAACTGTAGACCATTCATATTGGCCTCTGTTACTAAAAATAGAAAAATGTGAAAATTAGAAAATCTCAATGGAGTTGGATTAATTTTGTGTCAGAATGGTCCTTTCATTAAGCTTTTTCGATTTTTTGCATTTTGGCATTCCAAGACGGCCACCATTTGCCGTTACTAAAAATAGCACAAAACATGAAAATGACAATATCTCAGTAACCGCTGAATGGATTTTGACGAAATTTGTGTCAAAATGATTCTTGCATTGAGATGTTTCAAAAATATCTAACTGTAAGACCAGTCATATTTGCCTCTGTTACTAAAAATAGAAAAATGTGAAAATTAGAAAATCTCAATGGAATTGGACCAAATTAGTGTCAAAATGGTCCTTGCATGAAGGCTTTTCGATTTTTTGCATTTTAGCAATCCAAGATGGCCGCCATCTGTCGTTACTAAAAATAGCACAAAACATGAAACTGGCAATATCTCAGTAACCCCTGAATGGATTTTGATGAAATTTGTGGCAAAATGATTCTTGCATTTTGATGTTTCAAAAGTAAATATATAAAGACCAGGCAAGTTGGCCTCTGTTACTAAAAGTAGCAAAATGTGAAAATGAGAAATTCTCAGTGGAATTGGACCAATTTTGTATCAGAATGGTTCCGTTGCACAATAGCCAGGTAAGCGATATCAGGCCCATTTGGGCCTCTTTTTTTTTTTTTTTTTTTTTTTGGGGGGGGGGGGGGGGGGGGGGCGGTGTTACCTTTTTTTAAAGGGAGGACAGTTTGATTTCTGTCCCAGAAAGCGAAGCCCTTAAGACTGGATCATCTCTTAAAGGAAAGAATTTTCTCCTGTTGGAAAAAATTCTGTTCTGTAAGATTTTACGTTGATACGAGAGGCGAGAATGAAAATGACAGAGTTGCCTCCCCTGATAGTGTACACAATACAACACAATACAATACAATATGTATTGTATTGTATTGTACAATACAATATGTATTGTGTTGTATTGTATTGTATATTGTATTGTATTGTGTATTGTATTGTATTGTATTGTACAATACAATATGTATTGTATTGTATTGTATTGTATTGTATTGTATTGTATTGATAGTGTACACTGTCCTATTACCTTAACTGAGCATGCTGGACAAACAACATTATTAGTTAAATCAGAGATCTCTTTTGTTTGTGTAGCTAATGATGTCATCTAAACCAACCTTTCCTGTCGATGCCATAGCTTTTACCAAATTTAGTGAGAAGAACAAAACATTTACAAGCCTACAGTTCACTGACCATAACCACAAGTTCAAGCAGAACTAGCCTTAAAAGCAACAGTTACAGAACGTTTCACATTCCTTGGCGTTTTCGGAGCTGAAGAAAAATTAGTGTTCTTTGGTAGTCTTTATCTTGTCCCAGATTAACTGCCATATAGCAGGCAAAGTGGTAGTATCTGAACACAGCTAGTATATCCTAACCAAACTTGCGTTACATAATTGTCAAAAATACCGGAAAAATCGTTTCACCTACAGTTATACCGTCCTTTCAATATATATATATACAAACTTCAGCACAAAATAGTTCGTACTGAGCAAGGTCTACACTGACGAGGGTGGTATAAAATAGTTATAGCGTGGTTTATCCACTTGTGCGTGGGAGAAAATCCGTGAGCTGTCCGGGAGCTGTATACGGGAGATGATCCATCTCGCGTGCTGGCGGACAAACCATGGAAGGCCTATAACTGTTGCATACATGATCATAACTGCCACGAAACGAGAAAATGTTTTAGGGCACGTGCGAACAAAGGAGTCTCAGGATAGCATAGACTGATCAAGTCGCCCTTTTTTGCTATGAAGATCGCTTCAGTCCATATATTGTTGCTGTTGTTGAGCACAGGGAAAACCGTTAACCGACTGAGCGGATGCGCAGGCTGGTCTCATTCATGCCGCTAGGCGACTTATTTTCCCACAAAGCATGGTTGAATATATAGATACGAAAACTGAATTAAACAATAAAAAAGTCTATAAACAACTCGCTAGTGAAGACATACACACGCATCGATCAATGTCATTACACACGAGTAGCTAGCTTATTAGCTGCAAGTAGCTGACATAATCCAGGTAACTAACCAAACGCACCCTCTCTAGAGCCTCAAACCAAAATAACTCATCACATCAGTATATGTTTTTCTGGCTGGCTGCTACCTGCAGCCGCAAGTGTTTCTTTGATCGAGAGAGATGTTATACATTATTAAGTGAATGAGTGTGTGAATGTACAGTAGTTAGACTACAAAATTATTTCATCTTTATGTGATTTTTTTCGCTCAAACTTTCGTCTTTCATAATGGATGAGGAAAGAGGATTACGGACGGACGAACCGAAAAAAGCTGAAAGAACTTGCAAATCAGCGACTTTGCTGTCAAAAATTGTTTTTATATTATGTTTTGTGGCGTTTATTCTTCACATGATTGGATTTTATTGCCCTTATTGGACCCAACGAGAGTTTGTACCACCTAAGGGACTTAACACAGTTGAAACCAGTGGACTTTGGCAAAAATGCCGATTTACGCATATGTTTTCAAAATGTTACGGCATCGACAGCTATGGACGTACGTTGCTTTCGCTGTTATCCTCTCCTAGTAGGGCAAAGTCGGACAGCAGGTAAATTCGGACAGTGACATTGTTTTCTTTATATGTCAGTTGTTTGATAAAAAAACAAATTAACTGGGCAAACAGTGAAAATCCTGATAAGACGGCTCATTATTATGAGCCGGGCAAACAGTGAAAATCCTGATAAGACGGCTCATTATTATGAGCCATCTCATCAGAATTTTCACTGTTTGCCATGGTATGTCCGAAGTTACCCGCTGTCCGAAATTACCCGACTTGACCCTATACCCTGGACACGTGTCCAGGGGACTGTCTAAATAGTAATAATATTACTACCTTAGTCCCCTGGACACGTGTCCAGCGGTCTGTCTAGTAGTAATATCACTACCATAGTCCCCTGGACACGTGTCCAGCGGTCTACCTAGTAGTAACATCACTATCTTAGTCCCCTGGACACGTGTCCAGCGGTCTACCTAGTAATAATATTACTACCTTAATCCCCTAGACACGTGTCCAGCGGCCTACCTAGTAATAATATTACTACCTTAGTCCTCCGGACACGTGTCCAGCGGTCTGCCTAGTAGTAATATCACTACCTTAGTCCCCTGGACACGTGTCCAAAAGCCTACCTAGTAGTAATATCACTACCTAAGTCCCTTGGACACGTGTCCAGCGGCCTACCTAGTAGCAACATCACTATCTTAGTCTCCTGGACACGTGTCCAGCAGTCTACCTAGTAATAATATTACTACTTTAGTCCCCAAGACACGTGTCCAGCGGTCTACCTAGTAATAATATTACTACCTTAGTCCCAGCGGTCTGCCTAGTAGTAATATCACAACCTTAGTCTTTGGACACGTGTCCAGCGGTCTACCTACTAGTACCTAGTAGTAGTATCACTACATTAGTCCCCTGAACACAGGTCCAGCGGTCTACCTAGTAGTAATATCACTACCTTAATCCCCTGGACACGTGTCCAGCGGTCTGCCTAGTAGTAACATCACTACTTTACTAGTCCCCTGGACACGTGTCCAGCGGTCTGCCTACTAGTAATATCACTATCTTAGTCCCCTGGACAAGTGTTCAGCGGTCTACATAGTAGTAATATCACTACCTAAGTCCCCTGGACACGTGTCCAATGGTCTACCTAGTAGTAATATCACTACCTTAGTCCCCTGGACGACTACTTAGTGGTAATATCACTACCTTAGGCCCCTTGACACCTGTACAAGGGACTAATGTTGCAACGACACAGTTTTACGATCCTTTCAACAGTATTTCAGTAATTTCGAGCCGATGGAATGGGGATAATGAAAGGAAAAGTGCAATGGAGCCTGGCTTACTGTTGGAAGGAACTCCATCTCCAGCGGAATTTCAGCTCAGGCTGCTAGCTTAGCAGGCCAGAGCTTCACCCACTGAGCTGCCTGCTGGGCTCCTCATCGTCGCTTAGGAGTTTCTTCCTTCCGTCGTACAGTTTGCTACCAGCTAGAGGGGTTTAAGTCAACTGGCGGGGCTGAAGACATATATAGTTTAAACCTGGAATGGAATACCCTGGAATGGATGGGACAAGATAAGCTTTATTCCATTGGCTACATCTTGCAAAGAGAGCAAATGACTTTGTGAAAGGGTACTATTCCAGTCTGGAATAGTACTCTTTCAGAAAGTAATTTGCTCTCTTGTGGGAGTAAATTCTTCCATGTAAGACTGACGTTCTACTCAGTGAAATGAAGTATCTCACTGCCAGTCCTTTCCGTTCCATTTCCGTTCCGTTCCATTTAACTCCGTTCCGTTCCATGTCAAACTATGCTGGAGCGGAGGGCAAGATAAGCAGCTACCTGCGTTATGGGACTTTCGGACTGAAGCCCAACACTCCTTCCTTTTGATCTGAATCTGTTTTTCTATTACTATGATCTTTTTATGTGCAGACTCTACATACTAATTACGTACTTATAACATGTTGTTGTATCTCCAAAATTCCATACAAGCAATACGTGGGAAAGTCTTGTCTAGTGAAAAGGCCAGTACGTTTTATTAGCTCACCTGGCCCGAAGGGCCATAGTGAGCTATTGCCATACCAATGCGTCCGGCGTGCGTCGTGCGTCGTGCGTCGTCACAAAATTTGTCCGTCAACACCTAAAAACAAATATTCAAACATCTTCTTCTGTAAAACTACTGGTCCCATGGTTCTCAAATTTCACATGGAGCATGACCTGTCTCCAGGGTCTCAGAATTGTAAAATTGGGTCAGGTTGAAAATCCAAGATGGCCGCCGTTACTAAAAATAGCAAAAACAACAAAATAAACTTCTTCTCCAGAACCACTGGGTATATTTGTCTGAATTTTGGCATGGAACATCAGTGAAACCTTGGTATTCAAAATTGTAAAAATGAAAAAAATCTGTAGCGGAGTTTTGTCACAGTGACCTACTTTCTGTTTACGTGTGTAATTTTGCTCAAATGCCAATGTCAAAAAATGACCTATTTAAACAACTTCAAACAACTTCTTCTCTAAAACCACTGAGCCCATGGATCTCAAATTTCACATGGAGCATGACCAGACTGCAGGGTTTCAAAATTGTAAAATTGGGTCAGGTCAAGAATCCAAGATGGCTGCTGTTACTAAAAATAGCAAAAACAACAAAATCAACTTCTTCTCGAGAACCATTTGGTATATTTGGTTGAAAGTTTGCATGGAACATAAGTAGGACCTTGGTATTAAAAATTGTAAAAATAAAAAAAATCTATAGCGGAATTAGGTCACAGTGACCTACTTAGCGTTTACAAGGCCGATTTTGCTCAAATGTCAATATCTAAAGAAAATGCAACCAATTCTGACCAGATTTGGTCAGAATTGGTTCTTGAATGGAATTATTTCAATTTTGTGCCAGTTGACTATCCAAGATGGCCACCATGGGGGCCGTTACTAAAAATAGCACAAACATAAAAATGACAGTTACTCAAGAACCCTTGAATGGAATTGGACCAATTTTGTGTCAGAATGTTCCTTGCATGAAGCTGTTTCGATTAATTACAATTTGGCATTCCAAGATGGCTGCCATCTGGTGTTACTAAAAATAGCACAAACATAAAAATGACAATTACTCAAGAACCCTTGAATGGAATTGGACCAATTTTGTGTCAGAATGTTCCTTGCATGAAGTCGTTTTGATTAATTGCAATTTGGCATCCAAGATGGCCGCCATCTGCCGTTACTAAAAATAGCACAAAACATGAAAATGACAATATCTCAGTAAACGCTGAATGGATTTTGACGAAATTTGTGTCAAAATGATTCTTGCATTGAGATGTTTCAAAAATATCTAACTGTAGACCATTCATATTGGCCTCTGTTACTAAAAATAGAAAAATGTGAAAATTAGAAAATCTCAATGGAGTTGGATTAATTTTGTGTCAGAATGGTCCTTTCATTAAGCTTTTTCGATTTTTTGCATTTTGGCATTCCAAGATGGCCGCCATTTGCCGTTACTAAAAATAGCACAAAACATAAAAATGACAATATCTCAGTTACCGCTGAATGAATTTTGACAAAATTTGTGTCAAAATGATTCTTGCATTGAGATGTCTCAAAAATATCTAACTGTAAATCCAGTCATATTGGCCTCTGTTTCTAAAAATAGAAAAATGTGAAAATCAGAAAATCTCAATGGAATTGGACCAAATTTGTGTCAAAAAGGTCCTTGCATGAAGGCTTTTCGATTTTTTGCATTTTAGCAATCCAAGATGGCCGCCATCTGCCGTTACTAAAAATAGCACAAAACATGAAACTGGCAATATCTCAGTAACCCCTGAATGGATTTTGATGAAATTTGTGGCAAAATGATTCTTGCATTTTGATGTTTCAAAAGTAAATATATAAAGACCAGGCAAGTTGGCCTCTGTTACTAAAAGTAGCAAAATGTGAATATAAGGTGGAATTGGACCAATTTTGTATCAGAATGGTTCCGTTGCACAATAGCCAGGTGAGCGATATCAGGCCCATTTGGGCCTCTTGTCATTGGAAATGAGCATTTCATCATTGGAAAATGCATACAAAGCATGGCATTATGGTAGCCCATTTTGAAGACTGGAATCTATAGTCAGTTTTTGTTCTTGTTCTTTAAGCAAAACCATATGATTTAGCTAATTTTCAGAGAGTTTTTGAGAGAGTTTTTATTATTTGTTCTTTGTTCTTCTTATTATCATTATTACTCTGGCTGCATTCTTACCTCGTCTCATATTAAGGTGAACGGATACACTTTCAGGGGAAACAACTCTGTGATTTTCATTTTTGTCGCACCTGCTGAGCAAGGTGCGATATAGGAGTTCACTTTTCCGTCCGTCCGTCCGTCAGTCATTCCGTTCGTCCGTCCGTACGTCCGTCCGTCAACAATTACTTCGACCCTAGTGTTTAAGTTCATTTCTCGCAAACTATGATACCTAAAATCATCAAACCTGGCATAAAGCTTCTTCTTAGAATGATCTCGAGGGTTTTGCTCTTATTTTTACCCCTGACCTATATTTTATGCACTGCTGACTTTTTAAAACAGTCTGTCAACAGTTGCGTCGACCCTAGCGTCGACCCTAGCATTTTAGTCCATTTCTCGCAAACTATGATACTGACAATCATCAAACCTGGCATAAAGCTTCTTCTTAGAATGTTCTTAAGGACTATTGCTCTTAGTTTTACCATTGACCTACATTTCATGCTCTGCTGACTTTATAAAACAGTCCCTCAACAATTACGTCAACCCTAGCATTTAAGTCTATTTCTTGCAAACTGTGATAATTGCAATCATCAAACCTGGCATCAAGCTTCTTCTAAGAATGTTTTCGAGGGCTGTTGCTCTTATTTTTACCTTGACCTATATTTCATGCTCTGCTGACTTCGTAAAATATTATATTCAAAATTATGTCGACCCTAGTGTTTAAGTCCATTTCTCACGAACTATATACCTAGAATCATCAAACCTGGCATCAAGTTTCTTCTTAGAATGTTCTTGAGGGCTGTTGCAATTAATTTACCCTTGACATATATTTAATGCTCTGCTGACTTCACAAAATTTTACACCCAAGTTATGTTGGCCCTAGCGTTTCAGTCCTTTTGTCTGAAAGTATGATACCTGCAGTCATCACAACTGGCATAAAGTTTATTCTTAGAATGTTGACGAGGGATATGCAATTATTCCTACTATTGGCCTATATTTCATGCTCTTCTGGCTTAGTAAAATTTTACATCCAAAATTGTGTTGACCCTAGCATTTTTGTCCATTTCTCATACATAAAGTCTTTACTACTGTGGAAGCCCATTGCAGGTGCGACATAGCATTCCGCGGAATTCTTGTTACCTCCCTTTACCTCCATTTCCGGTATGGTTCCACTTTTAAACGAGAGAATCTGCTCCTCTTTGAGCAGACCCTTTCTAAAAGAAGCTCTAATTTGGAAGAGCTTTGTTACCCAGGGAAGCAAACAAGAGTCAGTTCTTTCCCTTTGTTGAAATGGCGGAAACACGAAGATGTATCTATACACCGTAATGAATCATTCGTTCTCGACTTGTGGAATAGTAAATATGTAAGCAGGCGGTGCAAACGCGTAGTCTTGTCAGAGTCTTCTCTAATCGCTGTACAGTGTCCTTAGTATTGCTAGCTTGTATCTGTAACCAGGGGTGGATGACTTACAATTTTACCAGGATGAAAATACTTTGTGAAATGGAACCCCGTGTACGCTTGAAAAGATTCCCACCTTGGGTAGAAATCTAGCCTAGCAGTCCAGCGCTTAACCCACTGATCTCACATAAAGTCTAAAATAGTTTCTTACTTTCTCAAACATAAACAGCTTTTGAATATGATAATTACATGTTGTTCGATCCTCACCGTGGAAGCTGAGCTGCAGAATGAGCTAAAGTGCATATAACTTGCCACAAAGATTGGAAAGTCTGATCAGACTTAGCTCGCCTTTTCGATCTTGTCACACCTTTTCTTCGTAAGGGCCAGCTTTGCTCCCTCCCGCCCCCACAAATATTTGTTGAACGGTTTGGTGGTTGCTAAAAGGTTGGTATGTTAAGTAAAACTTTTCACTCATTTCCTACTTGAACCTGTATGTGAAAACCTTTTTTAAAGGATATGTGAACTGCACGGGCTGTGACCAGTCTGCGCGCATGCGCAGACTGGTCAGAGCATGCGCAGTTCACTTAAAAAATAACCGGATGTTGTGAATTGAAAAACCGGAAACCGCATATGCCCTACCAGACAGCGCATGCTCATAGGCTGCTGCGGACAGGTGCAGTTCATACGTTTTACGAAGACAGTATTTCGCATGGGTCGGCTCATTTACAAATTACTTTGACATGAAGATGAGGATAGGAATGTAATCTGCATCATCAGGTTGCTAGGCAACGGATTTTGGGTACGATTCCAGGGTAGTTCATGTCAGCTGTCAGTTTGTATTATTTGGCATGACAATACTGATTTGGCTTACTCATTCCAGTGCACTGCCCTTCCATTGCACTGACCCGGACCTCATCAGTCTGAAAATAGCAACAGTGCCGTTCGAGCAACCTTTTCCAGAAAAATAAAGCAGTTATACTAGTACCTCAGGGCCCTTTGCTTTGTTTTATTTCTGAAGAAGAAAAAACAAAAGAAAAGAAAAAAACAACAACAAAAGAATAAATAGATAAAAATAAATTATAGTAAAAAAAAAGACCTACTATGCATATCTTTCTTGTCCTGTGTTATTGAAGATCAGCCTGTGCCTCGCTGTAACTTATGGCTTATCAGTTATCACTGTGTAATAGTAGCAGTAGTAATAATAATGATAATGCAATAATTAATGTTAATACACATTTAGTTAAAAAGTGAAACCTTAGTTCTGTGAATACGTGGAACACATTACATTATTTCAGTTTAGTTTTTAAATTTCACCTCTTGCATCTCACTGGAAAAACAAGAAGAAAAAAATAATAATATTAAAATGAAAACGTTCATTATTGCCCTTATAATGAGAAAAAAAAATCATAAAGAAAAGAAGTCTTCAGAAATTGAAATAGACATTAATTGGCTTCGCTGCCAAAAATGTGAGATATTCCTTAAACCAAAAACTACCATCAAAACTCTTATTTTTGGGACAGACATGATTGCGCAGAGAGTGCAGATCCAGCTTAGATTGCACATAATGGGATTGGGGGAGGTGAGGGGGGTTATGATAAGAGATAGAGTTTGCATTAATTATCATTCCGCAAGTCTCGCCTGATAGTTCAGTTTACATATTCCATTTATAATACCGTTAAAATGCGTAAGAGCAGATTGATCAGGGTCTACACTGTTTGCCATTCCATCTACAGCTTTCGGGCGCGTAACTGCAAAAAAAAATGTAAATCCGAGCTTGTTTCATTTCTGTAAGAATTATGGTATTTTTAAGTGTTCCATTTCTTTTAAATCTTTACAGTATATACGAAGCAGTCTGACTAAGAATCCCAGCGATCTAGCAAGAAGCTCGATTTTGATGATCCACATATTCTTCAGGGTCCGATCATGAACTATAAGAAAAGCAAATTGGAATACCTAAAATGAGCCGCGACACGAGAAAACCAACAATGTGGTTGTGCGCCCAGCGCAGACTCAGATCAGCCTGGGCATCCGCCCAGTCTGATCAGAGTCTTTGCTGTCCGCATGGAGGTAGCTAAGACCCTTTAGCGCTTTTCAAAGCGTCTGATTAAACTTGGCGGATGCCCAGGCTGATCTGAGTCTGTGCTGGGCGCCCAACCACTTTGTTGGTTTTTTCGTGTCGCGGATCATTTAATATTTACTGTAATTGTCATAAAGCAGTTTCAGTTATGACTCCAAAAGATGCTTTAGGGGTCGCTCAGACCTGTCTTTCCGGTTTCTAAGAATTTTGCAGTAAATACGTTTAGTACAGTTTTTTGCGCGATGCAGATCATTTTGAGAATCCTGAATGGTTTTGTGATTAGTCAGTAATATTACGCATGCGAAAAATAATTAATTCAGTTTAGTAAAACGATGGGGCGCATCTAAGATGATACGAATTAAACCCGCGCATTGCTTCTTTTAAGTTATTATACTCATCACGAGAAAATATACAACCCGAAAACCTTTTTGTGTTTACATAATCAACAGCCCTCATGTTAATCCACATGCATTTTGCAGGGGCGTAACTAGGGGCAATTTCATAATACGCACAACCATGTTTTATTCTCTACTTCTTGAAGGGAAAGCTAGTATTTCAGTCACTTTGGTAATTGGTATTGAAATCTTGTCGAATTTATAAATTTTCAGCATGCAAATATGCATGTGCTTTTTGAAAGTTTGTCAATTTTGACAAAATTTCAATACGCACCTGCGTATTTGCCATATAGGTAGCTACGCCCTTGTTTTGTATACCTTTTATACATGTACCACAAAATCACATATAACGTATTTTATCTCTTTGCAGCCTGGTTTGAAGCTGTACAAGCGTTTGAGACGATAGGATTTATTGCCGCCATAGCTGCCCTGGTGCTCGTGGTCCTCTACATCTTCGTGCCCGCCACCTCAGGGAAGAAGATCGTCTTCATACTGTCCATGCTCGCGTGCTTTGCTGCTGGTGAGTTCACTTTCGGATAAACTCGTTAATGTTCGGCACATTCCGTGATATCAATAATTGAAAATGTCTAATTTCAACTTTCCTGATGGTTTGCGAGTTAGGATTTGCCTTTGATGCGGCGCCTTCTTTATTTTCCCAAATAAAATGGCAGGCTTTTAGCTGACAGTGGAAAAAATAGAAAAAAGATGCATGTATAAATCGTCATATTAGCTTCATCTAGTGGTGTCGCTAAAAACTTTAGCAATATATTTTAATTTGCGACAACGGCGTCCTGTAATAACGTTGTGTATGCCGAGCTCCGTCAGGCTATCATTATATTTGCTCAGCGCGGTTTCTGTCATATGATCCTCCGAGACCTGTGTAAGAAGAAGGTGATTCTTCTTGGAACAGATCCTTGACAGGTGTTAGTACTCACATCAGACACCATCTGGGCGTGTGTTAGTGAAAAGTGCTGCTGATATATTGAAAACATGCTATATTATAAGAATAATCATGTAAACATCTGCGCTGAGGAAAGCGAATCTTGAATCAGGCCGATCAGAATTTGCTACTGATTGAGAAGTCTGTATATAGAGAATACCATGTTAGTGTCTTTTGATATCAAGTTTATCAGGCGAGACCAGAAACAGCGTAGGAATGGCGAGGCTTGTCGAGCCAGCCCGACGTGTTTCTGGTCGAGCCTGATAAACTTGATATCAAAAGACACTTACATGGTTTTCTATTTAGCATGCACCATTAGAAGGTTTTAAGGTTTAAAGAGAGTCAAACAAATGAAAAGCAAACGCAGTCTTGTTCAAACTTGCTGACGTCGCGAATGCGGAGCGACGTAAGTCGGTGACTTCATTCAACCAATCGAAAGCTGTTATCACGGTCAACGTCAGTATACAGCCAATCGTCTTCAGAGATCGCTTCTAAAGGCATGACCTGATAACATTCGCGCAAGCGCAGTTCTACAGTGACATGATATCACATTGTGTTATCATACCCCTGTTATCAGTGGAATTTTGCAGCAGATGCATGATAAGTCTAATATGTGTATAAACATAGAAGACTTTTTAGACGGCGTGGATGCAGAAACTGGTCGGATTCTTCGGTGTACGCACATGCCGTAAGGGATTTTTAAGACGTAAGCTAATTAATCAGTCTTTCATTATACCAGTTCTGGTACAATGTGTACCTCAGAAAGTCAGAAATACTGGGTTTGGTTCCGATTAAAAAAATATTTGGTGTTCATTCATACGCTGAGGGCATGTTCTAATTTCTAGCCCGGCCTGGACTGGCCTGGCCTGGCTTGGCCCGATTACGCAAAATGTCATAAGAGTTTATCTGCTGACATAACACATAGGACCAGACCAAGCCAGGCCAAAATATCATTTGAATAATGACATTGACCTGCTGTATGGCATTTGCTTGTTATTCAGTGCAGAACTGTAATGAACAAAGTTATATCATTCATTTCTAAGACTCACCAATAGCTGTTTCTGCTCCCGCCACTGACTGCTAACTTAGTTATTTGTAGAGCACGGAACACAAGCTGTGGTGAAGATAACTAGGGTAAAGTCGGGTAAATTCGGATACTGACGGGTAAATTCGGACAATGACATAGGTTCCTTAATATGTCAGTTGTTTGGGATTAAAACAATATTTACTGGGCAAACAGTGAAAATCCCGTCTCATCTGGATTTTCACTGTTTACGATGGTATGTCCGAATTTACCCGCTGTCCGAAGTTACCCGATTCTACCTAAATTTATCTATACGATGTACGCTTGGAAATCAAGAAACATAAAAGAAACGAAATTAACCGACTCGGTTTAACGACTCTGTTCGTCTGTCAATGATTGTACTTGTACCCCAGCCCCCTTCCCGACCGTCTCTCCCATCAAGCATTGGCTACCGTGTAAGTTCTATATTCAGGACCAAAACTGACATGTCCCAAAAACAGAGGACTGTAAGGAGAAAACTACAATCCACATAAAACTTAATTTGGCACTTGGCTGAGTGAGACAGAATCCGGGATGGCGCAATTATACAAAACACTACTGAATATTAGAACTATTTGTCGTATGACGTCGCATCTGAGAGTGTAATAAAGCTATATGCATTAGAACAATAATAATCAACAGGTGGATTCGAAAATATTATGCAAATTAAGCCGTAACTTTATGCGTTGACGTCTATAAAAACGTCGCTTTTTCTATTGGCGAAATCATGGCGCTTTAGTGCAATAAAATGCGAGTTTAGTGTCATCTTGCATTCGTGCTCCTGAATTATTGAATTTATTAAACTCGTTGGGGAAAACCGATAAGATGCTCGGCATAGCCTTGCGTCTTATCTTTCTTTTTCCCCAACCTGTTTAATAAATTCAGTAATACATGAGCACTCAAGTAAGACCCTCTATAAAGAGGGCCACAAAAATTTGTTGTTAGTATTGAAGTAGAAAAGAAAAACACAGACTGGAGTTCACTGGAAATCCGTTTTACGCGAAATTTCGGCGGATACATACACGAACACGGAAAATTTAAGGCCTGCACATTTGCGCTTTCTGGCTGGCATATCTCACAGCAAAAGCGATTGTATAAGAGTTTTTCTGAGCCTGCAAGGTGATTCACACATGCGCGAAAGCTATTTTTCTCGAGCACACTTCATTTTACCAAAGCATAGTCCAAATTTTTAGCATACACATTTTTTTTATAAAAGAAGCTTAGAATAGACCAATTACGATGTCACAAATTCATTAAATCATATACACAGAAATCATGCGTTGTTCTTAAACATCATTTGAGCCGCGACGCGAGAAAGCCAACAAAGTGGTTGTGCGCCCAGCGCAGACGCAGATCAGCCTGGGCATCCGCCCAGTCTGATCAGTCTTCGCTGCCCGCATGGAGGTAGCTTAGAACCTTAGCTAACCCTTAAGCACTTAGCGAAGTCTGATCAGGCTTGTCGCATGCCAGGCTGGTCTGAGTCTGTGCTGGGCGCACGACCACTTTGTTGGTTTTCTTGTTTCGCGGCTTAAATTTTGTATTTTTTTTCTTAAACGAACACTGACTGTTACACAATCGTATATTTTCTCTTTTCAGCCGGTTGTATCATACTGGGTATTATTATCTATGGTGCGAAGATGGACAACCTATCCTGGTCTTTCGTCCTCTGTACCATCGCTGGAATTATCTTCGCAATATCTGGAATTCTGCTTGTTGTTGATATGCTGAAACGTTAGTGGCGCTTTGGTTAAACCAAAAGGCAATGCGCCCCAAATCTTTGAAATGTATCAGGTGCGTTAGATAACCCAAATGATAAACTGCTTGACTGACGAACGAAAAAAAAGTAAAGTTTAAGACTAGGGATTACTGGTAAATGACTATTGATAGAATTTTAGAGGAAAAATGATTACAGTTTTTAGCTTTGACAGTTTTAGTTTTTTATATCTCTATTAGTAGTACTCTGTTACTGGTAGAAAATGGATTGAAGGAGAGGTTCGTAACTGTAATTGAAAGAGGTTATAAGAGCATCAAGAGAGGGATGAACGGAAGAGGGGTTAGAGAGATATATAAATGCAATGGCAGGTGATACATTAATATGATGATGTAACAAGGTACTGCTACAAGGTGGTCGTGATATTATGCATGACACATTTAGCATGCCACGTTCTCTCTATATCAAACTTTCAAGTAATATTAAGGAAAATATTGTATTTGGATAGAAACAAATTTTGAAAGACTGAGATTCTGAACTCTTACTGTAATTGTTCAATAAGCTACATATTTTGAATTAATTGTCATACTTTTAAATTTAAAAGTTCGTATTAGATAGTGCAAAGATTTATATCAGCTTGTGTATTATTACCAAATTTTATTTTATTATCCTGTTACAGAATTTTTATGACAGTTTATATCATTATTATTGTGAAGTGTCTTAACCTCTTGTATCGCCTTATTCCAACGGTGCATATTACATAGAAAAGCTCCCTATAACCGGTAGGGACCTAAAGATATTAGCTGTATGGTTGTTCTGGTGACTGCCGACAAAATTATAGAGCTGTATTAATGCAATATGACACATATAAATGTCATTGTACTGACATTCAACGATGTGCTCCACTCTTTTCTTCGGGTTGGAGAAGACACGAACAGACTGGATGTCAGGAGGTGCTTGTTATGGATACGTTCCCTTGAATCTTCTGGGCACCATCGTTATGATAATTGGACGAAAAGCAGTTAATGACAAACAATGTACCCTGCGTTAAAGTGGCAGATTTTGTATTTGTTTCGACTGGGATATTTTAATGAAAACAACAAAGCTTATATACTCAAGCGATTTAAGAGAAATCTGGTCCTCTGATAACTGATTTCACTTAACTTTGCTAGAGTAAATGGTAATTTGTACTGAGAGCAAGTCATTCAGCCACGACACGAAGAACCAACAAAGTGGTTGTCCGCTCAGTCTGATCAGACTCTTTGCTAAGCGCTAAAAGCGTAGCAAAGGGTATAAGCTAGCCCTTTGCGGGCAGCGAATAGTCTGATCAGACTGGGCGGATGCCCAGGCTGATATGAGTCTGCGCTGGGCGCACAGCCACTTTGTTGGTTTTGTCTTGTCGGCTCATGTCTTAGCACAGCTTCACGTTTTATGCTTACTTAGGAATCACATTTGTTTTGTCTGTAAGTGTTTCATTAGGCAGCTTGTTTCTTATGATGTTAGGCACATGGTGATTAAACTTGTCTTAAGGTGAATGCGTACATAGTAAGTGGAAGAACTTTGCCATTTTCAGACTACTAGAATTCCATACTTTCGTGTAATGTCTGCAGAAAACTAAGACTTGCACTAGACAGTACAAGTTCTTGGGTTGGTGTGACACTTTATGGTTCGAATGCAAACAGGGCAGCTTTTGTGCAAAAGCCTGGTCTTTAAGTCAGTATAATAGTATCCTTCAAACTTAGAGGTGAAGAGAAAGAAAGCAATATTTTGAAAAATGTCTTGAGCAATAGATATTAGATTTTGTTTAATATTTGTAAAAGATATCAAAACTTATATAGTATGCTGTGACGCATCTTTGCGTTGAAGTTTTGTCAATTTTACTTTCTATCATAATGTTGTGCTACCTGAATACTGCTGTTTTTAGCTTATATTTATTATATATAATGGTGCTTAGACTCTGAAAAAATCTGGTTTAAACTCTGATCTTTATACATTTCATTTACTTATAGTCTCTTTTATTTTTGTCTGTTCTTTAAATATTTTTGTATAAGCTTGTCAATACCTCATATTAAACACGTGCACATCTGTAAAAAAGGCTTTTACTGCAAAAACACTTTTTGTTATCGTTCATGTCCATCATGTATTTATCGTGTGTATGCATTTTCAAATTTTACCATGTACATGTAAAAAGCAACATTTTTGATATATTAACACTGAAGTCAAAATTAGATAAATATGCTCTTCTTACGGTATATCTGTGCTTAAAGGCTTCATTGTTGGTAGGAGCGGCTGTAGTGTAGTGGATAACACTCCGGACTACCAACCCAGAGGTCACAAGTTCGATCCAGGGATCGCTTCTCCGGTCTTTCGGATGAGACTTTAAACCGAGGTCCCGTCTCCATATGACCTCGTTGTTGGTGGGACGTTAAACCCGAGTTCACTCACTCACTTCATTGTTGGCTACAGCTAAAATCAGTGTTCATGGCATGTCGAATGGCAGCATACAAAGAGCAAAAAATGAATACATTGAATCTGCATGCAAACAGGGTAGGCCCAGATAAGGCGGCTAATCTTGAGTTTGGGTAGATGGCGGAAGACTTGAACAAGTAGGGTCAATTCGGGTAACTTCGGACAGCGGGTATATTCGGAAATACCATAGCAAACAGTGAAAATCCAGATGAGGCGGCTCATAATGAGCCGTCTCATCAGGATTTTCACTGTTTGCCCAGTTGATTTTGTTTTAATTCCAAACAACTGACATATAAAGGAAACAATGCCACTGTCTGAATTTACCCGCTGTCCAAATTTACCCGAGCTGCCGAACTTATCCGAATGAAATTTCCCAGCATTACCCGCGAGAAATGCCACAGATAAGTGCCGAAAGTGCCGACTGTTTGCGGCCGTGCATTTTGACTGATTATGCTTATTATGCCGATTTGAGACTCGTGGTAGCTGCAGACGATAATTTTTATCGTCTACGGCTACCACGAGTCTCAGGTCGGATAGTTTGGGCAGAAATAATGATTCACCGTCCAGGGCCAAATCGCTTGCAGAACGGTGAAAAAGAAAAAAAAAATCACCTAACCAGACGACACAGCCGACTTTTGTTCGGCCGTTAATACTATTCCTGCAGGTAAAATGTTATTTGAAATAAAATTGGGCGGCCTAAGCACAGATATCTGTTAGGAAGATCTGAGTTTTGTTTCAGATAGTGGATGAAAATTCAAGCAGGGACTGTTTAGTGAACACATTATTTAGTGTATTTATCCCAGAGAATACGGTATAACAGGCTATTTCTGCGGCTGCTGCTCTATGGTAAAAGTCCAGGAGGCACATGACGTCGCACTGACGTCGATGCGACGTGATTACGTCGCATAAACATCAGTCCGACATCATGTGCCCGCTGGGAATCCGGCTTAAGGTGAAGGATTTCACTCTTAGTGGAAGCAACTCTGCAGTCTTCATTTTTTTGCTTTCCTTCCGAAATGGACATGATTTGCTCCGCTAGGAATAAATTTTCTCCCACAAGAGTAGACCCAACTTTGGATTAACTGCCAGCAAAGCGAGGTTACTCTTAAAGTCCAATGGAAACTTGATAATTCGAGTTACGTTTCTTTGCATCAGCAGTGCGTGGAAAAAATCTGTTTTGCGGCATTTCTTCAGGTATGAATACAAATTGTGCTTGGTTAGTATAACTAGGACATTAGGATAATTTACTGCGTATCTTGATTGCTTGAATGAATACCAATTACTAGTCTGTTTCGGTATAGTTGAATCGTAACCCCCAGTCTGTACATATCGCCGGTACACTAGCCTTGCCTGCAATGTGTTCTCATACATCATATAGATACTGTCTAACTGGTCATGATACGGTCTATGCCAGTCCATTTTAAGAAAATCCCTTAATAGGTGCATGCCATTCCAATGACTGGACTGGAAAAAGGCCCCTTAATAGGGTGCATCACGGTCAGACACTGGACTAGCAAAGGCTATTTACAAATTTTAAGGAGTATGGGTACGAGTATGGGAATATCTCCATGTTTTCCTCCATTTTCACAAAGGGAGATAAATTTTATGACTTCCTGTTTTTTTTCCTGGAAGAATTAGTCCTTTCTACAAAGTGTCTGTTTAAAGGGAAGATTTTGCTCATAGAGGAGCAAATTCTTTCCTTTAACAGTTGATCCCGATTGTAAAGGGAGGCAAAAATGAAAATGGCAGAGTTGCTTCCCCTGAAAGTGAACCCATTAACCTTTAGACAACCTGGCACTAATTGTGTCATGACTGGTATTGGTTGTATCGCTTTACTTCAGAATGTTAAGGTAATTGGGTGCACTTTCACGAGAAGTAACACTATCATTTGTGTGTGTGTGTGGGCGGGGGGGGGGGGGGGGGGGGAGGTGGAGGGAGGGTGTATGGGGTCAACCCATAAGAGTAGATCCCCTTTTGGAATGGTTTCTCCGCCCAGGTAAGCAAATAGGAAGTAAGAAAAGTTGTTCCCCTTTATAGAATTGTCGGCAAAATAGGTAGGTGTATATTCAGCAGCAGTATATATACACCTTAAGTTGAACATAACTCCTTGAGAAAATCTGGCAACATGCATTTGAAAATGCGTCAGCCCAGATCAGCCTGCACACATAGACATAAAGGTGGGAACATGCACATGCTGCCATAGCAAGTTTGCAGAATTTCCTTTTCATAAGGCGCCAGAGCTATTAAACTGAACTTCTTTTGAAATCCAGGCAACGCTAACTCGCCACTAAGGCCATAAAAAAAAGTACATGATTAAATCCAACAATCATTTTGCTTTGGAAAATTTTCCATATCGATATAATATTCGACTTCAAGGAGAAGATGTGTTTAACCTCCAGTTAACACATTGTTATACGCTATGTGATAGCGACCTTGAAAAACTCAATGAAATTTTTCATGGAAGCTAATACACAATTAGATATAAAGAGAAAAAAATATTTGCAGATTATTTCAAAACGTTGGAAGCTTTAATATGTTCTTAACGTTTCCCCTTCAGCATGATACTTTAAGCTGAAAGGGTACATTTTCAAGGAAAGCAACTCTGTCATTTTCTAAATTGCCTCCCTTCTCAGTGGGGATCAACTCTGAAAGGAAAGAATTTGCTCCTAGAGGAGCAAATTCTTTCCTTTAAGAGTAGGTCCTTTTTGTGATGGTTCTGTTGTTCAGGGACGCTAGCCGGGCCGCGTAACGCAGTCGGTAGGGCGTCTGACTTATAAGTCCGGCCACTTACTTTCATTTCTCCTTCCGCTGATTCAAGAAGGTCAGTGTTGTCAGTTTCTGGTGAAAGTAACTGCACTTAGTATTGGTTGACTGCTTAGGAGGTCTAAGCCTGCACAGGAATAGTGTGGTTAGGTTAACTGACCGTCCCGACATGACCATGCATAGCTGTTTACCGTGGACGTTAAACAATAACACAACAACAACAGGGACGCAAACTGGAAGAATAAGAAGTTAATGTCCTTCTTTATCAAAGTGGTTGAGGTGTACCCTTACATGTTAAATATTTTCAAGCCAAAAAAATGAAGAAAAAAAATACAAAAAGCAGAGGCACACATCACTTAATAATGAGGGAGAAAATGATAGGCACTCGTGTACAAATGGTTGATTCGGATCAATCTTGCAGAGATGTTGCTGTATCGTTCTTGACTTTTCTCATACTTACATGCTCTCTTGACGTCATACAACATATGAAAACAGCGACCAGCATGGAAGAAGAAACAACAACAACAAGAACAAAAAACGCCATTTTTGTACAACGTCCTTCCTTCTGGCTCGTGCTTCGCAATCATTGTTCAGGGGCGTAGCCAGAGGCAATTACACAGTACGCACAATCACGTTCTGTTCTTATTGAGGGAAATAATAGGGAGTTTAGCCGCTAAGATATTTCAAATTTTCGTGTCTGTTGGCAGTAAGAATAAAAAGTATGCCCAATTAACAACATTTCAGCATGAAAATACGCAGGTGTGTGTTGAAATTTTGTCAATTTGACAAAATTTCAATATGCACCTGCGTATTTGCGTATAGGCAGCTACGCCCTTGTTGTTGCTCGGCAACGCTAGTGTATGGTGATGCTTATTTCACTAGTGAAGTTTAGCTTAGTATTTGATAATATATGTTCATCAGTCTTTTTTTTTAAATTTCTGCGTCATTTTATAGTGGTATTATTCAAATAAAAGTTTTAATATTTTTTTCTTTTCTTCTTTTTAGCTTCCCTGAGTCAAGGGCTCCGGGGGAGCTTATGGGATGGTAGCCTCCGGCGTCCGTCCTTCCTTCGTCCGTCAACATTTTCAAAGGACTTCTCCTCTGAAACTACTCGGCCAGTTTCAATTAAACTTCATATGCAGCCTCCAGGCAAAGCGGGGAAGAAAATTTATATTTTGATCCAGATATTGTATGCCAAGGTCAAATTTAGTCCTTAAGGCTTTCGAATGGGAAAGCTGAAAAAGAGTATTTTTCAGTTCATATTGTGCTCTGTGATATGGAAATGAAGTCGACTTCTACCTTTATGAGTTCTAGAGGCCAAGGTCATTTAGGGACCTTGGCCAAAGGCCACACGTCCGTCATCTGTCAACATTTTCAAAGGACTTTTCCTCTGAAACTACTAGGCCAACTTCAATTCACCGTACTTCAATTAAATTTCGTACTGGGGAGAGAAAATTTATATATTTGGTCCAGGTCACTTGACCGAGATGGCCGCCATGCCCATATATGGTAAAAAAAAAAACCTTAAAAAGTCTTCCCCAGAACCAAGTTGGCCGATTGCCTTGAAACCAGTATGTAGCATCTGGGAATCCAGTACTACAATGTTCATATACATGATGACCCTGGGTTGACCTTCACCTCCTTTACGGCAAGGTCAAATTTAGTCCTGAAGGATTTTGAATGGAAAAAGCTGAAAAATGGCATTTTTCTGAGTGCTATTAGACTCTATGATATGGAAATTCAGTCGACTTCAATCAGTTTAAATTCAGGAGGTCAACTCTCATTTAGTAATCTTGGCAAAAAAATCACTTTGGGCCATGTTGCATAGCTAACCACAATTTGGCACTGTTGCCTTATGTCAAGAAAAAAAAAGAAAAGAAAAAAGATTGGTAAGTTCATAGCGAAAACAAATGTCCGAAGTTCATATTACATTAAAGTCTCGGAGCTCACGGGAACGATCAGGTCTTGTTTATTATGCTGTCAAATCATGAAATTATACTAACACTCCCATAAACAATTAAAGGTGATATACAGCGGACAATAAGGGTCGAGTCGGGTAACAGCGGACAGCGGGTAAATTCGGACATACCATCGCAAACAGTGGAAGTCCAGATAAGACCGTCTCATCAGGATTTTCACTGTTTGCTAAGTTAATTTAATGAAATAATGTCACTGTCCGAATTTACCAGCTGTCCGAATTTACACGACTTGACCCTAATCAGTTTAATCAAACTTTTTCATCATGAAACATCGTCTTGAGCTGGAATAAGGTCCCTGAATTACACTTGAAAATTCTACAGCCAAACCTGTATTTAAAGTTCACCCTTGGGAAGTATGAGAAGTGGTCTCTTAATACAGGTGGACTCTTAATTTAGGTTGGACATTGGAGTTAAGAACACTCACCAGGGGCCGTATTCATAAAGCCTCTTAAGTCGTTGCTATGCGGTTGCTAAGGCTAAATATCTATAAAGGAGATTCCCTACAACTATGAAATTTGGTCTGGAGGAACAGTCTTTGTAAGACTGTTCCTCCAGAGCAAATTTCATAGTTGTAGGGAATCTCCTTCAAAGAAATTTAGCCTTAGCAACAGCATAGCAACGACTTAAGTCGTTTTATGAATACGGCCCCTGGATTGACTGCCGCCACCACCTCTATGGTCTGTTACGAGCAACTATGACCAGAAGTTGAGTTTATGACAAATTTGATACATGCAAAATCAGTGTAGACAGAAATATGATCAAATCGCAGTAAACTGGAGGTGAAGAGCTCAGTTCATTACTTTAGTATTCATTTCCGGTCGTTTGCAGCGGGGAGAATTTGTTCCTCTTTCCTTTAAGAGTTGGCCCCTGTTTGAAAGGTATTGATATCCAGTGAAGTGAACAGACAGTCACAACTCTTAAGGGCATAATTTGTTCCTCTTTCCTTTAAGAGTTGGCCCTTGTTTGAAAGGTATTGATATCCAGTAAAGTGAACAGACAGTCGCAACTCTTAAGGGCATAATTTGTTCCTCTTTCCTTTAAGAGTTGGCCCTTGTTTGAAAGGTATTGATATCCAGTGAAGTGAACAGACAGTCACAACTCTTAAGGGCATAATTTGTTCCTCTTTCCTTTAAGAGTTGGCCCCTGTTTGAAAGGTATTGATATCCAGTAAAGTGAACAGACAGTCGCAACTCTTAAGGGCATAATTTGTTCCTCTTTCCTTTAAGAGTTGGCCCCTGTTTGAAAGGTATTGATATCCAGTGAAGTGAACAAACAGTAACAACTCTTAAGGGCATAATTTGTTCCTCTTTCCTTTAAGAGTTGGCCCCTGTTTGAAAGGTATTGATATCCAGTAAAGTGAACAGACAGTCGCAACTCTTAAGGGCATAATTTGTTCCTCTTTCCTTTAAGAGTTGGCCCCTGTTTGAAAGGTATTGATATCCAGTAAAGTGAACAAACAGTAACAACTCTTAAGGGCATAATTTGTTCCTCTTTCCTTTAAGAGTTGGCCCCTGTTTGAAAGGTATTGATATCCAGTAAAGTGAACAAACAGTAACAACTCTTAAGGGCATAATTTGTTCCTCTTTCCTTTAAGAGTTGGCCCTTGTTTGAAAGGTATTGATATCCAGTGAAGTGAACAGACAGTCACAACTCTTAAGGGCATAATTTGTTCCTCTTTCCTTTAAGAGTTGGCCCTTGTTTGAAAGGTATTGATATCCAGTGAAGTGAACAGACAGTCACAACTCTTAAGGGCATAATTTGTTCCTCTTTCCTTTAAGAGTTGGCCCCTGTTTGAAAGGTATTGATATCCAGTAAAGTGAACAAACAGTAACAACTCTTAAGGGCATAATTTGTTCCTCTTTCCTTTAAGAGTTGGCCCCTGTTTGAAAGGTATTGATATCTAGGGAAGTGAACAGACAGTAACAACTCTTAAGGGCAGAATTTGTTCCTCTTTCCTTTAAGAGTTGGCCCCTGTTTGAAAGGTATTGATATCCAGTGAAGTGAACAGACAGTAACAACTCTTAAGGGCAGAATTTGTTCCTCTCTCCTTTAAGAGTTGGCCCCTGTTTGAAAGGTATTGAGATCCAGTGAAGTGAACAGACAGTCACAACTCTTAAGGGCATAATTTGTTCCTCTTTCCTTTAAGAGTTGGCCCTTGTTTGAAAGGTATTGATATCTAGGGAAGTGAACAGACAGTAACAACTCTTAAGGGCAGAATTTGTTCCTCTTTCCTTTAAGAGTTGGCCCCTGTTTGAAAGGTATTGATATCCAGGGAAGTGAACAGGCAGTCACAAAAGTCGTCTCCCTTTGCAAAATTGTAGGAGAGCATGGCGGTGTACCCATACACTTTAAATCGTCTTGGGAGTGTGTAATGTCGGATGGAGTTGGGTAACTTCGGACAGCGGGTAAATTCGGACATACCATTGCAAACTGTGAAAATCCAGATGAGACGACTCATAATGAGCCGTCTCATCAGGATTTTCAGTTTTTTGTCGAAATAATTGTGTTTTAATTCCAAACAACTGACATATAAAGGAAACAATGTCACTTTCTGAATTTACCTGTTGTCTAAATTGAAGAAAAGTTTTCTTTGAAGAGGTTTCGGTGTTCGGCCAACACACGCAGTACTGAGCGGGGACACCTGTATAAGTCCTAAATTAACTAACTCAAAACTGATAGTCATTCTCAGTATAATAATTTATTTCCCGCAAAAATGCAACAAATACCATTCAAAAATCCTATAAAGAATAAAATGATCTGTCCTTTTCAATACCAGCATATAAATAAACCCTCTGGTTTGGAACCAAATGCAATATATAAATAAAGTAAGTAACGTTTGTAGGCACAATCCAGTTCCTTATGTCACTAAAATTTCGGACAATTCAAGAAGCCCCGTAGCTCAGTAGTTTAAGCGCTGGCCTGCTGATCTAGCGGGCCCCGGGTACGAGACCCGCTTTCCATCCGTTAACAGAGTTCTATTGCACACAGCCTTTCATTATCGCTCTCCCATTGTCCTGATATGACTGAAATTCTGCTAGAAAGACATAAAACCGCAAGTCGTCAATCCAGAACATACCGTGAACATTATAAATATTGAGACAAGTAGGTCGGAGCAAACAGTGCAGAAACGGGCGTAAAGGGTAGAGTCAGGTAACTTCGGACAGCAGGTATATTCGGACATACCACTGCCAACAGTTTAAATCCAGATGAGACGGCTCATAATGAGCCGTCTCATCAGGATTTTCACTGTTTGGTCAGTTATTTTTGTTTTGATTCAAAACAATTGACATTTTAAGGAAACAATGTCACTGTCCGAATTCACGTGCTGTCCGAAGCTACCCGACTCTACCGTATTGCCCAGCAGGCTGTGCTCTTGTTTGGACTTCATTGCATTTCCAGTATAAACAGACCCCGTTCTAGCCCACGTATACAATTTTACCCCCCCCCCAACCCTCCAAACCCCGTTCTAGCCCTCGTATACAATTTTTACCCCCCCCCCCCCCCCTCCAAGAAAAAGCAGAAAAAAAGGATTTGTAAATAACGACCATTTTCGATTACGTAATAAACAGAGGATCTTGTAACACGAGTTGTCATTTCATATGAAATGAATGAAACAAGCCTGAATTTCAGCAACGCCAGAATTATTCAGTGGATAACGTCGTGACATAAAAATCGTATGGCCACACGTGTAATAACACTTTGGCGCGTACACGTAAGGTCATTGTCAACGTCCATGTCCAGAATGCGTTTTCTTATAAAAAGAATGCTCATTTTGAAGGCAATAAAATCCTATTTTAAAGAGTCTTACGTATGAAATGACCACGAGTGCAAGATCCTCTATATGACATTTAGAAAACAAATAAACTTTGATAAAAAAAAAAAAAAAAAAAAAAAAAAAAAACAATCAGCAGCCTGCTAATGTTTAGCATACCCCAAAAGTGTTGGATCTTACCCACAAAACAGGTTAAGCTTGCATAATGAGCATTTATTTACTATATAGTGCAATCTCCTCCCCCAAAAGAGGTGGGGTTTGCACAATGAACATTTATTGACCATAATGCAATCTCTCCTAAAACATGTGGAGCTTGCATAATGAGCATTTATTTACTATAATGCGATCTCCTCCCCCAAAAAGGCGGATTTTGCATAATGAGCATTTATTAACCATAATGCAATCTCCTCCCCAAAAGAGGTGGGGTTTGCAAAATGAGCATTTATTAACCATAATGCAATCTCCTCCCCAAAAGAGGCGGAGTTTGTATCATGAGCATTTATTTATTTATTTATTTTAATTTTTTCAAAATTACGCATGATACAGATGACATAATTGACAGTTTTACCTTCATATTTCAAGTTTTAGCCATAAGATTTAAATGATCCCCATTTTGTCTTTTTAAAAGGTTGTCTGGCCACACTTTAAACGTTCCAATACATAACTTTTATGGATATCGAGCGGGTAGAGTTAAAGAAAGTACTTTAATGTTCCCATTCAGAGTCATACACAGTCAACTCTCGATGTCTGGAAGTCGAACTTTAGCCCAAACCACCCATATCTCAAAGCAAAGCTTCTGGTACCAGAAAATTTACTTTGAGATATCAGTTGTTTGAGATAACAGGATTTGAAATGTAGATAAGAATAGGAAATACATTCTTTGATATAAGAAGATACTTTAAGATATCAGTGTTCGAGACATCGGGAGTCGATTACAAGTATATGATGATTTCAAATGCTAGAACTAATCTCAAACTGCCATTTTCAGAACTGAAACTGTTAGAGATGAACACAACAGGCTTACAAGTGGCTTTTCATGAAAAAGTAGGAAAAAAGTAGGAATCATTTCATGAAAAAAGTAGGAAAAAAGTAGGAATCTTATAATAAAAAGTAGGAATTATTTATACAAACTTACCAATAAATCTCGTATATATTAACTCACTTAAACGCTGCAGAACAGTTCAGAAAAACTCCAGACACAAGATATAAGGGCTGTTTAATTTCAGGAGGCTCTGAAATTTTACTGTTCATGCTGCTGTCAACCTGAACTTTTTTTTATTTATTAATCAAATAATTGAACATTTAAACAAACCAAAAACATAGTGAAAGAACTGTTCAATGTTGTTCCAGAGAGAAAGAGAACCAGGTGTGATCTGTCAGGGCACAAGGAATGAGAGTAGAATGGACAGTGTCCCAATATCTTTCTGTGGAACATGCATTAGAATGAGTATACGATTAAAAACACCTGACTTTGTAAATTGATTAACAAGCACAACTACTGCAAGATGAGTAAAAGCAGTCATTTCTACCTCTAGTCAGCCCCCGAAATGCTAGCATTTGCAAGTCTGAATGCCCATCAGAAGTTGTTTTGGCTTAAAAAGAATGACTAAAATGATATCTATTAATGTATAAATGGGGGGTCTGGGGGCTCAAAACAATTTAGAAAATCACATTCTGACAGTGCTCCCCAGCGCCTCAAAATTAAGAGCTTGCTTCCTAGCTCCCTGAAAATAATTGCTAGTGCTCCCCCAGCTCCCTGAAAATAAATGGCCATTCTCCACAGCTACCCAAAATCCCTGGGAGGGCCTCATCCTTCACATTAAGCAGCATGCATGTTCAAAATGTTCAACACATTTCCCAGAAAGGCACCATGCAGGTTGCATAAGAGGTCAACAGTAACATGTTCAAAGACTGTAAGAAACTCATCAATAGAATATGCCATCAGTCCGTATATCATGTAGCATGTTTCATTCTGCAACAGACTAAAATATTTTGAAATATACATTTTTTATTTTCATTTTCATTCAAAAAGTAGGAATGGTAGGAATATTTTTGAAAAAAGTAGGGAAAAAGTAGGAACAGGGCAAAAAAGTTGGAAAAGTAGGAAAAAGTAGGAAAAAGTAGGAAAAAGTAGGACTACTTGTAAGCCGGACACAAGGAAAAATGAGGATCATTCATTAAAGTAATAATATTTCTCACATATTTGCAAGTTTACACACACATACATTCACATACATATACACGACCGATGTCGCCCAAGAAAAGGACCCTAAGAATTTTAGTGAGCATTTATTAACCATAATGCAATCTCCTCCCTCAAAAGAGGCGGAGCTTGCATAATGAGCATTTATTCCATATAGTACAATCTCAAACCGACCGCATTATGGTGAAAAACAGATATATTGAAGAAAAGATTACTGCTGCTATACCCGCATATTTTGCTACTTGCTTGAGATCTTTGGGTAGGAAAAACGCACTAAATTCTGTTGTTAAATTAAACAGGGCGTATGATATAGGTAAATAAATCACAGTCGCCAGAGAAAAGTTCAGGAATCGATAATTTGAATTTGGAATATACTGAATAAAATGCTTAGCATTAGACTGGAGGTATATATGTAACTGAGAGAGGTAGGTCTCCAGAGTTATCTTCCCTAGCCATGCAAACAGCTCTAGGTAATACTGACGTAAGATTGGAAATGAATTTCGGAGTACAATGAAACAGATTATTGGCACCATGGAGGTATATGGGTGAACAGCATTATATTCATACTTAGGTTTTGCCATCACTAACTTAAACCAGCCAATCAGAAAAGACGTTGCTATAGCAATCAAAATTATCCTTATCACAGATTTTCTTCTTTGGTTATCCGGACTGTCCAGATACTTCATAAACTTCTCGAAATGGGGGTAGTTATAAGCACATAGCATCCCAATAAAACACGCCCAATGATCAAGCCCCGCCCTAAAAGACCATTCGTGCATTAATGGAAATCTCGGATCGTGGTATTGCAAGATGAACCATAGAGGTCGAAAGATGTTGTCGCGAACAACACTGATTTCAAATATGATACAGTTGAATAAAAAATAAACCCCAAATTTCACAGCCATTTTCACAGAGTTTGTATTCCATGACCGGAAGGTTGCCATGAATACGTAAACGCTGATGAACCAATAGGAATGCATTGCACATATATAGTAAAGCATGTATTCGTTGCTAGTGACAACACACAAACATGTCACTAAAAAGTTCAGCCTAAACTGCATTTTCAGGAATCGCCATAACGAATAGTCGTTCTTCACCCAGAAGAAGGAAAAGTTACCTGAAATAGGAAGAGGAAATTCATACAGACAACATGATGTCACAATGACGTCGTACTGGTTCCGATGCGACGTGATGACGTCGCATCGACATCTGTACGATGTCATGTGCCCGCTTGGAATCTTTCATTGTGAACCATGAAATTTCTAAAAGTAGGGCACCTTAAATTTTCACTGCAATTGTCATAAAAATGGAACTGATTGGTTTTACTGTGCAGCAGGGTTTCCAAAAATGGAACAGTAAACAGTGTAGACCTGGACCAGAATGCTCCTCTGCAGTCTGATCTGGGTCTTCACTGTTTGCTCATATCTATCTGTCCCAATGTTTAGAATTTTTACTGTAGTCTAAATGGTTCTCTACTTTTAATTCCAACTCAACTTTAAAAACTTTAGCGCAATTTGGTGAAGAGCGAACAGAAGACAGCACTGTGCTCTGAGGTACCCATGGACAGGGAATAGTAAGAGAAGTGTCTTATACTTCCATGGTATAGCAAACAATTCTGAGATAAAGATGATCGGGTTGTAACTATTGGAAATGCATTTATGACTTTCATAGACAAAGTTAGTTATTTTGTCTCTGACCATGGGCATACTAATGACCCGAACCTAGTGTTCAAAGTTCAATAAACATTTACCACTATGGTGGTTCTCTTTGAACACGCAGGGGAAAGGGGGGGGGGGGGGGGGGGGGGTGGCAGGGGTGGTAGTACGAGCGTAGGGTGGGCGAAGCTACCTTGAAACTTTCGGTCTTAAGACGTCCTGCTCCTGGTAGGTAAGGGCCTGCTGTGTTTTTAGGAGGTGCGAGATGGTGTTATTTGGATTTTTAAACTAACGTCTAACGCATGTTCCTCTACTTTCTCCCTCTCTCTTGAGAGGAGACCCAGTATCTCAGTAGATAAAGCTCTGACTAGCTGATCTAGCGGTTCCAGGCTCGAGACCCACTGAAGGCGGAAATATTTCAAACTGTAAACACACGGCCTTTCATTATCGCTCTCCCATTGCCCTGATATGACAGAAATACCAGAGCTCTAGATAAGAGGGAGTATTTGATGATAATTAAGGATAATTCTTTCTATTTCTCGAAACGGTTCAGATGAGGGATCACAACATATGTTTTTATAAAGAATTAACAAAAATTATCTCAAATTATCACTAAATACTCCCTCTTATCTAGAGCTCTGAATACTGTTAAAAAGGTCTATCAAATTAAAGAGGACAGACTCGGACAGACTCTACGGAGGTGCGAGTTATGGATTCGTTCCCTTGAGCTCCCCGGGGAGCATTTTACGAGAACTGGACGGGAACTAAGATGGATGGATCGATGACGTCATTTTAAAGATTGTCTCCCTCGTTTATTTCATGTTTTCAGAAACAAATATTTTAACAAAATTTCGTTAGACAATATGTAATAGTCTCATAATTAACCCTAAAAGTTTTGAGAAAATGCATATTTATTCGATAAATGTGGAATGAAAAATAATCTTCAAATTAAAATGCAAATTACCTATTTCCTCACGGCCTGTAAGAATATCGATTTTGACCACGTGTGTCATGTGATCATGTAGAGATATTTTTCTTATTCGTGCACGTGATTGTGACGTATGAATAAATTATTTTTGTCCAATAATGCGGTTTCAACCGCGGTCCGCGATTGTATAAAAATTTATCTTAATTTTGTTTAAAGTCACTTTTATCAAATATTATTATCTAAACTCTAATTCAAATGTATAGTTAGACCATGTCTGAGGTATTGCATAAAATATTTCATCAAATCATTTTTGTTATTATTATAAAGGGAGTAAATCTTTAAACAATACTTTAGTCATATAAGGACGGTGTGTGGGTGATAATGAAAAGCTGAGTGCGATGGAGCCCCGTTTACGTTTGAGAAGATTCCCGCATCCTGCTGAGCTACCGGGGCTCCAGACGGGAACTAAAAGAAGTGAAAACGATATTATTCGTACCAAATCCTGTCATCCAGACATATGCAGCTATATATACCCTGATCCAGTTATACCAGTCTTTGGCGGCGAACACGTGGTACCAGACGAACATCACTTGCATCCAACCCTTCCATTCCTCTGTCTGGTCTCTGAATAACAAAAATAAAGCCTACTTATAGCAAAACATCCCAATTTACTTATATCCTTAGCATGAGATACCTCGTATTATGTATTGAGATAGAGCATGGTTCGTCTGCCTGTACGGCCGATAAACAACTCGCTAAAGCTCGTGGATTATCTCTCCATACAGGCGGACGAACCATACTTTATCTAAAACGTTTTGTTAAAAAATAAGAGATCGGCTTGCACTGTACCATACGTTGAACCCTCGAAGTATTGGGATAGACAGGTATGATCACACAGTGCAGATCCAGATCTGGCTGCTCCCAAAGGCACAGTCTGATCTGTTTGCCATCATCCCTATGCAACTTTTGGGCGCATTACTAGTAAAAATTACTACAATATAAAATCAAACTGTTCCATTTTAGGATAGTTACAGTAATTATTTTAGGTGAACCAATTTTTAGAATTTACGGTAAATTCAAATCTTATTAACGGCCGCGTTTACAACCGTTGGACCCCGTGTTTTACAAACGTCATGTTATATGCTTCTAACAAACATGGATCTTCCGATCACGTGCTTCCGATATGTGAAGAAAATGCCTTTTGTGACATTGCAAAAAGTAATGTCCAACAAGGTTGCCAGGGATATAACAGCCGATGCTCAAATATGAGTTTGCATACTGAAATTTTGTCAGTTCGACAACTGTGTATTTGCATACTGATATTTTGAAATTTAGTCAAGAGTTTAGCACGGAACTACGCGATGGCATAATAGTGGTGTGCAAAAGACTTCAAAATAGCTATATCACAAATAGCCAAAAATGTGCCTTAGTTTCAGAAAGGAAGAACAATGTAAGCAAAAGTTCAGTCATTATATTAAAATGTTTTTGTATCTACAAAATGCATGGCTGCATAATGGATGATTCTAAATTGTACGGTGACGGCCCATCAAATACTATTTTTACTATGAAACACAGTACTCCCGATAAGAAAGGGTAAGGAAAAATTTATGGACAATATTTCCTTATTTTTCCATAAAAGCATATAATGTGTCCCTCATAAGAACCGTCTCAGCGAGACGGTTCTAATGAGGGGTCACAACATGTTTTCGTTGAGAAACAAGAAAAAGTATCTTTGAAATATCCACAAGAACCCCTCATATCTATTTACCTGTTTAAAATTTTGTCCGAGGTCTTCCTGATGGTGAACGCCACAGCAACAAGAAATACCAAAAAGACTAGGAATAAGAAAGTATCCCTGTCGTAGACCCTGTCTAACTTAGGAAATATCTGAAATTTGAGAAAAAGTTCTGTGAATGCCACAACAACAATTCAAGAAACAGCAGAAATATCAGGAATGAAATAGTATCCTTGTCATACAAATGGATGAATGGATGGATGGGGCACGCGGTTTTACGGCCCTTTAAAAGTGTTTGTCATTTCAAGTCATGGATTGGACCAGGACGGGTGATAATGAAACTTGAGTCTGTGTGAAATGGAACCCAGGTTACATCCGCCTTCAGCAGGATTCGAATCCGGACGGCTAACTTCACAGTAAGTAAAGGTTTACTCGTTAGGGGTAACCAAATGTATACAAACGAAATCCTTACGGGGTTCAGTTACGCCATGATTTAAAGAGCGGGAAAATCTTCCCTGCATGACAGGGGAGCAAATAATTCTTTCCTTGAATAGTTTACCCCTATTGAGAAGGGAAGCAAACTGAAAATGGAAGAATTGTTTTCCCTGAAAGGGTATTCACTGACATTAAACACCGCTAATGTTTCCTTAAAATAATTTGTGGAAATAAGTATCAAGTAGAAATATGAGAAAATATTGAGAAATATGCGTAATTATCCCTAAGTTATCCCCGTTACACTGTAAAAAAATCCGTAGATTTTACGGTAGAATAACTGGAAACAAGCTGCCAGTCCATTTCTCGTTATTTTTGGCCTACCCCATGGACTCAGTCGCTGATTATTACGATCCCTAAAAAAGGCAACCTACAGAGTCTGCCAGAACTACAGAACCATCAGCCTCATCAGTCATTCAAGCAAAGTCATGCTGAAAGTCATCTTGAACAGGCTTAAACCACAAGCCGAGGAGATAATCGCTGAGGAAACGGCTGGGTTCCGAGCAGGAAGGAGCACCACAGAACAAATCTTCAACCTTAGAATCCTGTGTGAAAAGTATCTCCAACATCAGCAGAATCTGTACCATGTCTTCATTGATTTCAAAAAAAGCCTTTGACAGGGTATGGCATGCAGCCTTATGGGCCACCATGCGGAAGTACAACATCAGTGCAAAGCTAGTTCGCACCATTGAGCAGCTATACGACAAGGCTACAAGTGCAGTCCTGATAAATGGCAGCACAGGAGAATGGTTCAGAACAACAGTTGGAGTAAGACAAGGATGTCTTCTGTCACCCACCCTCTTCAACATTTTTCTCGAACGGATCATGTCTGATGCTCTGGAAGAACATGAAGGAAAGGTTAGCATAGGCGGCAGAAACATTACCAATCTGCGGTTTGCCGATGACATAGACGCTCTAGCTGAGGAAGAGCAGGAACTAGAAGCTCCAGTTGAAAGTCTCGACAAAACCTGCACAAGGTAGAAGATGGAGATCAGTGCTGAGAAGACCAAGCTGATGACGAACAGCGCAGACGGCATCCAGAGGGAGATCAAGGTAAAAGGGCAGAAGCTGGGTACAGTAAGCAGCTTCAAATACCTTGGAGCAATTGTCTCAGATGATGGCTCAAAACAGGAGGTTCTCTCAAGGATTGCACAAGCCACTTCAGCTCTTACTAAGCTGAAACCAATTTGGAGAGATAACAATATATCTCTTGGATCAAAGGTGAAACTTATGCGCTCACTTGTCATTTCCATATTTCTGTATGCCTGTGAATCATGGACCTTGACAGCAGAGTTAGAGAAAAGAACGCAGGCCTTTGAGATGAGATGCTACCGAAGGTTACTGAACATTTCGTACAAAGACCATATAACAAATGAGGAGGTTCGCAGGAAGATCCAAGCAGCCATTGGAGAATATGATGAACTCCTTACGCTGGTCAAGAAACGGAAACTAAGGTGGTTTGGCCACCTCTCAAGGTCTTCTGGTTTAGCAAAGACAATTCTTCAGGGCACAGTGAAAGGAAAAAGAAGAAGAGGTGGACAGAAGAAGAGGTGGGAAGACAATATCAAGGAGTGGACAGGAATGGATTTTGCCAGCTCAACTAGGGCAGCTGAAGACAGGACAAGGTGGAAAGGGATTGTTTTGAAGTCATCTGTGGTGCCCCAACGACCTAGTAAGGTTATGGGATAGAATAGAATAGAAAAATTGCAGGAATCATCAAGCAAAGCAGGATAGAACAGTTGTTGTTTTGGTCATATAGCTCTTCAACACTATTAAGTTATTTTCGAGTGCGGCCAGTTAACATAACACTAACCATATCGTAATTTCCGACAATGTCTTACAGGCAAACGCCCGTACAAATAACGGGAAATGGACTGGCAGCTAGTTGCCAGTATCTAACGATTTTTTTAACAGTGTACTTCTTATCTGGAAAACAAGGAGGTGTGTCAGAAAAAAAAAAGATTTTGGTAAAATGGAATAAGAATTTACCTTTCTATAATCGCATAGATAAAAGTATATCATTATTATTCCAAACGTCACCACTGACTGCAAAAATTCATCTGTCGTAGGTGGTGGTTTTACAGCTGAAAAATTTCGAACCACTGCAGTCTCTGTGTCAGTTTTCTCAGGCTGTACGCCATCTTTTCCAATCTGAAGTATTGTCTCTCCTGCGTTACTGAGTGTGTCATTTTTATTATTTCCTATTTGTCCGTTTATAAAATTTTGCTCTGATTCCTTGGCTGTATGTTTGTCCTGCCTCGATGACGACTTTAGAAATCGAAGGAGCCATATGAAACCTGCACCAATCCAAATAGAGAAAAATGTCAGCTGACCGGTTGTGACGTCATGGTGTGGTTCCGTATGAGCATCAAATACAAATGTATGGTTTCCATGCAACGTCGTCATCTTTTCTTATCTGGAACGAAATGCAGACTTAGAAAACAATGTCTGTGAAAGCAAGAAACGGCATCATGATAAATGTTGTTTGATAAAAATTAAGTTGTAGGACCTATGGGTACACCTCCATGTTTTCCGCCAGTTTTACAACGGCGGGCAACTTTTGTGATTTCCTGTCTGCTTCTTTGGATGACGAAACCATCCCAAATAAGGGTCGATCTCAATTCAGAAGAGAGGCAAAAGTGTAAATTTTTCACCAAGCGAAAATGGAAACTGAAATGCTTCACCTGAAAGTGTCTTTATTCACCCTAAACATGGCCTTTAAAGGGACGCCCTTTCACGGCATGACAGGTTAGAGCTAAACGAACACGTCAGTTGCGATAAACCTCGTCGTTTTCCCTAACATTCTCGCGACAGGAAACGATATGAGGCAAAAGTGTAAATTTTTCACCAAGCGAAAATGGAAAATGAATTGCTTCGCCTGAGAGTGTCTTTATTCGTGTTAAAACATGGCCTTTAAAGGGACGCCCTTTCACGGCATCACAGGCTAGAGCTAAACGAACACGTCTGTCGCGATAAATCTCGTCATTCTCCCTAACATTCTCGCGACAGGAAACGATATGACCTCTCGTATTTGGTGCATGGTCTGATGTGTATTATCCAGATTTGCATAAAGATGGCCGACAGAGCTTGAGAAATATAGCTGCCGCTGTAACCCGAGTGAAGATTTTCCCAGCTTTCCCTGCGTTACATGTGACTATGTGCGGACTGTGCCGACTGTTTGCAACGATGGTCCGCTATAAACAAAGATGGTAGCTTTCAGCTGGCAGTAGAAAATTTGGGCTGTGACGCGACAAAACCTACAAAGTGGCATGTGCGCCCAGCAAAGATTTAGATCAGCCTGTCATCAGAGTCTATGCTGTCGGCACTGAGGTAGCTTAGACAGTCTGATCAGTCTTCGCTCTCGGTATTGAGGTAGCTTAGACCTTTAGCTACCCTTGAAGCGCACAGAAAGACTCGGATCAGACATGCCACTTTGTTGCTTTTGTCGTGTCGCGCTCAATTTTGTTTTAGGTTGGGCAAATCTCCTGAGTTAAAAAAAATGACAAGAGCTGAGGGTATTGCAGCGAAATTCGAATCATTTTTCCTCTTTTAGAGCCAAACAATTGAGAATAACCCTTCAAAAATCTCTATTTCAAGCTCTGATATGCTCAGTAACATATCCCACTTGGCACACAACGTTGGCTCAGTAACGAATCAACGCTGATTCAACGTCAAGATTAGGTTGTATATCCTACAGGGTATGATACCCAGGCATTCTACTCAAATAAACTGACTGAAAGTTGAGCTGAAAAGCCTCTTCACGCCGACCCTATCACGAACGAGATCCACCTAAAAGATTGCTGTTGTTGTTGTTTTGTAGTGCACCGGTCATTTGCAATCACGGCCCCCATGGGGCCGTGGATAGCGGGGGGAATAGCGGGGCTTAAGTACAGTGCTTTTACCTAAGAAGTGTCCCGGCAGTGCCGTGGATATGCCGGGCTTTTGATTCCCGCCAAAATAGCGGGAATGTAGTGAAGTGTTGTAACAAAATTAACCGCGACACATTGTCAGTGTATGGATTTTTATACTTATATGATCCCCTGGGGGGTGGGGGCGGAGACCTTTAACAGGGATTTAACATAAACAAATGTCCCCACAGTGCAGGGCATATACCAGGGCTTTGCAGAGTGAAAAGTCAATATCCCCGCTATTCCCCGGCCCCAGGGGGGCGTGGTTGCAAATGACTAGTGCATAGCTTTACGTCCGCGGTAAACAGCTATATCATGTCGGGACGGTCAGTTAAACTAACCATACTATTTCTGGGCAGGCTTAAACGTCCTTAGTGGTTAAGCATTACTGAATCAACATACTTCCGCCAGTAACTGAAAACTGCCCTTCTTGAAACAGCGGAAGGAAAAACGAAAGTATGTGGCCGGACCTTGTATCGAACCCGGGACCTCTGGCTCTTGAGTCAGACGCGCTACCGACTGTGCCACGCGGCCTGGCCCGCCTAAAAGATAAAAGAGTCTCCTTCAGAAGCAGACGAGATACAAGGGCATAGCGTTTGCTATGGTGCGGTCTCACACCGGGCAGGCGGCAATCGAAAACGCTCTTAATAATTAACAATCGATAACGCGGATCAAAAACCGTTAGAAACAACGTTTTCGACTGCAAATTGGCGACTTTCGATTGCAAACTGGCGACAATTTGCTATCGAAAACGCTGTTTCTAATTGTTTTGATCCGCGTTCGTGGACTGCATGAGCGTTTACCCGGTGTGGGTCTTGTGTATCAGTCTTATATGGTAGGTTTGTCGAAAACGGCAGATGCTTTCTGGTATGTTAGTCATGCAAAACAATGGTTATTTCATCCTTTGCGCACTAAGATAATCCTTCCAAATGTTATGGCAATGAAACGATCACCAATCCATGGCCGGGTGACGTCAATGTGTATCTAACACCATGAGATTACAATGAAGATGCTGATCAGTCTGAATACCCACTCTGGTCGGATTCTTCATCCTTGACACAAAAAATGCGAATCCCGAGAACTTTTAGCGGTGACAGCAGAAGTTATGCGCAGACTATCCAGTATCTTGCTTTTAGTACTACAGTTGAACGGCTCTGTATAGACCGAAATATTTGTCAAAGAGCCCTGAACTACTTAAGGTGGTGATTTATGGTAAATGTAAAAATCTGCATAAAACCATAAAAAAGTAACGTATCTCCCTGAAAGTTAGCAGACTTCTTATATTTGTTGTTCTTTACAGTTTAGAATACAAAATAGACGTACATGCTGCTTAAAAAAGTGTTTTTATAAGGAAAGATCAAAGGGTAATTTTCTGCGAATAAATCTGAAAAAATAATATCGTTATTGAAAATTTATCTAGTGCTGAAGGTGCATTATTGCATAATGAAGAGCGTCCTAGCAATTATTTATTCCAACTCTTTCTCAAATTGTAATGTAGACCAGATGAAAAAGGTAGCTTTTTCTCAAATGTACAGCCATGTACAAAGTAAATGTACACTGGACGCATTTATTAAATATAGGGTAGGCAAGCATACCTATGTTAACACCTACAATATAAATAATACATTACTGACATGATCAGTGGTGTGTAGATGAAATTGTTCAACCTTGTTAAAATAGTATCACCTGTCTCACCTGTGTGTTTTGACAAAAAAAATTGGACACAGACTGCATCTTTTTTCATCTGCTCAGCCTGATAATGTGTGAAAGAGTTTGAAAAAATAATTGCTAGGACGCTCTCCATTATGCAACAAGGTACGCTAAGCACTAAGCATATTTTCAATAATGATATTATTTTTTCAGATTTATTCGCAGAAAATTACCTTTTGATCTTCTCTTATAAAAACACCTTTTAACATTAACAAATGCTGCATTTTGGGATTCTAAATTATGAGAAACAACATAAAGAAGGCATCTGCTAAGTTTTGGAAAGATCAGTGTTATTTTGAGTATTTTATGCAGATTTTTGTCTTTGTCCCAAATCAGTGATTATCACCACCTTAATTGTTTGAGCTATTCCGACGCACTCGCCTTTTCCGAAGTATTTCCATTTCATCTCCGATGTTAAATAAAGTTTCGGCTGAATATATTAATGGACATTCTTGTCAACACTTAATTGTCACAGCCACTTATAATAATGGATTCGGTTCTGTATTAAAGGTACTGAAAACTGGGTTTGAAACTGGTAAACAATACAATTTAGCACGACAATGGGGACGTTTTTTCAGACCAATAGTGAAAAAAATGGAATGCGTATGAGAGATGTTCAGAAAGTTCAGTTTGTGGCGTTATATTTTGGTAAGCAACATAAAGACAGACTTCTGATAGCGCGAAAAAAGTATAAAGCAGTGAAATGTCTGGCTAACTCTGCAAACGCAGGGTATATTTTCTAAAGGACACATTTTTGAACGCCTTTGAAAGAGGCGTACTCTACAGCCACTGCATTTTCAAGTTTTTACTTTAGAAGGTCATAATTTATATATGAGAAGTTTTTAATTTTCTTTTCATCTTTGCTACTTAAATATAGTCCTCAGGCAACTGTGTCCTGTAAATATCGCGGAATTATATTAATCTAGGTTCCATACTGTCCCGTGAATTTGGATTTCCTGCATTTTATGTAGCAGCAAATTCACCCTTTCTACTAAAGTTATCATGATTTTGTAACGAAAACAAATGCCTAAGCATTCAAAATCTTGTCGGGACGAGCTTTTGAGTGGTCCACTCGAAATTGTCGAAAAATTAAAATTGATGTAAAAAAAAAAGCTGCTACAATCTTCAAAAATGACGGTGACGTCGATTTCAATAACGTCATAAGAACTGCGCACTGCTTTGCAAGGAACGAATCGGTAACTTTTGCTACCCTCATAACTTTTAAATGGACATTGAAAGCAACGAACAGCTGCCAAAAATTCATTTTACTTACAATGATTTTTGACTTGAATGACTAATTGGAAAAAAAATCACATATGAACTTAACCCAGTGATATGACTGGGTCCTAACAAAATGCATTGTAACTCAATACGAAAAATGCATCTTTGTAAAGCGTTTGGTATCACTGTAAAGGCAAAATGTAATGCTTTCAATGCATGCCAAGCATGTGTCCCCAGCATGCCGCTAAACAAAGTTATGCGGCGAGAATCAGAACTTTCTGAACAACCCTTGTATATAGATATATGATGAAAATATAAATATGTCGATTCTTCATTCTATACGAAAACTATGTTGATAAATGCCAAAGGCAAATAGAATTTGTTTGTTTTGTGTATTTCAATTTATGAGTCATTACCAGTTATGGCGGATAACTATTTCGCTTTCACGGAGTTTTATTTCCAAAGTATCCAGTGGCATTCTCGTCATGTCCATTAGTGTATACGAGGTGAATTTAAAGTAAAAGACCATTTGGTGGTATTATTTAAAAACGATGGCATCCTTTGATCACTGAATTCATGGTTAAGCATTACGTTTTCGGACCACTGAATGACTGAATTAATTTTTACGGTATAGAGCTATCTATAATTAATTGTTTCAAATAATCGTGATATCAAACAGGGCCCAGTTGTTCAAAGCATCGTTAGCCTAATGAGCTCGTTAAGAGGTCAACTCGTTAAGATTTTTACAACTTTATAGCCCTATGCACTGATATTTTTTGATGACAATATGTGAGAAGCTTTTTTAAGCTCTACTCACATTTTTTCAACAAAAAATATTGGCGTATTGGCGTATTTTAGATATTAACGTTTGAAATTTTGTCTCGTTAACTAACGGCGTCGTTAGTTTTGAAGAACCGGGCCCAGGTGTTTTTGCGTACAATTATCTTTCACACGGTCCGCAATAGCTAAACAGCCTACCGAATCGAAGCCCGAGGTGTTACATTCACGGTATGGCAAATGATATACTGGTGTGCCGAAACTGAAAAAGTCTGCCGGAAAAGGCTAAAAGACCACGTAAGGCTGGTGTAATATTTCTCTAAGACTCTTCAATACTTTCTGGTCGAAAACATCATCATTGAGACATTTTCTGGAATGGAGAAATCAAAGAATAACTGACAATTTTAGTGCAGCATTCGATCGATTGAACGTGCTTCGAAACCGGTCAAACGACTGTATTTCTTGTGCCGCACTGTGTCACAATTGTGTTACCTGCTTGAATAAAATAGCTGCGACAGCAGGTAACAGGAAAGACACAATTCATCAACTGAGCCGCAACGCGCAAAAAGGATCCAAAACGTATTTGAAAACGGAGAATATACAAATCTGCACAACCGTAAAGTGTATTAAGAGCCTTCATTCTGCCTAAATGGTAGCACAGTGGGTTTCAACCCCGCTGGAAGCGAAATTCTTTTTAACCTTAAACAGGTTTCATTGCACACAACCCGCTTTCGTTATCAATTTTCCATCGGCTCCATGTGACTGAAATACTGTCTACATGGAAATTCAGGAGCGGCGGTAGTGTAGTGGATATTTAACACACTGGACTACCAATCGAAGGGCCGCAAGATCGATCTTCCGCTTCTCTGGTCTTTCGGATGATAGTTTAAATCGAGGTCCCGTCGCCATATATGACCTAGTTGTTATAGTTGTTGGTGGGACGTTTAACCCGAGTTTACTTACTCACTACAGGGCAATTCGTGCATCCATCCATTATCTGAGACGCACGTGTGTTCCAGTTTTCTTTCGTTATAGGCCGGCAGATTGGGGGCAAGACAAGACGAGACAAGACAAGACAAGACAAGACAAGATTTATTTTGAGTCGGCAAGACGTACAACATGTAACATAAGCTCTGAAGAGCTAACTATTACTTTTGAACCGACTATGAGGGCGGAGGGTCCCTAGGGACGTAACCATATGAGGCACTGCAACCCACCAACCCCGTCTGTCATTGGGTGAGCTGTAGACTGGCTGCAGTCTGAAACATTGATTTGCCTAAATTCATATTTTTTTCGTAGACTGTAGGTATCCACACAGTATCCGAACGCACTGTACCATCTCTTCCGGCTTTCATAGCGTCGAATCGAGAGTACAAACACTCGCTTATAACCAGTAGTCGGAAATCATTGTGTTTTGAGATTTTATCCGGAATCTGCTGCGTCATTTATGCTTATTCAGCTTTGGAAATGTAAAGAGGTAAGTTTAATATAATTTGCTCTTCGGTCTTTTACTTCATTGCCCTGTACAATGTCGTGTATGTGTGGATAGTAAATGGTACAGTATTCAAATTGCCCTTGGCATGATTCTAAAATCATGTTGAGCCTTTTCTTACATGTTTTATAAAAAATCTTTTAAACAAACGGAAGGCGTTATCAATCTACAGTTTGTTAGTTTTGATAATAGGATGATTGCTAGGTTTTGCACGACACAAACTCGTGTTAAATTATGCTGTTCGGAATAAAATTTCTGTGATGGCCATGAGTTTTTCATTGTACTGGGTAATAAAATAAAAGACCGAAGAGCAAATTATATTAGACTTACCTCTTTACATTTTCGAAGCTGAATAACTATAAATGAAGCAGCAGATTCCGGACAAAATCTCAAAAACTTATGATTTCCGACTACTGGTTATAAGCGGATTTTGTATTCTCGATTCAACGCTATGAAAACCGGAAGAGCTGGTACAGTGCGTTCGGATACTGTGATCCATAGTTGCACAGTTTATAAATTGATGAAATGCAACGTATCGGATCCAGGGGCGTAACTAGGGGCAATTTCATAATACGCACAACCATGTTTTATTCTCTACTTCTTGAAGGGAAAGCTAGTATTTCAGCCACTTTGGTAATTGGTATTGCAATATTGTCTAATTTATAAAATTTCAGCATGCAAATATGCAGGTGCGTTTTGAAATTTTGTCAATTTTGACAAAATTTCAATACGCACTTGCGTATTTGCTGTATACGTAGCTACGCCCTTGTATCCTGCATTCCTTCATTCACAAAACGTTTAGTCTCAAGGTATGGCAGACCAGCAAAGAGACGTACGGATGGGTGATAACAGACACATACAGCAAGACTAACAAAACCAGCGATGAACCATTCGGAACACCGCTCGGCCAATTCCGTGTCACGGAATTGGCCGAGCGGTAGCCGAGATACGCGGAATTGCCCGAGCGGTAGCGGAGCATCCGATGTGGCTCAGCGGAACGTCGGCTTGCGGTATAAGCTGGCTTTTGTTGGCCTTTGACGCAAGAAACCCGTGTTCGAATCCGGGCTGGAGCGATTGCGATTTTTCAGAGCCCCTGATATGTAGAGAAGAAGAAGATGATGATGAGGAGCTCGTGACACATATAGAAGAAAAAGGAGGGGGAGGAGAAGAAGAAAAAGAAGAAATCAATCTAATCGCACTATTTCTGAACTTATGTCAGCATCATGAAATATGTCAACAATTAGTAAAAAATTAATAATAATAATAATAAAAAATCCAGTACTACATACCATCGGTATAATCCAAATAACCTAGCTGCCACGCCGTCGTCTTGATAGGATATGGCAAAATATACCTTCTGGTTACTGATGACAGCTTAGACTCTTGTCAGCCTGCGCATTGCAGGCTTTGGTCTCGAATCAAAAATCTCTGAATCCTTGAACAGTGTATGAGAACAGGGAAAACTCATATATTAAACCAGTGGAATGCGCATGTTGATCCGAGTCTCTTCGGTTCGCATATCCCAGCAGGCACTTCTTCATATGACGTAGTTCAACGAAACCTTTGAATAGATACCTGTAATTTAACACTATATCAATACTATTCATCGCAAAATCATCGAATTTTATTGCAAAATGCCTGAAAACTGATTGTGAGGCGCTAACAAGGAAGGAAAACTGCACCCAGCAGGCACACGACGTCGAAATGACGTCACGCCGACGTCGATGTGACGTCATCACGTCGCATCGACGTCGGTGCGACGTCATTTTGACGTCATGTGCCCGCTGGGTCATGACTTGTACTAAATTGAGGGATTTTTTTCAAACCCTATTAGTGCGCATGCGTTGGAGGACTCTCGTTGAGTGTAGGGTAGACTGGCATCAGTCTATTAAATGATAATGTGACAAAAAAATGCAAAATTTTACAAACAATTTAACAATCATACTAATTTTACATTTTCTGCTAGCTGAATTTAATAATCCAGTGATGGAGAACAAAAATCTGATTTTTTTTTTATCTGGCTTATAGTTATTACTGGAGTCTGGAGCCAGTCTAAGTGTAGGGCTGCGAGATAAGGCAAGACAATGTCATATGGGGCAAGTTGTGCACCATGTACCACATTCAATAGAAGAATATAATCTGTAAGCATTTTTTTTCTTTCATGGTTTATATGAGGCGCGACACGACAAAACCAACAAAGTGGCATGTGCGCTCAGCGAAGACTCAGATCAGCCTGAGTCTGATACCCTTTAAGCTACCCTTTAAGCGCACAGCGAAGATTCTGTTCACACTGGGCAGATTCCCAGGCTGATCTCAGTCTCAGCGGAGTCTATCCGTGCGGCTAGCAAATAAGGGTGGTTTAACTTGCCGTTCTGTAGTTTCTTTCTAGATGATGGTATATAAAACGTAATTCGTAATGTCAATATGTTAAAATCAATTCTTTGATATTCCTTTGCTTGCCAACAAAAACAAAACAAAACACTAAACTAGATCTATAATTGAGCCGCGACGTGAGAAAACCAACAAAGTTGTTGTGCGCCCAGCGCAGAGTCAGATCAGCCTGGGCATCCACCCAGTCTGATCAGACTCTTCGCAAAGCGCTTAAAGGGTAGCTAGGGGACTAAGCTACCTCCATGCGGACAGCGAAGTTTCTGATCAGACTGGGCGGATGCCCAGGCTGATCTGACTCTGCGCTGTACGCACAACCACTTTGTTGGTTTTCTCACGTCGCGGCTCATATGGTCCACAGACGTTTTGAACGTCTGTACATGTATCTCATATAGGTTAGTCCCTTCAAAGCCGAAATCATCTAAATTATTATTATACCGAAATCAATAAAATAAGCGGAATCATGCACGCGCATATGAAAAGGTTAGGAGAATTTGAAAAATTCACAGACTAAGTAGACATACTACTCGCGCTCCATGCTCGTGATATGATCTACTTTACAACTGACTCAACAATTCTCTGTTAGAGATGAAGCATTTCTTAAAAATCAATTCAAATTAGTGAGCAAATATGTACAGGTATGTCAGACTCGAGTGTACAGCAAATATTTCAGATATTCCTTCTTTCGTAATTTAAACTAACTATACATGCAGTGTTAAAATTAGACAGACTGCATATTCTGGTGTAATGGTAAAATTAAAACACGCACACACCCGCATGCACCCCCCCCCCCCACACACACACAGAGACACACACAAAGGCTGTATTCTCTTTATTATTTTACTTTCTTCGATATAATTCCGTGCAATGAAACTTTCATAGACCTGTACTGAATTTTGTGATTCACGTCGTCTAAATTGAATCCCGCTGTAAGCGAAAATGTTTTTTTTTTTCTATCGTAAACGGAGTTCAATTGCACGCAGCCTTTCAGTCATGATCACCCTCCCATCGTCCTGATATGCCTGAAATACTGTTTAAAGTGACGTAAGATCCAGCAAGGAGACTGTATATGAGCCACGACGCGACAAAACCAACAATGTGGTTGTGCGCCCAGCTCAGACTCAGATCAGCCTGGACATCTACCCAGCATGATCAGACCCTTCGTTAAGCGCTTAAAGGATAGCTAAGTGTCTAAGCTACCTCCATGCGGACAGCGAAGACTCTGATCAGACTGGGCGGATGCCCAGGCTGATCTGAGTCTGCGCTGGGCGCACAACCACATTGTTGGTTTTCTCACGTCGTGGCTCATATGTCAATGCCCCAGACAGGAAACGGTAACTGGCCTATATTAAAGTCAAAGATAATTTCCCACATTTCTGTATAAAACATATATAATTGCGACCCTCATTAGAAACGTCTCGTCGAGACGTTTCTAATGTGGTCACAACATATCCTTTCGTTGAGAAATAACAAAAATTATCTTAGAATCCTCCTCAAATGTCCACCTTCCCTGGAGCTCTGATTATGTCAGTATATGTCATATATTGCTTTTAACGCTTCCGTCATATTACGCTCACTATATATCAGGCTACGTATAACGTAAATTAACCTGATGCCCAGAGGCGTCGGTATAAATATACGTAATATTCCAAACTAAGAAACTTGTCCTTCTACGCTCTTTTCAATTCGCAGGGCTCCATATAAGAAGGGGTTAAAATTATAAGGAATATGGGCAGACTCGGTGCCAGGATGTGCAGCAATGGATTCATCCCGCTGAGCCTTTTAGGGACCATTGTATAAAGAATTGACACAACAACAACAACATTTTTTAGGGATCATTTTCCTTATTTCTCCGTAAAAAAATGTTATGACCCATCATTCGAACCGTCTCAGCGAGACTGTTCTAATGAGGGGTCACTGAGCCGCGACACGAGAAAACTAACAATGTGGTTGTGCGCCCAGCGCAGACTCAGATCAGCCTGGGCATCCGCCCAGTCTGATCAGAGTCTTCGCTGTCCGCATGGAGGTAGCTAAGAGCCTTAGCTACCCTTTAAGCGCTTAGCCAAGAATCTGATCAGACTGGACGGATGCCCAGGCTGATCTGAGTCTGCGCTGGGCGCACAACCACTTTATTGGTTTTCTCGTGTCGCTGCTCATATTTTTTTTTTTTTGCTGAGAAGTAAGAAAATTATCTCAAATTTATCACAGAATTGTCCTAAAAAACCAGCCAAGAGCCCCGGTAGCTCAGTGGGTTAGGCGCTGGCCTGCTGATCTAGCGGCCTCGGTTCGATCCCCGCTCGAGGCGACTAAACGGGTTTCCATGGCCCCACCTTTCATTATCTCACTCCCATCATCTTGATATGACTGAAATACAGTTGAAAAGGACGTAAAATCGCAAGTCATCCATCAATCCTCAAAGACAACTTTTCTGGAAATTTACAAATCCGAACCTGGCCAGTCTATATACAGCTCATGTCAGTCAGAACATTTATGCGAGCGATCCAGTCCAGTCCCATGGCTCGTGTCAGATTGTTTACTGGTGATACGTCCAAGGGCAATCATTCACCAGGAGGACAATCACTCACCAGAGTGATTGTCAAATCGACCTAACACACAGACGTTCATAATCTTCTTGCGTACGGGCGGACAATTCACATTATTCCAACCATTTATTCCTCCTCACAAACCCACAGGGTATAATCGATTCCGCTAATTTTCGCTTCCTGCAGAGACTGTACATCATATTTGGCTCCCGCCGAGACTGTCCGCGAACGCTTGCTTCCTGCCGAGACTACTGTACATGATAAATGGCTTCCTGCAGAGACTGTCCGCGTGATTCTGCTTCCTGCCGAGGCTCTCGGCAGGAAGCAGAGTCACGCGGACAGTCTCGGCAGGAAGCCATTATTCGAGGACAGTAGTCTCTGCAGGAAGCAAGAGTTCGCGGACAGTCTCGGCGGAAACCAAATATGACGGACAGTCTCTGCAGGAAGCGAAAATTGGCGGAATCGATTATACCCTGTGAAACCGATCAATACAGATATTAATACAGCTTAAATTACAATAATTATTTAGTATGTATGACATGAAATCGACTAAAACGGTCGATGGACTAAACCGTGCAAGGGTAAACACAGGGTATAAACCAGTCCGCCAATTTTCGCTTCCTGCAGAAACTGTCCATCATATTTGGCCTCCGCCGAGTTGGTAGGTTGGTTGGTTGATTTGATACTTTACGTCCCCGGTAAACAACTAAGGTCACGTCGGGACGGTCTAACTGACCTAACCACACTATTCCTGGGCAGGCTTAGACCTCCTAAGCGGTTAACCAGTACTAAGTGCACATACTTTCGCCAGTAACTGACAACTGCCCTTCTTGAATCAGCGGAAGGAGAAACGGAAGTATGTGGCCAGACCGGGTTTCGAACCCAGGACCTCTGACTTATGAGTCAGGTGCCCTACCGATCGCGCTACGCGGCCCGGCGCCTCCGCCGAGACTGTCCGCGATCTGTTGCTTCCTGCAGGGACTACTGTCCCCGAAAAATGGCTTCCTGCCGAGACTGTCCGCGTGACTCTGCTTCCTGCCCAGAGCATCAGCAGGAAGCAGCATCACGCGGACAGTCTCTGCAGGAAGCCATTCATCAGGTACAGAAGTCTTAAGGTGTATTCCAATGCTGGACGGCATATTTATATAGAGATAAGAAATAAGAAAGTCCAAGCCCGGATTCACCCCAATATATTGGAAACATATTGTCACAATTAGGGATCAGTTTGATGAGAAATTTTGATAATGTATTTTTAGCCTTGAAATTTATGTTGTGATATCTCATTAAAATCGCCTCAACGAGGCGATTCTAATGAGATGTCACAACATATAAGTTTATCTAACCACGTGGATAAATTTTTTACACTTTCTCAAACTGTCATCAGATACTCCTTTTTATATGGTGGCCTACATAAAAATAATTATATGCATAACACAGAGCCCCACATAGTGAGGCTGAAGCCCCAAAGCGCGAACAAACTTGGTGTCGGAGATTCGTACAGTGATTCTCCTAATAATATAAGAAAATAATCGCAGAATCACTATCAAACCCGTTCATATCTGGAGCTCTGGACTAAGTCAAGTCAAGTCAAGTCAAGTCAATTTTATTAAATCCTTACAAAAATAGGATTGTTACCAAGACAAACATGTAAGATAACTAACTACAAGAACTAACAGGAGGTAGTCGAAGAAGTACAAAAATGCAACACTTACATACCTGTCTCTGCATAGTTTTCAATCACAGCTAAATTTAAAATAACTAGACATTTTTTTCACAAATTGTCCAAGTAAATCTTCACTATTTCTTCATAAATTGTCCAGTATATATACCACCTATATTAATAAATCACAACACACGGTCTCTCGTCTTACACAAAAATCCATTATTGAACAGGTACCTTGAATCGTCCATAAAGCCGTCTTGTTCAGAAATAATTGAGGGGCGTCGCGTGAAAACAAACCTTAGCCCCTATATGCGAGTAGTAAATACTTCTGCGAGCTCACACATCTGGTAAGGTTCCCCTCTTTTCTATTTAAAAAATTTACCCATGATTCATAGATAATACATATACGAACAGGAAATGCTCTGATAAGTCTGCACGGATGTGCAGGCCGATCTGATTCTTCGGCGATCGCACGTACCTTACGGTACCTTCTCACGCGCCGCTGCATATTTTAACCCTTAAAGCGCTTAAGAAAATAATTAAATAATTAAATTGGCAAAAAGCGAAGACCTAGATGAGTCGCCTCATCTGGATCTACACAATTTGCCCTCTTATCGTTGAATTCTCAATACGATATACCTTGGCCGAAACATTTTACAAATTTTGCAGACGTAAATTTTGTCGTCTGCTTTTTAGCGCTTTAAGGGTATAAATAACTGGTCGTGTCGCGAAAGAATGTGAGTGAGTGAGTGAACTCGGGTTTAACGTCCCACCAACAACGAGGTCATATGGAGACGGGACCTCGGTTTAAAGTTTCATCCGAAAGACCGGAGAAGCGGGGGATCGAACTTGCGACCCCTGGGATTGGTAGTCCGGAGTGTTATCCACTACACTATAGCCGCTCCTGCGAAAGAAATGATCCTATAGCTAACAGACAGGTAAGTTTATGCATTAAGACTTTAAGCAGAAGTGACTAAAATAGCAGAATTTGCAAACAACATAGATCCTGATGAGCCGCCTCATCTAGATCTACACTGTTTGCCCTTTAGTCTTTGAATTCTCAATATGAAATACCTTGGACAATGCATTTTTTTAAATTTTTGCAGATGTGAATTTTGTCGTCTGTTTTTCGGCGCTTAAAGAGTTAATATTATTTTTTTCAGAAGGGTCTGTTTTTGATTTGTTGAAATCACAGTACCTTTAGACCTATTTAGCAAAACTAAGGACTCTGAAGGACGATCCTATGGAAGCAAGAAACTAACAAAGCAGACTCGGTTGAGTCTGTTCATATGCAATAATGTAATTTTAGAACACTGCTCGTGCCCTCCCCCTCCCTCACAGGGTATAATCGGTTCCGCCAATTTTCGCTTCCTGCAGAGACTGTCCGTCATATTTGGCTTCCGCCGAGACTGTCCGCGAACTCTAGCTTCCTGCAGAGACTACTGTCCTCGAATAATGGCTTCCTGCCGAGACTGTCCGCGTGACTCTGCTTCCTGCCGAGAGCCTCGGCAGGAAGCAGAATCACGCGGACAGTCTCTGCAGGAAGCCATTTATCATGTACAGTAGTCTCGGCAGGAAGCAAGAGTTCGCGGACAGTCTCGGCGGAAGCCAAATATGATGTACAGTCTCTGCAGGAAGCGAAAATTAGCGGAATCGATTATACCCTGTGTCCCTACCCCACCTCAGCACCATAGGTTAATGAAGTCATTAATCAATGATTGATTCGCTGAAATTTTAACGCATATTAGATTGCTTGGTGTGCTAATATATTTTGCTGAAAAAATTCGGCAAAAAATGGCAGTCATACTGTGAACAATACGATTTTAAAAATATATACGACGTCGTTAGTTAGGCCCGGGGCTGAAATCCGACCATCTTTCTTTCTTTGCCTAAGGTCAACAAAGTTTCTATTAATTTAAACATAAAGACAATATTGCCCTCGTTTACACAACTCGCGACATTTTGATTATGAGTCAAAGGCCCTGTTGACAAGATCGAACATGACTGGATGAACCAATTTTATTCGGGTTTAAAAGCGTACTTTTCCCTATCAAAACAATCCCCCCCCCCCCCCAAAAAAAAAAAAAAAAAAAAATCTAGATTTTCGACGTTGTTTTATAGGAAAAAACAAACTTTGAGTAGAATTACACAAGACTCGTTTAAATATTTGATCATTCATTGAAGGATGAAAGGGACTGGGCTGCGGGGGTGGGGTGGAGGGTGGAAGCGTCATATATAAAATATGATATAAATGAATGAATGTAAAAAGTTTGGTTTCAAAACAGCAAAAAATGGACGGTCGAACGGTGCCCCGTTACTGCGGCTATGGATACGTTCTGCTGATGCGCGCGCGTCATAGGGAACTTAATGCTTCAATATGGCGGAAACTACCGATAGCGACTTACGGGTTTATCCGAGAGCTTACCTGTTCAAATGATGTCGAGTGTTATATGCAATTACATAGAAATATAATATAAAATGTGAAATTAAATACATATATGATACTACGACAATTTTTTATAAGTTATGATCATAAACTTCAGTCTTTGTCCGTTAATATGGTATAAAAATATACAAATTAATTTCATGTTTTGATACTTCCATCGGCTTTTGAAGTTTGAAGCTTCAGTCATATGAAATTATATAAGAATAATGTCGAAAATGCCTAAGAAGCTATGTTCAGCCTAAAATTTGAAAATGATCGGAAATTCTATAAAACTTTTATAAGTTATCACCACTGAGAGATTTTTATAAGGTTTACATTGATGTAATTCATTATAAAATAAGTATACTATAAGTTTCTTCCATCGATCTCTAAACATACAGAAAATCGCGTTTCGAAACAACCTCGCTCATAATAGTTTCAAATAGTTTAAGTCCAAATCCGCCTATATTGCTCAAAGGCTTAACACGTCATTTCTTGGTATTCGTGTTTTGTTAATGTATTTATATATGTGCTTTTATGATCTAACTAAGAAAGGAAGAATATTCATATTGTCTTATTAAGAAAGAAAGAAGGAAAGAAAGAATAAACAAATGAACACAAGAAAGGAAAAAAGAGAAAGAAGTCACGTAACTTCTACACGTGACCATCAAAAATGAACAGACACTTAATCGACTACTTGTAGTTTTAAAAATCCCTTTATAAGCTAAAAAAAACTTTGCAAACCAATTACATATTTTTTGGTGATGTTCGATCAGTCTATTAATTATTATCATAATTGCTAATGTTTGTTCTAACATTTTTGATTGAAATTTATTTGAGTGTGGTGGGGCGTTTTTATCAAAGAAACCGAAATATGTTTTGTGTATCCCAGGGTAAAATCAAGATACATACACTGCATTGCCCTCTGTGTGTGTGTGTGTGTGTGTGTGTGTGTGTGTGTGTGTGTGTGTGTGTGTGTGCGGGAGCGGGGGTGGGGCGTATTACGTCGTTACGAGAATTGAAATACACACACTCAAAACAGTAATAAAATCAGAATATTCTACTCTTCTTTTCGAATTTGAGAGGGTACGGAAAGACAGATTCGGTGCAACCATGGATTCGTTCCGCGGAGCCCGAGTCTCCTGGGTGAACATCGTTATGATAATTGGACCAAAAACAAAAAAAAAAAAAAAAAGGAAAACAAAAACAAAAAACAGTAATACATGTAATCTCCTTTTCGGACTGGAAAGGACACGGACAGAATCAGTGCCAGCGATATGCCAGGGGCATGTTATCGTCCCTCCCCCTGCAGTCCCTCCCCCCACCGCCCCGCCTAGGAAGATCGTTATGGGAACGAGACAAAAAGAAGAAACCTTAAGAAGTAACCTTAACAATTAACAAAACCTTTTCCAAATGATTGATAACTATAAAGAAGAATTAAGGCCCAAGAAAAAGACCTTGCCGCATGAAGAGGATTAGCTAGCAGTAAGTAGTAATTCAATGCTCATATCGACGTTGCCCCCTGCGCCCCCCCCCCCACCCCCACCTCAGCGGAACGAATCAATAGCCGCAGTAACGGGGCGCTGAGCGTTCGTCCATAGAGGATTAGCTCAGATCTGACCCAGAGGTTATAAAACTTGAGTACATTCTCAAACTCAAATAAAGCACACTGATTTGCTGCTTCCGAGCATGTGCTCGAAAGCAGCCAATCAGTGTGCTTTATTTTAGCATGTGCTCGGAAGCAGCCAATCAGTGTGCTTTATTTTGTGCTCGAAAGCAGCCAATCAGTGTGCTTTATTTTGTGTTTGAGATTATTCTCAAGTTTTATACCCTCGAACCCAGAGCAGTCTAATCAGAGTCTTCCCTATTTGCTTCCGAATAAGTCGAGGCGCGTCACGCAAAATGACGGCTTAACGTATTTTTGAACAGTCAAGACTAGAACCGGTCTGTGAGACTGCGCAGTCCAGCTACAGGCTTAATGTTTTATCTGATGATTCCTTAGGGTCCCTGCCGCTGATGTGCGTGAACAACAAAGGCTCTGATCAGACTGCGCGGACGCGCAGGCGGGTCTGAGTCTTTACTGTTAAACCGCTGCTCATGTGGTTCGTGTGGAACCACTGAAGACTTAAGGAACACCTACCAGTCGGTGTCGAAGTACTCACAGAGGCCTCAGTTTGTAAGTGCTTCAACGCACAGGCCTCAGTTTGTAAGTGCTTCAACGCACATTTGCTTGTGTCGTAACCCACATTTTTCTCAATCAATAGGGTTCGATTACTAAAAAATGGTCGCAAACCTGACACGTTTCTAACATGTCTAAAGTGGGTCAATGTCATATGAATAACGGTAGCTCAGTAGGCAAAGTGCTGGCCTGCTGATCTAGGGTTCGAGACCAACTGGAGACAGCCATCTCTCAAACCGTAAACAGGGTTCCATTACACACATCCTTTCATTATCACCCACCCATAACCTTGGTATGACTGAAATACTGTTAAAAAAGGGCGTAAAATCGCAAGTTATCCATCCATGTCAGATGAATAGGGTACATATATCCAACGAAGACTCAGATCAGCCTGCACAGTCTTACCGGTTCATGATTGCGCTGTATGGATCCTCACTCGGAGGTTTCTAAAAGGAAACGGGAAGACCGGTAAGTCTGCGCAGAGGCGCTGATCTATGTCTTCCTACCTGCGCATACCGTAGTTATTCTAACATATACAACATCTGGTGGTCTAGAACCAGTTTTAGCGGTATTTTTGCCACCGTTTTTCATAGAAACGGTAAGAAGGGCGTTAATAGAGGCGGGAGAAGTTTATTTGAAGAAATAGTGGACCCTGAGGAAAGATCTGATTAATAGCACTTATGATACGATTGATGACAGTCTGTTTCCATGACAATTTTACACAATTCATGTCAATCAGGCTATACACTGGCTTGGAGAATGTGACTAATTTCACTGAAAACAGCGTGTCATAAATCGTATCATGATTTGCATTCATCCGGTCACATTTGAATGTTGAAGGTGATATCTTAATGTGACTGCGCGTGAAAGGTACTGTACGGCCAGTATGGACAGGAAAGACTCTGATCAGCCTTCGTGTCCGCGCAGTCTGATCCACAAACCTTGCCAAATCTAAAAAAGGAAGAATGTGGTCTTTTGCGCAGCTGCGCAGTCTGATTTGCGCGTTTACCGTCTGCATTTGCCTTAAGGTCCCTTTTTATGCGATGCCAATCATGAAATTGATACAAAATCACTAACATAAATCATAGGTATTGTATGAGTAACATCTGTGTAAGTGTCATACATGTATCTTTCAAAAGATTCAGTGCAATTTCATAAGAATAAGCAGGACACATTGCAACGCAGACTGTACACTGAACGTTGACCACGTGACGTTGACTACTTACCCAATGTACAGGGTTGCATGATAGACTGTACATTGACTAACTCGAACACTGTGTAAGTACTATATCTTTGCACGTCAGACTATGACTCAAATAACTTAAAGTTGTGTAAGAACTACATCTTTGTACAACCGACTGTATTTTGACTCAAATAATTAAAGTTATGTCAAAACTACATCTTTGCGCAACAGACCGTGTTTTGACTCTAATAACTAAAAGTTATGGAAAAACATATCTTTGCACGACAGACTCTGTATTGACTCACATAACTTAATGTGTGTAAAAACTAAATCTTTGCAGAACAGACTGTGTATTGACACAAATAACTACATGTTGTGTAATAGCTAAATCTTTGTACAACAGACTGTATATTGACTCAAATGACTTAAATTTGTGTAAAAACCATATCTTTGTACACTAGACTCGGTATCGACTCAAATAACCTAAAGTTGATTAAACACTAAATTTTGCAAAACAGACTGTGTATTGACTCAAATAACTTTAAGTTGTATTAGAACTACATCTTAAAGTCGTCTCAGAACTAAATCTTTGTACAACAGACTGTGTATAGACTCAAATAAGTTAAAGTTTGTAAGAACTAAACATCGCCAACAATGACTCCGGTGGCAGATATTGGAAAATATTCCGCGGTCGGAAGATGTAAGATGATGGTGAAATTAACGACAGTCGAGGCACAAAATTGAAAAAAAGGGACCAAAATGTTTTCATTTTACATCTTCGAAAATTATATCTTCGAAAATTATGTCAAATAACACAGAATTAAAATGTGCATATAATCCCATCAGCGCCTTAAGATAATTCTTTCATATAATCATACAGTCATTGTTTGAACACAAGAAAGATATTTTAGCACTGGCATTCATATAGAAACAAATAGGAGCTATGGTAGTGTTCTTCATGTCTAAAAAGGACCAATTTAACACAAAAAGAAAATGTTGAAAATATGTTCTGTAAAAGCTGAAGAATTTTTCTCTTAAAAGCTATCAGCGCCTTAACGAATAAACAAGAAATGGTGTTTTTATTGGTTAAATTATATGAGTTCCCTATTAGCGCTAATGCAAAATAAATTATCGGTTATTCGGGTACACAAAAATCCATTGTTGCGTATGTCTTTTATACACCAGACTGTGTATTGACTCAAAATGATAACTTAATGCCTTATAAAACTAAATCTTTGTAAAACAGACTGTGTATTGACACAAATAACTTAACAATTATGTTAGAATTAAATCTTAGCACAACAGACTGTGTATTGACTCAAGTAAAAGCAAGTTGTGTGAGAACTACATCTTTGCACAACAGACTGTGTATTGACTCAAATTACTTTAAAGTTGTGTAAGAACTACATCTTTGCACAACAGACTGTGTATTGACTCAAATAACTTAAAGTTGTGTAAGAACTACATCTTTTCACAACAGACTGTGTATTATAACTTAAAGTTGTGTAAGAACTACATCTTTTCACAAAAAACTGTGTATTGACTCAAATTACTTTAAAGTTGTGTTAGAACTACATCTTTGCACAACAGACTGTGTATTGACTCAAATAACTTAAAGTTGTGTAAGAACTACATCTTTTCACAACAGACTGTGTATTATAACTTAAAGTTGTGTAAGAACTACATCTTTCACAAAAAACTGTGTATTGGCTCAAATTACTTTAAAGTTGTGTAAGAACTACATCTTTTCACAACAGACTCTGTCTTGACTCAAATTACTTTAAAGTTGTGTAAGAAATACATCTTTTCACAACAGACTGTGTATTGACTCAAATAACTTAAAATTGTGTAAGAACTACATCTTTTCACAACAGACTGCGTATTGACTCAAATTACTTTTAAGTTGTGTAAGAACTACATCTGTTCACAACAGACTGTGTATTGACTCAAATTACTTTAAAGTTGTGTAAGAACTACATCTTTGCACAACTGGCTGTGTATTGACTCAAATTACTTTAAAGTTGTTAAGAACTACAGCTTTGCACAACAGACTGTGTATGGGCTCCAATAACTTAAAGTTGTGTCCATCTTTGGACAACAGACTGTGTATTGACTCAAATTAATTTAAAGTTGTGTTAGAACTACATCTTTGCACAGCAGACTGTGTATTGACTCAAATTACTTTAAAGTTGTATAAGAACTACATCTTACACAACAGACTGTGTATTGACTCAAATTACTTTAAAGCTGTGTAAGAACTATATCTTTGCACAACAGACTGTGCATTGAGACAGTTGGCTCAAACTTTGTTCAAATGTTCCCACTGGTGTTTTTGAAGTGTAGTGCAAGCGTTATGGCCTCACAAGTCTGCCATTATCTCATCAACAGATTGGAGATTGTGCTGTGGCTTATTACAGCTATTCTTACCTAACATTAATGAACAAGGTATTCATAAAAGAGTTTGTTAAGTTCAAATTGATTAAAAACTAATTAGAATTTCTGTAACCATCTTTTATATTTTTGTTACTTCGTGAACAAAAACATATTGATTAGTCTGCCTAGATGGCAGTCTTCATTGTGAAGTGGTCTCTCTGTGCTAAATGAGTCTCGAATGGGTCAGGATGAGGAATATTCAATTTGTGCAGCCCCACACCAGACTGTGCATATGCTAGTCAGACAAGTCAGAATATGGACTTTTTCGCCTTTTCAGATCTACAGTCCAGTTAAGGCAGTTATTCTACGGGAGAATGGCGCATTCTCTGTCTGTCACCCGCAGTCTACATATGCCCAACGGCAGGGTTTTCAACGACTAGGCTCATATGTAATTTGATGGTATGAAATTCTAATGCTCTTCAGTTTAGAATGTTAGATTATAATTATATACTGAAAGGAAAAAGAAACGCATAGATAACATTTTTTAATTTCAAAGTCGCACTGCATAGAAAACTTATAATAATTTTCCGATAGCCTTTGGAAGAATAGAACGACTTAACACGGTAACGTTCGTTGCCACGATTAAATGGTTGTTGCATAACCCAATAATGGTTAAGAATTGCATTTCCTCGTGCCGAATAACACAGTTAACTGGTATCATTGAAATTTTGGGTTTAAAACATTCATGTACGATCGCCTTCCATGTACAGGTCATTTGCTGTTAGAAATAAACGTGTTCATGATGCCACGGCTACGTCAAAATCAACGCCAAGAAGCCGTAACTTTACTGTTGCAAGGTTTGTCGCAAGCTGAAGTCGGGAGGCGTTTGAACGTCAATCAAACAACAGTTAGTCGTCTGTGGACTCGTCTGCGTCAAACTGGCACCACATCGGACCGCCCTAGGAGCGGCCGGCCGCGTAAGACAACGCCTAGGCAAGACCGTACCATACGCCTTTTACACCTACGCAATCGCTTCAGATCTGCTGTGGATACGGCCATGAAGACTCAGGAGACACACAACAACAGAGTGCATCCTAAAACCCATAAGAAACAGACTCCGTGAGAGTGGCATCAGAGCATATCGTCCATATGTCGGATTACCACTAACGCCTCAGCGGCGTAATGTTCGTATGGACTGGCTGGAACGCCACCGTCCGGTAGCGTTTCCTATACGGAATTGGAATAGAACTCTTTTTTTCTGATGAATCTCGATTTAACTTGTTTCAAGCAGATGGTCTTGCGCGAGTGTACAGGAGACGAGGGCAACGTTTTGCTGACGCATGTGTCATAGAGCGTGACCGTTTCGGAGGCGGATCCGTCATGGTTTGGGGAAGCATTGCTTACAATTTTAAGTCGCCTCTTGTTGTTATTGATGGAAATTTGAACGCTGTGAAATACAGTGATGATATTCTACAGCCTTACGTCGTACCAATTACTCGACAGCATGGCTTCACTTTCCAACAAGACAACACTAGGCCCCATGTTGCCAGAATCTGCAGGGCATATCTTCAACAGAACAATGTTCCCGTAATGGACTGGCCACCATATAGCCCGGATTTGTCTCCGATAGAGCATTTATGGGACGAGTTAAGGCGTCGCGTTAGACGTTGTGCAAATGCCCCTGGTACTGTACGTGACCTGGGTTCGAGGTTATAAAACTTGAAAATAATCTCAAACTCAAAATAAAGCACACTGATTGGCTGATTCCGAGCATGTGCTCGGAAGCAGCCAATCAGTGTGCTTTATTTTGAGTTTGAGAATGTACTCAAGTTTTATAACCTCTGGGCCTGGAAATCGCACTTATCGCGGAGTGGGACAATATTCCGCTTGCTCGGATCAATAAACTCATACGTTTTATGCCGTCAAGAGTGAGAGCTGATATTTCTGCAAGGGATGGTCACACTCGGTATTGACTTGAACGTGGATTTTGTCATCTGTGGTCCTGTGTCAACTTCTACAGAGATTTAAGTGCAATTTGCATTTTGTTAAATTTGTGATTTGTTCATGCAACTATCATTATTCTTTATTTTGGAATAGTTTACCAATGGAATCCACTTACCACATGAGTAAATTTGATCGTTCTACAAAAATATGCATTTCTTTTTCCTTTCAGTATATTTATCATATCTTAAAACTTTACCAAAGAATGCTGGATAATTTATTACGCTTAATGTAAGTTGAAAGAGTTTCTTTTTCTTCTTCGCTTGGTATCTTATGTCAGTGGCTTGTAAAAAAAGGAGAAAAAAAAAACCCCAGCTCTTACAATGATTTGTTGCTTAACAAATGACGTTTTGGAATGAGTTTAAGTTGCGTGGAGAGCACGTAGCAATTCTGCTTGCCTGATTCAACAACTTACTCATCTCGACTCCAGTAAATGAAATTGTAAAAATACTACGATTCGTTCAGTTTCTTCTTATTCATTCTCCCAATCAATCTTTTAGCTCCTGAATACTTCCGACAACAACGTTGACTGCAAGAAACATTTATGTGGAACTATGCTTCCCTTCCATTAGAAGCATAATGAGGAAAAAATAATTGAGCCGCGACACGACAAAACCAACAATGTGGTTGTGCTGACAGCGCAGACTCAGATCAGCCTGGGCAGCAGCACAAATTGACCAGACTCTTTGTTAAGTGCCCAAAGGGTAGCTAAGAGTCTAAGCTACATCCGTGCGGACAGCGAAGACTCTGATCAGACTGGGCGGATGCCCAGGCTGATCTGAGTCTGCGCTGGGCGCACAACCACATTGTTGGTTTTGTCACGTCGCGGCTCAATTATGTCAAATTCATCTCATGCGTGGCTCTTTCAGATGCCTCTCATGAAAGACACGCTATTTTAGAATTAACTTTAAAGCTTATAACTTATACGGTCAGTCTGCAAAATGCAAACGCAATTAATTAACCACTTCATCACCGTGAGGATAGAAGACACATAGTGAAGAAACTGCGTACTTGTACTTCTGCAGGTGTGAACCAATTTGGTATACACGGGTAATATGGGGAAATTTCATTATCACTTAATAACTTTTATTATACTTCATATATTTTTACATCACAAACGGTATCAGAAAGTAAAATTCTTCATCTTTAATATCGTGTTTTAATTTTGATTCTAGCACTAGTACAAAATGGTCTTTTTTGAGTGATTATCTAGAGGTATATAATTTAATTAAACAAATACCAAAATCTCCGCAAAACAACTAGGGCACACGAATTCGACCGCTTATTTAGAATCAAATTGATACAAAATGTTATGCATCACAAATGGATCAGATAAGAAGAAAGAATATATTTTTATCTGGTGTAAATTTTATTAGTCTAGCTAAATGATAAAATGGTCTTTTTCATTATTTGCTTAAATTTTAATTAATGATTTTTGTATGCCGGTCGTTTCCGTGCGTTTCCGTCAAAACTTCGGCGATAGACGACGCGGCTTTAGGTAATAGCTTTTGGCGAAGATTATATGCATGAAAAGTATGATACACAATTTATGATTGGATATTGTAGTAATGAATTTTCAAGTAGCTAAATCATGCAAATGAAGGTTCACCCAGCTTGCTTGAAACTAAAAGGTGAAAGAATATTTTTTTCTGGTCCAGAGCTGCCCGATAATGTAGACCAAAGTTTTCTGATGTAAGAATGAAATTGAAGCCGTGCGTCTGAAAAATAATTGATGCAAACATATTCAAATTTCAGTCTTTGATCCGGCCTAATGAGCTTTACATGAAGACGAAAAGTCGATCGGCAAACTTGTTATAACTTGTGAAATAATTTATATATAAGGACAATTATCTTGTAATTGTATAATGCCAATTAGTATATTAATTTCGGTGTGTTTCGAAATTTAGCTTTTGCTCAGTAGTTGCTCATTAACGATTGTTTTTGCAAGGCAAAGAGCCTCTCTCTCTCTCTCTCTCTCTCTCTCTCTCTCTCTCTCTCTTCATGTATCTGTAATCATTTGTCTGAATTCGCCTTAAAATCAGTAGTATGTTAGCCAACAGTTTTACTACTTCTGTTTATTATGAACTTTATGAAACTGCATTATCTAATTGTCTTTACATTAACAAGCTAATAAGTTATTTATTGTCTTTTTTTATTTCTTATTTTTATTTTTGTAATGTTATTTTTCAGTATCTTTTTTTTTTTAATTTATCTTTATTTCTCAATTTCTTTGCAAGGGGTGCCTGCTTTGGTACATAAGAAGAACTTTATTTTTTGCTTATTTGTTGTTTGGGTTTGAAAATAAACATTCGGCGGACTTTAGATGTAGTATAGTTTTCTTCGTAAGAACCAGAAAACTGTATACTTTTGTAGTGTTAAATTGTTTTTGTTTGTTGGCTCTTTTTTTCACAGACGGTCTTCATGTTAACAGATAGATAGATATATGTTTAAAGTGAAAATACTTCAACAATTATTACTCTTTGTCGATTTATGTAACTGGGGTATTCATCGTTAAATAAACAATACAAATGACACGGCACGCGTCCACAGTACCGTGTCGCAATAAATGAGCCATGACATGACAAAACAATCAACCTTGAATCAATCTTGATTCAACGTCTTGACGTTGAATCAAGGTTGATTCAAGGTTTATTCTACCTTGTGTGCCTGCGGGGTAAATAGAGAAAATAAATCTTATTATCTCGCTCGGTAATTTTGACATACAAACCATAACAAACTACGAAAAAGTGCTTCAAACGACAGAGTAAACTCGTGCTATATTTTATTGATATAAAAGCCACGACGTAAGACAAATGTGCGCTGCCGCGACTTAGAATAATTACGCTACTACTGACAGGTTGCAAGGGTAAAGACACAAAACAATTTTGAATGCAAACTAACGATGTAGGAAGTACAGCAGGTGGACAAAAGTATTCGTCACAACTTGACGTCGCCGTTTAAATCAATGCATTTCCATAATTTTTAAAAAGAATACTGTCGCAAAGTTTTTAAAGACAATGTAATGAAACTTGCAGGGATAAAAAGCAAATTGAAAACAGCAATATAAAATGAAATATTAAGATTATTCTGTGTTTAATGTAGGAGTTTCAAGGGATTGAAATGAATGTAAAAGTTTTAAAATCTTGATCCCCATTGACGTTAGTGTTAACGACATCAAAAATTGGAAGTTTTTGTTTTCCTTTCAATTAAAACTGTTGGTACTAGAAAATAGCAAAAGAATCGAATTTCTTGTTATGCTTGTTTATTGCGTAAATCATTTTGCATATACATGGTGTTAAGAGTGTGGTTTTGCGATAATATTTTTTACAAAATTTGTGTAAATACATTGATTTAAACGGCAACGTCACTTTGTGACGAATACTTCTGTCCACCTACTGTAGAACATTAATTCTTAACAGTTTTTGTTATTTAATGTGCCCGCCCGACTTCGAATTTACACTCATAGTTGCCAAATGCTTTTACATAACTACATCCGATTACATAAAGCTACTGCTTGCTTTTTATGTAACGGGTAAAATCCAATACCGGTGTGCTTTCAGTCATTTAATGGATCAACACGGAAACTACCGATAATGGCACAGTGAGTGAGCGGCCGATGGAGTAAATTTTTTTTATTATATTTCCATAACTAATATCTTATGTCTAAATTGCTAAACTATGCCCCTTCCGCCTCTAAGGAGAAGCATTTTTACTTCCATATCGCTTCCCTATCGCTTTTCTTGAAAGAGAATCCCTTCGAAATGAGGGCAAACTTTTTAAGATAAGGATTTGCTCCTGAAGGAGCAAATTCTTTTCTTAAGAGTTGGTCCCGGTTGGAAAGGGAAGCAAAAAATTTCAAGGGTTGCTTCCTTATTAAGTTTACCATTTCTTTCTAAAAACAGAAGACAAAATTTTGAGTGAAGCCTGGTTTTCCAAGCCTCCATCAGGCCACACCACTGGTGACACCCTAAGATGAAATATTAACGCAAATTTATATCACTGCAAGAGCAACGGGGCCTTTAACGGAAACTGATTATTTTTATCTATTAAGATCTTAATAGTTTGGGCAAGTGGGCAGTATCAAACTCACTTGCTCACTTTTTCACCATTTTCTTATGTGCCAAAGACGCTGCTTTCAAATACAGAAGAAAACCTAAGTTATATTTTAGGAAAGAAATCCACTTCTGACCGTACATCCTTAACCTGTATGTATGCCTAGTGACCCCCAAAAGAAGCCCTGGCAAACAGTGTCGCCCCAGATCAGACGCTGCAAGACGCAGAGTCTAATCAGTGGCTACACTATTTGCATAAGACAACTGGCAATGTTTCTTTAAAATGAAACAAAAATGATAAAAAATAAACTAAAACAAACAAGCATCAATGAGTTGATGGATCTGTAACAGCAAGCTGCCCATTCACAAGAGTCACATCGGTTCTGTTTAAGTATCGACATCTGGTGCCTCATTCCAGCAGGCAAATAATGTCGAAATGGCGTCGTACTACTGACGTCGTTTCGACGGCATTACGGCGCATCGACGTCTGTAAAACGTTGTCATGACGTCATTGGCCTCCTTCGATGAGTTTGTTCTGCTTAAAATATACTACGTTAACTAATCCTTTAATTTCTAGTCTCAGAAAAGGGATCTTGTCAAAAGATGAGACCTAGAGCAAACGAGAAACAAAAAAACAAAAACAAAAAAAAAAAAAAAAAAAAAAAAAAAAAGGAAAAAAAAAAAAAAAAAAAACGAGGAAGAAGAATTAGGTGTATTGCATCACATACAGGAATATTTTATTTGTTACTAGTAAGACCTTGACGGCCCGATATAGACTGGAATACTGTCTCAAAGGACCGGTAAACCAAAAAACAACCTACCAACAACTAGTAAGACCCAGGCGAGCCTTGCTTAGCTTGGTACAGCAATCCAGATTTAGGGACGAGTCATTTATTATCGGGGGGGGGGGGGGGGGTTACGTTTTCATATGATTCACCAAAATTTTTCCGACTCCCCCCAAGTCTCCCCAGATTTTTTTTCTGACCCCCCCCCATATTGGTGACAAAAAAGATTATGACCCCCCCTACCCCACCTGCCAGCCCAGCTACCCTTCACACACACCATATTACCAATTTTATGTCAGACTGATCTCTATCTAAACCTGTATGAAATGCAAAGATGCGTTTTCTTATTCTGACGTGTTAATTAACCATGCAGATTAATTGTCTGGTAAATTTTTGTCTGCAATTCTTGCACTTTTTCTTCTGCTTATGGCCATCTTTAAACCTGTTGTCGAATGCTCAATAAAACTGTTAATAATATTAATGGGGAGAGCGAGGGTCTTGTGGCGTAGACCCCAGCAGCCACAGTAGCTTTGCTGATGACAAGGCACCTGGAGAGCCGATATCACAAACGCAGGCATTAAATTTAATTGAGAACAAAATCGTCTACTCAACATGATTTTTATAGGCAATTGTATACTGTTCTTCAAGCAAGTTAATGAAAAGATCTGTGTTCTGGATAGAAGCTGCCAAAAAATTCATGTGTTGTATTATAATATATGTCTATATGGAAAATAAAATATTGTTTAAACTAACCTGCCAAAGATTTGTGTGTCATTTTCATAAATGGCTTTAAAGATTTTGAATTTGAAAGAATAGAGTCTGAAAGACTGATGGAAGGATTCTGACCCTCAATATGCCTAATAAAATATATGACCCCCTGCTCCAAGGTTTATTGATTTCCGACCCCTCCCCCAGAACATCAAAAAAAAAAAAAAAAAAAAAAAAAAAATTAAAAAATCAGACCCCCTTAAATGTACCCCCACCTGATAATAAATGACTCCTCCCTTAAGGGGTCGCTGTACTTATATGTCATGTCTTTGATCTGAGATATAGTAAAGGTACGTTCGGTTCTGTAGGTAGGGATAGGCCCAATCATAATGGCCTTCTGAGTCTCTTTATTTAAATAATATGTAGTATGAAAGTCAGTGACATGTTGCGTGGGGGTGCGTGGGGTGGTGGTGGTGGTGTGTGTGTGTGTGTGTGGGGGGGGGGGGGGGGGGGGGGATAAGACTGGACCATTTGGGATTTAGACAAAGAATCATTTATTGCAGCCAAAGATAAGATATCTGTCACAAGGTTGAACCAACAAAGAAATGGTGCAAACAGTGGAGAATGATAATCAACTTCTCAAAGACAGAAATAACCATATTTTCAAGGGATAGCCAGCAGAATGCACAGGGCAACCTCAAGATTGGCATCTCGGCCATAAACTACTGTGCAACTCCCAGCATCCTTAGATCGGGGTACACTAACACTCGCGGCACTAAGTTCGGCACTTTCCGATTGTTACCGGTAATGTCCGGCTATTTTCGTTTCGGCTCAATGTTTTACCCAATTCTTCACTTCCGCCAAGAGCAATGGCATCTCTGCAGAAATTTTCAACCTTCACAGCAGGAAAAACACTGCTAAAGAACTTGGTAAGCCAGTGATGACATATTTACCTTGTTTACCAGATCACTCTAATGACTTTCATTAATTCGGTTCCTCTTAAAGAGTATGTAGGTGCGTAGTAGTCGAGCAAAAGCTGAAGAAGTTGATAAGATTTTATTGCAAGTTCAAGGTCATTGCTTTCATAATGACAACAAACGAAAGTTCTATTGTGTGAACGGTATTGTGAAGTAAATGTGGTCATTCCATTGATATTGTTGAGATATTTCAACTGTCAATGTTGTGCTCATTAATTGTCTTGTATGCTAAACTGAGAAACAAACAATATGTGTTTTTCTCAAGGACTTCAGAACAATGTCAAGGTTCCTCACTCTCTGCAGTGCTTGAAGTATTTTTTGACAGCCTGGACTAAGTTCTAGCCAGTCCTATCACTTACCACCCTAGCATTTTCGGTAATTTTGGTACAAAATTCGAACACATGCTGACATTCCATTTCAGTAAAATGCACCAGTCATGTGCAACCACGGCCCCCGTTGGGCCGGCGAATAGCAGGATATTGACTTTTCACTCTGCAGAGCCCTGGTATATGCCATGCACTGTATGGAAATTTATTATGTCAGATCCATTGTAAAGGTCCCCACCCCCCAGGAGATCTTATAAATATAAAAATCCATGTTTTGAGAGTGACGTGGTAATTTTCATTAATAACGCTCCACTATTTTCCCCACTGATTTGGCGGGAATCAAAAGCCTGGCATATCCACGGCACTGCCGGGACACCTCTTAAGTAAAAATGCGGTACTTAAGCCCCACCATGCCCCATGTGGGCCGTGGTTGCAAATGACTGGTGCATAAAGTATCGTCTTGGAATGGCAAATGTGGAGATCCTGATCATAAAGCTCTTGAGAAAAAGTCTATTTGATTGTACAATGTTTACTCAGGTGTTTCTGTCCCTACATGCTATAATGGGACTGACTTGAGTGTGCATTATCACATTTATTTGATATCATAAGCCCTGATTAAAATCCCCATGGGGACTTGAATATGAGATCCTTTACAGCAAATCCAAGTATTACAGCTTGACCACGGCACTGCTTGGATTACAGTATTGTAAGTGTATTTCTTAACACCAAGCTGACTGGCTGACCTTTAGGCACATTTCACAGTGGCCCACATTAAATGAGCAATTGAAGATCATTATGAGATAATCTGTTATATCTCCATTAAAGCATGTGATCCCACATTAGAACAGTCTCACTGAGGCAGTTCTAATTAGGGTTCATAAGATAGGTTTTATGGAGAAAAATTATGCCAGGTTTATCATCAAATACTCATCCGATGTGTGCCTCTGACCATAACTTTTAGTGTTGTTGGTAAAACATTAAAAACTGTTTCAGGTGCTGCCATCTACAGCATGTAACAGAGACTTTCACTTCAAAATCTATGGTAAAAACCAGACATTGAGTCCTGCTAAAACAGGAGATCAGGTAAATACAACTGAGAACCAGTATGCAAATGATACTTTTTCTTGCCTCCATGGATTTGAAAACATATGCTGTGAAATCTTTGTGCTCCAGAAAAAAGGGCTAATGGGGATAATTTGGGGTTCATAGAATAACCGAAAAGCACAGAAATACCGGAAAGCACCTGAATAACCGAAAAGCAATTTCAAAAAATCAGTTTTGCATGGGAATGTTTGGGTTTTTCTTGGTTGGAAATCTTTTGTAGTATTATATTTGTGACACTTTTGTTAGCTTGTGTGTCATACCATAATAGCATTGTAAGAGAAAAGGGTGTTAATGATGCTCAACAATTTATCAATGCTGTTCGATTATATCAAGGCATATGAACTGCCATCTGCTTTATGTAAGAACAAAACTTACCAAATTAGTAAATGTAACAGCATGATTGTGAATAGTCAGATAAAGTTAATCATAAACTGAACAGATTATCAATCTTAGACACAAAATTTAATGGTAAACGAGACTTGTGCAAGTGCTTTTCGGTTATATATTTGAGCCACGACACAACAAAACCAACAATGTGGTCGTGCGCCCAGCGCAGACTCCGATCAGTCTGGGCGTCTGCCCAGTTTGATCATGCTCTTTGTTAGGTGTTCAAAGGGTAGCTAAGGGTCTAAGCTACCTCCATGCGGACAGTGACGACTCTGATCAGACTGGGCGGATGCCCAGGCTGATCTAAGTCTGCGCTGGGCGCACAACCACATTGTTGGTTTTGTCGTGTCGCGGCTCATTTGTGCATTTGTTTTGGTTGAAAATCGTTGTCAGTTTTTAAACCAAGACTACTGTAGTCTATAAAATTACTCTTTCAATGCTTCTCCCACCCATGAAATTAATATTTCAATGATAATTCAGATAAAAACTAATTTTTAAGTTGCTTTTCGGTTATTCCAGTGCTTTCCGGTATTTCTGTGCTTTTTGGTTATTCTATGTACTGTAATATTGGGATAATCTTCCTTTTTTTGGGCATAAAACGTATGTTATAGCCACTCATTACACAGATTTTGGTTGGTTGATTTGATGCTTAACGTCCACGGTAAACAACTAAGGTCATGTCGGGACGGTCAGTTAACCTAACCACACTATTCCTGGGCAGGCTTAGACCTTCTAAGCGGTTAACCAGTACTAAGTGCACTTACTTTCGCCAGTAACTGACAACTGCCCTTCTTGAATCAGCGGAAGGAGAAACGAAAGTATGTGGCCAGACCGGGATTCGAACCCAGGACCTCTGACTTACGAGTCAGGTGCCCTACCGATTGCGCTATCCGGCCCGGCCTCATTACACAGAGCTCTAGATAAGAGGGAGTATTTGGTGATAATTCGGGATAATTTTTGATAATACTGCATAAAAACATATGTTGGGACCCCTCATCTGAACCGTCTCGACGAGACGGTTCAGATGAGGGGTCACAACACATGGTTTCATTGAGAAAAAAGAAAAATTATCCCTAATTATCATCAAATACTCCCTCTTATCTAGAGCTCTGATTACAACGGTCTTGTCAAGATGATTCTAATGAGGGATGGGTCATGTAATAGTAACATACTTTTTTGTTGAGGTAAAAGAAAAATTATCATCAAAACCCTACATTATCTGGAGCCAATAACCTGCTTTATATCCTCTAAGCAGTGCTCCAGATAAGAAGGGGTAACATAGATCATTTAGGGATAATTATCCATATTTCTTCGTAAAATCATATTTTGTGACCCATCATTTACAACCGTCTTGTTACGGTTCTAATGAGGGGTCACAAATTCACAATATATGTTTTTGTTGAGAAATAAGAAAAATTATCTATGAATTATCCTCAGTACCCCCTCTAATCTGGGGCTCTGTCTAAGAACAGTCGACTTGGTGATCAGGAAAATAGTCCTTACTTGTAAGATATTATTGATTACGAACATAGAATTCTTTTATTAATGTGTGTTTCCAAATTGGCGATTAGAAACTAACAGAAGAGAATGAAGTTGAGATATTTTTTATGTAAAGTTGCAGTGTGCATTTATTGACTCATAATTGAAACAAACTATGGGGAACATGTTTTAAAAAAAAAAAATGACAAATCTCTCCACAAAATACAATTTCCTTGTCTAGTTCACCATTGAGCTTTGCAGCCAAAAACAGGATACTGAATGAGGCCTAATGCCTATACATTGTATGTTTACCATTATATCCAAGTAAATGGATTTGAAAGTAGGTCATTCTGGTTGCCAACTATAATGACTCAAATTAATTTTCAAAACTTTTTTTTTTATGATACTCATGGTTGATGTACTTGTTTAAAGTTAGGTTATCACTAAGTTATTTGGGTCATTTACATTGACAAAGTGGTAGTGAGAAGCTTGCAGTGATACCTAACAGTAAAATATTATTTGAATTTGCAATGGGTTCTTCAAATTGAGAAAGCATCTGTCTTAGCAACAAAAGTTTGTTTTTCCCATAAATGCTTAATAAAAACCCACTTTACTCCACTCTGAGTTAATCATGAACATCAAATACATTTTCACAGTTGTCCCGAGACTACCCAGTTGTTGATCACACTTATGACGCTGTGGTGGTTGGAGCTGGAGGAGCCGGACTGAGAGCAGCCTTCGGTCTTGCTAACGAGGGATTCAAGACAGCATGCATCACCAAGTTATTCCCAACCAGATCCCACACTGTAGCGGCTCAGGTAGGTTGTTACCATACACACGACAGCCATGGATCAAGCTAGAAGTCTGAATGATTGAATATTTTCCTGTGTTCAGGGAGAAGTTTTTGAGCCACTGCATGTGATTTCCAACATGTGGCATTAGTGACAAGCAAAGGCTCTGATCAGACCACATAAAAGCAGTCTGATTAGAGCCTTCGCTGGCCACATCTGCCTTCTATTGAAGTGACTCAAGCGATAGAGTTAACAGTGAGGTATCTTAATATCACATGACAAAACTGCCACATTTTTGGAAGTCACATGACATGGCTCATATATACTATCAGTGCTGGAAACTTGCAAAATTTACGTGGTGGCCCAAAAGCTTAAGAGGCCTAACTTTCAGTGGCCCAAATTATCCACTACCTAAAGTTCCCATTCATTCACTATTGCCAGAAAGATAATTTTGGGCCACTAACGGTAATATATTGGAGATTTCTGGTGGCCCGAGACAAAAATTAGGAGCATTTGGCCACCGTGCCACGTGCCGTTTCCAGCACTGTACTATACATTGAAACTTTTTCATCTCAAAACAGTGAGGTTTGATTTCTCAAGGAGACAAATTCTCCCTAGTTGCCCTCTAGCTTGACCCTTGAAATTATAGAGCTTTATTACTACACTCCCCATAATTATGCTATTTTGGATATAATGCCACCATGTCATGGCTACAATGAAAAACTTAAATCAGATGTGCATTTAGTCATATAAATCTTTACTATATTACAAAGGAAAATTTGGCAAATGAGCATTTAATGTTCATTTTACCTTATATTCCATTAGCCTTTATACTTAAGTCTCAGTGGTTTAGCTATAAAAAAAGTACAAGTTTGAGACTGATTCTTTTTACAGAAAAAATATACATGTTTATTAAACTAAACACTGACATTTTACATATATATGCCCATCATATAGATGAATTGTCATCAATTTTACTAGATAATCGAATGTACATGTATTTTCTTCAGCAAAAAATATCATTATGAAGAAGAAGATTTAATGAATCCTTTACTTACAACTTGTTAAGCAAAGAATTCTTTGAACAACCTGACCCTTAGCTATAATATATCCTTTCTTATTCAGGGAGGTATAAATGCAGCCCTGGGTCATATGGAAGATGATAATTGGCGGTGGCATTTCTATGACACAGTGAAGGGTTCTGATTGGCTGGGAGACCAGGATGCCATCCAATACATGTGTGAGGAGGCACCTAAGGCTGTTATTGAAGTAAGTATACATGTTACCAAAGACAAAAATTCTGTGGACTGCTATGTTGCACCTGCCTTTCACTTCCACAGTAGTAGAGATCAGAGCTCTAGATACGAGGGAGCATTTGATGATAATTTTTCTTATTTCTCAATGAAACCATATGTTGTGACCCCTCATCCGAACCGTCTCGTCGAGACGGTTCAGATGAGGAGTCACAACATATGTTTTTATACAGTATTATCAAAAATTATCCCGAATTATCACCAAATACTCCCTCTTATCTAGAGCTCTTAGAGATCATTGACAGAGGTATGTGTATGCTGATGAATTTATGTGGAAAATATTGAACAAGCCAAACTCACATATTAAAAAGATGCAATTATGTTTAATAAATTCCACTGTCAACTGAGTGAGAAATAAAGGTTAAAGGTATAACCAAATAAATACAATAAATACAAAATATATATGCTTTTATAACAGTTAAACAAAAACAAGCAAACAAAAAAAGAAGACAGCGAGCGAAATAGTTTTTAGCTCACCTGTATGAAAGTACAGATATTTATTGTTGTCACTTGGACTTGGGAATTTTACGTCAAAGTTCTATTATGTGATGGGCAAGGCACTGCAGGTGAGCTATCATGTACGCGGACAGGTCTTGTCTTGTGTGGCCTGCAACTAGCAGAAGCTAGACATATATCCTATTGTTTCTGTGGTCAGTTGCGTAAACTTTTGTTGCATTGTCACATTCAGCTCTGTTTTGTGAGAATGCACTGGCAAGCCAGACACTGCATTCAGCGGCATTCTGTTGCTGTTTCATAGATCTATGCATTTATTTAGATTACCGTAATGTGTCTAAATTTTGGGACACCTTAAAAAATTATTTTTCCATTTGGGACAAATGGAAAATTAATTATTTTAGGTGTCCCAATTCTTATGCACATTACAGTAATGATAATAATATAATATTTTTTCCAGCTTGAAAACTATGGTATGCCATTCAGCCGACTTGAGAATGGGAAAATCTACCAACGAGCGTTTGGTGGTCAGAGTTTGAACTATGGTAAAGGTGGCCAGGCTCACAGATGTTGTGCCGTTGCTGATAGAACTGGTCATTCATTGCTACACACACTGTATGGGAGGGTATGTTGAACCAGTTGGAAACTAACTAGATAAAATTGCTGAGTATTGCCAGGTAAAAATTATCACAATACAGGGCCCTGACAAATTAAACTTTTATCTGCTGTTCCTAGAGGTGCAAATTCTTTCCTTTAAGAGTTAACTCCCATTAAGAAGTTAGGCAAAAATTGAAAATGGGAGTGTTACTAGCCTTAACAGTGTACCAAGTTAGATAAAGGCACTTAGAAATAATGGTTGCTAAAGACCTAGAGTTCTTGGCAAGCAATGCAGACCCAGATTGGTCTGAGCAAGAAGTGCAGACCCAGATCAGACTGCTCCTCAAGAAGCAGTCTGATCTGGGTCTGCACTGCTTGCCATTTCATCTTCATCTTTAGACCCATTACTGCATTAAAAGAATAAAACACACACACAAAAAAACCAACAACAAAAAACAACCAGTTCAAGTATTAGGAGAGTTACAGTAATTTAGGGGATAACTGTATTCAAAATTGTCATTTGGGGGAGTAAATCTTCAGTTTTATGGTTGGAAATTTCAATACAGTTATCCCCATTCTAATGCACTTTTTCACATTTTCACCTTTCAAAGTGTACTTCTTTGCACCCATTGCAAGCGCTTTCAGCAGCGTATAACCAAACGTCAGCCAATGAGAAGCGACAGTTTATAATGACGTCAGGTTTGCGACAATAGATCGTAGAATATACTGTTGCAAATTTTTGACGTTATCCAATCAGACATCGCGTTATATTCCTAATTGCATTAGAATATTATTTTCAATGTCTGAGTTTTTTAGAATTTTTTGCAGGAGGACTTTTGCAAGCTGTGGGTTCTTTCCCTTGAGCTGTACGGGAATGAGAACAACATCAGAATTTTTACGGATAGCTTTTTATGTTGCTGTGTGTAAAATTCCTATGTTTTTGTTTTCCAGTCACTGAAGTATGACACCCACTACTTTATAGAGTATTTCGCTCTTGATCTCATTATGGAAGAAGGAGAATGTCGAGGAGTTACTGCCCTTTGTCTAGAGGATGGTACTATTCACAGATTCATGGCAAAGAATACAGTGCTGGCTACTGGGTAGGGTATTTTATTCCTTTTTATTTTGAAAGTCTGGCAGGCATGAGTATGGTATATTATACAATTATTGACCTTTGTTGAAGTAAATATGCAGTTTTATTGACCTGCAAACAACATATTGACCGACGCGAAGCGAAGGTCAATATGTTCTGTTTGCAGGTCAATAAAACTGCATATTCACCGAAATAAAGGTCAACAATTGTTTTATTATATGATAATTCTAAATACAGTTTCCTTTGATATTTATGATGGTACAACATGGTATTATCTCGCGACGTTACGCCATTAACATTAAAGAACATTAGACGTTACGTCAGGAAAATATAATGACGTCAGCGTAAAAGTAATATTCACTGACTGTCAGGTGAATATTGCAAAATATTGACCGGCACGTGACGACAAATTAGCCAATGAAATTGTTTGTTACATCTTGGTCATATACTCAAAAGCAAAAATAACGCATATTTTTCTCTTTGGTGTTTTTATGTCAATATAAAAATTTGCTGAAATTGGCAAAACAGGGAAGATATTATCAATGCATGGAGTACACTTCGTTGCAAACTTTTTGAAATTTTGTTTGTATATTCATGCATAACGAAAGCTTTAACACTCAAGGGGTCAATTTCAAAATTCACAAATACTGATCAGTTAAATCAGTGTCTTCAACTGAGTAATGCCTAGCTCCAAAACTGATGCCCTCTTTATCTAGGACGCTACAATGTCTCAGAAACATTATCAAGAATTTTCAGCATTGGTTACTCGCTACAAACAAAGTTATGCCCCTTTATGCAAATCCCGTAAAGTAGGCAAGTTTTGAGATAGCAAAACAAAATTTTGTGTATTTTTCAGCAATCCGAATTGGAAATGAATTCCAATTCGGGTTTATTCATTTCCAATTCGGGTTTAATAAAAGGGTAAGTGGTCACAATCAAACAGAGTATCAGGGATCAAGCTACAGGGAGACTCGGGAGAAATAGTCTCCTTGCAGGATCAAACTTCTCCCTGTTCTGAGCTGAAGGAGAAGTTTAAATGTATAGAATATATAGGCAAAGCAGTGAGATGGGCAGAAACTTCTCCCTAAAATCAGAAAAACTTCTCCCATATTCTGATCTCTAGCTTGATCCCTGGAGTATGTAACAAAGGGGAGTAACTCTGTACGTCCTTTCAATAATGCAAACACAGATTGAACTTTTGGGCGCTGGATCCTTGAAATCACAAAGCAAAACTGAATGAAAATCATACAGCATATTTTTATACGCCCGTTTTGAAAAAACGGACGTATTATGTCATGGCGCTGTCCGTCCGTCCGTCTGTCCGTCCGTCCGTCAGTAAACATTCTTGTGCGCGCCATAACTCAGTAACCATTTGGGATATCTTCATGAAATTTTGTATGCATATGTATTAGGTAGGGGGAATGTGTCGCGTACAAGAATGGTTGCTCCCCCTTCCTTGGTTTCGAAGTTATGCCCCTTTGATTGTTTTTTACCCTACAGGTCTTGTGCACGCCAGAACTAGATAACTGTTTGGGATATCTTCATGAAACTTCATAGCAATGTGTATGAAGTCCCAACGATGTGTCACGTACAACAATGGTTGCTCTCCCTTTCTTCGTTTCTGAGTTACATCCCTTTTATTAGTTTTTTCCAGCTATTTTTGTGTATACTTATGTTGTGCATACATTAACTCGGTAACTGTTTGGAATACCATGATGAAACTTTATAGCAATGTGCATGATCACAAGATAATATGTTGCATATAAGAATGGTTGCTCCCCATTTCTTAATTTTGGAGTTACCTCCCTTTTCTCCGTCCTTAAACATTCTTGTGTGCGCCATAACTCAGTAACCATTTGGTATATCTTCATGAAATTTTGTAGGCATATGTAGTAGGTAGGGGGAATGCATCGCATACAAGAATGTGTGCTCCCCCTTCCTTAGTTTCCAAGTTATGCCCCTTTGATCGTTTTTTTTTTCTCTGCAGGTCTTGTGTGCGCCATAACCAGATAACTGTTTGGGATATCTTCATGAAACTTCATAGCAATGTGTATGAAGTCCCAACAATGTGTCGGGTTTAACAATGGTTGCTCTCCCTTTCTTTGTTTCTGAGTTACGTCCCTTGTATTAGTTTTTTTCGGCTATTTTTGTGTATACTTATGTTGTGCATACATTAACTCGGTAACTGTTTGGAATATCATGATGAAACTTTATAGCAATGTGCATGATCACAAGATAATGTGTCACATATAAGAATGGTTGCTCCCCATTTCTTAAGTTTGGAGTAACCTCCCTTTGATCATTATTTTTAGGCATTTCCATTCACTCTATATCTCCTTAACCCTTTGAAATATTAGAATGAAACTTTGTAGGAATGTTTGTAATAAAGGGGCAATGTATCCTGAGCAAGAACCATGACTCTGGCTTGCTTACTGGATTATCTGCCCATGCATAAATTTCCTGTTTACTCTGTAACTCCATAACCGCTTAGAATATTTTAACACAACTTTATGGAGATGTGTATATTGTCAAGGGAATGTATTAGAACCAATAATGGTATATCTAGTATACATGAATTTAGTTTATGAATTATCTCCCTTGTTTGACTTTGGCATTACTCAACTTAGGAGCCACTTCACCTTCGAAGCTGATTTTTGGTATACTAATATAGTATTTGATGTGTTAAATATTTAAATAATGTTGCCGCCATTAATTGAAGTGTGGTCTTCCATACTTGTCTGCCTGTCTGTCCTTATGTAAACAATCTTGTTCATTCTATAATTCCTTTATGACATTACAACGGGCGTATTATGCGCCGCTTGCGAAGCCCTTGTTCATAAAGGGCAGTCTACGGTAAGCGAATCGGAAGACAAGATTTTTTCCAGGAAAACATTTTTATTGGCTTTTAAATTTTGTAACTCAAACCGGAAGTGAGCATAATACGTGCTCATTTCAAACCAAAATTTGTTTTAAACGGGTCCTTTACCCTTAGCCTAAGTCATTTTGAGTCCAAAATTACCAGATTTTTCTAATAATTTGATGATTCAGACGATTTCCAAAATTTCGAAAAACTTTGGAAAAATGCAGATTTTTGCATGTGCGATTTAACTGTATAAGAATCATTTTTTTAAAAGTTTTATACCGTTTTCCAGTTGGTTACATAATGCTGAACTTACATGCAGCAAAATCGTATTGATAATTTATTTTTTGCCACTGTGAGCCAGAATTTTGTGATTTTTGTCTTTTTGACAAAAATTTTCATATCTTTTTCGAAGACTTGCACTGTGACAAGAAAATGCTGCAGAACTTATGTCCACGTATACGCAAATCCCATTTCTTAGTTAAAAGTAAAATATCATTACACTTAATGAGGCAAAACAAGACACTAAAATATATGCATTTCTTTTGCTGTTGAGTATATAATAAATACAGTTATAAGACGTGGGTTTTCTCTTTCGAAGCAATCTCAGAGATCTAGATCCATCTTTAAGATGGATCTAGATCTCTGAGATGTTTTGGAAGAGAAAATCCCACTTTATTCAGCTGAATTACACAGCTGATTTACATATTGGCAGCATTCTCTGAATGGTAAATTCCCGTCTTATGTTAGGCATCATCATACTGTATTTTATGTTTTGATGGATAACAAGCTGCAATTATCTACGGATTATCCAGCCTTATCTGGATAATTATCTGATGTCTCTTTGCCTGTGATGCCTATCATAAACCATATTGATCCTATTAAAGGCCTCAGGGATGTTGCATTTTACGAAAGAAATGTGTTATTCAGAGCCTAAGTGTAAGAAATGAGTAACTCCCAAAAATTCTCTAATGAACAGCCTTTAAGGTGAATGGGTATAATCTTGAGGGAGCAGCTCTCCTCATTTTTAAGCCTCCTTTCTCAGTAGGGGTCAACTCTTGAAGGAAAGAATTTGCTGTGTTAGGAGCAAATTCTTTCCTTCAAGAGTTGACATCATTCATCCAGAGAAGCAAACAGGAATTCATGCGAGTTAATATAAGATTAATTTCAGAAAATAGGCAGGCGGTGTTTATTAGAGCAGGAATTAGGATTAACATGGTATTTACTTGGTTTACATTCATTTTCCAATATTTACATACTTGGTGTATTTACTGGAAAGCCCTATAGTAAACCGATGGAACGTAATGTAGTTTACAGTCCAATAATTACATTGAGACACGTGACGTCAGTGACGTAAAGATAAACAATGGCTCTGTACAACCTGATTGGACGTCAGCAACGTCATGACGTCATGCATGCCATTCTGCTGTTAGCAGAAAAACTGCTTTTACATGTTTTATTGCTTCAATTTTAGCGCTTATATAAGATTTTTCATGAAAGATTTAATTGAAATGAATGTAAATATAAGCAATGAACTTAATTTTTTTGAGATTTATCGAAATGTAAACTACATTGGGTCACTAGCAAAGTTTACATGAACCCCTTCGGGGTTCATTCACTTTGCACATGACCCAATGTAGTTTACACTTCGATAAACCTCAGAAAAATGAAATTCATTCCTTAATTAAAACACATTTCAACTTATGACCAATTTATCTGTTGGACTAGAACATGTATATTTATGGAATGACTCCTTCCAAATTAAAAAGGATTAATCTATTTTGCTTTCAGGGGAGCAGGGAGAGTATATTTCTCATGCACCTCAGCCCACACGTGTACTGGTGATGGTACAGCTATGACAGCCAGAGCGGGACTGCCTAACGAAGACCAGGAGTTTATACAGTTCCACCCAACAGGTATGGTCACTTGAATATTTGAAATATTTACAGCAACAACAGACCTACAAGTACATGACCTACTGTTAATCATTTTACACTTAAAGTGCAAAAAATGAAAATGTTGAATTTGCGAACAATGTAGATCCAGATGAGGTGGCTCATGATGTGCATTACATGTATTTGACTGTACAATGTTTGACCCCTAGTCTTTGAATTCTCAATATGATATAGTTTGGGCAAAACATTTTTTTGAAATTTTGCAGACATACATGTATATACTTTCCTCTGCATTTTTGGTACATTTGCTTTTTGACACATTAAGTTTTTTTTCCCTCCAGTGTCAAGTTTGGTCATTTTATGAGAAAGTCATATTGGTGCAGTTTAAATTTGGCATTTTCACAAATTTAGATGTACTTGTTTCTAGCTATGTCTTGACTTCACTGGAGCATGGAGTCCTTTGTAAGAAGTCTACTCTTTAAGGAAAGAATTTGCTCTTAGCAGAGCAAATTCTCTCCTTTAAGAGTTGACCCCAAATTAGAAGGGAGGTAAGTAAAGATGAAAGTGGCAGACTTGCCTCCCCTGAAAGTATACCCATTCACCTTAATTGATATGTTTATATTAACTTATTGGATTAATTTTCTTTGAAGGTATATATGGAGCAGGTTGCCTCATCACGGAGGGCTGCAGAGGTGAGGGAGGTATTTTGTTAAACTCTGAAGGGGAGAGATACATGGAGAGGTATGCCCCAACTGCTAAAGATCTGGCCTCCAGGGATGTTGTATCTAGAGCATCAACAATTGAAATCAGAGAGGGCAGGTAAGTAAAGGCTGTTATGTTCTTAATGACTGCTATGGGGCCTCGGTAGTGGCTTTTGCCATAGTCTAGTAGATAGGAGAGGTGGCCTATAAACATTGTCTTCAACCACTGAAGGTTTGAGCCTTGCTCTGCCTACAGGTAAGAAAGACACCTCCTGCTTGCGGAAGGTCAGAATTGTTTTTCACTGGAGCTCTGGTTTTTGCCCACCTTTGCTAAACAGTCTGCTCAAAATAAATGAAGTAGTTTTGAAAGGGTCATAAAACACATACACTTACTCCAAAAAATCTCTTGTAGAGAAAGAGATCTTCAAATAAAGTACAAAATACCCCCAAATCTGGAAATCCAATAAGATCGGAGTTTCAGTGATAATTATTAGATTTTTTTGTTTGTTCATGTTTGAAGAACTTATTAGAAGTAAGAGCCCTGGCCCCGGGGTTATAAAACTTTTTTCATGCTCAACTCAGCTGAGCATGAAATTTTTTCTGCTCATAAATTTTAAAATGCCAACAATTATTGGCATTTTAATATTTATGAGTAGAAAAAACAGCCTTCTTGGCTTATCTGAGCCTGAAAAATGCTGAATTTCTTGGTATTTTTATATCAATGGGCATTTTAAATTTCATGCTCAGCTGAGTTGAGCACGAAAAAAGTTTTATAACCTTGGGGCCTGGTAGTGTAGTGGGTTAAGCTTTACCATTGAGGTAGCAGTCCAGGGTTCCATTACTACTGGAGGCGAAAACCTTTTCAGCCATTGATGAGTTCCATTGCACACAGCCTTCCATTATCAACCTTCCACCCAAACTGAATTGCTTCAAGCCTGTTTTTCTGAACCAGAAACCCCTTTTTTTCACAGGGGATGTGGGCCAGACAAAGACCACGTATACCTACAGTTGGCACACTTGCCTGCAGAGGTGTTGAAGACTCGACTACCAGGGATCTCAGAGACTGCCATGATCTTTGCTGGGGTAGATGTAACGCGAGACCCAGTTCCAGTGCTACCTACAGTACATTATAACATGGGTGGGGTACCTACAAACTATAAGGGACAGGTGAGAGAGTTAGCAGATTTTGCTTTATTTTGCATACGTGTTTTGCCAGGTAATGTCAGTTAGTAGTCTAGAATGAGATTCAGATGGATGGCTCTGTAGTTTTACGTCCTTTTGAACAGTATTTCAGTTATATCAGACAGTGGGAGGGTGATTATGAAATTCTCCATACAAAGAAGCTCCATTTGGATTTGGACAGAAGCATACCTCTAGTGAGACTAGAGCTGGCCACCTGGTGATCCTAGCTGGGGAGTGCTGACAACTCTGTCAGGGGGATACTTTGTCCAGGGATACAGACTAACTCATTTTTCATAGGAGCTAGCTGGGCCCCTAAAAACTGAAAATGAGTCGACCAGCCAGAAATTTAGGGGCCCACATTTTAAATCTGTCTATCTATCTTCCATTACGAGGAGGCGGCCATGTTTGTTTCTCGATAGTGAGTAAAATCCAACACACAAGTATGACGAAACACCGAATATTCAAAGCAGATATCGGCGCAGAAGTTAGCAATACTCTTTGAGGTGGTGGATTTTACTCCAAAGCCGAAAACACGCCAGACACACGCCTACAGCTTACGATCGCAAGCTGGGCGACTGTCATTTTGCGCCCAGCCGATTTTTTACTCGCAGTGGGCGAGTGGGCGACCGCTAGTCTGTATCCCTGTTGTCAAGAATGAGGAAATTCCAGCTTCCCATAAGCAAACTGAAGTGTTTTTGGTCTTTGATTCAGTTCTTGGACATGATATTACCTAGTGTTGTAATGTCATTTACATAAATATGTTTATTATATGAGATGAGAAAATGAAACAAAGTGGTTGTATGTCCAGCACAGACTCAGATCAGCCTGGGCATCCACCCAGTCTGATCAGAGTATTTGCTGTCCGCATTGAGGTAGCTTAGATCCTTAGCTACCCTTTAAGCACTAAGAAAAGACTCTGATCAGACAAGGCAGATGCCCAGGCTGATCTGAGTCTGCACCGGGTGCACAACCACTTTGTTGGTTTTCTCATGTCGCAGCTAATATATTATAATCAAGTAGATAATACTAATGACTTTCTAAAGGACTAGTCTGACCAGGGTCAACACTGTTTCCATGTCATTTGCCTTATTTTGACACATTGTTGTAAGGCTAAACTGTTTCCAGAATTTTTACTTAGGGGATAACTGTACTCAAATTTGTCATTTGAGGAGGTAAATCGTTGGTTTTATAGTCAGAAATTGCGTTTTACGGCGGCGTGTCAGCGGAGCCGTAAAACACAATTTGCAACAGTAAAACCAACGATTTACCTCAGCGTCACTGTAAACCAAAATTTCTGACCATAAAACCTACAATTTACCTCGCCAAATGACAATTTTTGGTACAGTTATCCCCATTCTAATGCACTTTATCATATTTCTGCTTTCAAAGTCTACTACTTTACACCCACAGCGAGGTCTTTCAGTAGCGTAAAAACCATACTTCAGCCAATGAGAAGCGAGGTTTCTTAATAAATTCGAGTTTGCGACAGTATATCGCAGAATATACTGTTGCAAATTTTTTTGACGTTATCCAGTCAGATATCGCTTACGTTCATAAAATCATTAGAATGTATTTTAAAATTCTTTCCAGGCAATAGTATGGGATGGCAAACAAGACAAGGTTATAAGAGGATTATATGCCTGCGGAGAGGCAGGATGTGCATCAGTCCATGGGGCTAACAGATTGGGTGCCAACTCACTGCTGGATCTGGTTGTATTCGGCCGAGCCTGTGCTAATACTATCATCGAAGAAAACAAACCTGGGGAGGCTATTGGAAAAGTTAAACCTGTAAGTAATCTTGAGATTAGCCAAAACATTTGATGATAAATAATTCTATAATAGACAAGCAGGATGTCAAAAATGGTGTCATTTGCATCAGCCTGTTTAGCTTGCTTGAATAAAAGCACAGGAAGAGCTATTGTTGTCACCCCAGTGTTAGTTAGTCAAGTTCTGCAGATAAGAAGGGGTAACGGGGATAATTTTAGAGATAATTTGCCTTATTTTTCCATCAAACATATGTCATGTCTCTCATTTGACCTGTTTATTGAGCGCTTCTAATGAGGGCAGGAACAGCTGTAGAGTAGTGGATAACACACTGGACTACCAATCCAGGGGTCCCAAGATAGATCCCCTGCTTCTCCGGTCTTTCGGATGAGACTTTAAACCGAAGTCCCATTTCCATATGACCTCGTTGTTGGTGGGACGTTAAACCCGAGTTCACGCACTCTAATGAGGGATTACAACATGTTGTCATATATTTTGACCCCTCTTTAGAACCATGTTGTAAACCCTCATCAGACTGTAGCATAAAATTGTCTATTTGGATGATTCTAATGAGGGGTCATAACATATGTTTCATTAAGAAATAAGAAGAAATGTCAGATTTATCCTCGATGTAGTATAGACATACCAGATTTTCCATTCTATTAATGAGGACATTAAAGTTTATATACGCCAGATTCTTGATAGTATTTTGTTTCTCTGAGATAGCTTGCTTATGTGAGCAGAGACATGAGAAAACTAACAATGTGGCATGTGCACCTGTGAAGACTCAGATCAGCCTGGGCATCCGCCTAGTCTGATCAGAGTCTTTGCTATGTGGATAAAGGGTAGCTACGAGTCTAAGCTACCTCATGGGGACAGCAAAGACAATCTGACTGGGCGGATGCCTAGGCTGATTTGAGTCCTCGCTGGGTGCACATGCCACTTTGTTGGATTTGTCATGTCGTGGCTCATGCAGTATTAAAGTGTATTTAGAGCAGCAGTCAAGTAGGATTCTGTTGTACCATTGCAAACGTAACTTTCGGAATTCCACCTTATCTGGAGCTCTGTATTACATCTGGGCATGTGTCATTTGCATATAGCTGAAGATCATCTCACAGGTTCAAAGTTCTATTCATGTGCTTTTAAATTTTAACCCTTAAAGTGGCAAGGAAGTAAATTATTTACGTGCGTATAGTGGAGTAAAAAGCAAACAACAGCAATAAGAATTACTATCTTTAATTGGCAGATATTCAGTGGATACCATTATAAGAAATATTTAAAAATGCAGGACAAGAAAGCCCACCAATTACATCCAATGGATTATTGTACAAAAACATAAAGATAAGTCTTTAAACTTAAAACTTAATCTCACAAATTCAACAAGATATATCGGGCGGGTTGGGTTGGGTTGTTTTTTGTAAGAAAATAATAATCGACTGAATATGTCGAAAGAATATCTCGGCTGACGTTGCTGATGTAGATTCGACTAAAAATTGTCGATGACTGAGCCCTGCACGTTTTTTCGCGCCACAGTAGGGACAAAATTTAAAGGACCAATCGAAACAGTCATGTGATACCTCAAAAATGCATTAAAGCAATCTCGTGACTTCTCAAAAGGAACTCTTTGCAAAAAGGCACACATGACCAAAACTGAATGAGAACAATCAACCCAACCAACCTACGACATTCTTACTAGAATAATTAATATTAATGTATACATTACAAATAGATGACAAAATTTACGTTTGCAAAATTTCAAAAAATATTTGTCCAAGCTACATGTATATCATATTGAGAATTCAAAAGGCTGGAGGGCAAACTGTGATGATCCAGATGAGGTGGCTCATTATATGAGCCACCTCATCTAGATATACACTGTTTGCAAATTAAACATATCATATCTTACCACTTTAAGGATTAAATTCTCCTTGCAATACATGTATGTTTGTATTGTTACAGAATGCGGGAGAAGAATCTGTTGCCAATATCGACAAGCTGAGGTACGCCAAGGGCATTGTAAAGTCAGCTGACCTCAGACTGAAAATGCAGAAGGTAAGTTAGCAGATGACGCACTGCTATTTCTTAATTACTGAAAAACTAGCTTTAATTACAAGTTTGAGACTTGCTTTAAAACCCTGGTAGCTCTGAAGATTAAAGACAGAAGTGGTACTATATAAGGAGATCAACTTCCACAGTGTCATTCTCTATGGACGGACGCTCGGCGCCCCGTTACTGCTGCTATGGATTCGTTCGCTGAGGTGCGGGGGCAACGTCGATATGAGAATTGAAATACTACTACAGTGTCATTCTGCCTCTTGATCACATAGTGTCAACACCTCCTGTGAGCCAGTGAAATTATTATAAGGTAATTTTGGTCCACGGATTGGTTGAATAAATTTTCACACCTTTACCTGTACAGGTAAGATATGGTATTATTGGGAACCAAACCCCAGGGCAGAGAAGTCCTGTCTTTAAGCGCCAGCCTTCTGATCCGGCAAGGAAATATCTTTTCAGTGAATCTTGTATTAATAAGATACTGTTTAAACAAATTCACAATCTCTTTATTGTATTGTTTTCCACAGACAATGCAGGAGCACGCAGCTGTATTTAGAGATGGACCCACACTGCAAGAGGGCGTCAAGAAGATGAAGGATCTATATAAACAGTTGGATGATTTAAAGGTGAAATACATTTGATCATATGATGTCACTGTTATTCAGTGGATATGTTATCGCTGTTATTTGGTGGATATGTTATAAAATTGTATGACCACTTAGTAAAAATCTTATGACCACACGTCATAACATTTGGGCGCATAGATGTAACGTCAGCACCAAAGACTGTGTCAGAAATGCGTTTTCCTATAGAAATAATGTTCATTTTGAAGGCAACAAATCTCTATTTAAAGGGTCATATGATAAGCAGAATATCATATTGCCAAAGGCTCGTTTCATAAACTTCATTTGAAATGACCAATCGTGTAAGATCCTCTAAATGTCATCAATAAAAGTTCACCTAGAATAATTATTGTATTTGTCTTAAAGATTGAATGGTGTAGTTTTTAGTGAAGTCTAAATTATACATATGGGGTGGCAAACAGTTTATCATATGACATTGCTGTTATTCAGTGGATAAGGTTGTGTCATAAAAATCATATGACCATGTGTAATAACACTTTGGCACGTACATGTAAAGGCATTGACAAGTCCGTGTCAACAATGGAAATAATGTTTAGTTTAAAGACAATAAAATCCCATTTTAAAGGGTCATATGATAAACAGAATCTTACACTTATGTTCATTTCATACGAAATTTTTGAATCTCGCCGAATATGAAATGACCACTCATGTAAGATCCTGTTTAGAACTTTATGTCTCAATAGTCAGAATGTTAACAGAATTTTTAATTCATAGACCTATTTGTGTCTTGACTGTGAACATATACTGTTGAGTACCTTATGCATTATCTGAGCTAAAGACCATCAAATGTATATATAACAAAAAAAAAAAAAAAAAAAAAAACACACACACACACACAAATGTGACTCAGAGCTCCAGAAGGGGTAAGCAGGAATAATTTAGAAAAACTTTTCTTATTTTTCAATGAAACCATATGTTGTGACCCCTCATTAGAACTGTCTCACTGTAATTTTTTAACCTGAATGATTTTCAATTTCAGTTGCATGACAGAGGTATGGTATGGAACACAGAGTTAGTAGAAACTTTAGAATTACAGAACTTAATGATCAATGCCATGCAGGCCATCATTGCGGCAGAGGCCAGAAAAGAAAGTCGAGGAGCACACGCTAGAGAAGACTTCAGAGTGAGTTCCAGTAAATTTTTAGATGTTCAGAAAGCAACTTAGGGGATAACTGAACTCCAAAGTGTCATTAGGGGAGGTAAATCTTCGGTTTTATGGTCGCAAATTTCGTTTTACGGTGACGCAATAGGGGAGCCATAAAACGAAATTTGCGACCATAAAACTGATGTTTAATCTCCCCAAATGACAATTTTGAGTTCAGTTATCGGGATAACTGAAATAAAAATCGTCATTTGGGGAGGTAAATTGTTGCTTTTATGGTCGCACAAATTTCGTTTTATGGCTTCCCTTTTTTGTCACCGTATAACAAAATTTGCGACCATAAAACCCAAGATTTACCTCCCCTAATGACACTTTGGAGTTCAGTTATCCTCATTCTAATGCATTTTATTATACATGTATTTAGCCTTTCAAAGTAACTGACTTTACACCAGCAGCGAGTGCTTTCAGGTAAATCCAGAGGTCAGCCAATGAGAAGCGAAGTTTCTTAGTGACGTCAGGTTTATGTCAGGTTTGTGTCAGTATATTGCAGAATATACTGTTGCCAATTTTTGACGTTATCCTGTCAGACATTGTGTTATATTTATAAGTGCATTGTAGCTTGCCTATAGAAGAAAATAAAGGAAGCTGTTTTTCCTATGTGGAGTCGGGGTCGGTATTGACATCTTTAAGGATAGTTTGGTTAAACTTATAAATGTAATGAGCATGCATGAATTTGATGCACTGTCCTGTGTAATGATCTGTCTGTGTTAGAATCATATGCTGAATAAATTTTATCGATATTCATTACGTTCATTCCTCATATCAAGTTTTCTATTACCATCTTCCTGCTTTATGGATGTAAAAGTTGTCAATAAAACATATAATTCCAACTCAATTTTCTACTGCTAATTTATCTGATTGGTCAAGAATGGACAGAAAATGAAGTTTCTACTTCAATAAATTCCGTGAACTAGAAATCGGTAACTACTTGGAGTGTTTTCTTAGCGGCAGTTTCTAAAATACTCAGTATAGCCGACATTTTTCAGATGAAAATGACCGATTTGGAATTATAAGAAATAAATAATATTTTTGTGGATTTTATGGATGTGTAAATGCCAGCGAATCATTCACAAACTTGACATAAAGCCCTTTGGGCTTTATTCAGTTTGTTAGTGATTCGCTAGCATTAACACATCGATAAAATCCATAAAAATGAAATTCATTCTGATAATAAACTCTGTGTACCTGCTGACAAATGGATACACTTTCAGTGGAACCACCCATGGTATTTTTTTTTTTGCTTACCTTCCTTTTCAGTGGGGTCATTTGCTCCCATGGGAGTAAATTCTTACTTTTATCATATGACGTCGCATCTGAGAGTGTAATAAAGCCATGCATTAAAAATGAGAATGAACTAGTAGATTAAATATGCAAAATACCTCAAACATTATGCCTTGACGTCCATAAAAACGTCGCGTTTTCTCATGGTGAAATAAAATGTGATTTTAGTGTCATATGATAAATAGAAACTTGCATTCTTGCTCCTGTATTATTTAATTCATTAAACTAGTTGGGGAAAGCCGATAAGATTCTCAGCATCTTATCTTTTTCCTTACTTGTTTAATATATTCAGTAATACATGAGCACTCACATAAGATCCTCTAGGTAAGACTAGACCCCATATTGGAAGGACTGTGTTTTCCAAAGAAGCAAACAGAAAGTCACAGAATTGTTTCCCTTGGTAGAAACTGCAAAAATCTCAAGGATATATCTATTTTCCTGAAAAAACCAAAATGCAACAGTCGTTTTCTTGACTAGTATACACATAATTCTTTTTTTGAGTAGTATACATGTAATTCCTAGTAGCAGAAACATTTTTAGTGTCAGACTTTTTCTGCATTATATATGAGCCATGACATGACAAAATGAACAAAGTGACACATGCGCCCTGGGAAGACTCAGATAGGCAGCCACCCAATCTGATGAGAGTCTTTGCTGTTTGTTTAAAAGGTAGCTGAGAGCCTAAGCTAGCTCCATGTGGACAGCAAAGACTCTGATCAGACTGGGCAGATGCCCAGGCTGATCTGAGTCTTCGCTGGGCGCTACTGCCTCTGTGTCGGTTTTGTCATGTTGGGGCTCATATGTTTTCAATCGTATTTTTCAGGAACGGATAGACGAATATGATTACAGTAAACCAATAGAAGGACAGAAAAAGAAACCTTTATCTGAACATTGGAGAAAACATACCATGAGTTATACAGACATTAAAACTGGAGAGGTAAAGAATTCAGGGCCCAGATGAGGATACAGTATTTCTTGGGTTAAAAGACAGAGGATTTCCCCTCCAAAACAACCCAAAGATCTAGATCCATCTTATGAGATGGATCTAGATTTTTATATGGTTTGTTTTGGAAGAGAAAACCCCATCTTATAACTGAATTAAACAAGACTTATTTATGTATTTGAGTTAATTTCAGAAGAAAACGCCTCGTCTAAGAGCCAGAAAAATATGGTAGTTAAACAGTAATTTTTTGTATGTATGCCCTAATGCGGAAAGTGTCAGAAATGAAAATGATTGAGCTAGCAAACAGTGCAAATCTAGATGAGGTGGCTCATCATAGTGGGACTTATATGAGCCACGAAACAAGAAAAGCAACAAAGTGGCATGTGTGCCCAGCAAAGACTCACATCAGCCTGGGCATCCACCAGGTCTGATCAGTCTTTGCTATCAGCATGGAAGTAGCCTTGACCTTTAGCCACCCTTTAAGCATGCAGCATAGACTCTGATCAGACTGGCAGCTGCCCAGGTTAATCTGAGTCTTCGATGGGGGCACATGCCACTTTGTTGTTTTTGTCACGACCCAACTCATATGTAACAAGAAGGGCAGTTGTCAGTTACTGGCGAAAGTATGTGCACTTAGTACTGGTTAACCGCTCAGGAGGTCTAAGCCTGCCCAGAAATAGTGTGGTTAGGTTAACTGACCGTCCCGACATGACCTTAGTTGTTTACCGTGGACGTTAAGCATCAAATGAACCAACCAACCAACTCATATGTAAAGGGCTGTAATGTAGTTCTTATGTAGTATTTCGTGTTCAAGGAAAAATAAAATCTTTGCTAATGACTACAGTTGTCACAAAGTTTGTTGCGCATATATTAAAAATGGTTGGCTTCCAGTACTTCTGTTGTAAGATTCTGCAACTTTAACCAACAAATACATATGAATTGTTATAGCCCAAATTTCAGGATTATTTCTGGCCGTGTTAGCAGGAGGGTTGATGTTCTGTACTTGTGACCCAGAGGTTCTGGGCTCAAGTCCGATCAGTTTGTGATATACTGGCCTGAAATGACTAAAATACTATTGAAAGGCCCATTATACAGCAGATCCTCTGTATAAGGAAGTTATTTTTCCCAATTATTTGAAGTAAAACTGAATTTGCTGTTATGAAGAATACATACTTTGAATAATAAAGCCATTCTGAACATAGCAAAGTGAGGATTTGCAGAAATTTGTTGTTGCAAGAATGCTCTTATTCTGCGGGTTGACTTTGTATTGCCTTTAAGGTGTATGGAAACACCACCATGTTTTTTCTGCCATTGTTGAAAGGGAGGTAACTTTTGTGATTATTTCCCAAACTTACAAAACTTTTCCAGAAAGGGGTCTACTCTTATGGGAAAGAAGTTGTAGAGAAGCGCGGTGACTCAGTGGTTAGTGCACTTGACTCTGAAGCCAGAGGTGACGGGTTTGATCCCTGTCCGGGGCGAAGTCTTCCTATGTCCAAATGCATTTTTCTAGCATCATTTGCAGGAATGATGTTAACAAGTGTGCTGTCCTTCGGATCAAGACATTAACTGGAGGCCCCCTGTGCAGGGAGAGTCATCCCCTGTGCAGGTTAAAGATCCCTATTATAGCTACATGGCTATATGTAGAATTTCATCCTGAAAAACCGAAGTGTACACAAGTACACCGTCTTTGTCCCCCTCCGGGGTGAAGACACAATGGAAGATAGATAGGTAGATAGATAGATTCTTTCCTCTAAGAGTTGACACCCATTTGAGAAAGGGCAAAAATGAAAATGACAGAGTTGCTTCCCTTGAAAGTGTACCCAGTTGCCTAAAAGACATATACAATGAAATGTATGATTTTGCAGACCCGGAACGAGTACCGACCAGTAATAGATGACACATTAGACGAGAAAGATTGTCCACATGTTGCACCTGCCATTAGATCTTATTAGCTTAACAAATTTATTTGAAGGTAAAATTCTTCTGTGTTTATATGTAAGCTGAGGCATGACAAAATCAACAAAGTGGCTTGTGGACCCAGTGAAGACTCAGATCAGCCCGGGCATTTGCCCAGTCTGATGCAGATCTTTTCTGTTTGCATGGAGCTAGCTTACACCCTAAGCTACCCTTTAAGTGCACAGCAAAGACTCTGATCAGACTGAGCAGACAGCCTGGATGATCAGAGTTCACTGGGTGCACATGCAACTTAGTTGGATATGTTGCATTGCAGCTTATTAATTTATTGGTGAGATTCTTCTGTGTTTAAATGTGTATACATTTCTTAACGAAAATCTGTTCCATAGCAGATTCATTAAAAATGAATACTTTAACCGTTTGAAAAATTGTAAACACATGTAGTATTTTTTTTCAACATTGTGTCAGAAAAATAAAACTAAGCACTTTTAGCCATTGCCTATTTCAGAATTTTTGAGACCGGAAAAAAAAAAGAGCAAAAAAAAAAAAAAAAGAATTTAAACTAACAAAAGGAATTCAGAAAACATACTGTCTAAAAATGAAAACTACCAAAAGCTACATAGAGGATCTTACATGAGCACTCATGTATTATTGAATTTATTAAACGAGTTGGGGAAAAAGATAAGATGCGAGGCTTTGCCGAGCATCTTATCGTTTTCCGCCAACGAGTTTAATAAATTCAATAATACAGGAGCATGAATGCAAGATTCTATTTATCATATGACACTAAAATCGCATTTTATTAGCAATTTTTGCACTAAAACGTCACGATTTCGCTATTAGAAAACGCGACGTTTTATGGATGTCAACGTATGACGTTACGACGTAATTGCATATTTAATCCACTAGTGGATTATCGTTTTTAATGCATGGCTTTATTACAATCTCAGATGCAACGTCATATGATAAAAAAAAAATTACAGCATTTAAGTTTGTGCATGATAGCCTGAGCTCAGAATATTGTGACAGTAAAATTTCGAATGAATTCTGATAAAAGAATATCCTCACCCAAGAGTAGATGGTTTATTACACCTGTAGTCAGCTTTGTCAATTGACCACACCCACTACAGATTTCATGAAAACTGTGTCCAAATTATGGGCACAGTGTCAAAATTGCTTTTCATATCTACTGAGTTTTTCACTTCATACTGTTATACGGTTTAAATCAGTTACGTCTGAGCAAACAGTGCAGATCCAGACTAGACTGCTCCTTTCTGTGCCTGCAGTATTTGCCATACATCTGCATCTTTTGGATGCATTACTCCCATGACAGGAGAAAACCAACGAAGTGGTTGTGCACCCAGTGCAAACTCAGATCAGCCTGGGCATCTGCCTAGTCTGATCTGAGTCTTCGCTGTCAGCTTAGAGGAAGCTTAGACCCTTAGCTACTTTATAAGCGCTTTGCGAAGAGTCTGAGCAGACTGGGCGGATTCCCAGGCTGATCTGAGTCTGCACTGGGTGCACAACCACTTTTTGCGGGTCATGTATTTTTAGGACAGTTATGGTAATAATCTCAGGTGTCCAAATTTTTAAAAGTTTTATAGTAAAACCTTTTATTTTTCTTTTCAGAAAAAAGTTTTGATGTTACAAATGTGTCACTGGAACAAATGGGAAAGTTGTGGTCACATGACTGATCATGTGACCTGATAGAATCATGGAGAAACAAAGGAGACTAATAAAAAACAAGATTTCTAACTGAAATTCATTTATAACATTAATATCCAATATTAATGATGGGTAAAATATGACATGGTATCAATTTATCGAAGTATGGTAATTGGAATACAGCACACAAAGGGACTACTGCTTTGAAAAGTTTAAAATGATTGAAACAGCTTCCCTTTCGTAGACAGAGAAATTTGTGGTTACTTGTGCTTTTGTAGTGTCACAGAATTAGATCATATGCATTTAGAAGAATATTTGACGCTTTTTGTTTTAAAGTTAAGAAAAGTAAGATTGTGCATTTACCATGATAATCTATTATAGCAAGGTAACAAAGAAGTTGAAATGTAGTATAGGGCACTGAACTAAAAGTTGCATGACACAAAAGCACTTTAATGTAGGTAGTGATGAGGTACAGGACTGGGCTGTTTCATTCAATTAGAGAAGACTGTCCGAAAATTTTACTGAAATAGGGAAATAGAAACTGCTTCCTCAAAGGGAAGAAAAAAATTCCTAATATGCTTAAGTATTGGGACACCTAAAATCATTAATTTTCCATTTGTTCCAAATGGAAAATTAATGTTTTTTAGGTGTCCCAATATTAGAGCACATTAAGGTACGATTGCGAGCTATCAATGTAAAAGTAGCTTATAGTATAAAAGGTGTTTGCGAGTTGATTGTGGTTTTCTTTCTCTTATGGGTCTTGAAAATTGACTATAGTCTGCTACAGATGCTTAGTAGCTCAAACCCTTGATTTGATCTTGTATGAAAAGGAAGATTTTTTTTATGATTTGACTTTGTCCCAGTGTAATTGTCCACTCAATTTCTCTATTTTTGATGTAAATGTTTTGATAATGTCACAGTATTAAGCCTGTGTTTGAATTTTGATAGAAAAGAAATAGATGAGCCGCAACACAAGAAAAGGAACAAAGTAGGATGTGTGGCACTTGATGACTTAGAACAGTCTTGGCAGCTGTCCAGTCTGCTCAGAGCCTTCACTGCCCACGTAGAGCTAGCTTAGACCCTTAGCTACGCTTTAAAGGCACGGCAAAGACTTCGATCAGACTAGGCAAATGCCCAGGCTGATCTGAGTCTTCACTGGGGGCTTTTGTCACTTATTTAGTTCTGTTCTGTGGCTGCTCAAATGTCATATGAGCAGTAATGCAATATCATGCATTTCAGTGTTGTATGCCTACTCCGATGTAGCTGTGAGCTTGTTTGAATATGGTACAAACTTTTTTTTTTTCTATACGAGACAAAACAAGCAGGTTACCGTTGCAATGGAGGTGAATATTGACTGAAAGTGAATTTTTGTGTTTGATAAACTTTATTTCTACCTTGGTCCCGGTAATGTCTGATAGGATACATGCAGGTTTAAGTTTGTTTTATGTAGTTGAAAGCACCATGTGAATAATAAATGTTGTTAAGTGTAGATATCTGTCTTGTTATTTCAGTTAAGATTTTTTTTTTGCATAAAGTGAAGTTATATAAAATAAGCTTTAACAGAAATGAAAGCTTTTTTATAAATGCTGGCTTTATGAAATATAATTCATCTTTCGCTGCTTCTGTTCACAGCTTTGAATTTATAACTGCAAGACACAGATGAACCAAAGTTTTTTGGGTGAAAAATGTTTATCTTTTTGTTTTTTCACAATTCACTTTTTAACGTACTGTTAAATCTCCTCAGAATTGTGTTGCTAAAATTATCCTTATGAAATCCTAAAGCCTTTGAACTGGGAGAGAAGTTGGAATAAATGCCAAGCCAAAGGATGATTCTGATTTTCCTAAACATACATTTTGACAGATAAAGGGAGAGTAAAAGGCTAAACTTTTGATGATTGAAAACATCCCACAACAATTTCGGAAAAATTGATAAACATTCATCCTCGGAATTTGTATTTATCTCATGTCTACCAGTTATATTGTAGTGCAGCATATCCATGCATTTATATACACCTCGCTAATGCTCAAAATATGCATTCCCTAAATACCTCAGTTTTGTTTCATTTGTGAATATTCAGTATTTCATTTGCAGTGGTATTTTTTTTTTAAGTCATGAATATTCATAAGAACTGTCCATTGTTAATACTCTTTCACCTTAATTATCTGAATCAGCCCTTCTGTCTATGAATTTGAAAGGAGCATGATATAAGCTAAAAGTACTGATAACAAAGGTCGACCAAGTGGCTCGGTAGCTCAGTTGGCAGAGTGCTTGCAAGGTAAGCGAGAGGCCCTGGGTTTGAGTCCCCGTCGGGCCACGATTTTTCCTCCCCTGTGACATTTGGTGGTTCAGTGTGGGTCCACGGCTAGGGCCACGGGCATCAAAAAGTGCCTGTCTTGTTGGTTCCTCCGTGGTAATTAAGCAGGGGGAAATGTCAAGGGTTGACCAAATGGCTTGGTAGCTCAGTTGGCAGAGTGCTTGCAAGGTAAGCGAGAGGCCTTTGGTTCGAGTCCCGGTCAAGCCACGATTTTTTCCTCTCTTGTGACATTTAATGTCAAAGGTCGACCAAGTGGCTCGGTAGCTCATTTGGCAGAGTGCTTGCACGGCAAGCAAGAGGCCCTGGGTTCGAGTCCCGGTCGGGCCATGATTTTTTCTCCCCTGTGACTTTTGGTGGCCAGTGTGGGTCCACAGTTAGGGCAGCAAGCATGAAAAAAGTGCATGTCTCGTTGGTTCCTCCATGGTACCGGGTAGATTGGGGGACAAATCTAATTAAGCATGGGGAAAAATCAAAGGTCTGTCATTAACTCAACAATTCAGGTGTCTCTAGGTAAGCGAGAGGCCATGGGTTCATGTCCCAGTCAAGCCATGATTTTTCCCTCCCCTGTGCATTGGGAGAAATAATCTCCTCTGACCTTGCCTGTGGAGGTTAATTTAATATATAGCTTCTTACTTTTGATACGTCACCCTCATGTTTAAGCTTTGCTGGAGTAATTTTTAGTTTGTAGGCAGTCTGCTTGTAGACAGTAAAGAGCAGATGTTGCTTAATTAGAAGCATATTTTATTATGAGTTATGATATTGGCTTTAAGAATATTGGATGGAACATGTTGCATTTAAGCATTTTATCATTGGGCAGTTTGTACATGATGTCTCTAGTTTTGATTACAGTCAAATTGTTTTGATGGGTCACCTTCGGAAACCCAAAACTTGCCTGTGTAAGACAGATGATCCTGTAATACAAGTGCATTGGCACTTACTCTGATTCAGGGGACCTAAAAAGGTGGCTGCTAAAGGCAATTGATGGGTTAAAAGAGTGGCATGTTTTGACTGTACTTCTGACTTGGGTCTTTAGTGTTTGCAGTGTCCGAAGATTTAGAAAAGATTTAGTACCTTGTGTTTAATTCTAAAGTATAATATGAGCCATTACACAACAAAACAAACAAAGGGGCATGTGTGCCCAGCAAAGACTCAGAACAGCCTGGGCGGCTACCCATTTGATCAGTCTTTACTGTGTGCCTAAAGGGTAGCTAAGAATGTAAGCTAGCTTTATGCGGACAGCGAAGACTCTGATCAGACTGGGCGAATGCCCAGGCTGATCTGAGCCTTTGCTGGGCACACATGCCATTGTGTTAGTTTTGTCATGTAGTGGCTCATATTTATAAACTTGGCAAGTACAAATGTGAATAATGTTTGCAAAGCACCTTTAATACACATTTCTGATAGTGATAGTTCACCTGAGGGTATTTTTTGTGTTATTTTCTGTTTGCATATTCATTTGTGTAAAAGCAATTTCAAACTTTCTTTTTTTTTTACTGGTTCTAACCATGTTACTGGAAAAGGTGACAAATATGAAACAAAAATTTGAGCATAATATTTTGATGACAGTGTATTTTTATTAGCTCGCCTGAACGAAAGTTCAGGAAGAGCTATTGTTGTCACCACGGCGTCGGCGTCCGCGTCAGCGTCAGCGTTCGGATTGGATGTTTTGGTTAAAGTTTTTTAAAGACCTATATCTCCCTAACCCATGGATGGATTCTTTTGATACTTGCACTGTAGTTAGATATTGGTCCAAAGTTTAACATGGTACCACCCCCACCCCACTCCTTGACCTTGATGTCAAGGTCATGGACTTAGAAAATTGGGAGTTTTTTGGGACTGGATGTTTCGGTTAAAGTTTTCTAAAGCCCAGTATCTCCTTAACCCATGGATGGATTCCTTTGATACTTGCACTGTAGTTAGATATTGGTCCGAAGTTTTCCAAGGTACTACCCCCACCCCTCTCAGTGACCTTGATGTCAAGGTCATGGACTTAGAAAATTGTCTTTTTATTGATTGGATGTTTTGGTTAAAGTTTTTTAAAGACACATATCTCCTGAACCCATTGATGAATTCTTTTTATATTTGCACTGTAGTTAGATATTAGTCCAAAGTTTTACAGAGTACTACCCCAGCGCTGCTCGGTGACCTTGATGTCAAGGTCAGGGACTTAGGAAATTTGGTCTTTATTAAAGTTTTCTAATTGCGTACTGATTCATAATACTTGGCAGAGATTTAGTTTACACTTGAACTGATGTTAGACACTTTTTTTGAGTTTTTACAAAACACTATATACTTACCCGACTGGATGACCTTGATGTCAAGGTCATGGACTTTGAGTTTTGTCTTAAAGATTTTGATTAGTTTTATATTAATGAAGACATAATTTCACAGTGCCACAATGGACTCAGTTGATACTAATACTTGGACTGATGTTAGATAACGGTTAAAGGCTTTGATACACCCTAGCCCTGCCCTCCTCCCCCCTACCCCTTAGTTCTTTGACCTCAAGCTCATGGACTTTGAAATTTCATGTGGATTTTTTTTTTTTTTAAGACATTTCTGAGATAGCTTTTGTTTATAAATGTGTTGTCATTATGGACATGCTTGCCTGAAGTTTTATACATAGCAGTCCACACCACCATTGCGACTGTGTGATGGGCAAGCACCTATTCAGGCGAGCCATGCTGTCAGGCGACAGCTCTTGTTTTAAATGTTTTCCCTATGGAGGTGAAATTTATGGCTGTCACAGCCATAAAACTTCTGTGAAAATTACTTTGAAAATTGTTGGCAGGTTATGAATACTTGCATATTGTATATATATATTCATGAAAAAAATTTGAATATTCATTATGTTCTGCACACATTCAGGAAAACGTAAACTTTTTGAAAATAAAAAAATATGAATATATGAAATAGTGACAGAAAACGAACAGCTGCAAAGTAAAACCCTGTATTGTTGTAAATGCTTAAGTTTTAGTTGAGTTGAGCCGCGACGCGAGAAAACCAACAATGTGGTTATGTGCCCAGCGCAGACTCGGAACAGCCTGGGCATCCGCCCATTTTGATCAGACTCTTTGTTAAGTGCTCAAAGGGTAGCTAAGGGTCTAAGCAACCTTCATGCGGACAGTGAAGACTCTGATCAGACTGGGCGGATGCCCAGGCTGATCTGAGTCTGCGCTGGGCGCACAACCACATTGTTGGTTTTGTCGTGTCGCGGCTCAGTTTATGAAGTGTAAATTGTGCCATGTATTAAATGTGGGAGGGGAAAAACAGACCAGGTCAGTTTAAGAACCTTTCCCATAATATGGCAGAAATGAAAGAGCGCTGTAAGTGTTCTGTGTTTGTTAAGTGCTTACATGTTTGGTTCTGATGTACATAAACGATCTTTAGATCTATAAATAAACTTAAAACCTAGCCATGTGTTCTGTTTTAGCATTCTTTCCATGTCTTATGTGTTACTGTAACTAGCACATTCCTCTCTCTTTTAGCATTCTTCCCATGTTTTATGTGTTACTGTCAGTAACACATTCTTCTCTTTTAGCATTCTTCCCATTGTATGTGTTACTGTCACTAACACATTCCTCTCTCTTTTAGCATTCTTCCCATGTTTTATGTGTTACTGTCAGTAACACATTCCTCTCTTTTAGCATTCTTCCCATTTTATGTGTTACTGTCACTCACACATTCCTACTGTCAGTAACACATTCATCTCTTTAAGTATTCTTCCTATGTTTTATGTGCTACTGTCAGTAACAGTCTTCTCTTTTAGCATTCTTCCCATTTTATGTGTTACTGTCACTCACACATTCCTACTGGCAGTAACACATTCCTCTCTTTTAGCATTCTTCCCGTTTTATGTGTTACTGTCACTAACACATTCCTCTCTTTTAGCATTCATCCCATGTTTTATGTGTTACTGTCACAAACTCATTCCTCTCTCTTTATGTGTGGTACTGTCAGTAACACATTCCTCTCTTAGCATTCGTCTCGTGTTTTATGTGCTACGGTCACTAACATTCCTCTCTTTTAGCATTCATCCCATGTTTTATGTGCTACTGTCACTAACACATTCCTCTCTTTTAGCATTCTTTCCATGTTTTATGTGCTAATGTCACTAACACATTCCTCTCTTAGCATTCATCCCATGTTTTTTGTGTCACTGTCGGTAACACATTCCTCTTTTAGCATTCTTTCCATGTTTTATGTGCTACTTTCACCAACTTATTCCTCTCTTTTAGCATTCTTTCCATGTTTTATGTGCTACTTTCACCAACTTATTCCTCTCTTTTAGCATTCTTTCCATGTTTTATGTGCTACTGTCACCAACACATTCCTATCTCTTGGCATTCTTCATGTGTTGCTGTTACTAATACATTCCTCTCCCAGTTTTTGCACCACATTTGTAGACTTAATCCGCAAATGACGTTAGATTTAAGTGTTTTGCAATTGTTGTATGAACTCGTACCAGATGAGTCTCTTCAGGGTCTTCATGGCCACACCCTGTGTAACAGGTTTATTGGAAAACAGGTTTCACTAGAAAGTTTGTGAGCAAGCTGACTAAAGTGTATAGGCACACCTGCATGTTTCCAGGCGGCGTAACACAGTGGGTAGGGCACCTGACTCATAAGTAAGAGGTCCTGGGTTTGATACCCTGTCTAGCCACATACTTTCATTTCTAAGTATGTGCACTTAGTACTGGTTAACTGCTTAGGAGGTCTAAGCCTGCCCAGGAATAGTGTGGTTAGGTTAACTGACCGTCCCGACATGACTATAGCTGTTTACCGTGGATGTAAAGCAACAAATCAATCAATCAAGATCCAATTACCAGTAATGACCAATCCCAGTCCATTTTCTGTTCTCCAATCCCAGTCCATTTCTGTCCTATATTACAATATTACTAATCAAATGGCATGGAGTAAATAAGATTGTTCTTCAGATGGACTAGTTTTGATTGCATCATAACTGATGAGGATACATTGAACTGTTCAAAGGCACATGATACGCATTTCATAAAGTGATGGGACATACTATTCCACTATTATTATCAAGCATTCTGTCTTATCTAAAAACCTGAAGAAAGCCATACTTTTGCTAGACATCATGTTATTAGGGGTATAGGTAAATGCCATTAAAAATAAGACAACAGAGAACATTCAACTTGGTTTAATCCTCTTGAACTGTGAAAGAAAAACTACACTTAAATATTAAATAATTGTTAGTAACACAATAACATCTATTTGATGATATATTATCCATCGCATGCTCTGAAATTCATGATTATGACTCTAACAAGAACTTTCACCATATCTACCATACTAAACACACAATCATGCTCTGAAAAGGGGATGAATATTATGTGATCGGTGTAGTGTAAAGAGGGGCCTTAAGCCATATGCAGTGCTCCGGATAAGGGGTAAAAGGATAATGTAGGGATAATTACTCTTAACAACCAACAGAATGCTTTATCTTGCATAACAGCACACTGTTACAAAACAGAACTTAACCAGAAAACTTAACGCAAAGTCCAGGCTGCCAATGCCCCCGCCATTGGAAAAGTAATACATGTACTTATGTCTCCCTGCTGCTAGTTCCAGGTGAGACAATAAAAACTTTTGTAGTGAGCCCTCATGAGAACTGTCTCATCAAGATTTTTCTAATGAGGGGTCACAACATAATTATGTTTCATAAAGAAATGAGGAAAATTATCTCCGAATTATCCTCGAATCCCCATTTTAGCTGGAGCAATTATGCACATTATACAAAGCCTTTTTGAAGCCATTTTCCTAGCAAAATTAAACAAGACCTGTCCATCATATACAGGATAGCCCACCTAACAGCACCTTGCTTATATTTAACAAAACTTTAACCAAAATATCCAATTTGGCCCTGGGACAGAATGCAGATCCTGATGCAGATGCCAGGATGATAATAGTTTTTTTCTGTACTTTTGTACAAAGAGCATGTGTGTTCATTATGGTATATATGTTATGAACAGAAATCAACTATAAAATGTTGATGGTACTGACAAATCTATGACAAAACCACATTGAGAGAACAATACACAAGTAAAGCTGGCACTTATAACCTTAAACACTGATCTTTCTATCAAAGTAAATTTATCATATTCCGCCACAAGAATGAGTTTTTTTTCTTTCCAAAAGTACACAAATAAAATTTGATCAGATATGTGTGTAATTCAGCTGTTAGATATTTCTCTTCCAATATGTTCCCTAAAATCTTGATCCGTCTTGTAAGATAGATCAAGATTTTAGGATTGTTTTAGAAGGGAAAAAACCTAAGTCATATAACCGAATAAATCTAGTACCGTCCTATTGTCTCATTTTATTGTCAGAGAATCAGAAATTTGATTTTTTATAATAGTAATAAGTCAAACCTGTCTTAAGGGTCACTGTATTAAGGGGTCACCTGTCTTAAGCAGCCACTTTTTAGGGGTCCCTTGAACAAAAATACAGTGCAAATGAACCTGTATTAAGGGGTCACCTGTCTTAAGCAGCCAGTTTTTGTGGGTCCTATGGGGTAACCCCTTAAGACAGGTTTGACTGTATATAATAATTATAATTTTTTATAAAATGAAGAAAGTATACAGATAACGAGTGTCCACTGTACATGTTTTTAATATCGTATTAATCCTATTAAACGCCCCTGCTCTAATAAACGCCCCCTGCTTCTTTTCTGAAAATAATGTAACATAACTTGCATAAATTTCTGGTTACTTGTCTAGATAAGGTAGCTCTTTGAAATGGGGTCTACTTTTAAAGGAAACAATTTGCTCCTAGGAGCAAATTCTTTCCTTTAAGAGTTGATCCCATTCCTACTGAGAAGGGAGGCAAAAATAGTAGAGTGACTTCCTCTGAAAGTATACCCATTCACATTAATACTGTTTACTGGAGTTATTTTGCCAGTGGCTGAATTACAACAATTAAGGCTCTAAATAACACCCCTCTTTCGTAAAATGCAATGACCTGGGGCGTTTAATAGGATTAATATGGTATAATCATGGGTGAAAGATCACTTAAAAGGCATGCCTTGGATACTAAAAATGAGCTACCTAGCACTAACATTCATAAAATAGTATTCCATCCTTACTAACTTACATTATTTATTGCACAAAAATGTTCAACAAGGAAAGTTTACACAAACAAGTCACCAAGCTCTGGCACAAACACAGATCAGTCTGTCCTGCTGTATGAATGTGTCAGAGGCATAGCATTTCACACTAAACGTACTGGACAAACTGATCAAACTATCTGCTCATATATCAAGACCCCTTTTCTGGTGATGTGGTCACACTTTCATGAACTGCTTTATCTCCCATTTACCATTTGTTAAGACATTTTAACAAGGGAAATAACTTTTATGACTTGGACTTCCTGCTTGCTTTCCTGGGGGACAAAACCCTTTCCAAAACAGGGTCCACACATAAAGGAAATTAATGACTCCCAGGAGAGACAATTCTTTCCTTTATGCCTTGACCTCCAATGGAAAGGGTAGTCAAAAAGGAAAATGGCAGAGTTGCTTCTCTTTAAAGTGTACCGATTTACCTTAATGCAAGGTGACTTTAACCAGCAATAATGCCTGATTTGGAGATTGGCTTATCTTGTTTTTTGGTTTATAATAAACGTATTTAACACATTTATGCCGATGACTCTTCTGTCCTTATACATTGGATGAGTCCATTTTTCATCTAAGGGGCTTCTGGTTTAGTTTATCTTTTTTTAAGTTCACTTATGCAAACAGTGTAGACCCTGATTAGACACCATATTCTGTGGCATCTGGTCCGGGTCTGCACTGTTTTCCATGGATGGGTTAAAAAGTTTAGATAATCCTTCCTTTAAAAATAGACACTAATCCTTCCTTCAAAAATAGACACATGTACTAAATTGAGAAGCTATAGCCCTTGAGTATTCTCAATAGATTAGATAAACCTCCTATACAATATAAAATAAATTCAAATAACACAGCACACACACATTCCTACATTATATGTTTGCACTGATGTGAAAGATGGTTTTATACACATGTAGATTATGTTAACTTATGAGCTGCGACTTCAGAAAACCAACAAAGTGGTTGTGCGCCCAGCACAGACTCAGATCTGCCCAGTCTGATCAGTCTTCGCTGTACACATGGAGGTAACTTAGACCCTTAGCTACCCTTTAAGCACTTACAGAGCCCTAGATAAGAGGGAGTATTTGGTGATAATTAGGAATAATTTTTGTTAATTCTGGATAAAAACATATGTTGTGACCCCTCATCTGAACCGTCTCGACGAGACGGTTCAGATGAGGGGTCACAACATATGGTTTCACTGAGAAATAAAGAAAATTATCCCTCAATTATCATCAAATACCCCTCTTATCTAGAGCTCTGACTTAGTGAAGAGTCTGATCAGACTGGGTGCACCACAACTTTGTTGGTTTTATCTTGTTGCCACTCATATATTCTAAGCGATAACAGCTACCATTTATCCTTAATCCATTTACAATGAGTGGACTCCACTATTTTTACAAGTTTATCCCTTTGTTTGCTAGTTTACAAGAGGTGGAAAATGCTACAGGCTCTTTCATTATTCAATTGTAAAACTTCTCTATCCTTCTATACCATAAGCACATTTCTAGTGTCTAATCTGGGACTACACTGTTTGCAGATGTCCACCTCAAAAGAAGTCAGTAATTTATAATTCAAAACTACACACCCACAAATACAAACATGCAGTTACAACAGTCAGAAAAAACGCAAAATAACCAAATAAATAATTCAGTTATACTTCATAATAACAAATATTCATATAATGTAAACTAGCAAATATTAATCTAAAATAAGGCTCCAGATGGAAGTGGGTTTTGATGATGGTTGATTTTATGCTTAACGTCCACGGTAAACAGCTAAGGTCATGTCGGGACGGTCAGTTAACCTAACCACACTATTCCTGGGCAGGCTTAGACCTCCTAAGCGGTTAACCAGTACTAAGTGCACATACTTTTGCCAGTAACTGACAACTGCCCTTCTTCAATCAGCGGAAGGAGAAACGAAAGTATGTGGCCAGACCGGGTTTTGATGAACAGATGGATGGACAAGCAATCTTATTTAAGAATTGATGGACCCACCTACTGGAGGAACCTGTCTCATCACATATCAAAGCATTAAATTTCAGAGCTCTAGATAAGAGGGGTATTTGATGATTTGGTTGGTTGATTTGATGCTTACCGTCCACGGTAAACAACTAAGGTCATGTCGGGACGGTCAGTTAACCTAACCACACTATTCCTGGGCAGGCTTAGACCTCCTAAGCGGTTAACCAGTACTAAGTGCACATACTTTTGCCAGTAACTGACAACTGCCCTTCTTGAATCAGCGGAAGGAGAAAAGAAAGTATGTGGCCAGACCAGGATTCGAACCCAGGACCTCTGATTTACGAGTCAGGTGCCCTACCGATTGCGCTACCCGGTATCTGATGATAATTGCGGGACAATTTTCTTTATTTCTCATTGAAACCATATGTTGTGACCCCTCATCTGTACCGTCTCGTCGAGACGGTTCAGATGAGGGGTCACAACATATGTTTTTATGCAGAATTAACAAATTAACAAAAATTATCCCTAATTATCACCAAATACTCCCTCTTATCTAGGGCCCTGATTAATTAAGAATTAAAATCTGATTTTTCGGCGTTCATCATGTGATGAAGCCAGTGGGCGGAGCTAAAATTCCATGAAGCGCGAAGGTTTCTGGTAGAATTCTAGCGACAACCACTGGCTTCATCACACGATGAACACTGAAAAATCAAATTTCCATTCTTATATTTACACTTTATTTTTAGACCCTTCCTGTACTGTTTTCGAGGTAATTTAATGTAGAATATGCAAAAGATGCGTCAAAGAAAAGATAGTAACGACATATTCTGCCATTACGTAAAAACAGCTGTTGCCATAACCTGACGTCAGTCAAATGTTACGTGGACCAATCAAGATATTTGTTAATCTTAGACGTAGCTTGACAACAACATCACATACAGCAGTGAGAGACCTCATGTTTAAAAGTCGGGGCTCTTATCTATTAGGTCTGTTATAACCTATGTTGTTTTGGAAAATATGCAAACATTATATCTCAAAATTACCTATAAACCCCAAGCCTTTTATATTACAAATTCTCCTTATGCTTGACGATAAGTAACATAAAATTTGAAAAAGAGGAACATGCATACGATTATGAAACAAGACTAAATTTTTGATAACTGTAAAATGATAAATTTATCACAAATGAGCTGCCAGACGAGAAAACCAACAAAGTGGTTGTGCGCCCAGCCCAGACTCAGATCAGACTGGGTGGATGCCCAGTCTGATCAGAGTCTTTGCTGTCCACATGGAGGTAGCTTAGACCTTTAGCTACCCTTTAAGCTCTTAGCGAAGAGTCTGATCTGACTGGGCAGATGCCCAGGCTGATCTGAGTCTGCGCTGGGCACACAATTACTTTGTTGGTTTTCTTGTGTCGCAGCTCAAATAATCTTTCAACTAGGTGTATACATTATATTCTAACAACATTTATGAATATATATATACTATACATAACACAAACATAATCATTTAATCTATGGTATATATTAGTAACGGATATATTAATATATGTATGAAACAATTCATCTCTGAGATACAACCAATAATATGAGAACAACGTGAATTTATAATGCCGTGAAATGAAAATTTTCACCGTAAAAATTCTAAAAATTGGGACACCTAAAATAATTACAGTATCTGCCCAGAAATTTAACAGTTTAGTTTAATGCAGTATTGCATCTTAAAGACACAGAGGGAGTGGCAAATAGTGTAGATCCTGATCAGACTGCTCCTTTTGGAGCAGTCTGATCTGGGTCTGCATTTTTTGCTCAGACCTGTCTGTCCCAATATTTAGAATTTTTACCGTACATGGGGAAAAGCACAACAAGCTTATACAGTGGCTAATTTTGAAGACATTGTAGATGTCTAAAAATTTAACTTCAAAATTAGTTTTCCAACTGAGGTTCAAACACTGAACTTGTCTCCACACGTGGTCTATGCCTTCACTGAACTTCAACCTACCCCCATGCGGTTCCTCATTAATGATCTGAGCTGAATCAAGAAAACTATCCACATTTTTCTTTGCTTCAGTAAAGTCCCTAAAAATTCAAACACCCAAAAATGGCAAAAGAAAATTAAAGGTAATTGCCCTGTTGGAGCAGAAAAAGGTTAGTAGTACTGACTGCGTTTTTGAAATCTCAAATGCTGCCCCATTTTCCTTTAATTCAAGATTGTTAAAATTTTTGCAAAAACTTTTGTTTTAAGAACCCACATTCAGCATTTATGGTTCATTTAACAGCACTATGAAAGATAAGTAGTTTGTGTTCATCAGTTATTCAAACAAATAATTTGAGCTGTGACACGAGAAAACCAACAAAGTGGTTGTGCGCACAGCACAGACTCAGATCAGCCTTGACATTCGCCCAGTCTGATCAGAGATTTCACTTTGCACTTAAAGGGTAGCTAAGGGTCTAAGCTACTTCCATGTGGACACCAAAGACTCTGACCAGACTGGGTGGATGCCCAGGCTGATCTGGTCGGTGCTGTGTCCACAACCACTTTGTTGGTTTGGTCGTGTTGCGGCTCATAGTAGTTTATATCATATGAACTGTATTTGGCAAAAAGACAGGGGCATATTTCCCCTAAAATGACCCCAAATATGTGAAACCAGTTGTATTTATTCCACTACAGAATAATTTTTCCCTTCAATACAGTCCGAAAAATCTAGGCCAATCCTATAAAATGGACCTAGATTTTTGGTGGTGTTTTGGAGGAGCGAAAATGCTGTCTATACACTGAATAAGTAAATACTGTTTTACATTGAAAATGTAGCAATTTCTCATAAACAGCTCAAAATGTCTATCACATAAAATGACTAAATGGAATTAAAACAATGACAAACTACAAATCTGTAATAGCACAAACACATTTCAGACAAAATCAAAGGACAGTCAACTCTCCATATCTCCGTCAAAGTTTATCCCAAACTACTAATATCTCAATGTAAATTTTCTGGTTCCAGAAAATTTACTTTGAGATAGCAGTAGTTTTAGATAACAGTTGAAATGCAAATAAAATATGAAATTAGTCTAAACTGTATTCTTTGCTATAAGAGGATACTTTGAGATATCAATGTTCGAGATATCAAGATTTGACTGTATTCAAAATGAGAAAGAGGAGTCTACACTACACCATCTGTCCTTCTGTAGCAGAACTTGTCTTTCTCACATGCATGCTGCTGAGGCTCAAACTCACAGTGGTGAGAGACCTAATGTTTAAGAATCATCGCTCTCCACCACTTCATGACTTGGCAATGGAGGCCTGTTTATCCATTTTCATACCGACCTCAGTGCACATTATGAAATGTTTAATGTTTAAGGTTGCTTTTTCTGGCCAAGGTGGTAAAATATCATTAAGCAATGTGCCATGCTGCAAACTGTGAGACAAGCAAAACTGATCAAAAACCCAGATGGTTCTAAATCACATGGAGGCTTGAAAGGAATTTTGATTTTTCTGAATCAGGTTTGTGCTGAACTACATGACATGAATAATGCTCTTACTCCAGTGAAAATAATGCTCTTACTCCAGTGAAAATTGCACATAAAAGGATAATTACTCAAGTGCTCCAGATAAAAAGAGCATTTGACCATAATTCTGAGATAACTTTTCTTATTTTTCAACAAAACATATGTTGTGACCCCTCATCTGAACCATCTCAGCAACATAGTTCTGATGAAGGGTCACAACATATTTAAAAAAAAAAAACAACAGAAAAACATGGAAAATTATCCCTTAAATACCCCTGTTACTCCTTCTTATCTGGCGCACTGATCCATTCATTCAACGTTATGATACCCAAATATAACAAGCTTTGTGTGTGTCTGCTGAGGATGCCTTTTCTATAGAAGAGCTTGATTTTCAAAACCCACATTTTTCTGGTGCATGTTTTATCTCTTCAAAACACATTTTTTAAGCTCTCACTTCAATCAGCACACCAAAATCTCCCATTGATATACATGTAACAGTTAAAAATTCAAGATGGGAGGACTTTATTCCACAACAATCTTGGCTAATTTTTTGCAAAGAATTAAATCTGCAACCCAAGATGGTTTTGTTACCTTCAAAATCAACCCAAAAATCTAGATCGGTCTCATAAGATGGATCCAGATTTTTGGATCTTTTTTACAGGGAAACCCTCTCCCTATACCCGAAGCATTACGGCAATAAATTATCCACAAGAACAAACTTTAACATAAACTTAACACAATGAGCAAACATAGCTAAGTATAAATATCCAACAACAAACACAGTGTAAATGATTCGTGACTGGATACGCTTTCAAGAGAGAAAACTCTTGTTGAAAATATTGCCTCCCTTTACAAATAGAGTAGTTACTGTTTTTCTGGTATTTGAGCCCCTTCTAACATGGAGGCCACTTTTGAAAAATATTTGCTCCCCAAAAGGAAGGGAGCAAATTCTATTAAACAGCAGCCTCAGAGGGCCACAAATTCATTTAAACACTTGCAGCATATTCTTTTTTAATTTAGTACCCATATGGGAGTAAATTCTTTCTTTTTGAATAAAGTAGCCCCAGAAGGGAGCAAATTCTTTCCTTTTTAATTAAGAAGCTCCAAAGGGGAGCAAATTCTTTTAAAATGTAGCCCTAAAAGAAAGCAAATTCTTTCATTTGAAGAGTGGCCCCTTGATAGGAGCAAAGTCATTAAAAGAGTAATATCTTAACAGGAGCAAATTCTATCTTAAAAAAAAGCCCTCTAGAGAGGAGCAAATTCTTTCTTTAAAAGAATAGCCCCTTACAGGATGGGAGGCAAATTCTTCCATCAGAATGATCTCCCTTCGAGGTTTATCCAGTCACTTTAATAATCAATATATACAGAAACAGACTAAAATCACATGAATAAATTACAAAATCTAGAATAAATAATAACTTGACCAATCAACAATGAATATGATGATACCAAAAAATTACTAAAAATTGGGACACCTAAAATAATCACCATAACTGTCCGAAAACCAGGACTGTTCGGCTTGGTTTAACAATGCAGTGATGCATCCAAACAATGCAGATATGGAATGGCAAACAGTGTAGACCCTGACCAGACTGCTCCTGTAGGAGCAGTCTGATCTGGGGCTGCAGTGTTTGCTAAGACCTATCTGTCCCAATATTTAGAAATTTTATGGTAATTTCAACAGGTAACATGAAAATTCCACATTCATAACATCATGTATGTAATGTGAATTCCCCTTGCTTAACGGATAAATTCTGGTTTTGAAATGTACCATAAAAAATGACAAAATGTTAGAATTAATTTTTTTAACATTTAATATTTTTCTTGTAAAAGGTTAAGTTAATTGTCAACATGGATGGGTAAACATGCAATTACGGCTTGATTTTTAATGCTACATTCTGAAGAAAAAGGGCCAGCAGTGGCAGATATATAGAGGTGGTTCTAGGGGTTTAAAAGATCCCCGCCCCCACTCCCCATTCAGCCTGAATTATTTCATTTCATGGAAAATTTCAGGGAAAATTAAAATTTGTCAAACTGAACAAACCCCCTCCGATACTTTGAACCCACTATCCAAAATTCCTGGATCCACCCCTGGTCAGCAAGCACTCAAAATGACTATTTCCATTTAAAAAATAAGATCTCCTTTGCCAATTCAAATGAGGATGACATGTTTTTATGGAGAAGTAACACTACTGATAATTTACATTGTGTATATCTAACAGCCTTGACTAAACCATTGACAAAGTTCCAGACAAGATGGGGTATTGAGAATAATTCTGAAACCGTTTCTGTCCATTTTTCTCCTTATGCAGTGAATCTATTTTTAGAACTGCCTCAGTGAGACCACAACAAAATGAGATATGCCACGACAAAACCAAAGAAGTGGTTGTGCGCCCAGCGCAGACTCAGTCTGATCAGACTCTTCGTTAAGCACTTGAAGGGCAGGTAAGTGTCTAAGCTTCATCCATGCAGACAACGAATCTGATCAGACTGGGCGGATGCCCAGGCTGATCTGAGTCTGCACTGGGCGCACAACCACTTAGTTGAATTTCTCGTGTCGCGGCTCATATGTTTTACAGACAACATGTAGCCCCTCAAAGGACTGCTTCACATGTGCTGCTGTGTTGAGTGGCAATAATGTTTAACATTTTTTGGGAAACATGTGCTAACCTCTCAACCACTTTACACTTTAAACGCCAAAACAGCAGACGATAAAATTTGCATCTGCAAACTTTCAAAAAAAAGTTTTGTTTAAGTTATATCATATTCAAAATTCAAAGACTAGATAGCAAACTGTGTACAGCCAGATGAGGCAGCTAATTATGAGCTGCCTCATCTGGATCTACTCTGTTTCAAAAAATTCACCTTCATTTTTCATTTCCGACACATTAGGTGTTAATAAGACAGCTCTAATATGGGGCAGTAATATAAGTTTTTTGGGGAAAAAAATAGTCCCAGAATTATCATCAAGCCCCCATCTTCTATTCTGGTGTTCCAAATTAATCTCATCAATAGCTCCAGATAGGATGGGATTTTGAGGATAATTCAGAGATTATTTTTCTTATTTCTCAGTGAAAACAGATGCTGTTATCTCTCATGAGAATCATCTCGACGAGGCGATTTGTTTTAATCTCTAAATTATCCCTGTTACCCGTTCTTAGATGGAGCATTGTCATATATCCATATTAGGCTCTAAATGCCACACTAAATGGGCCATGAACTCAAGCCTGTTACCCAGCTTCTTGTAACATTTACGGCAAGTAAAGGGGTCAGCCTCGTCGGCGTTGTGGAGAGTATTATGTAACAGACACATAGCCCGATCCTCAAACCAAATACAACAGTGCTCACAACGTAACATGCCAGACTGTGATAAATTCTGATGGACCATCTGTGTGGTTGGCGGTATCAGCTGTGTTGTGTTTGGTTGAGACAGCTGAGCTGCATTTGGCTGAGGAGGTGGGCTGACTAGAATGTACTGCTGAATCTGTTGTCGCGGAGCTATAGGCACTGGCCGCTGAAATCCTGTAACTGGATTGGTCAGATTCTGATCCTTCTCTGACACGTTTATATTCTTCTGTTCAACTTTGGCTTTTAGTAGCTCATTGATACTTGGTTTTATACATGAAACCATCTTTGGTTTGGCGAGGTCAGACTCTGCAGTGGCTGTGTCAACTTTGGGTATATTGAGTATTTTATCAGACTGTTGGTTTAAAATTGCATTGCGATGAATCTCCTGAGCTGTTTTGAACCAAAGTGGACCAGGTTTATAGGCCTGGTTATGTCCTGCAATGACTACATTTGGAGTTTTCTTCGAGTCTTTATTTAGATCATTTTCTTGTTCATTTGGTTCTAAATCATCTTCTTTCATCTCTGTCATGTCCGAATCTTCGGTCTCATTAATATTTGAATCTGAGCCATCGCTATTACATGTATTGTCATTCTGGACGGTTCCCTCTTTCATCTTCAGAATATCAGATGTTGATATATACATAGACGTTCCATCAACACTTGTCAATACTGACGGATTGTCATACTCACTTGTATCCATAGAGTCGTCTTCCTGATTCTCATTAAAGTTATCAGCCCTTTCTATATTAAATGCTGATGCAATCTTTTCAGCCACTATTTTTTCATCTTTCTCTCGCTGTTGTCTCAATTTCTCCAGTTCTTCTTGGTGTTTAGCTGTTTCTTCTGCCATTAATTTTGCATGTTCTTCAATTTGCCGCTTAATCTCTTCATATTTCTTGCTTTCTTCTTCAATACTTTCAGCTATAAGCTTGTCACTAATTTTCGTGATAGCTTCTTCATTTTCAGGTGCGTCTAAGGTTAGTACATAATTATACTTTTGAGAATCATCTGTTACTGGTGGAGGTTTTACAGCAGCTGCAGCTTTCTTTTCCTTAATGTTGGTCTTTGAAGGAAGTTCTACCGGTTTTACTGCTGGACCCATTGAGAATTTTGCTAGTCCCTGTATTGTTGTTTCATTATGAGCTTTTCCGTCAGAATTCATGCTGTTTAGTATTGCATCATGGGTAAGATTATGGGCGTTAAGCTGTTCCAGAGATTCAAAAGCTTCTCCACAGCGATTACAAGTAAACAGCTGATTCACTAGATGAGCTTGTTGTAGATGAAGCTGTAATGACTGACGCTTCATAAATCTTGTTCCACAAAGACGACAGATGTTCAACTCTTGTGGTGGTAAGTGAACTTTCATGTGCTGCTTCACGTGATCTGAGCGTGTAAAACGTCGCCCGCAAACAGAGCAGGGATAGGGGCGCTCTCCACTGTGAACACGAACATGTCGCTGAAGCTTTGAAGGAGTTCTGTATTCCTTGCCACAAACTGAGCAAGTGTGGTTGTTATGCTTCCCTTTTAAATGTCCTTGGACATGTTCCTGCATTTTTGTCCATGAGTCAAACCTATGAGCACAATACCTACACATATACTGTGTCATAAAACGTACTGAATCATCATCACCGTCAGATTTAATCTTCACTGGGGTTTTTATTACAGCTTTTGATATAACGCTTTCACTTAATTCTTCAACCTTGACATCTTTAGTGTCTTCTTTACTCTTCTTTCCTGTATGTCCATTCATGTTTGACTCAGAAAAATCTACACCAGTACCAACAGATTTCCCGAGGCCTGCAGTTGTTGCTAAAGCTGACATCAATGCTGCGGCTGAAACAGGACTTTGGTTTAATGATACATTTAGTGGTTCAATCTTGATATCTGATGCTGAAGAGGCGTGTGAAGATTTTCCATCTAATGGCTCACTCTTGACTTCTGATGCTGAAATTAGGTCTGAGCTTGCTATACTATTCTCAGACACTATTCCATTTGAAAAAGTTGGAGTTACTGTTCCTGTAAAAGTCTCCACCTTATCAATATCTGACAGTGCTGATGTTTCATTTTCGTTATCATCAGCTGACATAGGTTTGAGTTTTAATGTGGTCATGAAAGAATCAGAATCCGGAGTATCTTTAATGGTTGTGAGATCTTGAGCTTGAGAATTATCTAACGGTTCAATCCTGATACTTGTCGTGTCTGTACTGGATATAGTGGTAGCTGGTTGAGCCGCTGCAATCTTCAGCTGTTCTTGATTCAAGAAATATTGTAATGGGTGTACATAACCCTGAAAAAAAAAGAAGAGAAATGATTATGTACATAGCCTGGACGAAAAGTTTGAAACTGCAGAAATACATTGTCATCTGCATTTTTGGCGCTTTAATTTATGTAATTTTTCAGTTGTAAATTTTGTCATCTGCTTTTTTGTGTTTTAACTCTTAAAGTGCCAAAAAAAGCAAATGACAAAACTTATGTCTTTGTTTTGCCCAAGCTATATCATACTGAGAATTCAAAGACTAAAGAGCAAACAGTGTAGACCCACCTGAGGTGGATCAATATGGGCTGCATCAAGTGACTCTACGCTATATGCACAATAAACTGATTTATTTTTGGTGCTTGAAGGGTTAAATGATAGTTAAATAGTGCATACAAGAATTCTGTGGACCATGGCCTTGCCTGTCAGTGCATTATTTGTTACAGAACAGAGCTAAAACAAAACCAAAACTAGAAAATTGTGTCTGTAAGACACTAATGATGCCCCCGTGCAGCGCCTGTCACATGACGTGTATATTCATAAAGCACCTACAAAGAATCCATTGAAAACATACCCTACCATGTAAAAAATTGCCCAAAATGAGTAAGTTAACAAGAGGGCCATGAGGCCCTGAACCGCTCACCTGAGCAATTGGCAAAGTGGCATTTTCTTATGTCTGAAATTAGCTAAATATGAGTCTTGGGTCAAAAGTCAAAGAATGACCATGACTTCTTGTACTCATAAATCTTCTTGTACTCATTAAGAGACCATATATACCATTTTTAGGCCAACATCTTCAAAACATTCCATGAAATCTTATGTTCTAGCATTTTCCCATATTTGACCATGCTGCAAAAAAGGTCAAGGTAAACCCAAGGTCATCATCTGAACAGTCTTGGTAGTACACTAGTACTCCATGCTACCTACCAAGTTTCAAGGCCATAGGTGTATTGGTTCTGGAGAAAAAAATAGTAAAGATTTATACCATAAATGGGTATGGCAGCCATGCTGGTTATGTGACCTGGACCGATTGAACAAATTTTTGTTCAAGCAACCCCTGGAGGCTCCATATGAAATGTGTTTACAATCGGCCCTTTGGCTTTTGAGTAAATGTTTGAAAATGTCAACATATCAGGGTCAAAGGTCAAAGAATGACCTTGACCTCTTGTACTTATAATTCTTCATGACCTCATTAAAATGAGTGTATAAACCTATTTTTAGGCCAAAATCTTCAAAACTTCCCATGAAATCTTATGTTCTTGCATTTTTATATATTTGAACTGGCCGTGAAAAAGATCAAGGTAAACCCGAGCTCATAATTTGAACAATCTTGATAGTACTCGAGTACCCAATGCTACATACCAAGTTTCAAGGCCATTGGTCAATTGATTCTGGGGAAGAAGATTTTTAAAGGTTTTTATCATATATGGGCATGGTGGCCATATTGATCATGTGACCCAGACCATTTGAAGAAATTTTTATCCCTCAAACCCTGAAGGCTCTATATGAAATTTGGTTACAATTGGCTCAGTGGCTTTTAAAAAGAGGTTTGAAATTGTCAAACTATGAGAATTCAGGGTCAAAGGTTAAAGAACAACCTTGACCTCTTGTACTCATGAATCTTTATGTACTCATTAAGATGACTGTGTTTACCAATTTTTAGGCCTAAATCTTCAAAGCTTTCCATGAAATCTTAAGGCCATCGGTCAATTGGTTCTGGAGAAGAAGATTTTTAAAGGTTTTTACCATATATGGGCATGGTGGCCATGTTGGTCATGTGACCGGGACCGTTTGAACAAATTGTCATTCCTGAATCTCCTGGAGGCTCTACATGAAATTTGGGTATAACTGGCCCAGTGGTTTTTGAGGAGATTGTTTGAAATTGTCAAAATATGCGAGTTCTGGGTCAACGGTCAAAGAATAACCTTGACCTCTTGTACTCACAAATCTTCATGTACTCATTAAGATGACTGTATTTACCAATTTTTAGGCCTTAACCTTCAAAACTTTCCATGAAATCGTATGTTCTAGCATTTTCCCATATTTGATCTTGCCGTAAAACAGGTCAAGGTCAACCCAAGGTCATAATTTGAACAATCTTGATAGTACTTGAGTACCCAATGCTACATACCAAGTTTCAAGGCCATTGGTCAATTGTTTCTGGAGAAGAAGATTGTTAAAAGTTTTTACCATACATGGGTGTGGCGGCCATGTTGGTCATGTGACCTGGACCTCTGAATAAATTTTTGTTCCCTCAACCCCTGAAGGCTCAATATGAAATTTGATTTTAATTGGCCCACTGGCTTTTGAGGAGACTGTTTGAAATTGTCAAAATATGAGAGTTCTGGGTCAAAGGTCAAAGAATGACCTTGACCTCTTGTACTCATAAATCTTCATCTACTCATTAAGATGACTGTAGATACCAATTTTTAGCCCAAAATCTTCGACAGTTTTCAAGATATCTTATGTTCTAGCATTTTGCCATATAAAAGCACAAGGAAGCAAATTTGTCCTTACCGTAAAAAAGGTCAAGGTCAGCCCAAGGTCATAATTTGAACAATCTTGGAAGTACTCGCGTACCCGATGCTACATACCAAGTTTCAAGGCCATCGGCCTACTGGTTCTGGAGAAGAAGATTTTTTTAGGTTTTTACCATATATGGGCATGGCGGCCATGTTGGTCATGTGACCAGGACCGTTTGAACAACTTTTTGTTCCCCCTTCCTCTGGAGGCCACATATGAAATTTGGTTACAATTGGCCCAGCAGTTTCAGAGGAGAAGTCGTTTGAAATTGTGGACGGACGACGGACGACGTACGACGGACGGCGGAGCCTTACCATCCTATAAGCCCCCCCCCCGAGCCTCTGGCTCAGGTGAGCTAAAAAGGCTGTGATTCAACCAAAATTAATTCTAGATCTATCGATCTGCCTCATGCATATGTTCAAATATGTCCACAATATGTAGACAAGGTTTGAAAAAGTTCCACTGAAAACTGTGGAGCAAGTTGATAACACAAACTCCATACCCTACAATGCAAAAATTTCCCTAGAATGACTAAGTTCAAAAGGCCGTAATTCTGTCAAAATTAATTCTAGGTCCAACAAAAACCCACATGCACATCTTCAATACATTCACAGCATGTATGCAAGGTTTGAAAAAGATCCACTGAAAACTGTGAGAGAAGTTGATTACACAAACTCTATACACTACAATGCAAAAATTTGCCTAAAATGACTACGTTCAAAAGGCCGTAATTCTTTCAAAATTAACTCTAGGTCCAACAAAAATCCACATGCACATCTTCAATATGTCCCCAACATGTATGCAAGGTTTGAAAAAGACCCATTGAAAACTGTGGGAGTAGTTGATTACACAAACTCTATACCCTACAATACAAAAATCTGCCTAAAACGACTAAGTTCAAAAGGCCGTAATTCTGTCAAAATCAATTTTAGCTCCATCAAAAAGCCACATGCACATCTTCAATATGTCCACAACATGTATGCAAAGTTTGAAAAAGATCCATTGAAAACTGCGGGAGGAGTTGATTATACAAACTCTATACCAAAAAGCGTGACGAACAGACAGACAGACAGGGGCAAATCTTAATGCCCCCTGACTATCGTCACGGGGGCATAAAAAAAAATCTTTGAAAACTTAAGCCCACATCGTCACCAGAGAAGTAATACCTAAGCTATGCTTCACTTCTGCTAGTTACAAGCAAGATGAAATTGTGTTAAAGGAGACCTTTTTAATTATAAAAAGTCACAGGCGACCCTTAAAACCCAATAACTTGAGGCTGGCATCCTTTTTTTGAGACAATACGGTAAGGTATTTATCTGTTCTCCTTCCGAACCAATCCCTAAATTCTTGACTTGTCTTACACAATGATCTAGATATTTTGGAATTGCTTTGGAAGATGGATCAAGATTTATAGGATTGCTTTGGAAAAGAAAATTCCTGTCATGTGGCTGAATTACAAAAGATTAATTTACAGCTTTTGGGGCAATCCACCATCTTATAGCTGAACAGATATGGTACATCTACCAGAACTCATGAATAAGATGGGGTTTAAAGGATAATTCAAAGATAATTTTTCTTATTTCTCAATGAAAACATGTTATGACCCCTCATTAGAACTGTCTCAGCAAGACATGTTGTGAAAACTCATCAGAACTGTCTCAGCAAGACAGTTTTAATGAGGGGTCACAACATGCGTTTCACATGTTGTGACCTCTCATTAGAACAGTCTCAGCAAGACATATTACGACCCCTCATCAAAACCATCTCAGTGATATGGTTCTAATGAGGGATCACAATGTGTTTTGACCTGAACCTGAAGAGGGGAAAAAAATGTGCTTTTATGGAGAAATATTGAATATTTTCCCTAAATTATCCTTGTTACCCTTCTTATCTGGAGCACAGAATTCTGCTTCACTAACCTTGGGTAGAATAAGCTTCTGGTGTTTAACTTCTTTCTCTTGTACCTGTATTACCGGAGGATTTTTGTCTTTATTTTTTTCCCAGTCGGCGAGATCTTTCTTCAGCCGCTGTAAGTCCATATGTCTGTTGCTGAAAATCTGGGGTCGGTAGTCGGGATGCGCTGGGTCGTGACTCGGTTGGCCTAAATGAAAATAAACGTACATGTATTTCAGAGATTTTGATATGGTGGGGGGTTCATAAAGGTAATTCAAAGATCATTTTTAACCATTTAATATTAAAGCACCAAAAGAGCAGACAACAAAATTTGCATCTGCGAAATTTCAAAAAATGTTCCATGCAAGCAGTATCATATTGATAAATTCAAAAGCTAGAGGGCGAACAGATGAGGCAGTTCATTACGAGCCGCATTATCGGGAGTTATGCTTATTGCGATTTCAACTATTTTTGTCTTTAGTGCTTTAAGGGCTAAAATGTCAAGGGTCCCCATTAGTATCACCTCTCTGAGGCACTTCTAATGAGGAATCACTACACATGTTTGTATGTTTGATGTAAAAATAAGACAAGATGAAACACTGTGTCTTGTCTTGTCACAAGAGGGTCCCTATAATACTGCTAAGTGCTGAGCTAAACTGGGAAATTTGACAAGTATACACCAGTCCTGACAGCCGTAAAGCAGTACCTACATGTTAATGTCTTGCTTTCTGCTGGCAGCAAAGTCAAAAATTATCTTCTAATAATCATCAGAGCTTTGCCTCTTCTGACGATGTGATATAATCATTGCTCCAAATAAGAAGGGTAAGAGGGACAATTTTCTAAACCATAAACCTCATAAAAGCATATGTTTTGAACAGTCTCAATGAGAGGGTTCAAATGGTCACAACATCATATTTTCATTAATACGAAAATTATCTCAGAACTATCCTCAGAATCCCTTCTTATTTGGAGGTTATGCACCAGTCATTTGCAGCCACAGCGGGGATACTAACAGTGGAATAGCAGGGATATTGACATTTCACTCTGCAAAACCCTGGTATATGCCCTGCACTGTGGGGACATTTTCAGGCCTCATACTGACAAAGCTTTTCAAAGCCTGAAATGCCTGCTTTCGCAACCTAAAATAGCCCTTTTTAAGCAGAAAAAAACACAGAAAACTTAAGAATCAAAGCCTGAAATCAAGTAAAATTCAAGAAACGAAAGCCTGAAATCCTGCAGAAGCCTGAAAAGTATGAGGCCTGATTTTATGTTCCATTCCTGGTAAAAGAATTTGCAATCCTCTAGTACTTGATTCATGCCTTTATGGGTAGCCACCTGCTAGATGGGAGACACACGTCTAAGGCAGAGTATTCTCCTTGGCGGATTATTCAGTCGATTTCATACCTGTCAAAAAATGTTCTCCACACACAACATCCTCTGCGTTGGGCCTCCAATCTCCCCTGTCGATAGCTGTCACCCACTCGTTGTGCTTCCTCAGGTTGGACTGCTTGCCTGTGCACCGTGGGATCTTGAAAAAGCGTACTTTTTTACCACCAACAGTTACGCCCCATTTGTTATTGCATCCAGCTACGCAGCAGCATTTCACCATTTCCAGCAGCTAAAGAAAGAAGAAAATGTAATTCACTGTTCGGCAAGCCACGCTTACTTTAAACAGGTATACATTTTATATTAACTGTAAGGTAAAACCATGAACTTACAGTGGGACATTCAACATGTGCAGGTTTGTTTGTGGGCCATGCTAAGCTGTGACTGTTGTCATTGCATTGGTCAGTTGTACACTATCAGGTGACTTTTGAGTGACATTCTGGTTGTGACTCGAAACTGTCAATTAATGTAAAGGGTCAAAAACATTCAAACACCTTAGTTAAACTAATTATCATAATTGTCCTAAAAATCTGAACAAATGGCTTTTCAATACATATGCTCTAAAAGATGCAGATGGAATGTCAAACAATGTACACCTTGAGCAGACTGTCCTTAGGAGCAGTCTGATATGATTCTGCAATGTTTGCGAAGACCTATCTGCCCCAATACTTAGAATTTTCAGGGAACTATGTTTTCCAATATCAGGACACTTCTCTTATGATGAATAGGCCAACTGTCTGTCAATGAAAAGCAACTCTGTCAGCTTCAATTTTGCCTTCCTTTTCAGTTGGAGGTCAACTTTGAAATGAAAGGACCCAAACTGGACACATAACGTTGAATCAACATTTATTCAATACTGATTCAACATCATGACATTGAATCAACGTTGAGTCAGTGTTGATTCCGTGTTGTGAGCCTGTTGGGAATCTGATCTTCTAAAAGCATTTTTTCCTTTATAGCAGCACTGTGGAAAGGGCTTCTTCTCCAAAGGTCAAAAAAGTGTCTCAGAGTGACAAAAAATCCAACACCTCTTGTGCAGAAAAGAAAGAGGTACCCCTAATAAGGTGAATGGGATTGTTTTTCTGCCATTTCTTACAATGTCTCCCATTGTAAGAAATGTCAGAAAAACATTCCCATTCACCTTATTAAGGATACCTCTTTCTTTTCTGCACAAGAGGTGTTGGATTTTTTTCTCTCTCAGATTTACTGAATTTATTTAGTACCAAAGCCATGATCTTTCACTTCAAATTGTATGTCTCCGTCTAATAAATGCCCCCTTCACACTGCTGCCAGCAAACAGTGGCAAGAATCAATTGATTGAAGATTGACTCAGAGCTCTAGACAAGAGGGGTATTTGATGATAATTTAGGGATATTTTTTTTATTTCTCATTGAAACCATATGTTGTGACCCCTCATCTGAACCGTCTCACCAAGACGGTTCAGATGAGGGGTCACAACATATGCTTTAATGCAGAATTAGCAAAAATTATCCCTAATTATTACCCTCTTTTATCCGTGGCATATGGGCACTCTCTACCACTCAAGTATTGAGGGAGGCAATTACTCAAGATGATGATGATGAATATTCCCTCTTATCTAGAGCTCTGTTGACTTAGACCACTAACATGTGTCCTTTATCCCACTGTTAGGAATACCTCTGGGGCATTTATTAGAAGGTTTATTATGACTGATGATGTATATTCACTAGGGATTAAGCCCACACATTTGGACTTGCCATATATTTTGAGACCATGATTTTTCATTTTTTTAAAAGCAGTACCTATATTGATAAAAGGTATTAATCTCAATATCAAAACGCCCACATGTCTATGGTGCTGTGGAAAGTAAAAAAAAAAAAAAAGTGCTTTGCAAAATAAAAAAATACAACTGAAGACTAGACCTCAAAAAGTATCTTCTTTCTCTTGTATTCCCGGCATAGCATGGAAAAAAAAAGAAAAAAAAAGAAAGAAATGCATGGAATTTGTCCTTGATCTAATCAACGCTATATGTTAGCATAATCTTCAAAACTGAATTTTTGGTTTGTCCCCAATCAAATCATATCGACTAAGCAGCCAGTGTATATTATGTATTTGATATATGTTTTGATCTGTACATATTTTGTTGAGTTGCTTGTAATTGTGTAACCCACTGAAAATAGTCTTTATTATTATTATTAATTAGTATTCAAAACTCTAGATGAAACCATATTCAGTGGATACAGTATCTGGTATAGTATTGAAAAATTAATGCAAAGGCGCATTTGTCAGGGAAAATAGAACAATCAGATGTTGACAATCATTTGAAAAAATTCTGATTTTGGTCTATACAAAGAAAAAAAGGTAAAAAAATAACACAGATCTTTTATCTTTCTTGGTCTGTGCATGAGAAAAGGAACAACAACAAAAAAAAAAAAAAAAAAAAAAAACAACTCATGAAGCAACTATTTGGATGAAAATGTTAGATCTCTCTCTCTCTCTTTTTTTAATTGTTTATTTAATTTTAATAGTTCTTGTTCAGATCTATTATGTCTGCTCAGCGAAGCTTCTGTTTATAAGTTTTAATTAGTAAATATATTTTAGTGTTATCACTCATTTACACCTCATTCTCAGTTTGTAAACAAATAATTCACAACCTATTGTCAATTAACTACCTGTGAAATCACGTGATGCCCTTAATAGGGTTGTCATGTGACGTCACGCGCTATAAATATTCATACATTCCGCTTCCTTCAACAGGTTTCATCTTTCAACTGGATTATGTAACCTTACTTTCGGTTTTGAAAATATGACAGTTCACATTCAAAATGGCTTTAGAACATAAAAGATTGTGTGTCAGAGTTGGGGAAATGTTCAAAACACAAGAAAATGGGATCGATATTGCCCTAGGGGCCACTCACCGCAAAGCGCCGCCTAGCGGCAGATATGGATAATTTATTCGTGTAGAAGGCCCCTTCTGTCAAAATACCTTTACACCTCGAAAACTGGCCAAAGTTGAATGGAAAAAAGCAAATTTCTCGTTCAGAAATCATCAAATAAACTAAAAACATTGATTCCGCATCCATAACGCGAACAACAGTAGCGTGAATGGCGGCTATACGAGTATTGGGTCCATGCCAGCATAAATTTAGGGCCGACATTTTCCGTGTAGACTGACCCGAAGGGTGAAAATTAGGGTACATGAAAATCCCCTTTTCCTGTAGAATTTCGGCGTTCATCGATAAAGATTTTTATGTTAATAAAAGATAGTTATATTAACGTACCTGCAACAGAAATTTTGATTCACATATCCTCCGAATAGACCCCAAATTGAGGATTTTTACAACTGTAAAATCCCCGTGTACGAAGGGTCAAGAGTGCTTGTCAGTTCCTGCCAGGAGTTTATGCAAGGGAGATAAGTAGAGGCTGACTATGTGTGGGAGTGATTGTAATGTGATATGGGGCTGTATCTGCTGTTTGGTTGTCTGGGGGATCAGGCCCTTTTTTATTTATTTTTTTTGTGTGTGTGCATGTTAAGAACAGGAAGAGGAGATAAATAAGTGGCCGGCCCCCTTATCATTTTTTCAATAATATAATTCGTTATCAATGTTTTTTCATAGTTTTCACCTCACCATCGGGTTAAAGCAGATAAATCTTGCTCTCAGCTGTGAAAGCCATTTTCCAAAGCTTTAAATGACTGATAGAATCAGTCATTAATAAATAGGCATAAAACAGTATCAGCAATAAATAAAATAAGAAAATAAATCGAAAAGAAGAAGAAATAAAAAAGAAGAAAAAAAAAAAAAAAAAAAAGAAAAAAAAAAACAGAAAAAATATGCACATTTTTATGCTTCATAAAACTTTAGGTATGCCCCCTCTCCCCATCTCTATTCCCCCAACTTAATGTTCATATTTACATGTAGGGTTGAGACACCATATTCTTTCCTGCGGGTATCCCTAAATAGTGCACACAAAATAAAACAAAAACAACTATAGATTAATACATTGTAAATAAAACCCTAAAGAGAACTTCATAAACAACCGCCGCCCCTCTAGCTCCTCCCGCACAAATGCTTTATTATTATTTATTTTTTCTTTTAATTTTAATTTTTTTTTAATTTTAAAGTGCTGGGAGTTCACGCAATAGGCCTACAAGGAGAAAGTTGTTTGAAAAAACAAAACAAAACAAACAAACAAACAAACAAAACAACGCCAAGTCCCAAACTCCAAGACTGATTCTCGTTTAGTGCCTAGTTTTGTCTCTATATTAGTCCAAAAGTATATAGGAGCGGCTGTAGCCTGACTACCAATCCAGGGGTCGCAAGTTCGATCCCCCGCTTCTCCGGTCTTTCGGATGAGACTTTAAACCGAGGTCCCGTCTCCATATGACCTCGTTGTTGGTGGGACGTTAAACCCGAGTTCACTCACTCACTCACCCAAAAGTATATATGTTCTGAAAAGCTGTTCAAACTTCACGTTTGATAATAAATTGTGGGATGAAATGAACATATACTGAGTCAAATAACTGGCAAAAAGAAACGGAAACATGTTTTTTGAAAAATGATATCGCTTTTTCATGTTCTGGTTCCTCGTCGAGCGCTGCAATATAAACAAAAGCGTGACAATAATTGGGGACCACGCCCGTACGTTGTATTTTTACCATTTTACTGGACCTAACGTCTGTACATTGTATTTTTACCATATTATTCAAGTTTAAGATTTGAAAGAAGTTGCCAACTAGAATCCTAAATCACACATCAAAACTGTTCTATGTGAGACTCAACCTACCAGACACACAACATTGAATCAACCTTGATTCAACGTCATGACGTTGAATCAAGGTTGGTTCAAGGTTGATTCAAGGTTGTGTGCCCAGTGGGAATGATGTTTTATTTGTTTAAAGTTGGCTAATCACGTTCGTTTACAATGACGAAACGGTAGCCACGAGAAGCTGAATTGCAGCTATATACAAACCACACGACAAAATAGCTTATGAATTCACATCACTAATAGAGCTAGGGCCTTAAAGCACAGGGGTTTCGCTAAGGACTGAATGACTGGTGGTCCACAGGACCAACTTATCCGATGTTTCGGCTATTCTTTGTTATCATGTGTTTTCATTTAATTTCAAAATCGGTTGGTCTGCAGGACCAGCTACCAAAGACATCAACTGGACATGCCCAAAAATTACTGGTCCAGGACCAACCTACTTATGGTTAATAAAACCACTGAAGCATCATTAAAAGTTTTGAGAAAATGCCATGGCTTTCGGAAAATTAAATGAATGAAAGGAAATGCTCTGCAGATAAAATGCAAATTAGCAATGGGATAATTTCCAATTTAAACCGATATGAGCCACGACCCGACAAAACAAACAAAGTGGCATATGCGCCCGGCGAAGACTCAGATCAGCCTGGACATCCGCCAGTCTGATCAGAGTCTACGCTGTCCGCACAGAGCTAGCTTAGACCATAACTAACCTTTAAGCGCACAGCGAAGACTCTGATCAGACTGGGCGGCTGCCCAGGCTGATCTGAGGCTTCGCTGGGGGCACTTTCCACTTTGTTGGTTTTGTCTTGTCACGACATATATATTTTTAGTCTAGTGCAGGGGAATTGGTGAGGGCACGGATATGCTCTGTGCCAGGAGATACACGTTTTGGAAATCTTTTAAGATCATTTTGAGAATCGGGCGAGAGAAACTTGTGTAAGCCTATTATTGTCTGAATTGTGCACGTAATAATGATCTTACTGGATACCCAACATTGAATCAACATTGAATCAGCGTTGAACCAAAGTCATAATTATATCATATTATATTATATTATATTTTATTATATTATAAGTTTTAAATGTTGGCATTTTATCAGAAATCACACAACGTTGAAACAACGTATTTAGTCAACGTCGATGAAACGTTGATATCCGCGTTGTTACGTCTCAGTTGAACCGCCACTTTCGTCTTGCGTTTGATCTGATTCAAGGCTGCCTGTGATAAAGGCTGTACCCGGATACCCGAGTGCATATTACCCACGGGTACCCGTGTACCCGTTACCCCATCATTTTGAGCATTTTGAGAACTTACGTATACATTTAGATCAAATAATGAGTAGGGCGCGTTTACACGACCAAAGTTTCTATGACAAAGTAGGTTTGTCACAGAAAAAATTGCTCGTGTAAATGCCAAAATATGACAGTGTTTCTATGACAAATATATATGGTAAAATTACTTCGATAAATTAAATTTGTCCGTGTAAACGGAGAACTTTGCTAAAGATTATGTGACGAAGAACTTTACTATGAGCGTGGAAAATGTGACAAAGATTTTGTTTCATCGCTGCAGGTAACTTTGACGAATAATATTTGGTCGTGTGAACACTGCAGCAAATATTTCATTGCCAAAGTTTATGTGACAAAGATTCTATGGCACATTTTCTTTAACAAATAATTTGCTCCGTGTATAGGCCATTTGCTGTCTATAAAACAGGTCATTTTGCTAAATATCTCTAAATCTACCACAGCTATCACTGTGAAGTAAAGCGCATCTTTAATGTGTATCTTATACATAACTAATCTATAATTTTCCTCAAATTTCTTTTGAAAACTGCCCATTTTTAAAAGATATTTTAACTGTGTTTTACAAGGGAGAAAGTGTATTTATGGAACAGCCTTAGAATGGCCAATATTTACTAATGTCAACTGTTAGTTAATTGTACAGAGTAACTCAATAGCACCTATATACCTGTTAATCTTTTCATCTGAGTGAAAATGAAATTCACTTATTTATTTGTTGCCAAGATCATTGATTGGTGATGAATAGGATTAATTTATCTATAGAAACATGTCTTGTTTGTGATGCATATATGGGCATTGCTTATAGCTATTACATTAAATGATTGTACTCCCCTCTACTTAAGCTGAAAATTTTGTAAATTTTTGTACAGGATTGAATAGACAAAAGCAAAAAATTGACATGATAAAATTCTGAAAGTCAGTTTCCAGTTATGTATTAGTTTGACAATACTAGTGGAGAAAAAAAAATCAATTTTATCACCAATAATAAAAGAGAAAATCTGCAAAATGACCTGTTTTATAGCCAGCAAATGGCCTATAACGCAGAATGTTTGTCATACTTTCTTTGTTAAAGTTTCTGTGACATAGAAACTTTGCTCGTGTAAACGCGTCCTAAGGCATCTGTCAGTAGCGCACCTGTGCATGGGAAGGGTAAGAAAACAAAGAAAGATACTTCCAAGAAACAGTTCTCGTATCGGTGATGTCCAACAGGCTCAGCGGAACGAATCCAAGGGCTGCATCTCCTGACACCGAGTCTGCCTATACCAAGAAGTTTTCACAAATACGTGATTATGCAAGAAATACTACTCATCAAGGCATGCAGTACCCAGTCTAAATTAAAGTTGCTTCCCTTACACCATTTGTGGTCGAAAAGGGTTGCCGTCGTTAAACTCACTCAGTCACTCGCTAATACCCTGATTCTCAAGAAAGTGTAACTTTAAATCGAAAAAGTAAACAAGTCATAAAGAGATCGCTCACGGTCATTTCACAACTTTGGTATGTCACGAAGCTAAATCTAAAGTATTGCACAGTAAATATCAGGTGAATTCAGATAACGAGAGACAATGTGAAGGCACTAAAACTTCTCTTGAGTATTCTACGAGTCGTAAATACCAAAGACTTGAAGCAATTGCTAGAAGTATAAGGGTATAATCCACCCTAGAGGCAGGTGCATTTGTTTAGGACGAAGTTGAGCTTTAGAAATCTTCACTCTGTTATTTCTGAAAAAGAAAAATGCTCTTCTTCTACCAAAATGAAGCAATACGATCTCATTGTACTTTACTAACATGAAAGAAACTATTCCTGCAAAACACATAAAGTTAAAGACTTGAAATCCTCAAGGAAAACTCCTGTTTTAAATAAGTAGAGGCTGACTATGTGTGGGAGTGATTGTAATGTGATATGGGGCTGTATCTGCTGTTTGGTTGTCTGGGGGATCAGGCCCTTTTTTATTTATTTTTTTTGTGTGTGCATGTTAAGAACAGGAAGAGGAGATAAATAAGTGGCCGCCCCCCTTATCATTTTTTCAATAATATAATTCGTTATCAATGTTTTTTCATAGTTTTCACCTCACCATCGGGTTAAGCAGATAAATCTTGCTCACAGCTGTGAAAGCCATTTTCCAAAGCTTTAAATGACTGATAGAATCAGTCATTAAAAAGTGCACTGTAAATAGGCATAAAACAGTATCAGCAATAAACAAAATAAAAAAATAAATCGAAAAGAAGAAGAAAAAAGAAGAAGAAGAAGAAAAAAAAAAAAAAAAAAAAAAAAAAACACAGAAAAATATGCACATTTTTATGCTTCATAAAACTATAGGTATGCCCCCTCTCCCCCTCCCTATCTCTATTCCCCCAACTTAATGTTCATATTTACATGTAGGGTTGAGACACCATATTCTTTCCTGCGGGTATCTCTAAATAGTGCACACAAAATAAAACAAAAACAACTATAGATTTATAAATAAAACCCTAAAGAGAACTTCATAAACAACCGCCGCCCCTCTAGCTCCTCCCACACAAATGCTTTATTATTATTATTATTATTTATTTTTTCTTTTAATTTTAAATTTGTTTTTTAATTTTAAAGTGCTTTGTTGAACGCTGGGTGTTCACACAATAGGCCTACAAGGAGAAAGTTGTTTGAAAAAAAAAAAAAAAAAAAAAACAACAACAACAAACAAACATATCAACGCCAAGTCCCAAACTCAAAGACTGATTCCCGTTTAGTGCCTAGTTTTGTCTCTCTATTAGTCCAAAAGTATACAAACATTATAGATTATTCCGAAAGCTGTTCAAACTTCACGTTTGATAATAAATTGTGGGAGTGAAATGCACATATACTGAGTCAAATAACTGGCAAAAAGAAACGGAAACATGTTTTTTGAAAAATGATATCGCTTTTTTTCATGTTCTGGTTCCTCGTCGAGCGCTGCAATATAAACAAAAGCGCGACAATAATTGGGGACCATGTCCGTACGTTGTATTTTTACCATTTTACTGGACCCAACGTCTGTACGTTGTATTTTTACCATATTATTCAAGTTTATGATTTGAAAGAAGTTGCCAACTAGAATCCTAAATCACACATCAAAACTATTCTATGTGAGACTCAACCCACCAGACACACAACCTTGAATCAACATTGAATCAACCTTGATTCAACGTCATGACGTTGAATCAAGGTTGGTTCAAGGTTGATTCAAGGTTGTGTGCCCAGTGGGAATGATGTTTTATTTGTTTAAAGTTGGCTAATCACGTTCGTTTACAATGACGAAACGGTAGCCACGAGAAGCTGAATTGCAGCGATATACAAACCACATGACAAAATAGCTTATGAATTCACATCACTAATAGAGCTAGGGCCTTAAAGCACAGGGATTTCACTAAGGACTGAATGACTGGTGGTCCACAGGACCAACTTATCCGCAATTTAAGTGGTCTATCCGATGTTTCGGCTATTCCTTGTTATCATGTGTTTTCATTTAATTTCAAAATCAGTTGGTCTGCTGGACCAGCTACCAAAGACATCAACTGGTCATGCCCAAAAATTACTGGTCCAGGACCAACCTACTTATGGTTAATAAAACCCCTGAAGCATCAATAAAAGTTTTGAGAAAATGCCATGGCTTTCGGAAAATTAAATGAATGAAAGGAAATGCTCTGCAGATAAAATGCAAATTAGCAATGGGATAATTTCCAATTAAAACGATATGAGCCACGACCCGACAAAACAAACAAAGTGGCATATGCGCCCGGCGAAGACTCAGATCAGCCTGGACATCCGCCCAGTCTGACCAGAGTCTTCGCTGTCCGCACAGAGCTAGCTTAGACCATAATTAACCTTTAAGCGCACAGCGAAGACTCTGATCAGACTGGGCGGCTGCCCAGGCTGATCTGAGGCTTCGCTGGGGGCACTTTCCACTTTGTTGGTTTTGTCTTGTCACGACATATATTTTTAGTCACTAGACCAAAGTCATGATTATATTATTTTATATTATATTATATTATAAGTTTTAAATGTTAGCATTTTATCAGAAATCACACAACGTTGAAACAACGTATTTATTCAACGTCGATGAAACGTTGATATCCGCGTTGTTACTGTCAGAGAGTGGTTATTCCCCCTTTCCCCCCGGAAAAATGGCTATAGGAAGGACGGCTATATAGTGGATTGTCCGGACCTCATAGAGCCACTTTTCCCCCATAGTCCCTTTTCCCCCACCGGGAAATTAGCTATAAGTGAATTTGGCATGGCTTTTGGTATTTTGCGGAACAGAATGAAATGGAACGGAATTGAACAGAGACATTTTACGAAATTAATCGCATGAGAAATGTAGCAATACTTCTAGGGAGGTAGTAAACCTGATTAATGAAAAAAAGTCAATATGCAAATTTAGCAACCATATTTTTATAATAATCAATAATTACTAATATAAGGAATGAGCAGAGTGTGATTTCTTCCCATCGCAGATATTTATATACGTACACATACGCATGCAAGCTTACAGGAAGATGTACGAACGGATGCTTTCTCCAGTCATGTTTGATTCAGTTGGGAGTTTATTACATTGAAAATCATAATCGGACGTATGTCTCGATGGGAGTCGAGCCCACGACTCTTGCATGAAAGGCGAACACTAGTCCAGGCACTTCGCTGCGCGCACACACAGATGAACACTTGCATAAACACAAAATGATACAAGTTTATGCACACAACCACGTACACTTCTATCCGTTTGTGGCTAACATAGAAAAGAAAAATGCCTACCTGTTTACCCCAAAACAAAAATAAGACAGACTGATGGACACATGCATGCAGTCAACGTTTAACATCTGTTATCCATCGATATGTACGGAAATACACTCATATATGTGTTTCAGTTATGAACCACACTATTATATTTAGAGAAGGAGCAAATTCCGCTGTATAGCGTGTTTTTTCCTGCAGGGGGAAAATCCACTATAGAGGGGAAAAACGGCTATGCAAAAACACGTATAGTAGATTTTCCCCTGGGAAAATTGGCTATATAGCCATATTTCCGGGGGGAAATTCTACTATATAGTTATTTTTCCGGTGGGAAATTCTACTATGGAAAAATCATAGTCATTTTTCCGGGGGGAAAACTACTAGGGGGGAAAAGCTACTCTCTGACAGTTACGTCTCAGTTTAACCGCCGCTTTCGTCTTGCGTTTGATCTGATTCTAGGCTGCCTGTGATAAAGGCTGTACCCGGATACCCGAGTGCATATTACCCACGGGTACCCGTGTACCCGTTACCTCATCGTTTTGAGCATGTTCTTAATTAGAACTTATGTATACATTTAGATCAAATAATGAGTAAGGTATCTGTCAGTTGCGCACCTGTGCATGGGAAGGGTAAGAAAACAAAGAAAGATACTTCCAAGAAACAATTCTCGTATCGGTGATGTCCAACAGGCTCAGTGGAACGAATCCAAGGGCTGCACCTCCTGACACCGAGTCTGCCTATACCAAGAAGTTTTCACAAATACGTGATTATGCAAGAAATACTACTCATTAAGGCATGCACTACCAAGTCTAAATTAAAGTTGCTTCCCTTACACCATTTGTGGTCGAAAAGGGTTGCCGTCATTAAACTCACTCACTCACTCGCTAATAAATAAAGACTTTGTCATTTTCTCGCTCGCTCGCTCACTCACTCATTCACTCATTACTCACGAGCAAACGAACAGACACGACTTTGGGCCTCCTTGCCCTAGTGGATAAGAGCGCTGACACGCTTAGAAATTAGGTCTCTAATCGCTGTATGCACAGTGGCTGTATGTTGGCCTTCGCAGCGCACATGTGAGAAACGGAACACCAAGTAGGTTTTCCCCGGGAGCCCCGGTCTTTGCCCGCCTCTGCTGGACGATGGGCTCGACGTAAGTGAAATAGTCTGCTTGAAAGGGGCTATATCACTCGCTCGCTCGCTCGCTCACTCTCACTCACTCATTCACCTGCATCACAAATCGGCCCGAAATTGTACATACTTTTAAAAGGGAAAAGGGTCGTTCACAGCGCTGACTTATGATCACTAGGGTCAAATCAGGTAAACTCGGACAGCAGGTAAATTCGGAAAGTGGCATTGTTTCCTTTATATGTCAGTTGTTTGGAATTAAAACAAAAATTAACTAGCCAAACAGTGAAAATCTTTATGAGACGGCTCATGATGAGCCGTCTCATCTGGATTTTCACCGTTTGCAATTTTATGTCCGAATTTACCAGCTGTCCGAATTTACCAGACTCGACCCTGGGTGTTGCACCACTGTTGCTCGTGCCATTTTCTGCTAATGTTTTCAGATTAAGTCTCATGCTCGGCAAGCCTCGCACGAGACAAAAAAATCTGTAAACACAAATGAGATCTCTTTGTCTCGGTCTTTTCCCCATCGTTTATTCATTCTATTAACCCATTCATGCCCAGCGTCCCATAAATGGGACACAGGCAAACAGTACAGACCCAGATCAGACGCTGCAATGCAATACGCGGCGTCTGATCAGGTTCTCCTCTGTTTGCTTAAAGTACAAGCATTTCTGTAAAAGAATCAAAAGTGAAAATTTACCCCAGACACCCCTAAAATGATGAATGGACTAATCCATTTCGTAAGGATAGGGGAATCTCCATTTGTCATTAATGGGTTTATCAATGCTAGTCTAGTTTGTGTGCCAAGTAACACCCATACGGTAAAGCGTCATTAATGGGTTTATCAATGTTAGCCGTTTGTGTACCAAGTAGCACCCGGACGGTAAGGCTAGATGAATTGCAGCACGGGACAACGGTTTAGAACAACAGTTGGAGTTAGGTAAGCATGCTTTCTCTCACCCACACACCCTCTTCAAAATGGTCTTCTTAGAAAAGATTATGGTTGCTTTCTCGGCAAGTCCATCGATGCCACAAAGGCATCGATGGACTTGCTGAGAAAGCACAGGGACTAAAAGCCCTTGTGGAAAATCTCGACAGAACCTTCACAAGCTGTAAAATGGAGATATGTGCTGGGAAGAAGTTTCAGCAACATCGGAGTTCTTGTCTCAGTTGACAGTTCTGCACCTGAGATTCTCTCAAGCATTGCACAAGCCACTGCAGCTCTAACAAAGTTGAAGCCAGTTTGGAAAGAAAACAATATATCTCTTGAATCTTAGGGGATTCTGCCTTATCTGTCTTTATGCATCTTTAGTGCTCAATGACCTTTCGAATTGATGGGATAAACAAGACTAGACTAGACTAGCACTGTCATACCAGGGCACGTCTCTTCAAATAGGAGTCGCGGGTATGTAAAAACTGACTATATCCGTACACGCTAGCCAGAGGCACGTAGACGTGTGCGCTCTAAAACTCTCTGCCACTGCTACTTCGTTTCCTGTCCCCTCTACCCTTCAACATCCTCTACTCACTGTCTTCTGCGTACCTACTCTCTGTCTTCTGCCTAACTATAGATTCTAAGTATTAGGATAGATAGTGCTAGTTGAATAGTGCAGACCCAGATCAGGCTGCTCTTGGATACCTGCATTGTAATACAAAACAGTTCCATTTTTAGTCTAGTCTAGTCTATCCCATACCCTTGTGAGGCCTTCAACTCCCTAACTGAGCTAGCAAAGTCCATCCCTGTCCACCCCTTAATATTGTCTTTCCATCTTTTCTCCTGTCTATCTCTTCTTTTTCCTTTCATTATACCCTGCCGCATTGTATTTGCTAGGGAAGAAGACCTTGAGATGTGGCCAAACTTTCTCAAATTTCGTTTCTGGGCCAAGATCAAGAGTTCGTCATATTCTTCAATGGCTGCTTGGATCTTTCTGTGAACATCTTCATTAGTGACACGGTCCTTATAAGAGATGTTCAGTGCCCTTCGGTAGCATCACATCTCAAAGGCCCGCTTTCTTTTCTCTAAAAGTAAATAGGAAAATTCTGCTCTGCTGTCAAGGTTCATGACTCACATGCAGGCGATACATTGTTGCTGTCGAGTCCTCATCTTGGATTTTATCAAACGCCTTATCAGTGTTTTTTTTTTGTTTCTTGTGATGATTCATTGATGGGTTAGGAAACCATGCGGAACAAACAGCTAACTAAAATTTTCGAACCATTGCAGAAGCAGAAGGCGAGGTTTGGATCCAGTAAAATTGGTTAAAGCCCGCCCCCTACCCCCACCCCTCCGCACTAACCTAATACTGACCGTTCCAAGGCCTTACTTCTGTTGTGGTTCTTCAATGTTACGTGTTCTTATGCCCGCTTGTCTACGATCAACTAGCAATGTGGTTACCTGTATAGCTGTTCATTTTGCTTTCTTACTAGCATAGTATTTGTAATTTAAAATAGAAAATAGATAAAAATTGATGTTACTGCTGTTTTCAATTAGGGTAGCCGAATGGTTACATGTTTAGGAACGAGCTGTTCATTCGGTATACCGTGCGTGTTTTTCGTATGTATTTCTTTCCCTTTTGGTTTTGAGGTCGGGATGTGGGATCTGATTGCGATTAAGTCCTGATCATTGCCTACTTTTTAAAATCTTTATACAGAAATACGGTTATGACAAAGGAGCGCTTCAGTATTACCTTTAATCCAAAAGATCTGTTGTTATCCCTGCATACTGGCTTTAGCTTTGTCAGAGCTGCATTGGCTGGTTCAATCCTTAAGTGAACCTCCTATCCGGGTTTGAGCCTTCTTCTGAGACAATTGCGCCAAGGTCAGATACTAAAGCTTGTAACTGTTCCAAGCTCCTGTCCTTTAACATTTATATCCCTTTGGATTCTATAAGCGCTGTTTGTCATTAGATTGTTCTTCTCAGCACTCATCTCCATTTTACACCTTGTGCTGGTTTTGTCGAGACTTTCAAATAGGTTTTCAAGTTCCTGTTCTTCCTCAGCAAGAACATCAACATCATTGACATACCGCATATTGGTAAGAGTTCTGCCGCCTTTGCTAACTTTACCATCATGTTTTTCCACAGCGTATGGCATAATCCTTCCGAGAAAATGTTAAAGAGGGTGGGTGAGAGAAGGCATCCTTGTCTAACTCCAGCTGCTGTTCTGAAGCATTCTCCTGTGCTGCCATTCACTTGAGCCGCAAATGTAGCCTTGCCGTAGAGCTGCTCAAATGCGTAAACTAGATTTGCACTGATATTGTACTTCCTCATGGTGGCCCATAAAGCTGCATGGCATACCCTGTCAAAGGCTTTTTTTGAAATCGACGAAGATATGGAACAGATTCTGCTGATGTTGAAGGTACTTTTCACACAGGATTCTGAGGTTGAAAATCTGTTCTATGGTGCTTCTTATGGCTCCCAGACTTGTCCTGGTTAGTTGTGGATCTTACCTGCTTATTTGAATTTAGATCCTTCACCAGCTGATATGCTTTCTTGCTTATTATTTTATTCAGGAAAGTTTCGATCTGATCGCACTGAGTCCCTATCCTGTCCTCCATTGTCTTCTTCAGGGCCTTCTGAACCCTCTTGTTAGCTTTTCTGTATTCTTTCGCCCAGATCCCTCCTTTCATCACAGAGGTCAAGAACGTCTCCGGTGACCCCGGGCTTTTCCCTGCGACGTGCCTTCACAAGTATTCCACTGGCTGTGTCATTGTAGATTGTAATCATGTGAAGTCTATGTCATCATCCTTCGAATTTCCCACCTATTGTTGCTTGGAACGTGCCTGCCACATCTGCGTTTCTTAACTTTTCAAGGTCAAACCTCAGTCTTGGCTGGGTTGGCTTTCTGGCCTTCTGCAGACGAACTCGGATCATTATCACCAAGTCATTGTCACTTCTTATGTCTGCTCCAGAAAGCTCTTTGTCCTATGGATGTTAACTCCTGATCGGACCGCTTCCTCGTAAAGCTGTAGTCAGCTTCCCATGTCCACTTTCTTGATGTTTTGTGAGGGTCCAAGGTATTTGTCAGTATTGCAGCAGGGTCCACATATGTCTCCCCAGTCTGCCTGTGAATCCCTTCTAACTTAAGCATTCCGATCTCCTTGTGCAACCAGAGATATAATCCAATAATCACCCTTTTCTCCTATGAAGTCCACGGTGATGCTGTAGTCACCGGTTTTGTTTAGCAGGTTTTCTTTAAGGACATAGCAATGACCTATTAGGGTCAAGTCAGGTAAGTTCGGACAGCATGTAAATTCGGACATGCCATTGCAAACAGTGAAAATCCAGATGAGACGGCTCAAAATGTCACTGTCCGAATTTACCTGCTGTCCGAATTTATCCGACTTGACCCTAAGTGTCCCAACCTAGTGTTGCCTGCAAGTCACTCGTTTGCAAAGCGTCTGAAAAGTGCGGAAAGTGCCGACTGTGTGACAATGTTCGGGTCTGTTTAAACTGATAGAAAATATTGGTTCGAGGTTGATCAATTAGATTTGAACTCTTGTAACCTTGTCTAGGATTGAAGGGAAAGCCCAGGTATTACAACTGAATAATTTGAATTTGTCGATTATGACGTTTGATTGTGTATGTTAAGCTATTTAAATATGAGCCACGACGCGAGAAAACCAACAATGTGGTTGTGCGCCCAGCGCAGACTCAGATCAGCCTGGGCATCCGCCCAGTCTGATCAGAGTCTTCACTGTCCGCATGGAGGTAGCTTAGTCCCTTAGCTACCCTTTAAGCCCTTAGCGAAGAGTCTGATCGGACTGGGTGAATGCCCAGGCTGATCTGAGTCGGCGCTGGGCGGACGACCACATTGTTGGTTTTCTCGTGTCGCGGCTCATATAGTATTATCCTAAATGGCCATTGAATAGGTATTATAGGAGAGTCCTTTATGACGTTCGAGTTTAAATTTGTTGTACAATGACCATGGAACAAGAAAATTTGTAACTGAAAGTATTGCAATGACTCAGTCACTCTCTCTGACTATCAAAGCCATTACCCAGCAGGCACAAGACGTTGAAATGACGTCGTACTGACGTCGATGCGACGTAATGACGTCGCATCGACGTCAGTGCGACGTCATTTTGACGTCATGTGCCCGCTGGGTACACAAAAAGGTGTTTTTTTTGGAGACAATGTGAACGATAGTCAAACTTGTCTTAAGGGATAACCCAAGGAGCTAAACAAACATTGGATGCTGAAGACAGTCACCCCCTTAATACAGGTTTATTTGTACAGCAGTTTAGTTCAAGGGACCCCATAAAGATGGCTGCTAGTTCAAGGGACTCCAGAAAGGTGGCTTCTAAAGACAGGCGCCCCGTTAACATGGGCGTAGCTAGAGGCAATTGCATGGTACGCACAACCATGTTTTAAACTCTACTCCTTGAAGGGAAAGGTAGTATTTCAGCCTCTTTGGCAATTGGTATTGAAATCTTGTCTAATTCATAAAATTTCAGCATGCAAATATGCAGGTGCGTTTTGAAATTTTGTCAATTTTGACAAAATTTCAATACGCACTTGCGTATTTGCCGTATAGGTAGCTACGCCCTTGGTCAATACAGTAAACCCTAGAGACAGGTTTGACTGTTTAATGAAGTATCTGTCGTATTAGTGATGTAAATTGAATACGCACTAAATGCTTGTCTGGGTATATGTACAAAACAAACATACTTTTTCCAGCTCTCATAACGAGATTTCCCAAGAGGCTCAAGGGAACGAATCCCTAACATGCTCTGTCTCCCGGCACCGAGTCTGTCCACGTTCTCTCCAGTTCGAAGAGAAAAGAATTGAGCTGTGTATGAGCCGCGACACGACATAACCAACAAAGTGGTTGTGCGCCCAGCGCAGACTCAGGTCAGCCTGGGTATCCGCCTAATCTGATCAGACTCTTCACTAAGCGCTTAAAGGGTAGCTGAGGGTCTAAGCTACCTCCATGCGGACAGCGAAGACTGTGATCACACTGGGCGGATGCCCCGGCTGATCTGAGTCTGCGCTGGCCGCACAACCACTTTGTTGGATTTGTCGTGTCGCGGCTCAATATTATACAGTCAACTCTCGATATCTCAAAGTCAAAGTTCAGGTCAAACTACTGATATCACATAGTAAAGGATTTGGTATGATAAGGCCCATATTTGGCCCCCAGAAACATATTTTTCAAAAGTCCTTTTTAGATAATAAACATGCATTCATTGGAAAGTTCAAACCTTGAAAGTAACGTCAAACACAAAATTAACTAGTTCTTGCCTAGCGGATTCTGTCGAAAATGACGATTTTGGTAGCCTTTGCGGCTTTCAAAATATATGAGCCCAGCCTCCAGCACATTTTATATTTTGTATATAGACAAAATTTTAATATATTTCCATGCCATGAAAATATTAAATGTGCTGGAGACCGGGCTCTATGTTTATTTTTAACTTTTTGTTACAAAACTGGCAGAGTTTGGATCATTTTCCCGGTTTTCTCAACATAAAAACGTCCATATCTCCGCTCATAGACAAAATAAACATATGTTGTGGGTATTCATTTTCTTAGTTAGATCACAAGGAATAATTTGGTACAATTTCATTTTGATCTGTTGGAATTTTTGGTTAGCGTCTCTGGACTTGAAAACTTGAGTGGGTTGGGTACCTGGAGACGCCTTGTGCAGTGCGCAGGTACTAACGTATAAGCATTTCATCAAAAGCCTATTATCAAGAGCTTTCAAAAGCTGTTGTAAATGACTTATTTTTTAAAGGAAAATGTAGATTAAATATAAATTTTCTTTCAATTTTCTGTCATATAATTGAAACAATATAGGCATATCAGAAATCATGTTATTCTGAGCATAAATATTGTTGAAACATATTATTTTTATTTTTTCCCATACGCGCAAATGATAAGCACTAGAAACCATGCAATTTCAAGAGAATTTGAATGGGGGCGGAAAATGGCCCTTATCATACCAGGTCCTTTTCTGGTCTCAGAAAATTTACTTTAAGATACCAGTAGTTTGAGTTAAGAGGAGTTGAAATGTAAAGAAGAAAAAGGAAATGTGTTCAAACTATAGTCTTTGATATAAGAGGATACTTTGAGATATCTATGTTTGGGATAACAAGAGGCTACAGTACTGCGAGTAAAATCATACTCGCCAAAGGGCTCTCTATACCGCTCCTGCACCTGATGATGAAAATCACGCCTGGTAATCGCTCAATTCCGGTCCCACATGAACATTTAACACACCGGGTAGGCGGCAATCGAAAACGCTCGTGCAATCGACGAACGCGGATCAAAATATGTTAGAAACAGCGTTTTCGATCGCAAATTAGCGACAATTGCAAATCGAAAACGCTGTTTCTAACGTTTTTTTTTATCCGCGTTAATCGATTGTCAAGAGCGTTTTCGATTGCCGCCTATCCGGTGTGTTTAAAGCCGTGCCAAAATATGACAATGCTTTTCGACTCGGTAATGCTTTTCGACTCGGTATAAGAAACAATCTTTTATATACAGCATTCCCGGTGGCGGAAATCTTTTCAATCGTGAACGAGGTTCAATTGCAAACAGCCTTTAATTATCATCCTCCCACCGTCCTGATATGACTGAAATACTATTGAAGAAGACGAAAATTTGCAAGTCATCCATCCATATACAGTATTTTCCTGAGTTAAAGTTATCTCAAAATCCCTGAAAGTTAAGTTGCCAAACCGAAATTTCAGCAGTCCAAAATATCGCCGCGAGATACTATGGATGCTGACTGCGGGAGTCATGCATGGGGTCGTCCTCAGAACCACCGTTTGACTGTTGCCCACAAAGACACGAAGTAGCTACATAATGTTAAGCATAAACTCACTAAAATTCAGCAAATGGTCACAAAGTTGTGCTATCTTTTTATATCGTTATTTCTTTTCATATTCGTCATATTGCATTCATATTATTTTACCAGGATTTAAATGTTCAAATAAAATTTTCATCGAAAAAGCAGCAATGTCTTCTCTTTACATTTTGGTTGAGGTCCATAAATTTGCCATTCACTATTATTTCAACAGTACAATTGGCAAACATGGGTATTCCTGGACATTTTAATACACTTCAAAAGACAATGCTTGAGACTTTCTATGCAACATGTGTTGTCGTGCAAAAACCTACCCTAAGACGTTGAACTTCGATGTTTGCACAGTTTATTAGGTTGGTTGGTTGGTGGTTGGTTTGGGTTTAACGGCCCTTTGAGACAGTATTTCAGACTATATCGGGCCATCTCCCAGAATGAGGGAGAAAGAAGAGAAATAATACACTGTAAAAAATCCGTAGATTTTACGGTAAAATAACTGGCATCCAGCTGCCAGTCCTTTTACCGTTATTTTTACAGGCGCCCGTAAAAATTGCAGGAATCATCAAGCAGATTGGGACAGAATAGAGCAGGTGTCGTTTTGGTCTGATAGCCCTTCAACAATACAAAGTTATTTTCGAGTGCCACCAGTTAACATAAAAGTTCCATTTCGTGATTTCTAACAATGTCTTACAGGCAAACGCCCGTAAAAATAACGGTAAAAGGACTGGCAGCCGGTTTCCAGTTATTCTACCGTAAATTCTACAGTAAAATCCCACACTGCAAAAATAAACGGTGCATGCAGTAGGTGCGGATGGGGGTTGTTTGGACATTTTTTTCTCTCGTCTACACTGTAAAAAAATACTGTAGAATTTACGGTAGAATAACTGGAAACCGGCTGCCAGTCCTTTTCCCGTTATTTTTACGGGGTTTTGCCGGTAAGACATTGTTGGAAATCACGAAATGGAAGTTTTATGTTAACTTGGTGCACTCGAAAATAACTTTGTATTGTTGAGGGGCTATCTAACCAAAACGACATCTGCTCTTTTCTGTCCCACTCTGCTTGACGATTCCTGCAATTTTTACGGGCGCCCGTAAAAATAACGGTAAAAAGACGGGCAGCTGGTTGCCAGTTATTTTACCGTAAATCTACCGTTTATTTTTGCAGTGTGGGATTTTTATTTTCTATTTTTATATGAGTAACCTGACTAAGCTATTGTTAGCCAAAGCAGGTCATTGCAAGGTGAAAATTTGTGCTGAATATTGATTATCGATCTCTGATCCATACCAATACTTCGGAGGGGAATCCCAGTGGTTTATATTCACACAGTGGGTCTAGGTGTACAAACAAAACTGGGTCAAATGTTCCCACGCCGAATGTTTACTAAAAACGTCAGAGGGGGTCTTACTAATCAGACTATTACAACATACTTGGGTCGACTCGGATAACTTCGCACAGCGGGTAAATTCGGACACACCATTGCAAACAGGTAAAATCCAGATGAGACGGCTCATAATGAGCCGTCTCATCAGGATTTTCACTGTTATTTCTGTTCTATTTCCAAACAACTGAGATACAAAGGAAATAATGTCACTGTCCGAATTTACCCGCTGTCCGAATTTACCCGACTTTACCTATTATGCACCAGTCATTTGCATCCTCGATTACCCCAGGGCCGAGGAGCTGCCCGGGATGGCGAAGTCTGACTGGTCAGCCTTAAAACGAAAGTTTCACAACCGATGAATCTATCCATCGGGTATCATTATTGAGCAGCGACACGAGAAAAACAACAATGTGGTTGTGCGCCCAGTGCAGACTCAGATCAGCCTGGGCAACCGTATAGAAGTAGCTTAGACCTTTAGCTACCCTCCATGTGGACAGCGAAAACTCTGATCAGACTTGGCAGATGCCCAGGCTGATCTGAGTCTGCGCTGGGCGCACAACCACTTTGTTGGTTTTCTCATGTCGCGGCTTAATTTTCGTTTTGACGGCTAGGAAATGACGGGTTTAAGTGCAACTGTACTGTCCATCATTATTGAATATATGTTGCTAGAATTAATGTCAGTTGTAGCTTTCTTGTTCGACATAACAGCATGCACATTTTGTATTGCAAGTTGTTTTATAAAATATTATTTGCGCCTTTACCTTAGCCTTGTTCCAGCAGCACCTTGGGTGTTTGGGGCTTTTGTTTCTCTGTCTGTTAGCGACTGCCATTATCGGTCATAATTCCGCGGGTGGCGTTTTAGCAGGGGTTTGATCAGAAGTCTGTCAGCAGTGAAAGGCATCTACCAGGGCTCTGCAGAGAGCAACTTCAAAGTGCCATTCCCAGGGTCTGGGGTAGCCGGGGTAGCAAATGATTGGTCATATAATATAATGTGACCACATTTCAATTTTCTTCCAGTTAACAACAGTTATCCGACCTGCAAGTCATGTTGTGGCCCTGGGATTAAGCACTCCAGACTCATTACATGGAGTTCTGGGCATGGGTTCGGCTCAGCCAGCTGATTTTAATTTGCTTCTGGCCTTTTCTTGTTTCATCCTCCTTGTCATAACTTACTTCTATAAAAGGCCCGCAAATTTCAAATTAATCATCTCATTTAATTTGGCATGTTCGACCGGCGAAGGCACATCCCATATGTATTGGGCCACTCCAGCTGTTGACCTATTCAGGCATATTATTACATAAATACCTGTGCCGCAAACTATCAACACGGCTTAACAGTAACAGATCCATACATTAACAAGGTGATTCATGCGCTGATAATGGCCGGCTTTGCGCATGCCAGTTTCAGGGCAGTACTCTGTAAATGCAGCAGCAAGCGGGTAGTTTGCAGTTGCGCTAATCCATAAAACACTTGTATGCAAGAGTTAAGCTGATTCGAATATGGTAACAACTGAAGAGCGGCCGACATCGAGGTGAAATATTTACAGCCCCGGATCCAGGGGGTGGCTTTGGGGCTTCAGCCCCGCCGTCTGGGCCTCTGTGTTATGTATAATATGTACGCCTCAAGATAATTAGGAGTATCTAATGACAGTTTGAGATAATTTATCCATGCGGTTAGATTCAAATATATGTTGTGAAATCACAACATATATTTCAAGGCAAAAAAGACATTTTCAAAAATTCTCACAAAACTGATCCCTAATTAGTAAAATATTTTCAAGCCCCTCACACACACACACATCTCGGCAACTCTCAGCCCCACCAGTTATCCAGAGCCCCACCAGTACGTGGTGGTCTGGATCCGGGCCTGATTTAGTGAACATTTTTTTGACTTGTGGTTTGACAAAAAAATCACGATAGTTGACCATAACCTGAAACGAGAATTTTTATAGAAAAACATAATATGTGTAGGTATCCGTAAGGCAATGGCGATGAGGCTGTTATTGTTGTAGCATTGTGGTTGACTTTATGCAATTAAAGCGATCAACCCGGGTTTTTTATTGCATGAACATTTTCCAGGTCCCACGGGAGCTGTTGAAAACATCGGCCGAGGGAAGTAGAGATTTTTAACAGCTCCCCAGGGACCTGGCAAATGTTATTGCAATTAAAAAGTCAGGTGTGATCTCTGTATTTCAAGATCTCCATCTTCTTCCGTTACTTCTACTCCCTGTTTGCGTCCCATGACATGGGAGTCTGTTCGAAATTGGGTTCACTCCTATAAGAACAATTTCTCTCCTTTAGGAGTTGAACCCCAATGGGTGGAGTGGGCAAACTGAAAATGGCAGCTACGTACATCGGAGCACCGCTCAGCCAATTCCGTCCCATGACATGGGAGTCTGTTCGAAATTGGGTTCATTCCTATAAGAACAATTTCTCTCCTTTAGGAGTTGAACCCCAATGGGTGGAGTGGGCAAACTGAAAATGGCAGCTACGTACATCGGAGCACCGCTCGGTCAATTCCGTCCCATGACATTGGAGTCTGTTCGAAATTGGGTTCATTCCTATAAGAACAATTTCTCTCCTTTAGGAGTTGAACCCCAATGGGTGGAGTGGGCAAACTGAAAATGGCAGCTACGTACATCGGAGCACCGCTCGGTCAATTCCGTCCCATGACATTGGAGTCTGTTCGAAATTGGGTTCATTCCTATAAGAACAATTTCTCTCCTTTAGGAGTTGAACCCCAATGGGTGGAGTGGGCAAACTGAAAATGGCAGCTACGTACATCGGAGCACCGCTCGGTCAATTCCGTCCCATGACATGGGAGTCTGTTCGAAATTGGGTTCACTCCTATAAGAACAATTTCTCTCCTTTAGGAGTTGAACTTCAATGGGTGGAGTGGGCAAACTGAAAATGGCAGCTACGTACATCCCCTTGCGCAATCGGAGCACCGCTCGGCCAATTCAGTGAATCAGTTTGCGCAATCGGAACACCGCTCGGCCAATTCCGTGAATCAACTGATTCACGGAATTGGCCGAGCGGTGCTTCGATTGCCCCTGGCGGTGTACCGGTACACCTTAATTAATGTAATGGCAGTCTCTTTTAATTTGGACCGTTCTGTATGCTGTAAAATCAACTTTTGATTGTGTGAAGACAAGTACCTATCTCTTAATTATTTTCTCCTTCCTTACTTACCGAAATACTGTTTAAATTCATCTTTCGAGTTTTCACATCCTTCCAGTCCCACGGTTATGGTGGGTGCTGGTCGGGCGATGGTGCTGTGTCAGTACCGGGGCGTTCTACTAATTTGGTACCTAGTAGGACAAGGGCATACTGTGCTTGCAGTAGGTGCGGTGGCATTTCTCTCGTTTATCAAACCGTTCTTTTCTTTCTCTCTCTCTCTAGGAAACGGCTCGATATAGACTGAAGTACAGTCTCAAACAAGGGCGTAGCTACCTATACGCAAATACGCAGGTGCGTATTGAAATTTTGTCAAATTGACAAAATTTCAACACACACCTGCGTATTTTCATGCTGAAATGTTGTTTATTGGGCCTGATTTTAATGCTAGCTGCCAACAGACACGAAAATTTGAAATATCTTAGCGGCTTAACCCTCTATTATTGCCCTTAATGAGTATAAAACTTGATTGTGCGTACTGTGCAATTGCCCCTAGCTACGCCCCTGTCAAAGAGCCGTTAAACCCAAAAACAACTAACCCACGCTTATGTTTCCAAATACCCCTTATAATCAATGATCCTTAATGGACAAAAAGACAAAATCGATAAAAAAAATCCAAAAGAATTCTATTGATCTATTGATCTATTATACAGTACTTTGTGCTGGACACTGCCAGTGCTATTAAAAAAATTCCCCATTCTACAATGACTGTTTGACCCCATTGAACATTGGACTAAAAATAGAAATGACATCGTGTGTTTGACCATTCATACCTACTGAGAGTGACGTGAAAACGACCTTGAATAGTAAAATGAACATTAGTATAAATACTTCTTTCATTCACAAAATGGTATCATTCTAACTTCAACATGGAAAGCCTTTGTAACGGAGAGAAAATATGGGTAAGATCATTATTGTGCAGTGTGCTAATATGCCATCACAAAAAATTAAACAATGATAATTTCAATGTTTTTTTTTTTTTTTTTTATCTTTCTTATTCATTTATTTGTATACATTTATTTTTGTTTTTGAAGAATCAGAGAGTATATAAACTTATCAGTATTTTAATATTTAAAATCAGAATTACCATCAAATAAATTCATTCAAAGAATAATAATTTTAATGCGAGTATTTCATTAATTTAATCATTTATTTATTTTATATCATTTACTCCTTTATTTATTTATATTTTTATTTTACGTTTCAGTTTTAAATCTTCTAATCAGTATTTTAATATTTGACATTAGACTAACTACACTGAGCACTTCCTGAATTTTGTTTTGTTCTTTTGGCCTATTATTCATTTTTTATGTATTTAAGTCACTGAAACATTTAGCAAAACAATGAGAGAGAGAGAAAAAGAGAAACTTTTTTCTATCCCATGTTTCCAACTGTTGTGCAATTTGATGTTATCTTACCACTCCAATCCCTACTCCTTCAAGGTTAAGAAAAATATTTCAACTTTTACGAGAAAATGTGTCCTATGGCATTGGCCAAACTACGAAGACTCGGATCAGCCTTCGCATCCGATTTCGAAAAGTCATTAATTGTAGACACGCACAGGTAAACTCCTAGCAGATCGCATAAATAGGCAGGCTGATCAGAGTCGTTGCTGTCCGTACAATCCGATAACGAAGTAGTTGATTTTGCTACCGGATCATGAGTGAACTTTATTAAATCTAAAAAAACCCATAAAGTAACTGATGCGTCTCGTGAAATAAGGACCTAAAGTCATATGAGTAAAGCAAATACTCAAAATTGAGCCGCAGCACGAGAAAACCAACACTGTGGTTGTGCGGCCAGCGCAGACTCAGATCAGCCTGGGCATTCGCCCAGTCTGATCACTGAGAGTCTTCGCTGTCCACATGGAGGTAGCTTAGGTCCTTAGCTACCCTTTGAGCACCTAACAAAGAGTCTGCTCAAACTGGACAGAGGCCCAGGCTGATCTGAGTCTGCGCTGGGCGCACGACCACATTGTTGGTTTTCTCGTGTCGCGGCTCATTAATAAGCATCTCTGAGGGGTCTTCTCTTTTCACATTTCACCGCCCCATAGATTAGACTAGGGGAGAGTCGGGTTACTTCGGACAGGCGGGGTAAATTCGGACATACAATTGCAAACAGCGAAAATCCAAATGAGACGGCTCATAATGAGCCGTCTCATCAGGATTTTCTCTGTTTTTGCCAGTCAATTTTTGTTTTAGATCCAAAGACATATAAAGGAAACAATGTCAGTGTCCGAATTTACCCGCTGTCCGAAGTTACCCGACTCTCCCCTATAATTGCGAACTCGGACTGCGTGTAGGCGCAGACTGACGAGAGCTTTCCTTGTTCGTACATTTTCACCGATGACTCCCATCTTTTTAACTCTATATTTTATATCTAAATAAACAGTATTTTATGTACATTTCAGGATTATGAGCTCATATGGGGAAATAACAGAACATGGCCTGAGTTTACAGACTGTTTTCAGAATACTGTGTTAATTTGGCTAGCGAGCGGATGGCTATGGCTGACAGCGCCATTCTACCTCGCATATCTTGTGACTTTACCGCAGCGCCAACTAACCAAGACGTCATGGAAGGACAGAACGAAAGAAGTGAGTAGAGACAATAAACTTACCTATAGTAGTAACTAATACATTCGTACACTTTGTCAGCTACTATGATAAGCCATATAATAATAAAAAGGGAGTAGTCTGAATTTGCGAAGGCATTACTGGCGCAAAAATTATTGTAGGAATGAATTTTCTTTTTTTTTTTGGTGATTTTTATCGATGTGGAAACGCCGGAAAAGCACTAACAAATCTAGGATACAGACTTGAATAAGTCAGTTGACTTTCTTCTGAATCTCGATTTGTATAACATATAATACCTTTGAGAATGAATGTACTGTTTCATATGTTGCATACAAAGGAAATACAAAGTTTAAACCAAAGTGAATCTGAATTTTAGTGAGAAATTTCAAAATTGCCGATTCTTTATGGAAAAATATGAAGAAAACCTTGGTCGAAAGAGATGGCCGCTTATGGATACAACGTCAACAGGATATAACAATGTGAAAACTCCTTTTCTCAGATGCTGTCAGCCAATCATTTGTTCGGAACTGTGCTAAAAACAGAGGCTGTTGAAACAGTAATCAAAATGATAACAGAATATTTTGAATCCTTTTTAACTTTCCTTTAAGTAAGCTTAGAATAAGGCATGGCTTTTGTACGATTTTCACCATCGCTCACCCGAATTCTACTCCTGCTGTTTGTCTACAAAACAAACAAACAAGAAAATAGTACATCGACATGTTTTTACGGATGACCCTCATTATCACCCTTTACTCCTGTTTTCAGATTTTGACCATACTGCAGCTGACATTTTTAGCTATGAAGTTGACAGTGTTCATGTTGTCAGACACCGTACCAGTGAAATATACCGGACTAATACTAGAATCGGCGACATTGGTAAATCCCTTTATTGTCAATTTACATTTTCAAATAAATAAACATTGTATTACCAAGTTAAGCTTTCAATTCTTATAATGGGTGATGATATTTATAGCTGCTCATGCAAAACGATATGTGACCTGGACCAAATATATAAACTTTCTTTCCAGCTTTGCCTGAAGGCTGCGAATAAAATCTAATTGAAATTGGTCCAGTAGTTTCAGAGGAGAAGTCCTTTAAAATGCTGACAGATGATGGACAGAGAATGGATGAGTAACCTTTGGCCAGGGTCACTAAAATGTTAAATAAATAAAATGAGCCACGACACGAGAAAACCAGCAAAGTGGTTGTGCGCCCAGCCCAGACTCAGATCAGCCTGGGCATCCGCCCAGTCTGATCAGAGTCTTCGCTGTCCGCATGGAGGTAGCTTAGACCCTAGGCTACCCTTTAAGCCCTTAGAGAAGAGTCTGATCGGAATGGGCGGACGCCCATGCAGATTTGAGTCTGCGCTATGCGCACAACCACATTGTTGGTTTTCTCGTGTCGCGGCTCAATTGTCTAGTGACCCTTGCCAGTGATGCTGTATCTTAGAAGACTCTTAATTTAATATAATAAATTCTCAGGCTTGATAGAAATGAGCCGCGACGCGACAAAACCAACAATGTGGTTGTGCACCCAGCTCAGACTCAGATCAGCCTTGGCATCCGCCCAGTTTGATCTGACTCTTCGTTAAATGCTCAAAGGGAAGCTAAGGCTCTAAGCTGCCAACATGCGGACAGCAAAGGTTCTGATCAGACTGGGCGGATGCCCAAGCTGATCTGAGTCTTTGCTGGGCGCACTAATACATTGTTGGTTTTGTCGCGTCGCGGCTCAAATGTAGATAGAAAGGCGCTTCTAAATGAAAATAAAAATAAAAAAAATACGCATGAGTAAAATAGATTTAATGAATAAGTTTCAACGTCAAAGAAAGCATATAATACATGTATATTTATTAAATGAAAAAAAAAAAAAAAAAGATTTCAACTGAGTATATTGTTTGTTGTAGGTACTGGTCCTCACATACGTTCGTCTTGAGAAAAAGAAGGGCTTTGCTGCCTCTACGATTCTCTGTGTATACTGGGCAGTCGTCTGTACATCGTACTCTATGGCAGGATTTGCTAAATATTTAAAACAGGTAAAATGATACTTTCAAACTAAAATTTTATTGTAAACATAAAGACACAGGTTAATTCATTATAACTTATTTGTTTATGATATTTTATCTTAGTTCTTATGTACAATTTATAAAGCAGAAACATATATATTTTAACAGTAGTAGCTCTTTTCTAAAAAATTGAAAAAGAGCTAAAATCGTTATCAGCATTAGTGTTTCGTCCAAATTTCAAGCCAATGCAAGGCATGAATTTTTACAAAATATTCGAAGTCTGTCGGTTGAAATTGCTTAAATTATAGCTTATCCTTGAGAACAACAGAGTGTACATCCAGAATTTCTGCTGTTTTGTTGACTGGAAAAAAATCGCTGAAATAGACATTCAGTCGTTTCGCCCCACCAGATTGTAAATCCACTGGGATACTTAAAACTTAAATTGTAGTTATACATTGGTTGGGCCAATAAACAATATCACCGTTTGTACTTTCGTACTTTCAGGAATATGTCACAGATCCGACCACATTCTTGCTGTTCAGTATCTACTTTCTAGTCAGTATAGGTCAACTAACCATCAGCTGCTTGGCCGGGAATACCGCCGAAACATTAGGAAAGGTGAGCAGGGCTCTGAATAAGATGTGGGTAGGGTTGATAATAATCTTTGTATTATTTTTAATGCCTCTTTGAAAAAACATGAATATACATTGTGGCTCATTATTAGAACCGCGACGACAGGACTGTTCTGATGATGAGCTTTGGGTTATTTTTAAAGCCTCTTTGAAAAAAACATGCATATATATTGTAGTTCATCGGTAGATCCAGGATTGTTCTAATGATGATCTCTGGATTATTTTTAATGCCTCTTTGAAAAAAAAAACAAACAAAAAAAAAAAACAAAAAAAAACCCCAAACATGCATATATATGTTTTGGTTCATCATTAGAACCGCCACAAGGGGGCGCTTCTGTTGATGAACCACAAAATATGAATTATTTAGAAGAAAGCTTTGTCCCAAAACCGCACATCGTTTTTGACATTTGAGCAAAGGTGTTAATTGAAAATATTTTCGACCGAGATAATTTGGTTAAACAATTTGAGCTGCATATATAGGTTTAATGAAAATACTAAGAACATATTCAATATTGGTCAAGAAAGGTTCAGCACATTTCTACATTCAGGTCCTTCATTTCGCACAAACCATCAGCTAGTGGCCAAATAAACGATTGCAATACACTAACCATATGCAAATTGTCATTCTTATTTCAGAAACAGAGTCCAATCAATACAGCCTCCTTCCTGTCTAGGATTACTTTCAGCTGGATTCAAGAGTAAGTAACTTATCGTTGTGACTGTAAATAACAATAATATTATATTATTAATATATCTTATATTATAATAACCAAGATTATGAAAATCCTGTTTCCTTGCTCAAAATACTTTAAATGAGATGCGCAATTTGCTCTTCCCCGGTTACTAAGGATCTGTTTTTTTGTTTTAAAAATTTCATGAAGTCCCAGTAAAATATTACGAATGCACCAGGGTCCAAAGGCTGTTTTATTTTGGATTTGTGTTGAATTGATAATTTTTTTAAATATAACCTGTTTAAATATTTACAACTAACGGTACAAAATATACATTTTGTGCAATTTGACACATACAGGATCGACAAAAGAATCTTTTTTAGTATACACAGAGTATATTCTTACTGTCTTTTACAGACTAATTAGTCTTGGCTACCGTCGACCACTGACTGACGACGACTTGTACACACTGAACCCGAGTGAACAATGCAAAACCGTGGTACCACGTTTCCAGGCCGTCTGGGAGGCTGAAAGGAAGATTCAGAACACAAAGTTGAGGTAAGTTTTATCTATATTTTGCATGTACCTATACCGAATTCAGTGCTTCAGATGGCCTTATACTATATGATCACAATGTATTTGGTTTCGTTTCATGATATCATGCCAACCTAAAACTCCGAGTGTTTGTGTTTTGATTAACAATAACTGTTTCTACGCATGTGAATAAATATTATTTCTTGCGTAAGCACGATTATATGCAGTCTTCACTTCTAAATGCATGTATATGCTTGGGAAAAAGTTTTCTGGAATGGCTTGTTTTGTTGATGTAATTTCGTTTATTGAAATTCTATAAAGCTGAGAATTGTGTTTGTCTAACATCACCACAGCAGTAATAAAGAATAATGATCACTTACTTTCTATTTTCTTTCGTCGTAGAATTAAGAACTCTTTCTGGGACAGACTCAGCCTGCCAAAACTATGGAGGCAAGACCTACAAAAGACATCTCTCTTGAAAGACTGTAATGACAAAGAAAGTAAAGATTCGGAGAAGAACAATTACACCACGGAGCGGCCGAAAATCAACACGGAACAGGACAACAATAAAACGGAAACCGATAAAATTAACTCAGAGAAACCAGCTAGACCTACCGTGTCGCTGGTAAAAGTTTTGTTGAAGACGTTTGGATTTGATTATCTACTGGGAATGTGCTGCAACTTCTTCAATACTTGTCTGCGTTTCCTCAACCCTATTCTTCTGAAGTAAGCTATTTATTTATTCTTCATTTTATTCTGACTACAGTACACCGGGTAAAGGTTGTGGTAGATAATGCATAGTGAATACGTACCATTGCGTCAGACTGTATTCCGGTGATCAAACTATTTACAAATACATAAAGTAAGTTACAGTTTGGTTTAAAGTTTGCTGCTGTTCAGTTATTCATTATCACCTTGTTCATCTTTTCGTCACAAATATAGTAGCATTTGATATCAGTAGGATAAAAACCGCAACCGCTTATAAGATTCTAGCCTATTTCATTTGCTTATTTTTAACCATATACGCTTGTAGATTTTTCCTACAGATCCTCAAGACTTACTTGATATATCTTTTCTACAGGCTGATTATAGAATTTATAGAAGATCCCTCGGCGCCTAGCTGGAAAGGGTACAGTCTTGCCACAGCCCTACTAGTCCTTAAATTTACGGAAGTAGTATTTGCTCGCCAGCTTCATGGAATGTATTACCACAATCTTCAGATGAGAGTCAGAAGTGCTCTTACATCTGCCATCTACAAAAAGGTCAGTTATGTGCTCATGTAAACGGTATTCCGTCTTTAGCAGCCCCTGTAACCAAATTTTAGTGCAGATGATCTTGCATAAGGGAGTTTTCTGTCTCAGCTGTTAGATTTGGGGCTGTTTTCCTTTATTCCAAGAGTCATTAAAATTATGTTTAATCCTATTATGAACAATATTCGTAACTTACATAACTCTTTTAACCTGTATTTTTAAAAAAAAACATATTGGTCCTTCCGTCTTGTATTTATGTGGTGATCAGGATACATGTTTGTTCATTTTTTATAGTTTTATTTGCAATACTGGTTTAATCATAATGTCCAATATATGTTGAAGACGTGCTCACATGTACATATGTGTATATGCATAGTTACATTTTATTGCTTGTGGGCCAGAAGGTAAATGACCTAAGACTAAATTCCCTAACAAATGTATAAATTAATATTTACAAATAAATTTGACATTTTCTTTCAGTCTCTGTCCATGAACAACGCAGCTAGAGTTGATTCAACTGCTGGAGAGATTGTCAACTTGATGTCTGTAGATGCGGAGCACGTGCGCCACGTTTATTCCATGATCTGGGCATTTGTTTCCTGTCCACTATCAATTATATTGTCCCTGTGGTTTCTTTATATCGAGGTTAGTACGGTAGTCATCTGAAGAACTGGAAAATAACTGTATTAGCAAACAGTGTAAACAAAGATATGACTGCAACAGAAGCAGTCTTATTTTGCTATATCACTGTTTACGTATCAGACAGCGGTTTATAACTGCGCATCTTCGGATAAAAGAAACATACTTAAACGTAAGGTTAAGATAATTAGATAAGACAAATATTAGCATTCGGAATTAAAGTAATATAGGAACTATCCAGGCCAAAACCGAGACGCATTAGCATCACTAAAATTCTGTGAAAAATCGGTTTTCCTACAGTTATGCGCTTGCATCACTAAAATTCTTAAGAAGATCATAATCATGTTTTACAGTAGGCACTGCTCTTCCATATTTCCTAAATAAGGCATTATTTCTGTTTTAAATCGGTTGTACCCCAGAAAGTTAGTCGGAAACATTTAACTCATGTTAACACGACGTTGTTTTAATGTTACGACGTTGATTTTAACGTTGTTACCTTTGCTGCAGTTTTGTAGTTTGTTGATTTTTCTGTATTTCACACTCTAGGTTGGTTACGCTATGCTTGCTGGTCTAGGAGTTCTCCTATTGATCACACCTATCAATGCCTGTCTGGTTAAGAGGTGTCGCACTGCTAGTAAACTGGGAACAGAGGAGAAAGACAAGAGAATGAAACTTATGAATGAAATTCTCAACGGAATCAAGGTACGTATCGATACACTCCAATATAGTTCACTCAGAATGTAAGTACTTTCATGCAAGATAAGCGCCCTTCAGACTACATTAGTCTGCTAATATTGCTCCACCTCCCTTGCAAAAAAATGACTGCCAATCTGTAGGGGTGCAAGCATTATACCTTAATATTCGGAAAGGCTTCCTTAATATTCCTGATCATGGCCTATCCTTTTACTTTATTTTTCACTGAAATTTGATAAAGCACTGTACTCGGGAGTTTAAAATTCTCCCGAGTATACAATTCATATTCTAAGTGTATCCAAATTAAGAGTTTTAAAATCTATGTTAGGATAAAATAAATATAGTTCATGCGGACTGGCACTGTTGTATTCCGTTCATAGACAATGAAAAGTGCATATTTGATTTTTTAAAGGTATTACATATGTAGAATTTGAAATTCCCAACTGTCATAACGAAAATCTAGTAATATAGCACCATAATTTATTACTTACTAGTACACCTCGTTTAAAAGTAAAAAGTATTCAAAGACCAGGAACTGAAACAATCAAAATCCAAATCCAGCCCTCAAACCATAGTTGGAAACAACTAAGATTACAAATAATCAAGATACAGAGAACATATGGCCAACCGAGTGAGCAGCTTGTTCCCAAAAGGTGGCCACTCAGCAACCCAAACCGAACCAAAAATAATAAGAACATACATAAGGTAAAACATCACAGAAACTCTGACACCAAAAAACAGGCAACAGAGAACCACAACAGAACTACCGCCTTGGAACGGGCAGTAATGAATTACTGGGGGGCTTAAATCGATTTTACAGGCCCAACCTCACCCTCAGTTACTGAAGTGGTACAAAACATTTAGTTGGTTGTTCGGTTCGCATGATAACCCTCTAACTCGTCAATGAATCATCACGGTAAACACATAAATCAAATTTCAACACCATGAAGAAGCAAAGACGAGGACTCAACAGATACAACGGGCCGTCTGACAGGTGGAGATCCCTGTGCTGCCAAACAACCCCACTGGAAATCTGAAGCAAAAGAAGGTCACCAGTTGAGCCCCGGTGGATCAAGCAACAGACAAAAAGGCTCCGGTCCCAACCAACTAAAATATATAGCTTTAAGTCTTTTTTTTTTATATTTTGCTTTCCAGCTTAATAATATCTCTTTCTTTTATAACTATTCAGGTCCTCAAACTGTACGCTTGGGAAATGGCATTTGGGAAAAAGATTATGGATATTCGGACCAAAGAATCGGAATATGTACTCAAGGACAGGACGGCAGGCATGCTAATGCACTTCTCATGGACCTTGGCACCTTTTGCTGTAAGTCAAAGTTAAAGCTGATCTGCACACACATGCAGCAGCCACGTACTTCATAATTTAAACATTAATAGATATATCGGATTTGTCAATGCATCTATGGTTGAGGAATTCGGACTTATGATTTTTATACTTTCACTGATTCTACTTTTTAAATGGATTTCCCGAAAAACTGCTGGTGATGCAGATCCAGTTGACATTATAAGATCCGGTTGGGTAACATTTCGCTAAAATTTGTACCCAGGCATCTGAAAATTGGCGTTTTCAATGAATTATGAGTTTTTACATTTATACTCATGGCTGTTAGTACATGCCATTAGTTATTCCCATTTTAATATATTTATAGATCGGTGTGGCGACATTTTCTACATACATCTTCATGGGCGAAAACCATCGTCTAGATGCACAGACAGCCTTTGTTGCTATATCGCTGTTTGATATCCTCCGAGGCAACCTCAACTGGCTTCCCTGGCTTATCACTGACGTCATCAAGGTATTGTCTATGCCCTTTTCTATATCGTTATTATTCCGTACTTTTCATATACTTATACCATTATATTGTAAATAAAATAAGTGAGCAAAATGCACAATGGATCGTTTAATAATTTTATTTGTGAAGCTGTTTGGTTCGGAAATATTTTTGAAAGCTGGTTTTCTCGTTAGTTTATCTATATGTCTAAATGCAAATAAAGATAACGCCAATCTGACGTTCATTGACTATGTTATTTGGGATAAGTTGCACTTACATTACCATGATTACATGTTCCCGTCCCCGCATCCTGTGTAACGTTCAAAACACTTGGTCATATGTTACATCATACAATCTACAAGATATGTTTGATTATTTCTCAACAGGCTGTGGTATCAGTAAAACGACTCAACAAATTCCTTAACTACGAGGACATTAACCCTGACAACGTCACGTCTAATTCCTCCGGTAAGATCTCATTGTCTTGTTTTCACCATGATAAAATTGCTTTATTGTTTTGTTTGAGCCTATTAGCCTCTTCAGACGGCTCTCCGATATCGGATAAGCCAATCATGATGGAGGAAAGCTCAGCACCCGCAGAGAATCATCGATCCTTCGCAAACACTTGGCAAGGTCCGAAAAAATTCTGAATTTCAATAAAGTTTGATCCAAACGAGCATAATGTATAATGTTAAATAGTGTTATATGCTTTTTAGTTTTTCGTTAGCAGTAAATAAGCCTACATATTCGCACAAAATCATGATTTCAAAATCGCTTTTCTTTCAATTCATATTCACAATTCTATCTGCTTTCAGATGATGCTATCTCTATCAGTAAAGGGAGATTTCGCTGGGATGAGAAAATTGACCCTTGTCTGAGAGAGTAAGATTATTAAAACCATTTGAAATGATACTTCATTCAGAATTTATTTAATTTTCGATAAAAACATGGAAAATAAGTATAGTCCAAACGAACCAAACTGCAGTCATTGAAATTACAAGAAGCACTTCATAGAAAAGAAGAAGAGACATTAGGTTCCGAGGTTATAAAACTTGAGTATAATCTCAAACTCAAAATAAAGTATGCTGATTGGCTGCTTCCGAGAATGTGCTCGGAAGCAGCAAATCAGTTTGCTTTATTTTAAGTTTGAGAATGTGCTCAAGTTTTATAACCTCGGGGCAAGATATTTGTTCACTATACTAAAAGATTGTCTGAAAAACGATGGTCTTTCCCAAACCGAGGAGAATAAAGATCCAGAATAGCAGACTCGGTTCATGACCGATACCAAAAAGTGCAAGATACCTACCCAAGCGTTACGTGTGCTAAATTGTATTTAAAAGATTTAAGCTTAGAAAACACAAAAGAGCAGAAAAAAATACAGAAAAAAAGAATGTTAAGGATATAATCGGTAACAGCAGACATAATGCTAACTGTATTGTAATTCTTTGCCGCAGACACTCCGTCATCAGTTTGTCCTTTTATCTTTAAAATATAAACGTATAATCTTTGAAATCTGAAGTTTACTAAGAAACATTACTCAGTACTATGAAACTTGTTTTTCAGTATCAATGTGGCAATTCCTAAGGGCAATTTGGTGGCAGTTGTGGGCACTGTAGGGTGTGGAAAATCATCTTTAGTCTCAGCAATTCTGGGAGAGATGGAAAAATTGGACGGACAAGTGAACGTAGATGTAAGTAGGATAACGTTTGCGTAAATAGTGACTTAAGACATGTGTGCACAGTAAATATTGAAATCAGTCTGTGTTATTTTTGCGCATGATGGCCAGACTCTTTATTTTCTACATTCAAAGATTTATCAGGAGTAACGAATGGTATATACGGAAAGAGAAGACTCTGCTCAGACTGCGTTGATCGGCAGGCTCATTTGAGTCTTGTCTGCTCTCAGATGCTAAATAATTTGCAAAAGAAATAATAAGCCAATGATTTGTAGGCATTCGATTTTATTAGATTGTTTAAAACATATTAACAGAAGCGCCTTCTTTCTTCAACAGATTTCTTAAAGAAACAAATACATTTCACTCTGACAATCCTTTCCATGTTGTGGTTATTACAGCAAGATTATGTAAATACATCAACAAATGGTCCATACAATATCGGTTGCGAATCCTTTCTGATTTGATTAAATTACCATGCTTAGACATATACTTGCCAACTGACTTAAAGTTATATCTTCTATTACAGGGAGATATAGCCTATGTTCCACAACAAGCCTGGATTCAAAATGCAACACTGAGGTCCAACATATTATTTGGAAAGAAAGTGGATAAATCCAAATATCAAAACGTGATCAACGCATGTGCACTGAAACCTGATCTGGACATGCTGGCAGCAAAAGACAAAACTCTTATTGGGGAAAAGGTATTAAAGACTTCTAACAAAATACTTTGAAGTGGAAGATTCTATGCGTGTTTGTTTTCATGAAGTTGAGTCGAATTCATTTTTTTTTTATAATTTTAATGGCCTTTTTTGTTGAAGAATTTAGCTTTTCCCGATCTTTAGTATAAAGACATTTACAAAAGAAATGTATGTATGTGTGTGTGTGTGTGTGTGTGTGTGTGTGTGAAAGAGAGAGAAAGTGAGAGTAGGAGGTGGAGTTAAAGTAAAAAAGACGTGTACCAAACATTATGTGTATGCTTTTTATTTGCAGGGTGTTAATTTGAGTGGTGGTCAGAAACAACGTGTCAGTCTCGCCAGAGCTGTGTATTTTGATGCGGATATCTATCTTCTAGACGACCCTCTAAGTGCCGTAGACTCTCATGTGGGCAAACATATCTTCCAAAACGTGATAGGAAAGAAAGGACTTCTTAAAGATAAGGTAAATTAACTTAACGAAACAGTTATAACTCAGATTAACTAGTCCATGGTCTATTTTACCTTAGGGCGCAAAGTAAAATTTTGGTGTTCCGAATGCTAATCCATGTACTCAGTTCGACGTGAAATCGGTCCTAAGAATGCTTTTTTAAACTGTTTAACATACTGTATTCCCTCGTTTCTGGCTTGAACTGTGATATTCTATACAGATGTAACCATTCTTCTTTTCAGACCCGAGTGCTTGTAACCCACGGCATCAAATGGCTTCCACACGTCGATACAATCATAGCTATGAGCAAAGGTGCGATAGCTGAGGTTGGGTCCTATGAAGAACTGATGGAACATGACGGTGCATTTGCTAAATTTATGAAGACATATCTCACAGAACATAATTCAGACAGTGACAGCGACGAAGAAGGTAAATACTTCATAGGCAAACGAATGATACCATATCATTTTATCACTGTTCAAAATGTTACAAGTACATGTATAACTTTTAAATTCAGTACTCTAGTAGGTCAGTATTTGTTACCGCGGACCACATGCAACCCTTTCGGCAATGTAATGTTTCCCAGCTTGATCACCAATAAGAAAACATCATAATTCTAGCTTTGCACAATTTCAGTCTACCTTTGCATCTTTATACTGAAGTTAACAATGATAATATCAAAACGAGAGATTTTCTTGGCAATGTTATGAAATGCAGAACCCACTAAAGCATCGAGGAAAGCGACCTTCATACACAATGTTATCAAGCTTTTATGTTGTAGCCAATTATGAGAGAGCAGATGGATAAGACATTTATGAAAGAGAGTATGAAGCTTCAACAGAGAGCATGCATTGATAAGGAGGCATGAGAGAACATAAAAACTACATTGTGACTCTTTTTTTCAGTGATCGAAATGAAATCTAACGCCCTTCATCGTCTTGACTCTGTTAAACTGGATGACAGCGACAGTGAGCCAGAAATAATTGATGTATTGGAACCCAAAGCTTCCGAACGTGGCTACATAGATGATAATGAAACAACAGGACTCCGTCAAAGGAAAGCTACGAAATCAGAATTAATATCTGACGCACAAATAATCAGAAGATCCATATCAACTGTGAAAGATGCAGCCACTGATGAATATGAGTTTGATGATGAAACTAATGAAAATAAATCAAACAATGATGATGACGAAGAGGAGATTCAAACAGGATCGGTAAGTGAAAACCTTTTCATTTTTGTGCACACAAATGTTTATCTTTATTTTCATGCCATAAGATTCTGCTTCCACACAAATATTATATAAGATGTAGGTTCATTCTCCACACACAGTGACAAGGTTAAAAATAGATCGTATAATTGTTCTAAACCCCGCTTTGGTGTCTGATTTGTCCTCGATGTCGTAATCATTCTTCTAACTTAAAAATAGTTTCACTCATTGTTATTTTCTTACAGGTTGAAATGTCCGTTGTTGTGTCCTACCTCAAAGCAGTCGGGCATAAGGCCATCATTTTGATAATGGTTTTATTTGGACTCGAACAAGCCAGCACTGTAGCAGCCAAATTTTGGTTAACAAAATGGACTTCAGACTCTGAACTTCACAACCTAACAACTCTACCTGCTGACAGCGAAGAACGTTATCAAAGCAACGTGTACTATTTGGGAATATATGGATGTCTGGGCATTGCACAAGGTATCTTTCTTTAATTAATGATTTTTTTCTCAAAGCAGCGACTGATGCCGTGTTTGCTTGCACGTCTATTTTGCGACTATTTATCAAACACAAGTAGATAGAAGTCTTTCAGTTCCGTTTTCGGAATTATTTGCATTTCTCTGGTTTGTTTTTCCTTCCCGGGTATATTTTTAGACTTTTTTTTATAGTACATTAATAAAAGCCATTTCCTGTGTGACTGTAAACGAATCGCTCATTAAATGTTGTTTCCTCAAATATTTGTTTAAAATATAGGTTAAAACTTGAAAGCAAGTTTAGAAATAAACTATATCTACATGCGCTGTGGATTCGATGTGTATCATATTTATTGAATTCATAAAATTGCATAGAACTTTTAATGGGAATCCTGCTTTTCTTTAATTTCTGAATAAGTTTTAATATTCAGTTTTCACTTGTTCGTGTAAACAACATTCGTGACATTTTCACAGTTGACCTTCCTTTATTTCAGCGTTGGCAGTACTGATCTACTCCAGAACACGTCTCGTTTGTTCTCTCAAGGCTGGCAGTAAGATTCATGAGAAGCTGCTTAAAAATGTACTTCGAGGACCAATGTCCTTCTTCGACACAACCCCTATCGGTCGGATAGTGAGCAGATTCTCAAAAGACATTAACAGCGTTGATTTCGGCGTACCAGACCAGTTAGGAAATATGTTCGACTGTGTGTTAAGTTTGATATGTACTATGGGCGTGATAATCTTCAATACTCCTGAGTTCATTGCTGTGATCGTACCACTTGGCATCGTCTACCTTGTTCTACAGGTAAATTGTGCTTTTAGGTATTATACAATTTCTGCGTCGAAACTTCTCTTTCAAATTTAAAGAGTAACTACACTTCAGGAAGTCGCTATGCTAATAACTTGAAACAACAGAAACTCTTTCCATATGAAATATATCATTTAGTAAATATTTCTGGAAGTTTATAGAACTATTGAAAAAAATATGTAGTGTATAAACAACAGCACTGCACCCTGATTGAACATTAAATATCAATTTATAAGTTCGATTGCCTAAGTATCTATATCAGAAGATTTTATAATAACTTAAGATTTAGCACTGTACGTGTGGTTGGCCAATAGCGTAGCTTATTTTGCGCAGAATAACGTTTTTTTTTACAATTATTTTGGCAGCATCATGTACCTTAAGATCCAAAATTAAAGCTAACTGTATTGGTATTTTCGCAGAGATTTTTCACCCCTACTCATCGCCAAATACGAAGAATAGAGTCCAAAGCTCGGTCACCAATATGGAGTCATTTTAGCGAGACTTTGAATGGCGTGGGTGTTATCAGGGCCTTTAAACTGCAGAGAAGATTTGAAGACGAGTCGGCAAATCGGGTAGACCATTACCAGGAGTGTTCCTACTTCGCTTCTGCACTAAACAAGTAAGTCATTATATTGCATGTAACATAATCATTTCTTCATGTATTCAGGTGAGATAAATATAAACCGAAATTCGTTTTTTTTTTAAGATATATATTCATTCCAAGCTTAAAGCTACTGACAGTACAATGACATCTGTATCCGAGTGAGCCTAGTGGCCACACGCCGTTTGAAACAACATCGAGACTATCGATGCATCACTTTTAATAATTTATGATTGCTCGGATTGATGCTAGTGCTGTGGATGATATCAAAATTATTTTTCCCTTTTAAGAGAACTCTAGGTTTTAAATATTGCTAACTGATTTATCCTGCCACACATTTTTGTTAATTTGCTATTTAACCGCTTTCAAGTTGAATTTGTTATTACTATCTTAAAGAGAATATTTCCCACTTATTTTTCAGTTGGCTCGGGACCCGGATGAACCTCCTTGGCGCTATTGTAGTTTGGATGGCGACCGTATTTGCTGTATTAAGTAGAGAGACTCTGAGTGGGGCGCTTGTTGGTCTTTCTGTTACTTACGCTATGGATGTAAGTGTGATATCTGGTTCTGCCACTCCGCTACAAAACCTGTCATTGTGTATATGTGAACGGCAGCGTCAAAACCTGTATTTATTTCGTTGTTTATACGGGGCCTTACCCCTCTCAAATGACCCCAGATAACTAAACCAGTTCTTGTGTGATTCCGCTATAGTTGTTGTTTTCTCTTCTAAAACAATTCCATGAAGCTAGATCCATCTTCTGGTACGGATCTAGATTTATGAGCGTGTTCTGGAAGGGAGCCTCCACCCCTGTTTAATAGCCAACGAAATAACATACGAAATACATATGTCGCAACTTGGCCAGGGCGTGCCAAGTTGTACTATACAACTGATGCAAATGCCAGCTAATATAAACGAATACATAAAAAAGGTTTAAGGGAGCTTATGTTAAGGATATAAATATTTCTTTCTTGTATAGATACACGCTGTTCATAACGCGTCTTCAAACATGACAGATGCATATGAACAGACTGATGTGAGCTTGTAGTCTTCATATAGACAGTGACTGATACGTGCAACCTTTTATAAGACACTAAATACCTTAGCATTGCACGTATCGCTCCTATATGCTGTAAGGGTCGTTAGAGAAATGCATGAATATTTTGCTAAAGGTTCAGTTTTAATAATACCTTTTATCAGATGACGTCGCATCTGAGAGTGTAATAAAGCCATGCATTAAAAACGATAATCCACTAGTGGATTAAATATGCAAATTACGTCGTAACGTTATGCATTGCCGTCCATAAAACGTCGCGTTTTCTAATGGCGAAATAGTGACGTTTTAGTGCAAACTTTGCTAATAAAATGCGATTTTAGTGTCATATGATAAATAGAATCTTGCATTCGTGCTCCTGTATTATTAAATTTATTAAACTCGTTGGTGAAAACGATAAGATGCTCGGCAGAACCTCGCATCTTATCTTTTTCCCCAACTCGTTTAATAAATTCAATAATACATGAGCACTCATGTAAGATCCTCTATTTACTATTTAAATGTTCAGTTTTAATAATACCTTTTACTATTTAACAGATTACCGGATGTTTGGAATGGATGATGCACATGATCAGTAACTTTGAGTCCGACATGGTCAGTTTGGAACGAGTCAACCAATATTCTCAAAATAACACAGAGGTAAGGATAAGTTAAAACCTAAGATTACGCGTCAAGCCATAGACAGTCTGCAAAAGTCATGAGTCATCAACTATTTACAGATGTTAAGTCAGAGATAAGAAGAAAAAGTTAAATGATACATGATTCTGTGAATCTGTAACAAGAAATGAATGTCATTTTTGTGTTTTCTGAAGATATTCATGTACCGAAAATCGACAAGATGTTTTTTTTAAATTTAATCACTCAGTACAGTTAACCTGACAAACAAGATATAAAATCAGTAATGTTGTGTAATGCAAACACCATGTTCACAGCAAAAATTCAAGGAGATACCAGGAAAAGGCCACAATCATACCAGCCTGCGCGGATGCATCTGGTTAGGGCATTTATTATTCGCACACAATATGTAATAAAACTATGAGCACTCTAACAACAGAAAGCCATGGCTTCAAAGAGCTACGCTGCTTAGGTTTTGCACACGTTAAGCTTCACATATTTTAATATTTGAATTTCTGTGTTTGTTATCAGGCCTGTCTACAAACCTCTGAAGAACCTCGCCCTAACTGGCCCGACGCTGGAAAGATTGAACTAAATTCCTATTCTGTGAGGTACAGGGAAGGTCTTGACTGTGTGCTCAAAGGGATTGACATTTCCATACGCCCCGGAGAAAAGGTAAATATATCTCATTTTATTGTTCGTCTTGTACAAATATTGCTTTGTCTTGGATTTAGACCTTGCATCTTTGCAGTACATCATCTGTTTAATTGTAGCATGCTTGCCTTCTCATTACACCTTTTATTTATTGTAACTTTTCTCTACTTTAACCAGTATACACCTAGGCATGGCGATGTTAGTTAAGTCGAAACATAAAATAAGAATAGATAAATTAACAAATATCTAAATAAAATAAATGCCAAACAACGTTTATTCAACGTCGAGCGTTTAAGCATCATTTTTTTGTACTTTGACTTCTTCCACGGTGGCACTATGCTGTTTCAATAGCTTGCGCTTCTTTCATTTTCTTTGAATAAGTTAAAGGCGCTATCATAACACCACAAACGTTTATTTTGTCTGTAAAATACAATACACCGTTAAAACAGCATATAATATTTGTGTTTTGTTGTTTTTCTTAGGTCGGTATTGTTGGTAGAACAGGAGCAGGAAAATCTTCTTTGACTTATTCTGTATTCCGTCTCCTCGAGCCTGCATCCGGAAGTATAACAATTGACGGCGAAGATGTTACAAAATTCGGTTTACACGATCTAAGGTCAAGGTTGACTATTCTGCCACAGGAGCCTGTGTTATTTGCTGGTAGTTTACGAATGAACTTGGACCCACTTGACAATCATACAGATGAACAATTATGGAGGGCTTTAGAACATGCACATCTTAAAAAATTCATAGACACTTTGCCAGAGAAATTGAAGTACGAATGTGGAGAGGGCGGACAAAATTTAAGGTGATTGTCTTAGAATTACTTATAGTTTAATTTTAGAGTAAATTGGATATTATATATTCTCGCTAGGGTCATCATGACCCTAGCGTGAATATATATGTCGTATTCTTTGCCATGAATCTAATTATCAAAATACTTTTTTTCTGAAAACTAGGAATATTTTAAAAACATAGCTTGAATTACATAACTTTCGAAGCAAAATTTTGAGAGACAATACTTAACAACCTCCAGATGCAACACACTAATATTTGTGATAAGACAAACGTCTTGTCTCACGATCTGACTCAGCTGGAGTTAAACCATTACATGGAGAAAAGATCTTTGAGTTTCATTATATATTGTCAGTAAATAACATTGCCATTCTGTATTTTCAGTGTCGGTCAAAGGCAACTACTGTGTCTTGCCAGGAGTCTCCTTCGTAAAAGCAAGATTCTTGTCCTAGATGAAGCTACAGCAGCAGTTGACATGGCAACGGACGAGTTGATACAGCAAACAATAAACACAGAGTTTAAAGATTGTACAGTGATGACTATAGCTCACAGATTAAATACAGTCATAGACTATGATAAGTAAGTATCATTATTCTCTAATAAAATTCTTATTATCGGCATACCAACAGTCGAGTTCAAAGAATGTATCTTGATAGGCAGTAGCCCAAAAATTAAGTATAATACCAAATTGCTAGTATCTTAGAAACAATGCATGTTACTTCAGGATCTGCGAAGAGCAATTGCAAAATTGTAAATTGGTATCATGGGGTTTTCATAGTCAAGTCGATCTGGGTTTGTAATAGCTTTATTTTTGCTTTTGGTATCCAGATCGCAATCGCAGTCGAGGCGTATATCTCACGAGTACCAAAACCCTGGTTGCATATTTTCTTAAGCATTTCAGACCATTCTCCAAATTTTTCTGATAAATAAATGCATATTTCACTAAAAATTAGTATGAAGGAAAATCTTAGCCAAATATAGTTTTATCTAAAGGGTTTTGTTTTTATTTTTTTCAGAATTTTGGTGCTAGATAAAGGAGAAGTGAAAGAATTTAACGCCCCAAAGACTTTATTAGCTGATAAAACATCGATATTCTACAGTATGGCGAAAGATGCTGGATTAGTATAGTTCTGAATTAAATGCTGCCGTAGTGCAGACGGTGAAAGCATTGATACAATATTGATCTGACAGTTGATTTGACGCTAGAGACGATGACATTCTACATTTTAAAGTGTGGCGAAATATGCTGACATAGAACTGTTCTAAATTGAATGCTGCATTACTGTGGACCATAGAAATCTGTACAGTGTAGGCCCTACTATTGATGATTGAGGACGACACGAAATGGGAGAGTAATTTGATTAACTTACCTATTGCGGAGTTCTTTGGTCTACGAAACAAAGCAAATTCCGCAAGTGAAGTCAAAATAACTGTGTCTTCCCAACCGCCACAAAGTACTGAAAAAAGACATGGATTAACGTTAATATTGCATTAGCGCTGATAAAGTTGAATGGCCAGTGTGTTGTCGTAAGGAGCGTATAAAGTACTTGTATATGACTGTAAAGGACACCCCTTTAGGAGAAATTTTCTTTCAGTGGAAAATTTGTTTTGAATTTTGTTCTGATTTTGAATCGCTGCATGAGATAAAGTGCCTGACGAATTTGCAAATGGTCTGCTTTATCGCATAGACTCAGCAGATAATTTGCTACTCACAGCAAATTTCCCCAATACCATAGATTTGGGATTCGAATGGGAAATACTCTGATCAGATTGCGCAGATCCATTGCTATTTGTTCTTGCGCTAAAACGTTTCTTATTGCTCCATGGTTCAAGTGTTAGCTTTGTAAGTATATCATAGGTTTCCTTGGCAAAAAGGAAAACATTGAAGCATATGCGTGCGGAGCTCAGGGTGCATTTTAAAAACATAAAATTGCATGAGGTGTTCTTATCTTGTCATTATATTTCTCAAAAATTTTGTTTGGCTTTTATTTTGTAACTATTGTTATTTACAACCGGGTATTTATTGGCATTATATGAATTATTGTGGTAATGGGGCGCATGTCGCAATATCATTGGTTGTTCAAGCTGCGTACCGTAAAGATTCTAAAAATTGGGACACCCCAATTAATGAACACAATTGTTCTAAAGATGGAGCAGTTTGGTTGAGCAATGCAGTCCAAAATGGACAGAGATACAGTGGCTGGTAAGCTGTGCAGACCCTGATCAGACAGCTTAGGAGCAGTCTGGTCTGGGTGTGCGCGTTTGACGTATTCGTCCAAATACTTAGAATCTTTAGGTTTCCGCTTTAGTTTTATCTGTCTTGCCATTTGTAACAAGTGTATTTCATTTTGTTTTAGCTTTGATACTCGTTTTTTTATATTTCATATTTTCTTCGGAAAAGGGTGCTAGTGTTTTCTTTTATTATTAAAATTTGTTTGATATTGTTTTCGTAAGTGCTTATATGCCCTTGCAGTACTGACATAAATCTTTTTCATGGGCATTTGCTATTTCCTTTTTTGTTTTTAATATTTAGTGGTTTTATGCTTTATAAATCTAAATTATAAATGTCTACGTATCGTATCAGTTCTGTGCTTTTTACCCTATCAATGCTTTATACCCAACAGCCACACAACGTTGAAACATTGCCGTTGAATCAATGTTACTTCATTTTATTTGTAATATTGAAGTTAACAAAGTTGTATCTCAGATAACCCAGCAGACATATGACGAGGAATGACGTAATATGATGCCGATACAACGTCATATCATCGACATCTGCTAGGTCATTCCGACGTCATGTGCCTGCGGAAAACTGTTCGTTATTTGTTTGTTAGATATTAAACATACATGTATTGAAATTTAACATGTTACATGTTTAATGTCATTAATAGCCTCGGCATTGAGATTACCTCATAAATATAGGTTGTAGAAGTGTAGTAGATCTGGAAATTAGTTTACAAATATATGAGCCGCGACGCGAGAAAACCAACAAAGTGGTTGTGCGCCCAGCGCCAGCGCAGACCCAGATCAGCCTTGGCACCCGCCTAATCTGATCAGAGTCTTCGCTGTCCGCATGGAGGTAGCTTAGACATTTAGCTACCTTGTAAGCGCTTAGCGAAGAGTCTGATCAGACTGGGCGTATGTCCAAGCTGATCTGAGTCTGCGCTAAGCGCACAAACTCTTTTTTGGTTTTCTCGTGTCGCGACTCATATATTCATCCCATGCTGATAAATTAACGGGTTTCTGGTTATGTTATATAATACCGAATTGATTACTTTTAATTTAATATCTTGTTTTTACATTTTTTCTGTTGTTTGCATTTCCTTATAATATGCATATCGGTGCAATATGAATGTGTTTATATCACATGTTTGTTATATGTTGTATAACGTGTTTAAATTCGTTCGTTGTATTATGAATAAATTGTTTAAACTTGTTACATTCGGAGTTTTTGTATATTGGCTTTCATCCTAAATAAGATACATATATTAAATATTAAAAAATATTAAAACTAAATTCTCCGCGACACGACAAAACCAACAAAGTGGTATTTGCGCCCAGAGAAGACTCAGATCAGTCTGGCATCCGCCCAGTCTAATCTGAGTCTTCACTGTGTGCAAAAAGGTAGCTACGGCTCTAGGCTAGGACAGATAAGGCTCTGATAAGACTGGGTGGATGCCCAGGCTGATCTCAGTCTGCGCTAAGCGCACGACCACTTTTTTTTGTTTTTTCGGGTCGCGGCTCAAATCTTTGTACTCATGAAGAAATGAGGTTAACACAAGTGATGACTACAAACCCTATAGACTTGCTTTGCGGAGACGAGTAGTATGCGGCTAGGTGAATTCGATTACTATTTCCAATGGTAAAAGCGTAAAAGCGATTCAACCTTCAGGTTCACTTGATTTGCATATACTAGGTCATATATCTGGCAAACGTATTTTGAAAAACATCATTAAGTGTCCCATAAAATAAAATTACTTTTTTCTACCTTTCTGGTTCCTCGTCTAGCAATGCAGTATGAAAAAATTTGGAACACTGAAGGAACATCACGAACGCACATTGTATTTCTACCATTTCATTTACGTTCGATATAAAAGGAGATCATTATTGCCAGCTAAATGGACCCAGATCATTTGTCACACTTTTTATGTGAAACCCAGTGATGCTTTATTAGCTTGAAGTTGCCTTATAGCAGCCATTTTCTATAATAAAAATGTGAAAAGCTCTTAACGGTAGATCAGAAAAATATTACATGCATTTATACCACTGTGCGAGCAATGAAAGGTTTCATAAACAATGAAATTTACATTTGCACTGTGAAACTAAATGTCATTAGAAAGCTGAACTCCGCATGTGGAATGCCATGTGTCGCATGTTCATGCTTGTCACAAAACAGAGCTAGACCAGAGAATTCGATGAAAGCTTATGTGCTTGACTCTAGCCTTAATAGTTCCAGAGAAACAGAGCTAAACCAAAATACCTGACGCAAATTTGTCACATAAATAAAGCTTATGAGAAAGAAAATATAAGGCGTGACCGAATAATATTTATTGCAATTCACTTCTCTCTTTAAGATGCATGCGTTAATTAAGTTTCATGACTCTAGCTCATAGTGCTCCAAAGAAACAGAGCTAGTTCGAAAACTTGATGCAAATTGAAGCGTAAAATAGTATATGGCCTATTAGCGATAGTTGCTTTCAGTGCCATCGTGTAGATTTAAGCATGTCACAAATTCATAACTCAAAAAATTCTAAAGAGAATGTACCATAATATTGCTGCAAAGTATTCTGTTTAACTTCGAAAGTAACGTGTACAGCATAAGTAAGCTCGTAATATCTGTGCAAGTTTGGAACCGACTGCGTGAAAGTCAGTGTGACGTGGGGGGTGGTGAGGGAGCCAAAGTACAAACTTGCTATCCTATATTTAAGACTAATTATAATTATACTGACCGTAAGTGCCACGATTTAGTCCAAACTTGCTTTCTTCATCTTCTGAAAGTCACATGCACATCCCATCCTCAATATGCGTGAAACATCTATACAAAGTTTCATAGAACCTCCGAAAATTGTAATATAAAGTTACCTTCTAGTAAAACGATATACAAAAGTACTTTTTCTCGATCAATGATTAGCTTCAGAGTCCTTTTTTTTTTATCTCACAGACTTCACTTTTGGGTAGAAAATGCCAGAATTTATCATTAAACGTAATGAAAAGAGGAAAAAAATGTTCAAGATACTTTTCCCCGCCTTCCTCAGCGAGCCACTTTGTATGTATGCGTGTACTACCAAAATACTGATTTTTTGTGACTGGCATGCTCAGGCAAATGCGTGTGTGTGTGTTTGTGTGTGACAGAGGGGGTAGGGGTGGAAGCATAGTCCACGGTTGTAAAACTGAAAATTGGGTGGAGTAATTACATCCTTTCTGACTAAAATTAGGCAAAAGCCCTCACTATTTAAAATATTACATACATAGCAATTAGCAACAGTAGTGTGTACATGAACTTAAGCATTTTTAAAAAATGCATTTATTTTCGGAGACTCAAAAGTTCACCTACCCCTCTTAACAATGTCGGTAAGATAGTCTGGAGGCATGGTATGTGTTTCAAAATCACTTTTTAAAACATTTTTTTACAATGCATACAGTAAAACGATAGGCAACAATCAGGAATTAATACACTCAATTCACACATCCCGCTCTTAAGACCAAAAGGGAAAGAAGCACACACACAAACATTTACAAAAGTGCACGAAAGAAGCACACGGTAAACCGAAGGAGCATCTCTTTCCCAAAACAGGTATGTGGTCATTCAGCTACTGTACTATGCAATTACTGTATTTTGAATTACACAACAGAACAAAACAGAAAGCAGAATGGGCAGCTTTTCAGATGACCAGACTGCTAGAGACTACATATTAATGCCGAATAGTTCACTTATTGCGATCCGAGGATGCCGCAATAGTTTGTTGAAAGATATGCAAATTTGCACTGATACCTTCAGAGGTCTTCGATTGCTTGAAAATTTTAGAGGAGATGATTACAAACTTTTTAATTTACTACGGATGGACAGAAAGAGAGACAGACGAAGGTAAAACATTATTCCTACTGACTGTCGTCACGGGGACACAACAAAAAGCTCAGACCTCGATATCTAATAATGAGTGAGGAGGTAGATGAAGGCCAAATATCATGGTTCAAAATTATTCTTTGACCCGAAAAAGTTGATTCTGAAGTCAATACATATTCTTGAATGCTTTATTCGCACGCATATATATGAGCCGCGACACGAGAAAACCAACAATGTGGTCGTGCGCTCAGTGCAGACTCAGATCAGCCTAGGCATCCGCCCAGTTTGACCAGACCCTTTGTTAAGTGCTCAAAGGGTGGTTAAGGGTAAAAGCTACCTCCATGCGGACAGCGAAGACTCTGATCAGACTGGGCGGATGCCCAGGCTGATCTGAGTCTGCGCTGGACGCACGACCACATTGATGGTTTTGTCACGTCGCGGCTCATATATTGCTTCAAAACAATTAGGAATTTGAGATTCTTCACAATATATCGTACAATTTTGACATAGAATGGACCATAATCTGTCCCCACAAGATATACCCGAGGTACATTTAATACTACATCCGAGCAATTCAAAATTCTTAAGCGTGGGTTTAATATGTTCTATAAAAGGGTTATCCTTTGGAAGCAAGAATCACACCAAAGAACAAAAAACTGTCGAGTGTACAAGTTTTCTGGGCCAGACTAGCTAGTTTCGGCCAATTAGGCATCATCAGTGACCCTCAAATATTTTTAAAGTTCTAAAATGGAATCAATGATCCCAAAGGACTAGAAAATAAAATCTACACTAGGATGAAGGGCAGGGAGACTTTTTACGGTGACCACACAGTCCCAATCACCAGCTGTAGTGAAGTTCAATATGTTCTATAAAAGGGTTATCCTTTGGAAGCAAGAATCACACCAAAGAACTGAAAACCTGATGTCACCTTGTAAGCTAGACCATATAGGCTTTTGCTGAATGTAAATTTCATATTATATTACTATACTGACTAAGCTATTACTGATCAAAGCGGGTCACGGAAAAGGTGAAAAATTAAGGCGATAACTGATTACTAACGCTGATCAATACAAATATATATCGGAGGGGAAACCCAGTGGTTTGTATTCATACAGTTGGTCAAGGTGTACACTCAGCAAAATTTCTAATTGGTCAGTTTTCTAATATGTAGAAATATGATTTTCAAATTGTATTTTTGAATATAATCATACTCAAAATTTTGGGCTGTTAGCTACTTATTAAAAGTCAGTGTTGTAATCAAAACTTTATTGTAGTATTAGAGTTATGACCCCGTATATCTAAACCATAGAAAGCTTTGAAAACACATATAGGCTGTATCAAACTTCCACAAAACCATGATATTTCAGAAGTAAATAACGTTTTATATCATAAAAACATGTAGTATGTTTTAAGTCTTCATGCATTTTTCACCTGTATTAATTTTAATATTGCCGCTTTCAAATTACCTCCCTTTCAATGTCTTTGTAAACCCTAACCGAAGCCTCGAACTGATGTAAATCATTTTTGAAATGCATAAGCGCTTGTGCTGCTGGTAAAATACAAGAATATCTGTACATTTGTTCGTCTTAGTTGGTAACCAGGCTAATCTAACTCTGCTCCAGGCTTAATTCTATGGAAAAAGTGACCAATTAGAAATTTTGTTCAGTGTACAAACAAAGTAGGTCAAGCTGTTCACTGAAAATGTCATTGCGGGTCTTACTAATCATACTATTACTTCATACCATTCAATATTTCTTCAGAGGGATATTGAGACTCAATTCAATATTATTCCAGTTCTATGACTCGTGGGTCATGTTGTAGCCCAGGCTGAGACTTGTAACTTCTAGGATTTGATTGGAAAATTGTTTTGTTTGATCCTTCTTATTATAACTAAATGCTGTTGAAAAGCCCGTAAATTATTACAAATTCACGATTTTTGGCATGTCCAAGGGACCAAAATTAGGGTCATCCCGCACCTCCCATATTTATTTGGACACTCTAACAACTGACTTGTTAAGATGTGTCGGTTAACCTCCATCTTTTCCCGTCTTCCCACAAGTGGAAATAACTTTTTGTTTGCTTCCGAGGACGAACATGCCCCCCCCCCTTTCGAAACTGGGTCCACTCTTAAAGCAAATAATTTGCTGTCTTTGGATCAAATTCCTTTCTTTACGGGTATCACTGTAAAAAAAATCTGTAGATTTTACGGTAGAATAACTGGAAACCAGCTGCCAGTCCTTTTCCCGTTATTTTTAACGGGCGTTTGCCTGTAAGACATTGTTGGAAATCACGAAATGGAAGTTTTATGTTAACTTAGCGCACTCGAAAATAACTTTGTATTGTTGAAGGGCTATCTGACCAAAACAACACCTACTCTATTCTGTCCCACTCTGCTTGATGATTCCTGCAATTTTTACGGGCGTCCGTAAAAATAACGGTAAAAGGACTGGCAGCTGGTTGCCAGTTATTTTACCGTAAAATCTACCGTTTTTTTTGCAGTGTAGACCCAACCACAGGGTATAATCGATTCCGCCAATTTTCGCTTCCTGCAGAGACTGTCCGTCATATTGGCTTCCGCCAAGACTGTCCGCGAACTCTTGCTTCCTGCAGAGACTACAGTCCTCGTAATATGGCTTCCTGCCGAGACTGTCCGCGTAAATCTGCTTCCTGCCGAGATCCTCGGCAGGAAGCAGAATCACGCGGACAGTCTCGGCAGGAAGCCATTTATCATGTACAGAAGTCTCGGCAGGAAGCAAAAGAACGCGGACAGTCTAGGCGGAAGCCAAATATGATGTACAGTCTCTGCAGGAAGCGAAAATTAGCGGAATCGATTATACCCTGTGCAACTTGGGAAGAGCCGCAAAACTGGAAGTGACAGAGATGCATCCTAGGACGGGGTAGGGGTGGGTCTGACAGGTAATATGACCCAGAGCTCTAGAAAAGAGGAGTATTTGATGATAATTGAGGGATAATTTTTTTATTTCTCATCGAAACCATATGTTGTGACCCCTCATCTGAACCGTCTCATCAAGACGGTTCAGATGAGGGGTCACAACATATGTTTTTATGCTGAATTGACAAAAATTATCCCGAATTATCACCAAATATTCCCTCTTATCTAGAGCTCTGGTCATTTGTTGTAGCGGTCGACTGATTACCTGCTATACCGACACCATGTTGATTCAACCAAACTGTCCATTTAGAGCTGCAAAGAATCTGTCAACTGTCAGCGCATCCCCTTGGTACAAAATGAGCAAGTAAATTTGTAATTGTCATATTACGAGCAGAATGACGTAAAATTGTACTTTTACACTTCTTTGAACCATATATTTTGCAAATTATAAGGCATGTAAGGATAATTCTTTGAGTTGCTGTCGCCTGCTAAGCCTGACAATTCTTACCATAAGCTTGTCAAGTTTGAAAAAAGTGAATTCACCTTTCTAACCAAAGCTCTGTTCGGTTTTTAATGAAATGACCGCTGCATTAGAAAAGCGTATTTACGGCTTGCATAATGTGATTTTCGGGAGCAACTTCTTTTTCTCAAAAGTTGATCCCCATCGGGAAGACCGGCAAAAAAATAGTTAAAAAAAAAAAAATAAAAATAAATGAATAAATAATTGCATCCTCTTGTACACCACTCATTAAGTTATATACCTGTAAGTCATGTACCTTAATATATGTAATAGGCAGTGCTTTGAATTTGAACAATTTCGGGTGTAAGATTAGTGAGCTTAGAACTTTTTTCTCCTTCTCATCTTCCACTCTTACTAACCTAAACACTGTTGAAAGAGTGTGAGATTTCTAGCAGGACAGCTAGCGGCTTTTCGCACTCGTCCAGGCCCCGAAGTTAAAACTTTTTTCGTGCTCAGCTCAGCTGAGCATGCAATTTTACATGCTAATAAATAGAAAATAACTGATAAGTACAGTTGTTTTCATGCTCAATTTAGCTGAATATGTAATTTTCTCTGCTTATGAATATGACAATGCCAGCGTTAGTTGGCATTTTCATGTTCATCAGCAGAGAAAATTTCATGCTCCGCTGAGTTGAGCACGAAAAAAGTTTTATAACCTCGGGACCAGGTACCTATTACACATTCCATCTACCTTATTAATGAGAAATATAGACAGAAAGACAAACTTGATCAAAACACTCACACAACATAAATCTATTGATCTATTTATAAATACTCTGTGCTGGACATTAAAAATTCCCCATTCTACAATGACCGTTTGAACTCATTGAATATTGGACTAAAAATAGAAATGACAGTTACTTTGACCATTCATACCTATCGAGAGTGACGTGAAAACGACCTTGAATAGTAAATTGAACACCTGTATAAATACTTCTTTCATTCACAAAATGGTATCATTCTAACTTCAACATGGAAAGCCTTTGTAACGGGGAGAAAATATGGGTAAGATCATTATTGTGCAGCGTGGTAATATGCCATCACATAAATTCACAGCAGATTATAATACTTTCAGTGTTATTATCTTATCTATTATCTTAATTTATTTTTGAACTTTTTATTTTTTATGTATTTAAATATTTATGTCACTTTTCGGTAAGTATATGAATTTATCAGTATTCTAATGTTAACAGTAATTTAGATCCATTTTACGCTGCGCAACAACTCAAATTTAGTTTGATCTTCGGTCCTCATTTTCTTCTTCTTTATAGTTTAAATCATTCCATGAAAGAGAGAGAGAGAGAGAGAGAGAGAGAGAGAGAGTGAGAATTTTTAAATGAGAATTCTATTTCCAATTGTTGTGCAATATGAGCAAGTGTTGGTTATCTCTGAAATTCCCATCCCTTGTCATTCAAGGTAAAGAAAAATAATTTCGGCTATGTAAGACGAAAATATGCCTTATGGTATGAACGAGAAGCTAAACCTAAGATCAGCCTGCGTTGTCGCGTAGTTTGATCAGAGCCTTTACATTTCTGAAAACAACCCATATCTTTTAGATGAGGACCGTGCAAACGGAATATTTTGCGCAGATTCAACAAGCTGATCTGATTTTTCATTAAAAAAGATAATGCAGTGTTGTCCTATCAGTCAACTACGATAACTTAAACCCCCTCCCCCCCCCCCCCCAAAAAAAAAAAAACAACAACAAAAAAACAAACAAGCTAATATTCAATAAAAGTAAAATAAAACAAAAACAACAACAACCGAAAAAGCAATAATAACAAATACAAAACAAAGCAAAACACAAAACAAAACAAAAAACAACAACAAACAAACAAAAAACAACAACCCACAACAACAACAACAACAACAACAACAACAAAACAATGATATCAGTGGAGTTGCGTGAAAAAGGACCTTTAGTTACACGAGTATAGTAGCTACTTAGATCAACCTGAACATCTGCGCCAGTTGACCATTCTTCACTTCTCACATTTTGCTGTCCCTACACATTTACAAATTGTTAGACACTGTTAAGTCTATGCGTACGTTCAGGTTGATACGTGTCTTTTCTCTTCTTACATCTCAGAAGGCTTATTTTCACGTGGCGACCCTTATATTTAGTTAATTTTACATACTGTATGTTTCAGGATTATGAGCTCATATGGGGAAACAACAGAACATGGCCTGAGTTTACAGACTGTTTTCAGAATACTGTGTTAATTTGGCTAGCGAGCGGATGGTTATGGCTGACAGCGCCATTCTACCTCGCATATCTTGTGAATTTACCGCAGCCCCACCTAACAAAGACGTCATGGAAGGACAGAACGAAAGAAGTGAGTAGAGAGTATAAATTTATTATGCCAAAGAAAGCGATACTAGAGTTAACTAAAATATTAAGACACTATGCCAGCTACCATGAAAAGCCATTTGATAATAAACAGTGAAGATTTGCAAAGACACTGAACATTGCCCTAAAGCTAAAGGCCATTACAGTATTTCGACTAAAATGATAACAGATTATTAGGGCTCAGTTTCAACCTTTATTAAATTAGGCTTTGAACAAGGCGTGGCTTTTTACGCTTTTTATCTGCGTTCACCAGAATTCTACGTTTGTCTTTTTATAAAAAAAGATGCATTAAATATTTAAGTATTTGAACAGAACAGACATGTCTTAAAGACACATTTTTCAAAGGATGGCCCCTCCAATAATCATACCCTTAAATTATTTTGTTTTCAGATACTGACCATACTGCAGCTGACATTACTAGCCCTGAAGTTAATAGTGTTCATGTTGTCGGACACTGTATCAGTAAAATATACCGGACTCATACTAGAAGCTGCGACATTGGTAAATCCTTTTTTGTGTGTAAAATCTACATTTTTAAATAGATCAATATTGTTTTTACTATGCTAAGAATTTAATTTTTCATAATAGGTGATGATATTTATAGCACTTCATTCAAAAGATATATTGAATTAATAAAATACCAATGTACATATATTTCATACCAAGGGCGTAGCTACCTATACGCAAATACGCAGGTGCGTATTGAAATTTTGTCAAATTGACAAAATTTCAACACACACCTGCGTATTTTCATGCTGAAATGTTGTTTATTGGTCCTGATTTTAATGCTAGCTGCCAACAGACACGAACATTTGAAATATCTTAGCGGCTTAACCCTCTATTATTGCCCTTAATGAGTATAAAACTTGATTGTGCGTATTGTGCAATTGCCCCTAGCTACGCCCCTGCATACGATATATATGTTTGTCTTTTAACAGGGATCATCGGCATGATTTTCAGGATCTCTATAGCTTACAAAACAATGTATTTCAATTTTTAGTATGAATAACGAATTATCAATAAAAACAGAATAAAACTTTTTATTTAGGAGCGATAGAAGGATAGACAGAAAAGGGGCTTAAAATCAATTAAAAAATTGCAAGAATAAAAAATAGGTAAATGAATAAACTTCAATGTCAGAGAAAGCATCGTATAATGCATGCGCGTGCATATTTAATGAATAAGTATTATGATTTCAACTGTTTCACCTGATTAAAATAATTGTTGTAGATACTGGTCATCACATATGTTCGTCTTGAGAAAAAGAAGGGCTTCGCTGCCTCAGCGATTCTCTGTGTATACTGGGCAGGCGTCTGTACATCGTACTCTATGACAGGATTTGCCAAATATTCAAAACAGGTAAAATATTATTTTTTAGCATAATTTCATTGGAACTAGTGACGTCACAGAGTAATTCATTATATCTTATCTGTTTTGATGTATATTTTTTCAGTTTTTTTGTACAATTTAGTGAGCAATAAGGAACATCTATTGTAAAATTATTAGCTCTCTTCATATTTATAATTATTAAATTAAACATGATGGGAAAAAAGATGAACATCATAACCAGCAGTCTTGTTTAACCAACATTTACAGCTAATTCACGCCATATTTGACAATATATTCAAAGTCAGTCACAGCAAGAACTATTGAATTGTGACATCTGTTAAACAAATAGAGTGTCTACTCAGAATCACTGCTGTGTCGCTGACTGGAAAAATCAAGAGAACCTCAGTCACGTCGCTCCTACAGATTTTACGTACACTGACGTATGTATTTGACACTTGTGTTTAAACATTGATTCGGCCAATAAACAATGCCGCCATTCGCATTTTAATCCTTTCAGGAATATGTCACAGATCCGACCACATTCTTGTTGTTCAGTATCTACTTTCTAGTCAGTATAGTCCAACTAACAATCAGCTGCTTGGCTGGGAATGACGCTGAAACATTAGAAAAGGTAAGCAATGCTCTCGAAGAGGCGTAGGCGGGATTGATCATCAGCCCGGGTTAATATTTTTCATTTGTTTCTGTGAAACATACATACACTATGCAAAATAAATATAGCAATTTTTTGCATGTGCCGGATCCACCATATTAAGGTTATAGTGTCACTTTATTGCATACCGATATAAAGGCAGATCGTTCGACATGGTCTGCCAGGTAAAAAATTCAAGAATGTTCAATTTCAGCGTTTGAACTACTGTGACGTCAGTTTTTCAGACCATTGTATGTGGAGGACATTTTTGATCATGTACAAACGCCAAAACCATAATGAGGCAGCTGGTTTGCTGTTAAAATAAAGGAAAACGCTCTAAAACTTTTGAATATGCTTTTAGTACGAGGTTTACAGAGTTTGAAAAGTTGACGTTTTCCCTTGTTTTTACGTTTTCGTCTTTAAAGATTGTTTCTAATCGGTATTTCTTGAATCCCTTTCGAGTGTATGATTCTTTAGTATCTACCAATATAACAACGTAAACAATTTAGAACGAAAATTCTTCCCGGTTACTGAGCATACATCACAAGTCTTAGATAAACGTCATTATTTTTTCACAGTTACGTAACACTTCAATGAAGATACTTCACAGTAAATTAATCATGGTGTGCCCTTTAATTTTAGCCTGATGTTTTTTCTCTCGGATTTTTATTCTCCATTGAACTGAAGCACCGGGAATCATTGCACAATGGACCGAATTAAAACGTTTTAACGTCAATGACGCATGCTAAGATTCGTCAGTTATTTAGCTTAATTATATCTTTTACACAATCAATAGCTTTAAGAAAACTGAGTATAGAAATGATGAGAAAGACCGTACAAAAAGTCTCATCCTTGCCATTTTTATGTTGCTTTTCAACGGGTGCGAATTTCGGCTAATGACCCCTTCCGCGCTTATCGCTTTTCCCCAATATCGATTTTAAAGATGGCTCCTGTAAACCCATGGTATCTGAAGCCCCAAATATGGCTCCCTTCCATGGAATTTAATTTCGCTCAATGTTGCACTTCAGCAATGAGAAAAATTGCAAAATATAAAAAAAATTGCTAAATATATTTTGCATAGTATATAATATGTTTAGTTCATCATTAGTTTTGCCTCGACAAGGCAGTTCTAATAATGATCCTAAATATATGTTTAATGAAGAATTAACAGAAACCATCCAAGATTTACTATCAAAACTCAACAGTGCTTTGACATTTGAGCAAAAGTATTAACTGAAATATTTTCGACCGAGGTGATTTGATCAAACAGTTTGGGACTGCATAGGCTTACCTACGGTTATGTAAAATCAAATTACAAAGGATCTACTGGATATCAGTATAAAAAAGGTTCAGCCAACTTAAGATAAACACATTTGCTTTCCAGAGTCCCTTTATTTCGCCCCAACCATCATCTAATAGCTAAATGTGGCATTTCTCAACGAAGATTTAAACCATCGCAACAAATGCGGCGTAGCTACGTATACGGCAAATACGCAAGTGCTTATTGAAATTTTGTCAAAATTGACAAAATTTCAAAACGCACCTGCATAATTGCATGCTGAAATTTTATAGATTAGACATGATTTCAATACCAATTACCAAAGTGGCTGAAATACTAGCCTTCCTTTCAAGAAGTAGAGCATAAAACATGGTTGTGCGTATCATGAATTTGCCCCTAGTTACGCCCCTGTCATTCTAATTCCAGAGACAGAGTCCTATCAATACAGCCTCATTCCTGTCTAGGATTACCTTCAGCTGGATTCACGAGTAGGTAGCTGCCCAAATAAGTTATCTAACGATTGTGATTTTAAATAACAACATAATTAACAGAATAATGAAAATTCTGTTTCCGTTTTGTGATATGCCAAATAATTTAAATGAGCTGTGCAGTTGACTCTGTTCCGTTTACTTTTTTCTGTTTGCTATTATTTTATTAAGTGTTTCTTTATGAAGTTTAGGTTCAAGTACAAAGTAAAATATTAGGAATGGAACAGGATCAAAAGACTGTTTTGATTTGGATTTGTTTGTTTTAGTTGATTTAATGTAATTTGTATACACATTTACAACCAGCAGCACAAACATACAGCTGGCGAAACTTACACGAACGGGGGGGTGGGGGGGGGGGTATATTGAAAACCTTTTAAAATATACAAAGAGTATATTCGAGTATATTCTTACCGACTCGCGTTTCAGATTGATAAGTCTAGGCTACCGGCGACCCTTGACTGACGACGACTTATACACACTAAACCCAAGTGAACAGTGCAAAAATGTGGTACCACGTTTCCAGGAAGTCTGGGAGGCTGAACGGAAGACTCAGAGTACAAAATTAAGGTAGGTTTAATCATTTTATAAATTTGAATATACCAATTTACTTAATGCGACAACTTGCCGTTTATTGTCCCCCGCCTTTTCGAAGAAAAGAGGAGGGACATAGTTTTCGGCATTCCGTCCTTCCGTCCTTATTTCCGTCCCCCTAAAGTAGTAGGTACCTTGTGTGCGCAACTCCATCTACAGTCTTATGCCGATTCTTTCGAAACTTTACAGCTGTTTTTGTCATGGTCTGAATATATGCATGTGGTTTGGATATAATCCTCACATTATTTTTGTCACTTTTTCCACAAGTTGAACTTAGTCATTTTTAGGCGTTTTACTATCAAAGTGACTAGATAGTGGGTACCTTGTGTGTGCAACTCCTCAAACAGTTTTATGCCGATGCCTTTGAAACTTCACAGGTGTTTTGGTCATGGTCTGAAAATATACATGTGGTTTGGATATAATCCTCGCTTTATTTTTTGTCACCATTTAAAATAAGTTGAACTTAGCCATTTTTCATACATCAAAGTGAATGTGAATAGATGTCGGGTACCTTGTCTGTGCAACTTCTCCTACAGTTTTATGCCGATTCCTTTGAAACTTCACAGGTGTTGTGACCATGGTCTGAAAGTATGCATGTGGTTTCGATATAATCCTCACATGAATTTCATTACTTTTTTCCCAAGTTGAACTTAGCCTTTTTTCATACATTTTTACTATTAAAGTGAATAGATAGTGGGTACCTTGTGTGTGCAACTCCTCCTACAGTTTTATGCTGATTCCTTTCAAACTTCACAGGTGTTTTGGTCATGGTCTTAATATATGCATCTGGTTTAGATATAATCCTAAAATTATAATTATTTTTGTTTCTTTTTCTGCTAGTTGAACTTAGTCTTTTTTAAGCGTTTTAAAATTGACAATTTATTTCCAAATACATTTTAATGACAGGGTTTTTTTCATTGACATGTCCTTTAATTGAAATAAGCAATAATGGCGGGGGACATAAATTCTTTGAATTTGATTGTTATATATGATCTCGATATATTTCATTTCGTTTCGTCATATTATCATAAAACTCGGTGTTTGTGTTTTGATTAACACTGACTGTTACTTACTATGCATGTAAATAAATCCAACTTTTTGCATAAATATAATTATATGAGACTTTACTTCTAAGTGAATGAGAAAAACGCTCTAGTCCTATCTTGTTGCAATGATTTGGTTTCATTTATTTTGATATTGCTGAGAAATAACTCACCACAAACTATAATAAAGAATAATGATAACGTATATTCTATTTTCTTTTATCGTAGAAATAACAACTGTAACAACTGTTTCTGGGAGAGACTCAGCCTGTTACGACCGTGGAGGCAAGACCTACAAAAGACAGCTCTTTTAAAAGACTGCAGTGACAAGGAAAGTAAAAATTGGGTGAAGAGCAATAACAATATGGAAGTGGGAAAAGCCCATACGGAGGATAACAACAGCATTATAACTGATAAAGCTAACGCGGAGAAACCAGCTAGACCTACTGTGTCGTTGGTAAAAGTTTTGCTGAAGACATTCGGATTTGATTATCTACTGGGAATGTGCTGCAACTTCTTCAATACGTGTCTTCATTTCCTCAACCCTATTCTTCTGAAGTAAGATATTTATTCATTCTTTATTTATTTTCTCGACTACGTTCCACCAGGTAACGGGGATGGTAGATAATGCAAAGTGAATACCATTTTGTTAGACTTTATTCCAGTGTTTAAACTATTTACTAGTACGTTAATTAAGTTACAATTTGGTTATTGTTTCCTGTGGTTCATTGACACCTTTTTCAGTTATTCTATACAAAATTTAGTAGCATTTGAAATCAGTAGGATAATAACCTCAATCATATGATAAAATTTGGTCTATATCACAAGCTAAGTTTTGACCAGGTACACTTATAGACTTTTATCTACGCGTATCCTCAACATTGTCTTGGTATACATGGTATATATATATATATATATTCTACAGGTTGATAATAGAGTTTGTGGAAGATCCCTCGGCGCCAAGCTGGAAGGGGTACAGTCTCGCCACAGCCCTACTTGTCCTTAAATGTACTGAAGTGTTTTTTGGTCGTCAGCTTCATGGAATGTATTACCACACCCTCCAGATGAGAGTCAGAAGTGCTCTTACGTCAGCAATCTACAAAAAGGTCAGTTATGTGCTTATATGAGCGCTGGTCTGTTTTAAGCAGCCTCAGGTTCTCCTCCCTTTAACCAAATTATAGTGCGGATAATTTTGTATAAAAGGGATTTCTATTTTCCGCCTCCAGATTTTTGCACGTTTTTCCTTATTCCAAGAGTCCTTAAAAGTACAGTTTATCTTATCATTAAAATAATCGCAATGTACATGACTCTTTTCTCCTGAGTTTTAGGTGATATTTGTCTGTCCGTCTGGCGTGTATGTGCAGATTAAGATACCTGTTGTTCCTGTTTTATTCCTTTGTTGTAAATTTGTTTCATTTGCTAAAGGTCCAATATACATTAAAGGAGTGTACTGCATATATGTAGTTATATTTTCGTGATTGATTGATTGATTGATTATTTTGTTGCTTTACGTCCACGGTATACATCTATGGCCATGTCGGGACGGTCAGTTAACCTAACCACACTAATCCTGGGCAGGCTTAGACCTCCTAAGCGGTTACAGAACTCAGTGCACATACTTTCGCCAGTAACTGACAACTGCCCTTCTTTAATCAGCGGAAGGAGAAACGAAAGTATGTGGCCAGACCGGGTGTCGAACCCAGGACCACTGATTTATGAGTCAGATGCCCTACCGATTGCGCTGCGCGGCCAGGCTTATATCTTCGTGAAGAGTGGGCCAGAGGATACATCACCCGATACTTACTCCTATAAAATACTGTATAAAATAATAATTACAAATAAATTTGGCATTTTTCTTTCATTTTTTGTCCATGAACAACGCATCTAGAGTTGATTCAACTGCTGGAGAGATTGTTAACTTGATGTCTGTGGATGCAGAGCAAGTGCGCCATGTTTATTCCTTGATCTGGGCCTTTGTATCCTGTCCTCTATCAATTATATTGTCCCTTTGGTTTCTTTATAGCGAGGTTAGTAGAGAAGTGATCTGAATTATTGAGAAATAACTGCTTTAGAAAAAATTGTAGACCAAGATAAGACTGCTCCAGAAGCAATCTTATCTTTGTATGTTACTGTTTATCAATCCGCCGGCGATTTTCAACTGATGTCTGATAATAAACCTACCATATCAAATGTTAGGCCAATAGCCCTGGCAAATACCGTGATATGGGAGTTAGCCAGATTGAAGTCGGCGCATAAACATCCATAAAATTATGAGAATCATCAGTTTCCTAACAGTTCTGCGTTTGTCTCTGAATTTCTTAAGACCTTCGTCATCTTTTATTGTTGCCAGTACTCTTCCTTACATTTTCTAAAATATGCAGTACTTCTCGTCTTCGATTATATTCCGGAAAGCTAGTCGATACGATGTTGATACCTCTGGTTTTAACCTTTCTGTATTCCACATTGTAGGTTGGTTACGCTATGCTCGCTGGTCTCGGAGTCCTCCTATTGATCACGCCTATCAATGCCTGCTTGGTTAAGTGTTGTCGCACCGCTAGTAAACTGGGAACAGAGGAAAAAGACAAGAGAATGAAACTCATGAATGAAATTCTCAACGGAATTAAGGTACTTGTGGGTACATCCCAAGTGAAATTATTCTGGCGAGGGAATATTTCTCTCCCTAAAAAAGGGACAAATTGATTCCGGAGAGAGCAAATTGTTTCCTTCAAGATTAACTTTCTTTGGAATTCTTTAGTATACTAATGCCAGTAAGAACACTTTATTTTAACAAATCTCATTTACACACAGATATAATGTGCACGTAAAATACAATGTGAACGGAAGCTTGCCTTTATTTAATTCATACCATTTACTTATTTTGCCTCCTTTGTTAAAACAACGGCCAGGTCCTCGAGGTGTAAGCATATACTTTAATATTCGAGAAGACTTAATTTTACCTTCCATTCGATAATGCATTGGGTTTGCGAAATAAAAATTCTTATTAGGGTATAATTTTTATTTCAACTGTATCCGAAATAACGGATATATATTATATGTTAGTATTAAATATATATGTCATGTGGACTTGAGCATTTTGTATTCTGTTCCTAGAAAATGAAGACATGTGTATGCCCGATTTATTGCACATTACTTTTGATTTTATTATTTATGTTGTTATTCTTTGTTTATAGTTTATTTTTTTTAAGTTCTTTGTTTTTTTCCAGCTCAATAATATTTCCTTTTATAACTATTCAGGTCCTCAAACTGTACGCTTGGGAAATGGCGTTTGGGAAAAAGATTCTGGATATTCGGGCAAAAGAATCGGAATATGTACTCAAGGATAGGACGGCAGGCATGCTAATGCACTTCTCATGGACCTTGGCACCTTTTGCAGTAAGTTAAATTAAACCAGATGAAAACACCGTTAGCCTAAATAAGCATCTACGCACTACTGTAAACTAGTATCACATAAAACTAATAAGGCGGTCAGGTAAAACTGAAAATAATTTTTTAATAAACCTAATTACTGACCTGCGGGTCATCATCATAGACGTAGTATATACTGCCACTTAAGACACAGGGGCCGTATTCATAAAACCACTTAAGTCGTTGCTATGCTGTTGCTGAGGCTGAATATCTATAAAGGAGATTCCCTACAACTATGAAATTTGGTCTGGAGGAACAGTCTTTGTAAGACTGTTCCTCCAGAGCAAATTTCATAGTTGTAGGAAATCTCTTTCATAGAAACTGAGCCTTAGCAACAGCATAGCAACGACTTAAGTCGTTTTATGAATACGGCCGAAGGTTTCCCGGTCACTTGCTGGAAATCTGAGTCTAAAGTGACAGTACACACTTATAAGATCCGAATGGAGTACTATATTTTCAAAATTCATAATAGATATCTTTAAGTTAGATCTTTCAGTAATTTACGAGTTTTCAAGTTTACACTCAAGACAGACATCTTAAACTGTGTGTAAGTGCCATTGGTTATTTCCCTTTTGATTTATTTATAGATTGGTGTGGCGACATTTTCTACATACATCTTCATGGGTGAAAACCATCGCCTAGATGCACAGACGGCCTTTGTTGCTATATCGCTGTTCGATATCCTCCGTGGCAACCTCAACTGGCTTCCCTGGCTTATCACTGACGTCATCAAGGTAATTTCTAAACCCTGACCTATATCGATTTTATTGCTTGCTTTATAAATACTATTGTGACGTTTGTGTAAGAGAGCAAAATGAGAAAAGAACTTGTTTGAATTTTCATTTGCGAACAACTTTGGTACGAACTGCAGAAACAACATACAAGCTGATTTGCGGGTATGATTAGTTATGTGTTCAAATGCAAACAGATGCCATCTCCTTTAAATAGATAAGCAGAAAGATTGCGATGTTAATCTGAGTATGTTCCACCTTGCAGTAAGTATCCTGATCCCCCGTATCCAGTGTCACGTTTTACAGACTATTTGCGCCTTTACATCTCTGCAGTATACATTTTTTTCTTTCTCCACAGGCTGTGGTATCAGTAAAACGACTCAACAAATTCCTTAATTATGACGACATTAACCCTGACAACGTCACATCTAATCCCTCTGGTAAGATTTCCATTCCATGTATTCTTCAGTTAATAAAATTAGTTGCTTTTGTTTTTAAAATAAACCGCCCTGTCGGAACATCTCACCAACATGAGAGCATCCGTCTATGGTGAAAAAAACTAAAGATCCGTAAAAACCACCTCGCAAACAGTTTGAATTATTTCATATTTTGCACACCATAGAAAATAGAAGACTGTGCTTGACGCAGACAAGCACCTTGCAAAGACGGACAGTAAAGGTATTGCCGATTTTTTGTTTGGTCTTATATGTGTTCTTTTTTATATAATTTTCGCTACCAATATTTACCCTAAATGATAAAATGCCGCTGCAACAAGATCTTAATTTCAAAATAAATAGACCTTTTATTTCGCATTTTTGTCTGCTTTCAGATGATGCTATTTCTATCTGTAAAGGGAGATTTCGTTGGGATGAGAAAATTGACCCTTGCCTGAGAGAGTAAGATTATTTAATCTATTTGAAACAATATTTTACTTTTTATTCCAACATGAACAATAATTATTGATTAGAGTGCAAATGAAAGAAACGTATCACAAGATATATTTAATATACACAGGGTATAATCGATTCCGCTAATTTTCGCTTCCGCCGAGACTGTCCGCGAACTCTTGCTTCCTGCCGAGACTTCTGTACATGATAAATGGCTTCCTGCAGAGACTGTCCGTGTTATTCTGCTTCCTGCCTAGGCTCTCGGCAGGAAGCAGAATCACGCGGACAGTCTCGGCAGGAAGCCATTTCTCGAGGACAGTAGTCTCTGCAGGAAGCAAGAGATGGCGGACAGTCTCGGCGGAAGCCAAATATGACGGACGGTCTCTGCAGGAAGCGAAAATTGGCGGAATCGATTATACCCTGTGATATAGGCAAACATCAAATATGTGGCTTAAATACAAAAAAGGATGATCTGTAGAACGATTGTCTGTCAAAACCGAGGAGCTCGACTCAGGTTTCAAAGGGGCAGAGTTGCTTCATGGACGATAAAGGTGAAAGATGCCTCACCTTAACATATCTATATTTTGAATATATTAGCTCAGTAGTCGAAAAAGAACCAGAGAGTTTAACAGAATAAATTCATAAACAAAAGGAAAGGCAAAAACATTTTAGTGCAGATTTCACATTTAACTCCCTGCTAAAGGCAGTCCATACTCAATTACCCTTTAATATTTGAAATCCAAACACATGTATACCAACATAATGAAACTTGTTTTCCAGTATCAATGTGGCGATTCCTAAGGGCAGTTTGGTGGCAGTTGTTGGCACTGTAGGATGTGGAAAATCATCTTTAATCTCTGCAATTCTTGGAGAGATGGAGAAGTTGGACGGACAAGTGAACGTGGATGTACGTAGGAGTGGCTCCGTGTGAAAAATGCCCTTTTGACATGTGGGCACATTTGAAACTAAAATAAGTCTGCTTTTGCGCAAGCTCATAGATTTGCAAGGATTCATGGTTGGTAACGGAACACTGTTATCAGGTTTTGTGGATGTGCAGACTGATATCAGTCTTACTGCTCGCTGCAAAATACCCATGCGACGCACATGGATGGTGCAATTTCCAACCGAAATAATAAACTTATCATTTTAAGACATTTGCATTATGCTAACATCACACTGATTGTATCATTTAAACAAGAAGCCTTTTTTCTAAAACAGATTTCTTATGTTTCAACACAAAATCATTTCTGTAGCTTGTTCTTGTCTTGTAGTATTTACGGCAAGATGATGTATGAACACCAAGCTGATCGTTCGTCCTACATTTGTTAATATCCTTTCTGATTTTGCCGAATAAACCTGCTTGTCTGATTTTTAAAGACGTGTGTATATGATAAATTATTTAAAACGTGATACGTTTTATTTCAGGGAGATATGGCCTATGTTCCACAACAAGCTTGGATTCAAAATGCAACACTTAGGTCCAACATATTATTTGGAAAGAAAGTGGATAAATCAAAATATCAAAACGTGATCAACGCTTGTGCGCTGAAGCCTGATCTGGATATGCTTGCAGCAAAGGATAAGACTCTTATTGGGGAAAAGGTATTTAAGACTTCTAACAATTGACTGTGAAGTAGAAATATTTATGTGTGTTGGTTGTAACGAAGTAGAGTTTAGTACTAAGGCGTTTTGCAAAGGCTTGAAGTCGATGCTTTATGTTGATAACCTTTTAGCGAAAGTCTTATTTCACGGAATTCCGCACTTTCCGATAATTTGTGATTTTGTTAACTTTTTCAAAATATTCGCTGTGTGTGTGTGGCGGGGCGGGCGGCGGGGGGGGTATGGGTGTGTCTGTGTTTGTGCATGATTAAGTAAAGAAGACCTGTATCAGACTATATATTTGCAGGGTGTTAATTTGAGTGGTGGTCAGAAACAACGTGTCAGTCTCGCCAGAGCTGTGTATTTTGATGCGGATATCTATCTTCTAGACGACCCTCTAAGTGCAGTAGACTCTCATGTTGGCAAACATATCTTCCAAAATGTGATAGGAAAGAAAGGACTTCTTAAAGATAAGGTAAATTAACTTATTGAAACATGTATACGTTCATGAATATTGTTTGACTTGCAATACATATTTTATACTGCACTAGGGTCAAGTCAGGTAAATTCGGACAGCAAGTAAATTCGGACACACCATTGCAAACAGTGAAAATCCAGATGAGACGGCTCATAATGAGCCGTCTCACCAGGATTTTCACTGTTTGCCCAGTTATTTTTGTTTTAGTTCCAAACAACTGAGATATAACGGAAACAATGTCACTGTCCGAAATTACCTGTTGTCCGAATTTAGCTGACTTGACCCTAGTCGTAGTCGTATAATAACACACGATGACAGACTGTCGAACAAAAGAATACTACTACTGTTTAAAAGTGTAAGAATGCTTATTTTTAATCTGTAAATCATACTATATTCCCTCGTATCTTTTTGGGAACCGGTTTGAATAGCCTTAATTTGTGATATTCTGTACAGAACTACCATTCTCATTTTTAGACCCGAGTACTTGTAACCCATGGTATCAAGTGGCTTCCACGCGTCGATACAATCATAGCTATGAGTAAAGGTGCGATAGCTGAGGTGGGATCTTATGAAGAACTGATGGAACATGACGGTGCATTTGCTGAATTTATGAAGACATATCTCAAAGAACATAACTCAGACAGTGACAGCGACGAAGAAGGTAAATATCACAGGGCAAACATATGGTGATACCACTGGATGCAGCTTTATTGACTGTTCAGTATGTTATAGCTATAACTGTCTAAGTTAATATTCAAATATGTCCGTTTTTAGCTCGCCTGAACGAAAGTTCAGGAAGAGCTATTGTTGTCACCCCGGCGTCGGCGTCCGCGTCCGCGTCCGCGTCAGCGTCGGCGTCCGGATTGGATGTTTTGGTTAAAGTTTTTTAAAGACCTATATCTCCTTAACCCATGGATGGATTCTTTTGATACTTGCACTGTAGGTAGATATTGGTCCAAAGTTTAACAGGGTACCACCCCCACCCCACTCCATGACCTTGATGTCAAGGTCATGGACTAAGAAAATTGGGAGTATTTTTGGACTGGATGTTTTGGTTAAAGTTTTATAAAGCCCAATATCTCCTGTACCCATAGATGGATTCCTTTGATACTTGCACTGTAGTTAGATATTGGTCCAAAGTTTTCCTAGGTACTACCCCCACCCCCCTCAGTGACCTTGATGTCAAGGTCGTGGACTTAGAAAATTGTCTTTTTATTGATTGGATGTTTTGGTTAAAGTCTTTTAAAGACACATACCTCCTGAATCCAGTGATGAATTCTTTTTATATTTGCACTTTAGTTAGATATTAGTCCAAAGTTTTGCCGAGTACTACCCCAACCCCGCTCAGTGACCTTGATGTCAAGGTCACAGACTTTGGAAATTTGTTTTTTATTAAAGTTTTCTAATTGCATACTGATTCATAATGCTTGGCAGAGATTTAGTTTACACTTGAACTGATGTTAGACACTTTTTTGAGTTTTTACAAAACACTATATACTTACCCCACTGGATGACCTTGAAGTCAAGATCATCGACTTAGAGTTTTGTCTTAAAGATTTTGGTTAAAGTTTTATATTTATGAAGACATAATTTCACAGTGCCACGATGGACTGAGTTGATACTAATACTTGGACTGATGTTAGATAATGGTTCAAGGTTTTGTTACATCCTAGCTCCTAGACTCCACACCCCCACCCCTACCGCTTAGTTCTTTGACCTCAAGCTCATGGGCTTTGAAATTTCATGTGGATTTTTTTATTTTAATTTTATTTTAAGACTTATTTCTTAGATAGCTTTTGTTTATAAATGTGTAGTCATTATGGACATGCTTGAAATTTTATGCATAGAAGTCCACACCTCCAAAGCGACTGTGTGATGGGCAAGCACTATTCAGGCGAGCTATGCTGTCAGGCGAGAGCTCTTGTTCTAACCGAGGCCACATGCAACCCTTTCGGATATGTACTGTTTCCCAGCTTGATCACTTATGCGAAAACATTATTATTCTAGCGTATACAATTTCAGGCTACCTTTAAGTGTGTTTATACTGAAGTTGACAGAGATAAGCTGAAAAAAGGGATTTATGCGGACAAGTTCTTGTTCTTTGCAACGTTTACAAATTCAGAATCCCCTAAAGCATCAAGGAAGATATCTTTATACAGTAGCCAGATTTATGAAAGAGAGTGTACATGTACATGTAAATTGAAGCTCTTATTGACAGCCTGTTGTTTTTTAAAGAAGACTTTAGAGAACATTCTTTCTGTTTTAGTGATCGAAATGAAATCCAAAGTCCTCCATCGTCTTGACTCTGTAAAACTGGACCATGATGACAGCGACAGTGAGCCGGAAATAACTGGTGTACTGGAACTCCAAGCTTCCGAAAGTGGCTTAATAGGCGATAAAGAGACCACAGGATTACGGAAAAGGAAAGCAACAAAATCAGAATCAAAATCGGACGCACAAATAATCAGAAGATCCATATCAACTGTGAAAGATGTAGTCACTGATGAATACGTATTTGATGACGAAAATGATGAAAGTAAATCAAACAATAATGGTGACGAAGAGGAGATTGAAACGGGATCGGTTAGTAAAATCCTTTTCATTCTTATAACTTCAAATGCTTTTCATTATTTCCATGCCACAAGATCCTGCATCTTCAAAAATATTTCATAACATACATTTCCAATGCCCACAAATGTTGACAAGTCTTTAAATTATATATCGTATAATTGTAATGAATATCACTTTTGAGTCTGTTTTCTCCGCGATATCATAATCATTATAACGGAACATTCTTCTAACTTAACAATTTTAGTTTGGCCCTTCCTCGGAGTTACAAAATTTATGTGTATGATTTTCTTACAGGTTGAAATGTCCGTTGTTGTGTCTTACCTCAAAGCAGTCGGACATAAGGCCATCATTTTAATAATGGTTTTATTTGGACTCGAACAAGCCAGCACTGTAGCAGCCAAATTTTGGTTAACAAAATGGACGTCAGATTCTGAACTTCACAACCTAACAACGCTACCTGCTGACAGCGAAGAACGTTATCAAAGCAACGTCTTTTATTTGGGAATATATGGATGTCTGGGCGTTTCACAAGGTATCGTTCTTTTAACAAAGAATTTTTCTTTCCAAAGAATCAGCTGATGCCGTTTAAGCCTGCAGGCCAATATGCGGCTAATAATCTAAAGCATGACGGTTAAAAGTATTAAAATCTCTGTATCGATATTATCTATTTTCTCTGATGTGTTTTTGCTTCCAGGAGATTTTTAGACTTTATTTTATTACCATATGCATCTTAATGGCATAAATAAAAGTCATTGGCCGTGTGAATATGTAAACGAGTCGCATTCTTTAAATGTTGTTTCCTCATAGACTTGTTTAAATGGCGATTGCATAAGCAAATCAAAGTAGAAGAACATACTTTATAAACTATTTAAGAAATGATCTGTAAACTTATGCTGTGTATTCGGTGTTTATCGCATGCACTGGATTTTATAACAGTGCAAAGTACTTTTTTATGGGAATCCTGATTTTTTAAATTCCACAATAAGTTGTAATATTCCATTTTCACAGACGTTTGTCACCTATTCGTCAAATTTTCACTGGCTACCTTTATTTAAGCGTTGGCAGTATTAGTCTACTCCAGAACACGTCTCGTTTGTTCTCTCAAGGCAGGAAGTAAGATTCACGAGAACCTTCTTACAAATATTCTTCGAGGACCAATGTCGTTCTTTGACACTACCCCTATTGGTCGGATAGTGAGCAGATTCTCTAAAGACATTAACAGCGTAGACTTTGGTGTACCAGACCGACTAGGAAATATGTTTGACTGTGTGTTAAGTTTGATATGTACTATAGGCGTAATAGTCTTCAACACTCCCGAGTTTATTGCAGTGATCGTGCCACTTGGAATCATCTACCTCATTCTTCAGGTAAATTGTGTTTACCAGCTTTTTTGTTTTTCTGTGTTAGATACTCCCTTTCAAGTTACTGTGCTGATGGACTGAAACACCAGAGCCCTCCACACACGAAAATATAGAAGTGGGAGTTGATGAAAATCTTAAAAAGTATGAACTGTATAGAAGAGACAAAAAGAAAAAAAAAGAAAAAAAAAGGAAAACAGACTACCCTTATTTAATTGAAAATGCCATTTTATAAGCTTTATTGTCTTTAAATACTCTCGGTGGAAAATCTGTATAGACAAGTTCATTAAAGTTTAGCTTTGTGTAGACGGTCAATAAGGTTGTTTGCCTCTGCAATTGGTACCTTGAAAATTATCGTGACGGTACCATGTGCCAGAACTTAATTGTACTGGTATTTTTTGCAGAGATTTTTTACTCCTACTCACCGCCAAATACGAAGAATTGAGTCCAAAGCTCGGTCACCCATATGGAGTCATTTTAGCGAGACTTTGAATGGCGTGGGTGTTATCAGGGCCTTTAAACTACAGAGAAGATTTGAAGACGAGTCGGCAAATCGGGTAGACCATTACCAGGAGTGTTCCTATTTCATTTCTGCACTGCACAAGTAAGACATGATATTGCATAACTTATTCTTTCGGTATTCAGGTGCGGTAAATATAAACGTTCAAACCGGAAATAGTGTTTTTTGTATACATATTCATTTTAAGCTTATGGCTACGAAAGTTTCAATCACATTTGTATTCAAATGAACCTAGTGGCCACTCGTCATTGAAACAACGTCGGGACATCATCGATGCTACATTTTGAATATTTTATTTACGCTGGAATGGGTTTTAGTACTGTGAATGATATTTAAATTGTTATCTTATTTCTTTAGTAAAATTCTTGATTTTAAGATTACGTCTCACTGATTTGTCATGGCGCATATTTTTGTTCATTTGCTATTTAAGCGGTTTCTAGTTGAACTTGTTAGGCCCGATTTAGAAGAAACGTATAATAAATTCCCTACTTATTTTCAGTTGGCTCGGGACCCGGATGAACCTTCTTGGTGCTATTGTAGTTTGGATGGCGACCGTGTTTGCTGTGTCAAGTAGAGACACTCTCAGTGGGGCGCTTGTTGGCCTCTCTGTTACTTACGCTATGGATGTAAGTATGATAATGTTAGCTACTAAGGGCTCGTTGACATAATTACTTGCGCGAACCCGAGCATTACTTGCGCGAACCCGAGCATCACTCGGGTATTCCTCGGGCTATTCAAAGATATGTACAATGCATTACACATATGAGCTGCGACACGAGAAAACGAACAGTTTGGTTGTGCGCCGAGCGCAGACTCAGATCAGCCTGGGCATCCGCCCAGTCTGTTCAGAGTCTTTGCTGTCCGCATGAAGGTAGCTTAGACCCTTAGCTACCTTTTAAGCACTTAGGGAAGACTCTGATCAGACTGGGCAGATGCCCAGGCTGATCTGAGTCTGCGCTGGGCGCACAACCACATTGTTGGTTTTCGCGGATCATATCTTCGAGTAGCCCGAGGAATACCTGGGTATTGCTTGGGTTTCCTAGGTCACAATGCCAAGCGTGCCTTTTGTTACAAAACTTGTCACCGTTGATATGACAGCTGAACATAGCGAAATCAGGAAACCTTATTTATTTGAGCCACACAACACGACAAAACCAACAAAGTTGCATGTATGCCACGCGAAGACTCAGATCAGCCTGGGCTCCGGCCATTGTGATCGGAGTCTTTGCTGTCGGCATTGAGGTAACTTTGACCCTTAGCTTCCCTTTAAACACATGGCAAAGGCTATGATCAGACTGGGCGCATGCCAAAGTTGATCCGAGTTTCGCCTGGCATACATGCCACTATGTTAGTTTTGACATGTCGCAGCTTATTTGGTACCTTTCACTATCTTTAATGAACCAATATAGCCAAATCAGTCTTCCGTGGTTCTGTTTTAAGTACAGATCAAACTGCTGGATTCGTCCTCTGTCGAATCTTGATTGAATGAATTGTTTTTGAGGGGAAAAGCCTGGTCTAATAACCGACGATGTACGGTTCGTTTATGCTCAGTTTGATCAGTGCGTGCACAAGTATTCTATTCAGTTCATCTTTAATGAACCAATATAGCCAAATCAGTCTTCCGTGGTTCTGTTTTAAGTACAGATCAAACTGCTGGATTCGTCCTCTGTCGAATCTTGATTGAATGAATTGTTTTTGAGGGGAAAAGCCTGGTCTAATAACCGACGATGTACGGTTCGTTTATGCTCAGTTTGATCAGTGCGTGCACAAGTATTCTATTCAGTTGATGTTAGTTGTTGCAGGAACTATTTTATTAAGGATCCTCAGTTGCATCAACAATGTCTACAGGGAGCTGATTTGGGATATAAAACTTAATGTTAGCAGTTAAATTATACTTTCATGTATATGAACCACGTTGTTCCAAGACGCTTCTTCAAAGCTTGCAAACTATGCAAACTGACACCAGCCTGCCACTATCAGCAGACTGGTTAGAGCATACACTGTTCAAATATGCAGTAATTGAATTATGCAGCCAATTAAAGGACACTAAAAGTTCTTAGCATTTCATTTTTTTCCCTTTTCTACGCCATAAGGATCGTTAGAGAAATGCATGAAAAGGTTGCTAAACTTCATTTAAAAATATTCTTTACTATGTGTGTAATTTATTTGTGTCATCATTTAACAGATTACTGGTTGTTTGGAATGGATGATGCACATGATCAGTAACTTTGAGTCCGACATGGTCAGTTTGGAACGAGTCAACCAATATTCTCAAAATAATACAGAGGTAAGGATCTAAAACCTAAGATAAGGCGTCGAAACATTCACAGTCTGCATTTTATCATGAAATAGGTCATCTCAAAGTCTTTAAGCCTGAGATAAGAAAAAAATGAAATGATACATGTTTCTATAAAAAGTAATTAATTCAAACATGTACTTTTAGTGTACGATTTTAATGTAAAAAAGGGTAAAGGTTTCCCATAGCCTAATAGCCGTAGGGGCTGTGGGGGTTAGAGACCCACTGTATCTTGGGCACAGCTGATGAAAGGCGGAGCCCATCTTTCTCCTTTCGCTGCCTTATCCCTTCCCTGATTCGAAAAAGGTACTCATTTACTGCTGGGTTGACAGAGAGAGTTTTCCAGTCATCGTATGGCGACGGTGAGCCGCGAACTCACGACCTTCCGGTGACTTTCTGCACAATAACCGAGCCACTCTAACCACTCGACTACGGCGCGTCTCTGTTTTTTTTATGTACCTCTCATTTTAATGTACCAAACTGAAATCTCACAAGTTGCCAATATGTTTTATTAAATCAAATCATTTAATGAAATTTAACTGAAAATGAGCTTTAAACTCAGATGCGCTATGAAATGCAATCACAATGATTACAGCAAAGACTGAGACCAGCCTGGACGTTTCCATCTGTTAGAACCTGTGCTATTCGCACTCATATACTGGTTGCTTCTATCTGCTGGCAACATATGTCGCATTTCGCAACACTAATCTTTACCCATATAAATTCTAAATTCTGTTATCAGGCCTGTCTACAAACATCTGAAGAACCTCGCCCTGACTGGCCCGAGGCTGGAAAGATTGAACTAAATTCCTATTCTGTGAGGTACAGGGAAGGTCTTGACTGTGTACTCAAAGGAATTAACATTTCAATACGCTCCGGAGAAAAGGTAAGTCTAACTCATTTAGGTGCTGGTCTGTGCAATACATTTTCATTCCATTAAAATTCCATTTTAAGCAAGCATTTCACTGGGCTATTTACAGGGATATGACAAAATAAGTAAAGTCAAAGATAACGAACATCGGAATATAAAACTAAACAAAACAAAATGAACTTACTTATATGTAATCAAAACTATTAGACTATGTAAAATCAACGTTGATTTTTCCAATGCTTTCCCACTGGGCACACAATGTTGAATCAACCTTGATTCAACCTTAATTCAACGTCACGACGTTGAATCAAGGTTGATTCAACCTTGTGTGCCTGCTGGGTTGTTGCTCGAAGACTTCACTACACCGATGCTGGTACTACACTATTAGAATAGTGTGTGCATCCTTTGTTCCTGAAAACGCTAAATATAGAACCATAGCATGACTTATCAAATACGCTGTCAACGTTACTGCTACAAAAGTGATTTTGCTTATTACCAAAACCAATTGCAATGTATATAATCGTGTTTTCCTTTCATCCCCAGGTCGGTATTGTTGGTAGAACGGGAGCAGGAAAATCTTCTCTGACTTATTCTGTATTCCGTCTCCTTGAGCCCGCCTCCGGAAGTATCACAATTGACGGCGAAGATATTACGAAATTCGGTTTACACGATCTAAGGTCAAGATTGACCATTCTGCCACAAGAGCCAGTACTATTTGCTGGTAGTTTACGAATGAACTTGGACCCACTTGACAATCATACAGATGAACAATTATGGAGGGCTTTAGAGCATGCACATCTTAAAACATTCGTAGACACTTTGCCAGAGAAATTGAAGTACGAATGTGGAGAGGGCGGACAGAATTTAAGGTGCTTGTTTAGGATTACTTTTAATTTAATTTTACAGTATATCTTAGATTTAAATATCGGCATTTAAGCTACGGACATATCTCTTATTGTTTTCCATGAATCTAATTGCCATGGCAACACTTTATTTTTCTATTTACTTTTAATGGCTTAAATTAAAAAAAATATGAAGGGCAGTACAAATAAGAGAGACGTGTACCTCGGATGAGGTAAACATAATTGAGCCGCGACACGAGAAAATCAACAAAGTGGTTGTGCGCCCAGCAAAGACTCAGATCAGCCTGGGCATCCGCCCTGTCTAATCAGAGTTTCCGCTTTTCGCTTAAAGGGTAGCTAAGGGTCTAAGCTAGCTCCACGCAAAAGTGAAGCCTCTGATCAGACCGGGCGGATGCTCAGGCTGATCTGAGTCTGCGCTGGAGTCTGCGCTGGGCGCGCAAGCACTTTGTTGGGTTTCTCGTGTCGCGGCTCATATTGTTTTACGATTTCTTTTTGGCTGGGGTTTATTAGGAACAAATAAGCCATTACACGAGAAAAGGCGTATTGGAGCTTAAATATGAGCCGCGACGCGAGAAAACCAACAATGTGGTCGTGCGCCCAGCGCAGACTCAGATCAGCCTGGGCATCCGCCCAGTCTGATCAGAGTCTTCGCTGTCCGCATGGAGGTAGCTCAGGCCCATAGCTACACTTTAAGCGCTTAGCGAAGAGTCTAGTCAGGCTGGGTGGATGCCCAGGCTGATCTGAGTCTGCAGTTGGCGCACAACCACATTGTTGGTTTTGTCGTGTCGCGGCTCATATGAATTAAATAACTAATAATGATATGTTTTACTTTTAGTGTGGGTCAAAGGCAACTACTGTGCCTTGCCAGAAGTCTCCTTCGTAAAAGCAAGATTCTTGTCCTAGATGAAGCTACAGCAGCAGTTGACATGGCAACGGACGAGCTGATACAGCAAACAATAAACACAGAGTTTAAAGATTGTACAGTGATGACTATAGCTCACAGATTAAATACAGTGATAGACTACGATAAGTAAGAAGCACCATTTACATATAGAAATTCTTTTTGTTGGCGTAATAACTACTGAGTTCATTTTTGTTGGCGTAATAACTACTGAGTTCATTTTTGTTGGCGTAATAACTACTGAGTTCATTTTTGTTGGCGTAATAACTACTGAGTTCATTTTGTTGGCGTAATAACTACTGAGTTCATTTTGTTGGCGTAATAACTACTGAGTTCATTTTTGTTGGGGTAATAACTACTGAGTTCATTTTTGTTGGCGTAATAACTAATGAGTTCATTTTTGTATTGTGATGGGCAGTAACCCGCAATTTAAATACGATAACTACAATAACTAAATGGCAACATCTTAGCAACTGGACACGATGCTACAGAAACTGATAGTGTGTATTTGCAAAACTGATATGTGGGAGGCTAGGCATTGACGGGCCAAAATAATGGTGCAAATATTTCGTTGCCAGAACAATGTGGGGTTTTGGTTATCTTTGGTTATATTTTTATATGCTGTCGATTCGTACAAAAGCCCTGGTTGATTCTTACTATATCTTAGACAGCTTATAACATAGTTTCCCAAATTTGTCACTAAATAAATGTACTAAAATTAAGCTGAAGGAAAAGTATCATGTAAATATAGTGTTATTAAACATTTTTTGTGTGTCTTTTTCAGAATTTTGGTGCTAGATAAAGGAGAAGTGAAAGAATTTAACGCCCCAAAGACTTTATTAGCTGATATAACGTCGATATTCTACAGAATGGCGAAAGATGCTGGATTAGTATAGCTCTGATTTAACTCTTTCGGCGCCAAATGTTTCAGACGACAAATTTTCGTCTGCTCAAATCATCAGACGACAGATTTGTAATTGGAAATTTTAACAATCTAAAGACATTTTTCATAAAATCAGGCTTTTTAAAATCATATTTGAATGGCAAACAGTGTAGATCCTGATCAGACGGCTCTTTTAAGAGCCGGCTGATCTGGATATACGCTGTTTGCAAAGTCGCATTTTTGCGACTTTGGCGCCGAAAGAGTTAAATGCTGGATTACTGTGGACGATGAAAACGATAATACAATAAATGAGCCTCGACACGACAAAACAAACTGGCATGTGCACCCAGTGCAGACTCAGATCAGTCTGGGTATCCACCCAGTCAGATCAGAGTCTTTTCAGTGGGCTTAAAAGGTAGCTTATGATCTAAGCTAGCTTCAATGCGGACAGCGAATACTCTGATCAGACTGGGCGGATGCCCAGGCTGATCTGAGTCTGCGCTGGGCGCACAGCCACTTTGTTTGTTTTCTCGTGTCGCGTCTAATATAGATCTGATAGTTGGTATAGCGCTAGTGGAAACTGACGTGGACACAAATTGACGGACGTTGTCATTATACAAGATGGCGAAAGATGCTGGAATAGAAAATTTCTGGATTACATATTGGATTACTGTGGATATTTGAAGCAGCTATACAATCTTGATCTGACTTTTGACAATGAAGATAAATTTAGATAATGATGAAGGACACGAAATGCAGAGTAATTTGATTGCTCCCTTCATTTGAGGTGGGATGCACTGTGGTGGGATGGTAAATAATTAAATATGAGACAACTCAGTTGTTTTAAATTTACAAAGGTAGCGAAAGGAGAGGGATGAGCTCCGCCTTTCATCTGCTGTGCCCAAGATACAGTGGGTCAGTAACCCCTACTGCCCCTAAAAATATTTACTTCTCTTGTTTCTGCTGGTTTCTTCGCACTACGAAGAGAAATAAAATAAGCGAGTGAAGTGAAAATAACAGTCTTCCCAACCGCCACACAATACGGGAAAAAATTGAATCAACGTTAATTTAACGTCATGACATTGCATTATTAACGCTGGTAAAAAATGACTGAAGTTTTGTGCCTAGTAGGTTGTTTGTGGAGAGAAGCGTGTATAAATTAATTGTTTGACTGTAAATGACAAACTTGTTCGAGAAATACTGTTCGAATGAAGAATTCATTTTTGAAGGCATGATATTTTAGTCGCGACATGAGAAAAAGTGCATAACGTATGTGCGAATGTCTGCGATTTTGCGCAGACTGATCAGATTATTTGCTATTACTATTCTATTCTATTCTATTCTATCCCATAACCTTACTAGGTCGTTGGGGCACCACAGCTGGCTTCAAAACAATCCCTTTCCACCTTGTCCTGTCTTCAGCTGCCCTAGTTGAGCTGGCAAAATCCATTCCAGTCCACTCCTTGATATTGTCTTCCCACCTCTTCTTCTGTCTACCTCTTCTTCTTTTTCCTTTCACTGTGCCCTGAAGAATTGTCTTTGCTAAACCAGAAGACCTTGAGACGTGGCCAAACCACCTTAGTTTCCGTTTCTTGACCAGCGTCAGGAGTTCATCATATTCTCCAATGGCTGCTTGGATCTTCCTGCGAACCTCCTCATTGGTTATATGGTCCTTGTACGAAATGTTCAGTAACCTTCGGTAGCATCTCATCTCAAAGGCCTGCGGTCTTTTCTCTAACTCTGCTGTCAAGGTCCATGATTCACAGGCATACAGAAATATGGAAATGACAAGGGAGCGCATAAGTGTCACCTTTGATCCAAGAGATATGTTGTTATCTCTCCAAATTGGTTTCAGCTTGGCAACAGCTGATTGGCTTGTGCTATCCTTGAGAGAACCTCCTGTTTTGAGCCATCATCTGTGACAACTGCCCCAAGGTATTTGAAGCTGCTTACAGTACCCAGCTTCTGCCCCTTTACCTTGATCTCCCTCTGGATGCCATCTGCGCTGTTTGTCATCAGTTTGGTCTTCTCAGCACTGATCTCCATCTTATACCTTGTGCAGGTCTGGTCGAGACTTTCAACTAGAGCTTCTAGTTCCTGCTCTTCCTCAGCAAGAGCGTCTATGTCATCGGCAAACCGCAGGTTGGTAATATTTCTGCCGCCTATGCTAACCTTTCCGTCATGTTCTTCCAGAGCATCGGACATGATCCGTTCGAGAAAAATGTTGAAGAGGGTGGGTGACAGAAGACATCCTTGTCTTACTCCAACTGTTGTTCTGAACCATTCTCCTGTGCTGCCATCTATCAGGACTGCACTTGTAGCCTTGTCGTATAGCTGCTCAATGGTGCGAACTAGGTTTGCATTGATATTGTACTTCCTCATGGTGGCCCATAAGGCTGCATGCCATACCCTGTCAAAGGCTTTTTTGAAATCAATGAAGACATGGTACAGATTCTGCTGATGTTGGAGATACTTTTCACACAGGATTCTAAGGTTGAAGATCTGTTCTGTGGTGCTCCTTCCTGCTCGGAACCCAGCCTGTTCCTCAGCGATTATCTCTTCGGCTTGTGGCTTAAGCCCGTTCAAGATAACTTTCAGCATGACTTTGCTTGAATGACTGATGAGGCTGATGGTTCTGTAGTTCTGGCAGAGCTGTAGGTTGCCCTTTTTAGGGAGAGTAATAATTAGCGACTGAGTACATGGGGTAGGCCATTCTCCTGTTATCCCGATCCTGTTACAGATATCTGTTAAAACATCAATCATGGTCTCCCCTCCAGCTTGAACAAGTTCTGCTGGTATATTATCAACTCCGGCAGATTTTCCCTTCTTCAGTGCTGCTACTGCAATCTCAACTTCCTCACGAAGGATCGGTTGTTGATCTTCATCTGGGGGCTGACTGCAGTCCAGAACCGTATTGTCACCATCAGTCTCATGGTTGTATAATTCTATACAATTCTATATAATTGCTATTACTACACAAACCCAAAGTGCCATAAATTGTGGAAGCGAATGGAAAATACTCTGATCATACTTTGCAGATCAGTTTCTCTGTGTACTGCTTATCGCTCAGTAGCCCAGGCGTTAGTTTTAACAGGAAAACATTGAGGCATATGGTTGCGAAGCGTGGAATGTAATTTAGATAGCCTTTTTTGCGTGAGATTTATGTCTGGAAAGTTTGCTTCGGCATTTTTTTCATCATGTACTTTTTATTCGTGTGTTCATATAATCTCAGCAGGCACACAATGTTGAATCAACCTTGAATCAACCTTGATTATCAAGGTGAGTTTACCCTCAATCAATCTTGAACTAACCTTGATTCAACGTCTGACGTTGAATTAAGGTTAAATCAAGGTTTACCGTCCCGACATGAACATAGCCGTTTACCGTGGACGTTAAGCACCAAATTAATCAGTCAATAAATCAAGGATGATTCAACCTTGTGTGCCCCGTGGGATTATTGTTATTTCAAAAGATGGTATTTTTTGGCATTATATGAATTAATCTTGTGATGTGAGTCTTTCGCAATATATCATTGGTTGTCCGTGTTGCATTACGTAAAGATTCTAAAAATTGGGACACCCGAAATAGTTACCGTAATTGTTCTAAAGACAGAACAGTTTAGTTTCACAATACAATAATGCTTCTAAAAGATGCAGATGGAATGGCGAACCGTGTAGATTCTTATCAGGCTGTTTGATCGAGGTCTGTACGTTCGTTTAGACCTATCTGTCCCAATAGTTAGAATTATTCACGGTATACTCTTATGTCTTGCCTTTTGTAATAGGTATTTTAATGTTATATTAGGTTTGAAACGCATTCCTTTTACTATTTCCTGTGGAAAACACTACCAGCACGCACACAAGGTCGTGACATTGACTCAAGGTTGATTCAAGGTTGATGTAACCTTGTGTGCCAGCGAGAGCTAGCTGTTACTATTTTGTATAAAATGTTTAAAGTTGTTTTCGTTGGTGCTTATATTCAGTTGCAATAATGACATAATTCCCTTTTTTATGTGCATTTGCTATTTTATTTCCAAATTTTTAGTAAGTTTTAATGTTTATATGTTTTATGAAATTCTATGTGTCGTAGCTATTCTTTAATTATTTTACTCACAGCCAGTGCTGTATACCCAACGGGCACATATCATTGATATTACGCCGTTCTGTTAATGTTGATACGACGTTGTTTTGACAATGTGACAGAATGGCAACATCTTAGTAAGAGAACCGTTCATACAATCGTTTGTGAAATATTAAAATATGTCTTTAAATGTCATGAGGATATCCTCGGCATGAAAGTCGTATAACCTCATAAGCATACTTTTCTGAGTTATATTAACGTCATCGTCGCAAGCCAATGGTACTAAGTCCACTTTGTGCATTACGTAAGTAAGGAACAAAGTGGATTTAGAACCTTGGCCTGCAAAGTTCTATAAACGTATGTTCATAGGAATCCAAATGTTTATCCATTCTGTACGGGTGATTTAATTTGTTTTTGGTTGTGGTTTATAATGCTGCACTGATTGTTTTTGAACTGTATATCTCGCTTTTACCATTTTTTTCTTTCGTGCCTATTTTGAATTTCTTTATAGCGTGCGTGGCAGTGCAATATGAATGTATGCATATCGCATGTTTGTTGTATTATGTAACATATACTTCGTAAATTGTTTAAATTTGTTTGTTTTATCATGTATAAGTTGTTTAAACGTGTTTGTTATATTATGAATAAATTGTTTAAATCTACTTGTTATATTATGTATAAATCATTTGAACTTGTTACCGGAATGTTTTTCTCTTGTGGCTTTTCTCCGCAAAGAAGGTAACACATATATTTACATGTTTGCTAAAACTTAAAAATATTTCACTGTAGTCATGAACAAAAGAGATTAGCACAAGCGATAACATCAGGCTCTTAAGACATGCTACGTTGGGAAGCGTATTGTGCGGCTAAATTTATTACTGTAACTCTCGATATCTCGAATACTGATATCTCAAAGTATCTTCTAATATCAAAGAACAGAGTTTGAACACATTTCTTATTTTCTTTACATTTCACTCCTGTTATCTCAAACTACTGAGTATCTCAAAGTAAATTTTCTGATACCAGAAAATTTACTTTGAGATATCAGTAGGTTGGATTAACTTAGAATTTGACATATCGAGAGTTGACTATATCTTTTTTTTTCGGTTAATTTGGACAACATTCTCAAGCCAGGTATACTTGGGCCAGTTATGACTATTATGTCATTGTGTTTTGTATGCTAAAATTATTGGGCAAATAAGATATTTTGATAGAATTTCCACGATTTTGGATAACTGTTTCAGTACTTCAGCGCAATCTGGCCGATATCAACACTATCGGTAGAAGTTATGAATGATTAAAGCTAAAAGCAGCATTTGTAAACATACAGCCATTAGCAATTGAATTATTTCTAAAGAAAAAAACATGGACAGTTCGATCTGTTAAAATATAGCGCGTCTAAGACCGTACCCAGCCGCTTAATACAATGTACGAATTATCCAAACCTATTGCAAGATTGTACTTTACCTTTAAAAGGTATTTCATAGCCGTGTGTACGCAGGGATAAGAGGTTCACCGTATCTTGAGAACAGCATATGAAACAGCTTTATCCTTACCTGAATCGAAAAACGTACCCGTTTACTGCATCGCCTGCTGGCTGACCTAGCGCTCCTTATCATCTCCCCTTTATAAAATGTAAATATATACAACAGGTACATACATAAGAGATGTTGAAACAGAAAGAAAAATGATTTTATTTTTGTCTTTGCCACATGGTGCGTAGCTGCCGGTGCGAAAGTACGCAGGTGTACTGAAATTTTGTCACACTGACAAAAGGTCAGTACACACTTGCTTACTTGTATTTGCACATTGATAACCTTGTAAATCAGACAAAAACTGCATACGCAGTAAGACTTGTTTTTGGCAATAGATTCAAATCTCTCATATGACGTCGCATCTGAGAGTGTAATAAAGTCATGCATTAAAAACGATAAACCACTGTTGGATTAAATATGCAAATTACGTCGTAACGTTATAGCGTTGACGTCCATAAAAGCGTCTCGTTTTCTAATGGCGAAATCGTGACCTTTAAGAGCAAAATTTGCTAATAAATATTATTTAAGTGTCATATGATAAATAGAATCTTGCATTCGTGCTCCTGTTTTATTGAGTTTATTAAACTCGTTGGGGAAAACCGATAAGATGCTTGGCGTGGCCTCGCATCCTATCTTTTCCCCCAATTCGTTTAATAAATTCAATAATACATGTACATGAGCACTCCTGAAAGATCCTCTATGTAGAGTCTGTTCATGTGTTTAATATATGTTGCAATACTGCTCATGCTCCTGTAGCGTGGGCTTTAGCGAAACTATCCTTTCAAACTGACTCAAAATGAGCTCAAAGATCCGAAAAGGCCCGCAGAAAAATTATAATATGCCGCTCTGTGATTATTTACGGGGACCTTTTTTTTTGGTCGCCACATGACACACTACTAGTCCATGAGCCAGACAACTTTTCGGTACCAGTCAGATGGAGTAATTCTTATCTATCCCAACAAGATCAACAGTCAATAAGAAGCCTGTCTATGTTTGATAGCCGTTTCAAAGCGGTAGCTTGATGTCTATTATATATCGTTAAATACGTTACTTGATGAAATAGAATGAAAAACAATCATGATAAACAGTGCTGAAAAAAAATATATACATATCACTTGTCTTAAGTTTATTATTTTCTAATATATTACAGCTTAAGTATAGTTCAAAATAGTTTCAAAATAACTTTTGTGTTAGACATTTCGGATGGCTGATAAGGCTAATGTAGCCGGTTGTATACGTTACCCGCGAAAATCATGATCTCACCATAAATCGTTGACTCTCGAACTTGACTTTCAAAACCACTGTTCTTATTCTTTGTTAAATATAAAGGTTAGACAATAATCTTTACAAATGTACAAGTTTTATTCTCAACTATTAAATATTAGCTTGGAAGCTTGGCATTTTTAGCAAATCCCCTGTATGTAAGGTTTGGGTTTGCTTTGATTTAATGAAGAAATGATTTAGATTACAAAATAATATTCCAAAACAATATTTTTGATTGACAAGCAAAAAATGTACATCACCCAAAATCATCATCGAACAATGATCAAACATCTTGGTTTAGCATTCATAACGTAAGCTATAAAATTAATGCCGTTACACCAGCTAGAGAGAAGCAAGATCCTCTGGAATTAAGTAACACATCACAGAAATGAAAATATTATTCTTCAATGTCTGTTACCTAATCGTTTATGTTTGAATACACTAATCAGCATGAAAACCATCACCTGATCACATAATTTAAGCCACGACGCGAGGAAACCAACAAAGTGGCGTGTGCGCCAAGCAAAAACTCAGATCAGCCTGGGCATCCACCTAGTCTGATCAGTGTTTGCTTTGCGCTTAAATGGTTGCTAAGGGTCTAAGCTAGCTCCATGCGGACAGCGAAGACTCTGATCTGACTGGGCGGATGCCCAGGCTGGTCTGAGTCTACGCTGTCCGCACATGCAACTTTGTTGGTTTTGTCGTGTCGCGGCTAATATGTTAATATAAAAGTACATTTCGAGTAATTAGAGCCACAAGGTCGTATAAATGATTAAAATGCACTATGCGATACGACCTTGTGGCTTTAATACCTAGAAATTCGCAAATAATTTAGTGTGACAGATGTGCAAGTCTGGGTTTTACTTCTTCAGTGGCGCTTAGAGAGAGAGAGAGAGAGAACAAAGCAAAAAAAGCTGATGGACAGGTTTTGGCAGGCAACGGACGTCCCTCTCCGATGTGATCCGCGAGGCAGAGCAGCTGCATTTTCTGAAATTGGGCGTTACATCATGAGTAATAAATGCATGTGCATTTTGAGCTGCAGAGAGAAGCAAATATACATGTTATTTTTTCTTCACCGTTTGGATTGATTTGAAGTCATAAAGGCTCTGTTCGAACTACGCCATTTTTTTTGCGAAGTTTGAATATGACTTGTTAAAATGCATGTATATTTATTTAATACAGATGAACGTGGTTAATTAAAATTTTCGCATTTTAGATATGATGCATGCTGTACAATGACGGTTCTTCATGAATCCCCTGATCAGATTACGCATATGATTCTCGTGTCGCGCGATTCATAGTTACATTGTGTTCTAAAAATGTCCGTGACTGAGAGTATGTGGGATCCCAGGTTAAAAGTATATGCTTTTCAATGTCATATAAATGCTTGAATATATTTGGATGACGCTTGGTGCAGTCTGCAGGCTAGGTAAGTTGTAAACTGATATTTATGCCATCCTGCTGCCTGGATGCCTAGGCTGATCTGAGTCCTCGCTGGGTGCACATGTCACTTTGTTGGTTTTGTCGTGTCGCGGCTCATATTTCCTTTTATATTAGGAGGTCTTTTCGCAGATTTTTGGAGCTGAAGTAGAAAAAAATGTAAGGCTGCCCGCGCATACAACGGCAATGCGTCCACTTTGATTTCTTTTTCGTTTAGTGTTTTAAAACAGAATATAGGTACATGTACAAATAGAGGCTTTGCAAATAGGTTTATGTATAATGTATGGCTTTTGATGTTGTTGTATTTTAGCACTGTAAATTTGGGTTGGACAGGGGTGACTGTTAAAGGAGATGTGCTGTTCCGTTTTTTTATTTGCGTTTCTCATTTCGGTGCCTTCAATGTAGACATGGACTATACGTTTCAGGTTAGATGGGCGTCCGATTACACCAAGTATGCATAAATGTACAGCCAATTCTCTCGAACACTGATATTTCGAATTACTCATGTATATAAAATAAAATAGTTTGGACACATTTCCTATTATATCTTCATTTCAACTCCTTTTATCTCAAACTATTGATACCTCAGAGTAAATAGTCTGGGACCAGATATCAGTAGTTTGGAATGAATTTTGAGATATCGATAGTCGACTGTAAGTTTAAAGTAAAGTGTAAAAGGGCAATGGTCAAATACTGGTGCAATTAAATTTAACATCCCATCTCAATCATTAAACGGGAAATATACTAAGCACAACTTCTTACCGACCACTTACTTTGTCTTAAACAGTGCGATTAGTAGAAGGCATCTAGACATAATTTTCTTATGTTCAGCACACCCAATCAGTCACGTAAAAGTTTTAAAGATTAGAGATAAATATCATCACTACCTTTTTCCTGGTAGTAGAGGATTCACATGTACCCCCATTTTCAAACTTTGCAAGGATTATAACTATGGTGAGGAAGGTTTTGAAATTTTGACCGAAATTTCGAATTCTGTTTTAGAAGGCTGCTATATGGTGCATTCCCAAGTTCAGTTAGTAATTTTCTAAACGTTCTGCACCAGTGATAAACATATGCTGATTAGATTCCGAAATGTGGTTCTGTCCGAATCATGACAAACTGCTGTAATATTGCGATTTTCGGAAACAGGGGTACCCGTGTCTTTCGCTAATGTAATGGTAAACTGATGAGATTTTTATTTAAGTGTAACCTGCTCTATTTTACCAATATATCAGTTTAATTAAAGATGGAAACATATGTTCGATAGTCTTTTTTGTTTTGCAGAAAAAGATATATAAGAAAGTGGTCGGTTAGAAGTTGGTTCTAGTATAGTATCGACACAAGTAGTAAGGCAATACCAGCGAATAGTAAAATGAACTGGGGCCGTATTCATAAAACGACTTAAGTCGTTGCTATGCTGTTGCTAAGGCTAAATTTCTTTGAAGGAGATTCCCTACAACCCTGAAATTTGCTCTGGAGGAACAGTCTTACAAAGACTGTTCCTCCAGAGCAAATTTCATAGTTGTAGGGAATCTCCTTTATAGATATTTAGCCTTAGCAACAGCATAGCAACGACTTAAGTGGCTTTATGAATACGGCCCCAGCTCTTTCTCTGGCAGGTTGTCATGATGCTAGCCTTTACTTAGCATAATATAATTGAGCCGCGACACGAGAAAACCAACAAAGTGGTTGTTCACCCAGCGCAGACTCGGATCAGCATGGGCATCAGCCCAACATATTTAAAAGATAGGCTTAATATCTATCAGCCTTCGTGAACTTACTCCTTCATGTTAGTTGACTGATTCTATCAGTCATTCATAGCATTAGTCATTCAAAGCTGTCACAAGCATATTTTGGAAAGTGGCTTTCACTGTTGTATTCTTCCGCTCCGAAATGAAGTGATCGCTTGTTTATTTCGCTAAATACCTGTGGCTTTACAATTAGGTTTTGTACGAAGTTAAATGAGAACTTGCTGTATAATGTATTCTTGTTCACGTGTGATAAATAATGTAATTCTGTAAAATGATGTGTCCGCATAATGACATCAGCGGCCAGAAAATGTAAAGAATACAAAATGCGTGTTGAATATCAATCCGCCAATTACCGTATTCGTTCCGCATCTGTCCCTTCAAGCGCCCTTTTGATTTTTTATGTAAAATAAATTAGCTCCGCTTAAAATACTGATATACAGTTGTAAACTTACCTAAAACAGTATTCCGAGTTCGTCAATCATCGCAGGGAATGTAATGTAAAAGAAATTCTTCAGGTTTATCCACGTGCTTTACTGCACATATTACGGTAGTGTTGGGTTTATCGGTGGCTATTTATAGAACAATACACACACAATATGTAAACATTGGAGTGGACACCCTTGTGGTCCATCGGTAATGCGAAATACAGCAAACACTGAGTGCTTTAAAGTCAGAGAAAACTAGAAGTCGTTGTTGGGATTCAGAAAGTACTTGCATACAAGGGGAAGCAGTTTGGCAGGTGCATGAAGTGATTTGTGCTTAATGGCTTGTTTACATAATCAGTGTTAGACCATACAAGGAATAGGGCTGCAGATTGATCAAGCCGAGCAATATAGCTGAAGAAATTGTCTGCGTATCTCTGGATTGAAAGAGGAGGCAAATGAGGACACGGACACACTGGTCATGGGTATAGCTTCTACCATCGGGTCTGAAATTCAGACAGGAGCCACAGAGTGGGGAGTCCTAGACAACAGCGAGGTAGACCCAGAGATGTCATTGTTAAGTTTGCGACGTATCGTTCACGTCAGAACTTTTTCAAGCGTCGCACAGCCTTGAAGGATTCCGGTTATCGTGGAGTATTTGTTAATGAAGATCTAACTAGACAAAGAAGTTCGTTGCTCTATGAAGCACGTAAGTTATTTAAGTCTTCACTTGTAAAGGGTGCATAGTCCTCTGATGGAACTATACTTGTCAGAGATCGTTCTGATCGTGTACATCGGATAAACGGGCTCTCGGATCTAAATGAGTTTGCGACAACTCGGGTTCAAGCTACTGTTCCATATTAGTGACATGTTTGATATGTTTTTTTGCGATGTAGTGCTTGACTTTTGGCATCGTACTGTACCTATTCTAACTGGTTAACTGTACAAGTACTGTCTTTTCAATAAGCACAGACAAACTTTTCACTTAAATTACCTGTAACCAGCCTGCGCAGTGTGAATGCCATATAGCTGTGACCATTCCGGGTTAGTTGTTGGGATATAAGTGAGCAGCGCTTGGAGCGCTTTCTGGTTGAACTTGACAAGATGATGATTTTTATGTGATAGCAATACAGAGGGGGCAAATTCCCATTTTCGGACTCAACAATTTAGTTGTTGTAGCAGTAGTGCCTTAGTGTTAACTCAACGACAATGTGAATCCGGATCAGCCTGCTCTACGAGATCAGTCTGGCCCTGATTCCCATTGTCAGAACCAACATCGCTGTCTGCATAAGATAGCTTAGCTATTATGTACAGCTATGATTTAACGGCTTGACAGTGGTGGTCTTGGCCGTGCTGCTGCGCGTGATCAGTCTGATCTGGATATCAACTGTTTGAGTAAACAGTGATGCTTGACAAGTAAATTAATAGTTTTTATTGCCTTATTCTCAATTTAATAGCAGTGCAAATCCGAATCAGACTGCTCCACGGGATCAGTCTTGCCCGGAGTCTCATAGTCAGACTGAAAAGTTAACTGCGCTGTTGTATTTCTTTCTCGTCAACTTTCTGACATTGGGGATCCGGATCAGACTGCTCAGTTGGTTCAGTATGCACCGGATTCCCATTGTCAGAGAATCGACATCGCTGTTCGAAAGGTCGACTGCGCTGTTGTACTTCTTTTTCATATGCTTTCTGACATTGTGGATCCTGATCGGATTGTTTAACTGGATCGGACTGCACAGGATTCCCATTGTCACAATTAACATCGCTGTCTGGATGGCTAGTTACATTGTTGTAGTGCCTCGTTATTCATTACCTGACATAGTGAATCCGGATTAGTCTGCCCATCGGGATTAGTCTGGCCTGGATTCCCATTGTCAGAACCAACACTGCTGTTTGAGATGTCAGTTGCGCTGTTGTATTTCTATTTTCATTAAGTTTCTGACAATGTGCATCCTTATCTGACTGCTCAACTTAATCAGTCTGCACAGGATTCCCATTGTTAGATTCGACATCGCTGTCTGAAGGCTAGTTAAACTATAATATTTTTTTTCTTTAATTGAATTGTGGAACCAACATTGCTGTCTGAAAGGCTAGTTACGCTGTTGTATTGTTTAGTTATAAAATATCTGACATTGTGAATCCGGATCAGACTGCTCAGCTGATCTGTCTGCACCGGATTCCCATTGCCAGAACCAACATTGCTGTCTGAAAAGCTAGTTACGCTGTTGTATTGCTTAGCTATAAAATATCTGACATTGTGAATCCGGATCAGACTGCTCAGCTGATCTGTCTGCACCGGATTCCCATTGCCAGAACCAACATTGCTGTCTGAAAAGCTAGTTACGCTGTTGTATTGCTTAGTTATAAAATATCTGACATTGTGAGTCCGGATCGGACTGCTCGGCTGGATCAGTCTGCACCGCGGGATTCCCATTGCCAGAACCAACATTGCTGTCTGAAAGGCTAGTTACGCTGTTGTATTGCTTAGCTATAAAATATCTGACATTGTGAATCCGGATCAGACTGCTCAGCTGATCTGTCTGCACCGGATTCCCATTGCCAGAACCAACATTGCTGTCTGAAAAGCTAGTTACGCTGTTGTATTGCTTAGTTATAAAATATCTGACATTGTGAGTCCGGATCAGACTGCTCAGCTGGATCAGTCTGCACCGGATTCCCATTGCCAGAACCAACATTGCTGTCTGAAAGGCTAGTTACGCTGTTGTATTGCTTAGTTATAAAATATCTGACAATGTGAGTCCGGATCGGACTGCTCGGCTGGATCAGTCTGCACCGGATTCCCATTGCCAGAACCAACATTGCTGTCTGAAAAGCTAGTTACGCTGCTGTATTGCTTAGTTATAAAATATCTGACATTGTGAATCCGGATCGGACTGCTCAGCTGGATCTGTCTGCACCGGATTCCCATTGCCAGAACCAACATTGCTGTCTGAAAAGCTAGTTACGCTGCTGTATTGCCTCGTTATAAAATATCTGACATTGTGAATCCGGATCAGACTGCTCAGCTGGATCTGTCTGCACCGGATTCCCATTGCCAGAACCAACATTGCTGTCTGAAAAGCTAGTTACGCTGCTGTATTGCCTCGTTATAAAATATCTGACATTGTGAATCCAAGATGGTCCAGGATTGTGTTTTGACCCAGAGTTCGGCGTAAAGATTCGGAGTTCGGACTAAAGAAACGGGTCTTTCATGAGTTCGGCAGGTTCGGAGTTCGGACTAAGAATGCGTTGTTTGTTGGTTCAGTTCGGACTAACTGTGGGTCCATGTTGGGTTCGGCAGGTTCGGAGTTCGGACAAAAAGGTGGGTCCATTATGAGTTCGGCAGGTTCGGAGTTCGGACTAAGAATGGGTTGTGTGTCAGTTCGGTAGGTTCGGAGTTCGGACTAATTGTGGGTCCATGTTGGGTTCGGCAGGTTCGGAGTTCGGACTAACTGTGGGTCCATGTGGGGTTCGGCAGGTTCGGAGTTCGGACTAACTGTGGGTCCATGTTGGGTTCGGCAGGTTCGAAGTTCGGACTAAATTGAGCCCTTTATGGGTTTGATAGGTTCGGAGTTCGGACTAACTGTGGGTCCATGTTGGGTTTAGGCAGAGTTCGGACTTGCAATGATTGTGGCACAGGGCACTTTTTATATTTTGGATGGGTTGTACTCCCGAGTTGATCTATATTGTTCCCAGTCTTTAGTCCAAACTCCAGGTTTGCCAATCCCAGGTCGGACTAGGTTCTGCTTGTCTGTATACCTACGGTCGGGTTGCCGGCCTAGCTGAACTCATGTTGGACCCAATCTTAAGTCCGAACTCCCGATATGCAGGGTTTACCATGTACTCAAGTTGGAACCAATCTTAACTTCGGACTCCAGGTTTGCCAAACCCAGGTTTCACTTAGTCTTTAGTCCAAACTCTGAGACTGCTGACCTATAGAGATTATTAAACGGTTGTTTTGATCCCAGCCCTGATCTCAGCCCGAGTTGACTAGATTGGCCTGAGCCCGAAGTGCGAGGACTGCGCCAATAAGTAGGAACAGCAATTAATGACAAATTGATTTGTGAAATGTATTTATTGCCGGAAAACTGCATCGACAATCTTATGAAATCCGCCAAACAGAGAGAGAGAGAAAATTGGCAAACGTAACTCTGAACGCACTAAATCAACTATCACTGCAATTGCAGATTTATAAACATATATTAAGACAAGACATAACAAACAACACAATATTGTTCTCTGGCGCTGATACAATCAGAGGGCTGAGATCTGATCTGGGATCAAAACAACCGTGTTATGATCTTTTTATCATGTACTCATGTGTATAAAAATGAATGCTCAGTTCTAGTAACGAGGAAAACTCTCCGGTATTCCGCTGGACCTGTGATGTGAGAGTTGCAGTTGCAGATATCCTTGGAGTCTAATACAACCAGAGTCGTCTTAATGTCCCAGTACAACATTCACAAGAAAGTTAGAAATTAGAGAAACGAGGCTGCTTAAGCCTGCTTTCATGACAGATGTTTATAGAAAACTGTTTCGACACGAGTGACTGTGACAAACCACCACAGAAATCATTTCTGGGTGGAGAAGGGCAGAACCGGGAAAATGTGTGTGTTTTGAGTTCTTTTTAGCTCGTCTGAACAAAAGTTCAGGAAGAGCGATTGCACTACCCCCGGATGCAGCGTCGCCGTTAGTGAAATGTTAAAGTTTTACATTAAAGTTGTTTGTGTAATGGGCAAGGCACTGTCAGGCGAGCTATCCTGTCCATTTATCGACTGCATTTAGGGTCAAGGATGATGGTTTTTAAAGCTTTCAATATATGATTTTAGGGCAACAATGCTGTCAAAACGCATTTGTTGTGTTAAAGTAGTTAGAGATGCAATTAAAACCTTTACTTTGCCGATTTTCAAATGCAGATTCAAGAGGGCTGACAGGTTATATCAAGGGCGAGACAGATATCCGTCTCGGCCCTCTATCAAGAGCGAGTTGGATATCCTTCTAGGCCCTCGACATACCATTTTGGAGCGCATGGCCGGATCATACCTCATAGTGTGGAAAATACAGTGGGACCAAATTAGATGTATCAAAGGCAATACAATAAGCATATGATAAATAATGTTTCCAGTCTTTAGTCCGAACTATGGGTCTGCCAAACCAAGGTTAGACTTGGTCCGTAGTCCGAACTCCAAGTCTGCGGAATTCATGTTGGACCCAATCTTTAGTCGGAACTCTGAGTCTGCTGAACCTAGGTTGAACTCAGTCCTTACTCTGAACTTCCAGTCTGCCAAACTCATGTTGGACCCAATCTTAAGTCCGAACTCCGAGTCTGCCGAACCTACGTTTGACTCGGTCCTTAGTCCGAACTCCGAGTCTTCGGAACCTAAGTTGGACTCGGTCTTTAGTCCGAACTCCGAGTCTGCCGAACCTAGGTTGGACTCGGTCTTTAGTCCGAACTCCGAGTCTGCCCAACCTACGTTTGACTCGGTTCTTAGTCCGAACTCCGAGTCTGCCGAACCTAAGTTGGACTCGGTCTTTAGTCCGAACTCCGAGTCTGCCGAACCTAGGTTGGACTCGGTCTTTAGTCCGAACTCGGAGTCTGCCGAACTCATGTTGGACCCAATCTTAAGTCCGAACTCCGAGTCTGCCGAACCTACGTTTGACTCGGTCCTAAGTCCGAACTCCGAGTCTGCCGAACCTAAGTTGGACTCGATCTTTAGTCCGAACTCCGAGTCTGCCGAACCTAGGTTGGACTCGGTCTTTAGTCTGAACTCCGAGTCTACCGAACCTAGGTTGCACTCGGTCTTTAGTCTGAACTCCGAGTCTTTATTCCGAACTCCGGGTCAACACACAATCCTGGACCAACCTGTGTGAATCCGGATCAGACTGCTCAGCTGGATCTGTCTGCACCGGATTCCCATTGCCAGAACCAACATTGCTGTCTGAAAAGCTAGTTACGCTGTTGTATTGCTTAGTTATAAAATATCTGACATTGTGAGTCCGGATCGGACTGCTCGGCTGGATCTGTCTGCACCGGATTCCCATTGCCAGAACCAACATTGCTGTCTGAAAGGCTAGTTACGCTGCTGTATTGCCTCGTTATAAAATATCTGACATTGTGAATCCGGATCAGACTGCTCAGCTGGATCCCTCTACGTTGTTGTATTGCTTTGTTATAAAATATCTGACATTGTGAATCCGGATCAGACTGCTCAGCTGGATCAGGCTGCACCGGATTCCCATTGCCAGAACCATGATCGCTGTTACAGAGGTAAATTAAGCATTTGTGTTACTTTGTTGTTTGCTTGCCGACAGTGTGAATCCTGGCCGGACTGCCAAACGGGGAGGTCTGATCCGGATTCCCATTGTCATAACGAACATCACAGTTAACATATAGTTAGCCTGGGTTCCTATTGTAAGATAAATACGTTGATAAGGCCGTTGTATTGCTTAGATATTAACTTAATGACTGTGGATCCGGATCAGACTGCTCTATGGGATCAGTCTGCACCAGATCCCATTGTTATAACCAATAATGCTGTCTGAAATCATGAAAGTTGAACTGTTGTACTGCTTTGTTATTATATTTCTGGCAGTCTGGATCTGGAGCAGACTGCACAGCGGCCTGGTCTGGATTCCCACTGTCAGGATCAACATTGCTTTGATAAATATTGGCTTCCTGCTTGTATCGCTGTTGTATTATTCGTTTTTTCGTTTTTTATCAGTCTGGTTCTTAGAACCAGTAATTTAGTAGGAAAAGCTAGTTTGAGCTGTCAAAACCCTGTGTTTGTTGTTAACTTTCCGACAGTGTGAGGCCGGATTAGACTGTTCAGTCGGATCAGTCTGGTCCGGATTCACATTGTCGGAACTAACATCACTGCCTGTAAGTTTAGTTAAGATGTGGTATTGCTTTGTTACTAGCTTCTATAAAGAGTGGATCCGGATCAGACTGCTCAACGGGATCAGTCTGGCCCGGATTCCTATCGTCGGGACCAACATCGCTGTGTGCATAATGTACTTACACTGTTGTACTGGTATTCGTTAATTTTCTGACAGTGGTGATCCTGACCGGGCTGCTCCATGGGATCAATCCGGTCAGGAACCGACATCGCTGCCCGAAGAGTGATTTAAGTTGCTGTATTGCTTTATTATTAACTTATTGACAGTGTGAATCTGGATCAGACTGCTCTACTGGTTCAGTCTGTTCCGGATTCCCATTGTCAAAACCACGAGTGGTTGTCTGAAAAGTGGGTGAAGCTGTTGTATTGCTTTGTTACTACTAGGGTGACATTGTGGATCCCGACCAGACTGCTCCTCTGGATCAGTCTCGTCTGGATTCCCATTGTCATAATCAACAGCGCTGTATGAAAAGTTAGCCAAGTGTTTGTATTGGTTTGTTATCGGGGAGCGTGTCTGGCATAATAATTTGTATTACCTCCCTTTGTCTGTTGTGACGGTAGTACAGTTGGCATTTAGATGTTTTGACTATTGCGAGCTGTGGTGTAGATGATATTGTTCATGGCTTTTGTCCTCCCTAAGGCTTGCCTGTTTTGAGTGATCCTGTCAGTGATATTGCAGTTGTCAGTTACATGTATTGTCTCCCATTATATAATAAGAGATAGTTTAATTGACAGATGGGTTGTATTACTTTGACTATTGTAAGCTGTGTTGTTGGTGATATTGCTAAAACGACGCATGCGACCGGCAAGGGCTCTGGTGATTTACTTTTATAATTTGATTTCTACCAAGATGTGAATAGTAGGGACTGATCAGTGTGTGCTGGTGCACGGGCTAATCGGGGTCCTCGCGGTCTTCGCAAATTGGTATGATTTTCACAGCACAGCTGCAATACATGTAGCTATAAAATGTTTTGTGTTGTATATTGTAATAGAACTTTCCTGTTGCTGTTTCTGTGAAAGTATGCAAATCCGATATGCAACTGTCTTGCCGTGAATTGTCGTCGTTGGGGCTTCCTGCCTGATGGAAGAACTGTTTTATGCCTGTGAGGCGGGCGTGAAGCTTTTTTATGTATCGGGGAGGAAGCTGTGGAGGAAGCTGTGCCTTTGCACTGTGATATTTGCGGTCGGATGATTATGTCTGGATTCTACCTTGACTAAAATGAAGCTTACATAAAATATTTATAGGATGATAATGCGGTTAGGTTTTTAGCTCACCTGAGTCGAAGGCTCCGGGGGAGCTTATAGGATAGGCAGGCTCCGGCGTCCGTCGTCGTCGTCCGTCGTCCGTCGTCCGTCCACAATTTCAAACGACTTCTCATCTGAAACCACTGGGCCAATTGTAACCAAATTTCATATGTAGCCTCCTGAGGACTTAGGAACGAAAAGTTGTTCAAACGATCCTGGTCACATGACCAACATGGCCGCCATGCCCATATATGGTAAAAACCTGAAAAAATCTTCTTCTCCAGAACCAATAGGCCGATGGCCTTGAAACTTGGTATGTAGCATTGGGTGTGCGAGTACTACCTAGATTGTTCAAATTATGACCTTGGGTTGACCTTGACCTTTTTTACGGCAAGGTCAAATTTGCTCCCTTGTGCTTTTATATGGCAAAACACAAGAACATAAGATATCTTGGAAACTGTTGAAGATTTTGGGCTAAAATTGATATCTACAGTCACCTTAATGAGTACATGAAGAATTATGAGTACAAAAGGTCAAGGTCATTCTTTGACCTTTGACCCAGAACTCTCATATTTTGACAATTTAAAACAATCTCCTCAAAAGCCACTGGGCCGATTGGAAGCAAATTTCATATAGAGCCTCCAGGGGTTGAGGGAACGAAAATGTATTCATACGAGTTGGGTCACATGACCAACATGGCCGCCATGCCCATATATGGTAAAAACCTTAAAAAATCTTCTTCTCCAGAACCAATAGGCCGATGGCCTTGAAACTTGGTATGTAGCATTGGGTGTGTGAGTACCACCTAGATTGTTCAAATTATGACCTTGGGTTGACCTTGACCTTTTTTACGGCAAGGTCAAATTTGCTCCCTTGTGCTTTTATATGGCAAAACACAAGAACATAAGATATCTTGGAAACTGTTGAAGATTTTGGGCTAAAAATTGATATCTACAGTCATCTTAATGAGTACATGAAGAATTATGAGTACAAAAGGTCAAGGTCATTCTTTGACCTTTGACCCAGAACTCTCATATTTTGACAATTTCAAACAATCTCCTCAAAAGCCACTGGGCCAATTGGAACCAAATTTCATATAGAGCCTCCAGGGGTTGAGGGAACGAAAATTTATTCATACGGGTCGGGTCACATGACCAACATGGCCGCCATGCCCATATATGGTAAAAACCTTAAAAAATCTTCTGCTCCAGAACCGATTGACCGATGGCCTTGAAACTTGGTATGTAGCATTGAGCACTCGAGTACTATCAAGATTGTTCAAATTATGACCTTGGGTTGACCTTGACCTTTTTTACGGCAAGGTCAAATATGGGAAAATCCTAGAACATAAGATTTCATGGAAAGTTTTGAAGATTAAGGCCTCAAAATTTGTATATACAGTCATCTTAAAGAGACATGAAGATTTGTGAGTACAAGAGGTCAAGGTCATTCTTTGACCTTTGACCCAGAACTTTCATATTTTGACAATTCAAACAATCTCCTCAAAAACCACTGGGCCAATTTTAACTTAATTTTTTCATATAGAGTCTGCAGGGGTTGAGGGAATGAAAATTTGTTCAAACGGTCCAGGTCACATGACCAACATGGTCACTATGCCCATATATGGTAAAAACCTATGAAAATATTCTTCTCCAGAATAACTGACAGATGGCCTTGAAACTTGGTATGTAACATTGGGTACTCCAGTATTATCAAGATTTTACAGAATGATGTCCTTGGGTTGACCTTGACCATTTTACGGGAAAGTCAAATATGGGAAAATGCTAGAACATAAGATTTCATAGGAAGTTTTGAAGATGTTGGCCTAAAAATTGGTATATACAGTAAAACCTGTCTTAGTGGCCACCTCAATTAAGCAAGCAACCTGTATTTAAGCAAGAATGTAGTCAGTTCCCGAAACATGCACATACATTGAAATGTACCTGTATTAAGCATGCACCTGTCTTAATAATCTTGATAATCCCCTAGGTGCTTGCTTAATACAGGTTGGATTGTACCATCGTTTTAATGAGGTCATAAAGAATTATGAGTACAAGAGGTCAGTCATTCTTTGACCTTTGATCCAGATCTCTCATATTTTGACATTTTCAGACATTTCCTTTAAAGCCAAAAGGCGAATTGTAAACACATTTCATATAGAGCCAGAGGGGTTGATTGAACAAAAATTTGTTCAAATGGTCCAGGTCACATGACCAACATGGCCGCCATACCCATTTATGCTATAAACCTTTAATATTTTTCTTCTCCAGAACCAATACACCTATGACCTTGAAACTTGGTAAGTAGCATGTAGTACTAGAGTACTACCAAGACTGTTCAAATGATGACCTTGGGTTTACCTTGACTTTTTATGGGAAAATGCCAGAACATAAGATTTCATGGAAAGTTTTGAAGATTTTGGCCTGAAAAATGGTTTATATGGTTGTCTTAATGAGTACATGAAGATTTATGAGTACAAGAGGTCATGGTCATTCTTTGACTTTTGACCCAAAACTCATATTTTGACAGTTGCAGAAAAACCCACTTTGTCAATTGTTCAGGTGAGCGATTCAGGGCCTCATGGCCCTCTTGTTTTTAATAGCGTAGTAATCTTTTCTTTCTCTCTTTCGGCTTTATGCTGAAAATAACATTGTTTGAACTTTACAGATGCTTTTCTTACATATTCCATTAATTTGCAACATACTTACCTCCATATCTATATGATAATGACTTTAGTTGTTTTATTTTTTATCACATCTGGGATTTTGGGAGATGGGGCGGGGGCGCAAAGGGTTGTCACTGAGGCCGTTTTTGTTTATTTTGTTCTTGGTGTGACAGGGCTAACCAGGTTCCTGTTTTCACTTACATCAGTTACATGACCCATTCGCGAGGACAAGTTAAACAAGCTGTCATGCCAAAATACAGTCGCGTGTCCAAATTTAGTATCTTAGTTCACTTAATTATACTTTTTGCTTTACACAAGCATGTTACAAGTTCGTATTCAGTACTAATATTATTGCGAGATAGTGAGTTCTTGGCCCATAAAACCCATACGCCTTGCAAATTTTTTATTCCTGGTTGGTCATTTCAAGCAAGTAAAAGGTTCACCTTTATAATTTTTACCTGTTTTTCTTGCGTAGTATTTGGTACCTGGCTTGACATTATTTTACTCTGTTCTGGTGATGTTCAACCGCACCCAGGTCCCTCATCGACTTCTTCATCAGAGAGTGTTTCTGGTTTGTCAACTAGTATGTCTACATCTATATTTAGCTCTTTCAGTTCCAGTCATAACCTATCCTTTGTACATTATAATATGCAAAGTATTGCATCTAAACTTGATTTATTGCATACGGAATTATTTCACTTCGATATATTAGCCTTCACAGAAACTTGGCTCGGTGCTTCTGTAGATACAGATGATTTGATGCTTGAGTCATACAATAAACCTGAGCGCAAGAACCGTGTCGGCGATTACCATGGCGGCGTCATGATATATGTCAAAGAAACTTTATTTTATAAGCGCCGAGATGACTTAGAAATTAGAGGAGTTGAAAATATATGGATTGAAATAGCTGATAATCATAAACGTATTCTCTTTGGAGTTTTCTATCGCCCGCCAAATTCTGATGCTACCTACTTTTCAAATATTGAGGACTCCTTAGCTTTGGCAGTCGACACCGGTATATCTGACATTATAGTTACAGGTGACTTTAATTTAAATATGCTTAATGTTCGAACATCGAGAAAGATAGACTCTCTCTCTGTTCAGTTTTCTTTCTATCAGTCTATTGACCAACCAACCCACTTTACTGAGAATAGTTCATCTTTAATTGACATTATCCTTGTTAGTAACAAAGATCACTTACTACTTAGTGGTGTAGGTGATCCTTTTCTTAATCAGGAACTACGGTACCATTGTCCTATATACGGTATATTTAAATTTACTAAGCCTAAGTTTAAAACGTTTACAAGGCATGTTTGGTACTACGAACAGGGTAATTTTAATCTTTTACGTGATAAAGCTTCAAACTTGGATTGGGAGTCTCTTCGTAACAATGATATAAATATCTATGCTGATAACATAAATACCGCCATTAACTTTATAACAATCGAATGTATTCCTAATAGGCATATAAAAGTTAAACCTTCAGATCCTCCTTGGCTGACTACTGTTCTGAAAAGACACATTCGTAAACGCAAACGTGCTTTTAGAAAGGCTAAGAGAACTAATATGGAAACTCACTGGAAAAAATTTAAGAAATTACGAAATAAGGTTACTACAATGATCCGTGATTCCAAGAAATCGTATTATGATAAGTTGGCAGATAAACTAAAATCCAGTTCTATTACGACAAAAGATTGGTGGTCTACTCTTAAGAATTTTATCAATCCCAACTCAAGTTCTTCCATTCCTCCCCTTGAATATGAAAACAATATTTATACAGATGAAAACGATAAGCCAAACATCCTCAATAAATACTTTCAAAGTCAAACCATCTTAAATGAGACAAACGCTGTTCCTCCAGATCTGATCTTACCTGCTCTTAATTCAGAATTGAACATGATTGTGCTCACTCCACTTGAAGTTGAATCTGTTCTTAAAACTTTAATTGTTGGTAAGGCATCTGGTCCAAATGGACTCAGTAATCGTATTCTTAAAGAACTTTCATCCCAACTCTCCACTCCATTTTGTTCCCTCTTTAATCAGTCCCTACAGACCGGTCATTTACCAGCTTTTTATAAAGAAGCAAATGTATGTCCTGTCCATAAGAAAGGAGATTTATCGAATGTCTCTAATTACAGACCCATATCTTTGCTTAACGCGGAACCCAAAGTTTTTGAGAGGCTTGTTGTCAAATACTTATTTAATCATCTTCGAGATAATAATTTGTTATCGTCTTTGCAATCTGGGTTTATACCGGGTGATTCAACGGTAAATCAATTAACATTTCTTTATAATACTTTCTGTCAAGCTCTTGATTCCGGTAAAGAGGTTAGGGCTGTCTTCTGTGACATCAGCAAAGCATTCGATCGTGTTTGGCATCTAGGCCTCTTGCATAAACTTAAAGCAGCTGGTGTCACACGCGTTATCCTACCTGGCACTGTTTCTGATTGGGTTTTTATTAGGGCTGGAGTTCCTCAAGGATCTATACTGGGGCCTTTACTATTCTTGTTGTATATCAATGATATAGTAATTGATATTGGCGCAAACATTCGACTGTTTGCAGACGACACGAGTCTTTATATAGTTGTAGACGACCCGACAACTGCAGCGGACTGTCTAAATACAAATCTTGATAAGATTTCACGGTGGGCCGCAACCTGGCTAGTATCCTTCAATCCTGCTAAGACTGAATCTCTCCTTATGTCTCGTAAATCTAATAGACCATATCATCCCGCTCTCTCTATGCAAAATCACCAAATCACCGAAGTTGACCCTCATAAACACCTTGGCATCTATCTTTCAAATGATTGTACCTGGCATCAGCACATAAATTATATCAAAGAAAAGGCTTGGTTTAGGATTAACGTAATGAGAAAATTGAAATTTAAAGTAGACAGAAAATCACTTGAAAGTATTTATACAGCATTTATAAGACCTCTACTAGAATACGGTGACGTTATATGGGACAACTGTACAGAGTACGAAAAAAATGATTTAGATAAAATACAGAATGAGGCCGCTCGTATTGCTACGGGAGCAACGAAGCTCGTCTCACTTAATACTTTATCTAATGAAATTTGCTGGGAATCACTAGAACAAAGGCGGAAAAATCACAGACTTACCTTATTTTATAAAATGATGTACAATATTACTCCACTTTACTTGTCAAATCTAGTGCCTCAGACTGTTAGCAACCTTTCTCTTTATAACTTGCGTAACTCAAATGATCTTCAAACTGTAGCTGCCAGGTCTAGTCAATACTATTACTCTTTTCTGCCCTCAACAACCAGAGACTGGAACAGTTTATCCATAGAGACTAGACAATCTGATTCTGTTAATTCCTTCAAACGTCTTCTCAATAAGGATAAATCATCAGTGCCTAAATAGTCCAGGCAAACTGGCGATTTTTTCCCTAAACCCAAAACAAATTGCAACCAAAGCTTTTTTTACATTTTTGTTGAGGACTAACATTCACATATGACATATCAAAAGTAGGACAAAATCGGATAATGCAAAATATATTTTTTCTGCATATCTACATGCGCCTATTTGCGTCTTAAATATACTAATTATTTGTAATGTTTTGTATGACATAACATTATTCTTTATTGTTTTATTTCTAAGATTCTATTCTTCCTCTGCCAGAATTGAATCTAGAAGCTGAAGATTGAATTTGACACATTTTGTTGTTGAATGTAAAGCCATCTAGGTCTTAAAATGGTATAAATTACCCCACCCACCTTATTCTGCCTTAAATTTGAAGTGAATCTTTGAAGGTCAGTAACTGAACTGCAACAAGAAATATGTCATACTGATGACTTAGCTTAGCATAAACATGCTTCAATTTAGAATACTGATCTCTGAAGGCATGAGAAGCCCGAAACAAAGGCACAAAGAGCAGAATACTACATGCATAATAACCCAAACAGTGCAACACACTTATGAATAGTCTATGAAAATCTCCTCGGCAGGATTTATGAAGGGGACCACTAAACATTGCTATGTACTAAATATGTAAGGTCTGGGCCTCATGGTTTCAGGGAAGGTGATTTTTTAAGATTTTTTCCCCATTATAAGTCTATAGGAGCTAATGACCCCTGGGGCATGGCCAATTTGGAGCCAGGGCATGGTTGGCAGGATTTATGTACGTGACAACTTAACATTGCTAAATAGACCCCTGGGGTGGCCAATTTGAACCCAAGGCATGGTTGGCAGGATTTATGTACGTGACAACTATTATAAGACCCCTGGGGCGTGGCCAATTTGGACCCTAGGGGCATGATTGGCAGGATTTATGTACGTGAAAACTAAACATTGCTAAATACTAAATATGTAAGCTCTGGGCCTCATTGTTTCAGAGAAGAAGATTTTTGAAGGTTCTTTAGCGATAAGCTCTATATAAACAAATGACCCCCTTGGATTGGGGCCAGTTTGGACCCCAAAGGCTTGGTTGGCAGGAGTTATGGGACACTAAACATTGCTACATACTAAATAAATATATAAGCTCTGGCCCTCATGGTTTCAGAGAAGAAGATTTTTTAAGTTTTTCCCATTATAAGTCTATGGGGTGGGGGGGGGAGGGGGGGGGCCAATTTGGCTCCGAGGGGCATGGTTGGCAGGATTTATTTATGTGACCACTAACTAAATAATATGTAAGCTCTGGGCCTCATGGTTTCAGAGAAAAGATTTTTGAAAATTCTCAGCTATATATATGGTTGACAGAATTTATGCAGGGGACCACTAAACATTGCTACATATTAAATGTTTAAGCTCTGGGCCTCATGGTTTCAGAAGATTTTTTTAAGTTTTTCACTTCATAAGACTATGGGAGCTAATGCCCCTGGGGCGTGGCCAATTTGGACCCTAGGGGCATGGTTGGCAGTATTTACGTAGGTGACCCCTAACCATTGCTTCAAACTAATTATGTAAGCTCTGGGCCTCATGGTTTCAGAGAGGAAAATTTGTTGAAGGTTCTTTAGCTATGTAGCCCTATATAAACAAATAATCCCCCTGGGATGGGGCCAGTTTGGACCCCAGGGGCATGGTTGGCAGGATTTATGTAGGGGACCACTAAACACTGCTACTTGCTAAATATATCAGCTCTGGGCCTCATGGTTTCCAAAAAGAAGATTTTTTAAGTTTTTTTTCGTCATGACTCTGTGGGAGCTAATGACCCCTGGGGGTGGCAAATTTGGATCCCAGAGGCATGGTTGGCGGGATTTATGTACGTGACCACAAACCATTGCTACATACTAAATATGTTAGCTCTGGACCTCATGGTTTCATGGTGGAAAATTTTTGAAGGTTCTTTAGCTATATAGCCCTATATAAAGCAGTGGGCCCCTAGGGTGGGGCCAATTTAGACCCCAGAGGCTGGATTGGCAGGAGTGATGTAAGGGGCCACAACATATTGCTAAATACTAAATATATAAGCTCTGGACGCCATGGTTTCAGAGAAAATGATTTTTCAAGTTTTTCCCATTATAAGTCTATGGGAGCTTTATGTTGCCATGGCAACCAGATTTCCAATCTGATCTGCCCTTTAACCTTATGCAGTCACCCCAACAATGCTACACATAAAATTTGATCAAGATTTGGAAGATGGTTTAGGAGGTATGTTTTAAAGTGTGGAAGACGACGACGGACCACGGACCAAGGCTATACTATAAGCTCACCTTGACAGCGAGATAAAACCTTAAAGAACATCCCATATTTTAACATGAAATTTCCAATTCCATGACCTTGACCTCAAGGTCACTGAGGGGACAATGGTGTAAAACGTAAGACCATTATCTAGAATAAGTGAAAGTATTAACTTAGGCTAAAGAGATATGGGTGTTTTAATATAACCTATAACGCCCAAAAGGTGGACATGGACGTGGGTGCAAACGCGGAGGCCGACACCGGGATGACAACAATAGCTCTTCCTGAAGGTCGTTCAGGCAAGCTAAAATAATGACTTCTTTCCAGAGGCCCGGTCTGGCCACACACTTTCGTTTCTCCTTCCGCTGATTCATGAAGGGCAGTCGTCAATTACTGGCGAAAGTATGTGCACTTAGTACTGGTTAACCGCTTAGGGGGTCTAAGCCTGCCCAGGAATAGTGTGGTTAGGTTAACTGACCGTCCCGACATGACCATAGAGGTTTACCGTGGACGTTAAGCAATAAATAAATCAAACAATCTCTCCAGAGGAGTGGGCGGGGTGGGGAGGTGGCTGTTAGGCGGGAAGGAGGTATAATTTGTAAATTATGACCCAGAAAAGTAAACGTTTTACCATTGTGAATGCAAAAATGTCATTGAGATCATCACCTAATATCCCAAAGCATGTCCAAGTTATCTGCATATTTAACCCTCTAGTGGATTATCCTTTCAACACATGAAGTATTTAGCTGGGCCACATGGTACAGTCGGTAGCGCTTCTGACTCAAGAGCCAGAGGTCCTGTGTTCAATACCCGGTCCGGCTACTTACTTCTGTTTCTCCTTCCACTCAGATTCAAGGACAGTTGTAAGTTACTGGCGAAAGTATGTGCGCTTACTAATGCTTAACCGCATAGGAGGTCTAGGCCGGCCTAAGAATAGTGTCGTAAGGTTAACTGACTGTCCCGGCATGACCATGGCCGTTACCGTGGACTTGAAGCAACAAAACAACACTCTCAGATGTCCCATCATTTGATAAATAGGAGTTACATCAAGCTGTTTTCTTCTATTGTTCTGTCACAGTCTTCATTTAAAAACATTGATTCTGTTTACTATCTTCATTACCATCCATATTGTCCATCTGAATAGAGGTTATGGTAAAAGCAAAATTTGCACTGGTGGGTGGGGTAAACCAATAGTAATATACTATATGATCGACCGGTTATGCATAATCAGCAAATTTAATGGTAGACAAAAGCTACAGAACAGTATATAACTGCTTTATCAACGACTTCTATGGATTTAACTTGTCTAGAAATGATGTTTAGAAGTGGCTTTCCAACCAAAAGTAGTTGTGCAGTGGTTTAAATCCTTCGAAAACAAGACATATGAAAAAAATCAAGTTTCGCATTCTCCGATTTTGTCCTACTTTTAGTATGTTAGAAATGTAGGTCTTAGGAGCTTATTACTGCAAAGAAACCTTTTGTTGCAATTTGTTTTAGGTTCTCCCACAATTTGACTGGACTAAAACACTATTATATTGGTAGCAGAAAAGCTCAGATTCTTCATACTCGTATCCGTACTAATTGTAGCTCATTGAATCTAGATCTTTTTCTAAAAAACATTACTGAATCACCTCTGTGTCGTTGTGGTAGTATTGAGAACGCGCAACACTTTTTCTTTCACTGTAGGTATTATGAAATGCAACGTAGAGAATTGATGACTTCGGTTTCTACATACGTGAACCCCTCTCTTAATATTCTTCTGACCGGTGATTTAACACTGTCACCAGAGATAAACAATATTATTATTTTAAAGGTACACAAGTATGTTATAGATACGCATCGTTTCTGAAAATTATTATTATCATGTGTCTAAACACATGCGACTTGTTCCTAGTGGAAAGTTATTGCCAAAGTCTGAAGGCCCCTAATAACCTGCGCCCCATCTCTTTTTTCTCTTTTTTTCCCCAAAGATGCTGACTTTTCTGTTTCTATTTACTTTTTCCTGTCTTTTTTGTTCAGTAGATGTATCTTTTCTTATCCATTTTGTGAAGTACTTGTAATTAATGTTTATATCAAAATGTTTGCAGTGAATTAATGTTCCGTGAACTGGACATCCACTTAGCTAGATAGCTAGTATCGTTTCCGTTTTTACATACACTTAGATCTTGAACTTCATTCACTGCGAACATGATTACAGCTAAAGATTTTTTTTTCACTTACATTTCTGTTAAAAATACATGTTTAGTGTATAGTACAAGAAATGCGTGCTTAAACAAGTTTGCCCGGACCGTTTTACTTTCTGCCTAATAGTACACAATTTATTCGTGTTCAGCAGAAGAGCTATAGAAGCTACCAGCTTTCGTTCTGATCCTATTGTTTTGTGTACTTGTGTTATTTGTATGTTATTATGTGTATTTTGAAAATAAAATATGTTTAAACCAATAGGGCTGCAGTTTGAAATTGTTTTGAACCGACGTACCATTACTTTTTCTGATAGAAGCTGTCATTTCAGGGCTATTGGCCCTTTGATTAAATACATCGCCCGAGGTTTTAGTAGACCTTTTTGCAAACTGGCTCCAGACTCCAGAAATTACTTCAAATCAATCACATTTTGTTTCTAACAAGAGCCATCACTGGATTAAATTCAGCAATCAAAAGATGTAAAATCAGTACAAGGGCGTAACTAGGGGTAATATCATTATACGCACAACCATGTTTTATTCTCTTCTTGAAGGGAAAGCTAGTATATTAGCCACTTTGGCAATTGATATTGAAATTTTGTCTAATTTATAATTTTTCAGCATGCAAATATGCAGGCGCGTTTTGAAATTTTGTCAATTTTGACAAAATTTTGACAAAATTTCAAAACGCGCCTGCATATTTGCCGTATAGGTAGCTACGCCCGTTATTGTTTGTTATGACATTATTTGGTCAGTCTAACCTTTCAGGATCATGTTGGGGTGTTTTAAAGTACGGTTTACCTCTAGATGACTCATGCGATGACCGTATTAAGTGTAGGCTATTTTTAGGTTTTGTCATGGGTTTCCCAGCTACGCTTCGATCGTTGGAATAACGCAAATGGAGTCATTGATGAGAATTCTTCGTTGGAACGGTAATTACTGTTATTTCTATTATCGTTTTCTCTTAATTTTGTTTGTTTGGTATTGATACGTTTATATTAGAACCACTGGGCCGGTATCGCTTCTGGTGGACAATTTGTCCCCGAGGATATCATCAACCCAGTTAAACTCCGTTCATTAATTCTGAAACTGGGTTTTTCGCTGCTCATACTTTTATAACATAATCAATCCAAGTAAGACTGTGCAGAATAATAAAGCTCGACTTCCGCCGATTTCTCATCAAGGTCTCATGTATCTTAGCCTGGCGTCTGATGCTGCAGTTAGATGCATGAAACGGCAAATTTCAAAAACCCGTCCGCAAACTAAGACCGTTTGATGAAAATTGACAGCCTGAAGTCATACATATTCACATACATTCCACGTGGGTATCACGCTGGTCATTCGGGTAATAAGTGTGATCCTCCAGCAAAGTCACATGAAGGATAATTCCAGAATTCCAGAGATAAAAAAGCGTTTTGAACTCCGGCTACGTTTTTCAAAATTGACTGCAATGCTTGCTTTTTCGCAACATATGCTTATTGTATGGGTTACTCAAGGTTTTGCACCAGTTACTCAGTTGAAATGTACTTGAGGGGTTTTGGTTTCGTTATGGTCAGCCATAACACCAGAAGAAATTAACATTATGGCTTTCCATCTCGTTTCATCCTTCAGACATGTAGTGACATCTTGTGGTAAGAATTTAACTTTTGTTATGGTAAGCCATAATGTCAGTTCATTTAAAGTGCATGGTTAACCATCACAAATGTGCGTGATGGAAATCCATAAGTCTTCAGGCCTTACTTTGAATACTAATTCTGAGTCAGTTTGAAAAAAAAAGTGTTCTGCTGAAGCCGGTGCTAGGCGTGGGCAGTATTGCACCATTACATTCCTGCACATGAACAGACTCAATTAAACCGAGTCTGGGCATATTCCTTGCTTCCAAAGGCTCTTCATTTAGATCCTGTTGATTTGTTTGTGACAGTTTGAAAATAGGGTTCCACTGAAACCGATGCTAGTGTTGGTGGGCGTGTCTAGAGACTAGGGTGGAGGTTTGGTGGATTGAAGGCGTGTGTTTGGGACGGGGATCATGTCGATGGGTGGGAGTTTGAGTGATAGACTAATTAAGGGGACGGGCTGTTGGTAGTGTGGGGATATTATATTATTTTTAGAGGGGGGTAGGGTGAGGGGAGGAGTAGACCGACTGAAGGCAGCTGTAGTAAATTTGAGAGGTGAACGATTTTGTCTTTGTATTTAAAGGCCCCATTGCTCTATCAGCACTAAAAAAATTTGTCGTGAGGTATCGTCGCCAGCTTCTCACTATAGGTTCGTCATTGTAAATGATGGTGATGAGCCAAGTTTAACATTTAAAACATCCTTGAGTTTCACTTAAAAAGGTTTGAAAAATTATCAGGGTCATTTTAGTTGGCAACTAAAATGATTACTTTCGATTTCATCATTTTAAATAAAACGGTTAAAATACAATGTACAAGCGTGGGGCCCGTATCACTGTCCCGCTTTTGTTTATATTGCATCGCTCTATGGGGAACCAGAAAAGGAAAACTATATTTTGTGCAGCGATTTGTCCTTCACAAGAAACATATTTCCCAAACTTTTTGCAAGTTATATGGATCGCACATCAATCCACATTATATCATCGATCGTTAAGGCGGTAGCGTTTTTCATAATGATTTGTGTTTCGACGTAATTACCACTGATAGGCCAATGGAGACTTTAACTTTGCAATTCTAACTCAATATTGGTAATATAAGTTTTGAAACTTCAGAATTTTATTATACGGTTCACAAAAAGTAGGGGATATTAAGATATTAAAAATTGTGTAAATTAGAAAACATATCAAATCCATCTGAAACGGCAAGTGTCAATCAGAAAAATATTCGATTAAACATTTTGCATTACAATTTTGATGATATATCCTGTCATGTGATCTGCGTGTAATTCGTTTTAGACAGGGGGTCGACACCCAATTTTCACACGAATCTGCTACAAAAACGGATCCTTTTCAGATTACAAAATTTACACAAAAACACTCGTTTTGATTCATTTAACAAGCTGAAAATTGCTTTTACGCGCTGTTGCATCAAAATAAAGAGTGCAAGCCATAAACGTGTGAATTTTTCGGTGACTCGATGTACCTGTACGATTTTTGTTTTCTGGTTTTCTTCCCAAAATGACCGTTTAGAAGAAGAAAAAAAATCTTTTAGCATACAAAACTTAAAAGTGCATTGAAAAGTTAGCCTAGTTGAAAAATTTGAATAAATTTTTGTTCGAATTTACCACATTTTTGTCCTGACCCCCTGTCTGAAACTAACTGTATGCAGATCACGTGACAGGAAATATCGTCCAAACTTTCATGAAAAGTGTCTTGACGGATGTTTATCTTATCGATACTATGCGTTTCATATGGATATCACATTAGTTGTATATGCTACAATTTTTAAAACCTGAATATCCCCTACTTTTTGTGAACCGTATATATAAATCTACTGCGGAAATAGTTTATATTTTCGTTAAAACAGCGCCAGTGAACATCATTACGTCGCACTGACGCGTAGACGTTGTTTGCCAGTGGCGCAGGACTATGATGAAACACTGAAAACCTTGTCCAGTGTGAATTTATGCGGTGTGATCCAATTTCAAACCGAGTCAGAATTACGCGGATGATAAGCTTGTTGTCACGCTGACTGATTTCGCACGCGCAGAACATGTGTTAGAATACTAGCCCCACCCGTACACAAAACTATTTATAGCGACCACTTTATATGGTATTAAAAGGCGTTTTCAACCTGTCCGACGGACTTAGTCTCGAATTGAAAATCTGTTATTTGCACTTTTGTGCAGGTAAGCCCAGCATCATATGAAGGGCAGAGTCAGAGGACATGTGGATGAGAAATCGGCGGAAGTCTAGTATCATCATTATGCAAAGTCTTACCTGGACAGATTAGATAATAAAGTATGAGCAGCGAAAAACCCAGTTTCAGAATTTATGAACGGAGTTTAGTCAGTGTTTCAGTGTTGAGTCTGGTTCTCTAGCATTGGGGTCACTACTTAAATACTGATTTAAAGTAACGTTATTCCATTTGATGTATAGCTGGTAAAATTTCTAAATTATTCTAACACTAAGACAAATTTGTCACAGCGACAAGAATCTTAGCTGAGTTTGGCTTCCATTCTTTTCAGCTATTTTGACTTTTTGTGGGGTCTTGCTGCATCCAACATCTGTTTCCTGATCAATGCCCTTGTCTGTACTTTTTTATCGAGACACAGGGGTTGAGGTGGCTCGATGGGGGACGCCTGCGCTCGCGAGTTAATACGTAGGCGTCTCTTACCTGATGTCTGCAGCTAGGCCTAATGTGTCCCGCGGAATGCGACAGGAAGTGTGGTTCGGAGAGGGATGCTCGCTGCCCGCCGAGCCCTGCCCATCATCGCTTTCTTTCAAACTCTTGGGTTTTAGCGACACTGAAAAAGTTAAATACAGAAACGCGCGCCTGTCGCACTAAAATTGGTATGCATACATTTATATTATAATAATGCTAATATAGGTCATATAATTCTAGTCTAGTCTATCGCATAACCTGGCAAGATCGTTTGGACACCACAGATGAATGTATAAGAAAAAAACTATTCCTCTCCGCCTAGTCCTGTCTTCAGCTGCCCTAGTTCTGCTAGCAAAGTCCATCCCTGTCCACTCCTTAATATTGTCTTCCCATCTCTTCTTCTGTCTACCATCTTCTTTTTCCCTTCACTGTGCCCTGTAGAATCGTCTTTGCAAAGACAGAAGGTCTCGAAATATGGCTAGTTCTATAACATAAAACTTGTCACTCTCTTATCTAATACTCCTATTTTTATTCTGACATTTTCATTTCTCCTTTCATTTTCACTTCTCGGAGAGTGAAGTTTTATCTACCATCTACTTGGACCCTGATCAAATAATCAAATACTTTTTCTTAAGTCTGGAGAAAACAACAGCTGATTATATTATATAAGCCGTCAATTATAATGACACTTCAATAATTTAAACACTCCGCTATTAGTACGGCAGATAGGCAGCCTATGAGAAGGTGCTACTGGTAAGGTTCTGCAAACATCTTGGGTTATATATCATATTAATCGGTAGAATCTCTAGTTTACAAAACCGGCTGATGACACCTCTGATTCTGAGTACTAAGCGAGTTATCTGCCCTTGAATTACCCCACCCATTTAATTGGGTAAAATGATACTTAAATGGAAAAGAGTAAAAAAATCATTTATGAGTTGGTACTTTGTACGATTTTTTATTTGTATTCAGTTTGTAGCTTATTTACCGTATATGCGGTACTTATTATTTACTTTAGTTTTCATTTTGTGGCGTTGTGATATCGCGTTTACATTGAAATTTGTTTTGAAAATAATTTTTTAAATTTCAGGTTTACAATTTTTAATGTTGACTCCATCAGTCAAGATTTTGACGCAATATTTGCAATAGAATAGCAAGTCTCAAGATTTCAGTACAGAGACTAAGAAACTCTGAGAAACATTAGTAAATACCCCACCCATCTAAATATGCATTGCAAAACTGGAAATCTTTCAGGCTCTTGCGGTTCAAAAAGTAAGGTTAGGTCATATTGTAACATAATATACGTGACATTATAGGGCTGCACATCTATGCTAGTGCAAATAAAATTACTTCTAGCAATCCTTCACGCTTCAGTGAGCAAGGATTAATTTACTTGAAACAGTATTATACAGACAGTACTTCTACAAACCCACTTACACAGAGGACATGTTCACAATATTTTATCACATATAATTTTTTTCGCAACACTTCTAACTAGCAATAGAAACGCAAAATATATCTCCAGATGTTGTAAATAAGTGATTGTTTACCTTATAACTTATTTATTTGTTATTTACATTTCAAGTGACCATGCTGTATGCAACACTTTGTTACTTTGTTATTTTTCTTTGCAAGCGTATACATATTTAATGATGTTTTGATGAACTACTGGCATAGTTTTGACATTTTCAAGATTCAAGACATTGCAAAAGAACAGTTTGTCTTAAAACAGAATAAAAAGTAAAATTACCCACTCACTAAAGTGCATTAGAACCTGTATCCTAATTATACCAGCCGCTAAATAAATGTAGGTCAGGCCGGTAGGATGTTGCCTAGCCACCCGACGAAGTTGTGTAGACCTCATTTTTCTAAGTGTCCTATATATGCAGAATATTTGCCTCTTTCTTGCTGCCTACTTAGTGGGCCGATTGAGAGTTCAGACTGTTAAATACGTTACCAATACAGTGGACTCGACAGTATCGGATCATCGACAGTATCGGATCACCCTTATGTTATCACCCATTTTGCTCACAAATGAAGCAAATATTTTTTACCATTATATTAGAGTCATCCAGTTAAACCAATGACAAAGTGCAGGGTGACAAATTCAGTCGAAATGTGCGGCTGTGAAACAAATCAGAGTTGTTGAAAAGCTTGACCCCTCTTCAGCGGCGCTTGCATTTTGTCTGTTGCTCGTTACTCCCAAAACAAATTTCGGATGTTTACACAATTCTATAATTAGGCGATTGAAACCGATTTTGCTTTGTAATGTGTGCTGGCATCCCTCAAAATGCAGACAGTCATTATTTTCGTGACATCCCAGTATTTGATGAAGCTAGAGACTTGAAAAGTTGGGCACCAATGTGCGACAATAACGGATCATTATATAAGTTGAACTGAAATACAGGCATTAGCTGGAAAACTTTATGTCAAATGCAGGCCTGATGCTGAAAGTAAGTCATAAATCAACGGCCTGAATGACTGCCATGTCTTCTTTAAAAAAGATAGGTATAAAATGTAATGCACTATCCGTTTAGTAAAACATCCCCCATCTCACGCCCCACACACTACCATCTGATAATGACGGTTATGCGTAGCACATCGAAGCTCAGTCAGCTAAACATTCTGGAAGAAATATTCGACATCAGCTCACATGTTTGTGAACCCATTAATGTTTTGCGTTCATCAGCTGGACATTTGTACACTGCATAGACTCTGATTAATGCAGCAGAACTCGTTGAATGACCATGTAGTGTCTATACTCTGTTTGCATTGATATTCCAGTGCTCAGGTGGAAAATCACCATAAATTTCTTGATCCTGATCAGACGCTACGGTCTTATCAGGGTGTATTCTTTGCGAAGTCAGATTATGGTCTATACTGTTTGAGTAGTTCCGTGCTAAAGGAGCGCAGGGTATAACTGAGTTAAGAATTATTGACATGCGTGTACATTTGTACACATTCAACTGTTAGCTAACGTTGCTGGTGACGGGCCACGTGAAAAATATCGTTGAAAGGCCGTAAAAGTTTCCTCTCAGAATTTAATAGGTCCAACTATTTATGTAGCCAAATTATTGAAGCTAAGTAGTTTGACAGAACACCTCGGAGGAACTCTCCTGTAAAATAATATCATATGATCCGATACTGTCGCAACTGATTCGTTACTGTCGTAAGACCCTCCTGTAAGTCTGGATAGGTTATCTGCCCTTAAAGGAATAAATTTCGTAAATATTTTGACATGGCTCGATAGAGGGGATATTTTGCAATTGTTATGTGTAATAACATACATAATGTTAGCATTCATATACAACAAAACAGGAGTTTTATTGAACTTGATCCGATACTGTCGAGTCCACTGTAGTAAGTTTACAAAAAATACTATTTCTTTAAATAAAAACGAAAGTCAGTAATCTATCTATAAATCGATGTACATTATTTATTTTTATATTAAGTGATGTAAAAACATTTTTAAATTTTAAACTTTTATTGTTATGCTTAATTATTCTACAGTTTATAAGGCTGTAATCTATATTACCATTAGATACGTATTTAAGGCAAATAAAACTTTACAAGACAAAATTAAAACTGATAGATTGTATTAGTATTAGTATATTACTATTTAGGTCTAGGGACAATCTTTATAGTGGAAAAAAGTGGTTTCATTAAATTTTGTAGTTTACCATACAGAAACTGTTTAATGCGTGTAATATAATTTTTAATGCAATATTCAAAAACATTATAATGATTTGAAATGGCGCTTACATGTTGAGATTCAAAAATTTCTCAAAGTATGACACTCTAAGAGTATCTTACGAAATTGATATTAATCAAATTGATGTAACTAACGTAAATAGTAACACAGCTTATGAGACTGTGATTTATGTTATCATAAAGAACAAGATTTACAGCACATAAAAAATAACCAAGTCAGAATTGGAAAATAAAATATACTTTCAACCCTTTTAGGGTATAATTCTAGCACAGCTTTTATAAAGAAAAGGTAGGTGTGATTTATCTTGTGTAGACTACGAGACAGAAACTTTTCAGAGTTGTTGCATGAATTCTAGTGCAGTTTCGTAGTCACCTTAATGTGTGAAATAATTTTGACACATAAATAGGAAATATGTTAAAATAATGACAAAAACATGAAACATAAAACTCAGGTGTATCTAGTTTGCTCACTAAAGCTGAGATTATTCAGATTTATGTAGTTTGCTCACTAAATCTGTATATGCGCCCTAGATTTTATTCACTGTTACATTTATAGAAAACATTGTATCATTTGATAACCATACAACCTAAATGTATTTGATAATATTTTTCTCTAGCCTTTTTAAAATGTAGAATAAACTGGAGATAATGACATAATTATGACATGAACACTTTTAAAATGTGTTTCACGCTTAAAATATTAATGAGCATGCTGTGAGTTACTTTTCTTGTTTCTGTTTGTAATATTAAATCTATACACTCAAGTCATGAAACTGAAAACTGTCTGACGGCAGGTTTAAGTAATTGATGTGCCTTTGACTAAAAAATGGCATTGGTATAATTCAGAGTTCAAACACGACAGTAACACATTATATATGTATCAGTCTTACAATATTTGATGTAATATACGTTAAGCGAGTCTTGTATAGGAGAGAGTATGTGGTAACAAATTCTGAAAATAGTTATCCTGTTTGCCCATAAAAACTGGGAGGCAGTTCTAATGTACATTCACAGTATATCATTTTATGGAGAATTGAGAGAGAGAGAGAGAGAGAGAGAGAGAGAGAGAGAGAGAGCAAAATCCCCAAATTATCCTTAAATTATCTTCTACCCCTTCATCCATATATAAAAAAGTGTACACACACTTTAAAAGTCCTCTGATCAGTAGCTCCTTGTGTGTAAGTGATACAGTTTCAGACTACTCCAAGTTCTCTAGGCAACCATTTAATTACTTTATCTGTAATATAGTTCCACCATAGAATGCTAAAAGACCGCTTTAGCAACAACAGTTTCTGTAGCGCAAAATACCATTTTGGATGCATTTCATTGTTACTCATATTCGGTAACGTATATGACAGTGCAAAATTTAGCAAGTTTGATAGCATTTGTTTTTATTTAATGATATATAAATGCATTAGTGTTCTTCATTGATTGTACTTACATGCTCATCCTAATCAGATTGAGTAGTTTGTCCATTCTTGGTAACGTAGACAACAGTACCGTTTCTAACGCTTCAGAAGACAATATTGATTTTATTCAGAGGCTTCCAAGCATAATTTCTGCAACGCTAAGATCTATGTCTGTTATTGTGTTTATTTGGATGAGAATATGCAAATGTCATTAAAATGATACGGTCACGTATATAACATGGAAGAAACAGCCTAACTGCCCAATACTTAGACAGCAGAAAGTAGGGAAATACTTTGTAGACGTTGGGCTTTCAGAAAAAAAAAGAACACGTTGAAAAAGTATCTCATAAAAGGAGAGGGTAATATTGGAGCTTAAAAATCTACTAGCTTTTATTGATATATCATTCGATCAATTTCAACCGACAGATGGACCGACAGACGAACAAATGGATGAACTGACAAGGACAGACGGCCCGAAGACAATCTTAAAGTACCGGATTGGATGAAAATGACACCAGAGTATGCAACTACAACGCTTGTATAATCAGCGGCTAGTTTTGACCACTGTTAAGCTTGTCATTTTTGAGAAGTTGACTGCCAAAACAGTGGTGAACACATACTATTGACAAACCGACGTATGGACGGATGAAAAAATAAATATACAGAGCACATATTATCTAAATGAGTGCGAGGTAACAGAAGTTACACATATATACTCTTTTCGAAGCATTTAGCCCATTTAGCTGGTCTTAAAGTAGTAATCTAAGTAGATTTTCATCATTTATGTACGTTTTCTGTTTGACCGTGACCTTGACCTTTTGTACATGTTGAAATATATCTAGATAGTTTATTCAACAATGAAATACCTTGTAAAATAGTTTCTGCATAAGACTTGACATATTTATTGTCGTGGTAATAAAACAGACAAATTCTAATATTGATGTCGAAAATTGTCAACCTTTGGTAATCAACGGTAATTAACAAACAGACGCACGGACAAACACTGTTCAATAAGCCATACTCATTAAAAGCTTCTATGTTTAGTCCATTCCATTTGTTTTCCGTACGTACTACTGGAAAATGACAAACACTTGTCTTTAGTTGAAATAAATGGACATTTTTGACGTACACCGACAAAAATTGTGTAATTTTGCTGTTTATGGGTACGTAAGTTTCAAGGGCCATAACTCTGTTAGTACTCAGCTGCGGTGATGTCATCAGCCGGATCCATACACTAGATATGCTGACAAACAATTTGGTATATAACACTTGATGTTTGCGGAACCTTACCAGTAAAGTCCTTAAGGAGAGCACTTTTGGGGCTCCGTCTGCTCTACTATATGCTAGATTAATCTGGAGTCTTTGGTCAGAGTTTTTCACTTTCCATTGACGTCCATTTCGTTTAACAAAAGTCGGTAAATATAAAAATGATAATTTTGAACAAAACTAACAAAAACAACAGAATCAGTCTGTAGAAACACCTAACATCGTAGTATCAAAATATGTGATGTGTATTTGTTTTACGCCATGTATTCAATGATAAGAAATATTCTGATCAATTAAATATTAATTTTGTTTCGCCAAGGACAAAAATTCTTGCTTTAGGATACTGTTGCATCATGGGATTTGTTTTGATTAGAAGCCACTAATGCCTACGGGAGCTCACTTTTCAGTCGTTTTATCCCTCGAAACTACTGGTTAACAGTCAATGGTAAGTTGATAACTGATTTGTCTTTTGACAGGTTGAACATGCACTAGACACAAGGAAGTCCGTATTTCTTGATAAAGTCTGCGACACCAACTGATGTCTAGAGATACTAATGAAAATGTCAATGGTAGATGAGAGATCGCGTATTCAATGAAAGTGAAAATGTAATTCATAACATATGGACGTCAGAATACACGATATCTCATAATATGGGAGTAAAAATGTGGCCAAACCACTTCAGTTTCCGTTTCTTAACCAAGGTCAGAAGTTCGTCATATTTTCCAATTGCTTCTTGGAACTTTCTGCGAACACCATCATTAGTGAAACGGCCCGTGTAACCTTCGGTAGCATCTCATCTCAAAGGCCTGTGTTCTTTTGTCTAATTCCATTGTCAAGGTCCATGACTCACAGGCATACAGAAATATGGATATGATCAGTTTCACCTTTGATCCAAGAGATGTGTTGGAACTTACATTATAATTAAAAGATATATAAAATACCAGAGGCTCTCCTTCTACTCGATGGACACCTACCATGGATTTGTTTCCCTAAGCCTCTTGTAGACAATTGTCGCGATAGCCGGAACAACAACTGTTTTCGAACCGGAATGTTAAACTAAACTCGGTATCAACGATCAACACCTCTGATTGCGGCCGTTCTTGGGCGAGCTGATCGCATTATCTATTTTGAAAATATACCTATGATCTGCTACGATGCCTTTAAGACTGTCGTATACCTAACCTGTCATAGCCTGTCAACCAGGATATGCACTAGCCAGTCAATATAAGGCAAAAATCATGGACAAAAGTTTCTTTTGTAACATATACTTGTACAAATTCGAAATATTTTCGTGTGAGGTCATTTGTGCGAAAACGAAGGAACTGATGTATGGTCATGAGTACAAGCTGTTTCATCCCTACACCATTTCCACCCAACGCTGTTCCGACCCCCATAACCTAGGCGTTTCGCCCCATACCCTATCCCGCGACAGGCGAGAAAAAAAGTAATGTCCTTAATGACAGTTGCAGGGATGGTACTAAATAAGAGCGCTATAATTTTGAAATTTGAATTATAACTAGCATTTTGAAAGGACCAGTCCCTATAAGGCCCTTTTCATGGCTAAAACCGATTTTCTTTAAACTTTGTATACTTTAACTGATATGTATTGACTGTCTTATGGTGCAATACCAGATTGTTTGGTTCACTGGTTTTCACTGTATGCACGATTTAAGTGGGTGGGGTAAGTCCACCCCATTAAAAGTATAGATACAAAAATGCTATTTTTTCTATTCCAAGTCCATGCTTCAAAATGGTGGTTGCAATAGGAAAAGTACACTTCTGGACTTAAAAGATGATGATAATATTGTTCTGAAATTCATACCAGAATAGAGTTTATATTCGCTTGTAAGATGTACACCAATTTCAGTATTTTTTTGTTCTCCGACTTTACGAAAAACCACAACACGTTCACAGTTTTCAAGACATTTTAAAAATCTTTTGCTATTATTATGTTGATATAATAGTCATTGCAGGCATATGTCAGAATTTATTTTATGATCATTAATATGAGAGTTATGTCCCCACGAAATTTGATTTTGTCCGTTTTTTCAATATCAGCATGCATTTATCATTCCATAGTACTCCAAACTCCATTTGGAAGTTAATAACACCTTTTGATGCAGCTATTTGTTGATTTTTGTAGGCATTGGAGTTACTTTTGCATGCGACAATGTCATATTTTATGTAATTTTGAAAAAAAGGATACCTCGCAACTGGAAAATTAACAAATTGCCAATGACTTACAAGCAGGGTTTGCTTAGTATTTGCAACCTCATTAAACTCATGCTAAGTGCTTAAATTAAAGTCCTTATGGCCCATTCGTGTATTTACGCTGGTTATTATTCATCTTCTTCAGAATTGCCAGATATAATCCATGTGTCAACAGCAGCATCTTTTACATAATCAATGTGCATCTTGCTCGGTTTTGCTTCCCAGAGTTGACTGAGGATGAACTCAGGGACCTGACAATGGGAATCTACCAACTTAAACAGGCCAAATCCTACACGGATGAACACTTTGACGAAAAGGGATCATATGAGATAATGGCACACAAAGAAAATGACGGTGTTCTCAAAGCACAGATACGTTCTCGTCACACATCAAATAAAACATATAACTTGTGGGTTGAATACACTCAAGGGCTGAACCCAATTCACTGGATGGTATTGTGGGTGCAGAAGTGGTGCTCGCACCGTTGGGTGTTGTGCACACATGGCTTCAGTGCTTTGGTATTTAGGATATTACCACAACGAAACAGAAAACAGTGAAGCCAAACCGAGCAAGATGCACATTGATTATGTAAAAGATGCTGCTGTTGACACATGGAGTACATCTAGCGATTCTGAAGAAGATGAATAATAACCAGCGTAAAAACATGAATGGGCCATAAGCATTTAGCATGAGTTTAAAGTCTCCATAGTTCTGTCAGCGCTAAAAACACCTAAACTCAAATCATTGTAAAAAGCGGTTCAGCATTCACGTTTTGTAATAAAATTTGGGTTGGTGTCCCTATACTGAGTCATATAACTGACAAATAGTAGAGAAAATGAGCTTTTGAAAAATAACAAATCGCTCAACAAACTACAATTTCCTGTTCTGGTTTCCCGTCCAGCAATACTATATAAACATAGGCGGGACAGTAATTGGGACTCCACGCCTGTACATTGTATTTTTACCATTTTATGAAATCGAAGGTAGGTCATTTTAGTTGCCAACTAAAATGACCCAAATAAGTTTTTAAACCCTTTTAATGCGAAAGTCAAGGATGTTTTATTTGTTTAAAGCTGGCTAATCACGGTCATTTACGATGACGAAACTACAATGAGAAGCTTGCAGCGATACCGCATGATAAAAATTTTCATGCTGATAGAGCAATGGGGCCTTTAATGAGGTTGCAAAAGCTAAGCAAACCCTGCTTGTAAGTCATTGGCAATTTGTTAATTTTCCAGATGCGAGGTATCCTTTTTTTCAAAATTACATAAAATATGACATTGTCGCATGCAAAAGTAACTCCAATGCCTACAAAAATCAACAAATAGCTGCATCAAAAGGTGTTATTAACTTCCAAATGGAGTTTGGAGTACTATGGAATGACAAATGCATGCTGATATTGAAAAAACGGACAAAATCAAATTTCGTGGGGACATAACTCTCATATTAATGATCATAAAATAAATTCTGACATATGCCTGCAATGACTATTATATCAACATAATAATAGCAAAAGATTTTTAAAATGTCTTGAAAACTGTGAACGTGTTGTGGTTTTTCGTAAAGTCGGAGAACAAAAAAATACTGAAATTGGTATACATCTTACAAGCGAATATAAACTCTATTCTGGTATGAATTTCAGAACAATATTATCATCATCTTTTAAGTCCAGAAATGTACTTTTCCTATTGCAACCACCATTTTGAAGCATGGACTTGGAATAGAAAAAATAGCATTTTTGTATCTATACTTTTAATGGGGTGGAATTACCCCACCCACTTAAATCGTGCATACAGTGAAAACCAGTGAACCAAACAATCTGGTATTGCACCATAAGACAGTCAATACATATCAGTTAAAGTATACAAAGTTTAAAGAAAATCGGTTTTAGCCATGAAAAGGGCCTTATAGGGACTGGTCCTTTCAAATGTGAATCCCCATGGAGGAAAAGGAATCGACTTAAGGTCGAAACAGTAAAGCAGCAATCAATAAATGATCTTATCCCCAAGTCTAGATGTGGAAGAAATTAGCACTCTGTGGCATTTCAGACGCCTATTACTAATTAACAAAGTTAATTAACTTTGTATAAATGTTAATCAAAATTAATTAATTAATTAACAAAGTTAATTAATTAACAAAGTTAATTAACCCATTACTAATTAACAAAGTTAATAACTTAGCTTCCCCCAGACTGTCAGGGATTGAGTCAAAGGATTGGACATAGGCTAGGCGTATAATAGGCTTAGCCTATGTCCAATCCTTTGTCTCATATATATAAGTTGTCAAGCAATTTGTAATAAATAAACAAACTTTCAGGGAGTGAAATACCCCTACGATTCTCTGATCACATCTACAGAGGATCATGTTGCTACATTCTCTTCTCTGGTGAGAGATAATAACTAAATTTCCTCAATCACAGTTCCTGATGAATGATTGTAAACAAGGAAAACGACTCTTGCCTTTAAGCTTTTGGGTTAACTGCCCTTGTCGAAAATCAGTGTCCGGACAATAATTCCCGATTTATATTCCGGGCATCTTACTGAGACGAAATGTCGTGCATAAGGAAGACAAGTTTCGTTGTTTTCATTTTCTGTTGATCTACTCTTGCTAAAAATCCTGAATTCCTTGTAATTTCTCTCGTCAGTTTATCTTATCAAGACGATTTGTCGCAAAAAGCAAAACAACTCTCGCTATTTTATATTTTAGCCGTCTGCCCTTGCCCCGAAATATCCGTGTTCGGGCCTTAACTCCTGTCCTGTATAGAATTTCACAGATTTGTATATCTTATCGAGATGAAGTGTCGCTAACAAGGAGACAACGTAGTTGCTTTATTCTTTAGTTAACTGCTCTTTTCAAAACTCTAAGTCCACGGGATAACTCCTGCCCAACATGGATAAAGTCATGAAATTCCCCTCATTAGGGTATCTTATCGAGACTATATCTCGCGAACAAGAAAGACAACTCTAATTGTTGTAGAGTATGAGTTGCCCTTCTAGTAAATCCGAGTCCCAGCCATAACTCATGAAATGTACATGATATAGTCATGAACCTTCACATGGGTTTATCTTACGATGTAGTGCGAACAAGGATGATAACTCCGCTGTTGCAGGGCTCTAGTTATATGGCCTTTCCTTAACTCCTAAATTGTAGAGAATTTTTTCACGGAACTTCACAATTTTACACAATCTATGAAGATGGACTCATGAAATTAGGCAGAAAAGCGCCAGGGCGCTTCGGTGTCCCATGGACACATTTTCTGCTCAGGACGTAGTTTGATGTTAATTCAAACAGGCAGTTCAATTTCTTAACTTGAACAAGCCTCAAGGGAATTTTTCAGTGTAAATCGTTATTCATCGCTAATCATTCAGCGGCGCATGTATGATTTTGATCGAAAACTGATTTTTTAGATTTTAACTTCCTTCTAAAATTAAAACCTTTTTTTGATTTCATGGTACTATATGAAAATATTAGAGGAAATATGTTGATGGCATGATGGCATACTTGTATATATGTAAGTATGAACTACCCTTCTCTATTAATACACTGCTCAAAATAAACAAAGGGGTAGACTATGTAATTTTCACTAGCCTTCTATATAAACTACTTCAGCATTAACACTAGGATCAAGTCGGGTACATTCGGACAGTGGGTAAATTCGGACATACCATTGCAAACAGTGAAAATCCAGATGAAACGGCTAATAATGAGCCGTCTCATCAGGATTTTCACTGTTTGCCTAGTTGTTTTTGTTTTAATTGTTTTAATTCCAAACAACTGGCATATTAAGGAAACAATGTCACTGTCCGAATTTACCCGCTGTCCGAATTTACCCTACATTACCCTAATAAACTGTTAGGCATAAATGTCTCTTCAAGTGGACATTGATGCCTGGCCTATATTTTAATTTTGATGACGACAATTTTTTATCATGCATCTGCTGCAAAATTCTCCTGATAACAGGGGTATGATAACATGATGTGATATCATTTCACTTTAGAACAGCGCTTGCGCCAATGTTATCAGGCGATGCCTTTAAAAGTGATACCTAAAGACTATTGGCTACAAACTGACGTTTGCCGTGATAACAACGTTCTATTGGTTAATATTTACACTTGCCACTGACTTCGCATAGGTGAACCCTTTAGAGCAACTGGCTTCATACACCGATGAAGGCCAATTGACCATGTGACGTTGTCGTCAAGCGACGTCTTATGTAAACTGACGTCTTGATTGGTTCTTGTAACGTTCGATTGACGCCACGTCAGGGCGACGGCTGTTAAACGTCATGGCCGAACACGTCGTTACTAACTTTTCTTCGATCCATATTTTGCCTATTCTACACTAAATTACCACGAAAGCGGCACAGAGAGGTTCACAAATAAAGTGTAAATATAAGAATAAAAATTTGATTTTTCAGCGTTCATCGTGTGAAGAATCCAGTGGTCGTCGCTAAAATTCTACAAGAAGCGCTTGGCGCTTCATGGAATTCTAGCTCCGCCCACTGGCTTCATCACACGATGAACGCCGAATAATCAATTTTTTTGGTTGGTTGATTTGATGCTTAACGTCCACGGTAAACAACTAAGGTCATGTCGGGACGGTCAGTTAACCTAACCACACTATTCCTGGGCAGGCTTAGACCTCCTAAGCGGTTAACCAGTACTAAGTGCACATACTTTCGCCAGTAACTGACAACTGCCCTTCTTGAATCAGCGAAAGGAGAAACGAAAGTATGTGGCCAGACCGGGATTCGAACCCAGGACCTCTGACTTACGAGTCAGGTGCCCTACCGATTGCGCTACCCGGCCCGGCCCCGAATAATCAAATTTCAATTCTTAAATGACGACACCGACTTACGTCAAAACGCATTCGCGACGTCAACACGTTCGGACAAAACTGCGTTTGTTTTACTCTTTTTACGCCATAAAATCTTCTAACGATGCATGATAATAGAAAACCATGATAGTGTCTTTTGATATCAAGTTTATCAGGCTCGACAAGAAACACGACGGACTGGCTCGGCAAGCCTCGCCATTCCTAAGCTTCGCCATTCCTACGCTGTTTCTGGTCTCGCCTAATAAACTTGATATCAAAAGACACTAACATGGTGTTCTCTATATATAGAGACTAAATGGGAATTACATACGGTGTTCCTTTAAATGTTTTGAGCATAGCCTATAATTGCACTTTTACTTGCACTTATACTTCCCTTAGTGTTTGCCCCAGGTAATAAACCAATCAGATCACCCGAATTTTCAAATTTTCAATAGATTTATTGGTGTAGACTCATCACTTATCCATGAAGAGAGTCTTCACCAATAAATCTACTTAAGACTTGAAAATTCAAGTGATCAGAAATGTACAGTCTTCTGTGGCTTGTCACGTCTAAAAATAGCTTCAACATGACAGGTCAAATTGATTTAGATTTTAAGTCGAAGTAGATTTCTCGAATGAGCGTTTTTTTCTCATTACAGAGTAACAGATGAAGGGGAGTATTTGGCAGTATTCTCCATAAAAAGTATTGTATGGTTACTCATTAGAACCACCTCGACGAGGCGGTTCTAATGGCTATCCATTACATTATTTTTCGGTTCTAATGGCTATCCATTACATTATTTTTAAAATAAACACACAATATTGTAAAAACACGTGGCTACTTCTATGGGTACCCACAGCATTGTTTTAAAGCATGTTGTAGATATTTGTTAGAATTGCCTCGGAAAGGCAGTTCTAATGAATATCCACAACATACGTTTTTCATGAAGAAATAAAAATAATCCCAAATTACCACAAAATACTCCTCTTATATGTTCCTCTGTAATAAGATGCATCTCGTAACACAAATCAAATAACTATGATTTGTGTAATGAGAAGAAAATAATCCTCATTCAACAAAGGAAAATCAAAGTGACCAGCCATGTTTGAGCTCCAAAAACTGAATGAATAGGAATGAGCAAAGTCATCTGAACACAAATTATAAATGACAGCATGACACTCACTCTAGAAGCAGTATTCTAATTATGCTCCTCCTCTCCAAGCTAAATGCTCGCTTCAGGTTCTTAATTGCGAAGATTTCCCTTCATAGCCTCTAACCTATACATAAAATAGCTAATACACCATATAGTTTGAACAAAACAAGATCTTTTCAATTTGAATTTCAACACTTTTTCAGTTTTTTAGCTCACCTGAGCCGGATGCTCCGGGTGAGCTAATAGTATAGGTAGGCTCCGTCGTCGTCCGCCCACAATTTCAAACGACTTCTCCTCTGAAACAACTGGGTCAATTGTAATCAAATTTCATATATAACCTATAGGGCTTGTGGGAACGAAATGTTGTTCAAATGGCCTGGGTCACATGACCAATATGGTCGCCACGCTCATATATGGTAAAAAACTTCTTCTCCAGAACAAATAGGCAGATGGCCTTGAAAATTGGTATGTAGTATCGTATTTGCGAGTACTACCAAGATTGTTCAAATTATGACCTTGGGTTGACCTTGACAGTTTTACGGCAAGGTCAAATTTGCTTTCTGGTGCTTTTATATGGGAATTTGCTGGAACTTAAGATTTCATGAAGACTGTTGAAGATTTTGGGTTGAAAATTGGTACATACAGTCATATTAATGAGTACATGAAGATTTATGGGTACAAGATGTCAAGGTCATTTTTTGACCTTTGACCCAGGACACTCATATTTCGACAATTTCAAATATTCTCTTCAAAATCCATTGAGCCAGTTGCATCTAAATTTCATATAGGGCATCCAGGTGCTGAGGGAACAAAACTTTTGTTCAATTGGCTCAAATCACATGGCCAACATTGCCGCCATGCACATATATGGTATTTTTTTTAAAAATCTTCTTCTCCAGAATCAATTAACCGATGGCCTTGAAACTTAATATGTAGCATTGGGTGCTCAAGTACTACCAAGATTGTTCAAGTGATGACCTTTGGTTGACCTTGACCTTTTTATGGCAAGGTCAAATATGGGAAAATGATAGAACATAAGATTTCACGGAAAGTTTCGAAGATTTTGGCTTAACACTTGGTTTGTATCGTCGTCTTAATGAGTACATGAAGAATTTTGTGAGTACAAGAGGTCAAGGTCATTCTTGGACTCTCATATTTTGACAGTTTCAAGTATCCTCAAACGCCACTGAGCAAATTGTAACTGAATTTCATATAGAGCCTCCAGGGGCTTAGGGAACGAAAATTTGATTAAAGGGCCCATGTCACGTGACCAACATGGCCGCCATGCCCATATATGGTAAAAAACTTTAAAAATCTTCTCCAGAACTAATTGACCGATAGCCTTGAAACTTGGTATGTAGCATCAGGTACTGGAGTACTATCAAGATTATTCAAATGATGACCTTCGATTGACCTTGACCTTTTTTACGGCAAGGTCAAATATGGAAAAATGCTGGAGTATAAGATTTAAAGAAAAGTTTTGAAGATTTTGGTTCAAGATTGTTCCAATGATGCCCTTGGGTTGACCATGACATTTTTTATTACAAGATTAAATTTACTTTCTGGTGTTTGTATATGGGAAAAGTCTTAAGAGTTCATGGAACTTGAATAAGATTTGGTGCAGAAGTTGATGAATACAGTCAAACAAATGAGTACATGACCATTTTTAGCAATGGAAGTCAAGGTCATTATTTGACCCTTAACCAATGTCTCTCATAATATGTTGAAGTTTCAAACTATCAGGTTTGTTCAAAATGATGACCCCAGTCTGATGTTTGACTTTTTACTCAGGTGAGCGATTCAGGGCCTCATGGCCCTCTTGTTGTTACTACTGCTTTAATTTTGTGACCTGTGATGTGTCAAATTGTGCAGTCATCCGACAGCCTAAAGGCTGCATTTTCATCACAAAGTTTATAATGACCTTGTTAATTTGCTCGTGCTTGTCAAACCTTTGTCTTACTTATATATGTATATTTATATAAAATATTTGGAAGCATGATATCACCAGAACATAAAGAAGTAATAAATATAATACCATTTCGGGCGTGCTTAATGAAATAAGTCCATGAATGATGACCAGCAAAAGTGTCGATTCATAAAGAAGGTATGGGGTTCCAGGGCAATTTCACAGTAAATAAATGTCACAGGTGAAAATATCGCATCCTAAAATCTAACATTTTTTAAACGTCTCCCACAGTCCAACATCCTATATTTCATGTCAGTCCTCTCATTTCCCAATAGCTAAAATACTATTATTTTAAAAGTTAGCGCATACATGTATTTATTTCCGGTTCTTTGTCCTTGTGTAATTTAGCGCGCGCTCGCGTTTCATTTCGCTGACTCACGCTTGAATGTGCACGCAAAACCTTAACGCCCTGTTAGTCTACCATTTTCTCTGACAGGGGAAGGATTTGCGTCCATCTCTAAGGACAAACTATTGTATATGATTCCTTTTAATTAAGACATTCATATTATATTATTACAGGTATGTACTTACTATAATATTGAGCCGCGACACGACAAAACGAACAATGTGGTTGTGCGCCCAGCACAGACTCTAATCAGCCTGGGCATCCGCCCAGTCTGATCAGAGTCTTTGCTTTCCGCATGAAGGTACCTTAGACCCTTAGCTACCCTTTGAGCACTAGATGAATAGTCGGGTCAAACTGGGCGGCTGTCCAGACTGATCTGAGTCTGTGCTGGGCGGACAACCATATTGTTGGTTTTCTCGTGTCGCGGCTCATATTATGTCCTTCATTATAGGGATCAACATGTTTTTTCATGCATTAACATTTACAAGGTCCCGAGGGAGATATTGGAAACCGAGGCCAAAGGCCGAGGTTTTCAACATCTCCTGATGAACTATGCAATCGTTAATGCTTTGGAAACAAATGTTTCATCACTATAATTGCATAAATTCAACTACAATGCTACAAAAATAACGAAACTGTTTGGACACTAACTTGCTGATCCCTATACGCACTACGCATGTCTATAGAAATCCTCGTTTCAGGCCATGGTCAGCTACCGTGATTTTTAGCCGACCTTTATCAGCAGTTTACAATTCGTAATCATGTTCATCAAAGTTTACAAGATCCAAATTTGTATAACTCTTCCGTGAAAGTCTTATTATATCGATAACTGCAAATGTAGTCTTGCAGCTTATTTCTGTACTGGCGGAGTATTGCCCTGCAACTTGCATACAAAAAGTCGCTAAGCGAGTCATTATAGGCGCGTGAAAACCCTTGTTAATACATGGTTTGTGTTCGTCAAAACATGCCTATTCAAAGCGTATGACAGATATTTATGCAATAATTAGTGATAATTCGTATAATTATGATATTACTGTGTATTTCCCTTCATTGGGCCCGTAGTGCCCAAGTATCCGACCAGTCGGTCAAGCACCCGGAATTCGACCATACTCGGTTTTCGATGATTTGAGCAGTTCCGAGATAAGACCAAGAGCTGCTATGGCTTAATACTACTAAAATGTGAACCATCTTTAAAATAAAAATCGTCAGTAGGTGCATTCGACCAATACAAATAGAGTAGTAAACTTAGGCCCCGCCCACTTGCGCCATGGCTACTTTTGGCAATGAACGAAATATTTCTAGCTCACCTGAGCACATCTTCTCTGAAACCGCTAGGCCTATGGCTTTGATATATGATATTAAGCATTGTTTAGTGGACCTCTACCAAGTTTTAGTCAAATAGTGACTCTGGGGCCACGATGCCTAGGGCCACGATGGCCCCAGGGCAGGGGATCTTGTGTTCGAAAATGAAATATACTTAAAAATCTTCTTCTCCAGAACTGCTTGGCTCAAGTGCTTGAAATTTGGTATGTAGCATTGCCTAGTGGTCTTGTACCAAGTTTGTTCAAATGGTGGCCCAAGGGTCTAAGATGGCCCCGGGGCAGGGAGTCCCAAGTTTGCACCATAGATATACATAGAAAAATATTCAAAAATCTTCTTCTCCAGAACCACTTGGCTCAGATGATTGAAATTTGGCATGTAGCATTGCCTAGTGGTTCTCTACGTAGTTTGTTCAAATGGTGGCCCCAGGGTCCAAAATGGCCCTGGGGCAGAGAGTCCAAGGTTTGAACCATAGAAATACATAGAAACATATTCAACAAGAGGACCAATGGTCCTGTAGCTCACCCGAGTCCATTCAGCCTCAGGATTCTAGGGTAAGTTACTGTAAGGCCATCGGTCAACTGGTTCTGGTGAAAAAGATTTTTTAAGGTTTTAACCATATATGGGCATGAAGGACATGTTGGTCATGTGACCTGGACATTTGAAAATTTTTCTTTCCCTCAACTCCCTGGAGGCTCTATATGAAGTTTGGTTTCAAAACTGGCCCAGGGCCTTTTGAGGAGATGGTTTGATATTGTCAAAATGACAGAGTTCTGGGTCAAATGTCAAAGAATGACCTTGATATCTTGTACTCATAAATCTTCATGTACTCATTAAGATGACTGTAGATATCAATTTTAAGCATTAATCTTCAAAACTTTCCATGAAATCTTATGTTCTAGCATTTTCCCACATTTCACCTTGCCGTAAAATAGTCACGGTCAACCCAAGGTCATCATTTTGAACAATCTTGATAGTACTGGAAATCCCAATGCTACATACCAAGCTTCAAGGCCATCGGTCAATTGGTTCTGGAGAAGAAGAATTTTAAAGCTTTTTACCATATATGGGCCTGGCGGCCATGTTGGTCTTGTGACCTGGACCGTTTGAACTAGTTTTCATTCCCTCAAACCCCTGGAGGCTCTATGTGAAATTTAGTTACAATTGGCCCAGTTGTTTTTGAGGAGATTGTTTGATATTGTCAAAATATGAGAGTTTTGGGTCAAAGGCCTTGACCTCATGTACTCAGAAATCTTCATGTACTCATTAAGATAACTGTTTATACCAATTTTTAGGCATAAATCTTCAGAACTTTCCATGAAATCTTATGTTCTAGCATTTTCCCATATTTGACCTTGCCATAAAAAAGATCAAGGTCAACCAAAGGTAATAATTTGAACAACTTTGATAGTACTCGGGTACCCAAAGCTACATACCAAGTTTCAAGGCCATCGGTCAATTGGTTCTGGAGAAGAAGATTTTCAAAGGTTTTTACCATATATGGGCGTGGCAGCCAGATTGGTCATTTGACCTGGACCGTATGAATAATTTTTGTTCCCTCAACTCCTGGAGGCTCTATATGAAATTTGGTTTCAATTGGCCCAGGGGCTTTTGAGGAGGTTGTTTGGAATTGTCAAAATATGAGAGTTCTGGGTCAAAGGTCAAAGAATGACCTTGACCTCTTGTACTCATAAATCTTCATGTGCTAATTAAGATGACTGTAGATACCAGTTTTTAGCCCAAAATTGTCAACAGTTTCCAAGATATCTTATGTTCTAGCATTTTGCCATAGAAAGCACAAGGAAGAAATTTTGATCTTACCGTAAAAAATGTCAAGGTCAACCTAAGGTCCTAATTTGAACAATCCTGGTAGTACTCGCGTACCTGATGCTACATACCAAGTTTCAAGGCCATCGGCCTACTGGTTCTGGAGAAGAAGATTTTTTTAGGTTTTTACCATATATGGATATGGCGGCCATGTTGGTCATGTGACCAAGACCGTTTGAACAACTTTTCGTTCCTAAGGTCCCAGGAGGGTACATATGAAATTTGGTTACAATTCGCCCAGTGGTTTCAGAGGAGAAGTCGCTTGAAAATGTTGACGGACGGACGACTGACGGACGGACGACGGACAACGACGGATGACGGAGCCTTACCATACTATAAGCTGCCCCGGAGCCTCTGGCTCAGGTGAGCTAAAAATCTTCTGCTTCAGAACCGCAAGGCTCAGATGATTGAAATTTGGTATGTAACATTGCCTAGTAGTCTTCTTCTCCAGAACCACTTGGCTCAGATGGTTGAAATTTGGTATGTAGCATTGCCTAGTGGTCCTCTACATAGTTTGTTCAGATGGTGGCCCCAGGGTCCGAAATGGCCCTGGGGCAGGGAGTCCCAGGTTTGAACCGTAGCAATACATAGAAATATATTCAAAATCTTCTTCTTCAGAACCGCAAGGCTCAGGTGTTTGAAATTTGGTATGGACCATTGCCTGATAGTCCTTAACCAAGTTTGTTCAAATGGTGGCCCCAGGGTCCAAAAAATGTCCGGGGGCAAGTGGTCCCAGGTTTGAACCATAGAAATACATAGAAAAACATTCAAAAATCTTCTCCTATAGAACTACAAGGCTCAGATGCTTGAAGTTTGGTATATAGCATTTGCTAGTGGTCCTTTACCAAGGTTGTTTAAATAGTGGCCCCAGGGTTCAAAATGGCCCAAGGGCAGGGAGTCACAGGTTTGAACCATAGAAAAACATTCAGAAATTTTCTGCTTCAGAACCCCAAGGTTCTGACGCTTACAATCTGGTATGTAGGATTGCATAGTTATCCTTTACCAAACTTGTTCAAATGGTGACCCCTGGGTCCAAAATGGCCTCACGGCAGGGAGTCCTAGGTTTGAACCATAGAAATACATAGAAAAATATTCAGAAATCCTCTCCTTTAGAAACACTTTTCTCAGATGCTTGAAATTTTGTATGAAGCATTGCCTAGTAGGGCTTTACTAAGTTTGTTCAAATGGTGGCCCCAGGGTCCAAAATGGCCCCGCAACAGGGAGTCTTGGGTTTGATCCATAAAAATACATAGAAAAATATTAAAAAAAAAATCATCTTCTTCAGAACCACTTGGCTTAGATGCTTGAAATTTGGTATCATGCATTGCCTGGTGGACTCCCACGAAGTTTGTGTAAAGGGTGGCCCTGGGTCCAAAATGGCCCTGCAGTAGAGGGGTCTTTGGTTCGAATTTTAAAATATCCTTAAAAATCTTCTTCACAACCCTTTGGCTCAGATGCGTGAAATTAGGTATGTAGCATTGCCTATTGGTCCTTAATCAAATTTGTTCAAATGATGGCCCCAGGGTGTAAAATGGCCCGGCCCCAGGTGCTCCTGGGTTTGAACCATAGAAATACATAGAAAAATATTCAAAAATCTTCTTCTTCAGAACCACTTGGTTCATATGCTTGAAATTTAGTATGTAGCATTGCCTAGTGGTCCTTTACCAAGTTCATTCAAATGATGGTCATAGGGTCCAAAATGGCCATCCCCAGGGGGTCTTGGGTTTGAACCATAGATACATGTACATAGAAAAATTCTCAAAAATCCTCTTCAGATTCACTTGGCTCAGATGCTTGAAATTTTGTATGTAGCATGGCCTAGTGGTCCTTTACCAAGTCTATTCAAATGATGGCCCCAGGGTCCAAAATGGCCTTGCCTTAGGGGATCCTGAGTTGAACCATAGCAATACATAGAAAAATATTCAAAAATCTTCTTTTTCAGAACTGTTTGGAAATAGTTGCAATAATCAGGTTTGTTCAAATGATGACCCTAGTTTGACCTTTAACCTTTTTGTTCAGGAGAGGGATTCAGGGCCTCTTGGCCCACTTGTATAGGAGTAGGTCACGTAAACTCAATGCACTGCATATTTTTGAAGGAGCGAGAAATTATAAATCCATGTGGTAAAATGAGAAACACTGTGCGATTCTCTAACCGTTCCTTTTCTTTTCATGATGAATATTACGATACCGATTTTCTATCGTCGAAAACTGGGAGGTGTGGTTACCAAAAATTGACAGGCCATGTGATCAAATATGGATTCCTCTGTCAACTCACCACAAGTGTCGACGGATAAGAATGATCTGGTGTTGTAAAAGAATGACTGTTTAGTCATTTAGAATGATAAATTGGGTTCTGGATATTCAGTGTACTTTGAAATCACAACGGACACAATTTGATCGTCTAAAACCAGGAGTGTAGTGGTGATTAAACCCCCGAACCCCTTTGAGGCAGAATGGACCAACCAGCATTTCATTCTATTCTGTGATATACATTTAGACTTCACTATGGAATTAGCTATATTCACTGGCTGATATTTTCAGAAAAGGCTATTTTTACTTTCAGTATATCGATTCTAAAGGGTTGTTGAATGTGAATTTTGTTATCGTTTTACTATGATAAGAATGAAACAGTTGTAAATGGTTCGGTGACATCTTGTAAGTACGATAATAGAAATACGGTCAGAAAACATTTGGATATATCAGCATCCGACAGTATTTATGATTTCTATTTTTCCATATAAACCTCGATTTTTCGGGAAGAGATAGTAAGAGTCGCATAGTCTAATATATTTTGACGAAACTCCGGGTTTTTTTTTTGCTCGCCGTTCCGATTTTTACATAAAAAAGACAAAATAAAAAAAAGTGATAAAACTAAATAAGACCAGAAAAATCTTAAAAAAGATAATCATCGCAGATTAAATGGAAGAGTGTTTTGTAATGTGTCTCTTGGTGACGAGCTGACAATAACTTTCATGAATATGACTTAAGTGAGCTATAGCGGTAGGCACCCACAACCGTAATTTTGACACTGGGTAGCGACAGATTGAACTGTCCGATTTGGAATTTCAAAAATGGACCGCGGTCAATCTTGAAATTGACCTGATTTCAAAATAGTTACCAACTTCATGCACTATTTGTTTGTGTGTATTAAACCGAAAGTAGAAATCGAAAGTAGCTCTACGACGAGACGAAAAAAGAAAATTTTGAATATCTGCTTCTGTTTTTGATGAAACGTTCTATTGTAAAATAACAAAAAACAAAACAAAACAAAAAACATTTTAAATTTATATCGACACAGTGATAGATCTAGTACTGACGCAGTGCAGTACGACGGGAAAAACGATTAACTATTCATTGACCTTTGATATTATTGGCTATATGTTGACATATGCGTTATTTGACCAATGAAATCTTGTGAAATGTCGAAAAATACTGAAATTATGTACACGGCTGAGCCGCGAAAAATTATTATGATTATAAACACCAGGAGTGTAATTTAGTTGCTCTACCCAGAGTGCAGTCACTCACTTGCTGTCCTTTTCACAGAATCTATGTAATTGTATTTTCACAAAACGCTTCTGTTTGCCATCTCAGTGTCGATTATATCTTACCATACTGATAATTTCCGGCGTTCGTCGTCCGTTAGCGTCGTCTGTTGTCAACTGAAACACATATTTCCTTCTTATGGAGGAAAATAAAGTATCTATCTAATCTGCCTGATCTATCTATCTATCTATCTGCTTGTTTGTCTGTCCGTCCGTCCGTCCGTCCATCAATCCATCCATCCATCCAGCTAGCTAGCTAGCTAGCTACCCAGCTGCACCTCAAATGTCAATCCTATTTTCCAAAAAACTTTAATTTACTTCATGAATACAGTGGGATTTCTGAAGGAACTTAACACAGCCTTCCGGGAAATTGAATGAAGCACTGTGTGACGCTTTTTCCGTTTATGGAAGTGTCTAAGTGAAACAACATCCCTGTTGGCTACGTTCTACTTAATCTAGTTTCTATAACTTGGTATTGTAAACAACTATTTTGTTAGGTACGTATTAGGGTGTTCTACGTTTTTATCCGCAATGAAAGTCATGAGTCGCTTACAATATAGGATATTGTGTGAGAGTTAACTGTCATTTAAGGGGTCACGTGATGTATAGCGAGGTGTGCAGCTTGAAGTTCTCTTTGATAATATTGTGTTTATTCTCGAGTTTATTGAGAAATATGGCAACAGGATTTGGGCGAGGGTATAGCCTAAGGACCAGGGGAGGTCGTGGCAGTAATACAGGGACAATTTCAAGGTATAGTCGTCATGATAATAACTTTTTCGCTGTGCTGGGTGAACCGGATCAAGACTCGATCCAAAATGGCGACAACAGATTTGACTTGTTTACATGTGCCTCAGATACAGAGGATGATTTTATTCCTGTTCGAAGTAAACAGTCTAAGAGGCAAAGAATTAGCTGTAGTGGTCAGAGTGGTTCTTTCAGCCAGCCTCATCCGAGTGCTGATGAAAATTGTGATTATGACCTTATGTCAAATGATGAAAGTAAAAAGTATGCAAAGACCAGGAACTGAAACAATCAAAATCCAAATCCAGCCCTCAAACCATAGTTGGAAACAACTAAGATTACAAATAATCAAGATACAGAGAACATATGGTCAACCGAGTGAGCAGCTTGTTCCCAAAAGGTGGCCACTCAGCAACCCAAACCGAACCAAAAATAATAAGAACATACATAAGGAAAAACAGCACAGAAACTCTGACACCAAAAACAGGCAACAGAGAACCACAGCAGAACTACCGCCTTGGAACGGTCAGTAATGAATTACTGGGGGGCTTAAATCGATTTTACAGGCCCAACCTCACCCTCAGTTACTGAAGTGGTACAAAACATTTAGTTGGTTGTTCGGTTCGCATGATAACCCTCTAACTCGTCAATGAATCATCACGGTAAACACATTAATCAAATTTCAACACCATGAAGAAGCAAAGACGAGGACTCAACAGTTACAACGGGCCGTCTGACAGGTGGAGATCCCTGTCCTGCCAAACAACCCCACTGGAAATCTGAAGCAAAAGAAGGTCACCAGTTGAGCCCCGGTGGACCAAGCAACAGACAAAAAGGCTCCGGTCCCAACCAACTAAAATATATAGCTTTAGGTCGGGGCCATCATAGAGTCTGACGACCGATCCCCCGGTGTGCAATTAAAGAGTGCAGCAAAGTTATCAACCGTGATTGGGTTAATCACTAAGCATGCAGACTGTCGCATAACATTTAAATTATAGCCAATACGTTTGTGACGTATTATTATTTTTCGGAATTGATCAGAAAAATCAGTCCTACCCTTAATCTTTTTGAATTTGTATACTAAGTCACCATAAAATTCTGGTTCCGATAGGCCTTGGTGTAAAAGAAATTTTAATCCGACATCAAATTTTGAAACCAATTCATGGTGTCTGCGATAGAATTTAGAAAAAGCCTTTCTAAGCTTATGATACCGATAGCCCTGTTGAAGAAGTTTAGCAGTTAAACATTTATTACGAGCATTAAAGTCATCTACATGACTACGAACTCTAGCAAATCTTATAAGTTGAGAAATATACACTCCATAAGAGGGACGACGTGGAACGTCACCATCCAAAAATGGAAAATTAACTATATCAAAGTCAAAGTCATCACGTTTATCATAAATTTTAGAAGATACAAAACCGTTAGAAATAGATAGATGTAAATCCAAAAAGGGGGCCTCGGTATCTGAAGTATTAGCTTTATTCAATTTAAGTTCAGGTGGGTAAATTTGGTTAACCTTGCTTTCAAAATAAGGATTATCAATGTTCAGAAGATCATCTAAATATCTAGAGGTTGAGTTAAATGCCTCAATGATATCAGCTTGATTATCAACAGAAAGAGAAGTCATGAAATCTCTTTCATAACAAAATAAAAACAAATCGGCCACAAGAGGAGCACAATTTGTACCCATCGGAATACCAACAATTTGTCTGTATAACTTATTACCAAATCTGATGTAAATATTATCTAAGAGATATGATAAGGCGTCACATACATTCTGACATGACCAAAGACTATATCCTCTATATATTTTACGGTCAGTAGAAGTGAAAAACGCTTTCTTATCGTTACAGGCAATATAAAGGGTATCTTCATTTTTGGAGAACTTTTTGAAGGCCCTCTCAATCAAATCAACAAGTTTTTCCTTTATTAAATTATGGGGTAATGTGGTATAAAGAGTAGAAAAATCATAAGTGGACAAACTAGTCGCACGCAACCCTCTTGACTTCAGTTTACTAAGTACCTCACCAGAATTTTTTATAGACCAAAACATATTTTTCCCTGACCTCTCATACACTGTCTCATAGTACCAAATGACACGAGATTTCACAGCAGTGAGGCAAGAAGTTAATAATTTAGATAATTCTGTAGTAGTACAAGAGCTAGAGTTGGCAATGAATCTAGCTTTATACGGTTTTTTGTGAAGCTTAGGTAACCAATACATCGTAGGAAGTTTGTCTTGGCGTTCCTTAACGTTTACAGCAAACTTTAAAGGCAAATTATTTGAGTGGCTATTAACGACAGTCTTTTCATCTGTAAAAGTCTCTTCGTAAGCCGTGGTGCCGTTAAGTTCCTGCTTCAAAGTGTTAATATAGTGCATCCGACAAACAACAACAATGTTGTTTGCGGCCTTGTCAGCAGGAACCAAAACATACTTCCTATGAAAATCCTGGATACCCTGCTTCAAATATCTAAAGGAAAATTTAGGCTTAGGAGGTAAAAGATTAGTATTGTGTGAATAAAACTTTATACGTTTATCCACAATATTAAATATATTGAACGTGATACTATCAAAAGTTTCTGTGAATGAAAGCAGGGTTAGTCTGATCCAAACCAAGCTTGACTCCGTTTTGAATATTAACTCACGTGTGTCTGCTGTTGAAAATGTTGTAAAATCACAAAATGACAGAATTAAACTGTTGGAATATAGGTCGCTAGATATTGAGGCGCGGAGCAGGAGGAGAAATTTGTTGTTCAAAGGTATTTCCGAAAACAGGCGTGAAAACTGTTTTGAGGTGATTCGAGACTTTATTCGTCTTAATCTGAGAATAGATATTGACATGTATCTTGAGAGAGCCCACAGACTTGGTCGCTTCAGTGTAAACAAAACCCGACCTATAATTGTCGCATTTCGTGATTTTTGTGACACGGAAGATATTTTACGGGCAACCTCTGTACTAAAAGGCTCAAATTATGGTGTGAGCAGGGACTATCCCAACGAAATTGCTAAAGCACGTCAATCTCTTTGGATGCAATACAAGGATCTTCGGGGAAACAACCCAAACAAGAAAGTTTCCCTAGGGTACCCCGCAAAAATCATTATTGACGGTGACACAGTTGTCGACAAATTCCCTGACTGGTTTCCGGTACTTAATGGTAGTCGAATTAGCTGTATGCCTAGCAATCAAAATCAGTCAAGCAGACTGGGTATAAATATAGTTGAAACCGGTTCTACAGCCTGCTCTGACCGTGAAAGTCCAGTAATGAATACACGTGGCCCAATTGTAAATGGGCCGGACACGCGAACCGATAATAGACTGGGCGCATTAAATACCGTAACACCCCATGAAAATGTGCTGTTATCAACAGAAAATAATGAAATGCAAATAGATGAGCCATGTTCGCCGTCCATTCTTGCCACTACTAGTGTGATCGAGCCGACTACAGCCGCTTCAGCTGAAACTAAGAACAATAATCGCCCTCAGTCTCGCGGAACAAGTAAGACCCGTAAGGCGGAAGCTAGGCAGAAACGGGCGCAATCAGCAATCTCGCGTATACGTGATCGCCGGTATTTAACGCGAGAAAAGTCCAAGAAAGACGAGCACTCCACACAAAAACCTCAGAAGCAGGTCTTACAAACAGGAACTCTTAACTTGCAACCCACACAGGATAAGTCGCCACCTCCCGACGACGACGACGAAAGTTTACTACCTACCCAGATGCCAGTAGGCGAAAATAGTGTACAGCTATAGGACTCCCCGGGGGAATATGTATGCCAGAATAGATTTATTAACTCTACCAAAAACCTGATAAATGATTCAAACTCTTGCAATATAAAAATAGCTTCTCTAAATGTCTGCGGTCTTAAGAGGCGCTTAGAGTACCCTGATTTCAGTAAATATTTTGAGAACTACGATATCCTATGTTTTATTGAAACGATGCTTGACGATACCGATATTATCTCACTCCCAGGTTTTAGTGCCATATCTCAACCGCGCAAACAAAAACATTTCCGTAAATCTGGCGGGTTGGCAGTGTTGATTAAGGATAGATTTGCTGAATTTTGCAAACATATTGATACCAAGTCAGATTATATTTTGTGGTTGTCTCTCAACAAAAGCCTTACAAATACAGATGAAAATGTCATAATTGGCATAATTTACGTCCCACCAACACAATCTAGATTCTTTAACGACGAAGAGCTGACTAACCTGGAGAATGAGATAATGTCTATGTGCAGTAACTATAAGCACGTATTCATTACTGGCGACTTCAATGCGAGAACGTCACATTTAAATGATTTTACTCAACTTGATCATTTTGTTTCTGACATGTTTGAATTTGATGAAGACACCATAAACTTCTTTGATAAGACAAATTATCTTGATAGATTAAATATTCCACTTCAAAGAGCTTCGAAAGACACTAAAATTAACAATACAGGCCACTGGCTGATTGATATTTGTAAAAATAATAATTTGTTTATTATAAACGGTAGATTTGGAAAAGATAAAGGAATTGGCTCAGCAACTTTCCGTGATAAATCTGTGATTGACTATACAATTTGTACTGCCGAATGTTTTGAATTCCTAAATGAATTTGAAGTTTTAGAGTTGGACCCATTATTTTCGGACGGGCATACTTTATTATCTTGGTCATTATCAGCAAATGTTACTAGCAGTCCCGTCTTTATAAATGAGCAAACTGAAGCTAGCAATTACAAATGGTCCGATGACTCAAAAACACAATTCCTTGACATTATCAGTATGCAGGAAATTCACAACTTGAATGAAAAACTCCAAAATATTGACCCTTCTGCGCCAAATCAACAGTATTTGTCTCAAACTATAAATGAAATCACAGAGAACGTTGCCGATATTTTCATACAAGCAGCATCAAAATCTCTAAAACAAAAACGTTCACCGTATAAACGTAGGTCCTTTGATAAGCCGTGGTTCGGCCCAGCTTGTAAAATTGCAAGGAAAAAATATCACAGAGCTTGAAACATTTACAACCAAAATAAAAATAATCGCACTAAAAATAATTTAAATATAAATTGTAAATTATATAAGCAAACTATGAACAAATACATCAATCACTACAAAAATGAAAAAACAATAAAACTCAGAGCTATGCAAACTAAGAATCCTAAAGACTACTGGAAATACTTGAAAAGTTTAAATACTAAGTCAAACAAGGAACAACCAACATTAGACAGTTTCTATGAAAATTTTAAAAATATTAATAAAAGCAATGAGCCCAAAGAAAAATTTACCAACATTAACTTAGACGATGACAACAACATATTAAATAGAAAAATATCTATAGATGAAATTGGTGTTTGCATTAAAAAATTTATGAGAAACTATTCAAAGTTGTGTTTGAATCTGGCATACTTCCAAATGCATGGCTCGAAGGTTCAATAAGACCAATTTACAAAAATAAAGGTGATCCAAAACTGGTGCAAAATTACAGACCAATCACTATATTGAGCTGCCTTGGAAAAGTTTTTACGGCTGTCTTGAATAGAAGACTCACATTATTTTTAGATGACAATGAAATCCTTTTAGAAAATCAAGCAGGTTTCCGCAAAAGTTACTCAACAACCGATCATATCTTTGTCTTAAACTCTCTTATTGAAATTTTAAAAGCTAGCAAACAAAAATTATTCTGTGCCTTTGTAGATTTTTCTCAAGCGTTTGATTCCATATGGAGGGTTGGTTTGTGGAGAAAGTTGCTGTTTAATTCGGTTACTGGAAAGTTTTTTCGTATCATTCACTCTATGTATGAAAATATTAAATCATGTGTTAAGCTAGATAGTCAGTCATCTCCCTTTTTTGCAAGTGAATGCGGGGTTAGACAGGGCGAAAATCTTTCCCCACTACTATTCTCTTTGTACCTAAATGATTTGGAGAGTTTTCTTCTATCTGGTGGTGTTGAAAGTCTCGATCTTGAAGTTAACACACAAGAACTACACGTGTATCTAAAACTTCTACTTCTTCTGTATGCAGATGATACAGTTAAATTTTCAAATAACAAAGAAAATTTCCAAACATGTCTAGATAACTTTTATGAATACTGTATGATGTGGAAACTTAACATCAATTTTGACAAAACAAAAATTGTAATTTTTAATTCAAAATCTACGAAAAAACCTATCTTCAAAATAGGAACAAGCGAGATTCAAGTGGTTGATAGTTACAAGTATCTAGGTGTGTTCTTATTTAAGTCTAGTAGCTTCTTACATGCTAGAAAACATATTACAGAGCAAGCAAGGAAGGCAATGCATCTTTTATTCATGAGAGCTAATAACTTAGATTTACCACTAGACCTACAATTAAAACTTTTTGATAATACAGTCTTACCCATTCTAACTTACGGTTCAGAAATCTGGGGTTACGAAAATACCAATATAATTGAACGAATACACACAGAATTTCTAAGACGTATTTCGAGATGTAGAAAAAGTACTCCAAAATATATACTTTATGCTGAGCTAGGTAGATATCCCATAGAAATCACTATCAAACAAAGAATGATCAGCTTTTGGGTTAAATTACTGACTGGGAAAGTATCTAAGCTATCTCACAATATGTATTTGTTTATCTTACATTCAAACTATGTAAATTCAAAATGGATCATTTTTATAAAATCAATACTAAAAAGCATTGGTAGGCCCGATATTTGGCTTCGGCAGCCAAACCAAATCGCTCTTTCATTAGGGGCCGGGCCGGGTGGCGCAATCGGTAGGGCACCTGACTCGTAAGTCAGAGGTCCTGGGTTCGAATCCCGGTCTGGCCACATACTTTCGTTTCTCCTTCCGCTGATTCAAGAAGGGCAGTTGTCAGTTACTGGCGAAAGTATGTGCTCTTAGTACTGGTTAACCGCTTAGGAGGTCTAAGCCTGCCCAGGAATAGTGTGGTTAGGTTAACTGACCGTCCCGACATGACCTTAGTTGTTTACCGTGGACGTTAAGCATCAAATCAACCAACCAACCAAAATCTTTCATTAGGGAAATCGGTTAAACAAATCTTACAAGATCAATATTTACAAACCTGGAATTCACAACTGGAAACCTCATCCAAGGGACGCAATTATAGCTTATTCAAGTCTGATATTTGTTGTGAAACTTATATTACTGTTCTTAATGGTTCTATGCTACACACGATGCTTAAATTCAGAACATCCAACCATAAGCATCCAATTGAAGTCGGACGATGGAACAATACCGAAATTTCAGATAGAAAATGTAATCTTTGTCAACTAAACGATACAGGGGATGAATTTCACTACTTGTTAATTTGCCCCTTTTTCCAAAATGAACGGAAGCTGTATATCAATCAGTATTACTACCGATCACCGAATATAATAAAATTTAAAGAACTATTACAAATTAAGTCCGAAGTAAAGCTGAAACATTTAAGCAAATTTATGAGGGTAATAATGAACCACTTTTTGTAATTACACCTTGTGTCTTCATTCTTTTACAACAATACATGTATTGTTTGTTCGGAGCGTATTATCATCTTTCCAATCAATGTTTCTGTGACGTAGCATTGAATCCAGAATGCATGTGTTTATAATTCAGTGAAGTTTGTCGTCAATCTTATTACCTGTAAATACTGTTAATGAGCATGCAATACAACTCAAACGTTATTATTTATATATTATATCAATGCTGGAAAACATCTAAATGGCAAATTTCTTGGCGAAAATAGTAGAGTTGTTTTGACCAGATTTTTTCACTAAAATGTGCACTGTAACGGACAAAGTTAAGTCTGTCGCACGGTGTTGGTGCATCGTCGTAACAGTGTCAGAGTAACGTTACACTGACGTTGATACGACGTTTGCTTACGGCGTCATGTGCTCGCTGTGATCTTTAATTGAAATTGTTGTCTCTTTGAAACGTTGATTGCTGAATTTATCTTTGGCTTACTTGGTACTTAGTCTGGGAGTCAAGAGGGGTGTGGGCATCACCAAAAATTCAAGAATTGTTCTTTAATTGTACATGTTTATCGTATGGTGTTGTCTTTCCCATCGGGCGCTCAACGTTATTTCAACGCTGTATCGACGTTGATCCAAAGTCATGACCCTGAAACTATGCTTTTTTAGCGTTGATTCCTCGTTGTGTGCCTTCTGGGTAAGTTCTTATATTGTGCAGTACTGCTTTGCCCATCTTCAACATATAGCTAAATGTTTTGCTGTAGAAAGATACCACTGTGCTTACTTACCATCAATGTAAACCAAGAGCTTTCTGTGAGTTAGTAGCAGTGAACTGGCAGCACCGTTATTCTGGGTTTGCCAGTTCACCATAAGATTCAGGAACTATCTTGGACTTGGTTTGCATTATTATATCTGATTTATCGCTGAGCATGCAGCATTGAATCGACGTTGATCCAGCGTCAAGACGTTGATTCAGCGTTGATTCAATGTTGCTCCAGAGATATGAGTTTAATTGTAAGGTTTAAAACAGCTTACCTAAATTTTCCCATAATATTTTAGTAGCATAGAATACACAATTTTTAAACGTCAAATATACACATATATTAACTTTTTCTGTATTTTCTTCCCTTAATTAGCTGATATTGTTCACATAAAATAGTTGCAAGTGGTCGGGCTCCGCAAATTGTGGTTGAACAAGGTATTTATGCTTTCCACAACCAGGGGGAGTCGGGTAGGCTCGGGCGGCGGGTAGCCTTCGGACAGTGACATTGTTTCCTTTGTGTGTCGGTTGTTTGGAATTGGAGCGCAGTTAGCTGGGCAAACGGTGAAAGTCCTGATGAGACGGCTCATCACGAGCCGTCTCGTCTGGATTTTCACCTTTTGCAAGGGTATATCTGGGTTTGGCTGCTGTCCGAGGTTGCCCGACTTGTCCCTAGTAATAACTTGCATCCATATAGTCGCAAAAAATAAATACTAAGAAAAATCAGCTCTGTCTACTGTTTTCAAGTGCGAATTCTTGTCAAAGAGGAGGTCCCGGAAAGTCTTAATATGTTGTGCCTGTCAACAGAGCCACGCCAGTGACGTTGCTCTGGGGAGGGCCACAGCACGTGTGTCCCTTTGACAGTAGGCACCTTAATGGAGCCTGGCCACGTTTATTTGTTAACTCACTGTCGGGCACACGGCGTTTCAACGACATTGGATCAACGGTGATCAAACGTTATGACGTTGAATCAGCATTGAATCAATGTTTACGCGACGCTGTGTGCCTGCTGAACAGTAGAATTTTGTTACATACCTGATCGAAGTCACCATCATAATCTTTTTAGGGAATTATAATCCATGTACAAAACAGCAGCCAATTAATTAATGCCTTAGAAAAAAAAAAAAAAAACTTTCTACACTTTCATTCACAATTATTATAATATTACACGACCTCGTGGTTTATAGTCTACGTGTCAAGCTAGAAAATCCCGTGCAGGAATGTTACGTTTCGGTGCACTCTGACCTTGATAATTTAGTGAATGAGTTAACAGTTAATGTCGGAAAATCGCATGATGATGACTTCGTGCAATAACTAATTATATGTAGATTTAGCCGTAACTGTCTTAGACACTCATTTTGTTTTTGTTGTCATTGAATATCTAGTAAATATTAAGGAAATTTGAAGTAAGGGTTACGTAATCAACATGTTCTCCCCCTTTATGAACATATTCAGTACTAATGTATATGTCTGCTTGTCCGTTGATTTAATTTAGGAATTCACATGAACTGAACTGAGCCGAAAAGAAAATACTGTGTAAGAATGCCCGGTCCTCGCACCTACTAAAACTTATTTCACCTTCGCTATATATTATTAATATGTGTTTCCTCATATGTCATGTTCAATGTCTTGAGTGAATAAAGTTTTGTCTGTCTGTCTAAAAAGGGGTAGAAAGCGGTAGAGTTGCTCCCCTGAAAGTGTACTCATTTACCATAAGTCCGGTACCCACCTCGTTTAGTCGTGTGTTTTCTGCCGCTCAAACTGTAAAGCAGTGTGTATACGTAAGCAAGCGATGAGACTCTTATCGTGTTATTGACATTTTCGTCTTGCATCTTTTCATACCTCTAATAAATGCTGCGACAACAGTGAAACAACACCATGTAACTACGGCAACTGGAAATTTAATAAATCGATAGTTTTCAATTGTAATTGAAAATGTGCGTCAAACTTAATCTCATTTATATAAACTTGATACAATTATGTGGAATAAATCATTAGTTGACGGTAAATTTAATGTTACGCTGTCTTCCTTTTGCCGACAAAATGTCATTCAAAACTTAAGGTACATGTATCTTACTTTTCATTATCCAAAATCTTTATAGTGAAAGTCTACATACGTATAAAAGTTACCACCGTCATTTGTATTACATTATTAGGTCATCTGTTCGGACTCCCGGAAGGGACATTTTCCCTTGGCAAACACCTGGGAGCAAATTCTTTACTTCAAGTGTATATCCTCACTAAGACGAGTGGCAAAATTGAAAATGGCAGAGTTTCTTCCCCTGACAGTGTACCGATTCACCCGAAATATCTACCATTGCTGTCTGAACGAGCTTGACCTGAACCTCCTTGCTCGGGCCAGCCTGGATATGATCTGTTTGCATGTACCGTTAGTCAGCGTTTCACCATGAGATTTATGTGTACACTTTCAGGGGAAGCAACTCTGCCATTTTCATTCTTGCATCCATGCTCAGTGCTCTCACCTTTTAAAGGAAAGTATTTGCTCCCTTAGGAGCTCAGGAGAAAGTCCTTTCCGTTAAGAGTAGACACCATTTTGGAAAGGATTCTTCACACACCTGGCCCAGAGGTTATAAAACTTGAGTACATTCTCAAACTCAAAATAAAGCACACTGATTGGCTGCTTCCGAGCACATGTTCGGAAGCAGCCAATCAGTGTGTTTATTTTGAGTTTAAATTATTCTCAAGTTTTATAACTTCGAATCCTGGTTAACTAGGTATATACAAGGGCTGTTACGAAACGAAAAAGAACTGTTACGAAATGAAAAAGAGTCATAGTTACCAAACGACCTGATGACCAGGTCGTTTGGTAACTATGATTCTTTTTCGTTTCGTAACAGTTCTTTTTCGTTTCGTAACGTCCTTCCAGGTGTGCTTCAGCCACAGAAGCAAACAGACGGTCACAAAGGTGATCTTTTTTGTAAAAGTGGCGGAAAAACTAACAGTACTCGTCCACCTCAAAGTTTTGATGAAACTTTTTTAGTTGCTATGTTAACTTCTGTGAAAGCGTTCTCTTTTCGTGTATTTCAGACTTCAAAGTGTCTAATTGCTGAGGTTGGTTGGTGAGATTTGCTGAATAAACAATCGCAGTATCCTGTATTTCAAACTACAAAGTATGTCATTTATGTGACCTTGAACCGAAGGAGTAACCTCATAGACAGAAGTGCAGTACCATTCAAGCGTTTTCAGTTTCTTGTGGTGTTAATGTATTTTAAACTTCAAGGCATTCTACACTGTGTGACCTTGACCTCTATGAGCAGCTATATCTCCCGCCAAGAAAGCGCGGCCCTACCGAAGCACCCCCAATACTCTGTGGAGACTGTACGGCTCTCCTCCTACAGTAGATGGCCGCCTACGAGTCCACAGATCCCGACTGTGCTATGTGATGCTGGATTCTTTTATGCAGGTACTGTATTGTAGCATCGACCTTCCCCTAGATCATTTGTTAAAACTTTTGCATGACATGCGGAAGTCCTGGCAGACCCACAGGGCATACAAAGTTAAATCAACATTGAAATGACGTTGATTAAATATTGATTCAGAGCATTGTGCATGCTGGGAGACTTGTATCAAAGACTGAGTAAAACTGGTACCTGATAGTAAAAAAGAACGTTCTTTTTCTCTGTTGCATCCCCTGGGCACACAACATCTAATCATCATTGAATTAACCGATGACGTTAAACCAAGGTTGAATAAACGTTGTTTCAACGTTGTGTGCTCAGTGGGATCAATCGACAGTATCGTGATATTGTTTTCTACTTTGTTAAAGTAAAAAAAAAATTCGGCCCTTTCAAAAGCGTTCAGTTATTTTATGCTGATGAAAAATGATGCGTTAACCCCTCGACCAACACAAACGTTTTGATGAAATGCCGTTACATCATATGCTGCGTAGCAGACTTCTTGTATTGTAAAATCTTAAAACATGTTCGATTATCATTGTTCTAGAATTAAAAAACTTGAGGGCAAACAATGTAGATCCGGATGAGGCGGCTCATTAAGAGCCACCTCATCTGGATCTACGCTATTTTTTCAAATTCAACTATTTTCATTTTGGGTGCTTTAAGTAATATGGCATATTTCAGGATTCAGCGACTGTGTGCGGTGCTTCTTCTGTGGCGGAGGATTACGGAACTGGGAGGATGGGGACATTGCTTGGATTGAGCATGCGCGATGGTACCCGGATTGTGAATTCTTGCGACAACGGAAGGGGGAACTGTTTATACAGATGCATCGAGAAGATAATAACCAGACTTATCAAGAATTGCCAGGAAGCATTTATGATCGTGTTTTGGCAGAAGATGAACATAATCAAAGTCAAAGCCAAGAGGTTTGTTAGCGTCTGAAATCCTTAACATACTGTGTAAACCCGTGACATAACTGTACTACGACCATTGCTTTCTTCTTAACCCAACTGCTTTCTTCGGAAGGTAACACGTAAATGATTTTCTTGTCTTTATTTTCATGACTCTTAGATACAGGTCAGTAGTTTAAATCTATTTCTTTCGGACTGATATAGAATAAGATGCTGTTTTCATGTATTCCTTTTATTAGTAAACGTAGACTTTTAGATCTTTTTTTTAATTGTTCTCCCAGCAGGCACTCAACGTTGACTCAACATTGAAGCAATGTTGACCCAACGTTATTGAATCAATATTAAATTAACGTTGATTCAACATCATGAACGGTTGAATCAATATTGATTCATTGTTGGTTCAACGTTCAGTGCCTGCTTGTCTGGCAGACATATTTTGCGGATACCTTTGCAAACAACTAAAATAGTGTGAAAGGCCGATAAAATAAGTTCAACGCCCCACCAAGGCCACCAAACGGGAAGTAGTTACATGAATCAACAAGTAGAAGAAACAACAAGTACTAACACTATTGCACTCAGAACAGCCAAAACTCCATAGAGTTTTGGCCATTCTGAGTGCAACAGGGGAAGACAACTCGATCGGGTAGCCTTGACAACCATTTCTGAATAAGACACTTACAGTTAGTTTCTTAGGTGTCCCAATTCAAAAAAAAAAAATGGCATTTCATGCACAAAACTTCATTTGTTATATTTATAGCAGCATCTACGCGCAGAAGATGTAACCATTGAGGAAACCGAACGGAGACAAACGGCCATTAGGAGTGTTGTTGAGATGGGATATCCTCGATCAGTTGTTGACGCTTGTGTGTCAAAACTGATAGAACGAGGTAATTTGTTTATTTTGTAAACAACCGCATCAGACCAGACAAATGAGCGGCGACTTCAGAAAACCAACAAAGTGGCATGTGCGCCCAGCGAAGAGTCAGATCAGTCTGGGCATCCGCCCAGTCTTACCAGAGTCTTTGCTTTGCACCTAAAGGGTAGCTAAGGGTCTAAGCTAGCTCCATGCGGACATTGAAGAGTCTGATCAGACTGGGAAGATGCCCAGGCTGATCTGAGTTTTCGCTGGCTACTTTGTTGGTCTCGTCGTGTTGCGGCACTTATGGCTTTGCTAGGGGATCCAAATAATAAATGAACGCGTCTCTTGTGTCAGTATTTCAGATATTTCGAGGTGGTGAAGAAACTATTGAAATGTGAGAGGTCCATTCAACATTAAACATCAAAGTCTAGAATTTACAAAGATCCACATTTTTGAGGTACAAATTGGTGTACCTTCGTCATTCAATCAGCTAAAATCGATTTCCATTTCACCGAGTTATCTCACAGCATAAAAGATTATCATGATATTTTCAGACAAGATTTTTTACTTAATTAACGTATAAACCCGTATAACGTATAAACCGTGACTCGAAAAGAAAGAACAGAAAAAAGGTGAAATATGCACTTATTGAAGTCTCAGATCTGCCTTATACCTGCACACTCTGATCAAAGCCTTCCACGTTGACATCTATAACCCATGGAAGCTGAAAATAATTGCAGCAGAAAGATAAAAATATGCGCATATTATCTAGAAAGACAAGCAGGTCAGATAGTTGGCTGCCGGTACAGGGTAGAAGAGATGTTAGCTCGTGTCAAGTTTATTTCAACACTCGTGTTTGCTAACTTTAACGATATACTCACTCGCCATTTCATTATTTCCAAATAAAATCTTTTCACTAAATTTCGTTATACATCATATCTTAATCCTGCTGAAAGTTCATAGAAATCTTCTGGTTTTTAATAATTGTACATGTACATCAAAATGAGAAGTTCAAATTGTATTATTATGCAAATTAGAAAAGTCAGATCAATATGATGTCTTGCGATCTTGTGATGATACCCGGTATTTTTTTCTCATTCGCGCACGTAACTTTTATAATTGATTTATTTGGACCCTTACACAATTTCGATCACGGTCCTCTATACCAGATTTGTTACATATGTATATGTTTTGTCTTAAATATATTTCTATCGCTATCAGTGGCTAAAAGTCAATTTGGACAATTTCAGACCCGTCGAAAAACATATTTTTGGCAGTTTAGCAAAGGGGATATCTAAACAAATTTCAATAACATTCTGAAATTCGAATACCGTATACGCGGTAATTTTCGCGGGTTCAAATTATCGCGGTTAAGGGTAAAAACATAACATTAATTTTCGCGATTTAAAATCTTCGCGGCAAGCAACATGCGCAAAAAGCAAAACTACTTTTTCACTTGAGCCAGTTCGTTCATTAACCTGCGGCAGGGCAGCCGCAAGTAAATGAAAGAACTGGTTCAAGTAAAAAGTACCTGCAATTACCGAAGCAAACGGAAACAAAATATATGAACACTGTGTCTACAGAAGATACTTTGTAAACAAAAAAACAGGAAACTATTTCGCGAATTAAATATTCGCGGTTTCTAAGTGACCACGAAATACCGCAAAAAATGGAACACCGGCGAAAATTATCACGTATAAGGTACATTGTAATACGTTTCTATTGGATTTTCTATATACACGATAGGAAACACAAACTTCACAGCAACTGACATCATGGGGATTATATTCGAGACTGAAGAACAGAGAAATGAGCTACAAAACGATGTTCAGTCGGTTATACCGTCAGTTCAGCCAGATGCCCAAGCTGGACACAGACCCTGCGATAAAGAGATTTCCGAGAGACCAGAAGCATCACGTACTTCAACTACATCAGTAGGTGGGTCACATATTTTGTTGCTCAAATAGAAGCAATGGGGTCGGGCTACAAGTTCTCACAACATTAGTTACAGCCTCCCCCTACAATATTCAATACAACAGCAGAATGGCTACCAACTAACAATTCAGTCACCGTCATAATTTCATCATTTATGTTACACCCATACTTCATTTTGGATTGTTGTTTGCGATTTTTGGTATACTGACAGCGTATCTTACTGGTATCAAGCCTGATAGCCACTGTTGAGGAAGTTTTCAATGGGCGTTAAGATTTTCATTAATGACTCATCACGGGAAACATATAAATCACGTTTAGAAACTAGATAAGAACTCGACAGTAACAACAAGTCGCGACATCTGGAGATCCCTGGGGTGTCAACACCACTGACATTCTGGAGCAGAAGAAAACCACTAGTTGAGTCCTGGTTGCGATATCAGACTAACCAGAAAAATTATAAAACACTACACCCCGAACCATACGTTTCAGTGACACAAAAGGCGACACTCGAAAATATCTAAGTCTTATGGGGCATAACTTGGTGGTGTTTTTTTTTTTTTTTTTGTTTTTCCGTAAGGCATTATAAGGTGAAGTTTGACCCAGATGGGGTCTCGATTATATGAAAGCAAATTTTAAACTATATAGAATGTGAACAAATTTGAACAAGAACATCTGCCTGTACAGTTTTCAGACGATTTGCTATAAGAGCGAATTTGACTGATTTTTACTTCATCTATTTGTTTCTGGTCTACTTTTTATAGATAAACTTTTCATTAATGAATAGAAAAATAACAAGAGGGCCATGAGGCCATGAATCGCTCACCTGAGTATGGTGGCGATGTAGGTCATGTGACCGAGACCGCTTGATAAATTTCGTTCCATCAGCCCCTGGAGGCTGTGTATGATCTTTGGTTACAATTAGCCCTGTGGCTTTTGAGGAGACGTCTTAAATTGTCAAAATATGAGAGACAAGGGTCAGAGGTCATAGGATGACCTTGACCTCTTGTACCCACAGATCTTCCATGTACTAAGACGACTGTATATACCAATTTTAGGCCAAAATCTTCTAAGCTTGCCATGAACTCATATGTTCTACCATTTTCCCATACTTGACCTTGCCATAAAAAAGGTCAAGGTTAGCCCAAGGTCATCATTTGAACAATCTTGATAGTATAGGTCGTTTGCGAAAAAGTGGAGGGCAAAAAATCAATTTCATTTCTTTATCACTGAATAAATTTTCATGAAACTTTGCACACCGTAATCTATTACCCATACGAACTCATGCAAGGAAACTCAGAATTTTTTGATAGTTAAATAAAAAATTGTTAGATCAACTACAGGTTAAAATCTGTCCCTTATCTTTGAAGTTTTACGCTTGGTTGGTGCAGTTTTTGGAACAGCTAGTGTTATAAAGACTATATTATGTACATCCCTTATATGGACATTTACTTATATATTGGAGGAACACATAAGAAAATCCTTTTCAAGTGATTCGCCCAATATCTTTAAAGCCTCTTGTTTACCCAGTAGTGAGTGAACACATTTCAGACCACGTGGTAATTTGTGAATGAATAATAGTATTAGTATAGTAACTATAGAACAACAATGGCTGTTGTACCATTATGGTTACCTACTGTGTAAGAATGACATAAAACTGAGAGGAAAAATGGTAATGATTGGTAGGGTAACTTTTTATTCAAAGGTAAAAAAATTCTAAATTTCCTAGCATGAGTTCGTATAGGTAACAGAATATGGTATGAAAAGTTTCATGAAAATCTATTTAGTATTAAAGAAATTAAATCGATTTTTTGCTCTCCACTTTTTTGCAAACGACCTATACTCAAGTACCCAATGGTATATATCAAGTTTCAGGGCCCTCGATCACTTGGTTCTTGAGAAGGAGATTTGTAAAGGCTTTTGCCATATATGGGCATTGCGGCCATGATGGTCACGTGAGCAAGACTGTTTGAACAAATTTTCGTTCCCTCAGCCCCTAGAGGCTCTGTATAAAATTTGGTTACAATTGGCCCAGTGGCTTTCGAGCAGATGTGTTAAATTGTCACAATATGAGAGACCAGGGTCTAAGGTCAAAGAATGACCTTGACCTCTTGTACATTTAGATTTTCATGTACTCATTCAGATAACTTTATATGCCAGTTTTCAGGTCTAAATCTTCAATAGTTTCCAAGAAATCTTATGTTCTATCATTTTCCCATATAAAAGCTACAAAAAGCAAATTTGACCTTACCGTAAAAAAGATCAAGGTCAACCCAAGGTCAAAATTTGAACAATCTTGGTAGTACTTGCGTACCCGATGCTACATACCAAGTTTCTAGACCATCGGCCTATTGGTTCTGAAGAAGCAGATTTTTCTAGGTTTTTACCATATATGCTCGTGGCGGCCATGTTGATCTCGTGACTTTGACCCTTTGAAAATTTTTTCGTTCCCTCAGCCTCTCGAGGCTCCATATGAAATTTGGTTACAATTGGCTCTGTGGCTTTTGAGGAGATGTGTGAAATTTTCAAAATATGAGAGATCAGGGTCAAAGGTCAAACAATCACCTTGACTTCTTGTACGCATTAATTTTCCCGTATTCATTAAAGTGACTGTATATGTCAGTTTTCAGGTCAAAATCTTCCACAGTTTCCAAGAAATGTTATGTTCTGGCATTTTCTCATATAAAGGCTAGAGAAAGCAAATTTGACCTTACCGTAAAAAAGGTCAAGGTCAACCCAAGGTCATAATTTGAACAATCTTGTTACATGTAGCACTTGCGTATCCGATGCAACATACCAATTTTCAAGGCCATCCAAGGTCATAATTTGAACAATCGTGGTATTACTAGTGTACTCGATGCTACATACCAAGTTTCAAAGCCATTGGCTTATTGGTTCTGGAGAAGAAGATTTTTAAAGGTTTTTACCATATATGGGCATGGCAGTCATGTGGGTCACGTGACCCAGCCCGTTTGAACAAATTTTCGTTCCCCTGCCCCCTAGAGGCTCTGTATGAAATTTGGTTACAATTAGCCCAGTGGCTTTTGAGAAGATGTGTGAAATTGTCAAAATATGAGAGACCAGGGTCAAAGGTCAAACAAAGACCTTGACTTCTTGTACGCATAAATTGTCATGTACTCATTCAGATAACTGTATATACCAGTTTTTAGGTTTAAATCTTCAACAGCTTCCAAGAAAGTTTATGTTCTAGCATTTTCTCAATTAAAAGCTACAGAATGGAAATTTGACCTTACCATAAAAAAGGTCAAGGTCAGCCCAAGGTCATAATTTGAACAATCTTGGTACATGTAGTACTTGCATACCAGATGCTACATACCAAGTTTCAAGGCCATCAGCATATTGGTTCTAGAGAAGAAGATTTTTCTAGTTTTTTACCATATATGGGCTTTGCGGCCATGTTGGTTATGTGACCAGGACCGTTTGAACAAATTTTCGTTCCTACGTCCCCTAGGGGCAACATATGAAATTTGGTTACAATTGGTCCAGCGGTTTCAGAGGAGAAGTCGTTTGAAATTGTGGACGGACGACGGACGGACGACGGACGCACGGACGGACGACGGACGCCGGGCGCCGGAGCCTTACCTTCCTTTAAGCTCCCCCGGAGCCGCTGGCTCAGGTGAGCTAAAAAAAGATAGGCAATTATCTACAAAAAAGAACGAAAAAATAAATCTTATGGCTGATAGCATATGCTTCCGTACGACAAGATGGTTCATGATTTTAATCGTTGACTTGTAGGTGTCACTACTCACCGAAATCATAAGGAGCCACAGCAAAACAACAGCAACCACAAGAAAAAATCGAAGATTGTATGCAACAAAATCATACCAGGATGATACCGCAAAAATTCGACTAAAATTGAAAATTGTATGCCAAGCAAGCTCCATGCGGACAGTGAAGACGCTAATCATTCTCGGTGGATGCCTAGGCTGATCTGAGTCTGGGTTGGACGCATGTGCCACTTTATTGCTTTTGTTGTGTCGCGGCTCATTTATGGACACATTTCAATTCTACTGCACACAAATACTGAGTGTAATACTACCAAATATAACCTCTTGTTCTTTTATTAGCCATTTCTCATATGACTCTCGTATTTGAAGAACCAACGGCTTTGTTTCATTTGGCAATTATCTTTTTTTACCCCGCCACACGTTAGTTGCGGGGTATTATGTTTTCACGTTGGCCGTCCGGGTGTCTGTCCGTCCGTCCGTCCGTCCGTAGTACGTACGTCCGTCCGTCCGCACTTCGTTTCCGTGCGATAACTTAAGTATTTATCAACGGATTTCTTTCAAATTTTGCATATGCATTGGGACCAAGAATGTCTCGCTTGGGATTGTTAATGGGCAAATTTTGATAATTTCTGACAGAGTTATGACACTTGTCAATGTCCAAAAAATGGGTTTTGGCCTTTAGTTCCTTTACTACTTGGAATATCATGATGAAACTTCACAAACATGATCGAAGTAACAGAAGCTTTGTATAAGCACAAATTTTATCATCAGGGGTTATTTGCCCCTGCCCTTGGGCTATATACATGTATAAATCATGAAAAAATTCATATAAAATCAGAGTTTGAAGCAATTTTTCTGAAACTTACAGCAAATGATCAGTGATGAAAGCTTCCAGTGATGCTCAAATTTATCCCATGGCAGTTACCTCCCACTGCCCCAGGCTATATACATGCATAAAATGATGATAAAATCTATATAAATTCATGTGAAACAGATTTTTCAGAAACTTACAACTGATGATAGAAGTAATAAAAGCTTCTTGTGGTGATTAAAATTTAACCCCTAGGGGGTTACTGCCCCTGCCCTGTGGCCACATACATGTTTAAAATCACTAAAACTGTATTTGGTTAGAGTGTAAGTGATTAATTGGAAGCTTATAGTAAGTGATCAGAGTAATGAAGTGTCCTATCATGACTTAGACATTTTTTCATGTACCTTGGGGTCTAGCTGCCCCTGCCCTGGTCTAATGCAGAGAAAAAATTAGTTTGAAAAAATTGGCGAATGAAACAGGTCTGCAGTGGCGGGGTATCACGCAGTCGTTTGCGATGCTTTTATTTAAAGATACTTCTTGTTTATTATAAAATAATTCGCTAAAAAGTCAACCAGATCAAATCGGTATGCCAGATATCAGGATCCTGGCTCAAAAATGCTCCTTAGATAATATATTTAAATAAACAAAAACAACAACAGCAACAAAAACGGAAAACAACAAATATTTTATCAGTAAGCAGATTTGTAGGTCACACACATTTAAAAGCTAGAAAAATGACTGTCAGTAAATGGCCATAACTCAACCGTTGCTCGAAATCATAGGTACGAGGTAATCTTCACCTCAGCCAAAATTATCATTTCAAATATCAGGACCCTTGATCAAATAAATACATTACCAGCAAACTTGCTGAAAATGTTGCATTTTATGTTTTGGAAGGAGCTTAATTCCACAGTTACATGACCGGTGCAAAATAAATCAAAATCAAAAATTACGAGTCTGCTGCTAAATTTCATAAGCAGCTCATACAAACAATTTCACCCCAGCCCCTGCTCCCAATTGTTTTTAGTTATGAACCTAAATTGGATTTCTATATCTCAGAAAGGGGAATGACTATGGCAATATTAGACACAGCATAACCAATATGTTATCAAAATGATAATCACATCAAATACAAATAGCATAACGAAAAGTCAGCTCTCTAGGTCAAATGGTTGGAAGGTTGAAACCTAGTGTACTGCCAAATCAAAACAGTTCCAACGTCTGTCATAAGCATGTAAAACGGCAAAATCTCCTCTTTGAATTAAAGAACACACGGACAGACTCGGCGCCAGGAGGTGCATCTTATATTTTCGTTCCTCTGAGCCTTCGTTGGAACACATCTTTATAAAACGAGTACAACGACAATACGAACCCAAAGCCAAAGCAAATCGGTGTGCCGGACCCTTTATGTCACTACTGTTACAAGAGCTGTCTTTACCGTCTTGCCCACGTGTGTGTTTGACTCTTTGGACCGCTGCATGACTTTTATAATAGTAACTTTTTAGTCTCCTGATCTAAAGCTAAAAGGAAGTTGAAGATTAAAAACTTACTGCATTGTTTAACTGTATACCGTATTTATTCAGTTATAATACGGACTTTCCCTTTAAAAACAATCTCAAAGATATGGATCCGTCTTGAAAGGCGGATCCAGATCTTTTGGATTGTTTTGGAGCAGAAGAATCTATTTTATAGCTGAATCACGCGACTGATTTATATATCTGTTGCAATTTTTGAAGGGTAAACTCCCCGTCTTATAATCGAATATAGAGGATCCTACACTCGTGGTCATTTCGTATGAAATTTATGAAATAAGCCTTCAGCGAGTTTCATAAATTTCATATGAAATGACCACGAGCGTACGATTCTGTTTATCATACGTATGACCCTAAAAATGGGCCTTTATCGCCTTCCAACTGAACATTTTTTCAATAAGAAAACGCAATGTTGACATGGATGTTGGCGATGACGTTACGTGTACGCGCCAAAGTGTTATTACACGTGGGTGTGGTCATACGATTTTTATGACACGACGTTATCCACTGAATAACGGCGACGTCATATGATAAAAATAGTTTGTTTTAAACATGTTCCTTTCTGTTTATTTTCAGATTTTAAGTCACTGGTGAAAGAAAACCGAGATTTGAAGGAACAGATGATCTGTAAAATCTGCCTTGTGAATGAAGCTTGCATTGTTTATTTACCCTGTGGTCACATGGCAACATGTCAGAATTGTGCACCTACCATACGGAAATGCTGCATTTGTAGACAGCTAATACAAGGCACCGTCAGAGCTTATATGTGAACAAACCTTGGAACTTTGGTGTTGGGGTATACTTTTCAGCGGACGCAACTCTGCATTCATTTTTGCTTCTCTTCTCAAAAGGGGTCACTCTTAAAGGAAAAAAAATGTTCCTTTCGGAGCAAATTCTTTTCTTTAAGAGTAGACCCCCTTTTTAAAGGGCTTCGTCAACAAGGAAAACAAAAAAGATGTTGTTTCCCTTTGATGAAATGGCGGAAAAAACACGGTGGTTTTCCCATTCACCTTTATTTAGCTTATTCTAAGCTTGTTTTTAGCTGGTTTTACGTCAGGAACCTTGGACCCTTCATCTTTCACAGCGGCCACGCTTTGAAACATCTTCGTATCATGGTTAATGTTATGAAGTTGCCTTACGTTGATTTCGACCTTGTGTGCCTATGGAATAGGTAAATTAATTTCGGATACTTTAACATGTGAATACTGCATCCCGAGAAAAATATTTAGACTGTCATCTTCGTTACAAATACTGCTTTTCGACTTGTTTATTGGTAGTGACTCCGAGGCTGTACCTCGTCTAAATTGATTGCGAGGAACCATACTAGGAATCAGGGGCAAGGATCCGTGGTTTCTTATGTCATTTCTTATGTATTTGGATGAGAGCCCGGAAACATTTGCTAGTTTTACTTAATAATTTCATTGTTTTAATCCTCCTCCGCTACCGAATTTGTATTAGAAATCTCTATGTTGCTTCAAGAATAAGAACTGCTTTAGCTCTGGGTAAAAAAAAATCAAAACAAGACTATCACCTTAATAAACTCACGGGCACGCATTCAGTGCGCGGTATTATATAAACATGTGTAAGAAATCTCCGTGTTGCATTCTGAAAAAAAATATTAAGACTGTCATCTACGTTACACTGTTTGTTAGACATGTTTGTGCGCTTTATTCTATGCGTCATCTACGTTACACTGTTAATTAAACTTGTTTGTACATGTGCGCTATATTTTGTGCGCTAAATTCTACTAGAATAATTTTATCAACGTCTTTAACGAAAGCATGCTGAGTCAGCATGCTTTCGTTAAAGACGTTGATAAAATTATTATTCTGATGAAACGGGTATGAGTAACTGACGATGTTTCGTAAGAGAGTTAAATAGCAGTATACAATATCAAACATGAATGTCATCATCAGTTTTGAGAAGTTTTGTAATACAGCTAGCCATGGTGGATAAAATGCCAATTTGCGTTCCTTTTAACAACTTAAACACCCAACTATGTGCACTTGCCCTTCTTTGGCATTGTCTACTTAGCTTGGTCCGGAATCTTTTTATTTGTTAGACTTACACATAAGATGCGGCCAAAAAAGCTCAAGAGAACGTATTTTAGCTCACCTGAGCCAGCGACTCCAGGGGAGCTTATAGGACAGACAGGCTCTGTCGTCCGTCCGTCCGTCCATCAACATTTTCAAACAAGTATATCTCTAAAGCTACTTGATTCAATTTTATGTGTATCATTATACGGCAGGGGTAAAGGCTGCATTAGGTTTTGGGGCATGTCTTGGTTTAAACGATATTACATTCATATAATACAATATAATTTCATAAATATAAGGATTTGACATTAAGCAAAATGCTTATTTACTAAGTAATTTCCTGGAGCATGTTGGGATATACAGTATTAGAATGGCTAAATATTATGAAAGACCGGTGGTGACTTCAAAATTCATACTTCAAACTTCATAGTTCGGTGTCCCTACTTCATAGTTCAAACTTCAGAGTTCATACTTCATAGTTCAAACTTCAAAGTCCACACTTCACAGTTCATAATTCATAGTTCAAACTTCACAGTTCATACTTCATAGTTAAAACTTCACAATTTATACTTAAGAGTTCTTACTTCATACTTCACACATCAATATTCATACAGCTGAAACTTATGTCATCAATACGCGCTAAGTAGTGTAATCGGTTACCTGTTACCTGGAGAGAGTATTAGTGTGAATGCAGTTATTTCCCTTAGACCCGGGGAGCGATATGCATTAATCGATATTAGGAATGTCATATCGATGTCAATATCCCAGGATCTTTTGCTTTTCTCTGGAGCCGGTTTTGTCATCACTGTGTTTAAATAACAATAAGAATGAGCTGGATGGAAACATTTTAAATTTTTAACAATGTGGATTTTCATTTTCTTTTTCTCAGATCAAATCAATTTACTTTTTCACTTGCTCCTTTTAGTTTTAATAAGTCTCTTTTTTCCCCTCTCTCTGATATTTTGGTCAAATTTCGTAAGAATTGGCGAGAAAATAATCTGATTATTGGTCAGTTTTGACAGCGGTTTGTTTTAGTTTCTGACAATAAAAATATAAAATTACATGTACTTATAATAATGAAATTATGATATTTCGATCCCTTTGAATGTCTCATCTTTATGGTTAGATTAAGCCGAATACAGATACCTATCCACCCACATAGTTTTTTTTTTTTTTTTTTTTTTTTTTTTCTTTTGCTCCGCCCATCGGGGCTCGCGAAATAGACTGGCTGCCTGGTGCTTCTGCGACAGAGCTGCTAGACCTGGATGGCATTTATCGCAGGCCGAGCAATACTTGTAGTCCTACAAATTCAGAGGCAACATCTAAACATGACTAAAATTTTTTTACTGGGACGTAAAAACACTACTCAACAGGAACGATAACCTTTTTCTCTTGATTTTCTGTTTTGACAATACTCGTTAAAGTTTTATGTAAATTGTGTCTTTCGGCATGTAACTAAGCTGCGCTTTTTAAAACATTAAAGATAAAATTTAAGATTAGTCAGACTTTTTATGTTTTTCTGCGAACAAAAATAAATAAACAAATGAGCCGTACCACGACAAAAACAAACAAATTGGCATGTGCGCCCTGCGAACACTCAGAATAGCGTGTGCATTCACCCATCTGATCTGGGTCTTCGCTGTCCGCAGCTCAGACCATTGCCTGTCGTGTAAGCGCACAGCGAAGATTCTGATTAGTCTGGGCAGCTGCCAAGGCTGATCTGAGTCTTGGCAGGGCGCTATGGCAATGCGTTGATTTTGTTGCGACGCGACTGAAATTACAGTTTTATACAAAAATAATCTTAAGAATGACGTTAGGATTAAGTATCCATTTCTGACCTTCATTGCCTTCATTTAGCAGTTGTTAATTTTGAAATTGCATTGTTTTGACAAGACGTGTAACAAACTGTGTTTTCACACTTTCCGACCGACAGCGACTACTCAGTTGATGTCTTTAGCAAACAATTAAATGAGCCTCGACAAAGGCGCACGTATGCCCAGCGAGGTCTTAAATCAGCCTGGCATCCGCTTGATCTGATCAGAGGCTTCGCTATCGGTATGGAGGTAGCTTAGAGTCTTAGCTACCCTTTAAACGCAGAGCACAGACTCTGCTCAGACCGGGTGGCTGTCCAGGCTGATCTGCGTCTTCGCTGGGCGCACATTCCAATTTGTTCGTCTTATCGTATCGCGGCTCATATGAGGAAAAATATGAACATTGAGCAGAAAAGAAAGTGACCTGTCCATGGGTGGAACGCTGAAGAGTTCCTTATAGCTTTCAACTGTTCTTTCCGTATTTGTTCCTTATAGCTTTCAACTGTTCTTTCCGTATTTCTCTATCTCAATTTAATTACCACACGAGAATTTTCAATGGGTTTCGCACAGTCACAGCCTGATTTGATAACACATGTTCAAAATATTTTGATCAGAAATTCGGATCAGTTTGGTTTGTGCAGAAACACGGGCAATGTTATGTACAAACTCAAATTAAATTAAAATTGACAAATTATTAACTGATCATAAACTCATACCAGTGTTTTGCAAGTGCATAAACTGGTCTGAGTCAGTTTGCATATTTAATCAATTCATTAATCGAATATTGCAGCTTTATATTTTTTGCATTTATTTTTGTTCATATCATGATGACGTTATAACAAACTTTGACGGTTTGACAATTACGGAAACAGTTAAGAGGTAATATCGGATTTTATGATCGATAATCGATTAATCCTCGTATAATTATAAGCATGTTAATTGTACTGTATATTGTGAACAAATTCCGATCAGCTTGCGCAAACTGATCAGACACTGTTTAGTTTTATCAGTTTGCACATATCAGAGGCTGATCAATTTCCGCAGATGCAGAGGTTTGTTATCGTAAGTACTCATATTAGAAAAAATACAAAAATAGCACAAAAAAATATCTTTCAATATTTCGGCAGTAATATCTTAAGAGAGCAATACAGTGTATGTATCATCTTGTCTCCTGATTATGAACGAGCAAATCTGCCAGTCAAAAATACAATTCTATGGATTCTAAGATTCTACCCTGGGATACACAAAACATATTTCGGTTTCTTTGATAAAAACGCCCCACCACACTCAAATAAATTTCGATAAAAAATGTTAGAACAAACATTAGCAATAATGATAATAATTAATAGACTGATCGAACATTACCAAAAAATATGTGATTGGTTTACATTTTTTTAGCTTAGTCGATTAACTGTCTGTCCATTTTTGAAGGTCACGTGTAAGAGTTACGTGACTTCTTTCTCTTTTTTCCTTTCTTGTGTTCATTCGTTTATTCTTTCTTTCCTTCTTTCTTTCTTAATAAGACAATATAAATATTCTTACTTTTTTAGTTAGATCATAAAAGCACATATATAAATACATAAACAAAACACGAATACCAAGAAATGATGTGGTGTAAGCCTTTGAGCTATATAGGCGGATTTGGACTTAACTATTTGAAACTATTATGAGCGAGGTTGTTTCGAAACGCGACTTTCTGTATGTTTAGAGAGCGATGGAAGAAACTTATAATATACTTATTTTATAATGAATTACACCATTGGAAACCTTGTCAAAGTCTCTCAGTGGTGATAACTTATAATAGTTATATAGAAAATCCGATCATTTTCAAATTTTAGGCTGAACATAGCTTCTTAGGCATTTTTGACATTATTCCTATATAATTTCATGTGTTTGAAGCTTCAAACTTCAAAAGCCGATGGAAGTATCAAAACATGAAGTTAATTTGTATATTTTTATACCATATTAACGGACAAAGATTGAAGTTTATGATCATAACTTATAAAAAATTGTCGTAATATCATATATGTATTTAATTTCACATTTTATATTATATTCCTATGTAATTGCATATAACACTCGACATTATTTGAACAGGTAAGCTCTCGGATAAACCCGTAAGTCGCTATCGGTAGTTTCCGCCATATTGAAGCATTAAATTCCCTATGCTTCACACTTCATAGTTCACACTTCTCATTTCACAGTTCATACTTCAAACTTCATTTTTCATAATTCATACTTCACCCTTCATAGTTCATACTTCAGACTTCATAATTCAAACTTCTCACTTCACACAGCTCATTTCATAGTTTATTATTTAGCCGCCTTCAAACACGTGGCGTTGTTATGAGGGTCATTCAATAAAAACGATTCCAAAGCTGAGATATTATATCATCAAAATATTATTACTGTTCTAAGTAAAACTACCGTGTTATTCGTGGATTCTGCAATATATTTTAAAATGAGATCACGATAAAACTCTTTCTTTAAATAATATTTGTTTGTTATCAAAAAGTACATGCGAGATGCTGAAATGCAAACTGTGAAGACTGAAACAATAAAAGATTAGCCTCATTTATATCATTTTCAGCCTCCAAAAGCAGAGACGACACTAACTAAAACAGAGACATACGTCCAAAACTAGAAATTTACTAATATTCTGAAATAGTCCTTTTGTTGCCTAGCGACCACATTTGTTTGGTAATGTGAAATTGTAACTGTCTGTTAATTGAGTTCTAATATATAAGACAATGATTTTAAAACGCAATTTTGTATAATTTGAAAGAATTATAAACAGAAATGCTGGGATTTTCTGCCCTCCCCTCTTGTGGAATACGTCGTGTTCATGCAGTCTTACCACCGGTATCGCCTACATCTTTGCATTGAAATCCCTCCCATTTTTCAGAGAGGTATGTCTCATGTATGATATTTTCCACATATATTATTTATGCATGACCTGCTTATAGTGTAATCCTACCTCAATCAATAAGTAAAAGCGGCGCAAACGACTGCGTGATATCCCTACTGCAAACCCTTCTCACTCGTCCATTTACTGCTACTTTATTTTATTCATTTTTTTGCACCGGGTAATGGAAGCAAAGTTCCTTGGTACGAAACTTCTGTTACGACAGGTCTCTTTCATTACTCTTATAATTTTCTGTAAGTCTGTAGACAATCACTTTCCACTCTGATCATATACATTTAAGAAGCATGAACTGTGAAGTATGAAGTATGAAGTTTGAACTGTGAACTATGAAGTATATGAAGTATGAACTATGAAGTTTGAACTGTGAGGTATTAATTGTGAAGTATGAACTGTGAAGTAGGAACTGTGAAGTATTAACTGTGAAGTATGAACTGTGAAGTAGGAACTATTAAGTATGAACTGTGAAGTTTGAAGTGTTAAGTTCGAAGTATGAACTGTGAAGTTTGAACTGTGAACTATGAACCATGAAGTTTGAACTGTGAAGTATGAACTATGAATAGTGAAGTATGAATTGTCACTTTCCGTTGCCTTGTGCATTTGATATAATCTTTAAAACTATGAATAATGAATTGTGAAGTTTGACGTATGAACACTGAAGTGTGAAGTTTAAACTATGAATTGTGAAGTCACCACCGGTCTTTCGTAAAATATCGATATAATTGTATACACGAATTTCAAAGGCGGGAGAGAGAGTTGCACAAAATTAATGTACTTTATTCTATAACTATTACAATCAACTGAAGAAACTGTGGTTAACACGGCAACCAATAGCTCCCATTGACTTACATGTATAATGAGAAAATGATGTCCCCAGGTTTTCTCCGCTATTTTTGATCGGATCTTTTTCAGACTTGCAGGGGACAAGGACAAGCACAAGAAATCGGACAAGTGCGAAATCGGATATTCCATCGTGGAGTCGGCTGCACTTGAGCGGTCCTGTAGATTTTATATGGAAAAATTGTGTCTCCACATTTTTGTTCATTGTTAATCGGACGGGTTTCCATACTTGAAGGAAAAAATGACTGGCAAGAAATCTCGGTTGAGATTGAATATCGGTCAGATTGGACTTATCATAATAGAGTTACTTGCCCTTGAACACCAAAGAATAAAGTGTCTTCAGCGCTTTTCGATCATTTTTGATCGGATCTTTTTCAGACTTGCAGGACACAAGGATAGGCACAGAAGCTCATGAGTTCAAAATTCCGTCAGGTCCAATTTTCTATTGTGGGGATAGTTGACCTTGAGCGTTTGTTGCAACCACAAATGAAATAACTCCCACAAATGAAGTAATTCTTTCATTTGTGGTTGAGGTAGCATGCAATCGTAACCACAAATGAAATAATGTCTCCAAACATATACGAAATTGTATGGAAGGGCTTTATTCTTACAAAAGTAAACTTCTCTGACACTAGTCGACAATCTTTTGAAACACTTAGAAATTTGCAGACCAAAGTTATTTCATTTGTGGTTGAGGAAGCATGCAATCGTAACCACAAATGAAATAATGTCTCCAAACATATACGAAATTGTATAGAAGGGCTTTATTCTTACAAAAGTAAACTTCTATGACACAAGTCGATAATCTTTTGATACACTTAGAAATTCGCAGACCAAAGTTACTTCATTTGTGGTTGAGGTAGCATGCAATCGTACCCACAAATGAAATAATGTTTCCAAACATATATGAAATTGTATGGAAGGGCTCCATTCTTACAAAAAAAGCTTCTCTGACACTAGTCGACAATCTTTTGAAACACTTAGAAATTTGCAGACCGAAGTTATTTCATTTGTGGTTGAGGAAGCATGCAATCGTACCCACAAATGAAATAATGTCTCCAAACATATACGAAATTGTATGGAAGGGCTTTATTCTTACAAAAGTAAACTTCTATGACACAAGTCAACAATCTTTTGAAACACTTAGAAATTCGCAGACCAAAGTTACTTCATTTGTGGTTGAAGTATCATGCAATCGTAACCACAAATGAAATAATGTTTCCAAACATATATGAAATTGTATGGAGGGCTCCATTCTTACAAAAAAGCTTCTCTGACACTATACAACTCTTCTCTGACACTATGCAATCGTAACCACAAATGGAATAATGTCTCCAAACATATACGAAATTGTAGTGAAGGGCTTTATTCTTACAAAAGTAAACTTCTATGACACTTATCGACAATCTTTTGAAATACTTAGAAATTCGCAGACTAAAGTTACTTCATTTGTGGTTGAGGTAGCATGCAATCGTACCCACAAATGAAGTAATGTCTCCAAACATATACGAAATTGTATTGAAGGGCTTTATTCTTACAAAAGTAAACTTCTATGACACAAGTCGACAACTTTTTGAAACACTTAGGAATTCGCAGACCAAAGTTATTTCATTTGTGGTTGAGGTAGCATGCAGTCCTACCCACACTTGAAATAATGTTTCCAGACATGTATGAAATTGTATGGAAGGGCTCCATTCTTACAAAAAAAAAGCTTCTCAGACACTAGTCGACAATCTTTTGAAACACTTAGAAATTTGCAGACAAAAGTTATTTCATTTGTGGTTGAGGAAGCATGCAATCGTAACCACATATAAAATGAAATAATGTCTCCAAACATATACGAAATTGTAGTGAAGGGCTTTATTCTTACAAAAGTAAACTTCTAATCGTAACCACAAATGAAATAATGTCTCCAAACATATACGAAATTGTAGTGAAGGGCTTTATTCTTACAAAAGTAAACTTCTATGACACTTATCGACAATCTTTTGAAATACTTAGAAATTCGCAGACCAAAGTTACTTCATTTGTTGTTGAGGTAGCATGCAATCGTACCCACAAATGAAATAATGTTTCCAAACATATATGAAAATGTATGGAAGGGCTCCATTCTTACAAAAAAAGCTTCTCTGACACTAGTCGACAATCTTTTGAAACACTTAGAAATTTGCAGACAAAAGTTATTTCATTTGTGGTTGAGGAAACATGCAATCGTAACCACAAATGAAATAATGTCTCCAAACATATACGAAATTGTATGGAAGGGCTTATTCTTAAAAAAGTAAACTTCTATGACACAAGTCGACAATCTTTTGAAACACTTAGAAATTCGCAGACCAAAGTTACTTCATTTGTGGTTGAGGTTGCATGCAATCGTACCCACAAATGAAATAATGTTCCTCAAATCGTGAGAAACCGTCTAGAAGTGCTTTATACTTTTCAAACTGTAATTCCCTGATACTGATGAAAAAAAACAACTTTATGACATTTCAGATAAAGTCCAACAAAAGTTATTTCATTTGTGCTTGAGATAGCATGCAGTCATTACCCCAAGGTAATAATGTTCCCCAAATCGTAAGAGACCGCCTTGAAATGCTTTATTCTTTTGAATCTATACTTTCTTTATAGTGATGAAAGACATTTATAGCGTTTAGAATATAGTCCAACAAAACTTATTTCATTTGTGGTTGAGGTAGCATGCAATCATAACCACAAATGAAATAATGTTCCCAAAATCGTAAGAAACCGTCTTGAAGTGCTTTATTCTTTTGAAACTATACTTCCCTGATACTAACAAAAAACTTTTATAGCGTTTCGGATATAGTCCAACAAAAATTATTTCATTTGTGGTTGAGATAGCATGCAATCGTAACCACAAATGAAATAATGAAGTATGAATCGTTCTACCATCTGAGGTTATAAAAATCAATTAGGTTTCATTCCTGATATCTGGAAAATACTAAAGAAATATAGCCTAGAAGAATGTGCTCTATAAGGAGCTAGAATCATACATGCTTTGAGTGTGATGAGACTGTTTACGACACGTTTTCGTGTAGCTCTGTAGCATTTGTGAACCAAGTAGTCACACTCATGATGTCTCGACTTAAGGGAGTTGTGACTCCTCCGTGCTTTTTCCTAAATGATCCCGGGGCGGGGAGTCCCCGTTTTGAACCATAGAAATACATAGAGAACCAGTTTGCTCAGTTTCTTGAAATTTAGTTTGTAGCTTTGCCTAGTGATCCTTTACGAAGATTATTCAAATGATGGCCCCAGGGTCCAAAATGGCCTGACACCAAGAGGGTCCAGGGTTTGAACCATAGCAATACATAGAAAAATATTCAAAAATCTTCTTCTTCAGAACCATTTGGAAATGGTTGCAAACTATCAGGTTTGTTCAAATGGTGACCCTAGTTTGACCTTCAACCTTTTTGCTCAGGTGAGAGATTCAGGGCCTCTTGGCCCTCTTGTCTATGGGTGCGTTTTCTGTGTGTGAAAACTTCAATTGCACCAGTGGATGCGACAAATTGGATGACCTATTTTCTTTCTTTGCCGTGAAAGTTCCTACATGTAAAGATTATCCGGCTGCATCAGGTTTTACTAAAATGTCATATTCATGAATGCAGACAATCGATTTCGAGAGCGGCTGCTTACAATAAAACTAGAAGAATAATATTGTCTGATTTTCAATATTTGACAATATAAACTAAAACGAAACAATAATGTGACGGCACATATTTTTGGTTTTAGTCCCATGAGGCATTGACCGAAACCACAGTAAAGGTTTATGTGCATAGTATTTGGTAGCCTCTAACAAGTTTAACAATCGTGGCAAAGGTCTTGCAGGACTCTGCTTCGAGTGACGCTTTGCTAGCCGTTCTTGTGATATATACTGTTTTGTATGGAATAAAAATGATAAAAAAATGCTGACCTTTTTCACTTCGCTTTGAATTGGTTAATATATTTGATAAATAATTAACCATTCCATGTTATAAGTTAACCTCCTTTTTTTATGGGCGTCCCTTACTATCTTTTTTCTGATATTCGAATATCCATATATCGTTTAGGGAGAGCATTGATGATGAGTTACTTCCAAAATATATATTTCGTGACATAATAAATTAATTATGGATAATTTTAGATAGTCATTAAAAGGATAAAAACCCACGATATCTATCCGTTCTCACGTCTACCAATCGCTCGAATGCGAAACCGCGGCTCAGAACGCAGATCCATGTGAGGAGTTTACGGTTTTGCAGAAAGGGAGTTTAAAAAGTTAATAAATTTGACATCGGCTCAAGAATTGGGTTATTTATTTCTGGAAAAATATTTATTTACCCTTGAGCCAATGTCATATTTGTTTATCTGTTTAGACTCCCCTTCTGCAAAACCGGGACATGCGTTCTGAACCGCGCTTTCGCATGCGAGCGATTGGCAGTCGTTCTGTCAGCGGCCAACTTGGCGTAAACATGTTCACTATTTTGCTTCCTTAAATGGGTGCAAACACTGGCACAACCAAATGTTGAGTCAATGCGATACCGTTTGATTTTTGGACTCAACAAGGAAGTTAAGAGTTCAACTTGAACGGGTCCGTGTGCGTACTATCTACCAGTCTGAAGTAATTTCTACCAGGAGCCCGTTGACGTAGCTTTATAAACGTGTATTTTGATATTTTGGACTTGCACGTTTTAATGTGTGGTAACTGTCAGAGAGTGGTTTTTCCCCCTTTCCCCCAGGAAAAATGGCTATAGGAAGGAAGACTATATAGTGGATTGTCCGGACCTTATAGAGCCACTTTTCCCCCATAGTCCCCCCCCCCCCCCCCCCCCCACCGGGAAATTGGCTATTAGTGAATTTTGTATGCCTATTGGTACTTTTCGGAACGGAACGAAACGGAACGGAACGGAACAGAGACATTTCACGGAATTAATCGCATTAGAAATGTATCGTTTTTTTAAACGGAGTTAATAAACGTAATTAATTAAAAAAATCAATACGCAACTTTAGTTACCATAATTTTATAATAATCAATAATTACAAATTTAAGAAACGAGGAAGTTTGAATTCTTCCCATCGCAGATATTTATATACATACACATACGCATATAAGCTTACAGGAAGATGTAACGAACGGGTGCTTTGTCCAGTCACGATTGATTTAGCAGGCAGCTTTTTACATTGAAAATAATAATCGGACGTGTGTCTCGATGGGAGTCGAGCACTAGTCCAGGCACTCCGCTGCGCGCAAGCACAGATGAACGCTTTTACAAACACAAAATTATACAAATTTATGCACACAACCACATAAACTCATAAGCCGTTTTTAACTACACGGAAAAGCAAAATGCCTGCCAGTTTTCCCCAAAACAAAAATAAGACAGACTGATGGACACATGCATGTTGTGGTCTAGCATCTGTTATCCATCGACAATTTACGCAGAAATACTCGTATTTCTGTTTCAGTTATGAACCTCACTATTATGAATGGAGAAGGAGCAAATTCCACGATGCAGCGTGTTTTCCTGCAATTATATTAACAGGGGGAAAATCCACTATAGAGGGGAAAAGCGGCTATGCAAAAACACGCATAGTAGATTTTCCCCGGGGAAAATTGGCTATATAGTCATATTTCTGGGGTGAAATGCTACTATATAGCCATTGTCCGGTGGGAAATTCTACTATGGAAAAATCATAGTCATTTTTCCGGGGGGGGGGGGGGGGGACTACTAGGGGGGAAACGCTACTCTCTGACAGTAACAAAGTTGATAACATACATGTACATGTGTAAAATCAATCAAAGCACTCACTTGAAAATCAGTCCGGCGCAAATAAGATAAACCAAGGCTTACGGCGAGGGTGATACACGCGAATAACTCAGTACATGTATTTTTCTCAGCATCTCCGCAATTGTACAATGGATGGTTAAATAATTTTGGGTTAGCGACCATTTCGACAGTATTCCAGTCATGTCAGACCTATCAGGAGATAATGATGAGGATGAAATCAATCCAGAAAAAAATCACGACCTCAGCTGGAATCGAACATGCGACCTTTGGATCATAAGTCAAACCTCTCGATCGACAGTAAAAGAAACTATACGGACACGCATATATGCTAGCATAAGTGCGGCGGACTTTAGGAAGCTGGCTGGAATTATTTCTTTACTTGTGTTAAAATTAGAAAACCGACTGTGGGATGTTCGGAACTTGGTAAACATACATGTATATCTATTATATGATCCATAAATGATGAGAGAAAAAAATCTGAGGATAATCTGGGTTTTTTTTATCATATTTTTCAAAAGAAATCGAAGATGAATGAAAAGATGAGAGTAGATGTGGACATTGAAAGAACAGGGCAATACTGCCCGTAATATAATCTGGGTAACTGACCCACTTGTATTTTGGATGCCGTTTACGGACTTTTTTTTTATATGTTAACACGAACGAGCGAGGTCTGTATTTTCCGAATATTTTTCGTATTACAAACTGGACTGACATGGGGTAAAGTGCAGAGTACTGGAATTAATTTCCGCTGTTTGATGCTGCTAGCACTGAATGCACACCTCGCTTGGTGAAGTATAAACGCTCGCCCAAGACCCAGAATATTGAAAAGAAAAGTTTTTGGTCGAGCATTTGTACCTAAGCGAGCAGGCACAATCAATAAGCAGAAGTTAAGCCCATTACTCCGTACTGTACCCCACATCAATCCGTTTTGATTTGAGAAAATTATCAGGAAAAATACAAACCTCGCTCGTTACTTTTTAACATACAAAAGATCCGTGAACAGTATCAAAAGGTCCGTGAACGGTATCATAAAGTCATGTGGGTCAGCTACCATGTACATGTAGTAAGGGCGTATCGTTACCTAGTTATTAGAGAAAGATGGTCGGCGTCAGTCATATTGGGCGACGGAAAGTTTACACTTTCGTTTAGGCATCTGTAGAAGAGAACGACCCTTCCCTGTCAAGTTTCGACAGGACAGACTAGAAATTATTTAAGTACAGCTAAAATGGTTCGATTTTTCTTTGGATACACACACAAGTTCAAGATACTGTTTTCTTAAAACACGGTTAACTAAAATGTAAAAAAAAATCCGGTAGAATAACTGACAACTAGCTGTCAGTCCGTTCCAGTTATATTTACGGGCGCCCGTAAATATTTGCAGCAGTCATCACGCAGAGTAGGACAGAATTGGACAGGTACATGTACTGTTTTGGTTGTATAGTCCTTCAACACTTTAAAGGTATTTTCGAGTGCGGTCAGTTGACATTCTAACCCCCCACCATATCATGATTTCCACTAATGCTCTACAGGCAGACGCCCGTAAAATAACGAAAAAGGAACTGACAGCCAGATGCCACCTATTTTACTGTAAAATATACGGTTTTTTTTTACAGTTTAGCTACCCAAAGCCGTACGGACTATCTATTCTATTCTATTCTATTCTATCCCATAACCTTACTAGGTTGTTGGGGCACCACAGATGACTTCAAAACAATCCCTTTCCTCCTTGTCCTGTATTCAGCTGCTCTAGTTGAGCTGGCAAAATCCATTCCTATCCACTCCTTGATATTGTCTTCCAACCTCTTCTTCTGTCTCCCTCTTCTTCTTTTTCCTTTCACTGTGTGCTGAAGCTTCAAATCGTCTTTGCTAAACCAGAAGACATTGAGACGTGGCCAATCCACCTTAGTTTCTTGACCAGCATCAGGAGTTCATCATATTCTCCAATGGCTGCTTGGATCTTCCTGCGAACCTCCTCGTTGGTTATATGGTCCTTGTACGAAATGTTCAGTAACCTTCGGTAGCATCTCATCCTCTGCTGTCAAGGTCTACGATTCACAGGCATACAGAAATATGGAAATGACAAGGGAGCGAATAGTTTCACCTTCGATTCAAGAGATATGTTGTTATCCCTCCACATTTGGTTCTAAATCTTAACCTCCCTATAATATCTATTCTTTCTATAGATAGAAGATACTGAATGTTTGACAGTTTAGCTACCAAAAGCCGTACGGACACAAGTTCTAAATCTTAACCTCCCTATTATTATCAGAGTTAACCATAACAAAGTTGGTAAATCTGCAAATCATTGGTCGGACTATATCCGAAACGCTATAGTTTCGGATATAGTCCGAAGCTTAGTTTCAAAAGAAGAAAGCACTTCAAGGCGGTTTCTTATGATTTGGGGAACATTATTTCATTTGTGGTTACGATTGCATGCTATCTCAACCACAAATGAAATAATTTTTGTTGGACTTTATCCGAAACGCTATAAATGTTTTTAATCAGTATCAGGGAAGTATAGTTTAAAAAATATAAAGCACTTCAAGGCGGTCTCTAATGATTTCGGGAACATTATTACATTTGTGGTTATGATCTCAACCACAAATGAAATAAATTTTATTGGACTATATCCAAAACGCTTTAAATGTTTTAACAGTATCAGGGAAGTATAGTTTAAAAAGAATATAGCACTTCAAGACGGGTTCTTTTGATTTGGGGAATATTATTTCTTTTGTGGTTACGATTGCATGCTACCTCAACCACAAATGAAAAAATTCTGTCGGACTATATCCGAAACGCTATGAAAGTTTTTTTAAGTATCAGGGAAGTATAGGTTCAAACGAATATAGCACTTCAAGGCGGTAACTTAAGATTTCGGGAACATTATTTCATTTGTGGTTACGATTGCATGCTATCTCAACCACAAATGAAATAACTTTTGTTCTACCATACCCGAAACGCTATAAACGTTTTTCATCAGTATCAGAGGAGTTTAGTCTGAAAAGAATAAAGCACTTCAAGACGGTTTCTTGCGATTTGTGGAACATTATTTCATTTGTGGTTATGATTGCCTGATATCGCAACCACAAATGAAATAACTTTTGTTGGACTATATCCAAAACGCTATAATTTTTTAACAGTATCAGGGAAGTATAGTTTCAAACGAATAAAGCAATTAAAGGTGGTCTCTTATGATTTCCTAAACATTATTACATTTGTGGTTATGATTGCATGCTACGTCAACCACAAATGAAATAACTTTTCTTGGGCTATATTCGAAACGCTATAAAAGTTTTTATCGGTATCAGGGAAGTGTAGTTTGAAAAGAATATAGCATTTCAATGCGGTCTCTTATGAGTTGGGCAACATTATTTGATTTGTGGTTATGATTGCTTGCTATCTCAACCACAAATGAAATAACTTTGGTTGTATGTTTTCCAAAACGCTATAGAAGTTTTTTTATTAGTAACAGGGAAGTATAGTTTAAAAAGAATGAACCACTTCAAGGCCATCTCTTTCGATTTAGGGAATATTATTCCATTTGTGGTTATGATAGCCTGCTACACTAAAAGGCTGTTACTTAAGATTTCGGGAACATTATTTCATTTGTGGTTACGATCTCAACCACAAATGAAATAACTTTTGTTGGACTATACCCGAAACGCTATAAATGTTTTTATAAGTATCAGGGAAGTATTTTTTTCAAAAGAATGATGCTCTTCAAGGCGGTCTCTTATGATTTCGGGAACGTTATTACATTTGTGGTTATGACTGCATGCTACCTCAACCACAAATTTAATAACCTTTGTTGGACTATACCCGAAAGGCTATGCACGTTTTTCATCAGTAGCAGAGAAGTTAAGTTTGAAACGAAAGCACTTCAAGACGGTTTCTTGGGATTTGGGAAACATTATTACATTTGTGGTTATGATTGCCTGATATCGCAACCACAAATGAAATAACTTTTGTTGGACTATATCCAAAACGCTATAATTTTTTTAACAGTATCACGGAAGAATAATTTCAAACGAATAAAGCAATTCAAGGTGGTCTCTTATGATTTCCTAAACATTATTACATTTGTGGTTATGATTGCATGCTACGTCAACCACAAATGAAAAAACTTTTCTAGGGCTATATTCGAAACGCTATAAAAGTTTTATAGGTATCAGGGAAGTATTTTTCAAAAGAACAAAGCACTTCAAGGTGGTTATGCTCTCAACCATAAATGAAATAACTTTTGTTGGACTATATCCAAAACGCTATAAATGTTTTATCAGTATCAGGGAAGTATAGTTTCAAACGAATAAAGCACTTCAAGGCGGTCTCTTAAGATTTCCGAAACATTATTACATTTGTGGTTATGATTGCATGCTACGTCAACCACAAATGAAATAACTTTTCTTGGGCTATATTCGAAACGCTATAAAAGTTTTTATCGGTATCAGGGAAGTGTAGTTTAAAAAGAATAAAGCACTTTAAGGCGGTCTCTCATGATTTGGGCATTATTATTTCATTTGTGGTTATGATTGCATGCTATCTCAACCACAAATGAATTAACTTTTTTGTACGTTTTCCAAAACGCTATAAATGTTTTCTATTAGTATCAGGGATGTACAGTTTAAAAAGAATGAAGCACTTCAAGGCCATCTCTTACGAGTTAGGGAACATTATTACATTTGTGGTTATGATTGCATGCTACGTCAACCACAAGTGAAATAACTTTTTTGGACTATATCCGAAACGCTATAAAAGTTTTTTTAACTATCAGGGAAGTATAGGTCCAAACAAAACACTTCAAGGCGGTTACTGAAGATTTCGGGAACATTATTTAATTTGTGGTTACGATTGCATGCTATTTCAACCACATATGTAATAACTTTTGTTGGACTATATTCGAAACGCTATTAATATTTTTTATAAGTATCAGGGAAGTATTTTTTAAAAGAATAAAGCACTTAAAGGCGGTCTTTTAAGATTTCGGGAACATTATTTCATTTGTGGTTACGATTGCATGCTATCTCAACCACAAATGAAATAACTTTTCTTGGACTATATCCGAAACGCTATAAAAATTTTATAGGTATCAGGGAAGTATTTTTCAAAAGAACAAAGCACTTCAAGGCGGTCTGTTCAGATTTCGGGAACTAATATTATTACATTTGGTGTCATGATTGCATGCTACCTCAACCACAAATGATACAACTTTTGTTGGACTGTATCCGAAATACTGTAAAAGTTTTTTTTATCAGTATCAGGGAAGTTTAGTTTGAAAAGAATAAAGCACTTCAAGACGGTTACTTACGATTTAGGGAACATTATTTCATTTGTGGTTACGATTGCATGCTATCTCAACCACAAATGAAATAACTTTTGTTGGACTATATCCAAAACGCCATAAATGTTTTATCAGTAATAGGGAAGTATAGTTTCAAACGAATAAAGCACTTCAAGGCGGTCTCTTATGATTTCCGAAACATTATTACATTTGTGGTTATGATTGCATGCTACGTCAACCACAAATGAAATAACTTTTCATGGGCTATATTCGAAACGCTATAAAAGTTTTTATCGGTATCAGGGAAGTTTAGTTGGAAAAGAATAAAACACTTCAAGGCGGTCTCTTATGATTTGGGCACATCATTTCATTTGTGGTTATGATTGCATGCTGTCTCAACTACAAATGAAATAACTACTGTTGTACGTTTTCCCAAACGCTTAAAAAAGGTTTTTTATTAGTATCAGGGAAGTACAGTTAAAAAAGAATGAAAGACTTCAAGGCACTCTCTTACGATTTCGCGAACATTATTACATTTGTGGTTTTGATAGCATGCTACCTCAACCACAAATGAAATACTTTTTGTTGAATTATATCCGAAGCGCTAGTAGAAATTTGTAACAGTATCAGGGAACTATAGTTACAAAAGAACAAAGCACTTCAATGCGATCTTTTACGATTTGGGGAACATTATTTCATTTGTGGTTATGATTGCATGCTATCTCAACCACAAATGATATAACTTGTTTAGGACTATATCCAAAAAGCTTTAAAAGATTTTTATTAGTATCAGGGAAGTATAGTTTCAAAAGAATAAAACACTTCAACGCGATCTCTTACGATTTAGGGAATATTATCACATTTGTGGTTATGATTGCCTGCTACCTTAACCACAAATGAAATTTTTTTTGTTGGACTACATCCGAACTACTATAGATGTTTTTATGGGTATCAGGGAAGTATAGTTTCAAAAGAATATAGCAGTTCAAGGCGGTCTCTTAGGATTTCGTGAACATTATTACATTTGTGGTTTCGATTGCATGCTACCTCAACCACAAATGAAGTAATTTTTGTTGAATTATATCCGAAGCGAAGCGCTAGAAGAGATTTGTAACAGTATCAACGAACTAGTCACAAAAGAACAAAGCACATCAATGCGCTCTTTTACGATTTGGGGAACATTATTTCAGTTGTTGTTACGATTGCATGCTATCTCAATCACAAATGAAATAACTATTGTTGGACTATATCCAAAACGCTATTAAAGTTTTTATTAGTATCAGTGAAGTATAGTTTCAAAAGAATATATCACTTCAAGGTGATCTCTTATGATTTGGGGAACATTATTTCATTTGTGGTTATGATTGCATGCTATCTCAACCACAAATGAACTAACTTTTGTTTCACGTTATCCAACACGCTATAAAAGTTTTCCATCAGTGTCAGGGAAGTATAGTTTCAAAAGAATGAAACACTTCTAAGCGATATATTACGATTTGGGGAACATTATTACATTTGTGGTTATGATCTCAACCACAAATGAAATAACTTTTGTTGGACTTTATCAGAAACGCTGTAAAAGTTCTTTATCAGTATCAGGGAAGTTTAGTTGGAAACGAATAAAGCACTTTCAAGACAGTTTCTTACGGTTTGGGGAACATTATTTCATTTGTGGTTACGATTGCATGCTATGTCAACCACAAATGAAATAATATATATTTTTAGACTGTATCCCAAACGCTATGAAAGTTTCTTATCAGTATTTTCGAAGTTTAGATTTAAAAGAATGATGCACTCCTAGGTGGTCTCTCACGACCTGGGAATAATTCTTTCATTTGTGGTTACGATGGCGTGCTACGTCAACCACAAATGTAATAACTTCGGTCTGCAAGTTTCCAAATGATTTAAAAGATTGTCGATTTATGTCAGTGAAGTTTATTTTTATAAGAATAATGCCCGTCCGGACAGTTTCATAATTGAGCCGAGATTCGAGAAACTAACAAAGTGTTTGTGCGGCCAGCGAAGACTCAGATCAGCCTTGGCATCTGCCCAGTCTGATCAGAGTCTTCGCTGTCCGCAAGGAGGTAGCTCAGTCCCTTAGCTACCCTTTGAGCACTTAACAAAAAGTTTGGTCAAACTGGGCGGATGCCCAGGCTGATCTGAGTCTGCGCTGGGCGCACAATCACAGTGTTGGCTTTGTCGTGTCGCGGCTCATATGCCCTCCTAAGCGGTTAACCAGTACTAAGTGCACATACTTTCGCCAGTAAATGACCACTGCCCTTCTTCAATCAGCGGAAAGAAAAACGAAAGTATGTGGCCAGACCGGGTTTCGAACCCAGGACCTCTGACTTATGAGTCAGGTGCCCTATCGATTACGCTACGCGGCCCGGTATATGTTTGGAGACATTAGTTTATTTGTGAATACGATTCCATGATACCTCAACAACAAATGGAATAACTTTGGTCTGCGAATTTCTAAGTATTTCAAAAGATTGTCGTCTTGCGTCAGAGAAGTCAATTCTGGTAAGAATGAAGCCCTTCCATACAATTTCATATATGTTTAGAGACAGTTTTTCATTTGTGGTTACGATTGCAAGCTTCATCAACCACAAATGAAATAACTTTGGTCTGCAAAAGCTTTTTTGTCAGAATGGAGCCCTTCCATATAATTTCATATATGTTTGGAAACATTATTTCTTTTGTGGGTACGATTGTTTGCTACCTCAACCACAAATGAAGCAATTTTTGTCTGCAAATTCCTAAGTGTTTCAAAAGATTGTCGACTTGCGTCATAGATTTTTACTTTTGGAAGAATGAAGCCCTTCCATACAATTTCGTATATGTTTGGAGACAGTATTTCATTTGTGGTTGCGATTGCATGCTTCCTCAACCACAAATGAAATAACTTTGGTCTGCAATTTTCTAAGTGTTTCAAAAGATTGTCGACTAGTGTCAGAGAAGCTTTTTTGTAAAAATGGAGCCCTCCATACAATTTCATATATGTTTGGAAACATTATTTCATTTGTGGTTACGATTGCATGATACTTCAACCACAAATGAAGTAACTTTGGTCTGCGAATTTCTAAGTGTCTCAAAAGATTGTCGACTTGTGTCATAGAAGTTTACTTTTGTAAGAATAAAGCCCTTCCATACAATTTCGTATATGTTTGGAGACATTATTTCATTTGTGGTTACGATTGCATGCTACCTCAACCACAAATGAAATAACTTCGGTCTGCAAATTTCTAAGTGTTTCAAAAGATTGTCGACTAGTGTCAGGGAAGCTTTTTTTGTAAGAATGGAGCCCTTCCATACAATTTCATATATGTTTGGAAACATTATTTCATTTGTGGGTACGATTGCATGCTACCTCAAACACAAATGAAATAACTTTGGTCTGCGAATTTCTAAGTGTCTCAAAAGATTGTCGACTTGTGTCATAGAAGTTTACTTTTGTAAGAATCAAGCCCTTCCATACAATTTCGTATATGTTTGGAGACATTATTTCATTTGTGGTTACGATTGCATGCTACCTCAACCACAAATGAAAGAATTACTTCATTTGTGGAAGTTATTTCATTTGTGGTTGTAACAGCATTCCTATAGACTTTGTATAGGGAATATCGTGTCTCCACATTTTTCGCTCATTTTTAATCGGATGTTTTTAGCTTTTTTTAGCCGAAGGCTCCCGGGGAGCTAACAGTATAGGTTGGTTGGCCGTTGTCCGTCATCAGCCATCTTCCGTCGTCCGTCACTCCTTTGAGCAACTTCTTCTCAAAAACTGCTGGGCGGATCCAAGTGAAAATTTATGTAACGACTACAGGCAAAGGATGAATACACGCTTATAACTTTGGTCGCGACTCATCAACTACGGTGAGAGCTAGAGCAGATAATTTTGTTTTAGCAAAAAAGAAAAAAAAAATCCGAACCCTGAAATGCGAACGAGCTGAAATCTTGCAGGCACAAGCGGGAAAGCCTGTCACTAAAGTTTGTGAAAATCAGGAACGCGTGTTCTCGTTTGCTTCCGAGGCAGGGTCGTGAGCTTTGTAAAAATCAGGACAAAAAAAATCCCAAAGAATTACAATGGGAAATTTGTTACTTTTCAAATGATATTTTATTTGAAAGCATTGGGCGGACCAAAGTGAAATTTTACGTGGAGACTTCTGGTATATGGGGAGCAATAATAAATATTTACATTTTCAGTGCACTTATTGAAAAAACCCTACAGTAAACTATTAGAATGTAATGTAGTTTATACTTCAGTAACTACATCGGTTCACGCAACATCACATGCCGTTAAGTGACGTCAAAATAAACCATGACTCTCAACATCTGATTGGACGTAGGCGGCGTTATGACGTCGTTAACGCTGTTCCGCGTTGAGCAGAAAACTGCGTATAAATGTTTTGCTGCTTCAACTGTAGCCCCTAACGCAAATTTGTGGTCAAGTAATAGATAGAAAAGAATGTAAATATAAGCAATGAACTTAATTTTTTCTGGTGTTTATCGAAGTATAAACTACATTGGGTCTCTAGCAAAGTTTACTTGAACCCCTTCGGGGTTCACTAACTTTGCACGCGACCCAATGTAGTTTATACTTCGATAAACACCAGAAAAATGAAATTCATTCCTTAATAATATTTGTCATGATCGGTCATTTACAGTGGGAGCTAGGGCAGATAACTCTGTTTAAGCAATAAAATCTTCACCGAAACCAGAAGATAGAAAAGAATGTAAATATAAGCAATGAACTTAATTTTTTCTGGTGTTTATCGAAGTATAAACTACATTGGGTCTCTAGCAAAGTTTACTTGAACCCCTTCGGGGTTCACTAACTTTGCACGCGACCCAATGTAGTTTATACTTCGATAAACACCAGAAAAATGAAATTCATTCCTTAATAATATTTGTCATGATCGGTCATTTACAGTGGGAGCTAGGGCAGATAACTCTGTTTAAGCAATAAAATCTTCACCGAAACCAGAAGTGCAAACGAGCTGATATTTTGCAGGCACCACTGAGGAAGCCTGCCCACTGAATTTTGTTAAAATCATGAACTGTTTTTTTCGTTTGCCCTTGAGGCAGGGTCGTGAACTTTGTAAATATCACGATACAGACAAATCACTTTTTCTTCGATTGTCCGCGATTTCAAAGACAAAGGCAAATAATGACTAATAAACTTCTTGGAAAGTGCAATTTATCTTTAGATATTTTATTGTACGGGGACACTAATCGGAGTTATCAACAATACGTTGAAATATTTCAAGCTGTGCAGGGTTATATAATTAGAACGAAACGAATTTCTTTTTTCTAATTGCTACGTTGCCTAACTTTAAGTAAAGATAACGAGGAAACTCTCTCTCTCTCTCTCTCTCTCTCTCTCTCTCTCTCTCTCTTGTATACTTCTCTTTAGTTTTATTTGCTTTACTTAAGATCATTTCTGTATACATGTATTCATATTGTTACATTTTCTTGTATCATATCAGTTAACTTTCTATATATGAGCTTAGTATTGCGCTTGAGGTCTATTTATTTCAAAGCTAAGTGTATGCAAAAACTGGTATTTGGGAAACAGATTTTAAAAACAAGTCACTGACTTTCTTCTGTATCCAATTCATTGTACTGTGTGCTAATTGTTGTATCTCTGTTTTGTTATACATGCACAGTATTTTAAATGAATATTGTTTAAACCAAACGAACTCGGTAACCAAGAACGTTTTTCTCTTTCATCGATGGCTGGAATAATAAAGTATGTTATACCAGATTTTTTAGCTCAGCTTAGCTATTAGGCTCATGGGTGAGCTTATAGTATAAGCAGCATACGTCGTCCGTCGTCAACATTTTCAAACATCTTCTCTGAAACCACTGGGCCGATTGAAGCCATAGTTTATATGGGGCCTACCTAGGTCGGGGGAACAAAAGTTTATTCGGGGTATCTGGGTCACATGGCCAAGATGGCCGCCACGCCCATATATGGTAAAACCCCTTCAAAAATCTTTATATGCAGAACCGAAAGGCCTATGCGAGACAATTCACCACACAATGGTATCACTTACGCCTACCATTTTCTCTTGTGATAAAACCGCACGAAAGAAGTATCTGTATCTTGTTAACTGAGGCATTATGCGTCTGTCTCTATAAAGTTTGCATAAAAATTATTAGTCATTGCTGCGCTGGATTCGTGTGAAATTTGGTTGTCGACCGCTTGTCTACTTCCAATTTACTCTCGGACACGTGGCAAGCTTAATCGTTCCAATATTCATATTGAGGGTCTCTCTGAATATTTGTTTTTCGAATTGTAACAGTTTAATATTCATCTACTTATTGTCCTTACTTCTGCTTCCTTAAATGTCTTAATATCCCTTACTTATTTTGAGCAGTATATATACAAATACTACAAATACAATGAATATACAAAAGGGATTCAGAAGAAAGTCAGTTGACTGATTTGAATCTGTATCCTATGTAGCAGGATTTTTATCAAACAACCTGACACATTTAAATACACAGTTCCGAGAATAGCCGCTAAGCTCCGCCTACTTAGTTACTGTTACTACGTCTCACAAGCTTTACACAAAGATGGCGGAAAACAAATGACAAATGCCAGTGTCTGCTAAATGTTGGCGATCTATGGCGAAGAATCAGCCTCCACATGACCTACACACGGCACTTGGAGTACCATGCATTTCCGATGCGTTCTGTCCTTGCAAAGCAGGGTAAGTTTATTGAAAGTGGTATTAGTTTGTTTTCTTTAAACAGGTACATATCCCACCATTCACTGTAAAGTAAAATCACGGACTTCTGTTGGATATTGGCCACGTGCGATTTGTTTGTGAGACTATGTCACGTGCTTAGTTGTCGTTGCACTGGCCAGGTATACGCTATCACGTGATTTTGTGAGACATTCTGGGTGTGGCTTGGAACTGTGTATTACGTTATGTTATGTTACAGCCATGATAAAAGAACCTGCATGACGTTCTTTAAATAAATATAGCCTACTTGTTTTCATGACATAAATGAATCATTCAAGGCTAAATGGTAATAATGGCCAGAATGAATGGTAGCTAAGACATTTTAGTTTTCTTCTTCATACTCTGATTCGATCATACCTGATCATTACATCAGAGGACTGTTCTGTGGTGGAAGAAAGCCAGTAGTTTTCAGTTTAGTTTAAACATATTTAATAGCCATATTGTTATGCAATGGGGTTGGGCCACAAGTTCTACCAACATTAGATACGGTCCTTCCCCTACAATACAAATAAAAGGTGAACTAAGGCGATACAAATATAAACAAATAAGAAACAAATGCAAATAATAAAGGAGAAAGGTGTCAAAAAATTAGGAGAAATAGAATACTATAAAGAAGAATAGAAGTAACAACCAGATGGGCACGCAACAACGCTGATTCAACGTCCAGACACTGAATCAGCATTTTTCCAATGTCGATTCAACGTCGCTCACCCCCTGGGCGTGTAAATAAGAATGAAAACTAAAGTATGATAAAAAAAAATAAGAAGAAAATAGAAAAATAAAGAAGATAAAGGGAGACTAGTAGATATTAGACGATATCGCAGAAGAAGGCATCCAAGTCAGAGCTTGTCCAGTCCTAGAGGACCACCAGTTATCGCAGGTGTGACTCCAGCCCACCACAGGACAAAAGAAATCAGGGTGCGAATCTGACTGTTTCTTTTATGTACTGCTGTACAGCCTGAAATAAAAGAAAATTATCGTTATCAGAAAGGCCCGATTTTCCAAATAAAATAGTTTCTACACTAAGCGGATGGAAATTATGCATTTTCCTGAACATAATGATTCGTTTATCTATATATTTATTACAATTAAAAAGATAATGGTTAGCATCTTCAGTTTCATACCCACAGCTACATGCTGGGGAGTTACTCAAATAATTCCTAAATAAATCGCCGTTAAGATTACTACATTGATTTCGTATTCTTGCATGCATCACTGATAAGAAACGGTTTCCCTTCAGAAAATATTCGGGCACTTTTCTTATACCAAATAAATGCAGTTTTAGTTGATACTGAATAGTCGTAAAAGTTTCTCATTGCTTTATATTTGGGCTTAATTCATTCCATAACGAGACAGCAGAAGGCATACAAGACTAACGGAGCAGTTCAGTTCGAGTACGAAAATTGGATAGATTTGAAGCATTTCTAAGATTATACTTTGAAATTTTACCTACAAGAGGAGGTAAAAATTGACTAATATAATCTGGGACCAAGCCCTTTACACAAGGATACATAAAGCATAGTTTTTGAAACGTTCGACGCTTACCGAGCGTAGCCCAGCCACGCTCTCTGTAAAGGTTAACTAATGACGTGGACCTAGTTAGCCCAGTCACTAAGCGCACAGCTTCATTTGGAGTTTTTCTAAGGCATCACGATCTTGATTCGTACAGCCGTCCCGAACAACAGAAGAATATTCCAATAACGGTCTTACATATGAAATATATATTTGGTTGAGTGCTTGACGGCTAAAAGAATACTTTAATTTTCGCATGATCCCAAGCACTTTATACCCAGATTTCAAGATATTTTCAATATGTGTATGCCAATTACCATTACTGGAGAGCGTTACTCCTAATGTTTATGTGATTCTACAAACTCAATTAAGGTATTTTCAAAAAGTAAAGAAGGTATGGGGCTATTTTGTCGTAAGGAAAATAATATTGCTTCTGTTTTTGAAGGATTAAATGTAACCAACCACTGCTTTGCCCAAACAGAAATTACAGCCAGATCATGATTCAAAATACCTTCTAAGTCGGTTGTATTAGTTGCAGAGAAAACGAGTGAGCTGTCATCTGCAAACAAGCGAGTCAAGCTCAAGAGATTTTCAGTATATAAGAAAAAATGATGGACCTAATACAGAACCCTGCGGGACACCTGCAGATAAAGTACCTAACTGGGACGCAGATGAGTTAATAAGAACACGCTGTTTTCGATTTGTCAAATAAGTTGAAATCCATGACAATAAAGGGCCCTTAATACCATTCTGACGCAATTTAAAGAGAAGTCCATTGTGCCAAACACGATCGAATGCTTTCGATATGTCGCAAAATATCGTACATGCAGTTGGTTTTCCCCGAAAGATTGACAAATTAAACGAAATATATCTATTAATTGGTAGGTCGTAGAATTACCTGGCAAAAAACCTGACTGATATTTATAAATAAGTTTATTTGCATTAAGGAAATTATATAGATGCTTGAAAACCACCCTTTCCATGATTTTACCAACACAACTAAGTAATGATATAGGTCGATAGTTTGTTGGTAAATGCGCCTCCCCTTTTTTCTGAAGTGGAACAACATTTGATATTTCCACTCATCAGGAAAGTCACACTCTTTCAGGAAACGATTAAAAAGAATATACAACGGCTTCGAAATTGCAACGGATACGCCTTTTAACATTTTATGGCTTATCAGATCCGGACCAGATGCTTTATTCAAGTTTAGTGAGTCAATAACATCCTGAATTTCCTTCTCCGTTGTTTCAATTTTGTCAGGAACTTTATTCGTTTTTTCATGCAATAGAGGCAATGTTGCATTACTCTCATCAACAGACGATATTGATATGAAATAATTATTTAAACAATTAGCCTTACCGGCATCGGTTACATGGTAAGTTTTTTCTCCCGATGGTAATACTGAACATAAAGGTGGTATGTTTGAGGTACAATTTTTATTTCGCATAAAATAACGAATTACATTCCAAAAATCTTTTTTATTACCACTAAAAGTATCAGTTAAAGTAAATTCCAAATTATTGTAAAAAGTTTCTTTTGCGTGCTTCTTTAAGTTGTTAACCTTATTTCGTAAATCTTTGTAATTTGTCCATTGAACTTGACTACCAGATTTTAAAGCTTTAGATTTCTGTCGATCGCGTTTACGAGAATACATACGAATTTCCGAGTCATACCACGGTTTGTCATCTGGCCTGATGGTGACTTCTTTATTCGGTATACACTCTTTAACAAATTTCAAAAATGTTTCTTTGAATAATAAGCAAGCTTCATTTGTAGTGCCGTCTAATAAACAATTCCAGTCAAAAGATAATATTTTAGTATTTAACTTATTAAAATCGGCGCGCTTGTAAAGCCATACAGTACGTTTAAATGACGATAACAGAACATAATTGTGAGCAAGAATAACATATGTAGCATCATGATCGGAAACTTCACGCGGTGTTTCTAATATCCCGGAATCCAAGACACGTAAATCCTCAGGGACTATAATAGGGTCAAGTAGAGCTCTTTCTCTTGTAGGAGCACAGATAACATTTACTAAAGAATTAGCCAAGATAATATCTTTTAGATTGTGACAGCTTGAACTTAAACGGTCTTCATTGAAATCCCCAGCTACAACGATATTTTAGATATCTCAGATGCAGCCTCCAAATTCAAGTTTAATGCATTTAAGAAATTTTTGTCGGATGTTTTGGGACTATAAAATATTCCAATAAGATGTCTTTCATTATTAATTTGAACTTCAATCCATATGCATTCGTCCCAATATATTTCTAGATCAGCTCTCCGTTTATGTATAAGTGTATTTAATATATAAATTAGAATTCCACCGCCATGATTTGTTCGATCCTTACGATATGGACTATTATAATTTTCAGACAACAATAAGTCTTCAGTCAATATACTTGAGTCTAAGTGGGTTTCCGTGAAACATAAAATATCAAAGTCTAAGAAATTAGTTTTAACGTAGTCAAGCTTGTTACGAATACTTCGTATGTTAGAATGTAATAGGGAAACAGACTGGTCGGCAGTTACCGGTCCTGGATTTGTCTCTACATCTGCAGCCAAAATCACTAAAAGACAAATAATAGTTGCCATTTTTATATTATTTACACTTAAGAACAAGTATCTATTGAATACACTAATGTGGATAAATACGCATCGGATCAACAAGCTTAAGAAACAAAAGTTAAACAAAAACTTACATTTAGTTTTTTGTAGACAACGGACTCCATGCACTCTGTTGTAGAAACAACCAATCGACAGCCTCCATGAAAGAATGCAACTATCCATCTGGTAGCTTCACAACGTCTAAGTTTATAGTAATCTGTTGGAAGTATGCCGACCGATCATACATGTGGTGTGCCGGGATCACACCGCTGCAGCAAGTGGTCGAACCCATGACTGAACTAACACTGACATGCAAAACAATTTCCCTACTACTAGTAAAAAGAATAAGAAAAGAAATAGTGAAAGAAGATAAAAGAGAAACAGTTGACACCATATTCTTACTGCAAATGTTATATGTATGAACCAATTTAATTAGTTTCAGCCCTCATAGTTTACAGTCAACTCTCGATAACTCAAAGTCGAACTTCATCTCTAACTACCGATATCTCAAAGTAAATTTCCTGGTCCCAGAAAATCTACCTTGAGATACTAGGAGTTTGAGTTAAAAGAAGTTAAAATGTAGAAAAAAAGGAAATATATCCAAGCTATATGTTTAGATAAAACAGGGTACTTTAAGATATCAGTGTTTTGAGATATCTAGAGTCAACTTAACATGTCCTCACTGTGTTCCACCAGCACTGCGCCGGAAAACTTCTATAAGACATAAAGAAACCTGTCGCTACCATTCACCCACTGATATAATATTCACAAACAGCCTGTCCATACAACCGGCGCTGAGGCGATAGAACCCATTATTTACATGTAGAATACATCCAGAGAGCATGTACTACTGGATAGAATGCGTAAAGTAAATACCGTAGTTATACCCCATACCATAACGCCAGTCAAAGCCAACAATAGCCGTCGCTTTATAGCCATCTGACGACACCGCTCCCTATACGGTGTCACAATCATCATCCAGTAGGCTCGCAGCGTTGAATCAACGTTGGATCAACGTCCATTCAATGTCATAACGTTGAATCAACTTCGACTCAACGTCGACTCAACGCGCGTGCCCAGTGGGTACATTAGCACTAATGATAAAGAAAAGAAAAACATATCAATTCTGGCTACAGACATTGTACTGCACACACCACTGAATTCTTAAATTAACTCGAGCATATACACTGTAAACACTTATCAACGGAATTGCAAATAGTGCAGAACCTGACCAAATTACCCTAGGAGCAGCCTGGCCATGACCTACAATACTTATTCAAGGTATTCTGTCCCAACATAAAGGCCACTACGGTAAACTTTTCAACAAGAGGTTAAGGTGGTGATAATCACTGATTTGGGACAAAGACAAAAATCTGCATAAAATACTCAAAATACAACTGATCTTTCCAAAACTTAGCAGATGCCTTCTTAGTGTTGTTTCTCACAATTTAGAATCCCAAAATGCAGCATTTGTTAATGTTAAAAAGTGTTTTTATAAGAGAAGATCAAAGGGCAATTTTCTGCGAATAAATCTGAAAAAATAATATCATTATTGAAAATATACTTAATGCTCAGAGTACCTTGTTGCATAATGGAGAGCGTCCTAGCAATTATTTTTTCAAACTCTTCCACACATTATCAGGCTGAGCAGATGAAAAAAGATGCAGTCTGTGTCCAAATTGTTTTGTCAAAACACACAGGTGAGACAGGTAAGACTATTTTAACAAGGTTGAACAATTTCATCTACCCACCACTGATCATGTCAGTAATGTATTATTTATATTGTAGGTGTTAACATAGGTATGCTTGCCTACCCTATATTTAATAAATGTGTCCAGTGTACATCTACTTTGTACATGGTTGAACATTTGAGAAAAAGCTACCGTTTTCATCTGGTCTACATTACAATTTGAGAAAGAGTTGGAATAAATAATTGCTAGGACGCTCTTCATTATGCAATAATGCACTTTCAGCACTACGTAAATTTTCAATAACAATGTTATTTTTTCAGATTTATTCGCAGAAAATTACCCTTTGATCTTTCCTTATAAAAACACTTTTTTAAGCAGCATGTACGTCTATTTTGTATTCTAAACTGTAAAGAACAACAAAAATAAGAAGTCTGCTAACTTTCAGGGAGATACGTTACTTTTTTATGGTTTTATGCAGATTTTTACATTTACCATAAATCACCACCTTAACTGTCATTCATTTAATGAAAATGACATATTGGCGCGGATTAGATTTGCCGTTCATAGTAGTTTTCAGCTGTATAGGGGCTGAAAAATACTCGTGGAACCACCGCATACCCGAAGGGAACAGTCAACCATTCATACTTGATAAATACAAGTGTACATAGTGCTTGTTATAACAAATACTAACCAAGCGGGCACATCACGTTGAAACGACGTTCACTGACGCCGATGCGACGCCATCACGTCGCACCGACGTCAGTACGACGTCACTTGAAAGTCACTATCCCGCTGGAAAGTGTAAATGGTATGTTGAACTTGAACTAATGAAATTCCATCCTTGATAGGATCACCGTATGATATACGTCGTCTTCGTGAGTTATATTGAACATTAGAAACTTACATATGAGGCAGCATACACCAATGCCGCAGCAGAGCGAAATTATCTTTTTTTTTATCAGTTCGGTATCAATGACTAATTCATGTGTTATCTGACTGATTGAGTGGGTAGATTAAAAAGTTTTCCAGAACTTCATTTGATAAGCAAGGGGCTTTAAGGGAACACGATCTTTCCAGAACTTCATTTGATAAGCATTAGAAACATTATCCGAAGTATATCTGAAGTGATTGGTTATCAAACAATTTAAGGACATCTACTGTAACAAATGCTCGTGCAAAGCGAGAGCTTAATTACCTACCAAAGCGTTTTTGGATGGTCCTACAGAGGTAGCGCAATCACACCTGCCCATTACTTAGGAATCAAATCATGTGCATCCTCTTCCAGTGGGCACATGACGTCGAATTAACGTCGTACTATCGTCGATGCGACGTCATTATGTCCCATCAGCGTCTATGCGACGTCATTTCGACGTCTTGTGCCTGCTGCGCTCTGTCTGCCGTACCTTCGAAATGGAACAGCCTAAATTGTGTACAGCAGGCTGATTTTGAAATATTCTGTGTTTGGATATGCTATAGTAACTTTTTCGAAATAAGGATTATCAGATTATATTAAAGAGCAGTTATTATAGTTGCAGATATACATGCATATTGCCTTATGCTAGTTTACGTTAATATAAGACCATTGAATGACCATTTGGCACACAGTGAGAGTGCCGAAACAGCACGAGATCAACGTCGATTCAACGTCATTAACAGCTGATTAACAGATTAAGTCATCACGGTCACCACTGTCGGGAAACAAATTCCGTGATAGAATCATTTGTGTTTACGTCACAGGCGATGCGCCAGTTTTCGAAGGTATCATTACTGCGGAAAACGGGTATTTTCGTTTCTTTCTTTTATTGACCCTATTTACATTATCAAATCACGCGGTCTTACGAGATCTCGTTTACGCGAGATTTTGAGGTCAGGGGGGTTACTCACATTTCCGCCATATTACTTCCGTGTTTCTTGCTGAAATTACCATCATTATTTGTGACGATTTTAACGGTAAAATTTGATAAACAATAGTTCGATTATATGATCAATCGTTTATTAAATGTTTTTTTTTTTTGATGCAGCCTCAATAAAATTCCCTGTGTAAATTAGAAAATAGAATGGGGAAAAATGACTTCTGTTGCGCACCTGGCTGCAACCACGAGCGGTCCAAAGGAGCAGTTTGTTCATTTTACAGATTTCCAGAAAAGCCAGAATGGTTGAAAAAGGCATGGCTTACTAAAATTTCACGTGTTACAAAAGTGAAAATTAAGCAAACACACAAGAATTTGCAGTTGCCATTTTGAGGAGCCACCCAATGCAAAAAGCAGAGGTGCGTAAATTTATCGGAACGGACTGAATTACCGGAATATTCATACGTATTCTGTATGCCGTCTATCGCAAAATCAATTTGAGATATTACTCTTTGAGCATTTTTCGCCATGGGTAGACCTCGTAATAACCCACGCATATGTGTTTCATCTTAAAATCACATAGGTGAGCTTATAGAATAGCCAGGCATCCGTCGTCCGTCCGTCGTCCGTCCGTCCGTCAACATTTTCAAACATCTTCTCCTCTGAAACCACTGGGCCGATTGAAGCCATATCACTGTTGTCTAACCGACCCGTATATGCTCAGATTAGTAATGTAGGCCCCGTAAGCAATCGTGATTGGTTCGAGTTGTAAAATGGCGGCGAACAACACACCACGAGATGCCAACAGGTAATTTTTAGCTTTTTTTTTACCATTTCTTTTCATCATCAGAAGTGTGCTTTGAATGGTGTTTAATCAGTTGTTTGGTCAATTCTTTCAATATGCCACAAAGCATGGGATCCAACACAGTTGCCTTTCAAATATATTTAAGAATACACAAAAAGGTCATAACACGGATTAATCTTGTGTAGTTTATGGTCAGACCACGGATTAGTTGAGCGAGGAGTGCGGATTAGTAAGTAAAGACAACGGATTGGTTTCACATTTAAGGATCAATTATCCAAGTATAAAATAGTTTTTTTTTACTATCATTCATAGTGTGGTAAGACTTGAGAGTATAATGAAGTCACACCAGATTCTCACAAGCTTATCTTAAGTGTCATATATGATTGAACCTTTCTATGCAGAAATAATGTGAACGTCCTAAACACGTTTTAACTTACCTGAGCCGAACACTCATCTATGCGAGTTTTTAGTACATCAAGCCATCCGCTCATAATCGCTCGATCATCTCACCGCTGTGGCCGGTGTGAGTTCGAGCTCCGCACGGGTCACATGTGAGACAAGCCAAGTTCTGCTTGCGGGTGTGCCAGGTGATTTTTCCTGGGATACTCCCGTTTTTCGCCCGATCTACTGATTGGCTCGTCTCGATATGAGTGAAATAATCTCGAAAGGGACGTAAAACTGAATCGGAAAAAATCCAGCCAGCGTCCGTCGTCCGTCTGTCATCTCAACTTTTTCTCATATATACATGTATCACATAGAGAATTTATAGTTAGGGGAAATGAATGATAATGTTTTTGTGCCAGTCTAATAAGAAGTCTGGTTGCTTTGGATCTGGAGAGATTAAATTTTTATTTTAGCAATTGCTGTACATTACGATAACAAGCCTGTGCAATATACTGCCTTTTTCACGGCTGTAAAATTGGTAATTTTCAGATGAAAAATTATGATGTTTTTCCTAATTTTGCTCAAAAGATAAATTGTGGGTACATGTCAGGCGGTTCTAACGAGGGTCCATAATCTACTATGTTTTAGAGCAAAATAAGAACACAATGAATACCCTTGTCGGAGTAAACCCGGTTTTACTAATAGTATATAGATGTGGGGTGTCAGTTTCACTGGCGTGTTAGCATGATGATATTCAGGTGAGACTTGTGGCCATTAGCCTCTGTTTTTTTTCTCTTTAAGAGATATGGTTACTGAGACGAGGATGTACAAGCAAGCGTATTGGGTGAGAAAAAGAATTAAACGCTTTAACTCATTGCATACTGGGTGTTTTAATGCTTTTTTTCGTCTGCTGATTTGTTTAAAAATTCACTCTTTCAGGAATATCATGAAAATGTCATACAGTTTGGACCCTGATCAGGCCGGACGATTCGTCGTGCCTGATATGGGTTCAAACTGTTTGTCAAGGTTATCTACCATTCATATCCGGTTTAATTTGTTGCCATGCCAACCGAATGGCTCAAGTTTCTATTAGGCCATAGTTGTATATTCAGGTGAAAGTTGTGGTCCATGGTTTAATTATCGAATACTTTATTTGCAGAATAATAGAAGCGCTTGATCAGTCGTTCCATGAAGCAGAAGATTCAACAGATGCTGGGTAAATTTTAGATAAAAATGTTAACATGAACAAAAACTACAGTTATCCAACTGCAATGTATGAAAGTACTTTGGTTCACATGTAGGTATTTCTGGTATGTATTATTTACAATGTTTGCTACAATGTTTGCTACCATGCAAACTATTTTAAGCAAAAATTGGAGAGAAAAATTCTACCAGAAATATGTACATTTGGGCTAAAATACTTTCATACATTGTAGTCGGATAACTGTAGTTATGTTTATATAAATGTTTTTTCTCTGAAATACACCCAGTGTTTCACAGTGACGCAAATGGAATCAAACCAGGGAGTAACCAAAATGACTGATAAGCACGCTGCTGAGTACTCAAAAACTGTATTTTGGGACGTATAGTAATCTGTGTGACATATATAATTTGCTCATACAACAATATAGCCAGAAATATCAGTCTCCTTGACAAAATGACCATTTTTGTTTGCACAGGTAAATTTTCATATAAATAAAAGCTTTTGTGATCGGCGTCCCCTTAATGATTAGTTAATTGCATCAAAATAATCTGATATGATTGTGTATGATTATTAACTAGTCTACAAAAAAAAAAACTCTTCAAGAGCAATTCTGGTTCTGAAAGTTACCTTGCTATAAGGTGTGCAGCGTAATTATTGTATTAAATGCTCAAATAAATAAAAAAAACTTCAAAAACAGTATCAGAATAATGATGACTAATCCGTACTCTTTGCTAGAAAAGCTCATTCCAATCCGATTTCTGTAGGATACTAATCCGTAGCACACCAGTTTCTAATCCGGGGCAAACACAGGTGTGTAGAAAACTATAAAAATCATTTATTTTCACATCAAAATACAAAAACAAACAAAGTGTAAGCATAAGCGACAGTAGCAATCACTTTCTGAAGACTTCCACGTACAAACAGAGTACAACTGCTAAATGCGAGTAACACTGTTGTCTAACCGACCCGTATATGCTCAGATTAGTCATGTAGGCCCCGTAAGCAATCGTGATTGGTTCGAGTTTCAAAATGGCGGCAAACAACACACCACGAGATGCCAACATGTGATTTTTAGCTGTTTTTACCATTTCTTTTCATCATCAGAAGTAATTGCAGTTTGCAACATTAAACTTTATTGTTTATTACATGCATTTCGGAATCCCCAGGCAGGGCTGTTCACCATATGAATTGCAATCCTTCATCATTTGTGTGCTCATTTGGGCATAAATATGTTGAATCGAGTGACGATTGTGAAAATATGAGTTTTTGCATCTTTGGACCATCAAAGTGTGCTTTGAATGGTGTTTAATCAGTTGTTTGGTCAATTCTTTCAATATCCCACAAAGCATGGGATCCAAAACATTTGCCTTTCAAATATATTTAAGAATACACAAAATGGTCATAACACGGATTAGTCTTGTGTAGTTTATGGTCAGACCACGGATTAGTTGAGCGAGGAGTGCGGATTAGTAAGTAAAGACAACGGATTGGTTTCACACATTTAAGGATCAATTATCCAAGTATAAAATAGTTTTTTTACTATCATTCATAGTGTGGTAAGACTTGAGAGTGTAATGAAGTCACACCAGATTCTCACAAGCTTATCTTAAGTGTCATATATGATTGAACCTTTCTATGCAGAAATAATGTGAACGTCCTAAACACGTTTTAACTTACCTGAGCCGAACACTCATCTAGGCGAGTTTTTTGTAGATCAAGCCATCCGCTCATAATCGCTCGATCATCTCACCGCTGTGGCCGGTGTGGGTTCGAGCTCCGCACGGGTCACATGTGAGACAAGCCAAGTTCTGCTTGCGGGTGTGCCAGGTGATTTTTCCTGGGATACTCCCGTTTTTCGCCCGATCTACTGATTGGCTCGTCTCGATATGAGTGAAATAATCTTGAAAGGGACGTAAAACTGAATCGGAAAAAATCCAGCCAGCGTCCGTCGTCCGTCTGTCATCTCAACTTTTTCTCATATATACATGTATCACATAGAGAATTTATAGTTAGGGGAAATGAATGATAATGTTTTTGTGCCAGTCTAATAAGAAGTCTGGTTGCTTTGGATCTGGAGAGATTAAATTTTTATTTTAGCAATTGCTGTACATTACGATAACAAGCCTGTGCAATATACTGCCTTTTTCACGGCTGTAAAATTGGTAATTTTCAGATGAAAAATTATGATGTTTTTCCTAATTTTGCTCAAAAGATAAATTGTGGGTACATGTCAGGCGGTTCTAACGAGGGTCCATAATCTACTATGTTTTAGAGCAAAATAAGAACACAATGAATACCCTTGTCGGAGTAAACCCGGTTTTACTAATAGTATATAGATGTGGGGTGTCAGTTTCACTGGCGTGTTAGCATGATGATATTCAGGTGAGACTTGTGGCCATTAGCCTCTGTTTTTTTTCTCTTTAAGAGATATGGTTACTGAGACGAGGATGTACAAGCAAGCGTATTGGGTGAGAAAAAGAATTAAACGCTTTAACTCATTGCATACTGGGTGTTTTAATGCTTTTTTTCGTCTGCTGATTTGTTTAAAAATTCACTCTTTCAGGAATATCATGAAAATGTCATACAGTTTGGACCCTGATCAGGCCGGACGATTCGTCGTGCCTGATATGGGTTCAAACTGTTTGTCAAGGTTATCTACCATTCATATCCGGTTTAATTTGTTGCCATGCCAACCGAATGGCTCAAGTTTCTATTAGGCCATAGTTGTATATTCAGGTGAAAGTTGTGGTCCATGGTTTAATTATCGAATACTTTATTTGCAGAATAATAGAAGCGCTTGATCAGTCGTTCCATGAAGCAGAAGATTCAACAGATGCTGGGTAAATTTTAGATAAAAATGTTAACATGAACAAAAACTACAGTTATCCAACTGCAATGTATGAAAGTACTTTGGTTCACATGTATGTATTTCTGGTATGTATTATTTACAATGTTTGCTACAATGTTTGCTACCATGCAAACTATTTTAAGCAAAAATTGGAGAGAAAAATTCTACCAGAAATATGTACATTTGGGCTAAAATACTTTCATACATTGTAGTCGGATAACTGTAGTTATGTTTATATAAATGTTTTTTCTCTGAAATACACCCAGTGTTTCACAGTGACGCAAATGGAATCAAACCAGGGAGTAACCAAAATGACTGATAAGCACGCTGCTGAGTACTCAAAAACTGTATTTTGGGACGTATAGTAATCTGTGTGACATATATAATTTGCTCATACAACAATATAGCCAGAAATATCAGTCTCCTTGACAAATGACCATTTTTGTTTGCACAGGTAAATTTTCATATAAATAAAAGCTTTTGAGATCGGCGTCCCCTTAATGATTAGTTAATTGCATCAAAATAATCTGATATGATTGTATATGATTATTAACTAGTCTACAAAAAAAAACTCTTCAAGAGCAATTCTGGTTCTGAAAGTTACCTTGCTATAAGGTGTGCAGCGTAATTATTGTATTAAATGCTCAAATAAATAAAAAAACTTCAAAAACAGTATCAGAATAATGATGACTAATCCGTACTCTTTGCTAGAAAAGCTCATTCCAATCCGATTTCTGTAGGATACTAATCCGTAGCACACCAGTTTCTAATCCGGGGCAAACACAGGTGTGTAGAAAACTATAAAAATAATTTATTTTCACATCAAAATACAAAAACAAACAAAGTGTAAGCATAAGCGACAGTAGCAATCACTTTCTGAAGACTTCCACGTACAAACAGAGTACAACTGCTAAATGCGAGTAACACTGTTGTCTAACCGACCCGTATATGCTCAGATTAGTCATGTAGGCCCCGTAAGCAATCGTGATTGGTTCGAGTTTCAAAATGGCGGCAAACAACACACCACGAGATGCCAACATGTGATTTTTAGCTGTTTTTACCATTTCTTTTCATCATCAAACGTAATTGCAGTTTGCAACATTAAACTTTATTGTTTATTACATGCATTTCGGAATCCCCAGGCAGGGCTGTTCACCATATGAATTGCAATCCTTCATCATTTGTGTGCTCATTTGGGCATAAATATGTTGAATCGAGTGACGATTGTGAAAATATGAGTTTTTGCATCTTTGGACCATCAAAGTGTGCTTTGAATGGTGTTTAATCAGTTGTTTGGTCAATTCTTTCAATATCCCACAAAGCATGGGATCCAAAACATTTGCCTTTCAAATATATTTAAGAATACACAAAATGGTCATAACACGGATTAGTCTTGTGTAGTTTATGGTCAGACCACGGATTAGTTGAGCGAGGAGTGCGGATTAGTAAGTAAAGACAACGGATTGGTTTCACACATTTAAGGATCAATTATCCAAGTATAAAATAGTTTTTTTACTATCATTCATAGTGTGGTAAGACTTGAGAGTGTAAGGAAGTCACACCAGATTCTCACAAGCTTATCTTAAGTGTCATATATGATTGAACCTTTCTATGCAGAAATAATGTGAACGTCCTAAACACGTTTTAACTTACCTGAGCCGAACACTCATTTTGTAGATCAAGCCATCCGCTCATAATCGCTCGATCATCTCACCGCTGTGGCCGGTGTGGGTTCGAGATCCGCACGGGTCACATGTGAGACAAGCCAAGTTCTGCTTGCGGGTGTGCCAGGTGATTTTTCCTGGGATACTCCCGTTTTTCGCCCGATCTACTGATTGGCTCGTCTAGATATGAGTGAAATAATCTTGAAAGGGACGTAAAACTGAATCGGAAAAAATCCAGCCAGCGTCCGTCGTCCGTCTGTCATCTCAACTCTTTTTCATATATACATGTATCACATAGAGAATTTATAGTTAGGGGAAATGAATGATTATGTTTTTGTGCCAGTCTAATAAGAAGTCTGGTTGCTTTGGATCTGGAGAGATTAAATTTTTATTTTAGCAATTGCTGTACATTACGATAACAAGCCTGTGCAATATACTGCCTTTTTCACGGCTGTAAAATTGGTAATTTTCAGATGAAAAATTATGATGTTTTTCCTAATTTTGCTCAAAAGATAAATTGGGGGTACATGTCAGGCGGTTCTAACGAGGGTCCATAATCTACTATGTTTTAGAGCAAAATAAGAACACAATGAATACCCTTGTCGGAGTAAACCCCGGTTTTACTAATAGTATATAAATGTGGGGTGTCAGTTTCACTGGCGTGTTAGCATGATGATATTCAGGTGAGACTTGTGGCCATTAGCCTCTGTTTTTTTCTCTTTAAGAGATATGGTTACTGAGACGAGGATGTACAAGCAAACGTATCGGGTGAGAAAAAGAATTAAACGCTTTAACTCATTGCATACTGGGTGTTTTAATGCTTTTTGTCGTCTGCTGATTTGTTTAAAAATTCACTCTTTCAGGAATATCATGAAAATGTCAAACAGTTTGGACCCTGATCAGGCCGGACGATTCGTCGTGCCTGATATGGGTTCAAACTGTTTGTCAAGGTTATCTACCATTCATATCCGGTTTAATTTGTTGCCATGCCAACCGAATGGCTCAAGTTTCTATTAGGCCATAGTTGTATATTCAGGTGAACGTTGTGGTCCATGGTTTAATTATCGAATACTTTATTTGCAGAATAATAGAAGCGCTTGATCAGTCGTTCCATGAAGCAGAAGATTCAACAGATGCTGGGTAAATTTTAGATAAAAATGTTAACATGAACAAAAACTACAGTTATCCAACTGCAATGTATGAAAGTACTTTGGTTCACATGTATGTATTTCTGGTATGTATTATTTACAATGTTTGCTACAATGTTTGCTACCATGCAAACTATTTTAAGCAAAAATTGGAGAGAAAAATTCTACCAGAAATATGTACATTTGGGCTAAAATACTTTCATACATTGTAGTCGGATAACTGTAGTTATGTTTATATAAATGTTTTTTCTCTGAAATACATCCAGTGTTTCACAGTGACGCAAATGGAATCAAACCAGGGAGTAACCAAAATGACTGATAAGCACGCTGCTGAGTACTCAAAAACTGTATTTTGGGACGTATAGTAATCTGTGTGACATATATAATTTGCTCATACAACAATACAGCCAGAAATATCAGTCTCCTTGACAAAATTACCATTTTTGTTTGCACAGGTAAATTTTCATATAAATAAAAGCTTTTGAGATCGGCGTCCCCTTAATGATTAGTTAATTGCATCAAAATAATCTGATATGATTGTGTATGATTATTAACTAGTCTACAAAAAAACTCTTCAAGAGCAATTCTGGTTCTGAAAGTTACCTTGCTATAAGGTCTGCAGCGTAATTATTGTATTAAATGCTCAAATGAATAAAAAAAACTTCAAAAACAGTATCAGAATAATGATGACTAATCCGTACTCTTTGTTAGAAAAGCTCATTCCAATCCGATTTCTGTAGGATACTAATCCGTAGTACACCAGTTTCTAATCCGGGGCAAACACAGGTGTGTAGAAAACTATAAAAATATTTTTTTTTCACATCAAAATACAAAAACAAACAAAGTAAAAGCATAAGCGACAGTAGCAATCACTTTTTGAAGACTTCCACGTAAAAACAGAGTGCAACTGCTAAATGCGAGTAAATACCAGCCACATTTTCATGGATGTTGTTCGATTCGAATATTTTTGTTTTTCCATGAGCACAACTTTATGGATCAATATCTCGATTTTGGTTATCGTTTTGCTGAAATTTGCATAAGGGTCAACTAGATATTTGTTTGGATAAGTTACTTGGTGAAATAAAATAAATTAGCTGACCTAACTAATGTGTATCGCTTCCTTTCCTAAATGTGTACACAAATATGTTGCGGCTCGCCGCCATCTTGAAACTCGAACCAATCACGATTGCATACGGGGCCTACATGACTAATCAGAGCACATACGGGTCGGTTAGACAACAGTGAAAAAGGTCAAAGTCAACCTGGGGTCATCATACTGGATATATGTGCATGGCAGCCACGTTATATAGACTGTTTGAACCATATTATTGGAGCAAACTTGATGGGCTATCTTTCAAGGGAGTGGTCTACGGAGTGTAACATTTGTTTTTATATATCAAAACGATCGTCTGGGTCTCTAGTTATCAAATTCAGCGTTTGCCACCTTGGCAAACCTTGCATAACCCTGTAGTGGCCAGTTATTTACGTTACCCCTTTAAATTTTGAATACCAAAAATATTTATTGAAGTCAATAAGAATTGTGTTTAGTCTATATAAATGTATCAAATCTAAATATTTTCTGTAAGAACAGTTAATATGCTATAAATTAGGCTGCTCAGAAAACAGTTCAGAGCTTTGGTATTGTTACTTCCGTTACAATATACCAATTACCCCTTGAAAATTTAAAATTGGAACTTAAATTGTTGCATTTTACAAAGACTCTATTACAAAAAGGCCAAAAATGATCGTTTTACATACTATTCAATTTGCCCCTTTCAGTGAGTCTCTAGCAAAACAAATATGAGACCTCTAGCTTTTATACTTTGTCAACCACGTCCTGTTGAACAGTAACACATATTCCCTGTTTTGGGCTGAAAAGTCATTTTTCGTATAATTGTTCGTACAAAAAGTGGCCAATAACCAATTTAAACTTGACAAATTGGGGCCTATGGCAAAAAGATCATGTTAACCATGATATAACACAATAGCTAAAAAATTATTTTTGACCTTACAACACATTTTAGCCACAGTAACGTACTCAACAGATATAAAATGTTTGCGTAAAGCGTCTATCATTTCCGCCAGAAAAAAAAAACTCTTTTCAAATTCTGACTTTTAAACAACGCAGTATATTATCTATTGTAAAATGAAATTTTTGCATTGTTTGATAAACTAATCCGGAAGCAAACAGTGTTATTTACATGACATGCAAAGGTGAGATTGTCCTAAAACTAGAAAAGAAAACCTTCGTGAATTAACCTATACATAGAACACTTTTATTATTATCCAAATGACATTAAAATATCACACCATAAGAAATTTACTAATCAGAACTTACTGCTTTGTACTCAGAAAGGTAACGTTTCTAACCATTATTTGAAAACAATCACTGAGATTATGTGTTGTTACTGAAAAATATGCCTAAAACTCATTAGTTTTGTTAAAAATATTTTTAAAACGGCACTTGAGACTGGTGTAAACCCACCCCATGTAATTTATCATGAAATTTCCACGGCGATGCATCCGTTGTTGTGTAACGATGTTATAGTTATAGTTTATCTGTAGCGCTCAAAAATTTGATTTGTTTTGTCTGTTTATTCGCCATCATTCTGATGTATATAAAAACAGAAAGAAAGAAGGTGAAAATATTCATTTTGTGTGCCTGGGTATGCTTGATGAAAGCTAACTTGTGGACATCTGCATGGATTGGACGCACGTATATTTTGCTACCCACTAGTATCGTTTGAGTACTTGTTGTATGCTTTATGTTACTATATTTAGTTTGGTGTTGTGGGAGGGTTGTGGCACTAGTTGAATCAGTTTCTGATCGTTGCCCTTCTACACCTTTTTACCTGTAATGACCTTTTCCTATGTAAGCAATATATGAAACCATAGTTTAATTACTTTTGGCCGTATGGAATATATTTAAAACGAAGTAACGAATATAACAGTTTAAAAAGAAAGAGTTATTTTACCCCACTGCTGCTAGTGTTAAGTGGCATGTGGCTACGGTGAAATGCTGGCTAAGGTGAAATGCTTGTACTCCATGTTCTGGTCATTTAGAATCATCTGGGCTCTTTCTGAGTCAGTTTGAAAAAGGAAATAGCTGGTGCTAGGTGGCATTGGCAGTGTCGCAACATTACACTCCTTAGTTAAACCGAGGTTGCTGTAATTTTTTGTGATTCCAGAGATACATCCTTCAGAATTTAATTAAGTTTTTATCAGTCTTAGAATTTAAGGTGAAGGGATACAATTTCACGTAAGTTATACTGCCAATCTTATTTTGGCCTTCTTTTTTAATGGGGAAAACTTTTAGAAAGAAATTTGCTGCTGTAAAAAAAATGTTTCCTTTAAGAGCAGACCATTTTTGGAAAGGTTATAGCTTTCTCAGAAGCAAATAGGAAACATCTACGGAAATAAATATTGTTTCTTTCTAACAAATTGCAGTAAAATACTGTAGTGTGTCCTTTCACATTAATACAGTATTTTTGCAACGGCTTGCCAGAAGATCATGTTGAAGCGAGGAACACACACCACGAGAAAGAACATAGCAGACTCAGTTTAATTGATTCCTTTCAAAATCGGATGATATTGCCCAGAGGCACTGATAAGATGATTATGACATATTGTTATTACTTTCAACATCATTATCAAAATGCCTTTTCAATTGAGTCAATGATAAATCACTTACTTTGACTTCTTGCTTTGGTATTTAAAAAGATAACATATACAACATTCGAATGTTAGATTAGATTTATGATTTTTAATGATATTTTTTATTTTTAATGATATTTTCTGTTTGATATAATGCAATAAGGTGTCCCTAGCACCAGTTTCAGCTTAACTGACTCAAATTGAGCCCAGATGATTCCAAACATAATTTTCAATATGATGAAGTAGGAGGAAGCTTTCCACAGTAGCCCAACTGTACTTTACTGTAGCTGCAGTATGAAAAAATTACACATTCTTTTAAACCTGTTATGTACGTTACTTTGGTGAAAATATATGCTACAAGGCAATTTTGGGTTTATACATGGTTTCTATAGAAAAGGTCAATTAGAGTAAAGGGGCAATGAGCAGGAATTAATGTTATCTGCGCAACAATCCTACCACGATACCAACTTGGAAATAGCTGCATAAAGATATAAGACAAGTAGTAAGACGATACTAGCAGCTAGCCAGATAAACATGCAGCCCCTTATAAGTTCATGGGTACAAAGCTAGCCTTAAACAAACAAAATTAGGCATACAAAATTTTCATCTATTTTCTTGCTTTTTCCATACATGCCAGTTATACACCAGAATGATGGCAAATATACATATGAAACAAATCGAGTTTTCGAAGACGACAGATAAGCGGACAACACAAACTATGACATAGATACATAAGAACTGATGCTCCACCTTGGGGCTGTTAATAATGAGTTACATGAGTGGATTTAAACCGGCCGTTCTAAAAATGTTTTTACTCAAAATAATAAAGCTTGCATATATTTGGCAGTAGCAATATTTAATCTCGTTTTTTTTCAAATGTTACAAACGTTACCTTTCTGAAAACAAAACTGTAAGTTATTATAAGTTATTTGTTATTCTGTGGTTTGTTTAAACTTTTAAAGTTATTTGGATATTAATGAAAAAAAGAATATTTTTTTCATGTACAGATTAACTCATGAAGGCTTCATTTTAACATCGGGGCAACCTGAGCATTGCATGTCATGTAAATAACACTGTTTTCCGTCTATGAAGACTACTATGCAAAAATTTCATTTTACGATAAACAATAAGCATATTTATCACAACTGCGTAGTTTCAAAGTTAGAATTTGAAAATATTGTTTTCCTAATGTGAATGACAGACGCTATACGCAAACATTTTAATCTGTTAAGTACGTTACTCTGGCTAAAATGTGTTGCAAGTCAAAATAATTTTTAAGCTATTGTGTTATATCATGGTTAACATGATCTTTTTGCCATAGGCCCCAATTTGTCAAGTTTAAATTGGTTATTAGCCACTTTTTGTACGAACAATTATACGAAAAATGACTTTTCAGCCAATAACCGGGAATAGGTGTAACTGTTCAACAGGACGTGGTTGACAAAGTATAAAAGCTAGAGGTCTCATATTTGTTTTGCTAGAAACTCACTGAAAATGGTCAATTAAATAGTAAGTAAAAATGATCAATATGGTCCTTTTTGTAACAGAGTCTTTGTAAAATGCAACAATTTAAGTTCCAATTTTAAATTTTCAAGGGGTAAATGATATATTGTAACGAAAGTAATAATACCAAAGCTCTGAACTGTTTTCTGAGCAGCCTAATTTATAGCATATTAACTGTTCTTACAGAAAATATTTAGATTTGATACATTTATATAGTTTAAACTCATTTCTTATTGCCTTCAATAAATATTTTTGATATTCAAAATTTAAAGGGGTAACGTAAATAACTGGCCACTACAGAGTTATGCAAGGTTTGCCAAGGTGGCAAACGCTGAATTTGATAACTAGAGACACAGGCAATCATTTTGATATATAAAAACAAATGTTACACTCCGTAGACCACTATCTTCCTTTTCTAGGCCACTTATGCAATCAAATTTGCTCCACTATATGTTGTTCCCGCAAGCCCTGAAGGCTTTATATGAAATTTGATAATCTGCAGAGTGGTTTACAAGGAGAAGTTGTTTGAAATTGTGGAAAGACAATGGTGAAAAACACAGCCTTCCTACTTTATAGCTCGTCTAAAACCTGTGGCTCAGACGAACTAAGAACTTTTGTTACAGCCCCAGGGGCTGCAAATGGAATTAGGTTTCGGCCAACTGAGCATCGTTAGAGCAGCTGCTGGACATGTTGACATATAGAATGCAGAGCCTGCCTATCCTGTTTCTAAAATTAATCAGTATGAATCACGTAAAGCTAATGCAAGCCTTGAAGGCTAACCTCAGTGTACACAAATGCAAAACCATTTGAGCCGCGCCACGAGAAAACCAACAATGTGGTTGTGCGCCCAGCGCAGACTCAGAACAGCCTGGGCATTCGCCCAGTCTGATCAGAATCTTCGTTGTCCGCATGCATGTAGCTTAGACCCTTAGCTACCCTTCAAGCGCTTAGCGCAGAGTGTGATCAGACTGAGCGGATGCTCAGACTGATCTGAGTCTGCGCTTGTCGCACAACCACTTTGTTGGTTTTCTCGCGTCGCGGCGCATTTAACCATGAAGGGTTTTCAAGAATTAAAACAAAGGCACATTACATATTATTTTTATCACCAGGTAACAAGATAACTTCATGCCACACTTCAAAATACACTGTAACAAAACTGAGCCCACCCAGCCACAAAATGTCAGTAATCTACATACGGTTTATGGTTTGCCTAGCAGAAGAAATTTTACAATACTATTACCAAAGTCATTGAATTACAGTAGAACTTCAATGCTCAATCAGGCTTAACACCATGAAAATTAGTTCCAGCCAAAGGTAGTTTTAGCCATCCATGTTAGTTTTTATAGAAACTGAATTCTACAGAATCAAGAATGAGTTCTAGTCAGGCATGGAAATTGGTCCATTAGAATTCGAGCCACTGATGTGCTACTGTAATATGCATAAACTAATAACGGGTGATAACAGACCGGGATTCTCAATCCTGAAAGTCTGTCAACTGAGTCCTGAATTCAGCCAAAAATTTATGATCTTGACATCATGGTCACTTACCGGGGTTGGGGTAGTACTCTGTAAAACTTTTGACTAATAATCAGTGCAAATATCAATAGAATCCATCCATGGGTTCAGGAGATAAGTCTTTAAAAAACTTTAACCAAAACATCCAATCAATGAAAAGATTAATTTCTAAGTCCACGACCTTGACATCAAAGTCACTGAGTGGGGTGGGGGTGGTACCTTCGAAAATTGTGGACCAATATCTAACTACAGTGTAAGTATAAAAAGAATCCATCCATGGGTTAAGGAGATATTGGGCTTTAAAAAAAAATTAACCAAAACATCCAGTCAAAACAACTCCAATTTTCTAAGTCCATGACCTTGACATCAAGGTAACTGAATGGGGTGTGGGTGGTACCATGTTAAACTTTGGACCAATATCTAACTACAGTGCAAGTATCAAAAGAATCCATCCATGGGTTAAGGAGATATAGGTCTTTAAACAAACTTCAGCCAAAAAATGCAATCCACACGCTGACGCAGACGCCAGGGAGATAACAATAGCTATTCCTGAACTTTTGTTCAGGTGAGCTAAAAAATTAAGGCTGAATACAGGATAACCAATAACATGAAGAATAAACTCAAAAGTCATATTATCTATGAGATGATAAAAAATGGGGACTTTTGCTGTAGAAATTTTATTATTGATAGTAAACTCATTTAATTTGCTGTAAATACTGTCTTTCATTTAACCGGTGATGTATGTAATTTACCAGTCAACTTCAAGAAGTTGCGCATATTGGTTGTCATAGTAACATTATAACAGTTATAAAGCGGAGCACGATAAATTTAGCATTCTTATTTTGAATATTGTTTGATTTATCGGTGGCTATATCTAATATCTAATAATATTTGCAGTAGTTATTTTGTATGCTATTTCCTTATGGTTTCTCCTTTTCACTGTGTCAGAGGATTTTTTTTTTGCGGTCAACAATTGTTATGCTTGCATAAGCAGCGTAAAATATGGTCTGTGGGTCGAACAAGGGCGCAAAATGACATCAAACATTATACCGTGTATTTAATGCAAGTTCCAGTTTTTGTATATCATTGAAAGAAAAATGAGGGCAAAATCGAAGTATTTGATACTTGCATGTTTGTTTTGTCTGATGATGGCCCTGATTTGAGGGTTGCAGACCTCCATTTAGACATACACCGCAAAAGTAATGTACGTTGAAATGATATTGAAAGCAGAACTTCTGCTTGTATTTATGAAACAATAAACATGAGAAGAATATCCTATGAAATTCTTCAAAACAAACATACTGCATGCAGATATGTCTAAAATTTGGGTCAAAATCATGAAAAAATCTGTAGAAAGGGTGTTTAAAGTTTGTGAAAACAGAACAAAAAACAACAACATTAAAACAGGACAAAACGTCAAATGTCGTTAATGGGTTGCTCCGCTGTAGATATACCTACCAAATAATAGATGGCCGTGGCCAGCATGTCGAGCCCGTTGGCATTTTGACCGTAGTGAAAATGCTTTTTCCTGAAAGTTGGTCACAGCGACCTAGTTTTGTTGTAGGTGACCTGGAGAGATAAGGTGCATGCACTGGTGAAGTTTCAAAGTTCTGGCGACTATGAAAAGAAAGATATGGGGCTGACCTCCTAAAGTAAATATGTGGTACTTTTCCGTGAAAGTAGGTCACAGTGGGAGCCAGTTAGCATTTTAGTGGGGCATATTGTGATAAAGTTTCAATGTCCTAGGGTCTATTAAACTCAAGGTATGGCTCCAGCAGACAGACGCACCAACACCAAATGGGCGACTTATGTCTCGCTGACCGCAAGAGGGCTCGACAATAAAATGGAAGAAGGTACTTATTTCCCATTGAAATTTCTTCAAAACTACACATTATGTAGCTAAAGGTCGACTTATCTGTGGTATGTGAAAAGTTGTAATAACTGCAGTACCCTAACCGCCACAGCAAAAGTCCATGTATTATTTTTATCACCCCTCATATATACCCATAACAAAATTATGGTGGTAATACCACTTTGCCTAATGTGCTTTTGACTGATATAGTACTAAACAAAATGGCTTTTGACTGAGAATTCTGCCATAAGCATTACCATTATAGGTAACTGAAACAAGTGCTCATGGCTGTCAACCTAGGTGATACTGCTGTCTATTGTCTCGGTCAACAGCCACTTTTCATGTTTGGTAACTGACTTGCTTGGTTGACAGCACAGGTAAGGTTATTGGTATTGCCACCGTGAAAATACCAACTTCTACCCTTCAGGAAGGCAATTCTTACATGTTTTGTATGCAAGGCTTCACCTGTGTTAAATAAAAGGCCATCGGCCAAGTGTCACCCGACGTTTGAAATGTGTCACAAACTTAAGCCCTTTATTCTGTTTCAGAGTAAATGTATGGCCAAAAACAGAATATATATACATTACAGAACTTGGTAAGCAAATGATAACTGAACATAAGCAAAGACATATACCCAATTACTGGGCCTCTTTATAAAATACTTAACTTCAGAACGGGGCATATATGTGTAAAATCAGGTTACTGAAACCATAGGCCCTTACAAAATGACCTAAACATCAAGATTGTATACCCAGTAACAAAATAACATGAGAAGAATATCCTATGAAAATACATAAAATAATGCGAAAAATATAAAACTACAGGAATGGATTTTCTGATAGCTGAATTTATTAGACTGGTGGGATCCGAGAAAGCCACACAGAAGGATCAGATTGGCATAACGGTCTGTCCATTAATAAATGTTGACATAAACCCAGCTAAAGATATTTTGATGGTCTGTGAAAAATCAGATTTATATCTCTGCAGAATCCAAACATCAGCTGGGTCAACATGTGGTCAGTTGTAAATAGTTTCCTTTTGAAATATGGAAAACTAGAATATCTGTCTGATGAAAAATTAGAAGTCCGAAAAGTGAAAATGATAATAATAATAAAAACAATAAATAATTAAATAACTAGATAAAAAGGTGATCCTGAGTGGACTCATGAGAAATTTTGTTAGTTGGTGTATGTAAATAACACAAACAAGCCCTAACTAGCCTGCATATCAGACCATGCTCATCAGGGCCTTTATTGTTTACTTAAAATTAACATGTACAGCTTTGAGAATAAATGCATGATCAGACTGCGCATCATGCGTGTCTTTTCTAAGCTTCAAACAGCCAGTCAGCATAGAAAATCTTAGCAGGCAATGTTAAATCAACAGTAGCCCATCAACCCAACGTTGATTCAACGTCATGACATTGAATCAATGTTGATTCAGTCGGTGATTCAATGCTGATACAGTGTTGTGCGTCCAGTGGGGGGGGGGGGAGTCTTTAGATTTTAACAATGTAAGTAAAATCAAATCGGTACGTGTAGCTCAGCTGACCTGCTGATCTAGCGGTCCCGGGTTGGACACCCGCTTGAGGTGGAAATCTGTACAACCATAAACGGGATTCCACTGCACCCAGCCTTTTATTATCACCCATCGTCCTGATATGACTGAAATCCTATTAAAGGGACGTAAAATCGCAAGCCATCCATACAGATGTAACTTATTAAACGTCTTGTCTGTTAAGAGAAATTCATATGAGACTGACACGTTGAGAAAAGGTGAATGTTGGCATATTTGAAAAAGAAGGTGTACACCAGCATGTGCAACATGTGTACCATCTTTTTAAGGAGTTTTTCTTTGCAACAAGTAAAAAAAACTCAGATTTCATCAAACAGATTTTGCATATGCGGGTTCAGGTATTTACTTCTCCAATGTCCTAAAGTACTTTTCCCATGAAATTAAGGCTTTGTAAATGAGGCTATTCTTGATCTGATAAGGATCTTCTGTATATTTTCTGTAGCAGCAGGGTCATAAATGAACCCCTGTTGTTACATGATAGCATGTGTGAAATGGCCATGGAGAATGTGAACTTTATGCCAGAGGTCACAACTTTTAGACAATAGAATCACGGCTGCCGGATTAACCTGCGTTTTAGGTGAGTACAACCAAACCCTACCAGACTCCAGTGATGCCTGATTGACTGGAGTCTGGAGCCAGTCTAAGTTCAGTTCAATTCTCTTATCGACGTTACCCAAGCGGTTCAACGGTACGTAACCATAGTTGCACACACTTGGTGCCGTGTGTCCGTCCAAATTCATGACAAGCTGCTGGAGGCGTACTTACGTACCGTCTGTCAAGGGGGAGGGGTGGACTTGGGGGGGGGGGGGGGGGGGGCTGTGAAACTACGGAAAGGTGAATACTGTGTCCACTCGATGCTCTTTGAAAAAGCGGTGGACGAAAAAGGGAAACTGATCCATAAAAGAAAAGCAATTTATATAATTAAATAGCTGAAAAGAAGTTTTTTTTGTATACACGCATAAACAGTGATAATCCGCCTCCCCGCCTCTTACACACCTCTCGCCCCGAAAAACAGCTCCCACCCCAACAAATAGCCCAGTAGGTTAAGCGCCTGGCCTGCTGATTTAGCGATGGCATATTCGAGGTCCGCTTCATGCGGAAATCTTTCCAACCGTAAACGGGGTTGTATTGCACACAGTTTTTAATTACCACCCTCCCATCGCCCTGATATGACTGAAATCAGTTAAAAGGGACTTAAAATCGGAATCATCCATCCGTCCATACCCCCCTCCTCCCCCCGTTTTACTAGTGATCAAGACTGGGACCGTAAATCCGTAAAGTTACATTGGGGAAACCTACAATAATTCCTGTAACTGTCCTAAAATTGAAATTTTTTTCATTGTAGTAATGTGCATGTACCTCAAAGATGCAGATAGAATAGCACACAGAGTAGACCCAGGAGCAGTCTAATCTTGGTCTGCACATCAAAGATCAATGTCCTAGACTTGTGGAGTGCGATACCGTACCAATATATCACTTGCAGCTCCCCGCAATTTGTCCACAGAATGCATGAACGAAAGGATAATTTAGCTGCATGTCGAGCCGCTTGAAACGTGCACCAATGAAAGAATGTGCTTATGTTAATGTACATTCTCTCAGACAACTAAATTATCTAAATATAAGAGCTATAAATGTTCAATCGTGAAAAGTGTGCTTCTGCTTTTTTGCCATTTCGCGATGACTGTTTTCAAATATCTATTTAATGAAGCTCCCGATGACATTTCACTCTGTTCTTCAAATCATCTGTTGTTGTCGGTTGGTTCAATTATGTCGTAACGGAGCGTTCGGAATGTGCGATTCTGTACGTGGTATATTCGTGCATAATTTTATATTTATTTATTTTTATCTCTTTATTATTATTATTATTATTATTATCTTTTTTCCAGCTCTCAAAACGAAGTTTCCCATAAGGCTCAAGGTAACGAATCCATCAGATGCACCTCCTTGCACCGATCTGTCTGTGTTCTCTCGTATCCAAAAAAGAGACTTTGAGTTCGATATAAATTATTTATATGTAGATGACAAAAAATTCAAATGAAAAAAGTGCATTTCACTTTTTACTATAAAAGAAAATGAAGCAATTAACTTGGTGGAAAAAAATGCTCTTAAATCTATGATCCCTCGTTGAATTGGTAGTGTTAAATTTTTGTGGGGAAGTTATCAAAACAGGCCAGAATTTAGTCTCGCATGAGATGGCTGGATAACTTTTGAGTGCATGTCCGTTTCAACAGTATCTAAGTCATATCAGCATGAATGGAGAGTATTATTGATAGATTGTGTGAAGTGGAACCCCAAGAATTTCCGCTTCCTGAAATATTTCAGTCTACATTGTATATCGAGCCGTCACCCAGAGAGAGATGGAGAAAGAAAAGGCATGCTAGGGGAGAATAAAATGTCCAAACAATCGCCACCCGCAACTACTGAATGCACAGTAAGCCCTTGCTCCACTGTTTTTGAAATTCGTCGGACTCCTTGACACTGAAAACTACCCGGCACCATCGCCCGACCACAAGCACTTCGGTATGTGCCGAATTTTGACGGATAACGACATAGGCTCTGTTAATTATTATTATTATAGTTATTATTTCTTCTCAGAACATCAGAACTCCAAAGCAAACAAAACTAATTTGATAAAAACAAATAAATTCTCATGAATGACAAACAACAGTTTTGCTCCGAATTAGTTTGCGCTTCGCATTTTGTCCGCATAATAAAAGGTACGAACATGTAACAAAATTTTGTTTTGCGGGCAAAACTCTAAACAAAAACTTACACTGGACTCAGAAATAATAGTGCCTCATTAAATATGATAGTATAGGAAAAATTGAAATCCACAGACTTTTCAAGCTCTACAACCATCAGTATTACAAATAATACCATCACGCAGGACAAACGCGGGGGGGGGGGGGGGGGGGTTGAGGGGGGGTAGAGGTGAGGTGAATTATAAAGATTAACATATACGTACGAGCTTCCGCAGAAAAGCAATAGTAACATTTAATCGATCTCGTTAATGAGTGGCAGCACAGAGCAAACAGAAAAGCGCTACACAGCAGTTATAAGTTGAACAACGTCAGTAACGTGATAAAATCATTAAGTACGTCGCGTGTGGTAGGGTAGTTTAATGACGTCACAATTGCGTAAATAACATGCAAGACTTTAAAAAAATCCATTTTCGATCGCAGGAAACATATAAATATGCTAAAGTAAAATTTCATCAATTCCTGAGACAGGGCCGATTTTGACCCTTCGTGAACCTTGTCCTTTTAATCAGATTCTACGCGACTTTGCACAACAATTGCTGCTATACAAAGCAATTTCGGCGTGAATTCGAAATAAGCTGCCACCAGTAAAGTGTTTGTAAGCTGAAATCAGTATCTAAGTTCACTGCTCCAGTGCAAGTGGGAAATTTAACAGTCGAAGCAGTCATCGATTCGGCAGCAGAAGTCACCATAATATCTGACAGAACTTATGAATCACTAACAAGGCCTCCAAAAAGTTGCATGATGTGCGACTTGATAGAGCAGGAAGGCAGATGTCCATGAAGGGTTTCGTAGCAGGGCCACTTAAGTTTAAAATTGGCAAAAGTTACTACAACGGTCCTGTGCATGTTGCCCCGATTGAGCAAGATATGCTTTTTGGAGTCGACATTATAAGGAAGGGTGCTGCAGTTATTGACATGGGAAAGAGTACCTTGACATTCAACGGCCATGAGCTAACTATGAATATTGGCAGTGAAGATGGTACTCCACAGATAGCCAGAGTGACTGTGGCAAGACGCTTGGTGATTCCGCCAAACTCAGCAGCTCAGGTGAAGTGTAAGATGAACCAACCCATGCCTGACTATGTTATTGAACCAACATACACAGAAAAAATCTATGGACCTCGAGTAGTGCGTGCTGCTGGGACAGACCCAGTAGTGTGTATTGTGAACTGCTCAGACAGATATAAGTTGTTAAAGAAAGGAAAGGAAATAGCAAGAGCACATTCAATCCAGGAGTATCTTCCAGACACAGAAGAAGCAGGGGATGTGACGCAGTTTGAAGACATTGGGGTTTGTGACATTTCACAGACACCAGGCAACATTGATGCTGATGAACCACAGGTACCAGACCACCTGAAGGAAACCTTTGAGGCCTCGGTTGAACATCTGGCTTCAGAAGAAAAGAATCATTTAGCAGCATTGCTGAATGAGCATGCAGATGTTTTTGCAAAGGATGAGTTTGACCTGGGTACCTTTACAGACATAGAGCTTAGCATCAATACTGAGAATGCCAGACCGGTGAAGCAGAGGATGCGCCAAACTCCAGCCTGTTTTGTGGGAGAAGAAGAGGCTCACCTTAAGAAAATGTTAGATGCTGGTGTCATCCAAGAATCCACATCGGAGTGGGCTTCATCCCCAGTTCTTATCAGAAAGCGTGATGGTAATGTCCGGTGGTGCATTGACTACCGTGGTTTAAATCAGAAAACGGTAAAAGATGTCTTTCCATTACCGCTAGTAGATGACTGTTTAGATACTCTATCCGGGAGTATCTGGTTTTCAAAGCTCGATGCCAGCTCAGCATATTGGCAGATTAACACATCGCCCGAAGACCGCCACAAAACTGCTTTTCATACGCGTTATGGTCTGTACGAGCATGTAAAAATGGGATTTGGTTTATGCAATGAGCCAGCGACGTATGCTCGTGTAATGAACCTCGTGCTTCGCGGATTGAATTGGAAGACGGTTCTTGCGTTTCTCGATGACGTCTTGATAATGGGCAGACCTTTGATGATCATCTAGCGAATCTACGTGAAGCATTAAAGCGGTTCCGTCAATATGGGCTAAAGCTGAAGCCGAAGAAATGCATTTTCTTCCAGCGAGAGATTGAATTCCTTGGAAGACAGATCAGTGGTGACAAGCTATCCATGACAGAAGCGGACACACAGGTCGTGGCAACATGGCCTGTACCAACGTGCTCCAAAGATGTGGAATGTTTCATGGGATTGGCTAATTACCACCGTAGCTTTGTGAAGAACTTCTCGCAATTAGTTGACCCACTTTACAGTGTCATAGGGAAAAACAAGTTCAAATGGGGGGGGGGGACGAGCAACAGCATGCCTTTGACACTTTGAAGAAAATATTGACAAATCCACCAGTGCTAGCGCTTCCGAATCACAAAGATAATCTAATTTTGGACACCGACGCCTCCAATGAAGCTATTGGAGCCGAGCTGTTGCAAGTCCAAGATGGTGTGGAGCGAGTTATCGCATATGGTAGCTATGCTCTCACCACAAAACAACGGAAGTACTGCGCAACCAGGAAGGAATTGTTAGCAATTGTTCGATTTTGCAGGCAGTATCGCTATTACTTACTGGGAAAACCATTTACTGTTAGAACCGACCACTCAAGCCTGACGTGGCTATTGTGATTTAAAGCGCCACAAGGACAGTCGGCCAGGTGGATGGAGGAACTGTCACAGTACAACATGGTATTAAGACACAGGGCGGGGCAAAAGCATTGCAACGCTGACTCTCAGAATACCATGTGGGGATATACGCTGTGATAACTTCATTCCTGGAATAATGCCTACGGATCTGCCTTGTGGGGGCTGTAGCTACTGCGTAAGGGCTGATAGCCAGTGGGGAACCTTTACCCGGAAGGTTGATGACGCAGTCCCATTGACGTCGCTGGGATCTACTTCTGGTGTTGGGGCGGGATGCATACCGCTTGTGCGCCAGGAGCCGGGGCCGGCAGTCATGAGGGGCTGGGGGACCCATTGGTCGAAGATACTGTGCTGGACGTGAAACAGAATCCAGTGGAACTGCAGCAGTCGTATCGGGATATATCAGCAGAGACATTTAGTGTCAGGGCGAATGGTCAGGTCAGAAGCGAGAGTGGCAAGACGGTCAGCAGTGATGTTAAAACCAGTAGGGTTGTCTGTCAGAAGAGGCACACTCTTCGGTGAAGCATGGTGACTGGGTAATAATCAGTTAACGATCAAATTTGCCAGAGGAGAAACTGTCAGCACAACAGACATGGGTACCTGGTGGTGACGACTTTATTGAAATTGTTTCTCAGAAAGGTTTTTCGTCAGTTCCAGTGGTTTCAACGGAGGTTTCGGCTTGCGTCGTCAATGTGCAGGTACAGCAGCCTGTCCTTGCATGTTGGGGATTTGATGTGGCCGACATCCAGAAAGCACAGCAGGAAGACTCAAGTCTCACCATTATTTTAGACTGGTTAGACTCAGCAGCTGTTCCAAGTGAAAGGGACCTGTTCCTGTCCAGTCCAGCTGTGAAGAATTACTGGCTGACAAAAGAAGAATTCCTTCTTATAGATGGCGTTCTCTACCATCAGCGACCAGATGGATCAGAGAAGGATCTTGTGATGCCAGAATCCTTGAAACAGGAAGCCAGGAGGTTGAATCATGACTTGCCGTCAGCCGGACATCAAGGAATTGAGAGAACAAAGGCAAAGATGAAAGAAAAATTCTACTGGTATGGCATGGGCAAAGATATCACGCAATAACATGTATTGTCAATTTGCTTGTTTTCATCATAGAATTTACTCTAATCGTCTAAAACATCCAACAGCTGTAAAAACGCAACTTCTTTTATTTCTGAAACCATAGTGAGTGGTTGCAGATTCGTACAGTTTTACATGTCTTTTTACTGCATTTTTCTTACACGTGAGAATTACCGTTTTGCGTGTCACTGTCATTCTTGTTTGTTTTGAAAAGCTATAATTAGATCCTGCATTGGTACCCGGCTCGGGGGCTATCGTTAGTCCGCTGCCGGAAAATAAGGTGATTTTTTCATGACACAGTTTGCAGATTCGTACACCGCTATATTTACATAAGAACAGATAAGCCACATGAAACAACATTATTTGGATCAAAAACAATCTATTTTACTAAGATGTGCAAAACTTCAAGACCTTCTGTCAGTTAGAAATTAAGTTTTGGAGCACTTCAAAACAGCTGGTATTACGGATTACCGACAACGTCTGTAAGCGTAACGGAACCGAATAGAATGAGTCAGCGAGCTGGACTCGGCTCAGAAAATGGAAATTTAAACAAATTTGTGAAATTTTGCACTAATTTAAATACATGTATCTTAAAGAAGGATAATCTTCTCAACATCTGTTATTTGAATAAACTGTTGACTTCGAAATTTACTCCTCGATCATGAAACCAAACTGCCACATGAGAGAGGCTACAGCAATAACGGTCAGACAAAATCGTCTGCAGCGACTGAAATCTACAGGTCACGCGCGTGCGTGCACTGAAAATGACGGGCACGACAGTAGATTCAAACATTCAGGCAATTAATTTCTTTTTAATTGACATGATGCGTGCAGTAGAGGTCCAAAAACTCTACTCGTATCCGAGTAGATCTCGTCAGCTAGTAGTTCTCGTCATTCTGCTTAAAACGAGTTTTCGCATATTTTTTTCTTCACTTTCACTCCCTTAATCCTAAGTTTATGATACATTTGGTCAAACTAGTGCAAAAACTCATCAAGAAATCGAGCTGTGTATATATAACTGCCGTTTTTTTCTCTTTTGGATTCGCAAAGTCGCGTGATTATTTCAGGGGCATTCACGTGAGCACGTTCAAGCCACGTGCTGACCTCTCTTAATTGGGTCAGGTATTCCAATATTGTGTCTACTTTGCAAACAAATTCCGAATGTCAACATTGCAGGAAAAACACAAAAATAATAAAATAGAAAAACCTGACCCAGTCATCATTTATCGTTTTCAGCAGCCTCGTGAACAAGTCAAACTCTTTGTCTCAGTGTTGTGTTTGTTTTCGTCTGCTGTGACCTCATAAAAAAATTGAGCGCATTCGGCATACGAACGGACTTTGTTACATGAATAAGATGTCAAAAATCATTATATAGGAACAACAGCAAAATGGGTTTTATATTTATTTTAAAATCGAGCTCAAAAGCAACATGACGAGAACTGCTTCTGGACGTGACGTTGTCTGTGCGTGATAGCATATCAAATAATGATCGCTTCCTGAGGTTCGTTTCTATATATAAATTCATGACGTGTGTGTCAAAACCGGAGTTATTAGGTACACAATACATTACTAGCGCAAACTGAAAGAAAACCTGCTTGTTTTGGAGAAAACAGGAAATTGTTAGTAAAAACTGACGAGAACTACTCGGATACGAGTAAGTGTACGAATCTGCAACCTGTACGAATCTGCAACCTGTCACTCTACTGACACTTACTGAAAAGATTGTTCTCATTCGTATGTTTCATAATTGTCTCTCTCACAGTTTTTTCACATATTCTACTGGGTAAACATGTAAGGCTAACTGGACGATAGTTTGTAGTTTCATGTTTATCCACAGAACAACCTTCCATAGATAACTTTTTCTTAAATATCATTTTCACGCAATACTGGTCGCTTTCCTTAATTGAAGACATTGCGGCTTCGTTTCCTCTCGGCTGGGTGGTCTATTACAACAGGTGCCTGGTTTCGGGAAGGAATAGAAACCGGGACCCAGGACCAAAACCCGGGACAAAATCCGGGACTAATTTTTGTTGGCATTAAAATTATACTAAAGATGCTAAGAACATTTCTTCAATGTCAAATGAATATAGGTTCTGTTGGGATGACGATACTAAAATAAATACACTATTCGGGCAGCAAATAACCTTTAAACCATATTTCATAATTTTGTCGCGAGCTGGTCCCTGCCCTGGTTATATCCCCGACATACGAAGTATGTCGAGGGGTATATAGTTTTCGTCTTTCCGTCCGTTCGTCCGTTTGTCCATTCGTCCGTGCGTGCGTGCGTGCGTGCGTCCGTCCGTTAACATTTGCGTTAAAGTTTTGCGTTAAGTTTGTAATTTTGCTTATGTTTCAAATATCCTTTGATGAAGCCTGTTGGTATGTGCCTAGATTTACTTAAAGGTCCAAGTAGAATACTTACCATCATCTGGATGCTGCTGCTGACCTAAGGTCAAGGCCACAGACTTAAACATTTGCGTTAATGTTTTTCGTTAAGTTTATAGTCTTCTTTTATATTTCTTATATCCTTTGATGGAACCTTTTGATATTTGACTATGGTTACTTTTAGGTTCATACAGAGTAGTTTACATCATCTGGATGCTGCTGCTTACCAAAGGTCAATGTCACAGACTTTTGTATTTGCTTTAAAGTTTTGCGTTAAGTTTATATACTTTGCTTATATTTCCAACATCCTTCAGTGAAACCGTTTGATATAAGACTAGGTTTACTTAAATGTACATGCAGAATACTTGACATCATTTTGATGCTGCTGCTGACCTATGGTCAAGGTATTAGACTTAAACATACGTGTTTAAGTTTTGTCTTAAGTTTATATTCTTCTTTTGTATTTCTAATATCCTTTGATGGATCCTTTTGATAATTGATTAGGTATACTTTTCGGTTCATAGCTGCTTACCAAAGGTCAAGGTCACAGACATGTATATTTGCATTTAAGGTTTGCGTTAAGTTTATATTCTTTGTTTACATTTCCAACATCCTTTGCTGAAACCTTTTTGATATATGGCTAAGTTTACGTCTACGATCATGTAGATAAGTTGAGGTCATCTGGATGCTGCTGCTGACCAAAGTCATGGGCACAGACTTACATGTTTACATTAAAATTTTGTGTTAAGTTGGTACTCTTTGCTGATATTTATAATATACTTTGATTGAACCATTAGATAGGCGACTAAGTTTACTTCTTGGTTCAAACCACGTATAAGACTGTTTTTATTAGGCAGTAGTTTCATAGGCAGTGGTTTCATTAGGCGGTGGCACTGGTCGGGGGTATACGTGAGCCCCTACTCACTTGCTCTAGTTAAATATGCCGATCAGCAGAACTTATCAAGACAAAAGTAGACAATTGTTATAGTTTTGGCATGTTTAGAACCTTGCACAAGGTAAATTAGGACTATCAAAAAGTTATTTCTTATCAAAAATTAAGAAATACATGACATCGTCAGGTTTTTTATGACGATTTTGGTCCCGGGCGGAGTTATTAGTAGCATTTTGGTTAGATATCACTATTTCTTTTTATCATTTCTATTTCTTTGGCATTTCTACATACGAGTAAATGTAAAATTGATGGGATTTTAAACGTTTATAGAGACAAAAACTAAAATTTCCTTCACATCGTCCACGAAACAAATGACGATTTTGGTCCCGGGTTGGTCCCGGGTCAAATTTTTCGCGAAAACAATAGATAAATTTTGCATTTTTTGAAAAATATTATCTTCTTTAGTATGTTTACATATGACGAGATGTAAAATAATTTGGGTTTTAAATGTTTCTGTAGGAAAAAAATGAGGTTTGCTTGACATCGTCAATACCGCAAAAGCTGGTCTGGGGTCGAAATTGCTTGACCTGGTCCTGTCTTTTTGTTAAAATTTCTACAAATATCGAAAGTTTTATATAATCTTTATATGCATTTTTCAGAAGAGCCTATAAACTGCTTATGGTCTAATTTTCAGCTTGTTATTGGCATGTTTAGTACAATTTTTGGGCCAACAAAAATTGGTCCCGGATTTTGGTCCCGGATCCCGGGCGTTGGTCCCGGTTTCTATTCCGGGACCGTTCCTAATCCTGGTTTCAAATACTTTTAATCGTCCCTGTATACAAGTTTAGCTTTTGAAAAAGCTTGAGAGGTTATCCCTTAGCAAATGAATCTATAGGATGCAAGTGGTAAAGCAGAAAATTGGCAGCAATACAAGTTAATTTTATTGTATTCTTAGATTTGTTGAAGTTGTGAGTCAGTGGCAAGTTAGACAGCTTTTTCTTTTTGTCTAGTGATTGCTTGTATTAGGTGAGCTTCAGTGCTATTAACTTTTGCTAGATGACCTGTACTGTTTAGTAATGGCTCTTCGTAAGTGGACTGTACTCTCTGGTAAGTGCTTGTATTAGGTGAGATTCTTGTATTAGGCGGGATGAAGTGTTCAGGATAAGTTTTACAGCTCATGTCATAGCAATGCTGGAAGGGACACTGCAGCTGGGTGCGCCAAACTATAGGAGCAAATACCGGTAAATAGTGGAACCTGTATTTAGGGTTAATCAAGCAGAACTTGTTATTGATCTGTACTGTTAAGTGATAACTAAACTTTCAGGTAACTGTTTGTATAGTGTGAGATAAAGTGTTTTAAGGTATAAGCTATAAAGATCATGCACTAGCGATGCTGGCGAGAACCCTATAGCAGGGTGTGCCAAATGTAGAAATACCGGGAAATAGTGGGACCTGTATTTTAGCAAAAGGAAACGGCGTACAAATCGAGTACGAATTCCTATCACCAATTACTTCTCCTTACTTTAGGTTGCCATTCACAGTTTCGTACTTTTGGCCGGGGACAAAAATCTTAATATTTGGGGGTAGGCTTTTAAACTTGGCTATAAATTGTTTTTGTCTCCTGACATACAGGAAAGTTTGGCTCTATTTGAGTAAGCAGGTTCCATAAATGTCAAAAAAAGCTTTTTTGTGCATCCAGAAATCATCCAATAGTTTTGCAGTTCTGAATACGAACTTATCACTGAAATACAAAAGCTGGCTATTTGGCTGCTGTATCAACAGTATACATGTTTGGATGATGGTCGATGTACCTGTTTTCGGGGTGCTCCAGAATTCGGGGTATTCTGATAGATTATACTTCTCCTTTTGCCGAGGACGCCTACAGACGATTACTTTTGAAAATAGAAAGTTGAATCAGCATGTTTTATCATACACTAATTAACGCGCGAGCGCACGTTAGTTTTGACGTCATCCATGACGTCTTCGTTCCATAAATGTCAAAAAAAAAGCTTTTTTGTGCATCCAGAAATCATCCAATAGTTTTGCAGTTCTGAATACGAACTTATCACTGAAATACAAAAGCTGGCCATTTGGCTGCTGTATCAACAATATACATGTTTGAAGAAGAATAGCAAAAAAAGTAAACGGCTGGCAGGCATTCACTTATAGCTCAGACTGATCACCTGTAAGTCTACTAAATAATTTTGGGAGGTTTAAGGGTCAGCTTTAGTCCTGGACTTGAGTGGAGCCTTCACAAATGCTTGGTTTTGACGAAATTTTGTACCGCAAATTTAGGGGGTGGGGTAAAATTGAAAAAATTGCAATACTCATATGAGGCCATTGCAGTTCTTTCAAATGGCTATAAATTGTTTTTAGACATTTGCACAGTGCATTCAGGTAGTATTGAAACACTTTTCTTCATTGAAACTGCCTTATTTTTCTCTTCGTTTACATGACCAGTAGGGTACGGCTCGAAAGAGTCTGAAAACTGTGGAGTGCAACCATAAAGCAATAATCATTGTCTAAGATGTTGAGTTTTTACTTTCTTAATCAGAAGTTCATGTTTTCATTGTCATTATGAGCAAGTTTGAAGCAAATCTGTGCAGAACTACAAGAATTATAGCAATTTTAGAATTTTGACTCTGTGGCAAGGGAAATAACTCAAATTATCAGTTTTTTTTACAACAGCGCCGTTTATCGGCACAAAAATGTTTTACGGTCAGTTTCTTTTGGTGAATAACTCATATGGAGCCTCATTTTAGTTACATTATTCCCTTTTTTTCAGTTCTGCTGCTCCCATAATCCTTACATTTCTCCATTATTGAACATTATTATGGCAAATTTGGTTTTCAAATCTAATTTAACTGAAATTGAAGTTCAATATTGTGACAGACTTATTCGAAGACATACATCTTCTTCTGCGGGTTGTTGTCTTTGGACAGGCCCAAAGGATAAGGACGGTTATGAGGAAATTTGTTTTTAGTTTCGTGGAAAAAGAGTGAAAGTCAGAGTACACCGTCTTATTTTCTATATCCGAACAAACTTTACAGATATGAAAAATCAACATGTTTCACATATTTGTCATAAAAGAGACTGTATTAATTTCCAACATTTGTCTTTAGAACCCATTGATATCAATAACAAGAGAAAGAGTTGTAATTTAAATGGAGAATGTATAGGTCATCATGGTTACAAAAGCTGTATACTGTGACACAAGTCAAGGTAGTATTATTTGTTTATGTTAATTCCATATGCATGTTCGTTCGACACACTTGCAGTTGCAGTTGTATACAAAGAGTTGTCTTTTATCTTTTGACTACATTTCCTTCTTTTTGCAAGATGTCGAGAAAGTTTGTATTGCCGAGAGCATTTTCTATCTGAATGGTACTTGTTTCTTGTATCTAAGCTTTCCATTTGTTTAAAGAAAGGATCTGTACGTTTATATCGGATTCCGAGTTTTGATGCTAGAAATAATGATGACTGACCAGTTTCTACGGTTGAAGAATGAACAGCGGAATGGCAAAGGCTAGTGAAATTTCTGCTCCATATTGTAGATTTTGGTGCATAAGTAAAAATTCTGTGGTGCAGGCTTTCAGATTTGTTTGTGGTTGAGAGCCGAGAAATCTTTTCCAAGTTTTCTCGCGAAAAATCATTTTGTAGAACTGCTCGCAACTGCAGCATATCAACCCTATTAAGTTCAATATGTTTGTTATATGGTAAGAAGTTTGTGTTGTATGACTCAAGGTGTGCATTACATACCATGGAATCTTTTCTACAGTTCACATGGTTACCAGAGAAACAAGGTAAAATATTTCTTATGGCAGCCTGAGCATGTAATAAAAACAGAGTAGCAGTCTTAAAGTGCCATTTTATTCGAACTAATTCAAGACGCGCTCTTGCTCGAACTGCTGTAGAAAGTCGTAGTGAGTAAATATCTTTGTCACAGCCTGCAAGTGTGGATGTCAAGCGTGCATACCTTATATGCTTTTGAACTATGCGTAATTTGTGCACAAAGCATTTGTAGTGTTGTATGTTTTGTTTCGTGTCCTGTGCATAATTTCTAATGCTTTTGTCAATCTGCGCGCTTGCGTCTGATGTCACCGATTTCACTTTTAACATTCCCCTGTTTCTAATACGGTCCAAATTTTCACGTACAAGTTTTGACTCACTGGAGGAAATGCTCTCAGCAATACCATAATTCTTTTTACAGTTACTGTTCTTATGATCACATTCTTTTTTAAAACAGAGTTTATTGGCAGTTGCCATAGACAACACAAGCTTTCTATTTGTGTCTTGTTCGACCATGGGACAGAATGACTGGGTTGCGGCCTCGTAACCAGAGTGCGGCCTGTTGTTGAAAGATAAATCTGTCTCAACATTTACTTCAGGAGTTTTGCCAGCCATCTGCATCACTCTTCTTACATACTTTTGGTTGTCTATCATTGATTCGGTGTTTAGTTGCACCATTTTGTCAGCTGTATCACATATTTTTTATGCAGTCCACTTGGTGCTGGAGGCGGAACATTGATACATCTTAACAAGTACCTGACATCACTGATCCCCATTTTGGATTTTAAAATTGCTATTGGCAGGGCATCATTCAGACTTCCTGCTTCTGGCCCTCTGCTTTTCTTAATTGTTGTAAACAGCTCACAAGCAGTAGAGGTAAAATTACAACAGTTACATATTGTTTCTGCAGCGATGCAGAGTCCCTGTCGTTTCACAATCCTAACAATGGGACTTGGATTGTCACACAGATGAATAAATCCAGCCACTAGTGCTGACAATTTGGAAAAATTAACAATAACATTTTCTTCTTTGCTCATCATATCACAGATAAGGTCATTATTTGTTGTTTTCATTGCAGGTCTGAGCTTTCCAGGACAGACTAGTCTGTGATTGACAGCCCCTTCCCTTGCTGCTACCTGACAGGCATCTAGGTACTCCTCTACACTTGGCCTGGTTATGACTGGAGATTCCTCACTACATGTATCAGGGTGAGGATCAGCAGGTAATTCCGACCTGACCTTGGTGTATGATGTACCATAGAGTGCTTATTTCCAGTTTTAAACTGAGTGGCTCTGGCTTTTCGGTTACGCCTGAAACTGTTACCTTTCGAAGACATTATACTACCACGCAAGCAGCAATTTCCTTTATTCGATTGTTCAATCCTCCAATACTGACATGAGCAGAACACATTTTGAGACCGTTATGCCTTCAAGAAAATGACAGCTCGATCGAGACACAAAGACACCGGCGGTCAAAAATAGCATCAAAGCGATCACCGTCTAACAGTTATTATTACATCGCACCGCCTTACAGTAGCTTGACAGTCTGTCTGGCCCGCCCATTGACCTTACGATTGGATACGGTTTTAAAGACTTACGTACAACACTGCAGCAGTATGCGGTGTTAGATTCAGGGAACAGATTAATAAAAAATACCGAATTAAGTATCCAGTCCAACTTTGACTTGGCTAAGTTTTTTTCAAGGAGTAAACTAAACACACACACACACACACAGAATGGAGAACAACAAATAGAAAGCCATCGGTACGGATTGGAAAAATTAGGAAATCAAATAAGCTAGTTAGTTTGATGACAGAAGTGATAATAATTGGGCTCTTCTTTCTTTACATAATAACTTTTCCCATTGAAATGTTTATTGTTGATATACATGAGAATACTGTATGAAAAATACGCGCGAACACTGACGCACACAAGATCACTGCGTACATGCCGCAATGTGACAAGCAAATATCTTCTTTTTTTCTAGCAAATCATTATACTGATCTTGATCTGTTTGTCAGTGTGACGGTCGCATCGGATTATCAATGCTGGCGAATGCCGTTTAATAGTCTTTCTTATTGACAAGCGTTGAGTGGTTAATATTGTATTTCATTTGTTTTGCGACGGAGATCACCATTTCAAATAAAAACAGAGTACTGTTCAAATACATTTCGGAAAATATTACCCTCTTATTTTTGATAAAATCTAACATCAATTTTATCGATCTTGTACATGTTAATTCTCTAAACAATGCAAAACAACATTTTGTGGCGCAAGGGAATTTATTTCAATTTATAATATACGACTGAAATTTAGTGAAATATTTCCAAACAGGATTTCTAATACATGTATCACCTTGGCTGTTCAAAATATATTGATTGATTGGCGATTATTGTTTATTCGCCGGTTATCGGCACTGCAGAGCTCCATATAAGATTGGGTTTTGAGGATAATTCATATGTTGTGACCCCTAATTAGAACCGTCGCGACGAGACGATTCCAATGAAGGGTCACATCATGTGTTGTTGTGGAGAAATATGAACAAATTACCTCTTCATATGTGCAGCACTGGACCTTATCATGGTCTGCACTGCTCATTTGTGTAGCCCTACGGGAATTGATCAATCCCTGCTCAGAGTGATAATCCCCCTTCTTAGTGTAAACGATCTTTTAAAGGGTTGCGGTGGTTCACAGAGTATTTCCCGGAACAATTCAGCTGAGAACGTCTACCACAGGTAATGATCAGATATGATCGAATGAGAGTATTAAGAGAGAAATAGATCAGTAACTATTCCGATCAAACTGCAAGGATATGAAGCTGTTTTGAGCATCAATATTTCTGTCACTCTCACACTGAACTTCTTGCAAAAGAATTCCAGTTCTAAACAAAGCTGTTCCAACTCTATATGCCAGTTGTTTAAAAGCTGTTACCTGGCCTACCAAAACCAATTTTGTGCAGAAAAAAATGTATAGGCCTATATTTTTTTCTCTTTTTCTGCCTTGTATGTGGCTTGACAAATATGGAAGAATAGCAGACCGCTTTCAAAATCTTGTAATTGTCTGCTAAATGAGCTGCGACACGAGAAAACCAACAAAGTGGTTGTGGGCCAAGCGCACTCAGATCAGCCTGGGCATCCGCCCAGTCTGATCAGAGTCTTCGCTGCCCGCGTGGCGGTAGCTTAGACCCTCAGCTAACCTTTATGCGCTTAATAAAGAGTCTGCTCGGACTTGGCGGATGCCCAGGCTGATCTGAGTCTGAGATGGGCGCACAACCACTTTGTTGGTTTTGTCGTGTCGCGGCTCAAACAAAATTGACTGACGTAAACATCACGTGCGGAAATGAGAACATTATACCGGGTATCATCTCGTGATCGCAAAACCTAATAATCATTTTCTTACTAGCTCACGATTTGGCTAATTTGCATGTACGATTTGAACTTATCTTTTTAATCTATATTCTTAAAGCATAACAAATTATGAACTTTCACCCAGGATTTAGATATGACAATACAATGTATAACGAAAATGCGGTAGAAACATTTGGAAATGGTGAAATAGCGAGAAGTTTATCTTCAAAGGGAATAATTTGCTCCCACGAGAAGCAAACAGAGAGTTGCAAGAATTCTTCCTTTTGGCAAATATGGCAGAATGCATGGAATTTTACAGCAAATCAATACCTTTGACAAAATGTTTACTATCGGTTTGACCACTTTACTATGAATTCAAGTCTGCAAGGGATCCTATGCTCTTGCAGCATAGAATCGACAGTGTTCCGATAATACACAAGTAAAAGGGGAGAAGGAAAACGCCAGAATTGTATAATGCACATGCTGGTCGGTGTTTATATGAACGGGTACACATTCAGGGGTAACAATTCTTGCCATTTTCATTTTTGCCTCCCTTCTTAATAGGGGTCAACTCTTAAAGGAAAGCTTTTTGCTCCTCTCGGAACATTTTTTCCTTAGAGTATACGCCATTTCAGAAGCGCTATGTCATCCAGGGAAGCAAACAGGAAGTCATGAAAGCTGTTCCCCTTTAATGCCCCGTAAAAACCTTAAGGTTTACCCATGCACCTTCAATTTCAAGCATATTTCTGTTTCTAAAGTCTTGTAAGTTTTCTGGAATAATCTGTTAGTGACCCAGTGAACTCGGGTTTAACGTCTCGTCAACACATCGGGGAAACTAGAAAATATTTAGGGCAAGAAAAAAAAAGGAATAGAGACACCAGGCGGAATGAAATTGTTAAAGAAAATTATGTATATAAGTATACTTACTTTTCAGAACATATTAACTTACGAATTTAGTATATTAAAATCATACTATTCTGCTTGTTTAAGGGAAACAGAAGTGGTAAATAAAGCATGGTCCGATGATTTCTCTTCTGTTGCGACAATTCTTCATAAATTCTGATATTCCAAAATCCAGTATTTTGTTCTCAGTTTGGAAAAAATAGAAGACCAAACAGAAAAGTTAGTTAGAATCTTATTTACCATTTATCTGATTAATGGAATTCGACTGTCACCACCATTTGATGAATGGAACTGGATAAATGATATTTAAGGGGAAAATAAATTTCTATATATTGCTTCAATTGTATTCATTTTATTATTTTCCGATATAAAGAACACGAACAATCAGTTTTGGATGGATGGATGACTTGAGATTTTATGTCCTTTTCAACAGTATTCGGTCTTATTCGGACGATTTTTTTTTTTTTTTTTTTTTTTTTTGGGGGGGGGGATGCTAATGGAAGACTGTGCGCAACTGAACCCCGTTTACGATTTAAAAGATTTTCGCCTCCAGCGGGAATTAAACCCGGTACCACTAGATCAGCAACCTTAACCTTTTGAGCTTTCAGGGCTTAATAAGTTTTGGACCCTCCGCTGAGCTGACCATAAGAAGCACCGTGACTATGTTTTTCGTTTTCTTAGAATAAAACGTTTTCACTAAGCAGCAGCCCCTGGTTAAGTCTAACTTATGGCTTATAAGATGAGGTTGTGTCAAAACTGATTTAAAACCATGACATTGAAAGCCTATGTCAGCTGGAAAATACACGACGTTCCAAAGAAATGATGGAATACAGCATATGAGCCGCGACACGAAAAAACCAACAAAGTGGTTGTGCGCCCAGCGCAGACTCAGACCAGCCTGGGCATCCGCCTGGTCCGCTCAGACTTTTCGCTAAGCGCTTAAAGGGTAGCGAAGAGTATATACTACCTCCATACGGACAGCGAAGACTCTGATCAGTCTGGGCGGATGCCCAGGCTGATCTGAGTCTGCGCTGGGCGCACAGCCACATTGTTGGTTTTGTCGTGTCGCGGCTCATATAATATTCGGATACTGCGGTGCAAAAAAAGACCCAGATTAGACTGCTCCTGGATGTTTGTATGAAAATATATATCAAACTTGTTAAAGTTGAAAACGTCTGTATTTTCCTGATTTTTTTTGTTTATTATTTCAGCCACGTTTTACAATAAAATATTAATACTTACACATTGCATTTCAAACTCGTAGCTACCCAACATGTTGAAAGTCGCCTTTTCAAGCCATTGGTGTAATTCCATATACACAGCGCATAAATATTTCCCGTTTCTATCGCCAGAATGTGGCAATGGTCTGTACGATCTAGTCACACAGAATCGAATCCAAATATTTTTACCCAATGTTGATCAATTCCAAATTGCTTTGAAACACATTTGTAAGATTAAGATTAAGTAATTTTGTAGCTCAGTAATTTTGTAGACAATTAAATTTCTAAAGTCATCGGAGAGGACCTTACTTCATGTTTGTCTACGGTTAGGGTACAGCTATAATTAGCGACTGTCCATTTCAAGCTCCGCCCTTCTCTCGCTACCTGACAGCTTAGCGGTTAAACTTTGATGCTGATTTCGACAACCGGCGCCTTTATGATTTGATCAATTTGCCGCTTCTTTGAAGGCATAACGGTTTCAAATGTTGTTCAGTTTGAGACGGTATGTGACGAGAGAAAAATCGGAAAAGGGAAATTGCCGTTTTCGTAGTAGTAATCGGTATCAGAAACCACCAACACAGAATCTCAATATTTGTATGATGTATTATCCAAAGTTCCCAAACACTATTTACTATATCTCTCAAAATTTATAACAACAGCAGGAACAGTAGCAGTAACAACAGCAAAAAAGTAACAAAGCAAGCAGTTAAAGCAACAAACAGTTAAAGCACTAACAACAATTATACAACACTTCAGAATTTAAAATATGAAATAGCTAAAGAGAGGTATATCAAGCAACTTTAACACTATCCAGTTCCATATGAAATGAATAATAATCTTGTAACAACAAAACTCTGGTTGTATTGTTTATAAACTTTGACCTGATACCATCTTAATTGCTAGATTAACAGGCAGTTACCATGGTAATATATAATATGATCTGCCTAGTGCTTGCTTCTTTTGCAGTAGACAAATTGCAGTTCATATATTGAAGATTTTATATTGCTTTTGCAGGTTTCTATTATCTGACATGCAGTGGATAGCACAGTATATATACAAGAAGACAAGAGACAAGTTTTTGTATACAAGATGCAACAAGTGCAGTTGAAGATATCCAGTTCTGAGACATTGAAATTCTCCTAAGAGATAAATGATACTACCATGTCCAATTTTTGCCTCTGATGTCGCTGTTTCTGATTGCAGACAGAGATTATCTTAAAAAAATATGATCTATGGCATATCTTTCACAGCATTTGCACATTTCTGCTTGTATTCTGCATTGAAAAGGCAAAAGAATGAAGCTGATTTAGGTCTGTGAAGCCATTTTGGCCAGTACCTTAATTTTGAACCTATGATTATCTCCCTTTGACTGTAAGCAGTAATATACTTGAGGCATACATGTTCGCCCTCTGTGAAGCTCAGACTCTTCATTTTAAGCTTGTTTTAAGCACAGAACATTATAAATGTAGGATTACACTGAAACTATGCAGAGAAAGCAGTTTCAAGCATTTTTTTGCATGGAAAATACTGTAAATTGGTAGAAAATGTCAGAAAATGTAAAATATTTGTGCATACTCAGAAGCAGAGACATCCTGTCAGCTGAACTTGGAACAGTATACAGCTTGTTTTATTGTAAATCAGAAATTTAGGGACTCCTCTATCTAGTGAGTGTAAAATGGTTCATATCACTGCATGCTTTTAGACAATATAGTAAAACTGAAAATTGACTATGAAAATATCAAGGACAAATTAGGTTATGCCGCAGAAGTTCCCTTCACTTTTCGGATGTGCTTTTTATCACATTCTGTTGTTTGGAATTGTTTTAAAGCTTCTAAAATGGCATAAAATATATGCAAATATGTGAAACTGAAAAAGTATTTTCAACTGTGATAAAAAAATTCCCCTATAAAGCAATAATCATTGTCTAAGATGTTGAATTTTTACTTTCTAAATCAGAAGTTCATGTTTTCATTGTCATTATGAGCAAGTTTGAAGCAAATCTGTGCAGAAATACAAGAATTATAGCAATTTTAGAATTTTGACTCTGTGGCAAGGGAAATAACTCAAATTATCAGTTTTTTTACAACATGCCAACAGCACCATTTATCGGCACAAAAATGTTTTACGGTCAGTTTCTTTTGGTGAATAACTCATATGGAGCCTCATTTTAGTTACATTATTCCCTTTTTTTCAGTTCTGCTGCTCCCATAATCCTTACATTTCTCCATTATTGAACATTATTATGGCAAATTTGGTTTTCAAATCTCATTTAACTGAAATTGAAGTTCAATATTGTGACAGACTTATTCGAAGACATACATCTTCTTCTGGGGGTTGTTGTCTTTGGACAGGCCCAAAGGATAAGGACGGTTATTGGGGAAATTCGTTTTCAGTTTCGTGGAAAAAGAGTGAAAGTCAGAGTACACCGTCTTATTTTCTATATCCGAACAAACTTTACAGATATGAAAAATCAACATGTTTCACATATTTGTCATAAAAGAGACTGTATTAATTTCCAACATTTGTCTTTAGAACCCATTGATATCAATAACAAGAGAAAGAGTTGTAATTTAAATGGAGAATGTATAGGTCATTATGGTTACAAAAGCTGTATACTGTGACACAAGTCAAGGTAGTATTATTTGTTTATGTTAATTCCATATGCATGTTCGTTCGACGCACTTGCAGTTGCAGTTGTATACAAAGAGTTGTCTTTTATCTTTTGACTACATTTCCTTCTTCTTGCAAGATGTCGAGAAAGTTTGTATTGCCGAGAGCATTTTCTATCTGAATGGTACTTGTTTCTTGTATCTAAGCTTTCCATTTGTTTAAAGAAAGGATCTGTACCTTTATATCGGATTCCGAGTTTTGAGGCTAGAAATAATGATGACTGACCAGTTCCTACGGTTGAAGAATGAACAGCGGAATGGCAAAGGCTAGTGAAATTTCTGCTCCATATTGTAGATTTTGGTGCATAAGTAAAAATTCTGTGGTGCAGGCTTTCAGATTTGTTTGTGGTTGAGAGCCGAGAAATCTTTTCCAAGTTTTCTCGCGAAAAATCATTTTGTAGAACTGCTTGCAACTGCAGCATATCAACCCTATTAAGTTCAATGTGTTTGTTATATGGTAAGAAGTTTGTGTTGTATGACTCAAGGTGTGCATTACATACCATGGAATCTTTTCTACAGTTCACATGGTTACCAGAGAAACAAGGTAAAATATTTCTAATGGCAGCCTGAGCATGTAATAAAAACAGAGTAGCTGTCTTAAAGTGCCATTTTATTCGAACTAATACAAGACGCGCTCTTGCTCGAACTGCTGTAGAAAGTCGTAGTGAGTAAATATCTTTGTCACAACCTGCAAGTGTGGATGTCAAGCGTGTATACCTTATATGCTTTTGAACTATGCGTAATTTGTGCACAAAGCATTTGTAGTGTTGTATGTTTTGTTTCGTGTCCCGTGCATAATTTCTAATGCTTTTGTTAATCTGCGCGCTTGCGTCTGATATCACCGATTTCACTTTTAACATTCCCCTGTTTTTAATACGGTCCAAATTTTCACGTACAAGTTTCATCTCACTGGAGGAAATGCTCTCAGCAATACCATAATTCTTTTTACAGTTACTGTTCTTATGATCACATTCTTTTATAAAACAGAGTTTATTGGCAGTTGCCATAGACAACACAAGCTTTCTATTTGTGTCTTGTTCGACCATGGGACAAAACAACTGGGTTGCGGCCTCGTAACCAGACTGCGGCCTGTTGTGGAAAGATAAATCTGTCTCAACATTTACTTCAGGAGTTTTGCCAGCCATCTGCATCACTCTTCTTACATACTTTTGGTTGTCTATCATTGATTCGGTGTTTAGTTGCACCATTTTGTCAGCTGTATCACATAATTTTTGATGCAGTCCACTTGGTGCTGGAGGTTGAACATTGATACAGCTTAACAAGTACCTGACATCACTGATCCCCATTTTGGATTTTAAAATTGCTATTGCCAGGGCATCATTCAGACTTCCTGCTTCTGGCCCTCTGCTTTTCTTAATTGTTGTAAACAGCTCACAAGCAGTAAAGGTAAAATTACAACAGTTACATATTGTTTCTGCAGTGATGCAGAGTCCCTGTCGTTTCACAATCCTAACAATGGGACTTGGATTGTCACACAGATGAATAAATCCAGCCACTAGTGCTGACAATTTGGAAAAATTAACAATAACATTTTCTTCTTTGCTCATCATATCACAGATAAGGTCATTATTTGTTGTTTTCATTGCAGGTCTGAGCTTTCCAGGACAGACTAGTCTGTGATTGACAGTCCCTTCCCTTGCTGCCACCTGACAGGCATCTAGGTACTCCTCTACACTTGGCCTGGTTATGACTGGAGATTCCTCACTACATATATCAGGGTGAGGATCAGCAGGTAATTCTGACCTTGGTGTATGATGTACCATAGAGTGCTTATTTCCAGTTTTAAACTGAGTGGCTCTGGCTTTTCGGTTACGCCTGTAACTGTTACCTTTCGAAGACATTATAATCGGTATCAGAAACCACCAACACAGAATCTCAATATTTGTATGATGTACTATCCAAAGTTCCCAAACACTATTTACTATATCTCTCAAAATTTATAGCAACAACAGGAACATTAGCAGTAACAACAGCAAAAAAGTAACAAAGCAAGCAGTTAAAGCAACAAACAGTTAAAGCACTAACAACAATTATACAACACTTCAGAATTTAAAATATGAAATAGCTAAATAGAGGTATATCAAGCAACTTTAACACTATCCAGTTCCATATGAAATGAATAATAATCTTGTAACAACAAAACTCTGGTTGTATTGTTTATAAACTTTGACCTGATACCATCTTAATTGCTAGATTAACAGGCAGTTACCATGGTAATATATAATATGATCTGCCTAGTGCTTGCTTCTTTTGCAGTAGACAAATTGCAGTTCATATATTGAAGATTTTATATTGCTCTTGCAGGTTTCTATTATCTGACATGCAGTGGATAGCACAGTATATATACAAGAAGACAACAGACAAGTTTTTGTATACAAGATGCAACAAGTGCAGTTGAAGATATCCAGTTCTGAGACATTGAAATTCTCCTAAGAGATAAATGATACTACCATGTCCAATTTTTGCCTCTGATGTCACTGTTTCTGATTGCAGACAGAGATTATCTTAAACAAATATGACCTATGGCATATCTTTCACAGCATTTGCACATTTCTGCTTGTATTCTGCATTGAAAAGGCAAAAGAATGAAGCTGATTTAGGTCTGTGAAGCCATTTTGGCCAGTACCTTAATTTTGAACCTATGATTATCTCCCTTTGACTGTAAGCAGTAATATACTTGAGGCATACATGTTCGCCCTCTGTGAAGCTCAGACTCTTCATTTTAAGCTTGTTTTAAGCACAGAACATTATATTTGTAGGATTACACTGAAACTATGCAGAGAAAGCAGTTTCAAGCATTTTTTTTTTGCATGAAAAATACTGTAAATTGGTAGATAATGTCAGAAAATGTAAAATATTTGTGCATACTCAGAAGCAGAGACATCCTGTCAGCTGAACTTGGAACAGTATACAGCTTGTTTTATTGTAAATCAGAAATTTAGGGACTCCTCTATCTAGTGAGTGTAAAATGGTTCATATCACTGCATGCTTTTAGACAATATAGTAAAACTTAAAATTGACTATTTATGAAAATATCAAGGAAAAATGAGGTTATGCCGCAGAAGTTCCCTTCACTTTTCGGATGTGCCTTTTATCACATTCTGTTGTTTGGAATTGTTTTAAACCTTCTAAAATGGCATAAGATATATGCAAATATGTGAAACTGAAAAAGTATTTTCAACTGTGATAAAAAAATTCCCCTATAAAGCAATAATCATTGTCTAAGATGTTGAATTTTTACTTTCTAAATCAGAAGTTCATGTTTTCATTGTCATTATGAGCAAGTTTGAAGCAAATCTGTGCAGAAATACAAGAATTATAGCAATTTTAGAATTTTGACTCTGTGGCAAGGGAAATAACTCAAATTATCAGTTTTTTTACAACATGCCAACAGCACCATTTATCGGCACAAAAATGTTTTACGGTCAGTTTCTTTTGGTGAATAACTCATATGGAGCCTCATTTTAGTTACATTATTCCCTTTTTTTCAGTTCTGCTGCTCCCATAATCCTTACATTTCTCCATTATTGAACATTATTATGGCAAATTTGGTTTTCAAATCTCATTTAACTGAAATTGAAGTTCAATATTGTGACAGACTTATTCGAAGACATACATCTTCTTCTGTGGGTTGTTGTCTTTGGACAGGCCCAAAGGATAAGGACGGTTATGAGGAAATTCGTTTTCAGTTTCGTGGAAAAAGAGTGAAAGTCAGAGTACACCGTCTTATTTTCTATATCCGAACAAACTTTACAGATATGAAAAATCAACATGTTTCACATATTTGTCATAAAAGAGACTGTATTAATTTCCAACATTTGTCTTTAGAACCCATTGATATCAATAACAAGAGAAAGAGTTGTAATTTAAATGGAGAATGTATAGGTCATTATGGTTACAAAAGCTGTATACTGTGACACAAGTCAAGGTAGTATTATTTGTTTATGTTAATTCCATATGCATGTTCGTTCGACACACTTGCAGTTGCAGTTGTATACAAAGAGTTGTCTTTTATCTTTTGACTACATTTCCTTCTTCTTGCAAGATGTCGAGAGAGTTTGTATTGCCGAGAGCATTTTCTATCTGAATGGTACTTGTTTCTTGTATCTAAGCTTTCCATTTGTTTAAAGAAAGGATCTGTACCTTTATATCGGATTCCGAGTTTTGAGGCTAGAAATAATGATGACTGACCAGTTCCTACGGTTGAAGAATGAACAGCGGAATGGCAAAGGCTAGTGAAATTTCTGCTCCATATTGTAGATTTTGGTGCATAAGTAAAAATTCTGTGGAGCAGGCTTTCAGATTTGTTTGTGGTTGAGAGCCGAGAAATCTTTTCCAAGTTTTCTCGCGAAAAATCATTTTGTAGAACTGCTTGCAACTGCAGCATATCAACCCTATTAAGTTCAATGTGTTTGTTATATGGTAAGAAGTTTGTGTTGTATGACTCAAGGTGTGCATTACATACCATGGAATCTTTTCTACAGTTCACATGGTTACCAGAGAAACAAGGTAAAATACTTCTTATGGCAGCCTGAGCATGTAAAAAAACAGAGTAGCAGTCTTAAAGTGCCATTTTATTCGAACTAATTCAAGACGCGCTCTTGCTCGAACTGCTGTAGAAAGTCGTAGTAAATATCTTTGTCACAACCTGCAAGTGTGGATGTCAAGCGTGTATACCTTATATGCTTTTGAACCATGCGTAATTTGTGCACAAAGCATTTGTAGTGTTGTATGTTTTGTTTCGTGTCCCGTGCATAATTTCTAATGCTTTTGTTAATCTGCGCGCTTGCGTCTGATATCACCGATTTCACTTTTAACATTCCCCTGTTTTTAATACGGTCCAAATTTTCACGTACAAGTTTCATCTCACTGGAGGAAATGCTCTCAGCAATACCATAATTCTTTTTACAGTTACTGTTCTTATGATCACATTCTTTTATAAAACAGAGTTTATTGGCAGTTGCCATAGACAACACAAGCTTTCTATTTGTGTCTTGTTCGACCATGGGACAGAACAACTGGGTTGCGGCCTCGTAACCAGACTGCGGCCTGTTGTGGAAAGATAAATCTGTCTCAACATTTACTTCAGGAGTTTTGCCAGCCATCTGCATCACTCTTCTTACATACTTTTGGTTGTCTATCATTGATTCGGTGTTTAGTTGCACCATTTTGTCAGCTGTATCACATAACTTTTTATGCAGTCCACTTGGTGCTGGAGGTTGAACATTGATACAGCTTAACAAGTACCTGACATCACTGATCCCCAGTTTGGATTTTAAAATTGCTATTGCCAGGGCATCATTCAGACTTCCTGCTTCTGGCCCTCTGCTTTTCTTAATTGTTGTAAACAGCTCACAAGCAGTAGAGGTAAAATTACAACAGTTACATATTGTTTCTGCAGTGATGCAGAGTCCCTGTCGTTTCACAATCCTAACAATGGGACTTGGATTGTCACACAGATGAATAAATCCAGCCACTAGTGCTGACAATTTGGAAAAATTAACAATAACATTTTCTTCTTTGCTCATCATATCACAGATAAGGTCATTATTTGTTGTTTTCATTGCAGGTCTGAGCTTTCCAGGACAGACTAGTCTGTGATTGACAGCCCCTTCCCTTGCTGCCACCTGACAGGCATCTAGGTACTCCTCTACACTTGGCCTGGTTATGACTGGAGATTCCTCACTACATGTATCAGGGTGAGGATCAGCAGGTAATTCTGACCTTGGTGTATGATGTACCATAGAGTGCTTATTTCCAGTTTTAAACTGAGTGGCTCTGGCTTTTCGGTTACGCCTGTAACTGTTACCTTTCGAAGACATTATAATCGGTATAAGAAACCACCAACACAGAATCTCAATATTTCTATGATGTATTATCCAAAGTTCCCAAACACTATTTACTATATCTCTCAAAATTTATAACAAAAGCAGGAACAGTAGCAGTAACAACAGCAAAAAAGTAACAAAGCAAGCAGTTAAAGCAACAAACAGTTAAAGCACTAACAACAATTATACAACACTTCAGAATTTAAAATATGAAATAGCTAAAGAGAGGTATATCAAGCAACTTTAACACTATCCAGTTCCATATGAAATGAATAATAATCTTGTAACAACAAAACTCTGGTTGTATTGTTTATAAACTTTGACCTGATACCATCTTAATTGCTAGATTAACAGGCAGTTACCATGGTAATATATAATATGATCTGCCTAGTGCTTGCTTCTTTTGCAGTAGACAAATTGCAGTACATATTTTGAAGATTTTATATTGCTCTTGCAGGTTTCTATTATCTGACATGCAGTGGATAGCACAGTATATATACAAGAAGACAACACACAAATTTTTGTATACAAGATGCAACAAGTGCAGTTGAAGATATCCAGTTCTGAGACATTGAAATTCTCCTAAGAGATAAATGATACTACCATGTCCAATTTTTGCCTCTGATGTCACTGTTTCTGATTGCAAACAGAGATTATTTTAAAAAAATATGACCTTTGGCATATCTTTCGCAGCATTTGCACATTTCTGCTTTTATTCTGCATTAAAAAGGCAAAAGAATGAAGCTGATTTAGGTCTGTGAATCCATTTTGGCCAGTACCTTAATTTTGAACCTATGATTATCTCCCTTTGACTGTAAGCAGTAATATACTTGAGGCATACATGTTCACCCTCTGTGAAGCTCAGACTCTTCATTTTAAGCTTGTTTTAAGCACAGAACACTATATTTGTAGAATTACACTAAAACTATGCAGAGAAAGCAGTTTCAAGCATTTTTTTGCATGGAAAATACTGTAAATTGGTAGAAAATGTCAGAAAATGTAAAATATTTGTGCATCCTCAGAAGCAGAGACATCCTGTCAGCTGAACTTGGAACAGTATACAGCTTGTTTTATTGTAAATCAGAAATTTAGGGACTCCTCTATCTAGTGAGTGTAAAATGGTTCATATCACTGCATGCTTTTAGACAATATAGTAAAACTGAAAATTGACTATGAAAATATCAAGGACAAATTAGGTTATGCCGCAGAAGTTCCCTTCACTTTTCGGATGTGCTTTTTATCACATTCTGTTGTTTGGAATTGTTTTAAACCTTCTAAAATGGCATAAGATATATGCAAATATGTGAAACAGAAAAAGTATTTTCAACTGTGATATAAAAATTCCCCATAAAGCAATAATCATTGTCTAAGATGTTGAGTTTCTACTTTCTAAATCAGAAGTTCATGTTTTCATTGTCATATTGAGCAAGTTTGAAGCAAATCTGTGCAGAAATACAAGAATTATAGCAATTTTAGAATTTTGACTCTGTGGCAAGGGAAATAACTCAAATTATCAGTTTTTTTACAACATGCCAACAGCACCATTTATCGGCCCAAAAATGTTTTACGGTCAGTTTCTTTTGGTGAATAACTCATATGGAGCCTCATTATAGTTACATTATTCCCTTTTTTCAGTTCTGCTGCTCCCATAATCCTTACATTTCTCCATTATTGAACATTATTATGGCAAATTTGTTTTCAAATCTGATTTAACTGAAATTGAAGTTCAATATTGTGACAGACTTATTCGAAGACATACATCTTCTTCTGCGGGTTGTTGTCTTTGGACAGGCCCAAAGGATAAGGATGGTTATTGGGAAATTCGTTCTCAGTTTCGTGGAAAAAGAGTGAAAGTCAGAGTACTCTGTCTTATTTTCTATATCCGAACAAACTTTACAGATATGAAAAATCAACATGTTTCACATATTTGTCAGAAAAGAGACTGTATTAATTTCCAACATTTGTCTTTAGAACCCATTGATATCAATAACAAGAAGCCGGGTCGGGTAGCGCAATCGGTAGGGCACCTGACTCGTAAGTCAGAGGTCCTGGGTTCGAATCCAGGTCTGGCATCATACTTTCGTTTCTCCTTCCGCTGATTCAAGAAGGGCAGTTGTCAGCTACTGGCGAAAGTATGTGCACTTAGTACTTGTTCACCGCTTAGGAGGTCTAAGCCTGCCCAGGAATAGTGTGGTTAGGTTAACTGACCGTCCCGACATGACCTTAGTTGTTTACCGTGGACGTTAAGCATCAAATCAACCAACCAACCAATAACAAGAGAAAGAGTGGTAATTTAAATGGAGAATGTATAGGTCATCATGGTTACAAAAGCTGTATACTGTGACACAAGTCAAGGTAGTATTATTTGTTTATGTTAATTCCATATGCATGTTCGTTCGACACACTTGCAGTTGCAGTTGTATACAAAGAGTTGTCTTTTATCTTTTGACTACATTTCCTTTTTCTTGCAAGATGTCGAGAAAGTTTGTATTGCCGAGAGCATTTTCTATCTGAATGGTACTTGTTTCTTGTATCTAAGCTTTCCATTTGTTTAAAGAAAGGATCTGTACGTTTATATCGGATTCCGAGTTTTGAGGCTAGAAATAATGATGACTGACCAGTTCCTACGGTTGAAGAATGAACAGCGGAATGGCAAAGGCTAGTGAAATTTCTGTTCCATATTGTAGATTTTGGTGCATAAGTAAAAATTCTGTGGTGCAGGCTTTCAGATTTGTTTGTGGTTGAGAGCCGAGAAATCTTTTCCAAGTTTTCTCGCGAAAAATCATTTTGTAGAACTGCTTGCAACTGCAGCATATCAACCCTATTAAGTTCAATGTGTTTGTTATATGGTAAGAAGTTTGTGTTGTATGACTCTAGGTGTGCATTACATACCATGGAATCTTTTCTACAGTTCACATGGTTACCAGAGAAACAAGGTTAAATATTTCTTATGGCTGCCTGAGCATGTAATAAAAACAGAGTAGCAGTCTTAAAGTGCCATTTTATTCGAACTAATTCAAGACGCGCTCTTGCTCGAACTGCTGTAGAAAGTCGTAGTGAGTAAATATCTTTGTCACAGCCTGCAAGTGTTGATGTCAAGCGTGTATACCTTATATGCTTTTGAACTATGCGTAATTTGTGCACAAAGCATTTGTAGTGTTGTATGTTTTGTTTCATGTCCCGTGCATAATTTCTAATGTTTTTGTCAATCTGCACGCTTGCGCCTGATGTCACCGATTTCACTTTTAACATTCCCCTGTTTTTAATATGGTCCAAATTTTCACGTACAAGTTTCGACTCACTGGAGGAAATGCTCTCAGCAATACCATAATTCTTTTACAGTTACTGTTCACATGATCACATTCTTTTTTAAAACAGAGTTTATTGGCAGTTGCCATAGACAACACAAGCTTTCTATTTGTGTCTTGTTCGACCATGGGACAGAACGACTGGGTTGCGGCCTCGTAACCAGACTGCGGCCTGTTGTTGACAGATAAATCTGTCTCCACATTTACTTCAGGAGTTTTGCCAGCCATCTGCATCACTCTTCTTACATACTTTTGGTTGTCTATCATTGATTCGGTGTTTAGTTGCACCATTTTGTCAGCTGTACCACATAATTTTTTAGGCAGTCCACTTGGTGCTGGAGGTTGAACATTGATACAGCTTAACAAGTACCTGACATCACTGATCCCCAGTTTGGATTTTAAAATTGCTATTGCCAGGGCATCATTCAGACTTCCTGCTTCTGGCCCTCTGCTTTTCTTAATTGTTGTAAACAGCCCACAAGTAGTAGAGGTAAAATTACAACAGTTACATATTGTTTCTGCAGTGATGCAGAGTCCCTGTCGTTTCACAATCCTAACAATGGGACTTGGATTGTCACACAGATGAATAAATCCAGCCACTAGTGCTGACAATTTGGAAAAATTAACAATAACATTTTCTTCTTTGCTCATCATATCACAGATAAGGTCATTATTTGTTGTTTTCATTGCAGGTCTGAGCTTTCCAGGACAGACTAGTCTGTGATTGACAGCCCCTTCCCTTGCTGCTACCTGACAGGCATCTAGGTACTCCTCTACACTTGGCCTGGTTATGACTGGAGATTCCTCACTACATGTATCAGGGTGAGGATCAGCAGGTAATTCTGACCTGACCTTGGTGTATGATGTACCATAGAGTGCTTATTTCCAGTTTTAAACCGAGTGGCTCTGGCTTTTCGGTTACGCCTGTAACTGTTACCTTTCGAAGACATTATAATCGGTATCAGAAACCACCAACACAGAATCTCAATATTTCTATGATGTATTATCCAAAGTTCCCAAACACTATTTACTATATCTCTCAAAATTTATAACAACAGCAGGAACAGTAGCAGTAACAACAGCAAAAAAGTAACAAAGCAAGCAGTTAAAGCAACAAACAGTTAAAGCACTAACAACAATTATACAACACTTCAGAATTTAAAATATGAAATAGCTAAAGAGAGGTATATCAAGCAACTTTAACACTATCCAGTTCCATATGAAATGAATAATAATCTTGTAACAACAAAACTCTGGTTGTATTGTTTATAAACTTTGACCTGATACCATCTTAATTGCTAGATTAACAGGCAGTTACCATGGTAATATATAATATGATCTGCCTAGTGCTTGCTTCTTTTGCAGTAGACAAATTGCAGTACATATTTTGAAGATTTTATATTGCTCTTGCAGGTTTCTATTATCTGACATGCAGTGGATAGCACAGTATATATACAAGAAGACAACAGACAAGTTTTTGTATACAAGATGCAACAAGTGCAGTTGAAGATATCCAGTTCTGAGACATTGAAATTCTCCTAAGAGATAAATGATACTACCATGTCCAATTTTTGCCTCTGATGCCACTGTTTCTGATTGCAGACAGAGATTATCTTAAAAAATATGACCTATGGCATATCTTTCACAGCATTTGCACATTTCTGCTTGTATTCTGCATTAAAAAGGCAAAAGAATGAAGCTGATTTAGGTCTGTGAAGCGATTTTGGCCAGTACCATAATTTTGAACCTATGATTATCTCCCTTTGACTGTAAGCAGTAATATACTTGAGGCATACATGTTCACCCTCTGTGAAGCCCAGACTCTTCATTTTAAGCTTATTTTAAGCACAGAACACTATATTTGTAGGATTACACTGAAACTATGCAGAGAAAGCAGTTTCAAGCATTTTTTTTTGCATGAAAAAATACTGTAAATTGGTAGAAAATGTCAGAAAATGTAAAATATTTGTGCATACTCAGAAGCAGAGACATCCTGTCAGCTGAACTTGGAACAGTATACAGCTTGTTTTATTGTAAATCAGAAATTTAGGGACTCCTCTATCTAGTGCGTGTAAAATGGTTAATATCACTGCATGCTTTTAGACAATATAGTAAAACTGAAAATTGACTATTTATGAAAATATCAAGGAAAAATGAGGTTATGCCGCAGAAGTTCCCTTCACTTTTCGGATGTGCTTTTTATCACATTCTGTTGTTTGGAATTGTTTTAAACCTTCTAAAATGGCATAAGATATATGCAAATATGTGAAACTGAAAAAGTATTTTCAACTGTGATAAAAAAATTCCCCTTTGAGGTTGCCATTCACACATACAATTTGGCGTTCAATGAATAAATGTATAAGAAAGCTTTTCTCCATTATCTCTCTCTCTCTCTCTCTCTGAACATTATGCATAATTATGCATAATACAAGCCCTTCACTACGTTACTACCTTATTATCAATTACTGCAGCTGCTTAGCAAAACTATCTCCTTTCACTAAAAATAATCAATTCACTTTCACTTATGTATGATGAATTGGTTTTCGGCGATGTTTTATAAATAAAATATATATGAACGGCTGGACTAGCATCCTGAAATTATCAAACAAACGGAATAAGTACGTCATAAAAGCTAAAATGGCACTCTTGGGACATTTTATGAGAAATCAAAAAGATATTATTGTTTTATAAAATGTAAAGCGAAACACAGAAAGTTGCATATTTCTGTAATCTACAAGCAATGTGCAATTCATATAAACTTCGCTAATTCATACACATGAATTCAAAATCTGACAAATTTAGTTCACTTGAAACAGTTCATAAACCGGGAGGCCGTTTCTATACGTCAAGGGACATTAACTGAGAAATTGCAGTCTTAAATAAATATAGCTCACTATAAAGAGCAACCATTGTGCATTTAGCATGAATTTTAATCTTACCCACCCTCCTTTTCCTTCCGTGTTTTATTTGTATTTGTGCATAACGATGGTGACATTTTCTCTGCCGTTGGACATTTTCTATTAACAATTTCACTTCATATTTTGTCAACCTAAAAGACTCCCCTATGGAAAAACTAACGGAAATTGTGTTAACCGTACATTACAGAAAACTCCTGTTAAAAATCTGATACATTCCTCTGCGTTTCGGGAGTTTCATTAATCTTTTTTGATAGGAGGTGGCCGTAACATGTAACGCTGGACATGCGATTTTGGATAAAAATCGTATATCTTTGCCGTTCTTCGTTAAAACGGTGGATTTAACATTATTAAAACTTACACAGTCATATTCTACAGAGTTTTAGCTTTCATTTGATATATAACATAAGTATCTAATTTCGATTGCGCAACGTTCTGCGCATTGCCGTCATTCGGCGCTCTGACGATATTCTCTTCTGACAAAGTGAGCACGACAGGTGAATCCGGGTCGTTTCGGCCTTATTCCCCTTCGGCCTGGGTCGTTTCGGCCCGATTTCCGGGGTGAGTCATTTCGGCCCAATTGGGTGGGTCGTTTCGGCCCAATTTCAAAGGTGGGTCGTTTCGGCCCGATTTTATGGGTGAGTTGTTTCGGCCTTAATTATTTATTTCTGGAAAATCTGTAAGAAGTGTGACCTTTATATGAAAGAACTAGCACCGTTTTTAAGGCTGTCCGTAAAGGAGACCAAATTCACTGGCACAAGTTGCTAGGCTAAGTGTGAATAGGAACCACTATACTAGAGGAATAAATAAATACGCTGAAATAACAGTAGTAGTATTTCAATTATCATATCGACGTTGCCCCCGCACCTCAGCGGAACGAATCCATAGCCGCAGTAACGGGGCGCTGAGCGTCCGTCCATGAAATAACAGAAATTATGTAATGTTATTTATACCTCGACGTCGGCGCTTAAAAGAAATTCTTCCAGACAATAAAAATCCGATCTCTTCTTGTCTTTGGCAATTAAAGAAATCTTTTCTCTTTAAAATCCCGCCTTTCAAGAACTTATTTACAATGAAATAATTTTCACACCTCTGCATTAATAAGCAAACAGGGTAGTTAAAACATTTTGAAAATAGGTAATTAAAGAATCAGTGACAAAACAAACATTACTAATTGGCAACCGATAAAGATGATTAGGCATCAAAGGAAAATAAGAGATTAAATGGAAAACAAATGATGTAACAATGGTGTGTCTCGCCTGTCATCGGCACGTGGTCATCGGATAGATAGATAGATAGATAGATAGATAGATAGATAGATAGATAGATATGCAGTCCAGATACATACATACATACATACATACATACATACATACATACATACATATGCAGGCCATTCAGATAGATAGATATATGATATATATGCAGGCCAAATAGATAGATAGATAGATAGATAGATAGATAGATAGATAGATATGACTGGGATAAAGACACATTTTACATACATACATAATACATACATACATACATACATACATACATACATACATACATACATATGCAGGCCATTCAGATAGATAGATATATGAGCCGCGACACGACAAAACCAACAATGTGGTCGTGCGACCAGCGCAGACTCAGGTCAGCCTAGGTATCCGCCCAATTTGACTAGAGTCTTCGTTAAGTGCTCAAAGGGTAGCTGAGGGTCTAAGCTACCTCCATGCGGACAGCCAAGACTCTGATCAGACTGGGCGGATGCCCAGGCTGATCTGAGTCTGCGCTGGGCGCACCACATTGTTGGTTTTGTCGTGTCGCGGCTCATATGATATATATGCAGGCCAGATAGATAGATAGATATGACTGGGATAAAGACACATTTTTTGTCTATTACAACAATGGGAAAAAAGTCAGGCCGAAAGGACCCGCTAAAATTGGGCCGAAACGACCCACCCCGGAAATCGGGCCGAAACGACCCAGGCCGAACGGGAATTAGGCCGAAACGACCCGGGGCCGAAAGGGAATTGGACCGAAACGACCCGTTACCCGACAGGTCGGCCTGATATTTTCAACACGATTCTTTCTTTCAATTTACCGTTTCTTACCGTCGACTATAGAACAGAATAAATTTATGCCCACACACTGTACTTGCAACTGCGTTTTGCAATTACGTTCGTAGTTACACGAACTTTATGCTAATAGCTTGACTGCGCACATGCGCGGTCTGTGTCTTTCTGAAGTGCACTTCCACGAAGAGGCCATGCCGTTTCAAGGGGTGCAACGTATTACGGTTTTTACGGTCAATAGGTCGAAAATATATCGCCACAGGTCAAAGATGGCGTCATATCGTATAAAATTTGTGAATTTTGTTGGATAAAAATATAAAGTACAAGTATGTTTGCTGACTCTGAAATATTATATTACCTAGCGCAGGATGTGGAGAAATTATGCAGTATCTCTGGGAAATTGGCCGTATCTTCTGATCTTTCCTCAAACTTTAGTGATGTCCGGTCAGCTGCGAAGCTCGAATCAACGAGAAAATCGGAACCGATTTTGACCTGTATATAATCACGCTTAGCAGCGAAAAACAGGTCATTTTGGATTTAATTTCAGTGTCTATATCACTAAAACGATAAGCCCCACATTCTTGTCCTAATTTAACTCTAAGAGCCCCCCCCCCCCCCCATCTCGAGGAATCAAGGTTTAAGTCATTTAATGTTGCTTCTGGTCAATTGTAGGACACTTATGTTGTTTACTGGTCAATAAGTAATTGCAATCAGCACGCCTAGCTAGTCTCACTTTCGTTTCAGAATAAGATTACTGAATGCCCCATAATACATGTGACTATTTCTCGGTTTAATGTCTCGTTTATAAAGGCATATATAAAAACCTCACAGTATCCGAACTCTCTGTACCAGTTCTTCCGGTTTTCATAGCGTCGAATCGACAGTACAAACATTCGCTTATAACCAGTAGTCGGAAATCATTATGTTTTGAGATTTTATCCGGCATGTGCTGCGTCATTTATAGTTATTCAGCTTAGAAAATCTAAAGAGGTAAGTTTAATATAATTTGCTCTCTTCGGTCTTTTACTTTATTGCCCTGTACAATGTCCTGTATGGATGGATAGTAAACGGTACAGTATTCAAATCGCCCTTGGCATGATTCTAAAACCATTTTGAGCCTTTTCTTACTTGTTTTTTACAAAAATCTTAAAAATAAACGGAAGGTGTTATCAATCTACAGTTTGTTAATTTTGATAATAGGATGGTAGCTAGGTTTTGCGCGACACAAACTCGTGTTAAATTAAGCTGTTCGGAATAAAATATCTGTGACGGCCATGAGGTTTTCATTGTACAGGGTAATAAAGTAAAAGACCGAAGAGCAAATTATATTAAACTTACCTCTTTACATTTTCGAAGCTGAACAACTATAAATGACGCAGGAGATTCCGGATAAAATATCAAAACATAATGATATCCGACTACTGGTTATAATCGAACTTTGTACTCTCGATTCAACGCTATGAAAACCGGAAGAGATGGTACAGTGAGTTCGGATACTGTGAACCTGTAATATACGTTGCAACATTCAAAGCAGGGATGTTTAAGTGTTCGGTAGTAGTTCGTTCCCTTGGCTCAAAAAGGAAGTAACCAAAATTGTGGTCGAAAAGTTTTTTTTTTTTTTTTTTTTTTTTTTTTTTTTGCATAATTTTTTGCCTAAGAACACAATTCATTTAGAAAAGAAGTATTATAGCTGGATTATGTCTACATCTTGAATTTTTTCAGCATTTTCACAGTTACTGTAGCTTTTGTGCAATTTTTGTCAGTAATATAAGCATTTCTGCACTAAATTTTTTGCACAAAAAGGTGTAAATGCTCTTACATCCTTTTCACGCCAACGTTTCAAAAACTTCAAATATTAAATCCTGCTGCTTTATATTGCAAAATATGAGAATTAGAACCTATTCTGCATCTGCCAGAATTGAATCTAAAAGTTTAAGATTGAATATTGCACATTCCTTTGTTGAATGTAAAGCCATTTAAGACTAAAATTGGTATAAATTACCCCACCCTCTTTATTCTGCCTTAAAATCGGAAGTGAATTTTTGCAGGTCAGTAACTGAACTGCAACAAGAAATAAGTCATACTGATGACTTTGCTTAGCATAAACATGCTTCAATGTAGAATACTGATATCTGAAGGCAGGAGAAGCCCGAAAATGTTAATAGCCGGAAATAGGTTAGTCTTGTTCTGAGATAAAAATTAAACATCAAATTTCAAATTTCATCAGGAGACATTTATTAATAAATAACCCCCACAATTATTACTCTCCGGTGATTACTCTCCAGGGACAAAACTCTCCAGTGTGTTCTCTCCAGGATGAAAACTGTCCAGTGAGTTCTCTCCAGGATGAAAACTCTCCAGTGAGTTCTCTCCAGTATGAAAACTCTCCAGTGAGTTCTCTCCAGTATGAGAACTCTCCAGTGACTAGGAGTTCTCTCCAGTATGAAAACTCTCCAGTGAGTTCTCTCCAGGATGATTACTCCAGTATGTTCTCTCCAGGAAGAAAAATCTGGATTATGCACTTACAACTTTTTCGCTCCAACTTTTTTGTTAAGCATTTTTCATAGTACAGGAGTAAATTGAAGGCACTGGAAATCTTATATGTTATGTGTTTAGCTTCTCATTGGTACTAATTCTAATATTTTGCAATATAAAGCAGCTGGATTTAATATTTTGACGTTTTCGAAACGTTGGCGTAAAAAGGATGTAGGAGCATTTACATTTGTTTTGTGCAAAAATTTAGTGCAGAAATGCTATTACTGACAAAAATGCACAAAAGCTACAGTAACTGTGAAAATGCTGAAATAATTCAAGATGTAGACATAATCCAGCTATAATACTTCTTTTCTAAATGTATTGTGTTCTTAGGCACCAAATTATGCAAAAAAGAAGCTTTTCGGCCACAATTTTAGTTACAGCCTTTTAGCGCCAAGAGAACGAACTACTACCGAACACATAAACATACCTACTCTGAATGTTGCAACGTATATTACAGGTTTTGATATATGCCTATATAAACGAGACATTAAACCGAGGAATAGTCGCATGTATTATGGGACATTCAGTAATCTTGATTCTGAAACGAAAGTGAGGCTAGCTAGAAATGCTGATTGCAATTACTTATTGACCAGTAAACAGTCCTACAATTGACCAGAAGCAACATTAAATGGCTTAAACCTTGATTCCTCGAGATGGAGGGGTGCTCTTAGAGTTAAATTAGGACAAGAATGTGGGGCTTATCGTTTTAGTGATATAGACACTGAAATTAAATCCAAAATGACCTGATTTTCGCTGCTAAGCGTGATTATATACAGGTCAAAATCGGTTCCGATTTTCTCGTCGATTCGAGCTTCGCAGCTGACCGGACATCACTAAAGTTTGAGGAAAAATCAGAAGATACGGCCAATTTTCCAGAGATACTGCATAATTTCTCCACATCCTGCGCTAGGTAATATAATATTTCAGAGTCAGCAAACATACTTACTTTATATTTTTGTCCAACAAAATTCACAAATTTTGTACGTTATGACGCCATCTTTGACCTGTGGCGATATATTTTCGACCTATTGACCGTAAAAACCGTAATACGTTGCACCCCTTGCGTTTACCGGCGATAATTTAAACGCGGAACAAACAGAAACAAAAAACGCGTGCGATCAGACATTCAACTACGCAGGACCGGACAAGGATCCAGATTTGCAAAAAACATATTTTGCGAGAACTAGAGCTCGTTAATCGTCGATTGGATAGACTCGAATTGAGACAACCGGTGCAATCACACAATATTACTAAAGAATTAATTCCCCCTTATACACTGCGGGCAGATAACAATCTAAATGATTGCCAGAGCCACGAAGGCCCCGTCAGTTCTGCGTCCACGAAGGATACCACTGCTGACGCCTCTGAATTCTCTGAAATTCAAGAGAAATTTAATGTTATAAAGTCAAGTGTAGAAAAGGTTATTTTACCTCCCCTGTTAAAACTTCATGATTCAAGGACAGGTATTAAGAGAGAAGATCAGCCTGTTCTAAACGTTGTGTCTAAGTGCGGTAGATACATTGAAACAGCATTGAAACTTGTCAGCCTACAAAACGTACGTGTGGCTGCAGAACTTTCTAGTATTGCAACCAGATTTCAGCATAACCCTTCTTACCGTGGAGGCAATCGTGGCAACCATCGCGGACGTGGTAGAGACATTTTTAATTCATTCTGTGGTGCAAGCTACCCAAGATTCCGTGCACCTTTTGAAAATAATAAAAACACCAAAGATCAAGAAGAGTCATAGATATGTTACATGTACTTTCTGCAATAAACTGTGTTTACTTTATATGTTTTATCCATCACACATGTATAATGAGAGACAACCTATGTTCTAATTTACACAAGTGGCAATCTATTGGTGCGTCTGACACTATAGTAGACTGGATTGAGAACGGAATAAAATTCCCTCTTGTAGAACAAATACGTAGTTTTGAAATTGACAATAAAAATTTTCAACCACGGAAGAATCATTTCTACAGTCTGAAATCTCAAACTTATTATTACTTGGGTGTATAAATGTAGCAGAAAACAAGCCAACTTGCGTTTCCCCGATCTCATGTGTACCAAAAAAGAATGGAAAGTTAAGATTAGTGACAGACCTCAGACATCTGAATAGCTATTCAAATGCACCAAAAATCAAATATGAAGACATAAATACTGTGATTAAAGTGGTCAAACCCAAGGCTTACATGGTAACGGCTGACTTGCAAAATGGATTTTTCATATACCTATTCATAAGGATCAACAAACTCTCCTTGGATTTAAATTTCAGTCAAAATATTATACATGGTCAGTTCTACCTTTTGGACATAACTGTAGCCCATTTTTCTTTGTAAAAATCTTACGTCCAGTAGTGACTTTCTACGTTCATTAGGCATTAGAATTGTGTTATATGTAGACGACTTCATATTGTTCGCGCAAAAGGACGCTATTGTGTCTCATACAGAAACACTACTATTAACCCTTAAAGAGTTAGGGTGGTTAGTGAACTTCGAAAAATCTTCTCTCGAACCTTCACTGTCGAAAGAATTTATAGGATACTTGATTGACAACACAGGTGAAAAAACTATTATAAAAATTCCACATAATCGTAAAACAAAATTACGAAAGGATATTACGCGTTGTTTAAAGAAAGGGACAATTTCTGCTCGTGCATTGGCACGAATAGGAGGCCAGTGTGTCTCTATGTACAAGTGTATCTTCCCTGCGAAGCTTCAGTTACGTAACTTGTATAGGTTATTAGCCTCAAAGAGTTCTTTGGGCGATATTCTCGTAATAGACAGTGCTACTGAAAACGATTTGAATTGGTGGAGCTCCTCATTATCTAAATGGAACGGCTTATTACGTGCGTTCCCGACGACGCCAAGCGTCGTCGTGCGGAACGCACGACTATAGACTGAGGTTGTTCGCACGACTATAGACTGAGGTTGTTAGTTCGTTTGTCGTGCTCCCCATAGGCGCACGATCGAGAAAACGCCTGCATTTCAATGCTTTTGCGATGATCAAGCAACGAACACGCCTCAGATTTCGCCCATTCAGTTCGGCCACCTCGGCTACCTTCGCGATAAACTGGTCCCATGTTGGCCAATAATCAATAGATATGACTACTTATTAGGTAAGGAACCAATCTACCTTGGCGACGGCAGGAAAGAATTTCATTGGCCAAGTTGATCACATGATGCCGCTCGGCAACGCGGCTATTTTCAATCGGCCATTGGTAACATTTCGTCGCTTCAAAGAGGATTTATTGATTTAAACAGGTTGTTTATCAGCTGGTAAGAACAGAAATGATTTGAACTAGGCCTGTACGTTATAGGCAGTCTCAGTGGAGAGTGCGCAGCTATCTTGTTTGTGAAATATTCAGGAAATCGAAGAGGAAAATGCATCAGTACTCCTATCCTATCCGTTTCGTACCACAGGAGGTTCGCAGTTCAGTCACGATGGTGTATCGCTTGAACTAGTCCTCGGTCAAACTGAATGGTACCCTGGTCATTCATACCACTCCCTGTACATTTGATATGACTGTGATTTCAGATTTGAGCCGCGACTTGACAAAACTAACAAAGGGGCAAGTGCGCCCAGCGGAGACTCAGATCAGCCTGGGCATTCGCCCGGTCTGATCAGATTCGCTGTCCGCATGAAGCTTGTTACACGGCCTACTTACACCTTCACCTTCAGGAGAATCGCGGTGGCTCAGTGGTTAGTGCACTTGACTCTGAAGCCACAGGTTGTGGGTTCGAATCCCGCCCAAGGAGAAATCTTCCTAGACAGTCCCGACCAGTACGCGGACACTACCAGTACGCGGACACTTTTGCTATACAAAGGTCTGAAAGGTAAAGCCAGAATACCTACAGGTGACCTTGTCCCCAAAACTAGGCGTTGCAGAAATCAACATTCCATGGCATTTCAGATACCCACTGCTAGTTTAGATGCATATAAATGTAGCTTCTTTCCCCAGACCATCAGGTACTGGAATAACCCGAGTCTTCTCTGGCTGCAAAATAGGGTCAATAAGCCGCCAATCAAAATTACAAATAGGCTTTTTCAGTCAGAGAAGGCTCGGATTAGGACTGGAATGACCTCCCTGATTTCCTCTGCTGAAATGTCAGATGATTGTGTGTCAAAGTTCTCATCTCTCGTGAGAGCTAGGGACTAATTTTCTTCCAGTCACACCCCCTGGTGAATGATTGTCAATTTTGGCGTATCATCAGTAAACAATTCAGATTCAGAAATAAACTCTAAGATACTTTTTAAATTCAACTGACATTTTGACTTTTTTCAAGGCGCCATTTCTTTATCTTTTTGTCATTCACTTTTACAGTTACACAACACAGTTACGAATCTGCAGGGCTGATGCAGACCGGTGTCATGATCGATGCTTCAGTTTGACTGCGCCAAATACGTAAACAGGCAAAGCAAGCAGCCATGTGTCAATATGAAATTAGAACAACCCTTTACGATGTTAATACATTTTTTGTTAACTACATGTATCAATGAGTTAATTAGTATTGTAGCATATAAATGCCATTTCGGTTTACTCAGATTCTATCTATCTTCCGTTACGTCTCAACCCGCCCGAGGGGGACAACAGACGGGTTCCGGCGAACCAAGTGCTGAAGGGGGTTAGCTGGAACAAATGTATAGGAAAGTATGTGAAATGAGTTTGTACAGTGTGATAAAGAGTGTTAGTATAGTTAAAAGATAAAAAACAGAAATTGGTGTTTAGGGAGAGACATGGATTACCTGGCATACAGCACTGCTGAACTGCACCAAGGTAGGAAGGACCGGTATGTAGGGTGGGAGGGCATTCCAATGGATGATAGTCCTAGGGAAGAATGTGAACCTGTAGTAGTCTTTATAAGTTGGAATTTGTCGATATGAAAGTGGATGAATATGTCTTGACTGCCTAGTGTTGCGAACAAGGTACTCAGATGCAGGAATGGCAACAAGGTCATATGTGACCTTGTACATCATTATAAGATGGCAATCTATACGTCGTTGGTCTAGGGGGCGCCAATTCAGGTCCTTCAACATAGCAGTGACGCTGGATGTGTAATTATAATCTCTTGTTGCCCACCTGGCAGCCCTGCTTTGGACCGCTTCCACTCTATGTATATCAGTGGCAGTGTGGGGGGACCATACTGTTGAAGCGTACTCCAACTGGGGCCTCACTAGTGTTTTGGAAAGTAAACAAAGATGCCCGCGTACTGGTTGGTTGGTTGGATGATTTGATGCTTAACGTCCACGGTAAACAACTAAGGTCATGTCGGGACGGTCAGTTAACCTAACCACACTATTCCTGGGCAGGCTTAGACCTCCTAAGCGGTTAACCAGTACTAAGTGCACATACTTTCTCCAGTAACTGACAACTGCCCTTCTTGAATCAGCGGAAGGAGAATCGAAAGTATGTGGCCAGACCGGGATTCGAACCCAGGACCTCTGACTTACGAGTCAGGTGCCCTACCGATTGCGCTACCCGGCCCGGCCTGCGTACTGGTATGATAAGCCTGTTTGATACAGCAAATAGCATGACCTCAACAGCGTTACGCTGCGCATGCGCAGATGATTTTTTCACGTATTCCTTTTGTCTATATTTAGCACAAGGATTTTCCTAAATTTCATGGCCATCTGGTAGTCTGGAACATGTTGGAGTCTTAAACATTAGGTAAAACACCCTTAAAAGTGTCCGCGTACTGGTCGGGCCTGTCTATGTCCGAACACGTTTTTCTAGCATCATTTGCAGGGATGATGCTAACAAGTGTGCCGTCCTTCGGATCGGGACGTTAACTGGAGGCCCCCTGTGCAGGGAGAGTCATCCCCTGTGCAGGTTAAAGATCCCTACTATAGCTACATGGCTATACCTAGGCTTTCATCCTGCAACACCGGAGTGTACAAAAGTACGCCATCTGTGTCCCCTTCGGGGGCTAAGGCGTAAATGGAAGAAAGAAAGAAAGCTACCATTTAGGCACACGGCGAAGACTCCGATGAGACCTGAAGACTGGGCAGATGCTGATTTACAGTGCTGTCGGCCTATTCGGCGCACTTAAACAAAGAATCGTTAACTGTGTAAATAAGAATGGTAAAAAATAAACAACAGATATTGTGTTTATAAAGTACAATAATCACCCTTTATTTCATCTCAAATCCACCATCCGGTATTGATCACAATATGAAAAGAAACTCAAAACTCATGTACCATTGTGCACGAGGGACCCCGTTTTTGTCGACCAATTCGACACAGCTTCTGAAAATGTCTTATTCCTGACATAAATAATGGGCTAATTTGTGAAACAGACTATACTCATGACATCACTCCGTGGGCTGCAGAAGGAGCTTGTGGAAAGTTTCAACAACTATTTGCTTTAGCAGTGTTAAATCATGATCCGTTGGACATTAGCTGAGTGAGTTATTTTATAATTCACTTCTTTACTATGTGCATTTATGCAAGGCATGCAAAGAGTGATAACTATTATTTACAAATTACAAGTGCTGCTGAAGTGAGTTGACCTACATTCGTGATGTGTGCTCAGAGCCACTGTGTTTGTAAACAAAAGTAAAAAGTATGCAAAGACCAGGAACTGAAACAATCAAAATCCAAATCCAGCCCTCAAACCATAGTTGGAAACAACTAAGATTACAAATAATCAAGATACAGAGAACATATGGTCAACCGAGTGAGCAGCTTGTTCCCAAAAGGTGGCCACTCAGCAACCCAAACCGAACCAAAAATAATAAGAACATACATAAGGTAAAACATCACAGAAACTCTGACACCAAAAACAGGCAACAGAGAACCACAACAGAACTACCGCCTTGGAACGGTCAGTAATGAATTACTGGGGGGCTTAAATCGATTTTACAGGCCCAACCTCACCCTCAGTTACTGAAGTGGTACAAAACATTTAGTTGGATGTTCGGTTCGCATGATAACCCTCTAACTCGTCAATGAATCATCACGGTAAACACATAAATCAAATTTCAACACCATGAAGAAGCAAAGACGAGGACTCAACAGATACAACGGGCCGTCTGACAGGTGGAGATCCCTGTCCTGCCAAACAACCCCACTGGAAATCTGAAGCAAAAGAAGGTCACCAGTTGAGCCCCGGTGGACCAAGCAACAGACAAAAAGGCTCCGGTCCCAACCAACTAAAATATATAGCTTTAGGTCGGGGCCATCATAGAGTCTGACGACCGATCCCCCGGTGTGCAATTAAAGATTGCAAAATACGGTGTGTATTCAACATATGCGGACCTGCAAGTAACATTTGCAAATATCTGCATAAAACCAACTGCAACTAACCCCTCTGGACAGACATGATCTTCTTTACTGCATAATCTCCGCTTGAAGGACTGCTTGGATAACAGTCAACAAAAATTATCAACACATGTTTAACAGTAAATTACGTTACGTAACTTGCGCTGATTAAGCCTATGCGCTGAATAGGCCGACACGACAGTAAGTCTGCGCTGCGCGCACAACATTATGCCAAAATTCAGAATTTAACATTAGGGGTATGGGCATTTTCTTCCAAATTTCAGGGGCCCAAGCCAAAGTTTAGGGGCTTTGGGCAACTGGACCCCAGTTAGTCTTTATCCCTGCACAACCACTTTGTTGGTTTTCTCTACATGCTCCTGGTAAGGCCAGTTTCTTAAAATTTGTTTCTTCTACAGTGTTAGAAAAAAGGCCCATACAGGGACTTGCCCGGTGGGCAACCTGAACTGAATTTCAACTTGTCCGCCAAGATTTCAACATGTCCCCCTGTATTTCATTGCAATTAAACCGTTTACATGTCATTTTCTTCCGAAGTAAACATAGTCCAAAAATGCTCTCCCTTTCTAAGACACTAAGCATGTCAATTCATGAACTTCAGAGATAACTGACCAACAGTTTTGATCACAGCTGCCTAATCATTTTCACAGCGCTACTTTGACAGGGATTCTATTTATTTTTCTCCTTCAAATCACTACATTGGTGGATTTCAAACTTCTCATGCAAAACTTCAAAAAAGAAATGAAACAAAGTTATTTTCCAGAATTTACCAGAATTATAGGTTGTGTCCAGGGTGCAACCTTCCAAGACTATCAGCTTGCCCCCCAGCAAATTTAACCCGTGTCGGGCAAGTGGGCATTTGCTTATTTCTAACACTGTTTTATGCTGAGCTGGGCCGGGAAGTGCAGTCAGTAAGACATGTGACTTATAAGCCAGAGGTCCTGGGTTTGATACCCATTCCGGCCACTTACTTTCATTTCTCCATCTGCCGATTCAAGAAGGGCAGTTATCAGTTACTGGTGAAAGAGGAGCACTTAGTAATGGTTAACGGCTTAGGAGGTCTAAGCTCTAGTCTAAGCCTGCCCAGGAGTAGTGATGTTAGGTTAACTGACCGTCCCGACATGACCATAGTTGTTTACTGTGGACGTTAAGCACTAAATCAGTCAAAAATCCACCCCCCCCCCAACCACCACCACCACCACACACACACACCCACTACAAAACCATTTAACAAAAATATTTTTTTTCAGGTTTCGATTCTTTGTCCAAATTCACTTACTTGAGAGCTCAAAATTAGGTTTGTAGGGTTTGTGCTAAATAGAAATTATTCTTCACACAATCAAATGTTAAGTGTATCATATGCTATACATCTGTGTACATGGTGGCTGTTTGAGATTTCACCTCTTTTTAGCAGTCAAGCATAATGTTTAAGTCTGAGTATAAGATAACAATGCATCTGTTAATCAGATAATGTCAATCAGAAGCATAAAAGAACGACAATATATTACTTATATGTGTTTTGAAGTGCACCCTTTTTACCAAGGCCCATGGGGTCTTCAGTTGGGGGATTTGCCATCTCCTCTGATGGCAATTTTTCTACACTGTAGAGTGAGTCAGACAAGTACTAACTGTGTGAATGAAGCATATCCAAGTTAACCCAGTTTGCATCCCAGTTACCTAGAGTAAGTAAGTGGTTAGGTGCTTCAGACCTTGGATCATAGACTCACAGATCATTCGAGTCTCACTGGACCGTAGAATTTGTCTCTACAGTCGAACTTCACTGGCTCAAACTCGGAAGGCTCGAACACCATGTTTCGGTCGAACTGACTTTCCAGTACCGGCAAAATCCCTATTCATTTTAACTAAACATGCCACACTTGGCTCGAACAACGATGGCTCGAACGCTCGAACCCCAAGTCTGGTCCCTAGAAACCACTTTCCATGTAAAAAAACACCGATGGCTCGCACCTATTTCCTTGTAAAACATTTCCAAGTTTAATGACCGGACTAAATGTAGATCCTACCGATTACAAGTATTGGTCATCAGGTTTGCTACGTCCATACTTGTCTTGATCTTTTTATATTGTAATCAAAATTCCGTGCTATTTTGTTTTATCTACCTGAAAGTGCAATGGTTCAAAGAGTGACCTATCAAAATACAGGAAGTTGCCGTAGTTATGATAGAAAAAAATAGTACATAAAGTTGGATCATGTTGAGCTGGTCTTCAATGGCTCGAACTACCGATCGGTCGAACTTTTTTCGGTGGTCCTGGCGAGTTCGAGCCATCGAAGTTCGACTGTATTTAAATGGCACTTTTGTGTTCAAATGATAACCCTGAGTTGATCTTGGCCTTTTTACAGATAACTCATAGGTCAGACGTGTGCTTCCTAATCCTTGAGAAATTTCTGCAATTTAATGAGATATCTTTGAATTTGTTGAAACCTTTGGTATAAAAGTTTGTATGTACAGTCAAATAAATGGCTACTTGAAGTTTATTGAGTAACAGAGGTCAGTATCAGTTTTTGATCAAGGTCACTCACATTTCACCAACTTCGAATTTTTCCTGTTAACGAATATGGCTGTCATGCACATATCATTTAAAAGCTTCCACAATCAAATGACCCATGACACTGAAACTTGTTACATGTACACAGCATTTGAAATTAATGTTCAAATGGTGACCCTAGGTTGACCTTTGACCTTTTGACTTAGGTGAGCTATTCAGGTGTCTTTGGTACATGTTACATGTACATGCATTTGCATGTACTGTAAAATGAATAACTGAAAAATCGTTTTTCATTTTATACATTTTAGGAGATTTTAACTGTAATCTGGCACATCTGATTGGGAGACAAGTCACAGCCTAAACAGACTTAGATATTTGTATTGGCTGGTTCATACACATTGGTGTTTGTCTGTGATTAACTCAGCAATCATCAATTTTGTATATTATTTTGAGCTTGCCATACAAGATTTCAACAACTTGGACAAAGTCACCAAGAAGAAAAATTGACAATGCTCCATACTGGTTTGATGTATCTGGTGTTAAGGAAGCCTTAGCTATAAAGCTAAATAGGAAGGTATGTACGATTATTTTTTTGTCTCCCCCCGAAGGGGTCGGAGACATATTGTTTTTGCCCTGGTCGTCTGTCTGTCTGACTGTCCGTCCGTCTGTCACAAATGGTGTCCGCTCAATAACTCTGTAACCAATTGAGATAATTTCACGAAACTTAGTACAAATATAAAGCATCATCAGACGACATGCAGAGAGCAAGACCGGTAACTCCACCTACATTTTTTACAGAATAATACCCCTTTGAAAATTTTAGTATGGTAATCCTGTCCGCTCAATAACTGTAACAGACTGAGATAATTTCACAAAACTTTGTACAAATATAAACCATGATCAGACAAAGTGCAGAGAGCAAGACCCGTAACTCCACTTACAATTTTTACGGAATTATGCCTCTTTGAAAACTTAAGTATGGAAATAGTGTCCGCTCAATAACTCTAACAGATTGAGATAATTTCTCGAAACTTGGTACAAATATATAGCATCATCAGACGACATGCAGAGAGCAAGACCCATAACTCTGCCTACTTTTTTTACGGAATTATGTCACTTTGAAAATTTTAGTTTAGAAATCGTGTCCGCTCAATAACTCTATAACCGACTGAGATAATTTAACAAAACTTAGTACAAATTTAAAGCATCATCAGACGACATGCAGAGAGCAAGACCCGTAACCCCACCTATATTTTTTATGGAATTATGCCCCTTTGTAAATTTAGGTATGGAAATCATGTCCGCTCCATAACTCAACAACTGTACGAGATATTTTCATGAAACTTAGTACAAATACATGTATAGAGTATCATCAGAGGATGTGTGGAGAGCAAGACCTGTTACTCCGCCTACATTTTTTACAGAATTATGCCCCTTTGAAAATTTTAGTATGGAAATTGTGTCAGCTCAATAACTCTGTAACCCATTGAGATGATTTCACGAAACTTGGTACAAATATAAAGCATCATCAGACAAAATGCGGAGAGCAAGACCCATAACTCCACTGACATTTTTTATGGAATTATGCCCCTTTGTAAATATTAGTATGGAAATCGTGTCTGCTCCATATCTCAAAAACTTTATGAAATATTTTTATGAAACTTAGTACAAATATAGAGCATGATCAGAGGATGTGCAGAGAACAAGAATCGTAACTCCACCTACATTTTTTATGGAATTATGCCCCTTTGTAAAATTTAGTATGGAAATTGTGTCCGGTCCATAACTCTGAAACTATATGAAATATTTTCGCAAAACTTAGTACAAGTTTAAAGTATCATGAATTGATGGGCAGAGAAAATCCTGCTTACTTTTACTACAGTATTATGCCCCTTTGAAAATTTTAGTATGGAAATCATGTTTTCTCCATAGCTCTGAAACTATATGAGTTATTTTTGTGAAACTTGGTACAAATATAAAACATCAGACAATGTGCAGTGAGCAAGGACTGTAACTCCATCCACACTTTTTATGGAATTATGCCTCTTTGTAAATTTAAGTATGTAAATCATGTTTGTTCTTTAAAAACTTTAAAACTGTAATAAATATTTTCAGCAATTTTATTCAAATTTAAAGTATCATCAGACGATGTGCAGAAAACAAGACCCATATGTTCTGTATCTTAAAACCCTAAAGAGATATTTTCATGAAATTTACACAGATGTGAAGGAAACAAGACAGTTATTCCGGATTTTTTGGAGTTATCCCTTTTAAGCATTGAAAATAGTACATTTTGCCCTTTTGAGCATTGAAAATAGTACATTTTGCTTTAATTAAAGATATTTTCATGAAATTTTTTTCAACTATAAAGCATCAACAAATGATGTGCAGAAAAACAAGATCAGTAGCTCTGCCTACATTTTTAATGAATTTATGCCCCTTTGTAATTTTTCAGTGTAGAAATGGTGTTCCCTCTGTAACTTTATAACCGTTGAAGATATTTTTACAAAACTTGGTTCAAATATAAACCATCATGAGAAGATTTGCAGAGAAAAGAACCTTACATCCATCTACATTTTTCACAGACATAGGGTGAGGTTGGGCCTGTAAAATCGATTTAAGCCCCCCAGTAATTCATTACTGACCGTTCCAAGGCGGTAGTTCTGTTGTGGTTCTCTGTTGCCTGTTTTTGGTGTCAGAGTTTCAGTGATGTTTTACCTTATGTATGTTCTTATTATTTTTGGTTCGGTTTGGGTTGCTGAGTGGCCACCTTTTGGGAACAAGCTGCTCACTCGGTTGGCCATATGTTCTCTGTATCTTGATTATTTGTAATCTTAGTTGTTTCCAACTATGGTTTGAGGGCTGGATTTGGATTTTGATCGTTTCAGTTCCTGGTCTTTGCATACTTTTTACTTATATAAATTTTGGCCTAAACATCGTTATATACATCCATCTTAAGAAGTAGCCATATCACGGCTGGTAATGTCGTAAGGGGCGATCAAAAGTTATGCATATTAAATCCTTACGAGAGTTTCCGGACATGAGCAACGGGAGCGAACAACAAACAACAAACATGTCACGTAGGCGAATTTATCATTTATTATGATGCTCTCAGGTAAATATTCCAAAATCGGACAATGCTATTCCCAACAATTAGCATTTTTGCGCAATCGAAAGAGTTCACAGACGTTTATAACAAAAGAGTGTGTCTAAAAATCCAGTTCTCCTGGATGAGGGGGGTTGTTGATTTATCTGTTTTGACCTTGAAAACACGTGTTTAAGGCGTAAATTTATATGTGTAGTGAGACAAAAATACTAACTACGAATATTTTTATGTAGTAATAGAAAGTCATTAAAATTCGGTTTATAAAGGTTGATATTTTAAAAAATAGGAAAAAAATATGATTTACGAGATCGACACTCCCTTACGGGTCGGTTACCCCTTACGGGTCAATTTGGTTTATGTTCTGATTATCCAATAACCAACGGAATACTCTTAAAGTCTCTGTTGATGGGTCTTGGTAAAACGCTCGAGCATCATTCGAACTCCAAAGACACTTGAAATCATCCCATTTTACAAGCATTCATGCACTACCTATTCACTTGTAACCATGGCCCTCCCAGTCCCAGTGAGTAACAGTGTTTTTGATTCCTGCTGAAAGCCCAGCACTGTGGGGACATTCAGTTGTTATATGACGCCCCCCCCCCCCCCCCCGCATTATGTTATATTGTCATTGCACTGCCATGTTAACCTATATATATATGAAATATCCCCCGCCCTGCTCCAGGGCAGGTTACAAATGCCTAGTGCATTAGCTCGAAATAACATAATTTTGGGACTATTTAAAACAGAGACAGCATTGTTGCTCACTTTTCGGGCTCGAGACATGACCTGTGCTGATCATTTTAGGATTCGATCGGTGTCACATCGTGCATCAACATTGAGAATATTCCTGTTTTTGGGAACTTATCGTTTATGATTTTTTTCTCATTGAAATGTCTTATTTGCAAGCGTTTGACCTGATTTGTAACACGGGCAACACCCACAAAAACTAAATGTCTCATTTCAGATGGTTAATTATAAAAATATCCTTATTTTTGCCCCAATGGTATTGCAATAATTCGTCTCGTAATGGGCAATCGTCTCGATAGGGGCATCCGACGTCGTAAGGGGTAATAGTTACCAAAATCTCGTCGCGGTAAAAAAGTGGCACCAAAAAGTTAACGCTGGTTGATTTTGCTTGAAAGATAGTGGGGAAAGAATACAATAACTTACAACCATAAAGCATTTTAGACCATTTGTTGTAAAGAATACCTGTGAAAACAACCACGAAAACTGATTACACGGCTACACCATATATGGGAGAACCTAGATTACACGTCAGCTATTGACTGTCAGACGTCTGATTCTTTCGTTTCTTGTGCAAAAATGATTATTGTTGGGAATCACATTCTCCTTTTGCCTATATTGTGTTGCGAAGCAGTAAAAACAGATAAAATATTGGTACTTACGTAGCGGTTGCCATAGTAGTTCGCTCCCGTTGCTCATGTCCGGAAACTCTCGTAAGGATTTAATATGCATAACTTTTGATCGCCCCTTACGACATTACCAGCCGTGCATATCAAGTGGATGGGAACGCACGTATATAGGTAACACCTATTTAATTCATAGTAGTACAAGAATGTCCAGTCGATATTCAAATGACGACAGATGCGTCGTCAGTGGCTTGGGGTACCTGGATTCCAGGCCACAGTGCGCAAGGATTTTGGACAAAGGACATATTTTATCGCAGCTCAAATTACCGGGAAATGTCGGCCGTATGGCTAGGTTTACTTTCGTTACGCAAATTTCTTCAGAACAAGACCATTCAGATATGCTCGGACAATATAATTACGATAGCTTTCATAAACTATATGGGTGGCAGCTGCAAGGAATTAGATATGGTAGCCAGACACATTCACCAACTAGCAATCAATATAAACGCGAAAATAGTTGCCTCATACATATCGGGAACACGGAATTGGCAAGCAGATCAATTATCCAGGCTAAATTCAACCTACGAGTGGCAGCTACACCCCAACCTGTTTCGACTGATCGACAGGTATTGGGGACCACATCAAATCGATCGATTCGCCTCGATGATGACGTCACAAATATCAACCTACAACAGTCTCTTTTGGGATCCACTAACGAGTGGCGTAAATGCATTCGCTCAGACGGATTGGGGATTGTTAAACAACTACGTAAATGCTCCGTTCAGCCTGTTACCGCGAGTGCTAGAGGTGATAGAGTACCAAGGAGCAACAGCTACAATCATTGCCCCATCATGGGAAGGCCAAGTTTGGTTTCAAAAACTGAAATCGCTACTAATCGACGACCCAATCCCTCTACCAATGTCGCAAAGAACAATTCTCAGAATTGGTCCACGGGGGAAACCGGAGCCTTTGAAAAACAGAGGCTGGCGTCTGTACGCTTGGAGAGTATGTGGCAGACGCGACTACGCTGCTTAGGATGGTCTAAACGTGCTTCTACACAGTCCACTCTCAGTCTAGCTCAATCTACCTTAAGGACCTATAATGGCTATATCAATAAGTATATATCTTTCTGCCAATCAAACGCTACAGACTTCTCAGACGAATCAAATACTAGTGCTATAGCAGATTTCCTGTTACATGGCAGATCGTTCTGACAGACCCGAGTCTATAGTTAAAACATGTTCTGCAGCTTTGAATTGCTTATTTGAAGCACTAGGAAAACTCTCTTCAGTAAAAAATTCTGATGTTCAAAGATTGATTTCTGGGATCATTAAAAGTGGAACTGTGTTACCTATGAAACGTAGTCAGCCTATGCCCATCAACCCATTTATAAGACTATTTCATTCTTGGGGAACAAATGACAAAATGCCAATTAAAAATCTGCGCATGAAAGCATTAACGTTAATAGGACTCGTGTGCATGACAAGACCATCAGACTTGGCTCCCAAAGGAATTCACCTAGATCCTAAGGACTTATCAATAAATAATATCATCTTGTCACTGGATAATATTCAGTTCATGCCAGACAACTCTTTGACAATATATTTCTTCGGAATAAAAAACGATACTTCCCGCAGTGGTTTTGAAGTGAATATTCCGGCCAATTCTGAGGACAGTATTATGGACCCTGTATCTTGTTTACGTGCATATATAGACAGAACCGCGGCATTCCGACCTGCATACACAAAACCATTATTCTTAACATTGAACGCCCCGTACAGGGCTATATCAAGTGATACAGTATCAAACATACTGGACGAAGTTATCAAATTAGCAGGTCTGTCAGGTCAAGGATTCAAAGCAAAATCGTTTCGACCAACGGGAGCTACCCTAGCTGTGTCAAAGGGAATTATTCCAGAAACTGTGATGCAGATTGGTCGGTGGAAGACTAAAGAAGTCTTTATGAACCATTATGTATACCCACGAGCTCCGAAGTCCTTCACTTCGGGGCTTTTCAATTAGAGACCTTGTCATTAAAGGAGAATGTACATAGTTAACAGTGTTCTACAGTTCAGTTTTGTTTCTAGTCAAGTTTTTTAAAATCAATTTAGTCGATTCACCTGTCAAATGACGAAAGGAAAACTTGGCTATCCATGGATAGATGCACGCATTAGGGCATTAATTAGGAAAAAAGAAAAATTGTACCACAAAGCTCGCAGGGCAGATAACGAGTCCCTGAAGAGTCGTTATAAACGACTCAGAGCTCATGTCCAAAAAGAAATGCGTGATGCCTATTGGAGGTATGTTTCTGATATCTTCAATCCCTCAGATACAGACACTAATATAGAAGACTGTATCCAAAATGATCGGCTGAAAAAATTTGGTCCTTTATGAAAAACTTAAGAAAGGATTCCACGGGTGTGGCCTGTTTAAGGGAAAATGGCATGTTGAATTAAAATCTAAAAAAGTTCCTTCAAGAGCAGAGAATACATACAGAAGTAGGAATACTTTGAAAACTGCTAATAAGGACAAAGCAGACATATTTAACAGACAGTTCGAGTCTGTATACACCCGGGAACAAGTAGGTGACCCCCCATCGAAAGGACCAACCCCCTACCCAGATATTGAAGACTTATACATTGACCTTAATGGGGTCAAAAAACTATTAGACCGTCTTAACCCCCATAAATCTTCAGGTCCAGACGACCTAAGTGCACGTGTGTTAAAAGAATGCAGTGCTGAAATTGCCCCGGTCCTTGCCTGCATTTTCAACCAGTCCTTGGCCCAGTCTAGAGTACCAGATGACTGGCTGCAAGCTAATGTGGCTCCCATTTACAAAAAGGGAGAAAAATATGACCCTGCCAATTACAGGCCGGTCTCCTTGACTTGTATTTGCTGTAAGTCTCTTGAGCACATTTTCGTGAGCAAAATCATGCAACATCTATCGGACCATAAGATTTTAGTTGAGTCTCAGCATGGCTTCAGACGTGGTAGGTCATGCGAGACTCAACTGGTCCAGTTCATTCATGATTTGCAGGCAAACCTAGACAGAGCCAATAATAAAGGTCACAAACAAACAGACCTCATTATTATGGACTTTGCCAAGGCTTTTGATAAGGTCCCCCAAAGACGATTGATTTATAAACTGGAGTATTATGGTATCGGAAATGATATCCTCCGGTGGATCTCTGCCTGGCTATCTGGAAGGACACAAAAAGTTGTTCTGGATGGTGTCTGTTCAGACCCTCTCCCCGTGTTGTCTGGTGTCCCCCAGGGTTCTGTTGTAGGGCCCATCCTGTTCTTAATCTTTATTAATGACCTGCCAGACAACATAAGCTCCACAGTCCGCCTTTTTGCTGATGACTGTGTACTCTATAGAAATATTAGACGGTCCGAAGACCAACAGATACTCCAAGATGATTTAGATAAATTGGCACTCTGGGAAGAGGCATGGCTCATGAAATTTAATGTTGCCAAATGTCACTCTATGAGGGTGACTAGGCACCCCCCTCCAAAGCAAATAATCCATGGTTATACATTGCATAACCAAGTCCTAGAGAATGTATCGTCAGCCAAATATTTAGGAGTTGATATTACGGATGACCTCGAGTGGGGTCAGCACATTAATGAAATTACCAGTAAGGCTACTAAGACTTTGGGTTTCCTTCGTAGAAACTTGACTTTTGCATCGAAGGAAATCAAGGCTGCTGCATATAAAACTCTGGTCCGGCCCAAATTAGAATATGCAGCGCCAGTTTGGATGCCCCATCACCAAGTTGATATTAACAGAATAGAAAAAGTACAGAGGACTGCTGCCCGTTGGACCTGTAGGCGCTGGCGCAATCAAAGCCATGTGGGAGAAATGTTAGAAGAACTACAATGGCCAGACCTGCAGGATAGACGACAGCAGGCTTCTCTGTCTCTATTCTACAAAATTCATAATAATCTTGCCATTGTAGATAAGAATAAGTACCTATCTGAGGTCGGTGAAGGGAGCAGGAGAACTAGGTCCCACCCATTCCAGTACCACCGTCCAAACGCTTACACGGACGGTTTTAAGAATTATTTTTCCCCAGGACAATTGCAATTTAGAATGGCCTTACAACCGAAGCTGTCTCTTCGGAGACAGTTGATGGGTTTAAGGCCAAAATTTAATATCCTAGGGAGAGCAGGGGTTAGGCATGGAATGCCTGCCCCTGAGGACTTCTTGTAAATAGTTTTAATCTGCTGGTGGCTTTGTCACAAATTCATTTATTTATTTTATTTTATTTTTTTTTTTTTTGTGACAACTTATGCGCCACACCAGAAACCTGTCATCATGGTCAAAGTTGACCGAGGAAAGCATAGATAGAAAGAAAGAAAGTCAAGTTCAAGTGTCTAGTCACAGTGTTTGAAGTTTGTGTTATGTTCACTCTGTACATATGTTAAAGACTTGTTAAATCTTCAAGCTCACTCTAAATTAAGCATACTACAGTCTACATAAATGGTGAGTGTATAACGTAGATGTTTAGGGTACCGGTAAATCGTAGTTACACGAACTTTATGCTAACAGCTTGACTGCGCACACGCAGTCTGTGTCTTTCGTAAGTGCACTAGATTTCTGAAGTTGGAGACAGGATCACCATTCATCCATAAAAGTGGCCATTTAGAGGATACATCAACGTGGAAGTGCACCCCTGAAGGATAAAGCATACTACAGTCTACATAAATGGTGAGTGTATAACGTAGATTTTTAGGGTACCGGTAAACACCGGTTATCATTTCCGGTAGCTGTCATCAACGAAGTCAAAAGTGAAAGTAGGAGGGAGACCAGAGTATTGGAATCGATTAGGTTGTTCAAAATCAAGATCAGAAGAGCAACAGAAAGAGTCACGTTCCCTCATACAGAACCTGATGGACAATTGTTCATCTGACTCCATATTAGCCTTTACTGATGGATCCTGTCTGCCTAATCCAGGTCCTTGCGGGGCTGGGGCCTGTATATTCATTCCTCAACAAGATTCACCTGTTTGTTTGAAGAAACCTGTGTCAAGTCACAGCTCCATTCTTCTTGGAGAGCTAGTTGCCATTCAGATGACACTAGAGTACCTTTCTAATGACCATTATCTTAGACATAGACTACCAGATATATGCTCATTGACCCAGTTACCGGTGTTAACCAGTTACCGGTGATTTCCGAAGAACGCCAAATTTTGTTTACGTCACCGCGATTTGCATACCGGAAGTTTTGATTTTGAGCTGTCAAAATCTCCCGCTAACTGTCAGTCCTCTTCAACTCACGAAAATGAGCTTCTTGAGGGTAAGTTTTATTCCCTGTTAGCAAAACATTGTATAAGAATCCATATTCCATGAAAAAATAAGTGTATAACACTTAAAACATAATATTTGACAAAAAAATCCACAAAAACACAACACAGACCTGCCGACGTCTGCTGCCGCATTCATCCTAACCGGTGCAGAGGTACATTTCATCCCCACAATTTTATCTGGTCAATATTACATGCTTAAAAGATAGGCTCTAAAACTTGAAGTGTTTTCAACATCTAGATTATTTCTGTGGCATTTTAGTTATGGCAGCCTAACTCCTCCAGCCTAGTTTTGGAAATTTGATTTGACCAGCCTGCTTTTAGCTAAACTACCCACTGTTAAAGCTTCAGTGCAGAAGTATCCATTGTGAAAAAAAAGATCTGCATTCCATAAAATAAAAATAATAATAACTAGATTTGCACCGAACAGTCCCACAATGATCCTCTCTCATTTACAAATATCTGACACAGGTTTCCTCTGCTATTCTAGCTCCCTACAATTGGTCAGATCCAAAGAAAGAAGAGGCAGTACGACACAGCTCAGCTAGGATTGGCCTACCAGGCTGTAAAAGAGAAAGGTGTTTCAGTCTGCAGAGATAGGCATCTTGGTATCCAACCAGTAGACACCTTACCTTCTCATGGACCAGCACCTCTGTTGACAAGAGATGAAGAGAAAGGCTTGAATGAGCACATGACTTATATGTCGAATATAGGATATGGTTACTCAAGACAAGGGTTCCTGGACTTAGCCAATGAGTATGCTATCATTATTGGGAGGAAAACTGCTGATGATCCTGTTTTCAAAAGTTCGTGGTATGAGAACTTCGAGAGGAGATGGCCTGAGATTCGTCTCGCCAAGCCGGAAAAGCTTGCAATTATCAGAGCTAAAGCAACCTCAAAGGAAACTCTGGACAATCACTTCAGTGACCTCCAACAGACCATCACCTCAAATGGACTTGAAAATCATCCAGAGAGAATCTGGAATGTGGATGAGTCTGGGATTCTCTTTGAGCATACTCCACCTAAGGTTATGTGTATGAAAGGTTCAACGCCACAAGCTGTTACTTCTCCTAGGGGTAAAAATGTGACTATAATAGGATGCGGTAGTGCGGCAGGTAATCATATTCCACCATACTTCATTTTCCCCGGTAAAAGATGGAATGAAGACCTCCTCAACGGTACAACCCCTGGTGCAGCAGGTGAATGAGTGAAACCGGTTGGTCCAATTCTGTGACATTCCAAAACTACCTTAATAATCAATTCCTGAAGTTTGTTCCTAGAGTAGAAGGACAGAAACATCTTATTATATTTGATGGTCACAAGTCTCATGTGTCTCTTTCTCTTACTAACTGGGGCAAGGATCATGGGATAGAATTCTTCATTTTGCCGCCACACACGTCTCATGTAACACAACCCTTAGATGTTGGTTGTTTTGGACCCTTAAAGGCCATGTATAATACTCAGTGCCAAATTTACATGAGAGAAAATCCAGGACATCACATTACTAGATATGAAGTAGGTGAACTGGCATCAAAGGCTTACTTAAAGGCTTTAAGTCCTGATAATCTGGCTAGTGCCTTCAGGAAGACCGGTATATATCCTCTTAAAAGAGAAGAGATAAGTGACACTAAAGTAATGCCTGCAAAAATATACCCCAAGCCTGACCAGACTCAACTTATGTCACAGTCACAGCCTGGTGAGAGTAATCCTGTCAATGCAGAAGCTGCTACTAGTGGTAACATCTTCCTGGAGGAGCGAAAAATAGTTGCGGTTAAAGCCAGTGTCTCAAAGAAAAGAGTGTTTGCCCCATCAGTCAAAGGGAACCTGTCCTCATCTAAAAACGCTGACCTCTTAAAAGCTAGGCCCTCAGTAAAATTGGCCCCTAAGTCCATAAAGAAGCCCTTAAAGTCTTCTAAATCCACCAAAAAGCCATTGAAGTCTCCTAAGGTCCAAAACAGTCAAGTGCCATCATGTTCAAACAAAGAAAATAATCCTCAACTACAGATAAGTTCTGCCGATGATATGGACATATCTGAAGATGAGGATCTTTGCTGCATTTGTAATTAACGAATGCCAGAATCCATTAACCTAGCATATGTATTAGAGTTTGTTCAATGGGCCCAGTGTGATGCATGCAGTCACTGGACTCATCTCAAGTATTGTTCCAAAATCAGGTGTATTCGCAAGGGTTTGTACTGTTTGCATCCTAATTCTGTATTTAAACAATAGGATGGGTCCTGATTTAACAGCTAAACACAAACATTTATTAATACCCAGAGAGAGAGAGAGAACAGAAGCATTCCGAATGATGTAGGTAGAGTTAAATATAGCTACTGACTAAAACAATGTATGGTCTAAGGGAAAGCACTCTGTCAGAACTTATTGTTAGGTTACAGTTCAATAAAGACAAACACTACAGGGTTCTGAGTTTCACTGCCCGCATTGTGAATAAATGCTGATTGACAACTTGTTACATGTTTTAAATGAATTAAGATATATTGGAAGAAAATGCAAACAGGTATAGAAGACTTTCAAAACTGCAGTCTAAGGTTTGACTGATGCTAAAAGTGCTCATAGTGCAGAAACACTCATTTTCATTATCAATACATTGTGGTCATTTTTGATGTGTCACAGTCTAAATGTGATTATTGATATTCATGCTGTTAGAAATATTTTTCTGAAATGCTATTTTTACTTGCTTGATATCCTACAACACTGTATATATGGTAGTACTTAATTTTGGTACCAGATCTTTAAGCCAGGTAAATTTTTATACATTCACCGGTAACCGAGACAAAACGGGAGAGGGAAAACGACAACAGGCCGCGCATGATCTGGCAATGCGCATGCTCAACTATATACTATTAATAGCTCGTTTAAATATAGCACATATCGACCGATCTATTTTTAAGACGCTGCATCCATTTAGTTTAAAAATAGACAATTTAGGAACTGTATTCAATAATTATTAAAACAGACAGCTTTTATGACTGTGTGTGGATCACGCAAAAATTTTCGTTGAAGAATTTGAATACGAAACATGTTCATCTTTTTCTCGAAGTTCCATCAACAAAAATGTTGGTCAGTTTGATATATTTACCTGTAGATATAATAAACCAACAATTGACATCATTGGCCCTTTTACTGTATGCAAGTATTAGGGACGAGTCATTTATTATCAGGTTGGGGGCCGGGTAAATTCAGGAGGGTATGTGTGTGTGTGTGTGTGTGTGGGGGATTTTATTGGTGATCTACTGGGAGGGGAGGGGGTGGAGTGTGTGCGTGTGTGTGGGGGGGGGGGGGGGGGGGGGAGGCGGGGCTTGCATAATTTCTTTTTTAAATAAAGACAAATGGAAAAAAAACATTTGTCTTAATTAATTTACAAGAATGTTCAAGACTCCTCATTATACTTACACTTTCAAATTAATTCTATTCTTTCAAATTTAAGATTTAATAACGCTAACACAGAAGAGAATACTAGGGTCGCTCTATTCCCCGCCCCCCCACTCCCGCCCCCCCCCCCCCCTCTAATAAACATTGGTGTATTAGTAGGAAAATATACAATGAATGGTCTTAAAAACATGTCGATCAGAGGATATGTTCTGAAGAAAATTTAACGCCTGCGTTTGTGACGGTTCCTTGTCATCAGTAAAAAACTGCTCTGGAATCTGGGGACTGGGCCCAACAATACCTTTAATGTTATTATCAGCTTTATAGAGCATTCAGCATCAGTTTCTTGGTGGACATTTGCAGAAAAAAATAACGAATAACGGTATATATAATTAACCTGTAACAATGAGAGAAATTTCTTTGAATTTTGTGCCCATAAGTTTGAGGTCTGTCTATTATAAAGGTTCTTGAGGTCTGTCTTACATTAGGGTTGTGGGGTTTGGGGCGGGAGGGGGGTGGGGGTGGATGAGTCATAAACTTTTTTGTCACCTATCTGGACTAGGGGGTGAAAACCGAATAAAAATGAAACTGGTAGGTAGCATGATTTCCTATATGACAAATAGGGACCGTGATGCAGCTTTTGTTATAATTGCATGATTACAGCTGGAGCATGATCTCCTTTAGCCTGGCATCAGCTACAGCTTGGTCTCAGTTGGTGTTAACTACAGAACAGCTGAAACACGCTCTCTATTTGTCATATCGGAAACCATAACAACAGATGGAGCATGGTCTCTGTTAAGTATAAAGGAAATCATGCTCCACCTGTTGTCATGAGAGTATAACAACAGCTGGAGCATGGTCTCTGTTAGGCATATAGGAAATCATGCTCCATCTGTTGTCATGAGAGTATAACAACAACTGGAGCATGTGTTTTGTTAAGAATATAGGAAATCATGCTCCGCCTGTCGTCATGAGAGTATAACAACAGTTGGAGCATGGTCTCTGTTAAGTGAATAGGAAATCATGCGCCACCTGTTGTCATGAGAGTATAACAACAGCTGGAGCATGGTCTTTGTTAAGTATATAGGAAATCATGCTCCACCTGTTGTCATGAGATTATAGCAACAGCTGGAGCATGGTCTCTCTTATGTATATAGGAAATCATGCTCCGCCTGTTGTCATGAGAGTATAACAGCAGCTGGAGCATGGTCTCTGTTAAGTGGATAAGAAAACATGCGCCACTGTTGTCAGGAGAGTATAACAACATCTGCAGCATGGTCTCTGTTAAGTGAATCGGAAATCATGCGGCAGCTGTTGTCATGAGAGGATAACAACAGCTGGAGCATGGTCTTTGTTAAGTATATAGGAAATCATGCTCCACCTGTTGTCATGAGATTATAGCAACAGCTGGAGCATGGTCTTTATTATGTATATAGGAAATCATGCTCCGCCTGTTGTCATGAGAGTATAACAGCAGCTGGAGCATCGTCTCTGTTAAGTGAATAAGAAAACATGCGCCACTGTTGTCAGGAGAGTATAACAACATCTGCAGCATGGTCTCTGTTTAGTGAATCGGAAATCATGCGGCACCTGTTGTCATGAAAGAATAACAACAACTGCAGCATGGTCTTTGTTAAGTATATAGGAAATCATGCTCCACCTGTTGTCATGTGAGTATAACAACACCTGGAGCATGGGCTCTGTTAAGTATATAGGAAATCATGCTCCACCTGTGGTCATGAGAGTATAGCAACAGCTGGAGCATGGTCTTTGCTAAGAAGATAGGAAATCATGCTCCACCTGTTGTCATGAGAGTATAACAACAGCTGGAGCATGGTCTCTGTTAAGTGAATAGAAAATCATGCGCCACCTGTTGTCATGAGAGTAATACAACATCTGGAGCATGGTCTCTGTTAAGTATATAGGAAATCCTGCTCCACCTGTTGTCATGAGATTATAGCAACAGCTGGAGCATGGTGTCTCTTATGTATATAGGAAATCATGCTCCGCCTGTTGTCATGAGAGTATAACAGCAGCTGGAGCATGGTCTCTGTTAAGTGAATAAGAAAACATGCGCCACTGTTGTCAGGAGAGTATAACAACATCTTCAGCATGGTCTCTGTTAAGTGAATAGGAAATCATGCGGCACCTGTTGTCATGCAAGTATAACAACAGCTCGAGCATGGTCTTTGTTAAGTATATAGGAAATCATGCTCCACCTGTAGTCATGAGAGTATAACAACACCTTGAGCATGGGCTCTGTTAAGTATATAGGAAATCATGCTCCACCTGTGGTCATGAGAGTATAGCAACAGCTGGAGCATGGACTTTGTTAAGAATATAGGAAATCCTGCTCCACCTGTTGTCATGAGAGTATAGGAACAGCTGGAGCATGGTCTCTGTTACGTATATAGGTAATTATGCTCCACCTGTTGTCATGAGGGTATAGCAACAGCTGGAGAATGGTCTCTCTAATGTACATGTATATAGGAAACTATGCTGCACCTGTTGTCATGAGAGTATAACAACAGCTGGAGCATGGGCTCTGTTAAGTATATAGGAAATCATGCTCCACCTGTGGTCATGAGAGTATAGCAACAGCTGGAGCACGGTCTTTGCTAAGAATATAGGAAATCATGCTCCACCTGTTGTCATGAGAGTATAACAACAGCTGGAACATGGTCTCTGTTAAGTGAATAGAAAATCATGCGCCACCTGTTGTCATGAGAGTAATACAACATCTGGAGCATGGTCTCTGTTAAGTATATAGGAAATCATGCTCCACCTGTTGTCATGAGATTATAGCAACAGCTAGAGCATGGTGTCTCTTATGTATATAGGGAATCATGCTCCGCCTGTTGTCATGAGAGTATAACAGCAGCTGGAGCATGGTCTCTGTTAAGTGAATAAGAAAACATGCGCCACTGTTGTCAGGAGAGTATAACAACATCTTCAGCATGGTCTCTGTTAAGTGAATAGGAAATCATGCGGCACCTGTTGTCATGCAAGTATAACAACAGCTGGAGCATGGTGTTTGTTAAGTATATAGGAAATCATGCTCCACCTGTTGTCATGAGAGTATAACAACACCTTGAGCATGGGCTCTGTTAAGCATATAGGAAATCATGCTCCACCTGTGGTCATGAGAGTATAGCAACAGCTGGAGCATGGTCTTTGTTAAGAATATAGGAAATCCTGCTCCGCCTGTTACATGAGAATATAGGAACAGCTGGAGCATGGTCTCTGTTACGTATATAGGTAATTATGCTCCACCTGTTGTCATGAGGGTATAGCAACAGCTGGAGAATGGTCTCTCTAATGTACATGTATATAGGAATCTATGCTGCACCTGTTGTCATGAGAGTATAACAACAGCTGGAGCATGGCCTCTGTTAAGTGAATAGAAAATCATGCGCCACCTGTTGTCATGAGAGTAAAACAACAGCTGGAGCATGGTCTCTGTTAAGTATATAGGTAATTATGCTCCACCTGTGGTCATGAGGGCATAGCAACAGCTGGAGCATGGCCTCTCTTATGTATATAGGAAACTTTGCTCCACCTGTTGTCATGAGAGTATAACAACAGCTGGAGCATGGTCTCTGTTAAGTGAATAGGAAATCATGCGCCACCTGTTGTCATGAGAGTATATCAACATCTGGAGCATGGTATATGTTAAGTATATAGGTAATCATGCTCCACCTGTTGTTATGGGAGTATAACAACATCTGGAGCATGGTCTCTGTTAAGTATATAGAAAATCCTGCTTCACCTGTTGTCATGAGAGTATAGCAACAGCTGGAGCCTGGTCTTCCTTATGTATATAGGAAATCCTGCTCCACCTGTTGTCATGAGAGTAAAACAACAGCTGGAGTAGGTTTCTGTAAATGGAATCGGAAATCATGCGCCACCTGTCGCTATGAGCGTATAACAACAGCTGGAGCATGGTCTCTGTTAAGTATATAGGTAATCATGCTCCACCTGTTTTTATGGGAGTATAACAACAGCTGAAGCATGGTCTCTGTTAAGTATATAGGAAATCCAGCGCCACTTGTCATGAGAGTATAACAACTGCTGGAGGATGATCTTTGTTAAGTATATAGGAAATTCTGCTCCTTGTGTTGTCATAAGAGTATAACAACAGCTGGAGCATGGCGTCTGTTAAGTATATAGGAAACAATGCCCCACCTGTTGTCATGAGAATATAACAACTGCTGGAGCATGGTCTCTGTTTAGTATATAGGAAATCCTCCTCCACCCGATGTCATAACAACAGCCGGAGCATGGTCCCTGTTAAGTACATAGGAAATCCAACTCTACCTGTTGTCATGAGAGTTTAAAAACACCTGGAGCATGTTCTGTGTTTATTATATATGAAATCATGCTCCTCCATTTGTCACGAGAGAATTACAACAGCTTGAAGATGGTCTCTGTTAAGTATATAGGAAATCATGCTCCACCTGTTGTCATGAGGGTATAACACCATCTGGAGCATGGTCTCTGTTAAGTTTATAGGAAATCATGCTCCACCTGTTGTCATGAGGAAATAAACAACAGCTGGAGCATGGTCTCTGTTAAGTGTTTAGGATATCATGCTCCACATGTTGTCATCATAGTGTACCAACAACTGGAGCATGGCCTCTGTTTAGTATGTAGGAAACCATGCTCCACCTGTTGTCATGAGACTAAAACAACATCTGGAGCATGGACTGTGTTAAGTATATAGGAAATCCTGCTGCACCTGTTATCATCAGAGTACAACAACAGCTGGAGCATGGTCTCTGTTCAGTATATAGGAAATCCTGCTCCACCTGTTGTCATGAGAGTATAGCAACAGTTGGAGCATGGTCTCTGTTAAATATATAGGTAATCATGCTCCACCTGTTTTTATGGGAGTATAACAACAGCTGGAGCATGGTCTCTGATACGTATATAGAAAATCCTGCTCCACCTGTTGTCATGAGAGTATAACAACTGCTTTAGCATGATCTTTGTTAAGTAAATAGGAAATCCTGCTCCTCCTGTTGTCATAAGAGTATAACAACAGCTGGAGCATGGCCTCTGTTAAGTATATAGGAAACAATTCGCCACCTGTTGTCATGAGAGTAAAACAACAGCTGGAGCATGGTCTCTGTTAAGTGAATAAGAAATCATGCGCCACCTGTTGTCATGAGAGTATAACAACAGCTGGAGCATGGTCTGTGTTAAGTGAATAGGAAATCATGCGCCACCTGTTGTCATGAGTAAAACAACAGTTGGAGCATTGTCTTTTTTAAGTATATAAGAAATCATGCTCCACCTGTTGTCATGAGAGTATAACAACAGCTGGAGCACATGGTATCTGTTAAGTATAAAGGAAATCATGCTCCACCTGTTGTCATGAGCGTATAACATCTGGAGCATGGTCTCTGTTAAGTATATAGGTAATCATGCTCCTCCTGTTTTTATGGGAGTATAACAACTGCTGGAGCATGGTCTCTGTTAAGTATATAGGAAATCCTGCTCCGCCTGTTGTCATGAGAGTATAACAACTGCTGGAGCATGATCTTTGTTAAGTATATGGGAAATCCCTGCTCCTCCTGTTGTCATGAGAGTATAACAACAGCTGGAGCAAGGCCTCTGTTAAGTATATTGGAAACAATGCGCCACTTGTTGTCACGAGAATATAACAACAGCTGGAGCATGGTCTCTGTTAAGTGAATAAGAAATTATGCGCCACCTGTTGTCATGAGAGTATAACAACAGCTGAAGCATGGTCTGTGTTAAGTGAATAGGAAATCATGCACCACCTGTTGTCATGACAGTAAAACAACAGCTGGAGCATTGTCTTTTTTATGTATATACGAAATCATGCTCCACCTCTTGTCATGAGAATATATCAACAGCTGGAGCATGGTCTCTGTTAAGTATATAGGAAATCATGCTCCACCTGTTGTCATGAGAGTATAATAACTGCTGGAGCATGCTCTTTGTTAAGTAAATAGGAAATCCTGCTCCTCCTGTTGTCATAAGAGTATAACAACAGCTGGAGCATGGCCTCTGTTAAGTATATAGTAAAAAAACAATGCGCCACCTGTTGTGTTGAGAATATAACAACAGCTGGAGCATGGTCTCTCTTAAGTGAATAAGAAATCATGCGCCACCTGTTGTCATGAGAGTATAACATCAGCTGGAGCATGGTCTGTGTTAAGTGAATAGGAAATCATGCGCCACATGTTGTCATGAGAGTAAAACAACAGCTGGAGCATTGTCTTTTTTAAGTATATAGGAAATCATGCACCACCTGTTGTCATGAGAGTATAACAACAGCTGGAGCATGGTCTCTGTTAAGTATATAGGAAATCATGCTCCACCTGTTGTCATGAGAGTATAAGTCCAGCTGGACCATGGTCTTTGTTAAGATTATAGGAAATCATGCTCCACCTGTGGTCATGAGAGTACTACAACCGCTGGAGCATGGTCTCTTTTAAATGAATAGAAAATCATGCGCCACCTGTTGTCATGAGAGTAAAACAACTGCTAAAGCAATGTCTTTGTTAAGTATATAGAAAATCCTGCTCCATCTGTTGTCATGAGAGTAAAGCAACAACTGGAGCATGGTCTCTCTTATGTATGTAGGAAATCATGCTCCGCCTGTTGTCATGAGAGTATAACAACAGCTTGAGCATGGTCTCTGTTAAGTGAATAGGAAATCATGCGCCCCCTGTTTTCATGAGAGTGTAACAACATCTGAAGCATGGTCTCTGTTCAGTGAATAGAAAATCATGCGCCACCTGTTGTCATGAGAGTATAACAACAGCTGGAGCATGGTCTTTGTTAAGTATACAGAAAATCCTGCTCCACGTGTTGTCATGAGAGTATAGTAACAGCTGGAGCATTGTCTCTTTTATGTTTATAGGTAATCCTGCTCCACCTGTTGTCATGAGAGTATAACACCACTTGGAGCATGATCTCTGTTAAGTCAATAGGAAATCATGCGTCACATGTTGTCATGATAGAATAACCACATCTAGAGCATGGTCTCTGTTAAGTATATAGGTAATCATGCTCCGCCTGTTGTCATGATAGTATGACAACATCTGGAGCATGGTCTCTGTTAAGTATATAGAAAATACTGCTTCACCTTTTGTCATGAGAGTATAGCAACAGCTGGAGCATGTTCCTTTTTATGTATTCAGAAAATCCTCCTCCACCTGTTGTCATGAGAGTATAACAACAGCTGGAGCATGGTATCTGTTAAGTATATAGGAAATCCTACTCTACCTGTTGTCATGAGAGAATAACAACAGCTGGAGCATGTTCTCTATTTAGTATATACGAAATCATGCTCCTCCTGTTTCCACAAGAGAATAACAACAGCTTCAGCATGGTCTATGTTTAGTATATAGGTAATCCTGCTCCTCCTATTGTCATGAGAGTATAACAACAGCTGGAGCATGGTCTCTTTTAAGTATAAGGGAAATCCTGCTACACCTGTTGTCATCAGAGTATAACAACAGCTGGAGCATGGCCTCTGTTCAGTATATTGGATATCATGCTCCACCTGTTGCTATAAGAATATAACAACAGCTGGAGCATTGTCTCTGTTAAGTATATAGGAAACCATGCTCCCCCTGTTGTTATCAGATGGTAACAACAAATGGAGCATGGCATCTGTTGGTACCATGGAAATCCATGCTTCTCCTATTGTCATCAGATTATAATAACAGCTGGAGCATTGCCTCGGATAGTAATATAAGAAATTATGTTCCTCCTGTTGTCATAACAATATAACAACAGCTAGAGTGTGGTCTCTGTTAGAACAATAGGGAAAGCATGCTCCTTCTCTTGTCATGAGATGATACCATCAGCTGTAGCATGGTCGCTGAGAGTACTTTAAGAAACCATGCTTCTCTGGCTATCATCAGATTATAACAACACATGCAGCATGGTCTGTGTATGGGTTATAGGAAACCATGCTCGTCCTGTTGTCATCAGATTATAACAACAGCTGAAGCGTGGTCTGTGTAAGTACAATATGAAACAATGCTCCCCTTGTTGCCATCAGACTATAACAACAGCTGCGGCATTGTCTCTGTCAGTACTGTAGGAAACAATTCTCCCCCGATGCCATCAGATTATAACAATAGCTGAAGCATGGGCTCTAATAAAACTAGAATTAACCTCATTTCTCCTGTTGTCATCAGGTTATTACAACAGCAGGGCATTGGTCTCTGTTGGTACTGTAGGAAACTATGCTCCTTCTGTTGTCATCAGATTATAACAATAAGTGGAGCATGGTCTCTGTTAGCACTACAGAAAATCATGCTTCTCCTGTTGTTATCAGATTATAATACGCGCGTTCCCGACGACGCGAAGCGTCGTCGTGCGGAACGCACGACTATAGACTGAGGTTATTAGTTCGTTTGTCGTGCTCCCCATAGGCGCACGATCGAGAAAACGCTTGCATTTCAATGCTTTTGCGATGATCAAGCAAGGAGCACGCCTCTGATTTCGCCCATTCAGTCCACCTCGGCTACCTACGCGATAAACTGGTCCCATGTTGGCCTATAATCAATGGATATGACTACTTATTAGGCAAGGAACCAATCTACCTTAGCGACGGCAGGAAAGAATTTCATTGGCCAAGTTGATCACATGATACCGCTCGGCAACGCGGCTATTTTCAATCGGCCATTGGTAACATTTCGTCGCTTCAAAGAGGATTTATCGATTTAAACAGGTTGTTTATCAGCTGGTAAGAACAGAAATCATTTGAACTAGGCCTGTACGTTATAGGCAGTCTCAGTGGAGAGTGCGCAGCAATCTTGTTAATGAAATATAAAGGAAATCGAAGAGGAAATGCATCAGTACGATTCCGGGACATCTCGGCCCATAACAAACTCGGCCCATAACACTGTCGGCCCATAACAAACTCGGCCCATAGCAAACTCGGCCCATTAGACTAAAAAAGTTCTGCTATGCAGTGTATACAGAGTGTTTTCTCACAGAAGAAACGTCTCAGCCAATGCCTATTTATAATTACTTATTTGTATAATAACTGCACACAGAAGATAGTGCTAAAATAAAAGAAATTGTCAAGATAAGTAGGCCAAGGATCTCGGCCCATAACAAAGTCGGCCCATATATAAATTCATTAACACTCCCATGCTGAGGGTTATATTTAATATACTTGTAAACAAATACTGATGTGATTAGACAAGATACACATGTACTTGTTGAAAAGGGGCAATTTTCGAAAATTCGGTCTACTTTCTCGGCACATGACGTAGCGCATTTATGGAAGAGACTATCTATCTATCTATCAATATAATCTAATCTAGTCTAGTCTAGTCTAGTCTAGTCTAGTCTAGTCTGTCTGTCTGTCTGTCTATCTATCTATCTATCTATCTATCTATATCTATCTATCTATCTATCTATCTATCTATCTATCTATCTATCTATCTAAATATACAACTACTGAGTACATAATACAAAAATCATATTTATAAAGACAAAACCAGTTACCCAGTAAAACCAGTTACCCAGTAAATGTTTCAAAAGCATATACCAAACCGTTGCAATTTTATAGGTATGGGCCGAGTTTGTTATGGGCCGATATTGTGTGGGACGACTTGGTAATGGGCCGAGTTTACAATGGGCCGAGTTTGTTATGGGCCGAGATGTCCAGTTACCCATCAGTACTGGTGCTCGTATCCTATCCGTTTCGTACCACAGGAGGTTCGCTGTTCAGTCACGATGGTGTATCGCTTGAACTAGTCCTCGGTCAAACTGAATGGTACCCTGGTCATTCATACCACACCCTGTACGTTTGATATGACTGTGATTTCAGATTTGAGCCGCGCCACCACAAAACCAAGAAAGGGGCAAGTGCGCCCAGCGGAGACTCAGATCAGCCTGGGCATTCGCCCGGTCTGATCAGATTTGCTGTCCGCATGAAGCTTGCTTACACGGCCTTCTTACACCTTTACCTTTAGGAGAAGCGCGGTGGCTCAGTGGTTAGTGCATCGTTGTAATCGTTGTAAATAGGCCCCATGGCCGCAATGACTCTCGGGTAATTTCTTCTTCGTAAATATCAATACTACAGTAACTGCTCGCAAGTAATTAGTTACTGTACACTTGACTCTGAAGTGCACTTGACTCTGAAGCCAGAGGTCGTGGGTTCGAATCCCGACCCAGGCGAAATCTTCCTATCCGAACGCGTTTTTCTAGCATCATTTGCAGGGATGATGCTAACAAGTGTGCTGTCCTTCGGATCGGGACGTTAACTGGAGGCCCCCTGTGCAGGGATATGGCTATACCTAGGCTTTCATCCTGCAACACCGGAGTGTACAAAAGTACCTTTGGGGGCTAAGGCGTAAATGGAAGAAAGAAAGCTACCATTTAGGCACACAGCGAAGACTCCGATGAGACCTGAAGACTGGGCAGATGCTGATTTACAGTGCTGTCGGCCTATTCGGCGCACTTAATCAAAGAATCGTTAACTGTGTAAATAAGAACGGTAAAAAATAAACAACAGATATTGTATTTATAAAGTACAAATAATCACCCTTTATTTCATCTCAAATCCACAATCTGGTATTGATCACAATATGAAAAGAAACTCAAAACTCATGTACCATTGTGCACGAGGGACCATGTTTTTGTCTGCCAATTCGACGCAGCTTCTGAAAATGTCTTATTCCTGACATAAATAATGAGCTAATTTGTGAAACAGACTATATTCATGACATCACTCTGTGGGCTGCAGGAGGAGCTTGTGGAAAGTTTCAACAACTATTTGCTTTAGCAGTGTTAAATCATGATCCTTTGGACATTAGCTGAGTGAGTTATTTTATAATTCACTTCTTTACTATGTGCATTTATGCAAGGCATGCAAAGAGTGATAACTATTATTTACAAATTACAAGTGCTGCTGAAGTGAGTTGACCTACATTCGTGATGTGTGCTCAGAGCCACTGTGTTTGTAAACAAAGATTGCGAAATACAGTGTGTATTCAACATATGCCGAGCTGCAAGTAACATTTGCAAATATCTGCATAAAACCAAGTGCAACTAACCCCTCTGGACAGACATAATCTTCTTTACCGCATATAAAGATCTCCGCTTGAAGGACTGCTTGGATAACAGCCGGCAAAAATTATCAACACATGTTTAACGGTAAATTATGTTACGTAACTTGCGCCGATTAAGCCTATGCGCTGAATAGGCCGACACGACAGTAAGTCTGCGCTGCACGCACAACTGGGATAAAGACTTATGATTATGCCAAAATTCAGAATTTAACATTAAGCGTATGGGCATTTTCTTCCAAATTTCAGGGGCCCAGCCCAAAGTTTAGGGGCTTTGGGCAACTGGACCCCTGTTAGTCTTTATCCCTGCACAACCACTTTGTTGGTTTTCTCTACATGGCCAGTTTCTTAAAATTTGTTTCTTTTACAGTGTTAGAAATAAGGCCCACACAGGAACTTGCCCGGGGGGCAACCTGAAATGAATTTCAACTTGTCCGCCAAGATTTCAACATGTCCCCCTGTATTTCATTGCAATTCTTCCGAAGTCACGTAAGTAAACATAGTCCAAATATGCTCTCCCTTTCTAAGACACTAAGCATGTCAATTCATGAACTTCAGAGATAACTGATCAACAGTTTTGATCACAGCTGCCTAATCATTTTCACAGCGCTACTTTGACAGGGATTCTATTTATTTTTCTCCTTCAAATCACTACATTGGTGGGTTTCAAACTTCTCATGCAAAACTTCAAAAAAGACATTTCCAGAATTTACCAGAATTATAGATTGTGTCCAGGGGGCAACCTTCCAAGACTATCAGCTTGCCCCCAGCAAAATTAACCCGTGTCGGGCAAGTGGGCAATTGCTTATTTCTAACACTGTTTTATGCTGAGCTGGGCCGGGTAGTGCAGTCAGTAAGGCATGTGACTTATAAGCCAGAGGTCCTGGGTTTGATACCCATTCCGGCCACTTACTTTCATTTCTCCATCTGCTGATTCAAGAAGGGCAGTTATCAGTTACTGGTGAAAGAGGAGCACTTAGCAATGGTTAACGGCTTAGGAGGTCTAAGCTCTAGTCTAAGCCTGCCCAGGAGTAGTGATGTTAGGTTAACTGACCGTTCCGACATGACCATAGCTGTTTACCGACGTTAAGCACTAAATCAGTCAAAAAATCCCCCACCCCCCACACCCACTACAAAACCATATAACAAATTTTTTTTTTTTCAGATTTGGATTCTTTGTCCAAATTCACCTACTTGAGAGTTCAAAATTAGGTTTGTAGGGTTTGTGCTAAATAGAAATTATTCTTCACACAATCAAATGTTGAGTGTATCATATGCTATACATCTGTGTACATGGTGGCTGTTTGAGATTTCACCTCTTTTTAGCAGTCAAGCATAATGTTTAAGTCTGAGTATAAGATAATAATGCATCTGGAAAACAGATAATGTCAATCAGAAGCATGAAAGAATGACAATATATTACTTATATGTGTTTTGAAGTGCACCCTTTTTACCAAGGCCCATGGGGTCTTCAGTTGGGGGATTTGCCATCTCCTCTGATGGCAATTTTTCCACACTGTAGAGTGAGTCAGACAAGTACCAACTGTGTGAATGAAGCATATCCCAGTTAACCCAGTTTGCATCCCAGTTACCTAGTGTAAGTAAGTGGTTAGGTGCTTCAGACCTTGGATCATAGACTCACAGATCATTCGAGTCTCACTGGACCGTAGATTTTGTCTCTATTTAAATGGCACTTCCGTTTTCAAATGATAACCCTGAGTTGATCTTGGCCTTTTTACAGATAACTCATAGGTCAGACGTGTGGTTCCTAATGCTTGAGAAATTTCTGCAATTTAATGAGATATCTTTGAATTTGTTGAAACCTTTGGTATAAAAGTTTGTATGTACAGTCAAATAAATGGCTACTTGAAGTTTATTGAGTAACAGAGGTCAGTATCAGTTTTTGATCAAGGCCACTCATATTTCACCAATTTCGAATTTTTCCTGGTAACCAATATGGCTGTCATGCACATATTGTTAAAAAGCTTCCACAATCAAATGACCCATGACACTGAAACTTGGTACATGTACACAGCATTTGAAATTAATATACTCTCGGATTTGTTCAAATGGTGACCCTAGGTTGACCTTTTACCTTTTGACTTAGGTGAGCTATTCAGGTGTTTTTGGTACATGTTACATGTACATGCATTTGCATGTACTGTAAAAATGAATAACTGAAAAATCAATTTTCATTTTATACATTTTAGGAGATTTTAACTGTAATCCGGCACATCTGATTGGGAGACAAGTCACAGCCTAAAAAGACTTAGATATTTGTATTGGCTGGTTCATACACATTGGTGTTTGTCTGTGTTTAACTCAGCAATCATCAATTCTGTATATTATTTTGAGCTTGCCATACAAGATTTCAACAACTTCGACAAAGTCACCAAGAAGAAAAATTGACAATGGTACATACTGGTTTGAGGTATCTGGTGTAAAGGAAGCCTTAGCTATAAAGCTTTAATAGGAAGGTATGTACGATTATTTTTTATCAATTTATGTCTCCCCCCGAAGGGGTCAGAGACATATTGTTTTTGCCCTGGTTGTCTGTCTGTCTGACTGTCCGTCCGCCTGTCACAATTCGTGTTCGCTCAATAACTCTGTAACCGATTGAGATAATTTCACGAAACTTAGTACAAATATAAAGCATCATCAGACGACATGCAGAGAGCAAGACCGGTAACTCCACCTACATTTTTTACAGAATAATACCCCTTTGAAAATTTTAGTATGGTTATCCTGTCCGCTCAATAACTGTAACAGACTGAGATAATTTCACAAAACTTGGTACAAATATAAAACATGATCAGACGATGTGCAGAGAGCTAGACCCGTAACTCCACTTACAATTTTTACGGAATTATGCCTCTTTGAAAACTTTAGTATGGAAATCGTGTCCGCTCAATAACTCTGTAACAGATTGAGATAATTTCTCGAAACTTGGTACAAATATATAGCATCATCAGACGATGTGCAGAGAGCTAGACCCATAACTCCGCCTACATTTTTTACGGAATTATGTCCCTTTGGAAATTTTAGTTTAGAAATCGTGTCCGCTCAATAACCCTATAACCGACTGAGATAATTTAACAAAACTTAGTTCAAATTTAAAGCATCATCAGACGACATGCAGAGAGCAAGACCCGTAACCCCCACCTATATTTTTTATGGAATTATGCACCTTTGTAAATTTAGGTATGGAAATCATGTCCGCTCCATAACTCTACAACTGTACGAGATATTTTCATGAAACTTAGTACAAATATAGAGTATCATCAGAGGATGTGTGGAGAGCAAGACCTCTTACTCCACCTACATCTTTTTTACAGAATTATGCCCCTTTGAAAATTGTAGTATGGAAATTGTGTCCGCTCAATAATTCTGTAACCGATTGAGATGATTTCAGGAAACTTGGTACAAATATAAAGCATCATCAGACGAAATGCGGAGAGCAAGACCCATAACTCCACTGAATTTTTTTATGGAATTATGCCCCTTTGTAAATTTTAGTATGGAAATCGTGTCTGCTCCATATCTCTAAAACTTTATGAGATATTTTTATGAAACCTAGTACAAATATAGAGCATGATCAGAGGATGTGCAGAGAACAAGAATCGTAACTCCACCTACATTTTTATGGAATTATGCCCCTTTGTAAATTTTAGTATGGAAATTGTGTCCCCTCCATAACTCTGAAAATATATGAGATATTTTCGCAAAACTTAGTACAACTTTAAAGTATCATGACTTGATGGGCAGAGAAAATCCTGCTTACATTTACTACAGAATTATGCCCGTTTGAAAATTTTAGTATGGAAATCATGTTTGCTCCATAGCTCTGAAACTATATGAGTTTAATATTATTGTGAAACTTGGTACAAATATAAAACATCAGACAATGTGCAGTGAACAAGGACTGTAACTCCATCTACACTTTTTTATGGAATTATGCCTCTTTGTAAATTTAAGTATGTAAATCATGTTTGTTCTTTAAAAACTTTAAAACTGTAATAAATATTTTCAGCAATTTTTATACAAATATAAAGCATCATCAGATGATGTGCAGAGAACAAGATCCATATGTTCTGTGATCTTAAAAACCTAAAGAGATATTTTCATGAAATTTACACAGATGTGAAGGAAACAAGAAAGTTATTCCGGATTTTTTGGAGTTATCCCTTTGAGCATTGAAAATAGTACATTTTGCTCTTTTGAGCATTGAAAATAGTACATTTTGCTTTTATTAAAGATATTTTCATGAAATTTTGTTCAATTATAAAGCATCATCAAATGATGTGCAGTTAAACAAGATCAGTAGCTCTGCCTACATTTTTAGCTCACCTGAGCCGTAGGCTCACAAGGTGAGCTTATAGTATAGGGAGGCTCTGTCGTCCGTCGTCCGTCGGCGTCCGTTCACATTTTCAAACAAGAATATCTCAATAACCACTTGGCCAATCTTGGTCAAATTTTATGTGTAGCATTGTTGGGGTGGGGGATTGCCTGCATAAGGTTTAAGAGCAGATTGGGTTGGAACTCTGGTTGCCATGGCAACATATAGCTCTCATAGACTTATAATGGGAAAAACTTCAAAAATCTTCTTCTCTGAAACCATGAGGCTCAGACCTTACATATTTAGTATGTACCAATGTCTAGTGGTCCCCTACATAAATCCTGCCAAAAATGCCTCTGGGGCCCAAATGGGCTATGCCCCGGGGGTCATTAGCTCCCATAGACTTACAATGGGAAAATCTTAAAAAATCTTCTTCTCTGAAACCTTGAGGCCCAGAGCTTACGTATTTAGTATGTACCAATGTCTAGTGGCCCTCTACATAAATCCTGCCAACCATGCCCCTTGGGCCCAAATTGGCCACGCCCTGGGGGTCATTAGCATCCATAGACTTACAATTGGAAAATCTTAAAAAATCTTCTTCTCTGAAACAATGAGGCCCAGATTTTACATATTTAGTATGTACCAATGTCTAGTGGTCCCCTACATAAATCCTGCCAACCATGCCCCTGGGGCCCAAATTGGCCACGCCCCGGGGGTCATAAGCTCCCATAGACTTACAATGGGAAAATCTTAAAAAATCTTCTTCTCTGAAACCATGAGGCCCAGAGCTTACATATTTAGTATGTACCAATGTCTAGTGGTCCCCTACATAAATCCTGCCAACCATGCCCCTTGGGCCCAAATAGGCCACGCCCTGGTGGTCATTAGGTCCCATAGACTTACAATGGGAAAATCTTATAAAATCTTCTTGTCTGAAACCATGAGGCCCAGAGCTTACATATTTAGTATGTACCAATGTCTAGTGGTCCCCTACATAAATCCTGCCAACCATGCCCCTGGGGCCCAAATTGGCCACGCCCCGGGGGTCATTAGCGCCCATGGACTTACAATGGGAAAATCTTATAAAATCTTCTTGTCTGAAACCATGAGGCCCAGAGCTTACATATTTAGTATGTACCAATGTCTAGTGGTCCCCTACATAAATCCTGCCAACCATGCCCCTGGGGTCCAAATTGGCCATGCCCCGAGGGTCATTAGCTCCCATAGACTTACAATGGGAAAATCTTAAAAAAATTTCTTCTCTGAAACCATGAGGCCAAGAGCTTATACATATAGCATGTATCAATGTCTAGTGATCCCCTACTAAAATCCTACCACCCATGCCCCTGGGGCTCAAATTGGCCACGCCCCAGGGGTTCGTTTGTTTTTATATAGCAATATAGCTTAAGAACCTTAAAAAACTTCTTCTTTGGAACCATGAGGCCCAGAGCTTATATATATATAGTATGTAGCAATGTTTAGTGGTCCCCCACCTAAATCCTCCCAACAATGCCTCGGGGGTCCAAACTGGCCAATCGCCAGGGGTCATAAGCTCCTATAGACTTATAATGGGAATAACTTCAAAAATCTTCTTCTCTGAAACCATGAGGCCCAGAGCTTACCAATTTAGTATGTACCAATGTCTAGTGGTCCCCTACATAAATCCTGCCAACCATGCCCCTGGGGTCCAAATTGACCACACCTGGGAGTCATAAGCTCCCATAGACTTACAATGAGAAAATCTTGAAAAATCTTCTGCTTTGAAACTATGAGGTCCAGAGCATATATATGTAGCATGTAGCAATGTCTAGTGGTCCCCTACATAAATCCTCCCAACCATGACCCTGCAGTGCAAATTGGCCATGCCCAGGGGGTCATAAGCTCCCATAGACTTACAATGGGAAAATCTTAAAAAATCTTCTCTGTAACCATGAGGCCAAGAGTGTACATATGTAGCAAGTAGCAATGTCTAGTGGGTCCCTACGTAAATCCTGCCAACCATGCCCTTGGGGTCCAAACTAGGCACGCCCCGGGGGTCATTAGTTCCCATAGACTAACGATGGGAAAATCTTAAAAAATCTTCTTCTCTTAAACCATGTGGCCCAGAGCTAACTTCTTTAGTACATATGTAGCAATGTTTAGTGGTCTCCAACTTAAATTCTGCCGACCATGCCCCCTGGGTCCAAATTGGCCATGCTGCTCTCATAGACCTATAATGGGAAAGACTTCAAAAATCTTTTTCTCTGAAACCATGAGCCCAGAGCTTACATATTTAGTATGCAGCAATGTCTAGTGATCCCCTGCATAAATTCTGCCAATCAAGCACCTGAGGTCCAAACTGGCCACACCCTAGGGGCTTGTTTGTTTATATTGAGCTATATAGCTAAAGAACCTTCAGAAAACTTCTTCTATGAAACCATAAGGCCAAGAGCTTATGTATTTAGTATGTTGCAGTGTATAGTGGTCCTCTACATAAATCCTGCCAATCAAAACCCTGGGGTCCAAACTTGCCACACCCCATGAGGGTCATCGATTCCTATAGAATTGCAGCCTGTTTATCAGCTTACCTGAGCTGGATGCTTACATTTTATAACTCAGGTGAGCGGTCGTTGCCCTTGGGCTACTTGTTTAATGAAATTATGCCTCTTTGTAATTTTTCAGTATAGAAATGGTGTTCCCTCTGTAACTTTATAACCGTTGAAGATATTTTTACAAAACTTGGTTCAAATATGAGCCATCATCAGAAGATTTGCAGAGAAAAGAACCCTACATCCACCTACATTTTTCACAGCTATATAAATTTTGGCCTAAACATCGTTATATACATCCATCTTAAGAAGTAGCCATATCAAGTGGATGGGAACGCATGTATATGGGTAACACCTATTTAATTCATATTAACAGCTGGAGGGATCTGATAGTACTATAAGAAATCATGTTCCTCCAGTTGTCATCACAATATAATAACAGCTGGAGCATGGTCTCTGAAAGAACTTTAGGATACCATGCTCCTCCTGTTGTAATCAGATGATACCAGCAGCTGTAGCATGGTCTCTGTAAGTAGTTTAAGAAACCATGCTTCTCCTGTTGTCATCAGATTATTACAACAGTCTGTAAGTATTATAGGAAACCATGCTCTTTCCGTTTTCATCAGATTATAACAATAGCTGGAGCGTGCTCTCTTTTAGTACCATAAAGTTCAGAAATAAGACAAAACACAGGTTTTCACGTTTCGACTTTCGTCTTCTTCAGGGACTAGACTGTATTTGAAAAAACAAGGAACATCACGTCCGTTAGTACCATAGGAAACGATGCTCCTCCTGTTGTCATCATATTAAAACAACAGCTGAAGAAGGTCTCTGTTAGTACTGTAGGAAAGTAAAAAGATAGGCAATGATCAGGAATTAATACATTCCGCTTTCAAAACCAATAGGGAAAGAAGCACATACACACAGATTGTCACAAGTTTACCAAAGACATGCACAGTTAACCGAAGCAGCTCTGATAGTACTAAAGGAAACCATGCTCCTCCTGTTGTCAACAGGTTATAACAGCAGCTGGAGCAGGGTCTATGTTAGTACTTCAGGACGCCATTCTCCTTCTGTTATCATCAGATTATTACGACGGCTGGAGCGTGGCCTCTATAACTACAATACCTGATGTCATCAGATAATAACAAAAGCTGAATCACGGTATCTGTTAGTACTATAGGAAACAATGCTTTCCTATTGTCATCTGATTATAACAACAGCTGGAGCATAGTTTGATAGTACTATAGGAAACCATGATCCTCCTGTTGTCCTCAGATTATAACAACAGCTTGAGCATGGTCTCTGTTAGTACGATAGGTAACTATGCTCCACCTGCTGTCATCAGATTATAACAACAGATGGAGCATGGTCTCTGTACGTACTATAGGAAACCATGCTCCTCCTGTTGCCATGACATGATACATGATGTGACAACAGCCGGAGCTCTGTCTCCTTTAGTTATATAAGAATCCATGCTCCTCCTGTTGTCATGAGAAAACAACAATAGGTGGAACATAGTCTCTATTTGTAAGTTTCACCGGAACTGTTTCAACTCTTTGGATAACCGCTTGTTACCGAAAATGCTCTTATGTTACATGCAGTCTGCTGTTTACAGGGCTAATTACACAAAACATCTTTCATATCAAACAAACAGAACTATAAAGAGTGTTTTTCATATATATTCGAGATCAAACGCAGGCTGTCGACTGTTACAATCTATCCCGACAACTGTACCACTTTTTTTGAGGTTAGAAAACGTAACTTTTAATTTTTTCTTGAAATTTGGGACAAGTAATTTATTATCAGGTGTGGGGGGACCGGGTACATTTAGGGGATCGGAATTGTTTTTGGTGATGTGGTGATGTACTGGGGGGGGGGGGGGGTCGGAAATCAATAAGCTCCGGAGCAAGGGGGGTCATATATTTTATGAAACATATTGTGGAGGGGGGTGGGGTGTCAGAATTCTTACATCGACCTTCATTTTCAAAAATGTCTCGGCTTCTGGGTGGGGGGGGAGGGAGATTCCAGGTACCCCATTACTCCTAAAATTTCACTCTTTTTCTTTCAAACTCAAAACTTAAGGGCATATATGGAAATGACACACAAAACTTCGGCAGCTTCATATAAAAAAGACAGTTCTTTTCATTGATTTGCTAGAAAACAACAGTTTTAAAGTGTCTGTAAAATCATGTCAAGTAGATGATTTTGTTCTCAATTTAATTTAATGCCTGCAGTTGTGATATCAGCTCTCCAGGTGCCTTTTCATCAGCAGAACTACGGTGGCCGCAGCCCCCAGACCCCCGCGACCCAGACCCCCAAGTATTAGTTTAAACAGGTTGCTGGATAGCCACTGGCAGAAGAAAGTTTAAAAAATGAAAACAAGTTTACACAGACCATGAATAATTAACCTGTTAAAATAAGAAAATGTTCTTTGTGTTTCATACATGTTTTGAATGAGGTCAGTCTGAGATAAAATAGGTAATATGGTGTAGGTGTGTGAAGGGTAGCTGGGTGTTGGGGTGGGGCCATAGAATTGTTTGTCATCTATTTGGGGGGTGGGGGTGTCGGCAAAATAATACTGGTGAGACTGGGGTGGGGAGGGGGGTCGGAAAAATTTTGGTGAACCATTTGAAAATTTACCCCCCCCCATCTCCACCTGGGATAATAAATGACTCGTCCCTTAAAAACATTACTAAAATATTCCTTATTGTTCGAACACAAGAACATAGAATACCATATTCTCTAATTTAAAACGAGACCCTCCGATCCCCAGGTGATGTCGGCAAATACAACAATTTCAGCTTCCGAGTAAAAATGGCCAGATTGATCTTCTCACGTTCTTTATTTCTTGTCAGGTAATATCATAAGCTCCATTCTGTTATATCTCTAAACAGGAATTTATAATATCTCAGAAGAGTCTGAGATATCACAAACTGGATGATTGTCAGCAAAACTGCAATATAGTGGCGATGACGTTGTGATATCAATAAATCTCTTATTTGTCCTGAATTTTTGTACAAAATACATCACATCTTGTCACAAAGTTGTGTTCATTTACTGACACTACAGGTTTGAATTAATGATACCTCATTATAGTTTTAGTGATATGAAAAACTCAGAACAATTTTTAATAGGAATTGATGTTTTGTCATATTGACCAAACTGTTTGAGTAATATAAATGTATCACAAATTCTTGTCGATTTTAGTGCGACTTTGCAAAGCAAAAGTAGCGCTTATCATGTGCGTCTGCGTATGCATGCGCGTGCGCCTTTATGCGCGTTTGCAAAAATATTCACCTGTTGCGTTTAGCTTAGTTTCTAAGTTTAACATAGAGTCTTCAAAACTTGCTCCATATATACATCTAAGAAGGATCTACTGAAAGTAGCGATGCATATTGGTCTGTGGCCTATATTTTACGGATCATCGAACATAGACAAAAATATTCACCTGGTGCGTTTAGCTCAGTTTCTATGTAACCAAAAGGGATAGTTTCTTTAAACTTGCTCCATAGGTACATCTGGTGAAGATCTACTGAATGCAATGATGCAAATCGGGTCATGACCTATAATTCACTGATCACTGAACATAGAACAAATATTCACCTTTGCGTTTAGCTCAGTTTCTAAGTAATCAAAAGGGATAGAGTCTTCAAACTTGCCCAATAGATACATCCGATGAAGCTCTACAAAAAGCAGTGATGCATATTGAGCCATGACCTATAATTTACGGATCATTGAAAAGAAGCAAAATATTCACTTGTTGCGTTTAGCTCAGTTTCTAAGTAATAAAAAGGGACTGCGTCTTTAAACTTGCTCCATAGGTACATCTCGGGAAGATCTACTGAATGCAGTGATGCATTTCTGGCCATGACGAATATTTTACAGATCATTGAACATAGAATAAAATATTCACCTGTTGCGTTTAGCTCAGTTTTTAAGTAACCAAAAGGGGTAAAGTCTCATACTTGCTCCATAGGTAGATCCGATAAAGATCTACTGCATGCAGTGACGCAAATCGGGCCATGACCTATATTTCACGAATCATTGAACATAGAAAAATATTCACCTTTTGCGTTTAGCTCACTTTCATACTTGCTATATATGAACATCTTGGGAAGATTTACTGAAAGCAGTGACTTTATTTCATGGCCCAGTGATTGAAACTGTTTGATGTATGACATTTATGCTTGGAGTAATAAGTCAGTATGATCCGTTGTTTGACCACAAACAAAATGTAGGCCATAGTGACCCATATTTCAAGGTTCTGTTATTTGCCTGAAGTTTATGTATGAACACGATTGCTTTGAATAATCACTCAGTATGACCCGATGTTGGACATCAGAATGAAGGTAATACTATGTCACAGTGACCTATATTTATGGTCCAGTGAGTTGGCCGCATATTTCTAACACTATTTCATGGATTTACCTTATACTTGGGCTAGTGGTCTGAGCTTAACACTGTGAGTGACCTCATACAATATGGTGGTCAGTGTGACCTATATTTCATGGTCCAGTAAGTTTGCCTCATATTTCTATCACTATTTTATCGGTTTCCATCATACTTGAGGTAAACGGTTTGGGTTGACACTGTGAGTGACCTCATATTAAATATAGGTCAGTGTGACCTATATGTCATGGTCGAGTGAGTTTACTTCATATTTCTAATACTATTTCATGATTAAATGGTTTGGGCTACTGTGAGTGACCTTGTACTAATTGTAGGTCATAGTCCAGTGAATTTGTCTCACATTTTACGCTATTATATGGATTTGCATTTCACTTGGGTTAATGGTTTGGGCTGACACTATGAGTTACCTCATACAAAGTATAGGTCAGTGTGAACTATATTACATGGGCCAGTGATTTTAGCCAACATCTAAAAAAACACTATTTCATGGATTGCATTTAGCTAGGGTTAATGGTTTGGGCCGATTGTATGGTCTATATTTCATGGCCCAGTTATTTTAGTCAATATCTCTAACACTATTTTATGGATATGCACCATACCGGCGCAGATCATTTGAACGAATTGACAGGGCATTTTAGTGGGAAAAAAATGGACGTTTGAGCGGAAAAAGTGGATATTTGAGCAAAACGGAAAATAACCCTTTTGAGCGGATTACCTGAATTACTCTGACGCTTTGTCTTGTGCCCCTTCCGTTAGCCAGTCAGAAAATGTCCTTTTAAGTATTCGAGTTAACCTAAGCCTATCGAAAGTCTTAGGCTAACATCTTCTGCCGCATTTTCTGTTAGCGACGTGGTCATCTTGGTCATGAGAATGTTCGTTTCGGGGGGAAATGACTGTGGTACATGTGCTATCTGTGCTCATGCGAGCCTTACATTTCTCTTTAGTGCAGCGCCATGAAAGATGACCACTTTTTAAGGAACTATCTAGTCTGTATCTCAATCACTTTTAAAGGAACTATCTAGTCTGTATCTCAATCAATCACATATCACGATTTGTATCTACAACAATAACATCCATCGAACTCCTACAAAAAACAACAACCCTGGCTGCATGGGTAAAATATTCATTTCGATTGAAAATCATACTAACTAAACATTGAAACGGGAAAGGTTCGCATGTGACTACCGTTCACCTGCAAAACTTAAGTGTAAATCCAAATCGATTTCGCTAAACTGTCCATCTTAAATACGCTCAAATGTCTAAAGTAGGGCTCTGATTTTCAGATCAAATATCCGTCGCATCATACTTTGATTAATAATTTTGGCTGACACTGTGAGTTATTCGTAATAATTGTGCGTCGGTGTGACCTATATTTTATGGTTTAGCGATTTCTCCATTTCGCTGTCAAGCCATTGTTCAGTTGTCTGCCAAATTTTCATCACGTCGAGCTCGTTGATAATCAATGGTTACTCTGTCTGATGTTAATAGTACGGTTCAACTTATGTGGTCGAGTCCCCAGAACGACTCGGTTTTAGTGCAGAAAGTCGCATGAAGATTGTGAGTTCGAACCCGGGCTTGGCCATCCGACAACTCGAAAAATGTCTCGGTCAACCAAGCAGAAAATGGGTTCCTGAATCGAATCAGGGAAGGTTAAGGCAGCGAAAGGAGAGTAGGCCCACTGCCCCTACGGCTACTAGGCTGGGGGAGGGGGGGTGGAGGGCCGGAGGCGGAGTGAGTATACTAGATCCAGCTCTTAGAAATAATGCGTATATCTCTCCTAGTTCATTAACTTGTGTGATCAGTCCCCATCCCCTTAACCCCATTAACCGGTTAGAAACCCATTGAGTCTTCGACACAACAAATTACAAGTTTCACAGAATTTTAACTTTCCGTATAACATTTATGTATTCTTTTACTCATTCCGTAATCGAGAGTTTTTCAGTTCAATAGCTAGAAGATATGTGCTTGTGTTTCAACCACACAACCAGGACTCACTAGTTCCCTAAATATATTGTTATAGCTCCCGGTATCCCCAATGCGTTTTTTTCTTGGTTTGACTTGCCCCGAAGAATAAAAATATTTTGAATCTCGCTCAACCTGCTTTACCGGCGCAGGACACGGCGAGAAAATGTTTTGTTTATAAAAATGGCTTTTCTTTTTCTTTACCTATTTCTATCAGAACTACGATGACCCAAATCATCGGGCTCACTTTTAATTTCCATACTATTTCCGAGTTCCAAATTCTGAATTCCGATTTCTGAATTCCGAAATTCGTAGAACAAACTGGACTTTATAATTCTTATTTATTTCATTTCTTCAAACCTTCAAATGAAATGCTGATGCAAAGCATTTAACTAATAAGATTCAGAATGCAAAATAACTCTTTGGAGCTTAAATTCAATTAAAAGGTCATGAAACTCTAGAAACAAAAGAAAGAAAAAATAACTCCAAAATGAAGCGGGAGATCTAATATTCTAAATATAAAAATATCTTACATCACAGTCCCCAAATACGCAAGAAATACTTTCTTAAGAACAAGACCTACACTGATGCGTGTAGTATAAAGGGCACTCGATAGCTCAGAAGGTTAAGCGGTGACCTGCTGATCTAGCGGTCCCGGGTTCGAGTCCCGCTGGAGGAGGGAATCTTTTCAATCGTAAACGGGGCGACAAAAATTGCTGTTACTCATATAAGATTGTAATTGCTATTGTCAGTTGACTATTAACAGCCATTTACACGTAAAATTACATTTACCAGTTAAATGGTAACAGCGTTTTAGACCAAAAGTAGCTATTGCCAGTTAACTGGTAGAAACATAAACAACCTTTAGGCTAAACGTTATTGCCAGTTAGGTTTAAGTTGTCACCGAAGGATAAAATTCTGCTAATGATTTTGTAACCCCATTTTCACGTACAAGCATAGCTCCTTCAACAATTTAATGCGTTTTAAGCCCTTTAGCTTCTGTTACATTCGTTTTAATATAGCTTGCACCTTAATGAATTCCAAAACTGCGAGTTTGCCCTTTTTGCATTTTATAATTGTTCTGATATCTAGGAATATATAAAAGGAAGGTTGTGTTTGGAACTTTTCGGCCTTTCGATGTCTAGGGCGCACAAGATTTAAACCTGTAAAAACACGTATATGCGCTGAAAAATATTTTATCGGCACACTGCTGCTGTTGGTTTAAACAATATTTCATTTGAAACTGAGATACATAGAGTAAATACAGATACAAGTACATGTAAATGAAATCAGTACAAATAGGATTCAGAAGAAAGTCATACGACTTACATGAAGCTGTATCCTATGTTTCAATTGATCGTATAACGAGTATATAGTCATTTGAACTTTGAGGCTTACTAAAACTGACATAAGATCAGTTCTAAACAAAGATGCCTGGAATAGAAATGTAACATATGATCAGGTATTTAGAGAGTAAGATACTTTAGAGAGATAGCAGTAAAGTTATACAAAAATATACAACATAGTAGCAGGTCAGTGATAGGTAGGAGGGTTCCACGGGGAGTGGAATTTTAGGCTTGCTATCAATTAGCATTTTTTATGAATAAATGTATAAAGATACATGTTTGTGTACAGCAGTCGAGGCACAGTGGTTTTAAACCAAAGGTTCGTTCACATAAACAGCTCAATGGAATAAGATTATACACATTTAACAACTGTATTATAATACAATTAAAGGAAGAAACTTTATATTCTATTAGTATGTAATGTGAAACGGAGTACACTTGACTGTTTTTCGAAGCGTTTTGTTTTCATTATAAATTCTGAACAGCTAGGAAAAATTCTTTTTGTTTGGCTCAGGATTACCCCACAAAAGTTTGTTAATAGTTGATGGACATAATGCAGATACTGCTGCTGTTGAGACACATAAACAATAGTAGTAGTTTAATCGGGTTGTTTTGGATTAAATCCATTGCATCTCACCAACACCCACGGGCATTGTTCTGCGTGTAGGCCTATATGCAAATTCCATTTCATTGCAGTATATTATATCTGTGATGCAGTTTTTTGCGATTCAAAACAAAAATATAAAATAAAGCCCGATTGGCCTCACCTCCTCTCCTCTCTGTCTGTCTGTCTGTCTGCCTGTCTGTCTGTCTGTCTCTCTCTCTCTCTATTTGGATTCCAAGGGAGTCATCAAGTGTTTATCTCTGTACGATGCGATGGCTTATTACATGTCTGTTTGTATCTGCAATGAGCCTGGAATTTTACATAGTTTTCAACAAGCTTTCTTCTACTTAAAACAGCACCTATTGCGTCTGTTGGAGGGAATGATATGCACGCTGATACCAGACTCAGTCCGCATTTTAAAATGGTGCCAGCGCTTCAAGTGGCCAATACAATGGGCTTGTTTATCAGAGAAGCATACGGTTGCATGTAAAGAGTCGGGTCGCCTAAACTCGCATACCTCACACTGAGTTGCCGTTTTCTGCGTTTGAAGAGGTATTTCATCACAAATTATGAGGAACATCTTTTCATTTTGATACTACAGTCAAATCCACTTTTTAATGTTTTACGTCAAAGAAGTCAGCATGTCTGACCTTTAAAAATGGCGAAATAACATAAATGTGTCTCCATACGCATTAATGTGACTGTGTAAACTTCCAGGGGGAAACTACTCTGCCATTATTTATTTTTGGCGCCCCTTTCTCATTTGGAGTCAACTTTTCATGCAAAGAATTTGCTTCTTAAGGAGCAAATTATTTTCTTTAAGTTAAACCTTATGAGGAAGGGCTTAGTCACACAGGTCAGCAAACTGGAAGTCACAAAAGTTGTTCCCTTTTTAAAAAAAAGGCAGAAAACCATTACGGTGTACCTATGTATCTTAACCCAACCCAGACAAAACGTCGTATCAACATTGCACCGACGTCATATCGACGTTTTACTTATACGAAAAATCTCAATAGATTTTCTTACTACAGAGCATCTGCCCAACACCAGTATCACTGGTCCAAGGCATATACGAGTATAGGATGTGATATGGTGGACCTAACAACACTATTTCAGTCATATCGACCCGACGGGAATGTAATAATATGAATGGCTGTGTGCAATGGAATCCCGTTTACGGTTAAAAATAATGCCGCCTCAGTGGGATTCGAACCCCGAGAGCCAGTTTAACAGGCCAGCGCTTAACCCTCTGACCTAGAACTTCAGTTTTACTATGATGTGATATGAAAGTACCCATATTATATTCTAGTGATTATATCTATTTTCTTCTACACCGTCTTTCATATGAATCCCCATAACTTCCATGGCCATGGCCAAGACACATGTATGTCTTTCCTCAGAAGGATCTGAATCTTAATAGAAATGGACACATGTTCAGAGGAATCTAATCTGCCACTGTTATTGGGGTAAAACATTGAAGATAAGAAGTTGCTCCCCTAGAAGCATTTTTGCATGAGTAGATTTAATATTTGACGAGATCTAGGGTACTAGGAGATACCATGTTTCAGCTATTGTTATTCTCTCGTGACAACAGGTGGAGCGCGGTTTCCGTTTGTTACAGACGAGAACATGCTCCAGTTATAGTTCTACTTTCATGACAACAGGCGGAGCTTGTTTTCCTATAGTGGTAGCAGAGACGATGCTCCGGCTGTTGATCTACTTTCATGACAACAGTTGAAGCATGGTTTCCTATAGTACTTGCAGATACCTTGCTCCAGCTGTTGTTATTCTCTCGTGACAACAGGCAGAACATGGTTTCCTATAGTTATAGCAGAGACCATGCTTCAATTGTTGTTCTACTTTCATGACAACAGGTGGAGCATGAATTCCCATATAAATAGCAGATTTCTTGCGCCAGCTGTTGTTATTATCTCATGGCAACAGGCGGAGCTTGTTTTCCTATAGTTGTAGCAGAGACCGTGCTCCGGCTGTTGATCTACTTTCATGACAACAGTTGAAGCATTGTTTCCTATAGTACTTGCAGATACCTTGCTCCAGCTGTTGTTATTCTCTCGTGACAACAGGCAGGTGGAGCATGAATTCCCATATAAAAAGCAGATTTCTTGCGCCAGCTGTTGTTATTATCTCATGACAACAGACGAAGCCTGTCTTCTATATTTATAGCAGAGACCATGAACCAGCTGTTTTTCTACTTTCATAACAACAGGTGGAGCATGATTTTCTATAGTACTAGCAGAGACCATGCTCCAGCTGGTGCTATTCTCTCATGAAAACAGGCCAAACATGGTTTCCTATAGTTATAGCAGGGACCATGCTTCAGTTGTTGTTCTACTTTCATGACAACAGATGGAGCATGATTTTCCATAGCACTAGCAGAGACCATGCTCCAGCTCTTGTTTTTCTCTCGTTACAACAAGCGGAGCATGATGTCCAACATGTATAGCAGATACCATGCCCCAGCTGGTGTTCTACTTTCATGACAGCAGTCAGAGCATGGTTTCCTATAGTCCCGGTAGATAACATGCTCCAGCTGCTGTTATTCTCTCGTGACAACAGTCAAAACATGATTTCCTATAGTTATAGCAGGGACCATGCTTTAGTTATTGCTCTACTTTAATGACAACAGGTGGAGCATGAATTCCCATTTATATAGCAGATTCCTTGCGCCAGCTGTTGTTATTATCCCATGACAACAGGCAGAACCTGTCTTCTAAAGTTATAGCAGAAACGATGCTCCAGCTATTGTTCTACTTTCATGACAACAGGTGGAGCGTGATTTTTTATAGAACTAGAAAAGACCATGCTTCGGCTGTTGTTATTCTCTCGATACAACAAGCGGAGCATAATGCCTATAGTTATAGCGGAGACCATGCTCCAGCTTTTGTTATTCTCTCGTTACAACAAGCGGAGCATGATGTCCAACAGTTATAGCAGAGACCATGCTTTAATTGTTGTTCTACTTTCATGACAACAGCTGGAGCATGATTTTCTATAATACTAGCAGATATCATGCTCAAGATGTTGTTATTCTCTCGTTAAAACAAGCGGAGCATATTGTGCAATAGTAAAGGCAGAGACCATGCTCCAGCTTTTGTTATTCTGTCGTTACAATGAGTTGAGCATGATGTCCAACAGTTATAGCAGAGACCATGCTTTAGTTGTTGTTCTACTTTCATGACAACAGGTGGAGCATGATTATCTATTGTACTAGCAGATATCATGCTCCAGCTGTTGTTATCCTCTCGAGACAACAGGCAGAACATGGTTTCCTATAGTAATAGCCGGGACCATGCTTCAGTTGTTGTTCTACTTTCATGACAACAGGTTGAGCATAATTCCCATCTTAATAGCAGATACCTTGCGCCAGCTTTTGTTACCATGTTCCAGCTCTTGTGTTTCTCTCTCGACAACAGGCGGAACGTGTTGTCTAAAGTTTCAGCAGAGACAATTCTCCAGCTGTTGTTCTACTTTCATGACAACGGGTGGAGCATGGTAACCTAAAGTACGAGCAGCCACCATGCTCCAGCTGTTGTTCTCCTTTCATGACAACAAGCGGAGTATGTTTTCATAAGTATTAGCAGACACAATGCTCCAGCTGTTGTTCTACTTTCATGACAACTCGCGGAGCAGGGTTTACTATAGTTCTAGCAGATATCATGCTCCAACTGTTGTTATTCTCTCGTGACAACAGACAAAATATTGTTTCCTGTAGTTATAGCAGAGACCATGCTCAGGCTGAATTTCTACTTTCATGACAACATATGGAGCATGATTTCTGATAGTGAAAGCAGATACCATGCTCCAGCTGTTGTTGTTTTCTCACGACAACATACGTAGCATGTTTTCCTATATTTTTAGGAGAAACAATGCTCGAGCTTTTCTTCGATATTTCTGACAACAGGTGGAGCATGGATTCCTATAATACTAGAAGATACCATTCCCAGCTGCTTTTTATTTCCTAGTGGCAACAGGTGGGACATTTTTTTCCTATAGTTATAGCACCCACCATATTCCAGTTGTTGTTCTACTTTCATGACAACAGGTGGAGCATGGTTTGCTATAATACTATCAGATACCATGCTCCAGCTGTTGTTATTATTTCGTGACAACAAGCAGATCATGGTTTCCTATAGTTATAGCAGAGACCATGCTCGAGCTGTTGTTCTTCTTTCATGACAACAGGTTGAGCATGGTTTCATATATTACTAGCGGATACCATGCTCCAGCTGTTGTTCTTTTTTCATGACAACAGGTGGAGCATGATTTCCTATAATACTAGAAGATACCATGCTTTAACTGTTGTTATTCTTTCATGACAACAGGTGGAGCATGATTTCCAATAATACTAGAAGTTGCTATGCTCCAACTGCTGTTATTCCCTATTGACAACAGGTGGGGCATGTTTTCCTAAAGTTATAACACACACAATGCTCCAGTTGTTGTTCTTTTTTCATAACAACAAGTGAAGTATTGTTTGCTATAGTACCAGCATATACCATGCTCCACCTGTTGTTATTCTCGCCTGACAACAGGCAGAACATGGTGTCCAATAGTTATAGCAGAGACCATGTTCCAGCTGTAGTTCTACGTTCATGACAACAGGTGGAGCACGGTTTCTTTTAGCACTACCAGATAGAATACTCCAGCTGTTGTTTTCTTCTCGTGAAAAAATGCAGAGCAGGGTTTCCTCTAGTTATTGCAGAGACCATGCTCCAGCTGTTCTTCTACTTCTAGGACAACAGGTGGAGCATGGGTTCCTATATTTAACTTATAGACACCAGCTGCAGCCAACGCTCACACGTTATGACTAGTTAAAAGTAAGAGAATGATTTAATAAACTTTGGCTTCAGTTCTGGTTCTTTAAATGTTTTCTTGTTATGTACATGTATGATTGTACTGTTATGAAATAAAATATGTTTTAACCAATCGAAGATGTAGGAGTCTTGGAATTCGACCTCAAGGGTCATCCGACTGGCAATTACCCTAGAATCAGCAGTTGTGGCAGATTCATTAAGTACCTAGGTTCTTAATATAGATTCTCTTTGAAGAGTCGTTGCTACTATGAGATACAACTGTTGTCTTCAGATTATAAGAGTATGTATATACAACAAAAGCAAGCGTTATGCGGATGTCGCTGGGGCTATAGTTTTAGGTGCTGAGGCAAATGGGAAGAAGAGAGATGAGCTCTCCCTTTAATTTGCTGTGCCCAGATTCGAATGGTTATACGCTCATGACAAAAGGAGGAGCAAGATTTTCTATATACTTAAGAAGACCATGCTCCAGCTGTTGTTATACTCTCATGTCAACAGATGGAGCATGATTTCCTATATTCTAAACAAAGACCATGCTCCAGCTTTTGTCATACTCTCATGTCAACAGGTGGAGCATGATTTCCTATATTCTAAACAAAGACCATGCTCCAGCCGTTGCTATACTCTCATGACAACAGGTGGAGCAGGATTTTCTATATACTTAAGAAGACCATGCTCCATCTCTTGTTATACTCTCATGTCAACAGGTGGCGCATGATTTCCTATTCACTTAACAGAGATCATGCTTCGGCTGTTGTTATACTCTCATGACAAAAGGTCGAGCATGATTTCCTATATTCTAAACAAAGACCATGCTCCAGCTGTTGTTATACTCTCATGACAACAGGTGGAGCATGATTTCATATATTATTAACAGCCACCATGATCCAGTTGTTGTTATATTCACATGACAACAGGTGGAGCATGATTTCCTATATACTTAACAGATAACAAGCTCCAGCAGTTGTTATATTCTCACGACAACAGGTTGCGCTTGATTTCCTATAAACTTAAAAGAGACCATGCTCCAGATAATGTTATACTCTCATGACAACAGGTGGAGCATGATTTCCTAAAAAAAAGTATATACTTAACAGAGACCATTCTCCAGCTGTTGTTATACTCACATGACATAAGGTGGATCAGGATTTTCTATATACTTAAGAAGACCATGCTCCAGCTGTTGTTATACTCTCATGTCAACAGGTGGCGCATGATTTCCTATTCACTTAACAGAGACCATGCTCCAGCTGTTGTTATACTCTCATGACACCAGGCCGAGCATGATTTCCTATATTCTAAACAAAGACCATGCTCCAGCTGTTGTTATACTCTCATGATAACAGGGGGAGCATGATTTCATATATTATTAACAGCCACCATGATCCAGCTGTTGTTATATTCACATGACAACAGGTGGAGCATGATTTCCTATATACTTAACAGATAACAAGCTCCAGCAGATGTTATATTCTGATGACAACAGATGGCGCATGATTTCCTATAAACTTAACAGAGACCATGCTCCAGATAATGTTATACTCTCATGACAACAGGTGGAGCATGATTTCCTAAAAAAAAGTATATACTTAACAGAGACCATTCTCCAGCTGTTGTTATACTCAGATGACATAAGGTGGAGCATGATTTCCTATATACTTGACAAAGACCATGCTCCAGATGGTGTTATACTATCACGACAACAAGTGGAGAAGGATTGCCTATATACTTAACAGAGACCATGCTCCAGCTTTTGTTTTACTCTCATGACAACAGGTGGCACATGATTTACTAAATACTAAACAGATACCATGCTCCAGCTGTTGTTACGTTCTCATGACAACAACTGGAACATGATATCCTATAAACTTATTAGAGACCGTGCTACAGCTGTTGTTATACTCTCATGACAACAGGTTCACTTAACAGACCATGTTCCAGCTGCTGTTACATTCTCATGACAACAGATGGAGCATGATTTCCTATATTCTTAACAAAGACCTTGCTCCAGCTGTTGTCATACTCTCAGGACAACAGGTGGAGCATGATTTCCAATATACTTAACAGAGACCATGCTCAAGCTGTTGTTATACTCTCATGGCAACAGGTGGAGCAAGATTTCCTATATACTTAAGAGAAACCATGCTCCAGCTGTTGTTATATTCTCATGACAACAGGTGAAGCAGGATTTCCTATATACTTAACAGAGACCATGCTCCAGATGTTGTTATACTCTCATTACAACAGGTGGAGCATGGTTTCCTATATACTTATCAGAGACCACGCTCCAGTTGTTGGTATACTCTCATGACAACAGGTGGAGCATGATTTCCTATCTACGTAACAGAACCATGCACTAGCCGTTGTTATATTCTCATGACAACAGGTGGAGCAGGTTTTCCTATATTCTTAACAGAGACCATGCTCCAGATGTTGTTATACTGTCATGACAACAAATGGAGCATGATTTCTTAAATAGTTAACAGAGACCATGCCCAAGCTGTAATCATACTCTCGTGACAACAGGAGGTCATGATTTCGCATAATCGAAACAGAGAACATGCTCCAGCTATTGTTATACTCTCATGACAACCGGTAGAGTAGGATTTCCTATATACTTACCAGGGACCATGCTCCAGCTGTTGCTATACTCTCATGACAACAGGTGGAGCAGGATTTCGTATATACTAAACAGAGACCATGCTCCAGCTGTTGTTATATACTCATGACAACAGGTGGAGCATGATTTCCTATAAACTTAACAGAGACCATGCTCCAGTTGTTGCTTTACTCTCATGACAACAGGAGGAGCAGGATTTCCTATAAACTTAACAAAGACTATGCTCCAGCTGTTGTTATACTCTCATGACAACAGGTGGAGCATGATTTCCTATATAATTAACAGAGGCCATGCTCCAGCTGTTGTTATACTCCCATAACAACAGGTGGAGCATGATTATCTATATACTTAACAGAGACCATGCTCCAGCTGTTGCTATACTCTCATGACAACAGGTGGAGCAGGATTTCCTATATACTAAACAGAGACCATGCTCCAGCTGTTGTTATATTCTCATGCCAACAGGTGGAGCATGATTTCCTATAAACTTAACAGAGACCATAATCCAACTGTTGCTATACTCTCATGACAACAGGAGAAGCAGTATTTCCAATAAACTTAACAAAGACTATGCTCCAGCTGTTGTTATACTCTCATGACAACAGGTTGGGCATGATTTCCTATATAATTAACAGAGACCATGCTCCAGCTGTTGTTATACTCCCATAACAACAGGTGGAGCATGATTACCTATATACCAAACAGAGACCATGCGGCAGATGGTCTTACACTCTCATGACAACAGGTGGCGCAAGATTTCCTATTCACTTAACATAGACCATGCTCCAGCTGTTTTTATACTCATATGACAACAGGTGGAGCATGATTTCCTATATTCATAAGAGAGACCATGCTCCAGCTTTAGCTATACTCTCATGGTAACAGGTGGACCAGGATTTTCTATATAGTTAACAGAGGCCATGCTCCAGATGTTGTTATACTCTCATGACAATAGGTGGCACATGATTTCCTATTCACTTAAAAGAGACCATGCTCCTGCTGTTGTTATACTCTCATGACAACAGGTGGAGCAGGATTTCCTATATACATAAGAGAGACCATGCTCCAGCTGTTAGTATATTCTCGTGACAACAGGTGGAGGATGATTACCAATATACTTAACAGAGACCATGCTTCAGATGTTGTCATACTCTCATGACAACAGGTGGCGCTTGATTTCCTATTAATTTAACAGAGGCCATGCTCAAGCTCTTATCATACTCTCATGACAACAGGCGGAGCAGGATTTCCTATATACATAAGAGAGACCATGCTCCTGTTGTTGCTATTCATGACAACAGGTGGAGCAGGATATTCTATATACTTAACAAAGACCATACTCCAGCTGTTGTTATACTCTCATGACAACAGAAGGAGCATGATTTGCTATATTATTAACAAAGACCATGCTCCAACTGTTGTTATACTCTCATGACAACAGGTGGAGCATGATTTCCTATATACTTAACAAAGACCATGCTCCAACTGTTGTTATACTCTCATGACAAAAGGTGGAGCATGATTTCCTATATACTTAACAAAGGCCATGCTCAAGCTGTTGTTATGGTTTCCTATATGACAAATAGAGAGCGTGCTGCAGCTGTGCTGTAGTTAACACTAACAGAGACCAAGTTGTAGCTGTTGTCAGGCTAAAGAAGATCGTGCTCCAGCTGTAATCATGAAATTATAACAGCAGCTGCATCACAGTCCCTATTTGTCATATAGGAAATCATGCTACCTACCAGTTTCATTATATTTGGTTTTTACACCCCCACCCCCCACCCCCTCCAGATAGGTGTCAAAAAGGTTTATGCCCCTTCAACCCCCCTTCCCGCCCCAAACACCCACAACCCTAATGTAAGACAGACCTTAAGAACCTTTATAATAGACAGACCTCAATCAAACTTATGGGCACAAAATACAAAGAAATTTCTCACATTGTTACAGGTTAATTATATATACCGAATAATAGTTCGTTATTTTTCTATCTGCAAATGTCCACCAAGAAACTGACGCTGAATGCTCTATAAAGCTGATAATAACATTAAGGGTATTGTTGGGCCCAGTCCCCAGATTCCAGAGCAGTTTTTTACTGATGACATGGAACCGTCACAAACGCAGGCGTTAAATTCATTTGAGAACATATCCTCTGATCGACATGTTTTAAGACCATTCATTGTATATTTTCCTACTAATACATCAATAATTTTTTTTTTATTTATTTTTTTTTTGGGGGTGGGGGGTGGATAGAGGGGGGCGGGGGGAGGGGGAATATAGCGACCCTAGTATTTTCTTCTTTGTAAGCCTTTTTAAATCTTAGATTTGAAGGAATAGAACTAGTTTGAAAGTGTAGGTGTAATAGGGAGTCTTGAACATTTTTTTTTAAATTAAGACAAATGGATTTTTTTTCCATCCATTTGTCTTTATTTAAAAAAGAAATTATGCAAGGCTCCCCCCTATCCCTCCATACACTCCCAGTAGATCACCAATACCCCCCCCCCAAACACACACACATACCCTCCTGAATGTACCCGGCCCCCGACCTGATAACAAATTACTCGTCCCTAATACTTGCATACAGTAAATGGGCCAATGAAACATATTAAAAATGTCAATTGTTTGTTTATTAGATCTACAGGTAAATATATCAAACTGGCCAACATTTTTGTTGATACGAATGGTCTCTAAATTCCATCGCCCCTACAGCAAACCCTTACGATAGTAGAACATTATATCGTCGTGCCCAGTGAGTTTTGCTCATTTTTATTCTAATCAGGGAAAAAGAAAGAATCAAAAATAAATAAATAAATAAATAAAATAAATATATAAACAAATCATAAATAAATAAATCTAGTGAAATAGTGTTTGCAGAGAGCTTTAACATGCTAGATAAGCCATTGTTTTAAGTGCAGCGCTATACAATTATTATTGGATTTTCCGAACGCTATTTATAACTAAAAATGGATTTACCAATGTCTATTAAAAGTAACTGACCGACGCATGCGCAATTAAAAATCATGCGCGGCCTGTTGTCGTTTTCCCTCTCCCTAGTGTGGTAGTTACCTCCCCTAAACCTACGCTAATGGCTACGCTTATAGGTGAGGCACCCAGTAAATCCGACACACAATATTTTCTGCGCGGGCTACTGCGCATTCTCAACGCGCAGATTATAAAAATCGTCTGCTAGAAGTACAACACAGACATTTGTATATAGGCAGTATTTTATGAATGTATTGTGTTTGACAGTTTTAGTGACATATCTTGTGTTTTATGTAGTGTGTTTGACAGTTTTAGTGACATAACTTTGTATTTTCTTATAAACACTTTACTGCGTAGTGTGAACGCAAGTGCTCCTACTACAGGAGGGAAATACGAACAAAAGAAAGAAAGAAAGCAGACAAAACCGTGGTTTATCAATAAGGGGCCTTGTGAGAAAAATAGATATTCGTCTTGTTAGAACTTAGAAGAATCAGATTAGCACGGGTTACACTATGTGACCATACCCTCCATTCTTTCGTAATAATTTTGTGGTGGTTTGCACAGGTTGTTTGACTCTACAATATTATTAAACCATTGATACCATGACGTTAAGCCACTTTTTCGCGTTGCGACCCGATTAACAGGTGTTGATACACTTCAGAGTTTTGTAGCCAATTTTCGGGAATAAATGTCAGTTGTTAAGTTATTTATGAGGTCTAATTAATCGGTATAGTTTAAACTTTGAACTGCTATTCTATGAAGTGGAATGGAATGGACAATGTTCTTCACTTCATTCCATGGATTTGGGATGGCATTTAGTTGGTTTGCCCTCAAGGCGATAAATTCCGTTCAGTACGAGTAACACCCCAAGCTCTGGGGACATACTGTAGCCCCGGACTGTAGCCATTGGAATGTTGATTATCTCATCCAAAAATTATGTGCACTTAGTACTGGTTAACCGCTTAGGAGGTCTAAGCCTGCCCAGGAATAGTGTGGTTAGGTTAACTGACCGTCCCGACATGACCTTAGTTGTTTACCGTGGACGTTAAGCATCAAATCAACCAACCAACCAAATCTCATCCATTCCATTCCATGTTTTAAACTATCCCCGCTATCTTATGTAGCATGAATATTTTACGTTTCTATGGCAGTTAAGAAATATTAAATTCAAAACTATAATCATTAATTAATTAAAATCAAAGCTACAAAACAGTTAAAAGTGCCAAAATTTTCTATCAGCTCAGTAAAATGAAACAAGATCAACCATGGATATATAAAAGAAAAGCACATTTCTCGTGTTTTCAGTTCGTGTCCTAATATGATATCTCTCAGCGGTAATGCTAGCGAGTAGTGATAAAACTTGATTCTAAAAATACGGCAGTTACGCGATAGCTGGAGAAATACCATCCGCGGTGATGTTCGGTTTTCTTCGCTGGGGGTTTATAAAATGTATGATTACTGGGTGTATGACCTCAAATCTTGTTGGTCATATATGATAAGACTACCCTCTCCCAGATAGACTCTTTCACAGCCTTACAATATAAAATTTAAATTCTATCTGCCTAACAGATATAGTAGTGGAACAGTCTACTCTCCCAGACAAAACTAGCTTGACCTTAATTGTTTACATGCTAAATATAGAAGCATGTATCAGCAGCGTGATAGATGGGCCTACTTCGCTTGGGGCTAATTCCGCGGCTATAGCCGAGCTACTGATGCTCGGTTGGGGCAAAAGCTCGGACCATACCTCTGAGAATGGCCGCGGCTATAGCCAACAAATACCCGTATGAGAAATTTTGACCAATCAGTGAATATGTATCAAACCTTGTCGGAAGATCACGCAAATGGTCGCTAACATTTGATTGGAAGATGCTTTACGTGGGAACTGGCTAATTATTGGAACAGCGGCTATAGCCGCGGATTTAGCCCCAAGCGAAGTGGGCCATGGTGTTCTAGTGTGGTACTACGCAATGGCTGCGATCTTGTTGGTCATATATGATAAGACTACAAATTTGTCTTGAAAGTTACAGCGGAGGAATTGTTCTATTTACTGAAAAGGTAAGATTTATTTTTCAGTTACTGATATATAAACATAGTTTATAAATCAATTAGATCACCGGTAACTGGGTAAAGGAGCATAGCCAGGGATTCCATAGACTGGCTCCAGACTCCAGTCAATCAGGCATCACTGGAGTCTGGTAGGGTTTGGTTGTACTCACCTAAAACGCAGGTTAATCCGGCAGCCGTGATTCTATTGTCTAAAAGTTGTGACCTCTGGCATAAAGTTCACATTCTCCATGGCCATTTCACACATGCTATCATGTAACAACAGGGGTTCATTTATGACCCTGCTGCTACAGAAAATATACAGAAGATCCTTATCAGATCAAGAATAGCCTCATTTACAAAGCCTTAATTTCATGGGAAAAGTACTTTAGGACATTGGAGAAGTAAATACCTGAACCCGCATATGCAAAATCTGTTTGATGAAATCTGAGTTTTTTTTACTTGTTGCAAAGAAAAACTCCTTAAAAAGATGGTACACATGTTGCACATGCTGGTGTACACCTTCTTTTTCAAATATGCCAACATTCACCTTTTCTCAACGTGTCAGTCTCATATGAATTTCTCTTAACAGACAAGACGTTTAATAAGTTACATCTGTATGGATGGCTTGCGATTTTACGTCCCTTTAATAGGATTTCAGTCATATCAGGACGATGGGTGATAATAAAAGGCTGGGTGCAGTGGAATCCCGTTTATGGTTGTACAGATTTCCACCTCAAGCGGGTGTCCAACCCGGGACCGCTAGATCAGCAGGTCAGCTGAGCTACACGTACCGATTTGATTTTACTTACATTGTTAAAATCTAAAGACTCCCCCCCCCCCCCACTGGACGCACAACACTGTATCAGCATTGAATCACCGACTGAATCAACATTGATTCAATGTCATGACGTTGAATCAACGTTGGGTTGATGGGCTACTGTTGATTTAACATTGCCTGCTAAGATTTTCTATGCTGACTGGCTGTTTGAAGCTTAGAAAAGACACGCATGATGCGCAGTCTGATCATGCATTTATTCTCAAAGCTGTACATGTTAATTTTAAGTAAACAATAAAGGCCCTGATGAGCATGGTCTGATATGCAGGCTAGTTAGGGCTTGTTTGTGTTATTTACATACACCAACTAACAAAATTTCTCATGAGTCCACTCAGGATCACCTTTTTATCTAGTTATTTAATTATTTATTGTTTTTATTATTATTATCATTTTCACTTTTCGGACTTCTAATTTTTCATCAGACAGATATTCTAGTTTTCCATATTTCAAAAGGAAACTATTTACAACTGACCACATGTTGACCCAGCTGATGTTTGGATTCTGCAGAGATATAAATCTGATTTTTCACAGACCATCAAAATATCTTTAGCTGGGTTTATGTCAACATTTATTAATGGACAGACCGTTATGCCAATCTGATCCTTCTGTGTGGCTTTCTCGGATCCCACCAGTCTAGGGATTCCATGGTACCAAGGTACTTAATGTTTAAAGTGAGACAACACATGCTGTGTGCAACATTGCATTGACTGGTGCACAATAGTATTTTCAGCAAACCATGTTCTAACTTACAATAAAGTTTAATGCTGAAATAAATCCTGTTATTATTTACAAGCAGGCCTCGAACAAAGTCATGCTAACTATTTTCCTGTTAGAATACAGTCTCATGATACCAAGGCAACCAGAAAGCTATCAAATTTGCAGAGCTAACAAGATAAAAAATATTAATATCTCACACTGTTTTAGGCAAGATATTAATGGTTATCATCAGCCTAATTGGAACTCATAAAAACTTTTGATAAAAGTGTTTTGACCATTTGAAATCTGGAAATGGCATATTTAAAATTTCCTCCATTATGACATTAGGTGTGTAACATTTACTCGGACAGTGTGAATATCTTATAATGTACTCGTATCCGAGTAGTTCTCGTCAGCTAGTAGTTCTCGTCATTCCGCTTCAAACGGGAGGTTGACAAAACACGGATATTTCCGTATTTCACGGAATTACGGAAAGTTCCGAAATGTACGGAAATGTCCGTAGTATTGTGGACAAAACACGAAATATTCGGATTCTTTTAACAAACCACGGACTGGTTACGGAAATGTGGTCATACGGAAAAATCCGAGAATTCCGGATGTTAACAAAACACGGAACCGTCGGCGACGTCACGGACAGTTACTTCTATAGAAACGGACGTAAGTAACGTTGAGTCATTTTCATAGTAACAATGGACGCTACATAAAAGAAGATCAGATATGGAATTAGAAATACCATCGGCAGAAGAACCTGTGGCTACACGGCGTAACTTCCCTTTGGCTATTTCAGATGTGGACCATTTATTTCTTTATCACAAATGCAACAAGGTGATAAGTTCTCCGGGGTCACAACAAACCAAAGTGAGGGTTTTAATTGGCTTATGAAAGACTTGAACAACTGGCGAGAAGGGCCAATTGACTGTGTTGTTCTGTCCTTCCGTTTTCTGCAACAGTATTACCTATGCGAAATCAAACGAGGCTTGGCTGGCATAGGGAATTTCACTCTACGCGAAGAATATATCCATCACAAGGTCGATATTGAAGACATCAACCGAGTCGAGTCGGGTGTTAGCAGCTATAGAGACATTGTTTCACTTATCAGAGACGGAAAGTTCCTAAGGGAGGATAATGATGAAGAGCCAAGTGCTACATCAAATTTAACGAACAGGGCTAAAGCGATAGAAATCCAGAACTCTGAAAGAATTGTATTTGTTCCAAAGTTTGGATGCTTTGTTGTTATGGGTCCCACTGGAAAGGTGTTTACAGTAGAAATATTTCCCGTTGAAAAATGTTCCTGCTTGATTCCCCATGCTGCATGTTCGCATGTCCTGGCTGTGAAAACGGCTCTCCGGATGACCGACGGCTCCAAACCTTTTGCAACAACGAACATTGGTTTGGTAAGAACAAAGGCTAGAGGGAAAGCTAAGTCCGGTCGAAAGCAGCCGCGCCCAGGTGATATAAAAATTTGTGATAAAGAAGAGAACAACCCTGTCATAATTTTACAACCCACAACAGACCAAGATGTCGAGGATGTCAGAGAAGCAGATCCGATTATAAAAGAGGTTCGGAAAAGCATTGAACGTAATATACAGCAAATTGGGACAAATCTGTCGGCGGATGCGATCGGGAGGATAAAAGGCGAGATCGATAACGGCTGGCTCGATGACAGCGTGATTGACTGTGCACAGAGTTTGATACACAGTCAGTTCCCGAACATAGATGGCCTTCAGTCATGCTGTTATGCTCAGAAGCCGTGCTTCCGCCCAACCACAGATACATTCATACAAATATTAAACACCCACCCAAAGGATGGAGGTCTGCATTGGGTCACTGTCGCCACATATGAGAGCCCTGTTTCTGGGGCTGTCAAGTTGTATGACAGTGGTCTATCATTGCAGGTATAGGAACGGCCATACTTTTGCTGTAGAAGAGGCTATTTGGCTCTTATTACCCCATGAGGTGATAATAGTTCTGAAGTGGCAATAAAACCACCAGGGTCTTAATCATTTGCTGACAACAAATTACACAATCTAGTAATCTGCAGAGAATGTCTACACAATCAGAACAGATTGTAAAATCTATAATGTTAGTAAGTGAAAGAGGTACTAGTTTAGGTTGATAAAACGGGTAAAAAATTTTATTCATCAATATTGTTATATTTATTTGTCATATGGCTGTAAAACTTCAATAGCAATAGCAGTTGACTAACTAGACACCTGATCAGCCTGTGTGCCAGCTGTGTCTCTGTAGATCAGACTAGACACACATGCTGAAGTGCAAGACAGATTTTGAAAACTGTCGATAAGCAGACTTTATTAAAAAAAAACAAAAAAAACTTTTAAACATGTTAAGTCCAGTGGCATTTCATTAATAGTTCAGTTAATTGGCATATTCTGTCAAACCCTTATATATTAGCTTAATTTTATTAAGTTTTGTCTATATATTATCTTGACTTTCTGACGTCACTCACTATAAGATATGGTGGTTCCAATCCCATTATCTTATTTTTTTTTAAACAGACATGTCTTTCTTAATTTAAATCTGATTATATGGGTGTCGTTTCACTATCTATTCCCTATTTATTGATATCCATAATTCGAATTACGTATATCCGTTACTCGAATAACTGATATCTATAATTACTTACGGATATGCATAATTATTTATTGATATCCAAACTTCGGATTATGGATATCTATAATTCAAATTATGGATATCCATAAATTGAATTATGGACATCTATAATCCATGTTGAATTATAGATATCAATTATGGATATCCATAATTTGAAGTTGAAGTTCTTGTACTCTGCACATCGTCTGATGCTGCTTTAGATTCGTGTCAAGTTTACCAAAAATATCTCATACAGTTCAGAGTTATGAAACGGACACCATTTCCGTACTGAAATTAACAAAGGGCATCATTCCGTGAAAATATAGTTGGAGTTACAGTTCTTTTTCTCTGCATATTGTCTGATGATGCTTTATGGTCGAACAAGGTTTCATGAAAATATGTTTTATGGTTTTAAAGTTACAGAGAAGACATCATTTTTCCGTACTAGAAATTAAAAAGGGGCATAATCCCGTGAAAAATTATACAGAGTTATGGATCTTATTCTCTGCACATTGTCTGATGTTTTATATTTGTACAAAGTTTCATGAAACTATCTTTTAAGGTTTTAAAGTTAAAGAGCGGACACGATTTCCATTCTAAAAATTTCAAAGGGGCGTAATTATGTAAAAAGTGTAGGTGGAATTACGTTTTTTGTTCTCTGCATGTCATCTACTGTTGCTTAATATTTGTACAAAAAATTGATAAAACATATTTCAAACGGTTTCAGAATCATAGCGTAGACAAGATTTCCATATTAAAATGTATAAAGTGGCATAATTGCTTAAAAATTGTAAGTAGAGCTACGGTTCTTGTAGGAGTCCCGGTACCTCAGTAGGTTAAGCGCTGGCCTGCTGATCTAGCAGCCCGCGTTCAAGCCCTGCCCGGGAGGTATGGAACTTTTCAAATGTAAACGGGGTTCCACTGCACACATCCTTCCATTATCACCCAGCCATCGTCCTGATATGACTGAAATACTATTTAAAAGGACGTAAAATCGCAAGTCATCTATCCATCATCAATCCATATGCGGTTCTTGTTCTTTGCACATCATTTGATGCTTAATATTTGTACCAAAGCTCATGAAATTATCTCAATAGTTTCAGAACAATTTAGCGGACACAATTTTTGACAGACACAAATTTTTACAGACAGAAAACTATGGAAAAAACACACAACAATATGTCTTCCCCACCATGCCCACACCAGAAGAGGGGAGACATAATTTCGGATGGGCTTTCATTTTACTCTCAGATACCTATAATCCATTTTTGGATATCCAAAAATATTTTGTTATATATTTAAATAAAAATGGATGTCCAGTTAATTTTTGAATATCATTATGTGAATTAATAGTATCCAAAATGGAAATAAAGGTTAATTCCAAAACTGAATAAGGGGTATCTGAAATTAAGAATGATTTTTATTTATCAAAAATCTGGTATTTAAAAAAGTTTAAAGAATACATAAAAAATCAAACTATGAATATCCAACAAAAAAAAAAAATAAAAAAAATAAAAAATAATAACAAAAATTTGTTTTGATATCATAAATTTGACTTTTTTTTTCATATTGAAAATTTAAAAAGATGTTTAATATGATAATAATTTCAGATTACCATTTTTCATTATATGGTAGACATTTTTAAGAAGCAATATTGCATGTTGCACAACCAAAAGTCAAAATTGTTATCCTAAACTTAATTTTTGATATCAACTCATTCTTCTTTTTATTGTTAATGTCCATAATTTCATTTTGGGCATTCAAAATATAACCTTATGTACAAATACCAAAAAGTCAAATTGTATCAATTAATGAATGTCAAAAAAAAATATATTTAGCTACTTCAGTATTTTCTCATTAACTCTTCCTAAAGCTGGCATTTTGAACCCTGAAATTCTTTCTCTGTCTCTTACCAAACAAAACTAGTGTGTTAAGATTATCAGAATAACAGGTCATAACAACACAGTCAGAGAAAATAAGCAATTAAGAAGGGGCCAGTAGCAATCCCCTGCTGTTATATGGTCCCAGCGGCATCTGGAGACTAATTGACTGCGAATTTAATGATGAATCAAATTGAGCTATTCTACTATGGCCGTTCCTATACCTGATTGGGAGTTTCTACCAGTGTAGAGATGAGTATCTGTAACATGCTTCATTCTCCAGATGAATCTATCAGTATTAAACTAATGAACACTGACATTCAGCCCAATACAAATGACTGTGGTGTTTATGCAATAGCATTTGCCGTCTCTCTGGTATTCGGCGAGGAGCCTGCGTATTTGCACTTTAATAACATTAAGATGAGGTCACACCTACTGAAATGCCTACATAGCGGTGTTCTCACCGAGTTTCCATGCAAGCCAGAACAAAGAAAAAGTCTTTATGTACAGACCCACACTGTGCCCTTATACTGCACTTGCAGAATGCCAGAGAGCGATCTGATGTTTCAATGTACCAAATGTCAGCGCTGGTTTCATCCCAACTGCCAGGAAGTCAAAATGAACGCTCGCCAATTGAAAAATTCAAAGACTGTAAAATGTCTAGAATGCAGATCAAAATGATCAGTAAATGTCATGACTCGTTTTTAAACATCTGTTTAGTTTCAGAATCTAATTAAATGCAACTTTTATTTTTTGAACAACTGTCTTTGCTTCCTTTCCCCTTTGACATACGGACATCACGAAGCCTTCACGGACAAATCACGGAATTTCACGGACTTACGAACGGACGGCAATTACGGACATGTTACGGAACATTCCATGATACACGGAACTTTTACGGATTTACAGACGGTAATTACGGACATTTCACGGAATATTCACGGATAATATTACGGAACTTTTACGGATTTACGAACGTCACGGAACTTTCGTGGATAATCATGGTAACTCGTCATAAAACTCCAGCAATAGTTGCTGTATTAAGATTAAAATACACCTCGAAAGGTACAAATACTCCTATAAATAACTAATTTATCATAAAATTCCCTTCATTTCATATATAAAATGCATTTCCGTGATTTCCGTGAATCCGTGAAAGTTCCGTGTTTTGTCATGGGCGCTTCAAACGGGTTCTCTGCGTAAATTTTCTAAGCTTTAACTGCCTAAAATCTGAGTTTATGATAAATTTTATCTAACTAGTGCAAAAACGCATAAAAAAATCGAGCGGTGATTATATAAATGCCGTTTTTTCTATTTTGGATTCGCCAAGTCGCGTGTTTACGTCAGGGGCATTCACGTGAGCACGTTCAAGCCACGTGCTGACCTCTCTTAATTGGGTCAGGTTTGTTCATAATTGTTTCTACTTTGCAAACAAATTCCGAGGGTAAGTCAACAGTGTAGGAAAAACACAAGAATATTAAAAAAGCAAACCTGACCCAGTCATTATTTATCGTTTTCAGCAGCCTCATGAACAAGGCAAACTTTTCGGCTCAGTTTCGTGTTTGTTTTCGTCAGCTGTGACCTCACAACAACAATAGAGCGCATTCGGCACACGCACCCAAGTAACTTGCCTCGGGTCGAACCATGAGTATAGATTTGCCTGTTCGCAATGATTGGCTAAATAGTGCAATGCTTATGCAATCCTGTCCGACAGTCCTCTTGACAGCGTAGAGGAAGCATCCATTAAATAATAGAAACTCCACTCTGAGAAGGGTTTAACTGTGGTCAGCTCGAGTAGGTATCCCCGACCTAGAGCTCAGGCAACTCGTGAAATAATGCCGAACGTGTCCAGTCGGTACTGGTATACTCTTAAGGGATTCGTTATTTTTTTTTTTCGTGAAACTATTTTGTGGATAGAGTGCATCTTCAATTAATTCTCGCAAACTGTAAATGAAGACAGATCTATTTTGGCATCTGCTCTTGCGATAGTTTTAATATCATAAGCATTTAATTTGATAACTAATTTCTTTTTGGTGCTTTTTAGCGCTGTTAGTCATGAAAAAGAAAAGAAAGACAAAAAATGTAGTGTCCGTGACGGCTGAGGTATATGACCTTCAAAAGGGAGTTTTCTCAAAGTGGCCAAAGTGTAACTCATGAAATTTTCAGAACATTTGTTCGATATATTGTACAACAAAGTTTTGATCAAAGTTTCATTTTTTTTTTGTTAGAAACTTTATTCTTTCATCTCAGTGCAAGGTTTTACGGACACCTCATCTTGTACAAGCCCGACAGTGTTTGTTTGTTATATATATATATACATATATGTTTAATTCACATACCCCCGTTAGGGGTTTTGAATAAATTTTGACTTTGGCCGACTTCGAAGAGAGAGAGAGAGAGAGAGAGAGAGAGAGAGAGAGAGAGTTATTTACATTTTTAGAGCTCTTGAGTTTTATAGCAAGATTTGAGGGCACAAGTTTGTTGATTTGTATTTAAAACACAATGCTTTGGCGGTGTTTTCGGTTCCTTTTTCTTTTTCTCTTCTCACCTTTTTTCTGTTTATCCACCGTAAACTCTGAACTGTGTTAGGTATAAATGCCGCTTGCTAAGACCATAATCAACATAGGATCAGTATCTAAGTATATACGAGATTGTTGCGCTTGTAAGCAGCAACTTATGTTCTTATTATCTGTAGATGCGCACTCTGATATGGCTCCTGTCACAAGACACAATACATATTGCTCCGCAGCATAACTCACTGAGAATTTAGATTTTACGACAGTTCAGTCAGTATTTTTTCTATTTTCATGTTAGGGGATAGATGGATGACTTGCAGATGTACGTCCTCACCAACAATATTTCAGTTATATCGGGACAATGAAAGGGTGATAATGAAAGGTTAATTGTGCAATGGAACCCCGGTTACGCTTGAAAAGATTTCCGCCTTCGGGAATCGCACTAAGGATCGGTAGATCAGCAGTCCAGCGCTTAACCCACTGAGCCACCAGTGCTCTTATCTTAATGTTACGGGAATATGCTTGTGTCTGTGTGTGTGTTGGTGGGATGGGTCGGGGGGGGGGGGTGGGAGTAGAGAATATGGTCTACCCGGAATAACACAAAAAAAAATGAAATTCCGAAATGGTACAATATCAAATCAAGTATGTATGGGGGAGGCGGGGGTGGTGGGGAGGGGCACATGCCACACGCAAGGACAAACATTGTGTGTTTAATGCAGATGGCGGAGGCCCTGACCATACGCTGCCGATCTGCAACATCTGATCGTCCCTCTTCTGCAGCGTTTAGTCTGGGTCTATATTGTTTGTCAAGATTACTTTCTTTGTGGCCGAGTGGTTAAAAGCGATCGGCTTTGGTGCTGAAGGTAACTGGAAATCTAATAGGCCAGCTAGTGACGTCAACCCAGCACTAAGTGGGTATGTTTTTCGACCCAGGAAAGGAGAGGCATAGGCACCGTCTTCATCAAGAAACGAAGCAGTTCGGCCTCGTTATATGAGTTTGCAAATTGCCGCGCACAAACATTTTTTTTTTAAATGATTTACACCTTTACTTTACATTTTGGCTGAGATTGGGACATCAGCAGTACGATCGTTGAATGATTGCGCAGAATGTGAAACACACAAAATAATTGTGTTTTGCTCAGGCTAACTACACTGTAAAAAAAGCCGTAGATTTTACGGTATAATAACTGGCAACCAGCTGCCAGTCCATTTCCCGTAATTTTTACGGACGTTTGCCTGTAGATCATTGTTTGAAATCACGACATGATAGTGTTCTATTAACTGGCCGTACTCGAAAATACCTTTATAGTGTTTAAGGGTTATATGGCCAAAATAACACCTGTTCTATTCTATCCTACTTTGCTTAATGATTCCTACAATTTTACGGGCGACCGTACAAATGACGGGAAATGGACTGGCAGCTGGTTGCCAGTTAATTTACCGTAAAATCTACGGAATGTTTTTACAGTGTATGATTGCGGCATTTATTTGGTCTCGCTGCAAAAACAGCTTTCGACACGGAGCCTATCCTAGCAGTCCGCTTAAATTTACAGTCACGTTGCTTAAATTTCATCAGCATTGTCCATATGTGACGAAGAAGCTTAACTGTTACAAGAATTATATATATTAGAAAACTATGAGAACTTGTTTGTGTGCATATTCCTGCATGTGCATGAGTCATTAAATATCTCATTTGAGATGTCTTGGTAACGTACATTTTTGTACCATCCCCAAAATTCTAAACGGGATTTCCCAGCTGTTGTCTACGGATTTTAGAGCCAACGGACTGGTAATATTTTGAGATTATTCTAGTTGCTGAAAATGAGGCTGGCTTTGACAGTGAGGAAATTGAAGGCAGATGGCTGTGGAAAACGTTTGGTGGCGACATCCTGCAACATTAAATGATTTTGTGAAATGGATGAACACAGTTTGAAATAAAACAGTTCCACTTATAAGACTCTTTTATATGCGTGACACTGTGTAACAAGATACCTTAAGCTTATACACATGTACAACATAAAAAAACCTAGTTCGGCCTGCACATCCGTAGCCTGTGATCAGGTCCTTGAACAGATGATGTCCTGTTCCACCCTCCCCCGGGAGACTCTGTTTGGCGTGAAGCGAAAACTCGACTCACTCAGTCTGTGCACGGATTTTTGTGTACTTTCTGTACACACATGGGTATGGTCCCTTTCAGTGTGACGCTGCATTGTATGTGCCACCGATGATTTAAAAATGTGGAAATGGGAGGGGCTAAGGGAACAGCCTCTTATTGAAAATAGGAGACTTTTGGAATGGCCCCGTACAAAAAGACAAGAGACTTTGTAAACCAAATCGTCACAGAAACGTATTTCATGAAATAAAAGATCTTTGGACGCAGACCGCACCCCAAAACTGGGATCTTATAAGCGGCCGTAGTATGGCCGGTACGTACCCATATTATTTTAACCCCCCCCCCCTTCCCCCCCACCCCCAACACAATGGAATGAGATTATTCCTTGTCATGATAAAGAAGAGTTTTCGTTTGTTGTAGTTATGAAACAGGAAACCGAGATCTCTGTCCGAAGCTCGAGAGTGTGCAGACTCCACCCTTGTAAAAATTCCTCTCAATACCTTCCATGCTGGCTTCCTTAGGTAACAACTCTGGCGTGGTCGAGGCCACGGCAAGGTATGATAGGGTTGAAGTTTTATACATGGTGTAAGAATAAAAGAGTAGTTGCATAAAAAAATACGAGAAAAAAATGTCGGAAAACTTTATTTTTGGCTAAGGCTAACAATGTTGGATGCGGTAGGCGTAATGAAGGGGCTGTACAAGAAGCAATTTGTATAATGATCGCTTGAAACTGGCTTTGTTACATGAACAAGATGTCGGAAAACATTTTTAAATAACAACAGCAGATTGGGTTTCTGAATTATTGTAAAATCGAGCTCCAATGCAACATGACGAGAACTGCTTCTGGACGTGACGTCGTCTATGCGTGATAGCATATCAAATAATGATCGCTCCCTGAGGTGCGTTTCTATAAATAAATTAATGACGTGTGTGTCAGAACCTGAGTTACTAGGTACACAATACACAACTACGGCAAACTGAAAGAAAACGTGCTTGTTTTGGAGAAAACAGAAAATTGTTAGAAAAAAGTGACGAGAACTGCTCGGATACGAGTAGTTTCACCAAGCAAGAATTATTTGTAAGAGTAACTTTAAAGGTATATGGATGAGAAAGGAATGTTTGAACGGTTGCAGCCAGTTCGCTGATTTCCTATCGAAATGATTTGTGTGAATTTGTGCTATTTTCAGTTTAAAGGCTTAATGGCAGCCCATATATCAATCACTCAAAAAATAAATAAGCATACATTCAAGTTGTAATTACTATTTGCATTTTTAAGGGGAGGGTATGTTGAACCATTCAATAGCAAAAGTTGAACTAAGAATTATTGCTGACATTAAATATCAACAAGTGTATAGTACTGGTGGTGGCTGGAAAAGTTGAGAAACCACATTTTCCAATTTTTAGCTCACCTGAGCCAGAGGCTCCGGGGGAGCTTATAGTATGGTCAGGCTCCGTCGTCCGTCGTCGTCCGTCGTCCGTCCGTCCGTCCGTCCGTCCGTCCACAATTTCAAACGACTTCTCCTCTGAAACCGCTGGGCCGATTGTAACCAAATTTCATATAGAGCCTCCTGGGACCTTAGGAACAAAAAGTTGTTCAAACGGTCCTGGTCACATGACCAACATAGCCGCCATGCCCATATATGGTAAAAACCTAAAAAAATCTTCTTCTCCAGAACCAGTAGGTCGATGGCCTTGAAACTTGGTATGTAGCATCGGGTATGGGAGTACTACCAAGATTGTTCAAATTATGACCTTGGGTTGACCTTGACCTTTTTTACAGTAAGGTCAAATTTGCTTCCTTGTGCTTTTATATGGCAAAATGCTAGAACATAAGATATCTTGGAAACTGTTGAAGATTTTGGGATAAAAATTGGTATCTACAGTCATCTTAATGAGTACATGAAGATTTATGAGTACAAGAGGTCAAGGTCATTCTTTGACCTTTGACCCAGAACTCTCATATTTTGACAATTCCAAACAATCTCCTCAAAAGCCCCTGGGCCAATTGAAACCAAATTTCGTATAGAGCCTCCAGGAGTTGAGGGAACAAAAACTTATTCATACGGTCCAGGTCACATGACCAACATGGCCGCCACGCCCATATATGGTAAAAACCTTTAAAAATCTTCTTCTCAAGAACCGATTGACCGATGGCCTTGAAACTTGGTATGTAGCTTTGGGTACTCGAGTACTGTCAAGATTGTTCAAATTATGACAGTGGGTTGACCTTGACCTTTTTTACGGCAAGGTCAAATATGGGAAAATGCTAGAACATAAGATTTCATGGAAAGTTTTGAAGAGATATGCCTAAGAATTGGTATATACAGTTATCTTAATGAGTACATGAAGATTTGTGAGTACAAGAGGTCAAGGTCATTCTTTGACCTTTGACCCAGAACTCTCATATTTTGACAATATCAAACAATCCCCTAAAAAAAACTGGGCCAGTTGTAACAAAATTTCATGTAAAGCCTCCAGGGATTGAGGGAATGAAAATTTGTTCAAACAGTCCAGGTCACATGACCAACATGGCCGCCAGGACCATATATGGTTAAACCTTTAAAAATCTTCTTCTCCAGAACCAATTGACCGATGGCTTTGAAGCTTGGTATGTAGCATTGGGAATTCCAGTACTATCAAGATTGTTCAAAATAATGACCTTGGGTTAACCTTGACTATTTTACTGCAAGGTCAAATGTGGGAAAATGCTAGAACATAAGATTTCATGGAAAGTTTTGAAGATATATGCCTAAAAATCGGTATATACAGTCATGTTAATGAGTACATGAAGATTTATGAGTACAAGAGGTCATGGTCATTCTTTGACTTTTGACCCAGAACTCTGTCATTTTGAGAATATCAAACCATCTCCTCAAAAGCCCCTGGGCCAATTTTGAAACCAAATTTCATATAGAGCCTACAGGGGTTAAGGGAATGAAATTTTTTTTTCAAACGTCCAGGTCACATGACCAACATGTCCTCCACGCCCTGCCGGGCCGGGTAGCGCAATCGGTAGGGCACCTGACTCGTAAGTCAGAGGTCCTGGGTTCGAATCCCGGTCTGGCCACATACTTTCGTTTCTCCTTCCGCTGATTCAAGAAGGGCAGTTGTCAGCTACTGGCGAAAGTATGTGCACTTAGTACTGGTTAACCGCTTAGGAGGTCTAAGCCTGCCCAGGAATAGTGTGGTTAGGTTAACTGACCGTCCCAACATGACCTTAGTTGTTTACCGTGGACGTTAAGCATCAAATCAACCAACCATCCAATCCTCCATGCCCATATATGGTTAAAACCTTTAAAAATCTTTTTCACCAAAACCAATTGACTGATGGCCTTAGAGTAACTAACCCTAGAGTACTGAGGCTGAATGGACCCAGGTGAGCTACAGGACCAATGGTCCTCTTGTTTTACTTTATTCTATATTTATTCAGATATTTATCCTAATTATCTTATAAATTATTTTGTAGAACAAAGTAGTAACCCCCTACTTTATCAAAATAGTAATATACAGGCCCAGCAAATAGTTTAAGTTTCATAATAAAGCCAGATCCAATTTACCTTGGTACCATGGAACCCTTGGTACCATGAGACCGGACTACATATTTTTTCTGACAGTCAGTCTGCCCACAGGAGTTTGTATTTATGTCTGTAGCACGCTGGCAAAGCTCCCATGCCGATTTTAACAATATCGATGCGAAGCGGCTTCGCATCGATATTGTTAAAATCGGCATGGGAGCTTTGCCAGCGTGCTGCCGCTTCGCATCGATATTGTTAAAATCGGCATGGGAGCTTTGCCAGCGTGCTACAGACATAAATACAAACTCCTGTGGTCTGCCATAGGCATTCTAAAACTAGGTTGGCAGCCAACACATCATAGACAGACAGTAGCAGAAATCAAACAAAAGATAGAAGAAATTGCAAAAGCTGGTATGATGTAGAGGTGAAACGATTCACCGAAAACGCGGTGCACCGCGGTGCGGTCGGCTCGGTTCGATTCACGATACGGTCTTCCTTCATTTTCGGTTCAGTTCGGTTCATCCTTTTTAGTGCCGCTTAGGCAAAAAAAAAAAACGAAAAAAAATAGTCTTATCATATATGACCAACAAGATTTGAGCGTAGCCATTAGCGTAGGTTTAGGGGAGGTAACTACCACACTAAAAAAAAAAAAGAAGAAAAAAACTAAAAAAAAAACTTGATTTGCCACTTTTGTAAAATCGCAAGATTACAGTTTTATTTGTTTCTTGAGTCTGGCTATCTATTAATTGTTTTTTTCTCTCTTGCAATCGATTTATAAATTTTACTTTTATTAATACTCGAGCGGCGTGTTTACCAAAATGGGGAGAAAAGTAAAGGGCACAGCAAACCACACATAGAGTACCCATATTCTATTTTAACGAGGCACAGATGATTACCCTTAACAACTTGAGAAAATGCTACAGTGACTTTTCTTAAAATTGAACATTTTATATACACATGTAAATGGTGGTGGATTATTTGTATATATTCCTTGGATAGAACTTTTATTGTACGTGGCTCTTAACTGTGTATTATAAAGACTTTACTCAAGAAGATTTTACTGGAGTATTCCAGGTGTGCCTATGAAGGCAGAATCTAGAGGATACAATACAATACAATACAATGGCTGACTGTGAAGTTGCGGATGCTCCCGCGAAGTTTAAATCAAGAGTTTGGCAGTACTTCGGCTTTGAAAACATCATTGATAAAAATGGAATCAGAACTTTAGATAAATCTAAAACTGTTTGCAAAGAATGTCGGGCCCAGATTACCTACGGAACTGGCAACACAACCAATTGTTATGAATATGGTGTTTAATTTGGTGTAAATATTTTCTTTTACCATGACTTTGCAGTTTTTAGATGTTTACTAGGTTTGAAATAAACAAGTTGTTTACATAATACTTTAGAACATTCTGGAATAACTATTTTTAGTACTGAGAAAATATTAGACCTTTCTGTTGTAAACATTAAGAATCTTCTGGTATGAAATTATGTCAGAATTGAGTACTTTTTGGTAAGATCTATTTTTGGTTAGTTCCGGAATGTTCCTAGATATTATATAAAGAGGGCAGATTTTCATTTAGATCATCTTTGGTAAAGTTTCACCAGTCTATAGTTAAATAATTTATACTGGAATTTAAATATACTGGATTACTCTTGTGACTTTCATTCTGGGACTATTGGAAATATTCATGTGCTCATACAGACTTTATTTTCTGGGATCAGAAATTATTAAAGGACTTGTGTTTTAAATTCTAAGGGACATTCAGACTAAAATAAGGTATCTTAAATTACATATTTTCTTGATTAACAAATGACTGTTTTATTTTGATGTACATGTAAATAAATTTTGTTAAGTTTAAAAACAGGCTTCTTGCTGGTTTACTTCCATCTTTTTGTTACCTCCACCAGGTCGTAACAAATTGGGGGCTCGAGTCCGGGATTGAAATTTCTAGTGCATCAAATAATTCTGAATTAAAAAAAAAAAAAAAAAAAAGAAAAGCTTTCACTGTTATTCAAACAAGTAAAGCCAGCAAAAAGCAACCATGTCTTTTGATCTCAATGAATTCATTGCTGCGCCTTCTCAGGAGCTGTTGAACTTGGCCAAAAAGACTGATATATTGGATATTGCAGCACATTATGAATTATCTTCGGTCAAAAGATCCCTGTTGAAACATGAAATTAAGAATATTTTGATTCAGTTCTTTGTTGATGAGGAAATTTTTGATTCCTCTGCAACCTCTCACATTCTCGTCACTCAAACTGATTTGCAGATGAGAGAATTAGAAATTCAAAGACAAATTGAAATAGAAAAATTAAGATTGGAGCATGAAGAAAGAGTAAGGATTGAAAAAGCTGAGCGTGAGGAAAGAATTAGGCTTGAAACATTGGAACGAGAAGAAAGGTTGCAGAAACAAACATTAGAACATGAAAAATTAAGGTTAGAAATGGAAGAAAGAGTAAAAGAAAAAGAAAGAGAAATGCAAAAAGAAAAATTAGAAAAAAGAAAGAGAAATGCAAAAAGAAAAATTAGAAAAAGAAGAAAGAATTGAAATAGAAAAGGAAAAATTAAAATTTGAAAAAGAAAGAATTGAAATTGAAAAGGAGAAATTGAAATATGAGAAAGAAGAAAAAGAGAGAGAAAGACAATATCAAATTAGAATGAAAGAAATTGAAATACAAGACAAGACTAAATCAAAATCTTTGCCTTTGGACTCAACCAAAGTTTTTGATGTAACTAAACACATCAGACTCGTTCCTCCATTTCAAGAAAAAGAAGTTGATAAATATTTTCTTCACTTTGAAAAAGTAGCTGAAAATTTGAAATGGCCAAAAGAGCATTGGACTTTGCTTCTTCAGAGCGTTGTGATCGGCAAGGCTCGCGAAATTTATACTCAACTTTCTCTTGAGCAGAGCTCAGATTATGACAAAGTAAAAGAAGTTATTCTTAAGGCTTATGAGTTGGTCCCTGAGGCTTACAGGCAGAAATTTAGGAACTGTAGAAAAGAAAATGACAAAACTTATGTTGAATTTGCTAGGACAAAAGAGCAGTTATTTGATAGATGGAGCTCATCAAAGAAAGTAGGCTCTAATCATGGTAAACTAAGACAGCTCATGCTTGTTGAAGAATTTAAAAGGTGCATTAATTCTGACATTAAATCATTTTTAGATGAAAAGGAAGTCGAAACGTTAGAGGCAGCAGCTCGTTTGGCTGATGATTATGCTTTAACTCATAAGACTTCTTTTGTGCACAAGCCTTTTCCTAAAAAGACCTTTTTCCCTCAGTCAGGTCCAAAATTCAGTCCCAGTAATCCATCTGGCAATTCCAGTCCTGCATATACTCCAAAACCCAAACCCCCTGGTGAAAACAAAGGTCAAAATCCCTTATCTCAGCCTATTTGTAATTATTGTAAGCAAACAGGACATATAATTTCTGAATGTTTACTTTTAAAGAGGAAGAGAGAAAAACAAGAGGGCCCAAAACCCACAGGTCTTACCTCTTTACGGTCAACACCACAGTCTTGTGTTCAGGATCAAATTCCTATTCAGGCCAAAATTTCTGAGACTGATTCTGTTATGGAGATTTATGAACCATTCTTATCAGAAGGTTTTGTGTCACTAAATTGTGACTTTGCCCAGTCTACCCCTATTACTATCTTACGAGATACCGGAGCTTCTCAATCCCTTATTTTGGCAGATACCCTGCCATTTTCCGAGAAGACTTCTTCTGGGACAAGTGTCCTTATTCAGGTTGTAGAATGTGGATTTGTTAGTGTACCGCTTCATAACATTTATTTGTCCTCAGACTTAATTTCTGGTCCAGTGGCTGTTGGTATTAGACCTTCATTACCTTTTAAAGGTGTTCACTTATTGTTAGGCAATGACCTAGCAGGAGATAAGGTTGTGGTTAATCCACTTTTGACCAACACACCTTGTGTTGATCAACCACCTGACCCCATTGAGCAGGAAATTCCTGACCTTTACCCCTCGTGTGCTGTCACTAGGGCTATGGCAAAGAAAGCCACATTGAATGATGGAAATCAGGACATTGATTTAACTGATACTTTTATAGGTCAGTCTTTTAATGATGAGATTTCAAAATCTCTTTCACCCAGCCTGTCTGACATGCAGACAGACTTTACTCACACCTCATCTGTGTCCAACCCAGATCAGTCTCCTTCATTTTCAAATGACCAAGGTAATGACCTGCTGTCAAGGTCACAGCTTTGCAAAGAACAACACAGTGATCCTGAGATCTCACCTTTATTTGAAAGGGTTTTAGATGAAAATGACATGTCCCAGGTTCCTGTTTGCTATTATGTCCAAAATGACATTTTGATGAGAAAATGGCGTCCTCCTGATGTCTCAGCAGAAGACGAGTGGACTGTTTACCACCAAATTGTGGTTACAAGGGTTTATCACCCTGAAATTTTAAACTTGGCCCATGAAACTCCCATGTCAGGTCATTTAGGTGTAAACAAGACCTATCACAAGATTCTTAATCATTTCTACTGGCCAGGGTTAAAATCGGATGTTTCTAAACATTGCAAATCTTGCCATACATGTCAAATGGTAGGAAAACCTAATCAAACTATCCCTAAAGCCCATTTGCAGCCAATTTCTGCATTTGAGGAACCTTTTAGCAGAATAATTATTGATTGTGTAGGTCCTTTACCCAAAACAAAGTCAGGTTGTGAATATCTTTTGACCATAATGTGTGCTTCCACACGTTTCCCAGAAGCCATTCCACTTAGGAATATCAAGACAAAGACCATAGTTAAGGCTCTTGTGAAGTTTTTCACATTTGTAGGTCTCCCTAAATCTGTCCAGTCAGATCAAGGATCTAATTTTATGTCAGGAATATTTCAGCAAGTGATGCATGAATTAGGTATTAAGCAATATCGGTCATCAGCATATCATCCTGAAAGTCAAGGTGCCTTAGAACGATTTCATCAAACACTGAAAAACATGATCAGATCTTACTGCTTTGACACTGAAAAGGATTGGGATGAAGGCATTCATTTCCTGTTATTTGCAGCTAGGGAATCCGTACAAGAATCACTTGGTTTCAGCCCATTTGAGCTTGTATTTGGTCACACAGTTCGTGGACCACTGAAACTTTTGAAAGAGAAATTTCTTTCTGATGATAACAGTTCTTTGAATTTGCTTCAGTATGTTTCTGACTTCAATAACAGATTGTCAAAAGCCTGTGAAGCTGCTCGGTCCAATCTCAAATCAGCTCAAAATAAAATGAAATTTCATTATGATGAAAATGCCAGGGAAAGAAATTTTAAACCTGGAGAGAAGGTACTTGCTCTTTTGCCAATTCCTGGCAGACCTCTGCAGGCCAGATATTACGGCCCTTACACTATTGACAAAAAGCTCAGTGATGTAAATTATATTATCAACACACCTGGGAGGCGCAAGGATAAACAGTTATGTCATATTAATATGTTGAAAAAGTACATTGATAGGGATAATTCAGTTGTTTCACCAATAAGTGTAGTCAATTCTGTCCCTCAAGAACAATCTGAAATGGACTCTGAGGATATGAACTTTATAAAATCTGATCCCTCATCATCAAAACTCCAGAATTCTGACATCTTAAAGGATCTCGACCAGAAACTGTCACACCTGGATCCAGTCAAGAGACTTGAACTGAAACAGTTAATTCTTGAATATGAGCACTTATTTCCGGACATTCCAACCAGGACTGACAGAATCTTTCATGATGTTGACATTGATGGCGCAAAGCCTGTGAAGCAACATCCTTATCGAATGAACCCTGTGAAGCAACAGTATCTCAGGGAAGAGATTCAATATTTGCTGGACAATGACTTTATTGAACCAAGTCAAAGTGACTGGAGTTCTCCTTGTATTCTGGTGCCAAAACCTGATGGAACTTTTCGCATGTGTACAGACTATCGAAAAGTTAATTCTGTGACTAAAACGGATACATTTCCAATCCCACGTATTGATGACTGTATTGATCAAATTGGACAAGCCAAATATGTTACTAAATTTGATCTTCTGAAAGGATTTTGGCAAATTCCTTTGACAGACAGAGCTAAGGAGATTTCAGCATTTGTTACACCAGATGGACTCTATCAGTATAAGGTTATGCCATTTGGTATGAAAAACTCTCCAGCAACGTTTCAGAGACTTATAAATAGCTTGACATCTGATCTGGGTGGTTGTAAAGCATATATCGACGATGCAATCATCTTCAACGATGAATGGAAACTACATCTACAGACTATCAGAGAATTCTTTCAAAGACTTAGTGATGCAAAATTGACAATCAATTTAGCAAAAAGTGAATTCTGTCATGCAAATTTGACATTTCTAGGACATGTTGTGGGTCAAGGTCAGGTTAAACCTGTAGAAGCTAAAGTGGAGGCTATCTCGGATTTTCCTGTACCTACATGCAAAAGACAACTGATGCGCTTTCTTGGTATGGCAGGATATTATAGGAAGTTCTGTAATAACTTCTCTGTAATTGCTGAGCCCTTGACCTCTGTATCGCGATACGTATCGTATCATGAGGTGAGCGTATCGTTGCAGCCCAAGTATGATGGCTGTACCAGTTTTTGGGGTATTATCATTTGCTAGCAACATAAAAACTGTGTGATAAACAAAAATAAAAAACTAATAGTCAGTGTATACATAAAAATATGTGTTAAGTAATTTGTAACTTAAATTTCATGTCAGCATGTCCCCATGTTTACATATTTGATTAACTCTACGCAGATGCTTGGCTGAATCTTCTCCCCGAAACTGCCCCAGTTTTCGGGGTATGTTAAAGAAGTCGCCTTCAAAATGCATCAGCTGCAGATCCTAATGATAACAACTGTTTTCATGAGACCTGAAATTCTTTAGGCTGTAGAAACGATCTTTGAATTATCAGAAAAAGAGTTCATGATTGAATAATATACCGTGCCATCTTCGTCGGTACTTTCCATAAGCTTTACAGTGTTTCCAATATGGCAGCTTCCACGGTCACCAAAGACGACATCATGGATGACGTCACAACTAACGTGCTGTCGCGCGTTAATTAGTTTATGATGAAACATACTGATTCAACTTTCTGTTTGCACAAAATAATCATCTTCAGAGGTCTCTGACAAGAAAGCGGTATAATCTATCATTATACCCCGAATTCTGGCGCACCCCGAAAACAGGCACATCGACCATACCAGTATTAATATTTCATGGACACCTGGACATGCTGAAATCAAAGGAAATGAAGAAGCGGACAGGTTAGCTAAGGAAGCATCCAGTGAAGCAGCAACAATGAAAAGTGACACTGATGTTGTTACCTTGGCAGACATTAAACAAGGGTCCATAAAACTGGGTTTGTCCCAATGGCAGAGACAATGGAATTCTTCAGAATCAGGGAGAACACTTTTCAAATTCAAACCCAATGTTACTGACAAATCTTTCATAGATACACCAAATTCAGATTCATACAAAAATATTGCTAAACTAAGGTTAGGATATAACAAATTAAATGACTATCAGTATAAGTTAGGATTAACAGACAACAATCTATGTGAATGTGGCCAAGTTGAAACAGTAGATCATTACCTTCTTCATTGTGAAAAGTATTTCAATGAACGTGAAGCAATGAAAACACACCTTTTCAACACAATTGGAGTCATCGAGCTTTCAAGTGAACTACTGTTGGGCTGTTCAAATTCAGACTTCAGAAAAACCCATGGAATGGACATTTGCTACGCTCTGAGTGATTTTATTACTCGGACGTCTCCACTTTAAACGTGCACCTCCCAATCGCGAAAGTACCATGAGTAAACTACTAAGAAGATTAATACCAGTGTAGATTAGAAACCATTATTGTACCTGAGAGGCCAATACTGTCGTTAAGACATCGATTCAACGATTCAACGAGAAAAAACAACAATGGAAAGAGAAGATTCCTAAGAAAAAAAAGTGTCTATCACAACAGGATAAGGATTGAAAAGTCATTCAAGGTGGACGCGGCCAAGGAGAAGGTGTTTTATTCAGATCAGCATGATTTTGACCAGTCCCTGGCAGCACCTTCTCAGCTTCTTACTCTTGTTTTGATACATGTTCATTTGAAAATATCAAGAGCTCTTTCTTTTCCGGCAGACTGAAGACTATGAGGCGCCGTAGTGGACAAAAGGTTGTTCGTTTTTATATGAAGTATGGTGAAAAAGCGGATACTGGTTCATTTTTTGCGACAATATGTCCAAATAGTTTTGAAATGTGTCCAAATAGAGATGTATATGGTTGAAAATTTTTAATGAAGTAGGTTGAAAAAGCGTATACTGGTTCATTTTTTGCGACCATATGTCCAAATAGTTTTGAAATGTGTCCAAATAGAGATGTATATGGTTGAAAATATTTAATGAAGCATATAAATGGCGAAAAAGGAGATACTAGTTCATTTTTTGCCACTGTATGTCCAAATAGCTTTGAAATGTGTCAAACAGAAATGTATATGGTTGAAAACATTTAAAGCTTGTGAAAAGTTCTCAAATCTTCTTCGAAATTTTACGAGCTAGAAGGTCGAGATTTTTTGATAACACCTGTTGAAAACTGGCGAAGAGGAGTTGAGATTTATCAAGGCACTGCCTTCCAATTTGTACATACATTGGTTGAAATTTCGCGGAGAGGGGTCGAGATTTGTCCGGTAGTAGTTTTCAATTTAACCAGACACCCGTTGGAGTGATGTCTCACTAGACTATGACTATAGATCATAGATATCCCGCCGGGCAGACTTGGGGTAATCGTATTCTGTATTCTTATTCGAATACAATTCGAATACATTTTCTGAGTATTCATAAAGTATTCTGTTTTCGTGGATTTCTTAGAATAAAAGTATTTGTATTTGTATTCGAATACATTGCAAATTTCATGTATTCATGAATACTTTTATGAATACATTATGAATACTTTTGCCATTTTAAGGAAACATTGATGCATAAAATTATATAAATTATGGGATTGATGTGACTAAAGTCCAAGAATGCTAGTGTAGGAACTTTGAAGACTACACCTCAAAGGTAAATACAATACATAAAAGACATCACAGAATATTATTTATTAATTGATTGCTTTGGCTGATTTTATTTTCATAACTTTCTGTAAAAAATTAAGTTTTTGAAGCCATTATTGAAAACCTTGATCATATGCTGCACTCTACAGTGTCTGATCTTGGTTAACACTGTTAGTCAAGATCACTTTTATGGCACTAGGCATCATTAAGTTAAACAAGTTTCCATGTTAGCAAATATAATACCTATATGTCACCTTTCAGTAGATTGCCCCAGGACAGTATTAAATAGGGACATGGCACAGAACTGACAACTAAGCCATGCCATACCTGTACAATTTTTTGACACTTGTTTCTCAAAAATTACAATACACAATTATGATCCCATCTTAAAGACACATTTTTTTCAGCCTATACAAGAGTGCTGGCACACATAATCACCACCAATTAACATATCCTTTCACAGTTCCCAACATCAAAAGATTTTCTTATCTAAGTGATTATGAGTGTCATAAAATACCTTCACTGTAGCCTCTACCTGTATGAAATAAAAGGTCTCTTTAAGCCCCTGCTGATCCCTTATCTCATCTCTCCATATTCCAATAAACAGTCATAAGGGTGTTATGCAATCAAAAATTTGAAATAGAGATGAAAATCACAACAAATGCCCTATCTCTGATTAAAATGCCACGATAACTTTGAATTTGATGCAATTTATTACCATATATTTAGAATCAAAATCACAAATAGTGTAGATCCAGATCAAATTGCTTCCAGCTTTGGCATCAGAATATGGAAATAAAGTCACCTTACACCAAATAAGCAAATTTGCAAACATAGAAAGATATCCAGCTGTACCATAGATCTAAATATAAGGTTCCTAAAATAGATATGAATATATCTAGGACATGTCGAAAGAAAGAATCTTGCAATCAAAATTATTTATGTAGTAAAACCTCTAGAGTCTGGACTACTAGAGACATGAAAGTTGAGCATAAACTATTGATTAATGAAATTTCCATTTTTTATTGAAAAGTATTCAAAAGTATTCGAATACATTTGCAAAGTATTTGTATTTTTATTTGAATACATTCATTAAAAAAGTATTTTTATTTGTATTCTGTATTCTTAAATTGCAAAGTATTTGTATTTGTATTCGAATACTTTTGAAAGTATTCGACCCCAAGTCTGTATCCCGGTTACAAAGCCAATGTCTTGTAGTCGACAATTCCTTCTGTATATGGGGAATATGCACAAAACCTGGCCACAAAACAATGATGCGACGTGATGACGTCCCTTCGAGGTCAGTAGGACGTAATTTCAATGTAATGTGCCTGGCACTGCCTGCGTGGCTAAATCTGAAATGTGAGGACCAAGCGGGCACATGACGTCGAAATGATGTCGCACTGAAGTCGATGCAATTTTATTGCGTTGCATCGACGTCAGTACGACGTCATTACGACGTCATGTGCCTGCTGGGGGTTGTTATTCTAAAATTTCTTACCGAATATACATGTTTGTTCTGTATATGTTGTCGATTATGTAAAAGCAGTGTTCCGTTTTGTCGCCAGACGGAAGATAAAAAAAGGTAAATGTTAACCATACCCTAGTAGCGGGGGATAGAGACCCACTGTGTCTTGGGAACAACATATGAAAGGCGGAATCCATCCCTCTCCATTCGCTGCCTTATCCTTTCTTGATTTCCAAGCAGGTACCCATTTACCGCTTGTTTGACAGAGCTTTCCAGTCGTCGGATGGCGAAGCCCCGGTTCGATCTCACTACCTAACGGTGACTTTCTGCACCATAAGCAAGCGTCTCTAACCACTCGACCACGGCGCCTCTCTGGACGATATAACCCTTAAATAAGGTTTCGTTTTTGCAACTGCATATCCACGGCGAGTCTACAGAAGGGCTGCAACGGGACCCGAGCAGGGGACACAGACACCCTTGTCGGACTTCTCGACCCGTATTCAGCTTCTGCAGTTGAAGGGCGGTGGGGAGAGGGGAGTAGGGGCCATTCAAATCAATAGGGGTTCAAGGTTCGAAGTCGTTTGTTGTTTTGTTGCTTTGCATCTACGGTAAACAGCTAGGGTCATCTTGGGACGGTCAGTTAACCTAACCAAACTATTCCTGGGCAGGCTTAAACCTCCTAAGCTGTTAACCAGTACTAAGTGCACATACTTTCGCCAGTAACTGACGACTGCCCTTCTTGAATCAACGGAGGAAGAAACGAAAGTGGCCGGACCGGGTATCGAACCCGGGACATCTGCCTCTTTGGTCTGACGCGTGACCGTCTGCGCTACGCGTCCCGGTTCGAAGTCTCTAGTGGGCATGTTCAAAAAAAATGTGACCAAAGCATTTCAGAGAATTTTAAAGAAAACAGAGCTATATTAGTACATTATGCTTGTTGCTGAAGATGTATCATGTGGCCTTGAAGATACCTGCCAAATTTCATTGAAATATTATGAGTAATAAAAAAGTTATGGGCAAAAATATAGCCAAAAAACTCAGGAGTGTAACGCTTTTTGTGTGACATTTTTATGCCCCCGTGACGATAGTCAGGGGGCATTAAGATTTGCCCCTGTCTGTCTGTCCGTCTGTCTGTTCGTCACGCTTTATAGTATAGAGTTTGTGTAATCAACTCCTCCCACAGTTTTCAATGGATCTTTTTCAAAGTTTGCATACATGTTGTGGACATATTGAAGATGTGCATGTGGATTTTTGATGGAGCTAAAATTAATTTTGACAGAATTACGGCCTTTTGAACTTAGTCATTTTAGGCAAATATTTGTATTGTAGGGTATAGAGTTTGTGTAATCAACTCCTCCCACAGTTTTCAATGGATCTTTTTCAAACTTTGCATACATGTTTGGGACATATTGAAGATGTGCATGTGGGTTTTTGTTGGCCCTAGAATTAATTTTGACAGAATTACGGCTTTTTGAACTTAGTCATTTTAGGCAAATTTTTGCATTGGCGGGTATAGAGTTTGTGTAATCAACTCCTCTCACAGTTTTCAATGTATCCTTTTCAAACCTTGCATACATGCTGTGAGTGTATTGAAGATGTGCATGTGGGTTTTTGTTGGCCCTAGAATTAATTTTGACAAAATTACGGCCTTTTGAACTTAGTCATTTTAGGCAAATTTTTGCATTGGTGGGTATCTATAGAGTTTGTGTAATCAACTCCTCTCACAGTTTTCAATGTATCTTTTTCAAACCTTGCATACATGCTGTGAGTGTATCGAAGATGTGCATGTGGGTTTTTGTTGGACCTATAATTAATTTTGACAGAATTACGGCCTTTTGAACTTAGTCATTGTAGGGAATCTTTGGCATTGTAGAGTATGGAGTTTGTGTTATCAACTTGCTCCACAGTTTTCAATGGATCGTTTTCAAACCTTGTCTACATATTGTGGACATATTTGAAGATATGCTTGAGGCATTTTGATAGATCTAGAATTAATTTTGACAGAATCGCAGCCTTTTTAACTTAGTCATTTTGGCCAATTTTTAACATGTTAGGGTATGTTTTCAGTGGATTCTTTGTAGGTGCTTTATGGATATACACATGTGACAGGCGCTGCATGGGGGCATCATTAGTGTCTTACAGACACAATTTTCTAGTTTGATTACTGAATTTTCAGCATGCAATTTTACAAAACTGTGCAGGTTACCATACCTATTAGCGATCGTTTTGACTTTCCAGTCCTTTGGGCTGCATGAAAATGTAAAATTATTGTCCTTTCATCATCACCTATGGAATTAGTAATGCTGAACTCAGTAGCACTATGCTGAATTTCTGGTGCACCAAAAAAGAAGAGGTTCCCATCTAAATGGATGTCTTTTTTTATATTTAATGCTTCTAATCTCTATAACATGGTCTGAAACATTGAATAAAGATGGTATATCGTATTGCAAATTTTCCAGTTGCTTTACCGGCATCCATCTCAGAATGTAAACAACTTCTTCTCAAGTACCCCTAGAACTCAGGAGTGTAACATTTGACATTTGGAACCCCATGACTTTTTCCAGGGGTAGCTTTAGTAAACTTTCATGCCTTGTATGAAAAGTCTTTGACCCATCATGGTAGGTGGTACACAGGCAGTCTTCATCTTGGGTTCTATTTTCTTCTTATGTACCATTTGAGCCACTCAGGAGTGTAACACTTTTTTGAAAAAAGACAAAAATAGCTTTTTTCTTTACACCAAGCAGTATAATTTTCATTTATTGTGCTCATAAATGAAGACCAAGCCCCTCTCAAGCAATTTTGGAACATATAGTTCACTTCTAAATGTAAATAAAGCTGCACTGCCATGAAATCGACCGAAAGTTGAAGATTTTGAGATTCCATTTTCTTCATATCTATCACTATGAGGCATTCTAAATAATAACCATACATGGCTATCAAGTGTTTTGTGAGAAATAAGTAAATAAGAATGACCAAGATAATGATATTTTGTGACTAACTTCGGGTTTTGCTATGGCATGTTTAGTGAAAGGTGTTACACTCCTGAGTTTTTTATGTTTAATGCCATTTTGGACACTTTTTCTTCCATTACATCACCATGTTTGGATTAATTCAAGCTAAATATATGTTTCCAACATCTGAAAATGTTTTTGATGCAGTGTCATCTGTTTTGATAAGATTTTGAGGTCTATGATATTTTAGAAAGGGACATTTTCTCCTTATTTATAATGTGACCATCAACTTCTGAAACTAGTATGGAACTTCACTTCTATAATGTCTTTTGTAAACAGGTAATGATAGTCAGGTAAAGAAAACTGTTCAGTTACCAAAAGAAAGGGTGAAGAAGAAAATTAAATTCAGTATATATCTGTTTGATTGTTGTGCATTTAGTTAGCCGAAATAGCAAGTATATTATTATAATTGTGGTACACCCAAGCGTGAGTTAAGAGATATGGTTTTGGTTTTTGCTACAGCAATGAGTGCAAGATGCTTTTAAAGAGAAGACAACAAAATAATGAAATTCAAAGGCAGAATATTCATCTTTTTTTATAATACAACAAATGGCTGTAAAGTGTTACACTCCTGAGCATCAGAACAATGTTTCTTGTGAAAGAGGCCAATAATCTTAGGAAAAAACGATGTTAACAACATGCAGTTGGTGTTACTTTATTGCATGGAACACTTAATCATTGACTTAAAGCTCTTGTAATGCAAATTAGAGCAGTTTTGAAATAATACTCAGGAGTGTAACACATTTCTTGAAACTTTTTGCACATTTTTGACTTGGCATCACCACTACCTATAACTTTTTATATGAATAATCATTTTCTAGAATAGTTCTCTACTCATATGGCATCATTACAATGCACATTTTATGGAGATACAGTCAAGTAAATAAAAGATATGAAAGTTTTTAGAACTGTACATCTAAAACACTGTATCAAAATGAAGTTAAAATTTGAGTTTTTATATCATTCAGCAGGTCCTGACAGAAAACAGCACTTATTTACATAATTTGTAAATGCCCTGCATCAAATAATAAAAACTTAAAGTGATAGGATCATGATTTTAGCCTTTCAAAGCTTTCATAAAATTTGGTCATTTTAACAGATTTTGGGTGTAAATTTCTTCACAAAAATTGTCATAAAATTTTTATTAGTAATGCTATTATTAATATTTATACATTTTATAAACTGGAAGCACTGAAGATAAGTCTGGAATAAAAAGTAAACCTATGGCAGAGTGTTTAATTTTGACCTCCAATGTCACACTTTGGTCACATTTTTTTTGAACATGCCCTAGTATGGAGTTCAGGGGACAAAGTCTCCCCCGCCCCACTTGCTCCTCCCGTGTGGACAGAACACTGGCTGGCATAAGCTGATTCTGATGCTAAATGCTATACTTCTCTGTTCAAACAGTTGAAAATTAATATGATTCTTGATAATTACCCAAAAGCGCCCCCACCATACATGCAAGAGATTTTTTCTCTGCGCAGCCGAGTATAATTTCACTTTTGTTCCACATTTTACAAGTCTTCATTGGTCAAATAACGCGAATGTCAAAATTTAGCCAATAATATCAAAGGTGAATGAATATTTAATCTTCGTTTTCCCCCGTTGTACTGCACTGCATGAATACTAGAACTCTGTCAGATGTTAGTTCAATAAGTTTCTCTTACTTGTAAATTTACAATGGAAATTTTATCGAAAAATGATGGAGATATTCAAAACTTTCTTTTTTTCAGTGTAGATCTGCTTTCGATTTCTACTTTCGGTTTAATATACACAAAAACACACATTATATCATATAGGTAACTGTTTTGGAATCAGGTCAGTCTCAAGATAGGCCGCGGTCCATTTTGGAATTCCAAAATGAACAGCTCAGTCTTGAGATAGGTCATTGTCGCTACCTAGTGTCAAAATTATGGTGGTGGGTGCCTAACGACATCATGGACATAGCTCACTTGAGTAATATTCATGACAGTTATTGTCGACTTTTCACCTAGAGACATATTACAAAAAACAACTCCATTTAATCTGCGTCGATTATCTTTTTTTTTTTCTTAAAAGATTTTTCTCGTTTTTTTTTTTTTTTTTTTTTTTTTTTTTTTATTAGGACAACATAGGTTATGGAATGAAGTTCGCATAATGAAAACTTGATATATCAGCGAAATGAAAATGTAACAATAACTACATGTAGCTAATGTGCATGTGGGATGCTCCACTTAGACGATATTCAAACAAGGTTAATATGCGGTCTGCGGCACCAAATGATTAAAGGCCCCATTGCTGTATCAGCATAAAATATTAAATCGTGAGGTATCGCTGCAAACTACTTATTACAATTTCGTCATTGTAATGATCGTGGTTGGCCGGTGTGACGAAGTAAAGTGACCCCCATAGAATAATACTCTTCTCTCATTGATGACTATGTTTATTAAAACGATACTTCTAAAATATATAATACTTTATGAGACTCCAGTCAATAAAGACATCGCGAAGAAAAAGGATATGACCTTATGCATTCATTTTGGACAGACATTACTGAACTTGTGCACGATTCATTTGCTGCACAATTCACTTGCAACCATGGCTCCCAAGGTCTGATAACTAGTGGGGGCTTTGACTTTGCTTTAAGCAGAGTTTTGCAGAAAGCCCGCACTAAAGAGAGAACGTTTTGCTAAATGCCAACAACAACTCCTCGATGCCATGTCTTTTTAAGAAACTTTATAACATGTAATTTACAGTGAGTGTGTGAGTGAACTCGGGTTTAACGCCCCACCAACAACGAGGTCGTATGGAGACGGGACCTCGGTTTAAAGGCTCATCTGAAAGACCGGAGAAGCGGGGGATCGATCTTGCGACCCCTGGATTGGTAGTCTGGGGTGTTATCCACTACACTACAGCCGCTCCTGTGATTTACAATAATCATATTTCTAACTGAAATTTATGTTATGCACGCGCAGCTTTGATTCAAAAGTCTAAAACATTTTGTGGGCACTTCTGTCATGCCTGAAACTGTTTAGCCTATATGAGCTGTAGTACAGTCATGTTATTTTTGGGAGTTGAGAAGCAAGGGCTTGATTATGGTATGGCGTATGGGATTATTATTTTTTTACAAAGCTTGGGCATACAGGCATTATTTTCAGGGAGAAAGGAAGCACAGTGCATAAGCCTGCCCTCCCCTCACCCACCCACTACCACCGGTCTCGGGACGGCCTCAGACATGAGGCTCTTCTAAAGGAAACGCTAGCGGCTTGTCCCTGCTGGAGACGCCGTTGTCGCGAGAATGCGGTATACTAAAGCTGATAACAAGCTTGGGAGTCCGAGGGTACATACTTGAAATGGCAATGGAAACAAACGATAAACGAAACAGACTGAATTATGGTGTTAAATCAGCCCTTTTTAGGATATTGCAATTTGCTTAATTGAGCCGCGACATGACAAAACCAACAAAGTGGCATGTGCGCCAAGCGCACACTCAGATCAGCCTGGGCATCCGCCCAGTCTGATCAAAGTCTCCGCGGTGCGCTTAAAGGGTAGTTAAGGGTCGAAGCTACCTCCATTCGAACAGCAAAGATTTAGGTGCCCAGGCTGATCTAAGTCTTCACTGGGCGCATATGCACTTTGTTGGTTTTGTTGTGTTGCGGCTCAATTGTTTTCTTGATATTTAATAGGATTTTGTATTTCGCTACTACTTAAAGAGTATTCGGTATTCAGACTTTGAGTTAAAGAGTATTCAGTATTCAAGCTCATAATTAAGCGGTATTCAGTATTCAAGGGGGGGGGGGGGAGGGAGAGATGGGTTACACTACATATTTGCTGCCGGTCATTGGGGGGGCGGGGGGAGAGAGTGTGTGTGTTGGGGTGGGGGGATCACCGAAAAACAAGGTAAGCCTATAGGATTAAACGTTACAAGCAACGTAACATAGACCTGGCTTAATAAACATGGGACTTCCCTGCACTCCCGAGATCCATATGTTTCGTGTGCTTCTGAGTCCGAATTCGGGTGGATCCTAGGTAGATTTTCATAAAGTTTTGTTGGCATAAGAACAGTTTAACAAACTATAAGTTGCCGATTTTAAAAAATCTGCTGACCGATTTAACATGCCATTTAGACATAGTATATCAGTATAGTGAGACCTCACCGCGCGCTTAATACAAATGACGTCATAGCAAATCATGCCACCCGGTGTGTACGTAAATTGAACAACACTGCGGGATAAATCTCGACCTGTCTTCGCGAAATTTCAACCAGTGTATGAAACAATTCACCCGGTGTCTATGTAAATTGAACGACACTGCGAGATAAATCTCGACCCCGTCTTCGCGAAGTTTCAACCAGTGTTTGAATCAGCTGGAAAGTAGTGCGTGTTAAATCTCAACTCCTCTTCGCAACAATTCAACAGGTGTCTATGATATTAAAATCCTCCGCAAAATTTCGACGGAGTTACGCAAACTTTCAACAACGTTTTAGTTTTTTCAACCATATACTTATTTTTTTTAACAAGTTTCAAAGTTATTTCGACATATAGCTGCGAAAAATGAACTAGTATCCGCTTTTTAACCATACTTCATATGAAAACTCACAACCTTTTGTCCACTACGGCGCCTCATAGAAGACAGTTGACTTTTGCTTATATGTTGTAGAACCCACGTACCCTATCCAAGCTACCCTCCCCACTCACCAAATAACTTATTTTATGTATGACTGAAACTGAGACGCTCTTTAAAAATGAAGACTTATGGAAAAATTCTGACATTCCCTCCCCCCGCCCCAATATGCCTATTTGACCCCCCCACCCCCATCCCAAGGCTTATTTATTTTATTTCCGACTCCCCCAGTACATCAACAAAATTCCTTTGGCGTATATGTTGTAGACACTCCCCCAGTCCCGCCAGATTTCCCCCTCCCCCAAGATAGGTGATAAAAAAGTTTATGACCCAGCTCCACCCATCCCAGCTACCCTTCACACACACACACACCATATATTCTATTCTATGTCCGACTGAATATGAGACATTTTTTTAAAAATGAAGACTGGAAGACTGATTGAAGAATTCTGACATTCCCCCCCCCTCCCCATATGCGTATAAAAATATATGACCCCAGCCCCTGCTCCCAGGCTTATTTATTTCCGACTCCCCCAGTACCATCAACAAAATTGCCCCCCCCCCCCCCCCCAATGTACCAGGCCCCCCACCTGTTAATAAATGACTGACCCCTAACATGAAATGTGTTTTCTGTGTGAACTCCCAGCTCATCTTTTCTAGCCAAGGGTACTAAGTCCACTTTGTTCCTAATGTACCACTGGCTGACAGCCTATTCATAAATCAAATTTCCAACTAGGCCATTTCATTGGATGTGAGCAACTTCCATTGCATCCAATCAAATTATCAGTAACAAAAATTTTCCGCATTTCAGGCGCTCTTGTCAATAGAAACAATTACCAACAAGAGTAGATGGTCAAGATTTAACTAATTCATCAGTGGTTTTGAAGAATTACAATTTTGCAATGTTGTAGGACAATTGTGTTTTGCAATGGATCTTCTGGTTGGTCTAAAAATAACACGCACCAAGGGGAGCAACTCGCTGCAGCCAAAAAGCGGCGCTGCAGGAAATCCGACTTGCAACTTGGCCATTGGCCAAGGGTATGTTAGGAACAAAGTGGACTTATATTTAAACTCCACAGGGCCCATGTTAGCTCAGAGGCTTTTTTGCATGCCAAAGGTACTAAGGAGCAAAGTGGACTTAGTACCCTTGGCTTGCAAAATTGCTCTGAGCTCAGATGGGCCCTGTGGAGTTTCAGGATATCTCATTGTGAGATGCAGGATTGTTCCTCATTTGTCTGAGTGGCCATAGAGAAGCTTCACTGCTGAAAGTTGGCAACAAGAGGAGTGTTCAAAGGCCTTTGATGTCAACACAAATTGTCATTTCAGATGTTGTCATTATTTGTAAACAAATGTGCAAGATTCATGAAATGCCATAAAACACAGGGAACTTCTGGAAAATCCCTGTTAAACATGTATAAAATATGTAAAAATACATACAGTACAGGTTAATAAATTGTTGCTGTGATCTGGTCATAGCCAAAGTTGCCTGTTTCTTTCTATCTCAGTATATCTCATCTCATTTCATCCTCAGTCTCAGTTTCATCAAATCAAATCTCAACTACATCAAATCCATCCATCCATCTATCTATATATCTGTTGGTTTTTAATGATGCCAGGCACCAAAGGCACCTGGAGGCAATGCCGGTGGAACTGGATTGATTTTTAGTAGCTCACAGTTAACCATGAATGAGGCTCAAATAAAGTTCTGACTTGGGCTTTGCGCTCGGACACCCTAAATATGATTAAGGTGGCTTGTCGCTAGTGAAATTCTGTGGAGAAAGTGTTATAATTATGCTGATAGCAGGACTGTTGTGGAATTATGAGTACAGGCTGATAGGTGGGGATGGAGATGATTTTTATGCATAGAATAGTGGTATATGTTCTTAACCTTATTATGGTTTAGTTAGTGTCCAAATATTTTAGTCCTCATGCATGATTAAGGTTGCCTGATACAGATGAAATTTTACCCTAGAACTTTAGTGGAATTTTGAGTACAGGCTGATAGTGATAGGTGGGGATGGAGATGATTTTTATGTGTAGAAAAGTGGTATATATGTTCTGAACCTTATTATGGTTTAGTCAACGTCTAATTATTTTAGTCCTCGTGTATGATTAAGGTTGCCTGATACAGATGAAATGTTACCCTAGTGTCTGTAGAAGAAGAATTGCGACAGGACCATAGTGGAATCCTGATTAGAAGCTAATATTTAGGGAGAAAGATTCTCTAATGGTCTGGGATTGTGGTATATGTTCTAAACCTTACTATGGTTTAGTTGGTGATCATGTGTTTTGATCCTTATGTTGGATTAAGGTTGTATGGTATAGGTTACCGTTTGATTTTGCCCTCTAGTGTGTCTATATGAGAAAGGATAGTGTGGCATGACCAAAGCAGAATTCTAACTGTAAGCTATCGGTTGTTTTGTTTATGGTAATGAGGTATGGATGTTGAATCTTCATACAATGTAGTTAGTGTTCAAGTATATTGGGTCTAGTGTGCGATTAAGGTAGTCGGAGACATATTAAAGTTTTCCCTATTGCCAAGATTTGGTTGGTTTGTTGTTTTTGGTTTAATGGCTTTTTGAGACAGTATTTCAGTCTATATCAAGCTGTCTACCCACAGAGAGGAGGAAAGGAAAGAGAGAAAAAATGCCCAAACAACCCCAACCCACACCTACCGCAAGCACTGTAGGTTCTCCAAATTAGGAGGACGGCCCGGCACTGAAGGATACATCATTATAAGCACCATCTCCCCACCGCAACCACCCCAATTGCCAAGAGAGATAATATAAAGCACAAACATAAAATTATAATTATAGTCTGATAGATGCAGCTGGTGATATTTATTGGGTCAAGGACCTTAGTGCCAGTGATAAACCATACAAAGATTTCATTGGTGTCTAAATATTTTGGAAGACGAGGGATAGTTATTAGTATTCCTTTACACAGGACAGATGTGGTAACAGAATGCTTAGTAGGGTAAGATATGGATTTAGGTGTATATGATGTCCTAGTGTTGATGATAAATATGGTAGATAGAGCTCGATGTAGTGGGGACAATTTTTGGTGTGTTAGGATAAATTGTAGAAAGATGGTAATTAGGGCTCAAGTTAGGGAGAATTTTGGGGGTTTTAATAGTGTTGTAGCTCATTGATCGGGTTTAACGTCTCACCAACTACGAGGTCATATGTGACAGTGTCTGGCATTTTGAGCCTAATGGAGCGAAAATCGGAAATTTTGTTTTTAACATTTTCATGTTTATTAGTACTTCCAGAATAGATTTCGAGAAGCACGAAACAATAGCGCTAACGTTTACTTCAAACGTAATCGAAATTCATACCAACCAGAATTTTAGTTTTTCGTTTCACTGATTGGATACAATCTACATACTAGCTGGATAAACTTTTATAACTCCGGTTCATGACGTCGCATTTCAAAGATCTATTATGGGAACATTCTTAAAAGAGTATAGATGAAGAAAATTAAAGACTCCTATAGAAAAGTTGAATCACTCTTTTCAGGTGAAGCTTTAAAATTTGTTAGTCAATGCGCGGAAATCCAATTAACTTAACGTGCAAATTTGATGACGTCACTTTCATTTCACGTTTCGTGACGTCAACGTCGCACCTCCACAAGGCTCAAAATCCCAGGCACTGTCACATATGAAGACGGGACCTCAGTTTAAAGTCTCATCCAAAAGACCGGAGAGGAGGGGGATCGATCATGCAACCCCTGGATTGGTAGTCCGGAGTGTTATCCACTACACTACAGCCGCTCCTGTAGTTCATTGAAGGAATTCAAATACAGTAATTTGTATGATGCTGGCAATTTGTTTCTCTGGGTGGGGGGGTGGGGTGGGAAAGAATTGTTCTCAGGTCTAAACAGTAGACTTTGAATGGCTCAAACCCCTGATGGCTGTCCAGAACTAGTTTTTGGGTCCCTAGAGTATAGTTTATATATAGAAACTAGTCCAGCTCCGGACTGAAATTATTTAAGAATTTTCTGTTTTCGCAGAACATATATGTAGTAAGATCACCTAACCATCATAAAATTATATAGCACAGAAGTTACTTTATCTTGACAAATAAATTGTGTCCTGCATGTAATTCTTATTATTTATACCCGCCACACATAAGTGGCAGGGTATTTTGTTTTCACGTTGGCTGTCTTTCTGTCTGTCCATCCGTAGTGCATCCGTCCATCCGTCTGTCTGTCCGTCCATCCATCCGCTTGTCGTTTCTGTTTGTATTCTTCAAATTTTGTATATGCATTTGTACCAAGGGTGTCTCACTTGGGATTGTTAATGGGCTAACTTCGATCATTTCTGACAGAGTTATGACACTTGTCAATGTACAAAAAACAAAGTTTTTTGCCTCTACTTCCATTACTGTGTGGAATATTATGGTGAAACTTCACAAAAATGATCAAAGCAACAACAGCTTTGTGTTACCATAGAAATTTTGTACTAAGGGATTAGCTGCCCCTGCCCCAGGGGTTCTATACATGTGCAACATCATGAAAAAATCAAGATAAAATCAGAGTTTGAAGTGTTTTTTCTGAAAGTTACAGCAAATGATTACAGGAACAAAAGCATTCTGTGACGCTCAAAATTTACCCCATCTGAGTTATCTGCCCCTGACCCGGGCTTTATACCTGCATAAAATGTTGATAAAATCTGTATAAAATCATAATTTAGATAGATTTTTCTGAAACTTGTAGCTTCTGATAGGAGAAATGAAAGCTTCTTGTGATGATCAAAATTTGACCCTAAAGGGGTTATCTGCCCCTGCCGTGTGGCCACATACTTTTATAGAATCACTAAAATGTATACATGTGGTCAGAGTGAACAGGGATTTTTCAGAAGCTTACATCAAGTGATCAGAGAAATTTAAATGTCTTCCTATGACAAAAATTTTGTTCCATGGGGTTGGCTGCTCCTGCCATAATAAAGTAAATCAGCAAAAAGTCAAGGAGTGAAATAGGTTTGCAGTGGTGGGGCATCACACAGTCGTTTGTGATGCTTTTATTTAGATATACCCCACTTACTTGTATAACAGCTGACCCCCCCCCCCCCCCCCCCCCGCGAAAACTAGAGCATGTTTGATGTTGAAACATGTTAAAACATGTTAGCTGATCATGTTAAAAGAACATGTTTGATCATCAAATTCAGTAAATTAGCCTTCTGCACTAAAAAGACAATGATAAATTCTGCAATTCATTGTAAAAGTTGGAAGTACAATACAAAGATGCCAGTTATTACTTTGTTTTTCAAAATTATGCTTAATGAAAATCAAACATATCTAAACATGATTGTACTTGACGGATTTATGGTTGAGTTTTTAACACTAACTGCTGCATTAGAAGGTTCTTCTTCATGTTCAAACATGTCTGATAATGTTCTGTTAATCCTTTACCCCATGGTATTTTAGATTACAAGGTTGTAACAAATAAGAGGAATATCTAGATGACAAACAAGTATTGTTGGATAATTTGGGAAACACTGTGGGAAAATAAGCATTTGCTTGTTATGTCAGAGCAAATGCTCCTACCCTCACAATATGTGAATAGATACATGGCCAAACATGTTCAAACATGATATATTGGTGCATGTAACATGTTTGAACATCCTGTGACACTTGATGATGTCATAACCAGATGGATGATGGGAAAAAACATGGTTGCCAGACATGGAGGGAATTTGAAGGCTGTGGTAAAAAATTAATTTTGAAGCAATTTCTACATGGCAAACATGACAGGAAGTTAGCTGACATAGTGAGAACACCTGAAGTCACAATTTCTAAGGTTTTAAGGTAGACGAATACTGAATAGAAATATTGGCGGGGCATTCAAACCATTATACCGTCTAGATAACCCAAAGAGCTATAAAACATTTGGGTAAGAATAAAACAATTTTCACCGTTTTGTTTTCCTAAAAAACAATATTTTGTATTTCTACATACTTTTTTTTACACATTTTCCATTAAAATTCATATCTCTAGCACATGAATGCGCTTTCATTTCAGCAAATCATATAATCTGTAATATAGGATATTTGAAACAAACTGATAACAAAAAATTGCAGTTTTCTTGATTATAAGTATATTTTTACATTCTTTGAAAAAATGCAAGAAAATTGAATTTCATGAAAAACGTCATGAAAAATATCATCAATCGATGGGGTATGCTTATGCATATTATTTTAGTGAAACTTACATCGTATGTTTAAGAATAAAACAAAAAAAACAAACATTTCACCGTTTTGTTTCCTAGAAAAACAATGTTTAAGTTCAAAATATCCCCAAAACAGACTGCCCAAATTCTGCATCTGCTGCAAGCACAGCCGGTCCTTGCCCTATTATTTATTTTCCTGTTATTCGCTTCTACCACAGAGTAATGTCGACAAAATGCGCAGATGGAATGGAAACTGTGAAGATCTTGACCATTCTGGTTCCTAAGGAACAGTCTGATCTCAGTTTCCACTGTTTGTACAGACCTATGTGCCCGAAAACTTAGGATCTTTACGGTAGAATACTCCACAGTTAGTCGATTTGATGATGAACAATAACTCTGTTTGTTTTTAAAACAAGCAAGAACAGGGTTCTTTCGGGATCGTCCACCTTAAAGTAAAACTTTTGCTGGGGTTGTGCTGAAAAGGCGCAATAAAGGTGACTGTCATGCACTTTTCCAAAGGCAACAAATATCTGTTGGAGGTATGTGTGGGTTAACTGATGTTAGTATGTAAGTACTGGGTTTCATGGTTTCCATGGAACACTTACCTTATTTTTCCTAATATTTCCGTCGATATTATTCAGCTAGCGATGTTCAGTGCTTGTCGTCAGTGAAATCAAATGCAGCGTGATAGTGCAGGTGCGTACATGTCCCATGAAAACAAGGAAAAACTCAGGTTTTTTTATTTGTAGGTAATGAATTTTGTCCTTAATTTACCAAGATAATTATGTTCTTGATAATTTACACATGTCGTTACTCGTTAGGTGTGTAAATAAAATCTTTACGTTAATATCAATATTTAAAGGTAGGTTCCTGTACTTTGGAATGCATCATAATTTTGATGAACTTTCATCGAAGTTGTTGGAAAGCACTTATAAAAGGGAATTAATAAGTTTCACTAAAAAGTGTAAATCAAAAAAATATTAGAAAAGTTGTTTTGCAAGGGATTTCCTAACTCTGCTTCGCACACCAGTTAGCGCTATTTTTAGTTCGCGCCAAAAATAGATAACGCAGCTGATGTCATGCTGCGTTGCATTTTGGGATAGTTATAACCCATCCGCCAGGATCTCTAGGAGAGCTCACGTCAAGGGAAAATTGACCTTTGGAGAATGGCATCAGAAATCGCTCACTTATAGACATAATAAACATAGTTATTTTTAGAACTGGAATTCCAACGAAAGAAACCAAACCAAAATGGAAAACGACTATTTTCTTCAACATCTGACGAGTTTCTCAGTAGCAACAAATTCAGAAAAATAAGAGAATTCAATACTGCTCAGAAAAAGACGAAATTATTTTGTGGACATAATTGACATCGCTAGCCCAGGCACCTACCTTTAAAGGACATCACCCATTATTTTCAATGTTCCGGATTCTATTTGTGTCTTCAAAATAATGTAATTTTATGCCAACGGACAGATGTTGTCCTCAAGGCAACGGACTATACTTGTGAGCAGCGGACCTTACTTGTGATGTTTGTTTTCTTTTTTTCAGCCAGAAACGTCGTAAAAGATCAAACTTGTGTTCGCATAAGCCAAAAACGGCGAAAGCTAAGTCCCGACCTTGAAAACAGTCCGGCAGCGCATGCTCAATTTCGTGTCCACTCTTTAATATTGTCTTCCCACCTCTTCTTCTGCCTACCTCTTCTTCTTTTTTCCTTTCACTGTGCCCTGTAGAATTGTCTTAGCTCTATATTCATTGGTTTAAAGATAATCTTTCGTTTTCTTACACATCGGACCAGGAAATTTAAGAACTGATAGCAACTCTTTTCTGACCCAGGTGCTGCAGTGTGGGAAATCGTAAATGCTAAGCTGAAGATAGGATATCTTGCTCAAGGACACAATACAAGGCGCCTCTCTTAGAGATCGAACTCGCGACCCTTCGATCTCAAGTCAGACACGCTACCAATTGCAACACTGTTTATGTAGAGTAATCTGGGTATTGTAGAGCAAAATCTATGGAAGCCACATCGTTTGTTTTTTCTCAGTTGAAAGGACATATTTTCAAGGGAGGGAACTTTTGTGTCTTTATTGTTTGCTGTTTTGATAGTATAACGTTCGTAGAAGGCACATAGAAGCATGAATACACTGATTTATGGCTAGGCTATGAATCAAAACTTCTGAAGGCCCAGTTCTATTGAGGCCCGGCAGATTGACAGAACACAGACCAGACAGACCAACAGACAGACCAGTGACAGACAGACAAACTGACAGACAGGGCGGCGGATACGTGCGTTTTTGTGGACTGCGTCATGACAAAACGTGCTCTGTGCACATGCTGACATCAAAGCCTGCAAATCAGCCTGCACATCCGCGCAGTCTGATCAGCGTAATTCTGTTCGCTGCATGAATAACAACAAGGTTATAGTCAGCCAAAGGATAGCTTCCAACCAGCTTGGATGACTCCGTAGACAGTTGTGTGAATAGGCTAGTCAGAGCTCATAAAGACACGTTTACTCAGGGGCTGCAAAAAAGTAAGCCCTAACATCCTTCGAGAATGCAAATAGATTTTGAAATTATCTAATACGGCCCTTCAACCGTGTTTGCATGAAAAATACACCCGTGTGCAACTTTGCACCCAGTTTGCATTCTGGGCGTATTTTGTCCATATAAAAAGGTGTTTCAAGCAAAATCAGGCTATCTGTTTACAACTTGGCCATCTGATCGAACCTCTGCCCCTATTTGTCATAAGGTAATCATATCGGTTACGGTTAATAATAAAAACTTCCGAGGTTATTGTTCCGCAACACAAGACTCTGTCGTGGCTCTGTTTTCCTTTCCTTACATAAGCCTAATGCCGGCATCTGACGTGAATAGCACGTCATATTGTCGACTTGACACAATAAAGACTTCAGTGCATAGTAGTGTTATTGTATGGTGTTACATACAACGTCGTATTACCGCTGTGGAGCAACGATTGATTGATTTGTTGCTTAACGTCCACGGTAAACAACTATGGTCATGTCGGGACGGTCAGTTAACCTAACCAAACTATTCCTGGGCAGGCTTAGACCTCCTAAGCGGTTAACCGGCATAATGAAACGCCTCGTTTGTTCTTCATCCAGATTTTCGTGTGTGTCAGAATGGAACTCAATTTCAGCGTAGGCCTACATGTGGAATATAGTTCATGGACGGATATTGATACTACAGTGCTGGAAATGGCCAGTGGCCCGGTGGCCAAATGCTCTTAATGTTTGTTTCGGGCCACCAGAAATCTCCAAAATATGACATTTAGTCGCCCAAATTTATCTTTCTGGAAATACTAAATGAATGGAAACTTTAGCTTGTTGATAATTTGGGCCACTGAAAGTTAGGTCTGCTAAGCTTTTGGGCCACCACATTAAAACTGCCAGTTTCCAGCACTAGATACATGGCAGAAACCTGTTGTCGGCAGAAGAGTTACCGGAAAATAACAAAATATGGAGCTTTATATGCACTTTCAACATTTTAAAAAAAGGTTTACTTTTAATATTCAAATAAAAAATATATTTTACCGACTTACTTGACACCTTTTCGAGCGATTAGATAATACTTTAAGTTGGAACACGCACTCCCATCGACCGACGACGGTATGACTCTGGCTTTTTTGATAACTGATATCTTTCGTTTTATGGATAACTTTGTATATATTTCTTGTTAAAGATCATCTCTACTTTTAAAGATAACGGTTCGCTCAAAAGATGTAAAGGAAGTTGACAGTGCTCTCCATTTAAGTTTTTTTGACGTAATATCATGCATATAGTTACACCAACCTATAGTTGTTGTTCATCAAAAACCGCAACCCTAGGTGTCCACCACCGTTTGTACTTATAACTATTCTATTCATTCTATTCTATCCCATAACCTTACTAGGTCGGTGGGGCACCACAGATGACTTGGAAACAATCCCTTTCCACCTTGTCCCGTCTTCAGCTGCCCTAGCCGAGCTGGCAAAATCCATTCCTGTCCACTCCTTGATATTTCTTTCCACCTCCTCCTCCGTCCACCTCCTCCCACTCCCCTTTCACTATGCCCTGAAGAATTATCTTTGCTAAACCAGAAGACCTTGAGACGTGGCCAAACCACCCCAGCCCCCGCCTCCCGACCAGCGTCAGGAGCCCATCATATTATCCAATGGCTGCTTGGATCTTCCTGCGAACCTCCTTATTGGTTACATGGTCCTTGTACGAAATGTTCAGTAACCTTCGGTAGCATCTGATTTCAAAGGCCTGCGTTCTTTTCTCTAACTCTGCTGTCAAGGCCCACGATTCACAGGCATACAGAAATATGGAAATGACAAGGGAGCGCATAAGTCTTACCCTTGATCCAAGAGACATGCTGCTCTCTCTCCAAATTGGTTTCAGGTTGGTAAGAGCTGAAGTGGCTTGTGCAATCCTTGAGAGAACCTCCTGTTTTTAGCCATCATCTGAGACAACTGACCCAAGGCATTTGAAGCTGCTTACAGTACCCAGCTTCTGCCCTTTTACCTTGATCTCCCTCTGGATGCCATCTGCGCTGTTTGTCACCAGTTTGGTCCTCTCAGCACTGATCTCCATCTTACACCTTGTGCAGGTTTGGTCGAGACTTTCAACTAGAGCCTCTAGTTCCTGCTGTTCCTCAGCTAGAGCGTCTGTGTCATCGGCAAACCGCAGATTGGCAATGTCTCTGCCGCCCATGCCCCCCTCCCCCGCCACGTTCTTCCAGAGTGTCAGACATGATCCGTTCGAGAAAAATGTTGAAGAGGGTGGGTTACAGAAGACATCCTTGTCTTACTCCAACTGTTCTTTTGAACCATTCTCCTGCCATTCTGCTGCCATTGATCAGGACTGCACTTATAGCCTTGTCGTACAGCTGCTCAGTGGTGCGAACTAGATTTGCACCGACATTGCACCTCCGCATGGTCGCCCATAATGCTGCATGCCATGCCCTGTCAAAGGCTTTTTGAAATCAATGAAGACACGGCACAGATTCTGCTGATGTTGGAGATACTTTTCACACAGAACTCTAAGGCTGAAGATCTGTTCTGTGGTGCTCCTTCCCGCTCGGAACCCAGCCTGTTCCTCAGCGATTATCTCTTCGGCTTGTGTTTTAAGCCTGTTCAAGACGACTTTCAGCGTGACTTATAACTGCAACTGCAAAAATATGTATACGCTCGTATTGGAACGTTGATTCATTTCTTCGGCTTTTGGGTGACCAAAACCCTCTGAAAAGTTTAAAAATGTGTGCAAGAAGAGGATTCAATCAATTAAAAATGATATCTAAATAGAAATCTGTCTCGTGTTGATACCATTTTCGGATCACTAGACAAATGTAGGCCCATGCTTCTGAAGCACAGATAGTTTCCGATGATATTGGCAGATAGAGTCCTGTGTGAAGCACGATTAGCCGCTGATAGAGTCTGGTGCCAGGCATATAGCATCCGGTGCCATTGTAAAAGGTAAAAAAAATCCGATTTTCTTCAAAAAGGAGATATTCTTTCAACTCAGAGCTTACAAAATTTTTAATTCATTCATTAGTGTCAAACTTATCAAACCGATTTGTTTCTTTCCATTGCGTTCGCAACTGATCGGCGTTCAAAGTGGACACACTCTTCAAAATTGTCAAATCTTGACCTTCATTCCAGCATGTAGACTCGAAAGTAAATACGAATTAGGCATAACAGCTATAGATACTGGAAGACAAGGATGTCTGATGTTCCGTGCACCTTAAGCTCCATAAGAAAATGTGTTGTTTGCAATTATATTAGAGTTTATTAACACCCACCCTTACCTCGTTTTCCATTTTGGAATGGATAGAATCCTAAACTAACGCAAATAGACTCCGAAATACACAGACAGAGTCCAGTTTTCACAGATAGCGTCCGATATGGTTATGCACCGTGAATATACACGAATAGGTCTTATTTCTCCAAGCTCTGTACTTAACTGATTTTTGTTATCAAAAAGAAACAAATATCAATTACAAAGACAACTAATGTCCTCAGCATACTAATTTCTTGAATGTTTTTCAAGGCTTAATGGCAAACTCATGAGCTGATCTAAGCACTTTTTTCTGCAGTATACATGAATAGGGTCCAAGTTTGATACAAAATGCATGAATGGGTATATATTTTGTCATTTGTGTTATACATGAATAGGGTGGGTTTTCAGAGTTCCAGCGGCACATCTGTACCCCTTTAAAGACCAAGTGAGTCCCCCCCCCCCCCGTGGGGTTGAAATCATTTATGAGCCAATGAAATAAAATGTTTTTTGATATGTTATATAATAAAACTGGTAATTAAATAGATGAAAGCTGAGTAAGCATGCTTACGTTGGAATGGAAATTTGATTGCAACATTTGTTCCGGTTTGGGGCTTAAGAGGGGTGATAGGCTTTTGATTATCTTGGTACTATTTGAGGTATTTATTGTCTTTTCTATTATTAGCTCATAAGGCCACCTGCCATACGGTACCCTATCCAAAAGTTTTCTGAAATCTTCGAAGACCTGGTAGAAATTTTGCTGGTATTGTAGAATATTCTCACGTAGATAGTAGATAATTCTCACATAGATCACTGAGGCTAGGGCTGTGTTCTTCTTTGCTCTTTCCGGTTCTGAGCCCAGACTGTTCTTTCGCAATTATCACCTACGCTTCGGGAAAGGCCTGTTCAAGATGGTTTTAGCATGACTCTGCTCGAAATGCTGATGGCTCTGTAGTTATGGCAAAACTAGAGATTGTCCTGGTTTGGTGAGGTAAACTCAGGACCAAGTTCATGGGGTTGGCTGTATGTCAGTGGTCTTTTTTTTTAACACTGTATGCTTGGTTTGGTGAGGTAAACTCAGGACCAAGTTCATGGGGTTGGCTGTATGTCAGTGGTCTTTTTTTATACACTGTATGCTATTTCTATATATACATTATTGCCTTTCAAGACGAAATATCGTACAAATTCATGTCCTAAAGCTACGACATACAAGATGCTGTTGAAAATATCTCGCACCATTTGGAGCTAACTGTCGACACACATAGTGATGTTGTTTAGTAGCTAGCACTGTTGAGAGTAATGCGAATTTTGAAAGTTTTGTTTCCTTACTGTTACTTATTCGTGTGCCTGGTAATGTCTTCTAGCAGTATGGTCACCTGTATGGAAATCCACTTTACTTTCTGTTTTGTTTCATAATAGCCAGACATAGCTGTTTCGTGTGTTTCATATGACTTGTTCGTGTTGTCCATAATAATACTTCCGTTAATATGTTGTGAGAGTGATATTTTAGTTATCACCTTCCATGGGTGCCTTTTATGAACTGCTGTCAGTTTAATATGTTTATATTTTTTCCCTCCTGCTTTTGAAGGCGGGATATGGGATCTAATTGCATTAGTTCTTGTACTTTACTAAGAATGTCATGTTTTATTTTGCAGACATTATTTTCTGGCCACTATGACACCAATTGACCAATGGACTGTAGTTTAAATGATGGCTGTTCAACCATACACCTATCCAGAACAAATACAAGATAACACCGAACGAATAGGAGCACTTGAAAGGGAAAATCAAACACGGGAAAATAGAATCGCTACACAGGAAAATAGAATTGTTGTAATTATAGTCGGTATCATCATCCTCCTCCTCCTCATCATTTTGCGATAACCATCGGTGGACTAATAATTCTTTCGGTAAGCCATTGCTATGCAGACACTTCTTTTTCAAACGAATTCGAAATTTTCGGGTATAATTAAAATATGTAGATTTGGTTTAAATGAATCTATGTAAAAGTATACACAACACTTAAACAGTTTTTCTCATTTTAAAAATAAATAATGTTGACGAGAGTTCCTGAATAAGGTAACAATCATAAGATCCAAGAAAACGAAACATAAGAAAGGAGAAACAGAAATGGAACAGCACATTCTCGATAACAGAAATTTAGTACAACAAAGAGAAATGACAGCAGAATAATCGGCTAAGAACGGGCAGTAGTTAAGTAATCGGGTCTTACCTAGTTATCTCTATGCAATGTCACGCTTAATTGTGATATAGCCCAAAAACCAAATAGGTGTTAGGTCTGCAAAGAAGCCTCTGATTTTGTTAGTGAGTCGTTACAGTATTTAACATCGAGTGGTGTAAAAAAATGGTGAAACAAAGTTAAATACAAAAATGAAATCTGAACTACAATATACTGTTCTCAGAACATCCGATTCAAGTCAAACGACAATCTCGCAACACGAAGGTTATCAGACTAGCCTATTTTTCATTACGTTAATATGTTTTATTATCTTCCTTTACATGATACACCCTTTGAAATGCCTGTTTTCTGAGCATCTGATACAGAAAGCCGTATCAGACTGACGTTTTATGAATCCGTACCACTATCCCTTAAACAAGGCTATATAAGAGTTTCAACTTCGGGCGCGTCTTTTTTTTTTTAAGTGCATCGCAGAAACGAGAACCAGAGAAACGAAACTAGTGACGTAATGTTAGCAGACACGTCAAAGGGCGCACCTCGAAAGCTCAGCCGGTAGCGTTTGTCTCACTGCTAGCCTGTGTCGCGCAGGTTCGAATGCGGGTCAATGCATTAGCGCTTGTTGGTTGTTCTATAATAAAGAAATTATTGTAAAAGTGAATTGACCTGGTTTACTGTATCACGTCTCGTGGGAGAGCTCATACCATCTGATCACCCTCGACGCAAGCGTCTCGGGTGATTCGACAGTATGAGCTCATCCACTCGACGTGATACATTACGCCAGATCAAGTTACTATTATATCAATGTGTATATATCAATTGTTGGAAAAGAAGCCACGCAAACGATGTTCTGCTAGCAAGAAAAGGTCAGCTGCATCTAATCAATAATTGACTGGCGGTACATATGTACAAACCTATCGAATCGAATGTCGACGCAAAATTACTTAGAAAAATGAAGTCATACAGTTGAATCTGAATCTATACTGTTCATCTATATCGAAATACGGTGAGGAATGGTAAGGGCCCATAAAGTAAATAATATTGATTGGTCAAATCTGGTGGTGGATGTTATGGTGAGTTGCTAAGATAAATATGAAACAAAGAAAAGATACACCTTAAAGGGCCGATGGCACAAAACTATTTTATCCCTTGACTAAGGCTTATCCTCGGATAGCTAGTACCGAGTTCTAAAGTGGATTGCAGAAAAGGGGTTTAAGCAGGGAATAGCTATCCTGGGGATAGTTATCCTAGGATAAGAACAAGGTTAGCCCTGATAAGCCAAGGTTAGCCCTTCTCAAAAAATCAAGGGGATTTCGTATCAACATCATATGTGTCTTATTTTGAACTGTTTCATTAGGCCTACAATAGCAAACGCTGTGTGTGCTTGAGTGCTTGACACTGTGAGTGCTTGACGTAAGCTATGGAATCAAGAAACAAAATACTACAGTATACATTTCATTGCACAGAAAGTCGTCGCCGTTGGATTTTGCTACAGAATATTAATGGCCCAATAGCTATATCGGTGGTAAAACCCATGAACTAGTTTATTGTGAGGTTCTCAGTACAGTTCTTTCATTGTGAATGACAGTGATTAGCAACTTTGAACAAATTAAAGGTCCCTAAGTTTCACATAAACAGGTTTACCAACTAAGTGGATCATTTTCATTGGCTCGAAATCAATTAAATGGTAAATATACAATGTACAAGCCTGGAACTCCATTCATTGTCCCTTTTTGTTTATATTCCATTGCTCAACAGACCAGAACAAGTACATCGCGTTTTATGTTGCAATTCATCATTTTTCCAAAAAATGTTCCCCTGTTTTTGCCAGTCAAATGGCACAGCAGATGCGTATCAATCCACATTTTATCACCAGACATGCAGGTAGTACTGCTTATCATTATTATGATTTGTGTTTAGAACAAGAAATGTTACAGCAAAAGGCCCCTTAAACTTACTTTTGAGTCCATTTTTTAAAATTTAACTGTGGGCTGGAACCTGAGTCCTGCACTGACAACGTTCTTAATTTCCTTTTATTTTCTGTGATATTCAAATGTACTTCAGATGTCGAAGTCTGTTCGTGGGGACATAAATCGACCACTAACCAAACTGTGTTGTACCTTTGGGTGTGGGAGCCTATACGAGGGGCGTTCGAAAAGTTTTGCAAATGGCGTAATTTCTTGGTTACCACCATAAAGACAGAACTACTGATAGCAAAAACACATAAAGCTATGTCGTGTCTACAGAACTTTGCAAACGCAGTATATTTTCTAAAGGACGCGTTTTTTATACGCCCGTTTTGAAAAACGGACATATTATGTTGTGGCGCTGTCCGTCCGTCCCTCCGTCCTTCCGTTCCTTTAACATTCTTGTACACGCCATAACTCAGTAACCATTTGGGATATCTTCATGAAATTGGGTAGGCATATGTATCAGGATGGGGGAACGTGTCGCGTACAAGAATGGTTGCTCCCCCTTTCTTACTTTTGAAGTTATGCCCCTTTGATTAATTTTTTCCCTGTAAGTCTTGTACACGCCATAACTAGATAACCGTTTGGGATATCTTTATAAAACTTCATAGCAATGTGAATGAAGTCCTAACGATGTGTCGCTTACAAAAATGGCTGCTTTCCCTTTCTTTGTTTTAGAGTTAATCCCTTTCATTAGTTCTAAAAGGCTATTTTCGTGTTTTCTTGTACAATATATTGTCAAGGGAAAAAACTAGAACTAAAATGGTGTAACTTGTGTATTTAGGTTATCTCCCTTGTCCAACTTACCTTGGAATACTAACAGTATATTATGTGTTAAATATTTAGATGATGTTGCAGTCATTATACCACCACTTTGAAAAAGTAGGGGGGGGGGGGTATACTGGTTTACATTTGTCTGTCCGTCCGTCCGTCCATCTGTCCATCCTTCCATCTGTCCTTCCGTCCCCATTTGATCAAATTTTTCATCGAAGATTTCTTCACAACCATACAAGCTAGACTGGTCATATTTGGCATACAGATTGATGACGACATGTTGTATTGTGGAATTGAGAACCAGCCTTCTCCTGCTTATTCTTCCCTGTATTTGTCCGATTTTCTTTCTTTCCATACTTTGAATAATGAAATTTTTCGTCAAAGATTTCTTCACAACCACGCAAGCTAGAGTAGTCATATTTGTTATGCAGGTTGATGACGACATGTTGTATTGTGGGATCGAGAACCAGCCTTCTCCTGCTTATTCTTCCCTGTATTTATCCGATTTTCTTTCTTTCCCTACTTTGAATAATGAAATTTTTCGTCAAAGATTTCTGCACAACCATGCAAGCTAGAGTAGTCATATTTGGGATGCAGGTTGGTGACGATATGTTGTATCTTTGGATTGAGAACCAGCCTTTTTCTGCTTATTCTTCCCTGTATTTGTCCAATATTCGTTCTTTTCATACTTTGAATAATAAAATTTTTCGTCAAAGATTTCTCCACAACCAAGCAAGCTAGAGTATTCTTATTTGGTATGCAGGTTGATGACGATATGTTGTATCGTGGGATTGAGAACCAGCCTTTTTCTGCTTATTCTTCCCTGTATTTGTCCAATATTCTTTCTTTCCATACTTTGAATAATGAACTTTTTCATCAAAGATTTCTCCACAACCATGCAAGCTATATAAGTCATATTTGGTATGCAGGTTAATGATGAATTCCTGTATTGTGGGATTAAGAACCAGACTTCTCTTTTTATTCCCTGTATTTGTCCGATTTTCTTTCTCTCTTTACTTTGAATAATGCATTTTTTTGCAAAAGATTTCAATGCATCTGTAAGTTAGGGTAGAGATTTTTGTATGCATGTTGATGATAACTTGTTGTATTGTGGGATTGATAACCAGTCTTCTCCTGCTTATGCTTCCCTATATGTTCCAATTTTCTTTCTCTCCTGACTTTGAATAATATATATTTTTTTGTAACAGATTTCACAGCAACCATTAATTTTTGGTATACATGGTAACAATGATTTCTCTCCCTCTTTATGCTTTTTGTTACGAAAATAACATCATTTGATTTAAGCAATTAAGCGGGGTATAGTCGGATTCGCTGACAGTTCTAGTTAATTATTATAGAGTGGTTGCCCCTGTTTGTCTCCTGTCTATCCTTTTGCAATCTTGCTCATTCTGTAACTCCTTTAGGAAATTGAAACGGGCGTATTATGCACCGCTTGCGAAGCCCTTGTTTATCTTCTTTGAAAGTCGAATACCCTATATGCACTGAACAAACTTTACTTTAGTAGGACATAATTCATATATGAGCGGTCTTTGAATTTTCTTTTATCTGTGTTGTTTAAAGACGATGCTCAGACAATATTGTCCTGTAAATATCGCGGAAATTATATTTAATCTAAGATCCATACTGTCCCGTAAATATGTATTATCCGTATTTCATTTAATAGCAAATTCTCCTGTCTACTAAAATTATTTAGATTCGGTAATGAAAACATGTCTGTTAGTATTAGAAATTTTGTCAGCAAGAGCCATTGCATGGATCAACTAAAATCTGTCAATAAATTCAAATTAATGCAAAATTTGAAACCGCTACAACCTTTCAAAAATGACGTTGACGTCGATTTAATAGCGTCATAAGTACTGCGCATTGCTTTGCAAGGAAAGAATCGATAACAGTTGCCACCCTTCTAGCTTTTGTATTGATAATGTGGGCAACGACAGGCATGCAGTTGACAAAGAAATATTTTGTATTTACAACGATATTTGAATTGAGGGCCTAAGACTGAAAAGATTTTAGATGTGAAATTAGCCCAGCGGTATGACTAGGGCCAAATGAAATGTACTGTAAGTCAGTGAGGAAAAGTGTCTTTGTAAAGTGCTTGGTATCATTGTAAAGACCAAATATAGTGCTTTCAGTATATGCATAGCATTTGTACCCAGCAGGCCCTTAAACAAAGTCATGAGGCCATTTGCAGTACTTTTCGAACACCCCTCGTATGACTCTGCACGTGATATTACTTATCAGTATCCTTCAACGTTCTATTAAGTTTGATCATATTTGCTTCAGTGGTTTTTGCCTGGTCATGAAGGCAGGCCCTAACCTTTGATCCCTTACTGTGACCTTGACCTTGGGTATTGGAGTATACATCTTGAGCATAACATACCCTCTCATTATGCTTACCTTTCTTTGAAGTATGAACAAATTCGCATCAGCTATTTTCGAGTTAGTATACAGAAATCTTATGTCTTAATCCTGATTGTGACATTGACCATGGGCATGGGATCATGAAGTTTGCCAAAAATAATTTTTTATCATGTTTTACCTTTCTGAGAAGTTTGGTGACATTTGTTTCAGCAGTTTCGAGTCAGTTCATACACATCATTTGACCTCTAAGCCCTGACTGTGACCCTGACCTTTGGGAAGACAATCTCCATTTTTGTGACATACCATCTCATTTTTTTACCTTTTAATGAAGTTAAATCAAATTACTTTGGTAGTTTCTAGATTAATGAAGAGAAACAAAATGACCTCTGTCTGTGATATTGATCTTGTTTTTTTCTATTGTAGTTGAAAGCTAGCCGATCAACGGTAACTACTGCGACACATCTGTTTTAAAACCTTGTAATTATACTTCAAGATAAAATATTACATTAATTAATACCAATGGGAAGGCAGTTGGACATTCAAATCCTGGCTAAATCTGTCTTTGCGCTGTGAAACTATAAGCTCTCGGAAAACTTAAACTAAAAACTGATTCTCTAAGTCAGTTTCATGCAGAAAAATAGATAGATGGGTGACTTACAATTTTACCTTCTTTCAACAGTATTTCAATATTATCAGGGTGACTGGTGGGTAATAATACAATACTGTGTGCGATAGAACCCCTTTCACGGTTGAAAAAAACAAAGTAGAAACATGTTATATGTTTGATCAATATTTAACATCTACTGTAGTATCTACAACTATTAAAACGTCAACGATAGATATACTATGCAAAATAAATATAGCATTTTTATCCCCCGACCGAAAGGTTCGGGGGATATAGCGATGAGCCTGGCGTCCGTCCGTCTGTCCGTCCGTCCGTCCGTCCGTCCGCCGTCCGTCCGTCCGTAAACATTTTCTTGTCCGCTCTATATCTTGAATACCCTTTGGAATATTTTCATGATACTTCACAGTTATGTAGAACAGGTCATGACGATGTGTCGCGTACAAGAATGGTAACTCTTACTATTGTACTTTTTGAGTTATTTCCCCTTTGGTGAGTTTTTTGGCAGATTCGTGTCCGCTCTGTAACTTGAATACCCTTTGGAATATTTTCATGATACTTCACAGATATGTAGAACAGGTCATGACGATGTGTCGCGAACAAGAATGACAACTCTTGCTTTCTTACTTTTTGAGTTATTTCCCCTTGATGGTTTGAGGTGTGATTTTTTGGCAGATTCGTGTCTGCTCTATAACTTGAATACCCTTTAGAATAATTTCATGATACTTCACAGATATGTAGAACAGGCCATGACGATGTGTCGCGAACAAGATTGACAACTCTTGTTTTCTTACTTTTTCAGATATTTCCCCTTGATTGTTTTAGGTGTGATTTCGTGTCCGCTCTATAACTTGAATACCTTTTAGAATATTTTCATGGTTCTTCACAGATATGTAGAACAGGTCATGATGATGTGTCGCAAACAAGAATGACAACTTTTGCTTTCTTACTTTTTGAATTATTTCCCCTTAATCACTTTAGGTGTGGTTTCGTGTCTGCTCTATAACTCATATACCTTTTGAAATATTTTCATGATACTTCACAGATATTTAGAACAGGTCATGATGATGTGTTGCGAACAAGAATGACAACTCTTGCTTACTTACTTTTTCAGTTATTTCCCCTTGATGGTTTTAGGTATGATTTGGTGTCCGCTCTATAACTTGAATACCTTTTGAAATTTTTATATGATACTTCATAAATATGTAGAACAGGTCATGACGATGTGTCACGAACAAGAATGACAACTCTTGCTTTCTTACTTTTAGAGTTATTTCCCTTTGATGATTTTAGGTGTCCGCTCCATAGCTTGAATACCTTTTGAAATATTTTCATTATACTTCACAGATATGAAGAACAGGTCATGATGATTTGTCTCATACATGAATGACAACTCTTGCGTTCATACTTTGTGAGTTATTTCCCTTTGGTATTTTGAGCTGCTGTTTGAGTCTCTGCTCCATGTCTGTATAACCCTGGCCTGCTCCACAATTTTAATAACCTTATACCTTTTAGAATATTGATGAACATGCTGTGATATCTTATCAGAGTTCCTGACTCTCTCTGACCCCTCCAAATCCCCCCCCCCCCCCAAAAAAAAAAAAAAAAAAAAAAAAATTCTCCAGATTTGGATTCTTTGTCCAAATTCACTTACTAGAGAGCTCAAAATTAGGTTTGTAGGGCTTGTAGTTTAGAAGTTATTCACACATTTTGAAAGTTTAATGTATCATATGCTATATATTTATGTATATGGCGGCTGTTTGAGACATTACTTCTTTTTAGCAGTCAAGCATACTATTTTAGTCTGTGTGTAAGATAATCATGCATCTGTTAAACAGATAATGTCAATCAGAAGCATATAAGAATGACAATATATTACTTATATGTGTTTTTTACCAAGGCCCATGGGGGTCTTTGGTCGGGGGATTTGCCATCTCTTCTGATGGCTATTTTTTGTATGTGCCAAATCCATCATATAAGGTTTTTATTGTCACTTTATTGCATACAGATACAAAGGCCGATCGTTCGAGATGGACTGCCAGGTAAAAAATTCAAGAATGTTCAATTGCACCGTTTGAACTACCGTGACGTCAGTTTTTAAGACCAGTTTACGTGAAGGACATTTTTGGTCATGTATAGAAGCCGAAACCGTAATGAGGCAGCTTGTTTACTGTTAAAATAAAGAAAAACGCCTTAAAACATTTGAAGATGCTACGAGTATGAGGTTTACAAAGTTTGAAAATTTGACGTTTTCCATTGTTTTTACGTTATCGTCTTTAAACATTGTTTTTCATCAGTATTTCTTGGATTTCTTTCGAGTGTGTGAATGTTTGGTATCTAGCAATATGATAACGTAAATAATTCAGATAGAAAATTATTCGCGATTACCGCGCATAGGTCAAAAGTCCCAGACTAACGTCATCATTTTCTCAAAGATACGTTACACGTCAATGAAAAACCTTCATAGTTAAATTAATCATGGTGTGACCTTTAATTTTAGCCTATTGTCTTTTTTTTTGTTTTGATTCCCTATTGAACTGAAGCACCCGTGAAACATTGCGCATTGGACCGATAATAACGTGTGACGCCTTATCATATCTCTTAGATGATATTTACATCAGATTTGGTAATAAGTTATACAGACAAATTGTTGGTATTCCGATGGGTACAAATTGTGCTCCTCTTGTGGCCGATTTGTTTTTATTTTGTTATGAAAGAGATTTCATGACTTCTCTTTCTGTTGATAATCAAGCTGATATCATTGAGGCATTTAACTCAACCTCTAGATATTTAGACGATCTTCTGAATATTGATAATCCTTATTTTGAAAGCATGGTTAACCAAATTTACCCACCTGAACTTAAATTGAATAAAGCTAATACTTCAGATACCGAGGCCCCCCTTTTTGGATTTACATCTATCTATTTCTAACGGTTTTGTATCTTCTAAAATTTATGATAAACGTGATGACTTTGACTTTGATATAGTTACTTTTCCATTTTTGGATGGTGACGTTCCACGTCGTCCCTCTTATGGAGTGTATATTTCTCAACTTATAAGATTTGCTAGAGTGTGTAGTCATGTAGATGACTTTAATGCTCGTAATAAATGTTTAACTGCTAAACTTCTTCAACAGGGCTATCGGTATCATAAGCTTAGAAAGGCTTTTTCTAAATTCTATCGCAGACACCATGAATTGGTTTCAAAATTTGATGTCGGATTAAAATTTCTTTTATACCAAGGCCTATCGGAACCAGAATTTTATGGTGACTTAGTATACAAATTCAAAAAGATTAAGGGTAGGACTGATTTTTCTGATCAATTCCGAAAAATAATAATACGTCACAAACGTATTGGCTATAATTTAAATGTTATGCGACAGTCTGCATGCTTAGTGATTAACCCAATCACGGTTGATAACTTTGCTGCACTCTTTAATTGCACACCGGTGGATCGGGCGTCAGACTCTATGATGGCCCCGACCTAAAGCTATATATTTTAGTTGGTTGGGACCGGAGCCTTTTTGTCTGTTGCTTGGTCCGCCGGGGCTCAACTGGTGACCTTCTTTTGCTTCAGATTTCCAGTGGGGTTGTTTGGCAGGCCAGGGATCTCCACCTGTCAGACGGCCCGTTGTATCTGTTGAGTCCTCGTCTTTGCTTCTTCATGGTGTTGAAATTTGATTTATGTGTTTACCGTGATGATTCATTGACGAGTTAGAGGGTTATCATGCGAACCGAACAACCAACTAAATATTGTGTACCACTTCAGAAACTGAGGGTGACGTTGGGCCCGTAAAATCGATTTAAGCCCCCCAGTAATTCATTACTGACCGTTCCAAGGCGGTAGTTCTGTTGTGGTTCTCTGTTGCCTGTTTTTGGTGTCAGAGTTTCTGTGATGTTTTACCTTATGTATGTTCTTATTATTTTTGGTTCGGTTTGGGTTGCTGAGTGGCCACCTTTTGGGAACAAGCTGCTCACTCGGTTGGCCATATGTTCTCTGTATCTTGATTATTTGTAATCTTAGTTGTTTCCAACTATGGTTTGAGGGCTTGATTTGGATTTTGATTGTTTCAGTTCCTGGTCTTTGCATACTTTTTACTTTTAACGGCAATGGCACATGCTAAGGTTCGCTAGTTGTTAAGCTTAATCATATCTTATACACAATCGATAGCTTTGACAAGAAAACTGATCATGAAAATGATGAGAAAGACCCTACAAAAAGTTACACCCTTGCCATTTTCATGTTGCTTTTCAATGGGTGTGAATTTCGGCTAATGGCCCCTTCCGCGCTTATCGCTTTTTTCCCAACATCGATTTTAAAAATGGCTCCTGTAATCCCATGGTATTTTAGGCCCCAAATACGATATCCTTCCATGAAATTTAATTTCGCTCAATGTTGCAGTTCAGTAATGAGAAAAAATGCAAAATATAAAAAAATGCTAAATATATTTTGCATAGTATATATACACAGATCTATAAATGCATGTCAAATTTTCAAGACCAAGTGACCTGATGCGGTGTTCCTATGCCCATCTGCATGTAAGATCTTAGTTAATGCAGTAGCTCTTCCCATACTTTTACAAAAATTAGCCAAAATGACAAATTTTCATTGGCTATGCTGGTTGTTAGAATTTAAGTGAGAGATTTTATGGGATCTCTGTTTTGTCAGGTATGTCGGTCTTCGGATGGTTATTTTAAAAACAAACAAATACATTGCAAATCAGATTTTTGTATTTCGTGTTTTCGGATGGGACACATGAAAGGCAAATATCGTTATTCAGAATATAGTCTTTCACCTGAAAATTTGAAATTATTTCTCTATCTCATTGTTTGTATTCATTATTGGCCGGTGGCCAAAATCACTTAATAAAGTTTACAGTTACAATTATTCATTATTTTATTTATTTTCTCATGAATTTCTGCGCATATTTCTTCTAGTACATTCTGTAACTTTGACATAAAAATCTCTCATACTACCCCCTTGGCAGGTTTAAGTATTCAGTAGATGACGGATAGGTTAACACCAAGGTAAAGCTAAAATAGTTTGTACAATCCAAAAAATTAATCATTTTGTGCCATCCGTTTGCGTTAAAACTTCACTTAACCCTGAGGTTAATTTAAACTATATTTGAGCATTCCGAAACCCATAAACTTGAGGATAAACCTAAGGTTAACTTTTATACTAGCTTTAAATAGGCTGATTGCACAATACTATTTTAATTTATCGACTTTGCCGTATCCTGGGATAGTTAGCACTGAGTACTAAAGTGGATTGCAGAAAAGAAGTTTAAGCAGGAAATAGCTATCCCCGAGATAGTTATCCTGGGATAAGAGCATGGTTGGCACAGATAAAATTGTTCATGCAATTTGTCTCATATCACCTGTGTTACCATTAGTAACTGAGTTAAAAATGCTACCAGGTTGTATAAGAGCTTCCCTGCTGAAAATAAGGCATTTTTCTTGCCCATGTGGGCAAGAAAAGAAGGGACCATGGTATTGGAATGCATTTGCACTCACAATCTCGGTTCTCTATTGCTTGTAGCCATATGATATGATATAAGGCTATACCCAACACCAATGTAAACTCGCCACTTTTATAATTGCGTACAATCAAGGGACATATTCTATCAACATCATACATGTCTTATTTTGAACCATTGCAGTATGCCAACATTTTGCACAAACACACTCCGTGAGTGTATGACGTAAGCTGCATATGGAATCAGGTGAAAACAAAACTATAGAAAGTCATCGCTGTTGGTATTAAAGGCCACATAGCTCTATCCGTTGTTAAATACTTAAAATAGTTTATCCCGAGGTGTCTCTGCAAGCTTCTCATTACAGTTTTATCATTGTAAATGACAGTGATTAGCCAACTTTTAACAAATAAAATGCCCAGGAGTTTCACATTAAAAGATTTGAAGAATTAAGTTGGTCATTTTTAGCTGGCAACGAAAATGACCAATTTTCAATATCAAAAATGACTCAAACGGTAGAAATACAAAGTACAAGCATGGACCTCATTAATTGTCCAGCTTCTGTTTATATTCCATTGCTGGGCGGGGAACAAGAACAAGGACATTGCGTTTTATGGAGCTATTTGTCATTTGTTTCCAAAACATGTTCCCCTTTTCTTTTTTGCCCGTCATATTGCTCAACATATGCACATCAATATTTTTTTTTATCACCAGATGTAAGGGTTGTTCTGCCTAACATTAGTATTTGGGCGTTTTTACCACATGTGAAGATTCCAAAACATGAAATGTTACAGGACGTGAAATATGTTCCCGAAGGCCCCCCCCCCTTAAACTGACCTTTTAGCCCTGTTTGGAAGCATTAAATCTTAGTCTTGCACACGACATACGTTCGCATTTTGCTTTCAGAGACATTCAAATGCACTTCAGAAGTTGAAAAGTATTCATGCAGGCATCATTCAACCACTAATCAAACTGTATTGTGTCTTTTGGTGTGGGAGCTGGAATCTCGCACCTGACAGTACTTATCAATATGATTTGTCTGTCTCATAAGTTTGAACATATTTTCTTCAGCGGTTTTGCCTGGTCATGGAGACAGGGCCTGACCTTTGACCTCTACTGTGACCTTGACATTGGTGTTGGAGCTCGCATCTTGAGCATGACATACCCTCTTGCTATATTTTACCTTTCAGTGAATGTTAATAAAATTCACTTCAGCTATACAGAAAAATATTGATGTCTGACCCCTGATTTTGACTTTGAGCATGGGCATGGAATCCTAAATCTTGCAAAAAAATGCCATTTGGCATTCCAAGATGGCCGCCATCTACCGTTACTAAAAATAGCACAAACATCGCAATGTCAATTTCTCTAGAACCCTTGAATGGAATTGGAGCAATTTTGTGTCAGAATGTTCCTTGCAAGAAGCCATTTCGATAAATTGCAATTTGGCATTCCAAGATGGCCGCCATCTGCTGTTACTAAAAATAGCACAAAACATGAAAATGGCAATATCTCAGTAACCGCTGAATGGATTTTGACGAAATTTGTGTAAAAATAATTCTTGCATTTAGATGTTTCCAAAATTAGTAACTACAGACCAGTCATATTCATTATTTACTCTAATGATAATGAATCACGGTGCTCTTTTACTGTTCAGTGCCATATAGGAGGGATGATAAAAAAAGTACGTGAACTTTTGCTGTAGAAATTTTATTATTGGTAGTAAACTCATTAAATTTGCAGTACATTGATATTCATCATTCCTTTATCCTCTGATGTATTTAATTTACCAGTATCTGTTCGGGATGTTGTCTATATGGGTCGTCATTGTAACCCTATGACGGCTCTGCGGAGCACGGTAAAAATTGCCTTCTTATTTTGAATTGTTTGTTTTATCTTTGGCAATGTCTAATATATGCAGTAGAGTAAAATGCTTGACATTTGATATGATATTTCGTTATGGTTGACACGTTTTACTGTGAGGAAATTATTTCCGTCAACAATTGTTATGCTTGAATTATCAGCGTAAAATATGGTATGTGGGTCGTACAAGGGCAACAAAATGACGTTATCTATTATACCGTGTTTTTAATGCAAGTTCCGTTTTTTGTGTATAATTGCAAGAACAATGAAGGCAGAATCAAAGAAATGTTTCAAGTGATCAACTTAAATATTATTTGATCCGTGTATGTTAGTTCTGTCTGATGCTGGCACTGATTTGAGGGTTGTAGCTCGGCATTAAGACACACACCGCATAAGTCTGGTACGTGGAAACGATACTGAAAGCAAAAAATCGGTCTGGATTTATCAACCAATAAATGTGAGAAGAGTATGCTATAAAATTCTCAAAAACAAGCATACTGCGTGCAGATGTGTCTAAAATTGGTCAAAATCACGAAAAATCTGCAAAAAGGGTGTTAGTTTTAGAAAACAGAGAAACAAAAGAACCCCAAAATGTTCAAACGTGACAAAACGTCAAACGTCATTAATGTGGTGCTCCGCTGTTGCTGTACCTTCCTAATAGAAAATGGAAGAAAATACTTATTTTTCATTGAAATTTCTTTAAAAAAACTCACATTACGTAACTAAAAGATAGAACTTTTTCGTGGCATGAAAAAAAATACTATAAGTGCATTACCATGACCGCCACAGCAATAGTCCACGTATTTTTGATCACCCCTCGTAAATAGGTTACAAATATAAACTTTTTGATGCAACTTCTAAACTTTTCAGCAGATGTTTTGCAGCTAACTTGTAAGCAGTTCTCTATTTCCAGAGACGAACACCTAAGCTTGCCATAAATTAAGACTATACCATAAGTCTCTTTCATGAAATGTTGTCAGTTTATGCTGTATATACTTTCTTTTGGGTTTGAGGGCGGAATATGGGATCTGACTGTATAAGTTCCTCATCATTGTCTATCTTCTTACTCAACATAAAAACACATTGCTAATGCTTCTTCTTTTGACGTGGAATTATTGTGATACACTATAATATCGGATGCCTGCTATAATAGTAGTATAACAATACATTTTTCTGGCCAGTTCTACTGATGAGATCCTTCTGTAAGGAACAGATCAAGGACCATAGCTGTGGGTGAAATAACCATGCTTTTGCCCATGGTTAAATAAGATTTTCTTCCTATGATGAGGACAATAAATTAAATGTCTAATGAAAATGATTTGAATAATGATAGGAATGTTGCTTCCTCATGATTTTACATCAACATACTGACCAAGGCTTGTAACGCTTGCAGAACTATTCATATCGCTACTCAGGTGAAATAGGATCGACTTCAGACGATGGGAATAATTTCTTGCAGTCTTTATGAAAATCAGTTGATAACTGAAGAAGGACTTGCCAGCTACAGGATTTGCGTTGTTGAACTGACCAAGGCTGTAACTCCAACAGAAAAAGTCCAGTCGCAAACCTTCCGCTGTTATATGCTTTCATCTCAATGCGACTCATTTAGAATATGAGGGTCAAATAATACTCTAAAATATTGAGGCTCGTTATAACATCTGCAACTAAATTATTTAAAGTTTTCAAAAGATAATGAATACGTGGCGTTTTGCACCATGTAGATATCATTAGCTACGTATATGTAACAAAAATCATACAACACAAGTGTTTAACTAATTGATTCCGAAAGCTGCTAGCATGGCTTAATGTGCCCAGTGTAAAATAAACAAACCTGCACAATAACGAAGTACGGGAAGAATAAATATTGTTTGTCAAGCGCAATAAATACTATTGATGATACAAACGAAAATATTAAAAAACTGACAGACTTTTAAAGAAACAAACACCGACACACACATATGCACACACACGCACAAGTACTAAGTAAGGCTTGAATAACAGTGACTTCTCGAGATTCGCATTCGTTCAAGTAGCGTACTTTTAAGAATGCATTTTGCCTGTGGAAGACTACAGGTATGCGTACAATACAGATCGCTGAAGTAGATTGGACATTATTGATTCCAAAGGATCTTATTTGTGTAAAACTGTAATGTTTTAAATGTTTACTCAACGGTACAAATGTCACCTGTGTAATAGAAGTGAAGTCGGTTCTTCGGTTTTATCAGTGTTTCCAGTGACGTTGTTTACTTTATTTCTTTCTTGACATAATTTCTAAAGGCTAACCTTCTTAATCATTCTCTTCCTAAAGTTATTTAAAGCCTTACTTATAGCTTGTTGCTATGTATTTTCACAAGTTACAAAAATTATGAAATCAAAAATTTAGAGCTTCTGTTCCAGTGTTTTTTTCCACGTAGCATGACCACTATGGATAGCTCTTTCGCCCAAAATGGGAGTATGGCTTTACCGAAGCACCCCCAATACTCTGTGGAGACTGTTCGGCGCTCCTACTTCAGTAGATGGCCAACTACAAATCAACAAATCCTTGTCGTCGTGCTCTGGGCTGCAGTCTTCTATTATGCAGGTATTTCGTTATGATACAAACTTGCTGTATAGATACGTCCGTGGAAGATCTACTGAATTCAGCAATGAATATTCGGCATGACATATATTTAGCTCACCTGACCCGAAGGGCCATAGTGAGCTATTGTCGTACCAATGCGTCCGGCGTGCGTCGTGCGTCGTCCCGTGCATCGTCCGTCAACACCTAAAAACAAAATTTCAAACATCTTCTTCTATAAAACTACTGGTGGCATGGTTCTCAAATTTCACATGGAGCATGACCAGACTCCAGGGTGTCAGAATTGTAAATTGGGTTAGGTTGTAAATCCAAGATGGCCGCCGTTACTAAAAATAGCCAAAACAACAAAACTTCTTCTCCAGAACCACTGGGTATATTTGTCTGAATTTTTTATGGAACATCAGTGAAACCTTGGTATTCAAAATTGTAAAAATAAACAAATCTGTAGCGAAGTTTTGTCACAGTGACCTACTTTCTGTTTACGAGTGTAATGACCTACTTTCTGTTTACGAGTGTAATTTCGCTCAAATGCCAATGTCAAAAAGTGGTTTTATTCAAACAACTTCAAACAACTTCTTCTCTTGAACCACTGAACCCATGGGTCTCAAATTTCACATGGAGCATGACCAGACTGCAGGGTTTTAAAATTGTAAAATTGGGTCTGGTCAAGTATCCCAGATGGCCGCCGTTACTAAAAATAGCAAAAACAAGAAAATCAACTTCTTCTCCCGAACCATTTGGTATATTTGGCTGAAAGTTTGTGTGGAACATTAATGGGACCTTCAAATTAAAAATTGTAAAACTAAAAAATATCTTTAGCGGAATTAGGTCACAGTGACTTACTTAGCGCTTACAAGACTGATTTTGCTCAAATCTCAATATCTCAAGAAAACACAATCAATTCTGGTCAGATTTGGGCAGAAATGGTCCTTTAATGGAATTATTTCAATTTTGTGCCAGTTGACAGTCCAAGATGGCCACCATGGGGGCAGTTACTAAAAATAGCACAAACATACAAATGACAATTATTCAAGAACCCTTGAATAGAATTGGACAAATTTTGTGTAAGAATGTTCATTGCATGAAGCCGTTCCGATAAATTGCCATTTGGCATTCCAAGATGGCCGCCATCTACCGTTACTAAAAATAGCACAAACATCAATATGACAATTACTTTAGAACCCTTGAATGGAATTGGAGCAATTTTGTGTCAGAATGTTCCTTGCAAGAAGCCATTTTGATAAATTGCAATTTGGCATTCCAAGATGGCCGCCATCTGCTGTTACTAAAAATAGCACAAAACATGAAAATGGCAATATCTCAGTAACCGCTGAATGGATTTTGACGAAATTTGTGTAAAAATAATTCTTGCATTAAGATGTTTCAAAAATAAGTAACTACAGACCAGTCATATTTGCCTGTGTTATTGAAAATAGAAAAAAATATGAAAATTAGAAAATCGCAATGGAATTGGACTGATTTTGTGTCAGAATGGTCCTTTCATTAAGCGTTTTTGATTTCTTGCATTCCACGATGGCCACCATCTGCCGTTACTAAAAATAGCACAAAACATAAAAATGACAATATCTCAGTAACCCCCTAAATGGATTTAGACGATACTTGTGGCAATTTGATTCTTGCTATTAGGTGTTTTAAAAAATAACAAATATAGACCCATAAAGTTGGCCTCTGTTACTCAATATAGCAAAATATGAAAGTTAGAAAATTACAATGGAACTGGACCAATTTCGTGTCAAAATGGTCCTTGCATGACAACTTTTTGATTTTTTGCATTTTGGCATTCCAACATGGCCGCCATCTTCCGTTACTAAAAATAGCACAAAACATTAAACTGACAATATCTCAGTAACCCTTAAATGGATTTTGATAAAATTTGTGGCAAAATGATTCTTGCATTGAGATGTTTCAAAAGTAAATATATAAAGACCAAGCATGTTGGCCTCTGGTACTAAAAGTAGCAAAATGTGAAAATGAGAAAATCTCAGTGGAATTGGCCCAATTTTGTATCAGCATGGTACCGTTGCACAAGAGCCAGGTATGCGATATCAGGCCCATTTGGGCCTCTTGTTCAAGGTTAATTGAACATACATGAAACTACTCACCTGTTGCGTTTAGCATTGTTTCCAAGTCACCGCAGGGGTTAGAGTCTTCAACCTTGCTCCATCTGTCCATAGAAACATCTGGGGAAGTCTACTGAAAGCAGCGATGCATATTGGGCCATGGTCTATATTTGACGTGTGAATCTAATAGAATTTTTGTCACCTTTTGCGTTAAGCGCAGTTCTTTGTAACCACAAGGGCTAGAGTCTTCCAAACTTTCGGCAAAGATACACCTGGGATTGATCTACTGTAATCAGACATGCATATTAAACCATGGCATACATTTCAAGGTTGATTGTAAATAGAAAAAATATTCATCCGTTGCGTTCTTGGTCCAGTGATTTAACCTAATATCTCGATTGATATTTTTACATGATATCTTGGGAAAATTACTCAGTATGACCCAAAGTTTGACTTTAAACTAACAGCAGGACACATTGGCCTACATTTCATTGTTCAATGGTTTTGCCTTATTTCCTTAAGATTATTAGATGTACAAATATGAAAGCTTTGGCTAATGACTCAATAAGACCCCAAGTTTGACCTCTAACAATCAAAAGGGCACACTGACCTATATTTCATGGTCCTGACATTTTGCCTTACATCCTGAAAATTATTTGATGTACGAACATGATTGCTTCTGACAAAGACTCGGTATGACTAAAAGTTTGATCTCCAACAAACAGTTAGTCGCATTGACCAATGTTTCATGGTGAAGTGGTTTTGCCTTATTGCTTTAAGAGTATTAAATGTACGAACATGGTTCTTGCGATAATGACTAAGTATGACCGGGTGTTTGTCCTCTAAATTACAGTAGGTCCCAATGACCTATGTTTTATTTTCCAGTGATTTTGCCTCATATTTTATCAAACTATTTCATATATTAAACTTATACTTCAATCAGTGAATTGGGCTAACACTGTAAGTGACCTCATTTTGATTGTAGGTCAGTGTGACCCCTATTTATGGTCCAGTGACTTTGTCTCATACATGTTTTTCTATCACTTTTATATGGATTTGCATCATACCGTGTTTCATGGTTTGGGCTGACACAATGAATGATATCATCTTAGTTGAAAGTCAGCTTTGATTAACCCTCATATTTCTAATACTATTTCATGGATTTGAATTATACTTTGATTCGTGGTTTGGGCTGACCCTGAGAGTGACCTCATACTAACTGCATATCATTGTGACCTATATTTCATAGTCCAGTGATTTTGCATAATATTTCTAACACTTTAACATGAATTTGCCTTATACTTGGGCTAAGGATGTGGGCTGACACAGTGTATTACCTCATACTATTTAATGCCAGTGTGACCTATATGTCATGGTCCGGTGATTTAAGCCAAGAAGTCCAAAACTATTTCTTTACTTCTATTACAATTGGTATACTGGTACATTCAGATACAGTGATAGACTTCATGTTACTTCTAGGTGGCTGTGACCTAATTAATTCCTGATCATTGCCTTTCGTTTTACTTTACTTTTCATTACTATTGTCATATTAAGTTATTTATTTATTCTATTCATTTATTTATTTTTTCTAAAATCAAATTGTTTAAATTTGAGGATAAAGACAAACCTGAGTGTTCAATCCCTATACATGCACTTTAGGTATTACAATACTTTATCAGGATTTAGTGATTGTGTGCGATATTTCTTCTGTGGCGGAGGGTTGCGGACCTGGGAGTATTGGGACCTACTTTGGATTGAGCATGCGCGATGGTTCCCTGATTGTGAACTGAAAGGAGAACTGTTTATTCAGATGCACCGACAAGATAATGGTGGATCATATCAGAATGAAATACACGAGGTATGTAACTCCTTTACACGTCATTACGATTCACTCCTGTCTATGCATGTATTTGTCATTCCGTCCGTCACACTCGTGAGGTATAGATTTAATGTAATAAATTCCACCCATAATTTGGCGTTTTTAGCTCGCCTGAACGAAAGTTCAGGAAGAGCTATTGTTGTCACCACGGCGTCGGTGTCCGCGTCTGCGTCCGCGTCCGCGTCGGCGTACAGATTGGATGGTTGGTTTAAAGTTTTTTAAAGACCTATATCTCCTTCACCCATGGGTGGATTCTTTTGATACTTGCACTGTAGTTAGATATTGGTCTAAAGGTTAACAGGGTACCACCCCCACCCTACTCAGTGACTTGATGTCAAGGTCATGGACTTAGCAAATTGGGATTTTTTTTTTGAACTGGATGTTTTGGTTAAAGTTTTATAAAGCCCAATATCTCCTTAACCCATGGATGGATTCCTTTGATACTTGCACTGAAGTTAGATATTGGTCTAAAGTTTTCGCAGGTACTACTCCCACCCCCCTCAGTGACCTTAAAGTCAAGGTCATGGACTTAAAAAATTGTCTTTTTATTAATTGGATGTTTTGGTTAAAGTTTTTTAAAGACACATATCTCCTGAACCCATAGATGAATTCTTTTTATATTTGCACTGTAAATAGATCTACAGAGTACTACCCCAACCCCGCTCAGTGACCTTGATGTCAAGGTCAGGGACTTAGGAAATTTTTGTCTTTATTAAAGTTTTGTAATTGCTTACTGATTCATAATGCCTTGCAGAGATTTAGTTTATACTTGAACTAATGTTAGACACTTTTTTGAGTTTTCACAAAACACCTTATACTTACCCCACTGGATGACCTTGAAGTCAAGGTCATCGACTTAGAATTTTATCTTAAAGATTTTGGTTAAAGTTTTATATCTATGAAGACATAATTTCACAGTGCCACGATGATGGACTCAGTTGATACTAATACTTGGACTGATGTTAGATAATGGTCCAGGGTTTTGATACATCCTAGCCCCCTCCCCCCTACCCCTGTTTTTTTTTTACCTAAAGCTCATGGACTTTAATATTTCATTTCATTTATCTATTTTAATTTTATTTTAAGACTTATTTCTGAAATAGCTTTTTTTTTTATAAATGTGTTTTCATTATGGACACGCTTGCCTGAAGTTATATGCATAGCAGTCCACACCAACATAGCGGCTGTGTGAGGGGAAAGCACCAATTCAGGCGAGCTATGCTGTCAGGCGACAGCTCTTGTTTCTAAAACCGTAGCGATAACGAAATGTGCATTATCTTTCTAATGGAGGTAACTCAGTTTTGACAAAATCACGATCTTTTCAATTCTTCATCTTTGTAATTTTTATCGGAGTTTGAGAAATCAACTTCTTGCAAAAGTTCCAATATATTTTGACACGGTCTTTACCTTATGCAGCTACCTCAAGACGCACACCATTTCAAAAATGTACAGTGGAAAAGTCCAGTTGGAACATAAAGTGCATATCATGCTCATAAATGTCAACAATATGTTGCTGTATACCTTCTGTCTGATATCTCAAACCCTTAATTTGACAAAACAATGTAAACAGTCAAGTTTCAATTTTGCTAAGTATATATAGACTACTATAGTCTCATAAAATTTAAATGCAAAGATGAGACTGTGATGAGACACTTACTGGAAAAGACTGTTTCCTATCTGCAGATGCAGCCTGAAAGCGTTTTCATGGTGCGACTTGAATGCGCTTGATTTTACATCTACATGTACACAAAATGGGTAACTACTTTGGTGGTCTTGAGGTATTTGCAAAGATATTTCTCGTATTGGTCGCATATGCTTAGGGTGCCATTTCTCAAGGCGAAGCTTGATGTTGTCAAATATTCATGCTTATTTTCTATACAATTTTCAGCTGAGACAACGTGCAGAGGATTATCACTACTATGTATCTGAAGGCAGAAAGATTGCCAAGCTAATAGCACACGGTAAAGTTTAATTTTAAAAAAGTATACTATGCCACACAGTTATGAGTTTCTTACAAATGGCTGAACAACCAACATATGGTGGCTGTAACAACCCATGCAACAGTATTTCATTTAACTCGAGTTGATAAGGGAAATGGTAACATATTTTTCAAATTTTGTTTGCTACATACGAGGTATGTTTTATAAACCACACAATTCTATAACAGTTAACTTACAAGACAGAACAAACCTTCATTGAAAATAGACAAACCTGTGTCATACAGAAACTGGTCCTCTGTTTAAAATTGTATCTAAAAAGACTACAGGAGAGGGGCATTGAATCTGTTTTTCCTGGATTGATAGTCTACATAAATAAAAAAAATTCCCAACAATAACGCCCGTTTCCCGTGCTAAGCTCTACTACCATTATGCCCACAACTTTGGAAATGTTGGTGGGGCATATTGGTTTTGCCTTTTCCGTGCATGTGTGCGTCACGCCTTTTGATGCCTGCCATAAGTATGGAACCCTGCCAGCTAGGGTCTAGAAATTTCATATATGGATTTCTCATGTACAAATAACTAATATTTTTTTTCGGAATTATGCCCCTTTCTGGAGTTATGCCCCTCTTTCAAAAACTGAGTTGAAATATTGTTAGCAAGACATACTGATCGGGTATAAAGAGGTAATTACCTGATTAACTTTTGAGAGAATTCCGTTTAATTTTAATGGAGTTATGGCCCTTGTTCCAATTTGGTAGTTTCCATCTTCTGAACCGCTTGACCCAGGAAGCTGATTTTTGGTATGGAAGTTTGTCTTGATTGTTTAATAATCTAGTTAAGAGTAGGTAACTCTGTATTTATTAAATAAAGAGTTTTTTCCTCTGCATTTATTGATGTCAGTTTTTTCCTGAAGCTGAATTCTTATCATTTTATTTGCTTAAGTACCATTGGTCATAGGGTCTTGAAATTTCATATATGGATTTCTCAAGGAAAACTACCTGACACTTATTTTTTCTTTACCAAGTTATCCCCATTTACAGAGTTATGCTGCTTTTTAAACAATTCGATGATTATCTTGTTAGCAAGATATTTCAAAAAGTATTTGAGTTATGGCCGTGATGTACGGTACACTGAATGGGTATGACGAGTAGTTTATCATATTTTCTTTTGAGAGAATTCCATGATATTTTGAAAGAATTTTGGCCCTTTGGCCCTTGTATGAATGTGGCATTTTTTCCAATTTCAATTTTTAGTTTAGGGTAGGTTACTCTGCTTTCAATAAATTACATAGTTATATTCCCTGATGCTTAATGCTAATGCAGCAGCTGTGCTCTAGAACCACTGGCATAGGGTCTTGAAATTTCTCATGGAAAAATAGCTGATACGTATTTTTGTCTCTTCCAAGTTATTTCTCTTTTCAGAGTTAGGCCTTTTTTTTTAAAAAAAAATGAGCTATGGCCTTGATATGTGGTACACTGAATGGGTATGAGGTGTTTATTACCTAATATACTTACGGAAGGATTCTCTAAAATTTTGAAGGAGTTTTGTCCCTTGTTTGAATTTGCATTTTTTCTTACTTCAGAACTCAAAGACCTAGAGGCAGTTTTTGGTATAATAGTAGTTCTTGATTTAGTTAAATATTTTAGTAACGATTAGGTAGACTTAGACATTCTAAAGTTTAACACCTTCAATGGCAAGCATATGGTTGGTTGCATAGTGTTTCACAAACACAATTTCTAGTTATGTTTTATGACGACTCTTAAAGACTACTTGTCGACATTCCAGCGGTATATCGTGAAATGTTTTACTTTATGCTGTATATGCTTTCTTTTGGTTTTGAGGGGGGAAATGGGATCTGATGGTATTAGTTCCTCATCATTGTCTATCTTCTTATTCAACATAATGCTAATGCTTCTTCTTTTGACGTGGTATTATTGTGATTCACTATCATATCGGATACCTGCTATAATATTAGTACATGTATAACAATACATTTTTCTGGCCATGTTCAGTTCTACTGGTGAGACCCTGATGTAGAGAACAGATCAAGGACCATTACTCTGGACGGACGAATCATGCTCTTGCCAATGATGAAATAAGATATACCTCCCAGGATGAGAACAATAAATTGAGTGCCTAATGAAAATCTTTTGAATCCTGATAGAAATGTTGCTTTCACATGATATGCATCAACATACTGACCAAGGCTTGTAACGTGTGCAGAACTAATCATATCGCAACTCGGATGAAATAGGATCCATTTTAGATGATGGGAATAATTTCTTGCAGACTTTATGAAAATCAGTTGATAACTGAAGAAGGACTTGCCAGCTACAGGATTTGCGTTAGTTAACTGTCCAAGGCTGTAACTACAACAGAAAAGGTCCAGTCGCAACCCTTCCGCTGTTATATGCTTTCATCTCAATGCGACTCATTTAGAATATGAGGGTCAAATATTACTCAGAAATTTATATATTGAGGCCCGTTATAACATCTGCAACTAAAATTTTTAAAGTTTTTCAAAACATAAATGATATGTGATGTTAAACAGCAGCCTGAGTGTGGCCCCAGATAGATATCATTAGCGACGTCTAAAATGGTTTCTGAGCAGATGCACACATTAATGAGATTGCGCACCTGGTTAACCATCGCTTACTCTCGACCTTGCAAACAGACAGTCGCGAAGGATCGAGTCCTCTCAGGGACAGATGAACTTTCAGAACTTTCTTTGATCCCGATTTATAGTAAACAGCACAAACTGTTTAAATTATCCAAAGCGGAAAAACCCAACGTTAGAACCGCTGAACATATTCCGAAGGAGTCACGCACTCAGGTATTATTGTTCAAATAACACGTAACTCCATAAAGCTTATGGCCATTGATATAAAAGGCATAGGCCTTTGATCACGAATGATCCTTTTGCCTCACTTAATTAGATACGTTTGGAGTGGGATTTAAAGTCAACGACTTTGCTTGTTTCACATCATTCAAACCTAATGACTATACGACTAAATGATCTAGAGGGAACGTCATTATGCTGAGAGCACATGTATGTTTCCAGGTATAGGATGAATTTTGACTCGTATTCAAAGAGTCGGGAGTTCGACTCCTCTATCATAACTGCATGTAAATCGAATTGGTCTTTCGAGTATGATTTAAAACTACGTCTCTGCATACTAGTGCTTTGCAGCGGTTATATTATAGAAAAAGAACCCGAAGCGGCTAGCGTTGAACCTGGTTTTGGTTACATTGTTTCAAATTAACATGGGCCAGACAAAAGCAAACAACCTCCCCCCCCCCCCCCCCCCCAAAAAAAAAAAAAAAAAAAAAAAAATAGGTGTTCCGATTTTATTAGTGTGTCTCATCAGTAAAATAAAAATAAACTATGGTGAAACAAAGTTAAACCAAAAAAAATGTAATCTTAAGCCGTAATATCCCGTTTCCAGAGGATCCGATTTAGGGCACACGATATTCTCGTGACATGAAGTTTTATCAAACTAGCCTACTTTGCATGACGTTGACACGTTATGTCAGAGACCATGAAGGCGATGGTCAGCTGCCTCTTATCCATAACGTAGTGGTGGTACATATGTACAAACCTATCAAATCGAATGTCACTGCAAAGTTACTTACAAATATCAGTCATTCTTTGGAATCCGAAACTATACTGTAATACGATGAGCTGTATTAAAATAAGTTAATGGCACATATAGACAAATTGGCAAGTTAAAAGAATAATTGTATACTGAGAGGCAAAAGAAAGTATACAGATAACACAGTCTGGATTATATTGCAGAATTATACATATCTGTATAACACCTAGACGATGTTAATGGATACAATCATGTTTTTTTACGTTTTTGCATAATTTGCGACAATTTTCTGTACAATAGGTCAAATGATTAGGAAATGACATCGTTTTAAACGGGCAGGGGGTTTTACATGCACTTTGGACAACGGAGATAAAGTTTGTATAAACTTGAAACTTATGGTCAGTATCGATACTTGACTAGTGTTCTTTGACATAAATACAGGCAACAAATATATACTTTTATGCATTTCGAAATTGTTTTGTAGATTTTCTGCAGCTAACCAGAAAGGAGTTCTCCATTTTCAGTGACTAATATCTAAGCATGGCATAAAGTTAAACTGTACATGAAAACATAATGCTAATGCCTCTACCTTTGAAGTGGCATGATAATGGTCTAGGTAGTGTGATACAATACCATATCCGAAACCTTCTATCAAAATGGTACCACAATATTTTTTTCTGGCCATGCCCAATTCTACTGGTGAGATCCTATTGAATTGAACAGATGAAAGACCGTAACTCTGGATGAAACAGACGTGCTCTTGGCCATGATTAAATAATACTTCCCATGATCAGAACAATAAATTGAATGTATAATGAAAATCGTTTTTGTTACTGATAGTAATGTTGCTTTTGTAGGATTTATATTAACAGGCTGATCAAGGGCTGTAACTCTTGCAGAACAAATCTTATCCTGACTCGGGTGAAATAAAATCCATTTCAGACGAAGGGAATAATTCCATGCAAGTTTCATGAAAATCAGTTGAAAACTGAAAGAGGACTTGCAAGCCACAGGATTCGCATCGCTGGACGGACAAACTGCTGTAAATCGGGAGAAAAGATTCAATTGCAACCCTTCTGCTGTTATACACTTTCATCCCAACGCTACTCATTTAGAATAAGAGGTCTAAACGTTACTCAGACTTAAATATCTTGAAGCGTGTTATGACATCTCTAGCTTAGGTTGCTCGACATTTTTTTAAACAAAAAGGATACATGATGTTTTAACAGCAGTCTGAGTGTAGGCGTTTTGCCCATGTAGATACATAAAGCAACGTCTAAAAATAGATACTGAGCAATTTCACATATTAATGAGATTTCTAAACTGAGTAAGGATCACTTACACTCGACCTTGCAAACAGACAGTCGAGTTCCCCTCAGGCGAGAGATGAATTTGAATGGGTATGAGGTGTTAATTACCTAATATACTTACGGAAGGATTCTCTAAAATTTTGAAGGAGTTTTGTCCCTTGTTTGAATTTGCATTTTTTCTTACTTCAGAACTCAAAGACCTAGAGGCAGTTTTTTGGTATAATAGTAGTTCTTGATTTAGTTAAATATTTTAGTAACGATTAGGTAGACTTAGACATTCTAAAGTTTAACACCTTCAATGGCAAGCATATGGTTGGTTGCATAGTGTTTCACAAACACAATTTCTAGTAATGTTTTATGACGACTCTTAAAGACTACTTGTCGACATTCCAGCGGTATATCGTGAAATGTTTTACTTTATGCTGTATATGCTTTCTTTTGGTTTTGAGGGGGGAAATGGGATCTGATGGTATTAGTTCCTCATCATTGTCTATCTTCTTATTCAACATAAAAATATATTGCTAATGCTTCTTCTTTTGACGTGGTATTATTGTGATTCACTATCATATCGGATACCTGCTATAATATTAGTACATGTATAACAATACATTTTTCTGGCCATGTTCAGTTCTACTGGTGAGACCCTGATGTAGAGAACAGATCAAGGACCATTACTCTGGACGTACGAATCATGCTCTTGCCAATGATGAAATAAGATATACCTCCCAGGATGAGGACAATAAATTGAGTGCCTAATGAAAATCTTTTGAATCCTGATAGAAATGTTGCTTTCACATGATATGCATCAACATACTGACCAAGGCTTGTAACGTGTGCAGAACTAATCATATCGCAACTCGGATGAAATAGGATCCATTTTAGATGATGGGAATAATTTCTTGCAGACTTTATGAAAATCAGTTGATAACTGAAGAAGGACTTGCCAGCTACAGGATTTGCGTTAGTTAACTGTCCAAGGCTGTAACTACAACAGAAAAGGTCCAGTCGCAACCCTTCCGCTGTTATATGCTTTCATCTCAATGCGACTCATTTAGAATATGAGGGTCAAATATTACTCAGAAATTTATATATTGAGGCCCGTTATAACATCTGCAACTAAAATTATTTAAAGTTTTTCAAAAGATAAATGATATGTGATGTTAAACAGCAGCCTGAGTGTGGACGTTTTGCCCCAGGTAGATATCGTTAGCTACGTCTAAAATGGATTCTGAGCAGATGCACATATCAATGAGATTGCGCGCCTGGTTAACCATCGCTTACTCTCGACCTTGCAAACAGACAGTCGCGAAGGATCGAGTCCTCTCAGGGACAGATGAACTTTCAGAACATTCTCTGATCCCGATTTATAGTAAACAGCACAAACTGTTTAAATTATCGAAAGCGGAAAAACCCAACGTTAGAACCGCTGAACGTATTTCGAAGGAGTCACACACTCAGGTATTATTGTTCAAATAACACGTAACTCCATAAAGCTTATAGCCATTGATATAAAAGGCATAGGCCTTTGATCACGAATGATCCTTTTGCCTCGCCTAATTAGATACATTATAAGAGCCATTTTGGAGTGGGATATAAAGTCAACGACTTCGCTTGTTTCACATCATTCAAACCTAATGCCTATACGACTAAACGATCTAGAGGGAACGTCATTATGCTGAGAGCACATGTACGTTTCCAGGTATATGATGAATTTTGACTCGTATTCAAAGAGTCGGGAGTTCGACTCCTCTATCGTAACTGCATGTAAATCGAATTGGTCTTTCGAGTATGATTTAAAACTACGACTCTGCATACTAGTGCTTTGCAGCGGTTATATTATAGAAATAGAACCCGAAGCGGCTAGCGTTGAACCTGGTTTTGGTTACATTGTTTCAAATTAACATGGGCCAGACAAAAGCAAACAACCTCCCACCGCCCCCCCCCCCCCCCCCCAAAAAAAAAAAAAAAAAAAAAAAAAAAAAAGAAATAGGTGTTCCGATTTTATTAGTGTGTCTTATCAGTAAAATAAAAATTAACTATGGTGAAACTAAGTTAAACAAAAAAAATGTAATCTTAAGCCGTAATATCCCGTTTCCAGAGGATCCGATTTAGGGCACACGATATTCTCGTGACATGAAGTTTTATCAAACTAGCCTACTTTGCATGACGTTGACACGTTATGTCAGAGGCCATGAAGGCGATGGTCAGCTGCCTCTTATCCATAACGTAGTGGTGGTACATATGAACAAACCTATCAAATCGAATGTCACTGCAAAGTTACTTACAAATATCAGACATTCTTTGGAATCCGAAACTATACTGTAATACGATGAGCTGTATTAAAATATGTTAATGGCACATATAGACAAATTGGCTAGTTAAAAGAATAATTGTATACTGAGAGGCAAAAGAAAGTATACAGATAACACAGTCTGGATTATATTGCAGAATTCTACATATCTGTATAACACCTAGGCGCTGTTAATGGATACAATCGTTTTTTTTTTTTTTCGTTTTTGCATAACTTGCGACAATTTTCTGTACAATAGGTCAAATGATTAGGAAATGACATCGGATTAAACGGGCAGGGGCTTTTATCAACAATATCGCTTGAGTAGCTCCCCTTTTTACATGCACTTTGGACAACGGAGATAAATTTTGTGTATTTGTATGCATATTTGTATACATTTCTTCGTAAGAGGGATGAAAGGTTTATAAAAACATGTCGCACTCTCAGATGAATAATGGGGTAAAGGATAAAAAATTTTGGAAACAAGAAATGATGTTTACGGCGGCTTCTCGTAACGGGCATTGAGTTTGCATTGAGTTCTTATGGGAAGTTGATTTGCAAAGGGGAGTTGATTTGCAATATGCTTTCAAATAACAAGTTTATGATGTTCTTTTCAAGTGCACAGAGAGGCAAAAAGCCAAACAACAGTTATTCGAAATTTTCAAGTGAAAATTTCTAATACTAAGTAAGATAGACAAACATTTAAGTCCCTATTTTTAATTTAAAGGGAGATAATTTGAAACATGAAGCATTTCTAACCATGGGTGAAGCCGTTTGATGGGACTTCCCGATTAAATGACGATGTGGTTTTACTCACAGACTCTAGAGCTAGACATTCGTGGCGTGCAGAATAACATTTGCCATGAACAAAGCGAGTTTTGATTGGAACTGCTGAATTTGAATTAAGGGCCTTCACTCCGTTAATATTGATTGCAACACAATTTTGATTATGTGTTGAAGAGCTAGAAGTTTGCCAAATTGATACTGTTATTAGTTCCAAGCAGCCATTTGCACGAGACCTAGTATTAAAAACCCAAAACTGTATAATTTTAATTGCCTCTAAGTATATTTTGTGCGTATCATGGTGAATGTAAAGCGGCGGTTGCTACGATGTCTATGAAACAAAGAAAACATACAGCATAAGTGTTTAACTAATTGATTCCGAAAGCTGCTAGCATGGCTTAATGTGCCCAGTGTAAAATAAAAAAATCTGCACAATAACGAAGTACTGGAAGAATAAATATTGTTTATCAAGCGCAATAAATACTATTGAAGATACAAACGAAAATATTAAAAAACTGACAGACATTTAAAGAATTAAACACATACATACACATATGCACACACGCGCACAAGTAATAAGTAAGGCTTGAAATAACACTGACTTCTAGAGATTTGCATTCTGTCAAGTAGCATCCTTTAAAGAATGCATTTTGCCTGTAGAAGACTACATGTATGCGTACAGTACAGATCGCTAAAGTTGATTGAACATTATTGTTTTCAAAGGATCTTATTTGTGTACAAGTGTAATGCTTTAAATGTTTGCTAAACGGCTACAAATTTCACCTGTGTAACAGGACTGAAAGATATGACAACTATTTGTAATAATTGATGCAAATGCCTCTCTACCGGTTTTTGAAGTCGGCTACTCGGTTTTACCAGTGTTTCTAGTGACGTTGTTTACTTTATTTGTTTTGGATATATTTTGTAAAGGCTAATCTTCTTTATCATAGTCTTCCTAAGGTTATTTCAAGACTTACTTATAGCTTGTTGCTATATATCTTTACAAGTGGCAAAAATTATGAAATCCAAAATTTACAACTTCTGTTTCAGTGTTATTTCCATGTAACATGACCACTATGGATAGATGTTCCGCCCAACATGGGAGCATGGCTTTACCAAAGCACCCCCAGTACTCTGTTGAGACTGCTCGGCTCCACTCCTATAGTACATGGCCAGCTCAACAGATCCCAGTCGCGCTCTGCGATGCAGGATTCTTTTATGCAGGTATTTCGTTATGATACAAACTTGCTCTATAGATACGCCCGGAGACGATGCATATTCGGACATGACCTATATTTCAAGGTTGATTGATCATATATAAAATTACTCACCTGGTGCGTTTAGCTAGGTTTCCAAGTCACCGCAAGGGTTAGAGTCTTCAACCTTGCTCCTTCTGTCCATAGAAACATCTGGGGAAGTCTACTGAAGGCAACGATGCATATTGGACCATGGTCTATATTTGACTGTTGAATGTAATAGAAAAAATATATTCACCTTTTGCGTTTAGCGCAATTTCTTTGAAACCGCAAGGGCTAGAGTCTTCAAACGTTATGATATATACACCCGGGGAAGATCTGCAGAAATCAGCGAAGCATATCAGGCCATGACATACATGTCACGGTTGATTGTAAATAGAAAAATTATTCATCTCTTGCGTTTAGCTCAGTTTCTAAGTAACCACAAGGGCTAGAGCCTTGAAACGTGCTCGACAGATACGTTTAGGAAAGCACTACTGAAAACAGCGGTGCAGATAGGGTAGTGCGCTGTATTTATGGTCAAGAGTTTTTTTCCTTTTATCTCCAAGATATTTTGATGTGAGGACCTGATTACTTGGAATAATGACTCAGTATGACCCACATGAGGCATAACCTCAAACTAACAGTAGGTCACAGTGATCTTTATTTTATGGTCCAGTGATTTTGCCTTAAATCCTGAAGCATTTTTGATGCACAAACATGATTCCTTCTGATAATGACAGTGTATGACCCACAGTCTTACCTCAAACTAACAGTGGGTAACAGTGACCTATATTTCTTGGTCCAGCTATTTAACATAATATCTTGATTGATGTTTATACATGATAACTTGGGACAAGGACTCACTATGACCCAAAGTTTGACTTTAAACTAACAGCAGGACACATTGGCCTATATTTCATTGTTCTATGGTTTGTCTGTTGCTTGGTTATTCGGGGTTCAGCTGATAATTTTCTTTTGCTGCGGTATTTCAGTGGTGTTGTCTGACTTCCAAGGGGTCTCCTGGTGTTGCTATAGGTTCTTTCCGTTGAGTCCTCATATTTGATTCATCATAGGCCTTATCTGTGAATTGTTTGTTTCCGGTGATGATTCATTGGTGAGTTAGAAAACCTTCATGCGGATCAGCTAACTAAATGTTTCAAACCACTGCAGAAGCAGAGGGCGAGGTTTGGTCCCAGTAAAACATGTTAAAGACCCCCCCCCAGTAATCTTTTGCTGACCGTTCCAAGGCGGTACTTCTGTTGCGGTTCCTTGATGTTATATTGTGCTGTGTCCGCTTGTCTGTGGTCTCTGGCGGTTTGGTCACCCGTGTTGCTGCCCAGTCTGCCTTCTGTTTTGTTTTGTTTTGTACTTAAAATAAAAAATTAGTAAAAATACATGTTGATGCTGTTATTGCGGTAGCTGAATGACCATCTGTTAGGGAAAGAGCTGCTCATTCGATTAACTGTGCGTGTCTTTCGTAAACTTGTGTCACTTTCTGTGTGTATGTTCTTCTTTTCCTATTGGTTTTGAGAGCGGAATGTGTGATTTGATTGTATAAATTCCTTATCATTGCCCATCTTATTACTTTGCTTTATTTCCTTAAGATTATTTGATGTACAAACATGAGAGCATGGGATAATGCCTCAATATGACCTCAAGTTTGACCTCTACCAATCAGTAGGGCACATTGACCTATATTTCATTGTCCTGTGATTTTTCCCAACATCCTTAAGATTATTTGATGTACAAACATGACTGCTTGTGATAAAATTACAGTGGGACTAAAAGTTTGATCTCCAACAAACAGTGAGTCACATTGACCTATATTTCATGGTGCAGTGGTTTTGCCTTAGTGCTTTAAGGGTATTAAATGTACGAACACGGCTTTTGCGATAATGATTTAGTATGGCCGGGTGTTTGACCTCTAACTTACAATAGGTCACAATGACCTATACTATATTTTCCAGTGATTTTGCCTCATATTTAATCTCTCTATTTCATATATTAAACATATACTGCGGTGTATTATTGGGCTAACACTGTTAGTGACCTCATACTAATTGTAGGTCAATATGAATCCTATTTCATGGTCCAGTGACTCTGTCTCATACATGTTTTTCTATCACTATTTTATGGATTTGCATCATACTGCGTTACATGGTTTGGGCCGACACTATGAATGATATCATCTTAATTGAAAGTCAGCTTGGCCTATACTTCATGTTCCATTGATATTCCCTTATATTTCTAAAACTATTTCGTGAATTTGAATTATACTCGGATTCATGGTTTGGGCAGACCCTGTGAGGGATCTCATACTAACTGCATGTCAGTGTGACCTATATTTCATAGTCCAGTGTTTTTGCATGATATGTCTAACACTTTAACATGAATTTGCCTTATACTTGGTTTATGGGTGTGGGCTGACACCGTGGATGACCTCATACTAATTACATGTCAGTGTGACCTAACATTTCATGGTCCGGTGATTTAAGCCAATAAGTCTATTACAATTGATTTACTTGTATTACACTTGGTGTACTGGTACATTCCAATACAGTGATTGACTTCATGTTACTTCTAGGTGACTGTGACCTAATTAATTCCTGATCATTGCCTATCTTTTTACTTTACTGTTCAGTGCTATTGTGATATCTCTTGCAATATTTTTGAGGTTTGCATTATTTTTAGGAGGACTGTTTTTATGGCACTGCAGTTGATTTCATATCACTTGGCCTTTATTTTCCATATTAAACTTGCGCTTGTTAAAGTCAAGCTCCCACCAACTTGGCGTATTTTTGTAGTTGACGTACAAAGAAAAAAATCTTATATTTTATTTATTTATTTCTAAAATCAAATTGTTTGAATTCTAGGATAATGACAAACTTGAGTGTTCAATTCCTATACATGCTCTTAAGGTGTTACAATATTTTATCAGGATTGAGTGATTGCGTGCGATGTTTCTTCTGTGGCGGAGGGTTGCGGAACTGGGAGGATGGGGACATACCTTGGAAGGAGCATGCGCGCTGGTACCCTGACTGTAACTTCCTTCGACAACGGAAAGGAGAACTGTTTATACAGATTCATCGACAAGATAATGTTGAACCATATCAGAGTGAAATACAGGAGGTATGTAAATCCTTTACACGTCATTACTCCTGTCTATGCATGTATTTGTCATTCCGTTCGTCACACTTGTGAGGTATAGAATAAATGTAATAATTTCCACCCACATTTTGCAGGTTTTTTTTTTATTTCAAACTGTAGCGGTTATGAAATGTGCACATGTCTTTCTAACGGAGGTAACTCAGTTTTGACAAAATGACGATCTTTTCAATACTTTAACTTTGTGATTTTTGTTGGAGTTTGTAAAAATCAACTTTTTGCAAAAGTTCCAATATATTTTTGACACGGTCTTTACCTTATGCAGCTACCTCAAGACGCACGCCACTTCAAGAATATTCAGTGAAAAAGTCCAGTTTGAAAGTAAAGTGCATATCATGCACATATTCATCAGCAATATGTTGCCGTATACCTTGTATCTGATATCTCAAACCCTGAATTTGACAAAACAATGAAAACAGACAAGTTTCTATTTTGCTAAGTATATATAGACTACTTTAGTCCCATAAGATTTAAATGCGAAGATGAGTCTCTGATGAGACACTAACTGACAAAGACTCTTTCCTATCTGCAGATGCAGTATTCATGGCGCAACTTGAATGCGTTTGATTTTACATCTACATGTACATAAATGCTTCAAAATGGGTAACTACTTTGGTTGCCTTGCGGCATTTGCAAATATATTTCTCAGATTCGTGGCATAAGCTTAGGTCGCCATTTCTCAAAGCGAAGCTTGGTATTGTCAAATATTTCATACAATTTTCAGCTGACACAACCTGCAGAGGATAATCACCCCGATGCAACTGAAAAGAGAGAGATTGCCATCGAATCTGTCCTTGACATGGGATATTTTCGATCAGTAGTTGACACTTGCGCTGAAAAGCTAGCAGCACGAGGTAAAGTGTACGTTTAAAGAGTATACTATGCCACACAATTATAAGTTTCATACAAATGGTTGTACAACGTATGGTAGCTGTAACGACCCATGCAACAGATTTCATTTATTTCGAGTTCATAAGGGAAATGATAACATATTTTTTCAAAATCGTTTGCTGCATATGAGGTTTGTTTTATTAACCACACCATCCAATAACAGTTAACTTACAAAACAGAACAAAACTTCATTGAAATTAGACAAACCCATGTCATACGGAAACTGGTCCTCGGTTAAAGTTGTGTCCGAAAGACTACAGGAGAGGGGCATTGAATTTTCCTGGATTAGTTGTCTACTTGGGATACAGATTTAACCAAGTCATATGGCTTCTTTCTGAATCCCTTTTGTATATTGCATTCCTGTTTGTATTGCCTATCTAATAATGTCAAAATGTTACTTATACAAATAAAATACTGTTTACACTACATAAAGCAAACATTTCCAAACAGTAATGCCCGTTTCCCGTGCTCAGCTCTACTGTCATAATACCCCCAAATTTGGAAAAGTTGGTGGGGCATGTTGGTTTTGGCTTGTCAGTGCGTGGGTGACACTTTTTGATGCCTGCCATAACTTTGGAACCCTGCCAGCTAGGGTCTTGAAATTTCATATATTGATTTCTCATGAAAAAATAGCTGACACATATTTTTTTTCCGAGTTATGCCCTTTTCTGGAGTTATGCTTGTCCGAGGACGCTAATTTTTGTTATGGAAGTTGTACTTGATTAGTTAAATATTCTAGTTAAGGGTAGATAACTCTGCATTTATTATTTACAGAGTAATTTTCACTGATGCTGAATACTTATGCAGCTACTGTTCTTAAGTAACACTAGGCATAGGGTCCTGAAATTTCATATATGGATTCCTCATGGAAAAATAGCTGACATGTATTTTTCTCTACCGAGTTATCCCCTTTTCAGAGTTATGTCCCGTTTTTAAATATAGTTGATAATCTTGTTAGCAAGATAATTTAAAAAGTATTTAAGCTATGACCTTGATTTGTTGTACACTGAATGGGTGTGAGGTGCAGATTACCAGACTTACTTTGGAGAGAATCTCATGAAATTTTGCTGAGTTCTGCCCTTGTATGAATTAGGCATTTTTCGGCTGATGTTTTGTCATGGAATTTTCTCTTGATTTGTTAAATATTCAAGTTAAGGGTATGTTACTCTGTATTCATTAATTACATAGTTATTTTCCCTGGTGCTCAATTCTTATGCAGCTACTGTGCTTAAGAACCACCGGGCATAGGGTCTTGAAATTTCATACATAGATTTCTCATGGAAAAATAGGTGATGAATATTTTTTCTCTTCTGAGTTATTTCCCTTTTCAGAGTTGGGTCCCTTTTTAAAAATGAGGTGATGATATTGTTAGCAAGATATTTCAAAAGGTATTTTTACTATTTTAGCTATGGCCTTGATATGTGGTACACTGAATGGGTATGATGAGTAAATTATCCGATTAACTTCTGGAAGAATTCTGTAATATCTTGATGGAGTTTTGGCCCTTGTTTGAATTTGTGTTTTTCTAACTTCTGAACCGCTAGAACTTGGAAGCTGATTTTTTGGTATACTAGTAGTTCTTGATTGGATTAAATATTTTAGTAACGATTAGGTAACTCCTTTGAGACTTAGACATTCTAAAGTTTGACACCTACAGTGCCAATCATATGGTTGGGGGCATAGTGTTTCACAAACACAATTTCTAGTTACCTTTTATGACGACTCTTATAGACTACTTTGTCGACTTTCCAGCGATATATCAAGGGTGTAAATCTGTATATTCTGCAACTTTAACGGTCTTCTTATTATTCCTAAGAATTCTGCAGGAAAAGTCCACATAGCTATTACCAACCCTCGTACGACGGTAACGTTGTATGTTCTTAAATTTCAGGAAAATTAATAATTGACATTAAGAGTAGTACGTTTTCAGTGACGCTGAGCCTATTTAAATATTTTGTTTATGTCAGCGATTATACTCTGTACATTACGTATATGACAGGAAACACAAGCTTCGCAGTGGAAGACCTACTGGCACTTATATGAAGTTGGACTGTAACAAACCTCATTTACCTACTAATGTACTGGAAGTGTGTGATGCGTTAATTCTATACGTAATTTGTTTACCTGATGGTTTGTTTCCTTCTTCTGCCTCTAGTAGAACTGATGATGCACCTGCGCCCTGTGTGGCTTGAGATTCATACTGTTGTTCGCATCTCTGATCCTCAAGCTCGTAGCTTGAGGATCAGAGATGCGAACAACAGTAATGTGCATGTGGTTTTTTGATTATAGTAATTTTGGTGTAACATGTGGGCTCTGGAAAAGTGGTGCGTAATTAAAGTGGCTCAGTACAATATCAGGCCAGCAAATTATTGTAGAGGCAGCGGGAGCGCTGATTCTTTTCAAGCTGCATTATCGTTCATCTCAGTAAGGCGGAGGAATGTAGGTTTGTCATTGTCAGTCCATCCGTCCTTCTTTAAGTCCATTTGACGGGACCACTTTTTGTCACCCGACGTTGGGGGAGGGGGACTATAGAAATGACCCTCGTCCGTCCGTGTGTCAGTCCGTCCGTCTTTCCGTCCTTCCGTCCGTCCGTCCGTCCGAAATCTTTTCCCCGCAACTCCTCCTACGTCTTTCATCGGATTGATTTGAAATTTTACAGATTGTATTCTTATGATATGAAGATGTGCATGTGGTTTTTTATTTTTGTTTCGGCCATTTTTGATGGAGTTACGGCCCTTGCTGACTCAGGCCTTGTCCCCGCAACTCCTGTCACATCTTTTATCAGATTGACTTGAAATTGTGCAGAATGTTTCATCATGATCTGAAGATGTGCATGTGATTTTGGAATTTCAATTGTCCTATATTTTACAAAGTTATGGCCCTTTGTCGTTTTTGGTATTTTTCCAACTTTTAAACCGTTTGACCGAGAGAGCTGAAATTTGGTATGCTGTTAGCATTTGGTAAATTGAGTATTCTGATAATTGTTAGGATATGCTAAATTTATTAGTGACAGAGTTATTCCCCTTTCATAGATAATAGACATTCACTTAAAGGTAAAGGGATAACTCAAGAACTATTCATATTAATGGGCTGAATTTTCATAAATGCATTGTTCTTTTTCATCAGATTCATATTAGGAGGATTATTGCCCTTGTTATTTTGTTATTGGGTATACAGTCTTATGTTTTGGGCATTCTGTAAGGGCCTAAAGTTTCAGTAGCCTGATTTTACACATATACGCCCAGTTCTGAACTCAAGTATTTTATAACCTCCTTGAGGCACAGTAATTGGGGTATATGTCTCTGCTTATGCTTCAATCATTATTTGCTTACCAGGTTCTGTTATACACATATTTTCTGGTTTTACACATAAATGCCCCTTTCTAAACTTAAGTATTTTATAACTTCATAGAGGCCCAGTAATTGTGCTTCAGTTATTATATGCTGACCAGGTTCTGTAATACACATATTTTCTGTTTTTTGCCATATAGTTACTCTGAAACTGAATAAAGGGCTGCAGTTTGTGACACATTTCAAACGTCGGGTGACACTTGGCCGATGGCCTTTTATTAAGTTACCAATGAATGATATTTCTTGAAACTAATAAAACGCCAAAGGTCAAACGTCCCCCGACGTATAGACGCGTCAGTTACTGGGGGATTTGACTTTGAAGGGAGTCATAGATACACTACACGTCGAGTAATGATCAAAAGCAAAAGTCGTGACACAAATCGTCTGATCAACTTAAAAACAATTGTTGAATTCAATTTCTGGTAAGTCTCGTACAGGTGACTTGAAATTTGATTGTGCTCGATTCCGTCAGTGCATCGATATGTAGCATGTTATTTTCTCTGAAGATAATGAATCATGAAAGTACATGGTCAGTATCGATACTGGACTAGTGTTCTTTGACATAAATACATGCAACAAATATATACTTTTATGCATTTCGAAATTGTTTTGTAGATTTTCTGCAGCTAACCTGAAAGGAGTTCTCCATTTCCAGTGACTAATATCTAAGCATATCATAAAGTTAAACTGTACATGAAAACATAATGCTAATGCCTCTACCTTTGAAGTGGCATGATAATGGTCTAGGTAGTGTGATACAATGCCATATCTGAAACCTTCTGTCAAAATGGTAGCACAATAATTTTTTTGGCCATGCCCAGTTCTACTGGTGAGATCCTATTGAATTGAACAGATGAGAGACCGTAACTCTGGATGAAATAGACGTGCTCTTGGCCATGATTAAATAAAAGTAAAAAGTATGCAAAGACCAGGAACTGAAACAATCAAAATCCAAATCCAGCCCTCAAACCATAGTTGGAAACAACTAAGATTACAAATAATCAAGATACAGAGAACATATGGCCAACCGAGTGAGCAGCTTGTTCCCAAAAGGTGGCCACTCAGCAACCCAAACCGAACCAAAAATAATAATAACATACATAAGGTAAAACATCACAGAAACTCTGACACCAAAAACAGGCAACAAAGAACCACAACAGAACTACCGCCTTGGAACGGTCAGTAATGAATTACTTCCCATGATCAGAACAATAAATTGAATGTATAATGAAAATCGGTTTTGCTACTGATAGTAATGTTGCTTTCGTAGGATTTATATTAACAGGCTGATCAAGGGCTGTAACTCTTGCAGAACAAATCTTATCCTGACTCGGATGGAATAAAATCCATTTCAGACGAAGGGAATAATTCCATGCAGGTTTCATGAAAATCAGTTGAAAATTGAAGGAGGACTTGCAAGCCACAGGATTCGCATCGCTGGACGGACAAACTGCCGTAAATCGGGAGAAAAGGTTCAATTGCAACCCATCTGCTGTTATACACTTTCATCCCAACGCTGCTCATTTAGAATAAGAGGTCTAAACGTTACTCAGACTTAAATATCTTGAAGCGTGTTATGACATCTCTAGCTTAGGTTGCTCGACATTTTTTGTTAAACAAAAAGGATACATGATGTTTTAACAGCCGTCTGAGTGTAGGCATTTTGCCTCATGTAGATACATTAAGCAACGTCTAAAAATAGAAACTGAGCAAATTCACATATTAATGAGATTTCTAAACTGAGTAAGGATCACTTACACTCGACCTTGCAAACAGACAGTCGAGTTCCCTTCAGGCGAGAGATGAATTTTCAGAACTTTTCTTGCCCCTATTTATAGAAAACATCACAAACTGTTTGAATTATGCGACCCCCCCCCCCAAAACAAAAAAAAATCACGTAACACCATATACCTTATGGACAATATAAAAGGTATAGGCCTTTGATCCCGTATAGGCATTTTGCCGCACCTTATCATACATAAGTGCCAATTGTTTATCAGTTAAGTCAGAACTACTTTGTAGGGGGTATAACGTCAACGAATTTGCTTGGTTTACATCACTCAAACATAATGACTATACAGCTAACTGATGTAGAGGGTACGTCATTATGCTTAGAGCACATGGTTTCAGGGATAAAATAAGTTGGACTCATAATCAAAATGTCGGGAGTTCGACTTCTGTTTAATGAAATTGTTTTTTCGAGTACGACTAAAAGCTGCGAATCCGCATACAAGTGCTATGAAGCGGCCATATAATAAAACCCGAAGTGGTGTTGTCTGACTTCCAAGAGGTGTCCTGGTGTCGCAATAGGTTCTTTCCGTTGAATCCTCATCTCTGATTCATCATAGGCCTTATCTGTGATTTGTTTGTTTCCGGTGAGGATTCATTGATGAGTTAGGAGACCTTCATGCGGGCCGACTAACCAAATGTTTCAAACAACTGCAGAAGCAGAGGGCGAGGTTTGGGCCCAGTAAAACATGTTTAAGCCCCCCCCCCCTTTCGTAAACTTGTGTCAATTGCTGTGTGTATGTGCTTCTTTTTCTACTGGTTTTGAGAGCGGAATGTGTGATTTGATTGTACAAATTCCTGATCATTGCCCATCGTTTTACTTTACTTTATTTCCTTAAGATTATTTGATGTACAAACATAATAGCTTGGGATAATGACTCAGTAAGACCCCAAATTGACCTCTAATAATCAGTAGGGCACATTGACCTATAATTCATGGTCCTGTGGTTTTTCCTTATATCCTGAAGATTATTTGATGTACAAACATGATTGCTTCTGATAAAGACTCGGTCTTAAAGTTTGATCTCCAAAAAACAGTAAGTCGCATTGACCTATATTTCATAGTGCAGTGGTTTTGCTTTATTGCCTTAAGGGTTTTAAATGTACGAACACGGCTTTTGCGATAATGATTTAGTAGGGCCGGGTGTTTGACCTCTAACTTAAAATAGGTCACAATGACCTATATTATATTTTCCAGTGATTTTGCCTCATATTTTTTCTCACTATTTCATATATTAAACATACTACGGTCAATGAATTGGGCTAGCACTGTTAGTGACCTCATACTGATTGTAGGTCAATGTGACCCCTATTTCATGGTCCAGTGACTCTGTCTCATACATATTTTTCTATCACTATTTTATGGATTTGCACCATACTGCGTTACATTGTTTGGGCTGACACTATGAATGATATCATCTTAGTTGAAAGTCAGCTTGGCCTATACTTCATGTTCCATTGATTAACCCTCATATTTCTAATACTATTTCGTAAATTTGAATTATACTCGGATTCATGGTTTAGGCTGACCCTGTGAGGGACCTCATACTAATCGCATGTCAGTGTGACCTATATTTCATAGCCCAGTGTTTTGGAATGATATGTCTAACACTTTAACATGAATTTGCCTTATACTTGGTCTATGGGTGTCGGCTGACACCGTGGATGACCTCATACTAATTATATGTCAGTGTGACCTAATATTTCATGGTCCGGTGATATAAGCCAATACGTCTAAAACAATTTATTTACTTGTATTACACTTGGTGTACTGGTACATTCAGATACAGTGATTTACTTCATGTTACTTCTAGGTGGCTGTGACCTAATTAATTCCTGATCATTGCCTATCTTTCTACTTACTGTTTAGTGCTATTGTGATATCTCTTGCAATATTTTTGAGGTTTGCATTATTCTTAGGAGGACTGTTTGTATGGCACTGCGGTTAATCTCATTTCATTTGGCCGGTATAATCCACATTAAACTTGCGCTTGTTAAAGTCGAGCTCCCACAAACTTGGCGTATTTTTATAGTTGAAGTACAAAGAAAAAAATCTTATATTTTATTTATTTATTTATTTCTAAAATCAAATTGTTTAAATTTGAGGATAATGACAAACTTGACTGTTCAATTCCTATACATGCTCTTAAGGTGTTACAATATTTTATAAGGATTTAGTGATTGCGGGCGATGTTTCCCCTGTGGGGGAGGGTTGCGGAACTGGGAAGATGGGGACAAACCTTGGATTGAGAACGCGAGATGGTGCCCTGGCGGTGACTTCCATCGACAACGGAAAGGAGAACGGTTTATACAGGAGGTATGTAAACTCTTTACAGGTCATTACTCCTGTCTATGCATGTATTTGTCAGTCCGTTCGTCACACTTGTGAGGTATAGAATTAATGTAATAATTTCCACCCACAATTTGCAGTTGTTTTCTCTCAAACTTTAACGATAATGAAATGCGCACAATTCTTTCTAACGGAGGTAACTCAGTTTTGACATAATCACGATCTTTTCAATACTTTAACTTTGTGATTTTTTGTCGGAGTTTGTGAAATCAACTTCTTGCAAAAGTTCCAATATATATTTGACACTGTCTTTACCTTATGCAGCTATCTAAAGACGCACGCCACTTCAAGAATGTTCAGTGAAAAAGTCCAATTTGAAAGTAAAGTGCATATCATGCACATATTCATCAGCAATATGTTGCCGTATACCTTGTATCTGATATCTCAAACCCTTAATTTGACAAAACAATGAAAACAGACAAGTTTCTTTTTTGCTAAGTACATATAGACTACTTTAGTCCCATAAGATTTAAATGCGAAGATGAGTCTCTGATGAGACACTTACTGACAAAGACTCTTTCCTATCTGCAGATGCAGTTTTCATGGCGCGACTTGAATGCGTTTGATTTTACATCTACATGTACATAAATGCTTCAAAAAGGGTAACTACTTTGGTGGCCTTGAGGCATTTGCAAAGATATTTCTCAGATTGGTGGCATAAGCTTAGGTCGCCATTTCTCAAGGCGAAGCTTGTTGTTGTCAAATATTTCATACAATTTTCAGCTGACACAACCTGCAGAGGATAATCACCCCGATGCAACTGAAAGGAGAGAGATTGCCATCGAAACTGTCCTTCAATTGGGATATACTCAATCAGTAGTTGACACTTGTGCTGAAAAGCTAATAGCAGGAGGTAAAGTGTATGTTTAAAAAAGTATACTATGCCACACAATTATAAGTTTCATACAAATGGTTTAACATTATATGGTGGCTGTAACGACCCATGCAACAGATTTGATTTACTTCGAGTTCATAAGGGAAATGATAACATATTTTTCAAAATTCGTTCGCTGCATATGAGGTTTGTTTTATTAACCACACCATCCAATTACAGTTAACTTACAAAAAAGAACAAACCTTCATTGAAATTAGACTGACCCTTGTCATACGGAAACGAGCCCTCGGTTTTAAGTTGGTAGTCTACATAAAGCAAACATTTCCAAACAGTAACACCGGTTTCCCGTGCTCAGATCTACTATCATTATGCCCGAAAATTTGGAAAAGTTCGTGGGGCATCTGGTTTGGGCTTGTCAGTGCGTGGGTCACACTTTTTGATGCCTTCCATAACTTTGGAACCCTGCCAGCTAGTGTCTTGAAATTTCATGTATTTATTTCTCAGGGGAGAATAGCTGAGGCATATTTTTTTCTTTCCGAGTTATGCCCCTTTCTGGAGTTAAGCCCCGTTTTAAAAAACTGAGTTGATATCCTGTTAGCAAGATATCTCCAAAAAATTCAAGATAGGACTTTGGAATTCGTCGTACTGATCGGGTATGAAGAGTAGATTACCCGATTTACTTTTGGAAAAATTCCGTTAAATTTTTATGGAGTTATGGCCGTGGTATGAATTTGGCATTTTTCGAACTTTTGAACTTCTTGTCCTAAGACGCTAATTTTTGTACATGCGTTAGCTGGGGCGATATAGGCGTGCATGGACCCGTCCGTTTGTCCATCCGTCTATCCGTCCGTCAACAATTCGCAGTAGGTGTCTTGTGAGCGCAATTTTTCCTACACTTTTAGGCCAATCATTTTGAAACTTCACATATGTTTTGACCATGGTCTGTAGATTTTGCACGTAATTCCCAAATTAATTTTTACCACTTTTATCACGTGTTGAACTTAGTAAATTTTTTACACAAAAGTCCGTTCGTCAACTATTCGCTGTAAATGTCTTGTAAGCGCAACTCCTCCTACACGTTTTTCCAATCATTTTGAAACTTCACAGATGCTTTGGCCATGGTCTGTACATAAGCATATTGTTTACACATAATTCCCAGATTAATTTTTACAACTTTTTTCACATGTTGAACTTAGTCAATGTTTTACACAATACCTCCTATACGCAACTCCTCCTATATTTTTTGGCCAATCACTTTGAAACTTCACAGATGTTTTGGCCATGGTCTCTAGATGTGCATATTGTTTGCACATAATTCCCAGAGTAATTTTTGCCACTTTTTTCACATGTTTAACTTAGTCATTTTTTATACGCAGTCATTTTTATACGCCCGTTTGAAAAACGGGACGTATATGTTTATGGCCCTGGTGTCCGTCCGTCCGTCCGTCGTAAACTTTTCGTTTCCGGACAACTCCTCCTACAGTTTACATCCGATCAAGCTGAAACTTGGTATATAGTGAGACTTTGAGGTGGACCAGCGCATATCGTTTCGAGGTTACGCTTCAATGATTTTTAGCGGAGTTACAGCACTTTACTTAGAATTTTTGGGGTGTTCGTTTCCGGAAAACTCCTCCTACAGTTTTCATCTAATTAAGCTGAAACTTTGTAAATAGTATGACTACGATATATCTAGATACCTCATATCTAACTAACCCTTTGGACTGTTGTGATGAAACTTAATAGTAATGTATATTAGGCTGACACGATATGCCACATATAAGAACGATTGCCTCCCCTTACTTATGTTTGAAGCAACCTCCCATTGAATTTTGTCTAAGGCTATTCTTGTGCAAGCAATAAGTAGGCAACCATACAGAATATCTTGATGAAAATTTATAGCAATGGTTTAAGGTTTAGGCGGTGTGTCTTATGTATAAGAATAATTTCTCCCCCTTCCTTAGTTATGGAGTTACATCCCTTTGATTAATTTCCACCGCTATTCTTGGGCAAGTCATTACTAGGTAACCATATGGGATATCTTGACGAAACTTTATAGCAATGTGTATTAGGTTGAGACAGTATGTCTAATAAAAGAATAATTGCCTCCCCTTCCTTATTTTTCTTTGAGTTACATCCCTTTGATTACTTTTATAAGTTTTTTTTTCTTTTGAGAACCCTTATGTTTGGAATATCTTTATAAACTTAATAGCAATGTAGACAAGGATGAAACCGTGTGTGTCATATTAGAATGGTTGCTCCCCATTACTTACTTTTAGAGTTACGTATCTTTTATTGTTTCTTAGACTGTTTTTGTGGGCACCATTACTAGGTAATTATTTTGGATATCTTGATGACTCTCTATAGCAATGTGCATTTGATTGATACTGTGTGTTGAGTATGGGAATGGTTGCTTCCCCTTACTTAATTTTGGAATTAGCATTTGCTAGCTGTTCTTGTACACACATTAGTACCTGTTTGTGCCTGATTGTCAGGGATATATATCTGCCTAAACTCACTCAACAACGGGCGTATATTGCCCCGCTTGCGGAGCTCTTGTGACATAATACCTTGCATAGTGGGTGTCTTGTGAGCACAACTCCCCCTACCTAGGCCAATCATTTTGAAACTTTGAGACTCTGTAGATGTGCATATTGTTTTCACATAATTCCCAGATTAATTTTTGCTACTTTTTCTACATGTTTAACTTAGTCAATTTTTAGCATACCATAATACCTTGCATAGTGGGTGTCGTTTGAGCACCTCTCCTCTTACACTTTTTGATCAATCATTTTGAAACTTCACAGGTGGTTTTTCATGGTCTGTAGATGTGCACACTGTTTGCACAGAATTCCCAGATTAATTTTTGCCACTTTTTTTCACATGTTTAACGTTGCCATTTTTGTCACATCTGCTTTTGTTACATCTGCGTTAGCATGGGTGATATAGTTTTCACTACCAATTAAACTCGTGTGACTTAACCCCCGCAGGTGCGACACCACTTATGCGGATTTCTTGTTGTTATGGAAGTTATTCTTGATTAATTATATATTCTAGTTAAGAGTAGGTAACTCTGCATTTATTAATTACAGAGTAATTTTCCCTGATGCTGAATACTTATGCTGCTACTGTACTTAAGTACCACTGGACATAGGGTCTTGAAATTTCATATATGGATTCCTCATGGAAAAATAGCTAACATGTATTTTTCTCTATCCGAGTTATCCCCTATTCAGAGTTATGCCCCTTTATAAAAAACAGATAATTATCTTATTAGCACGATAATTAAAAAAGTATTTAAGCTATGGCCTTGATATCTGGTACACTGAATGTCTGTGAGGAGTAGATTACCAGACTAACTTTGGAGAGAATTCCATGAAAATTTGATGAGTTCTGGCCCTTGTATGAATTTGGCAATTTTCCGGCTTTTGAACCACTTGACCTAGGAAGCTGATGGTTTGGTGTGGAAGTTGTTCTTGATTAGTTGAATATTCTAGTTAAGGGTAGGTTACTCTGTATTAATTAATTACAGAGTTATTTTCTTTGGTGCTCAATACTTTTGCAGCTACTGTGCTTAAGAACCACCGGACATAGGGTCTTGAAAGTTCGTACGTGCATTTCTCATGGAAAAATAGCTGATACATATTTTTTTCTTCCGAGTTATTTCCCTTTTCAGAGTTAGGCCCTTTTATAAAAAATGGGGTGATGATCTTATATTCAAAATATTTAAAAAAGTATTTTAGCTATGGCCTTGATATGTGGTACACTGAATGGGTATGAGGAGTGAATTATCTTATTAACTTTTGGAAGAATTCTGTAAAATTTGTATGGAGTTTTGGCCCTTGTTTGACTTTGTATTTTTCTAACTTCTGAACCGCTAGACCTAGGAGGCTGATATTTGCTATAATAATAGTTCTTGATTGGATTAAATACTTGAGTAACGATAAAGTAGCTCCTGTTGAGCCTTAGACATTCTAAAGTTTGACACCTTCAGTGCCAAGCATATGGTTGGGGGCATAGTGTTTCTCAAACTCTGTTTCAAGTCATGTTTTATGAAGACTCTAAAACACTACTTGTCTACTTTCCAGCGAAATATCAAGGGTGTAAATCTGTATATTCTGCAAGTTTTACGGGCTTCTTATTATTCCTAAGAATTCTACAGGAAAAGTCCACATAGCTATTACCAACCCTCGTACGACGGTAACGTTGTATGTTCTTAAATTTTCAGGAAATAATAATTGACATTAAGAGTAGTACGTTTTCAGGGACGCTGAGCCTATTTAAATATTTTGTTTATGTCAGCGATTATACTCTGTACATTACGTATATGACAGGAAACACAAGCTTCGCAGTGGAAGACCTACTGGCACTTATATACGAGCTTGAGGATCAGAGATGCGAACAACAGTATGAATCTCAAGCCACACAGGGCGCAGGTGCATCATCAGTTCTACTAGAGGCAGAAGAAGGAAACAAACCATCAGGTAAACAAATTACGTATAGAATTAACGCATCACACACTTCCAGTGCATTAGTAGGTGAATGAGGTTTGTTACATTCCAACTTCATATTGAACAATTGTTGGTCCTCTAATATCAGGCCAGCAAATTATTGTAGAGGCAGCGGGAGCGCTGATTCTTTTCAAGCTGCATTATCGTTCATCTCATTAAGGCGGAGGAATGTAGGTTTGTCATTGTCAGTCCATCCGTCCTTCTTTAAGTCCATTTGACGGGAGCACTTTTTAAGTTACCAATGAATGATATTTCTTGAAACTAATAAAACGCCAAAGGTCAAACGTCCCCCGACGTATAGACGGGTCAGTTACTGGGGGATTTGACTTTGAAGGGAGTCATAGATACACTACACGTCGAGTAATGATCAAAAGCAAAAGTCGTGACACAAATCGTCTGATCAACTTAAAAACAACTGTTGAATTCAATTTCTGGTAAATCTCGTACAGGTGACTTGAAATTTGATTGTGCTCGATTCCGTCAGTGCATCGATATGTAGCATGTTATTTTCTCTGAAGATAATGAATCATGAAAGTACATGGTCAGTATCGATACTGGACTAGTGTTCTTTGACATAAATACAGGCAACAAATATATACTTTTATGCATTTCGAAATTGTTTTGTAGATTTTCTGCAGCTAACCTGAAAGGAGTTCTCCATTTCCAGTGACTAATATCTAAGCATGGCATAAAGTTAAACTGTACATGGAAACATAATGCTAATGCCCCTACCTTTGAAGTGGCATGATAATGGTCTAGGTAGTGTGATACAATGCCATATCTGAAACCTTCTGTCAAAATGGTAGCACAATAATTTTTTTTGGCCATGCCCAATTCTACTGGTGAGATCCTATTGAATTGAACAGATGAGAGACCGTAACTCTGGATGAAATAGACGTGCTCTTGGCCATGATTAAATAATGCTTCCCATGATCAGAACAATGAATTGAATGTATAATGAAAATCGTTTTTGTTACTGATAGTAATGTTGCTTTCGTAGGATTTATATTAACAGGCTGATCAAGGGCTGTAACTCTTGCAGAACAAATCTTATCCTGACTCGGATGGAATAAAATCCATTTCAGACGAAGGGAATAATTCCATGCAGGTTTCCTGAAAATCAGTTGAAAATTGAAGGAGGACTTGCAAGCCACAGGATTCGCATCGCTGGACGGACAAACTGCTGTAAATCGGGAGAAAAGGTTCAATTGCAACCCTTCTGCTTTTATGCACTTTCATCTCAACGCTGCTCATTTAGAATAAGAGGTCTAAACGTTACTCAGAGTTAAATATCTTGAAGCGTGTTATGACATCTCTAGCTTAGGTTGCTCGACATTTTTTGTTAAACAAAAAGGATACATGATGTTTTAACAGCAGTCTGAGTGTAGGCGTTTTGCCTCATGTAGATACATTAAGCAACGTCTAAAAATAGAAACTGAGCAAATTCACATATTAATGAGATTTCTAAACTGAGTAAGGATCACTTACACTCGACCTTGCAAACAGACAGTCGAGTTCCCTTCAGGCGAGAGATGAATTTTCAGAACTTTTCTTGCCCCTATTTATAGAAAACATCACAAACTGTTTGAATTATGCGACCCCCCACCCCCCCCCCCCCCAAAAAAAAAAGAAATCACGTAACACCATATACCTTATGGACAATATAAAAGGTATAGGCCTTTGATCCCGTATAGGCATTTTGCCGCACCTTATCATACATAAGTGCCAATTGTTTATCAGTTAAGTCAGAACTACTTTGTAGGGGGTATAACGTCAACGAATTTGCTTGGTTTACATCACTCAAACATAATGACTATACAGCTAACTGATGTAGAGGGTACGTCATTATGCTTAGAGCACATGGTTTCAGGGATAAAATAAGTTGGACTCATAATCAAAATGTCGGGAGTTCGACTTCTGTTTAATGAAATTGTTTTTTCGAGTACGACTAAAAGCTGCGAATCCGCATACAAGTGCTATGAAGCGGCCATATAATAAAACCCGAAGTGGTGTTGTCTGACTTCCAAGAGGTGTCCTGGTGTCGCAATAGGTTCTTTCCGTTGAATCCTCATCTCTGATTCATCATAGGCCTTATCTGTGATTTGTTTGTTTCCGGTGAGGATTCATTGATGAGTTAGGAGACCTTCATGCGGGCCGACTAACCAAATGTTTCAAACAACTGCAGAAGCAGAGGGCGAGGTTTGGGCCCAGTAAAACATGTTTAAGCCCCCCCCCCCCCCCTTTCGTAAACTTGTGTCAATTGCTGTGTGTATGTGCTTCTTTTTCTACTGGTTTTGAGAGCGGAATGTGTGATTTGATTGTACAAATTCCTGATCATTGCCCATCGTTTTACTTTACTTTATTTCCTTAAGATTATTTGATGTACAAACATAATAGCTTGGGATAATGACTCAGTAAGACCCCAAATTGACCTCTAATAATCAGTAGGGCACATTGACCTATAATTCATGGTCCTGTGGTTTTTCCTTACATCCTGAAGATTATTTGATGTACAAACATGATTGCTTCTGATAAAGACTCGGTCTTAAAGTTTGATCTCCAAAAAACAGTAAGTCGCATTGACCTATATTTCATAGTGCAGTGGTTTTGCTTTATTGCCTTAAGGGTTTTAAATGTACGAACACGGCTTTTGCGATAATGATTTAGTAGGGCCGGGTGTTTGACCTCTAACTTAAAATAGGTCACAATGACCTATATTATATTTTCCAGTGATTTTGCCTCATATTTTTTCTCACTATTTCATATATTAAACATACTACGGTCAATGAATTGGGCTAGCACTGTTAGTGACCTCATACTGATTGTAGGTCAATGTGACCCCTATTTCATGGTCCAGTGACTCTGTCTCATACATATTTTTCTATCACTATTTTATGGATTTGCACCATACTGCGTTACATTGTTTGGGCTGACACTATGAATGATATCATCTTAGTTGAAAGTCAGCTTGGCCTATACTTCATGTTCCATTGATTAACCCTCATATTTCTAATACTATTTCGTAAATTTGAATTATACTCGGATTCATGGTTTAGGCTGACCCTGTGAGGGACCTCATACTAATCGCATGTCAGTGTGACCTATATTTCATAGCCCAGTGTTTTGGAATGATATGTCTAACACTTTAACATGAATTTGCCTTATACTTGGTCTATGGGTGTCGGCTGACACCGTGGATGACCTCATACTAATTATATGTCAGTGTGACCTAATATTTCATGGTCCGGTGATATAAGCCAATACGTCTAAAACAATTTATTTACTTGTATTACACTTGGTGTACTGGTACATTCAGATACAGTGATTTACTTCATGTTACTTCTAGGTGGCTGTGACCTAATTAATTCCTGATCATTGCCTATCTTTCTACTTACTGTTTAGTGCTATTGTGATATCTCTTGCAATATTTTTGAGGTTTGCATTATTCTTAGGAGGACTGTTTGTATGGCACTGCGGTTAATCTCATTTCATTTGGCCGGTATAATCCACATTAAACTTGCGCTTGTTAAAGTCGAGCTCCCACAAACTTGGCGTATTTTTATAGTTGAAGTACAAAGAAAAAAATCTTATATTTTATTTATTTATTTATTTCTAAAATCAAATTGTTTAAATTTGAGGATAATGACAAACTTGACTGTTCAATTCCTATACATGCTCTTAAGGTGTTACAATATTTTATAAGGATTTAGTGATTGCGGGCGATGTTTCCCCTGTGGGGGAGGGTTGCGGAACTGGGAAGATGGGGACAAACCTTGGATTGAGAACGCGAGATGGTGCCCTGGCGGTGACTTCCATCGACAACGGAAAGGAGAACGGTTTATACAGGAGGTATGTAAACTCTTTACAGGTCATTACTCCTGTCTATGCATGTATTTGTCAGTCCGTTCGTCACACTTGTGAGGTATAGAATTAATGTAATAATTTCCACCCACAATTTGCAGTTGTTTTCTCTCAAACTTTAACGATAATGAAATGCGCACAATTCTTTCTAACGGAGGTAACTCAGTTTTGACATAATCACGATCTTTTCAATACTTTAACTTTGTGATTTTTTGTCGGAGTTTGTGAAATCAACTTCTTGCAAAAGTTCCAATATATATTTGACACTGTCTTTACCTTATGCAGCTATCTAAAGACGCACGCCACTTCAAGAATGTTCAGTGAAAAAGTCCAATTTGAAAGTAAAGTGCATATCATGCACATATTCATCAGCAATATGTTGCCGTATACCTTGTATCTGATATCTCAAACCCTTAATTTGACAAAACAATGAAAACAGACAAGTTTCTTTTTTGCTAAGTACATATAGACTACTTTAGTCCCATAAGATTTAAATGCGAAGATGAGTCTCTGATGAGACACTTACTGACAAAGACTCTTTCCTATCTGCAGATGCAGTTTTCATGGCGCGACTTGAATGCGTTTGATTTTACATCTACGTGTACATAAATGCTTCAAAAAGGGTAACTACTTTGGTGGCCTTGAGGCATTTGCAAAGATATTTCTCAGATTGGTGGCATAAGCTTAGGTCGCCATTTCTCAAGGCGAAGCTTGTTGTTGTCAAATATTTCATACAATTTTCAGCTGACACAACCTGCAGAGGATAATCACCCCGATGCAACTGAAAGGAGAGAGATTGCCATCGAAACTGTCCTTCAATTGGGATATACTCAATCAGTAGTTGACACTTGTGCTGAAAAGCTAATAGCAGGAGGTAAAGTGTATGTTTAAAAAAGTATACTATGCCACACAATTATAAGTTTCATACAAATGGTTTAACATTATATGGTGGCTGTAACGACCCATGCAACAGATTTGATTTACTTCGAGTTCATAAGGGAAAAGATAACATATTTTTCAAAATTCGTTCGCTGCATATGAGGTTTGTTTTATTAACCACACCATCCAATTACAGTTAACTTACAAAAAAGAACAAACCTTCATTGAAATTAGACTGACCCTTGTCATACGGAAACGAGCCCTCGGTTTTAAGTTGGTAGTCTACATAAAGCAAACATTTCCAAACAGTAACACCGGTTTCCCGTGCTCAGATCTACTATCATTATGCCCGAAAATTTGGAAAAGTTCGTGGGGCATCTGGTTTGGGCTTGTCAGTGCGTGGGTCACACTTTTTGATGCCTTCCATAACTTTGGAACCCTGCCAGCTAGTGTCTTGAAATTTCATGTATTTATTTCTCAGGGGAGAATAGCTGAGGCATATTTTTTTCTTTCCGAGTTATGCCCCTTTCTGGAGTTAAGCCCCGTTTTAAAAAACTGAGTTGATATCCTGTTAGCAAGATATCTCCAAAAAATTCAAGATAGGACTTTGGAATTCGTCGTACTGATCGGGTATGAAGAGTAGATTACCCGATTTACTTTTGGAAAAATTCCGTTAAATTTTTATGGAGTTATGGCCGTGGTATGAATTTGGCATTTTTCGAACTTTTGAACTTCTTGTCCTAAGACGCTAATTTTTGTACATGCGTTAGCTGGGGCGATATAGGCGTGCATGGACCCGTCCGTTTGTCCATCCGTCTATCCGTCCGTCAACAATTCGCAGTAGGTGTCTTGTGAGCGCAATTTTTCCTACACTTTTAGGCCAATCATTTTGAAACTTCACATATGTTTTGACCATGGTCTGTAGATTTTGCACGTAATTCCCAAATTAATTTTTACCACTTTTATCACGTGTTGAACTTAGTAAATTTTTTACACAAAAGTCCGTTCGTCAACTATTCGCTGTAAATGTCTTGTAAGCGCAACTCCTCCTACACGTTTTTCCAATCATTTTGAAACTTCACAGATGCTTTGGCCATGGTCTGTACATAAGCATATTGTTTACACATAATTCCCAGATTAATTTTTACAACTTTTTTCACATGTTGAACTTAGTCAATGTTTTACACAATACCTCCTATACGCAACTCCTCCTATATTTTTTGGCCAATCACTTTGAAACTTCACAGATGTTTTGGCCATGGTCTCTAGATGTGCATATTGTTTGCACATAATTCCCAGAGTAATTTTTGCCACTTTTTTCACATGTTTAACTTAGTCATTTTTTATACGCAGTCATTTTTATACGCCCGTTTGAAAAACGGGACGTATATGTTTATGGCCCTGGTGTCCGTCCGTCCGTCCGTCGTAAACTTTTCGTTTCCGGACAACTCCTCCTACAGTTTACATCCGATCAAGCTGAAACTTGGTATATAGTGAGACTTTGAGGTGGACCAGCGCATATCGTTTCGAGGTTACGCTTAAATGATTTTTAGCGGAGTTACAGCCCTTTACTTAGAATTTTTGGGGTGTTCGTTTCCGGAAAACTCCTCCTACAGTTTTCATCTAATTAAGCTGAAACTTTGTAAATAGTATGACTACGATATATCTAGATACCTCATATCTAACTAACCCTTTGGACTGTTGTGATGAAACTTAATAGTAATGTATATTAGGCTGACACGATATGCCACATATAAGAACGATTGCCTCCCCTTACTTATGTTTGAAGCAACCTCCCATTGAATTTTGTCTAAGGCTATTCTTGTGCAAGCAATAAGTAGGCAACCATACAGAATATCTTGATGAAAATTTATAGCAATGGTTTAAGGTTTAGGCGGTGTGTCTTATGTATAAGAATAATTTCTCCCCCTTCCTTAGTTATGGAGTTACATCCCTTTGATTAATTTCCACCGCTATTCTTGGGCAAGTCATTACTAGGTAACCATATGGGATATCTTGACGAAACTTTATAGCAATGTGTATTAGGTTGAGACAGTATGTCTAATAAAAGAATAATTGCCTCCCCTTCCTTATTTTTCTTTGAGTTACATCCCTTTGATTACTTTTATAAGTTTTTTTTTCTTTTGAGAACCCTTATGTTTGGAATATCTTTATAAACTTAATAGCAATGTAGACAAGGATGAAACCGTGTGTGTCATATTAGAATGGTTGCTCCCCATTACTTACTTTTAGAGTTACGTATCTTTTATTGTTTCTTAGACTGTTTTTGTGGGCACCATTACTAGGTAATTATTTTGGATATCTTGATGACTCTCTATAGCAATGTGCATTTGATTGATACTGTGTGTTGAGTATGGGAATGGTTGCTTCCCCTTACTTAATTTTGGAATTAGCATTTGCTAGCTGTTCTTGTACACACATTAGTACCTGTTTGTGCCTGATTGTCAGGGATATATATCTGCCTAAACTCACTCAAAAACGGGCGTATATTGCCCCGCTTGCGGAGCTCTTGTGACATAATACCTTGCATAGTGGGTGTCTTGTGAGCACAACTCCCCCTACCTAGGCCAATCATTTTGAAACTTTGAGACTCTGTAGATGTGCATATTGTTTTCACATAATTCCCAGATTAATTTTTGCTACTTTTTCTACATGTTTAACTTAGTCAATTTTTAGCATACCATAATACCTTGCATAGTGGGTGTCGTTTGAGCACCTCTCCTCTTACACTTTTTGATCAATCATTTTGAAACTTCACAGGTGGTTTTTCATGGTCTGTAGATGTGCACACTGTTTGCACAGAATTCCCAGATTAATTTTTGCCACTTTTTTTCACATGTTTAACGTTGCCATTTTTGTCACATCTGCTTTTGTCACATCTGCGTTAGCATGGGTGATATAGTTTTCACTACCAATTAAACTCGTGTGACTTAACCCCCGCAGGTGCGACACCACTTATGCGGATTTCTTGTTGTTATGGAAGTTATTCTTGATTAATTATATATTCTAGTTAAGAGTAGGTAACTCTGCATTTATTAATTACAGAGTAATTTTCCCTGATGCTGAATACTTATGCTGCTACTGTACTTAAGTACCACTGGACATAGGGTCTTGAAATTTCATATATGGATTCCTCATGGAAAAATAGCTAACATGTATTTTTCTCTATCCGAGTTATCCCCTATTCAGAGTTATGCCCCTTTATAAAAAACAGATAATTATCTTATTAGCACGATAATTAAAAAAGTATTTAAGCTATGGCCTTGATATCTGGTACACTGAATGTCTGTGAGGAGTAGATTACCAGACTAACTTTGGAGAGAATTCCATGAAAATTTGATGAGTTCTGGCCCTTGTATGAATTTGGCAATTTTCCGGCTTTTGAACCACTTGACCTAGGAAGCTGATGGTTTGGTGTGGAAGTTGTTCTTGATTAGTTGAATATTCTAGTTAAGGGTAGGTTACTCTGTATTAATTAATTACAGAGTTATTTTCTTTGGTGCTCAATACTTTTGCAGCTACTGTGCTTAAGAACCACCGGACATAGGGTCTTGAAAGTTCGTACGTGCATTTCTCATGGAAAAATAGCTGATACATATTTTTTTCTTCCGAGTTATTTCCCTTTTCAGAGTTAGGCCCTTTTATAAAAAATGGGGTGATGATCTTATATTCAAAATATTTAAAAAAGTATTTTAGCTATGGCCTTGATATGTGGTACACTGAATGGGTATGAGGAGTGAATTATCTTATTAACTTTTGGAAGAATTCTGTAAAATTTGTATGGAGTTTTGGCCCTTGTTTGACTTTGTATTTTTCTAACTTCTGAACCGCTAGACCTAGGAGGCTGATATTTGCTATAATAATAGTTCTTGATTGGATTAAATACTTGAGTAACGATAAAGTAGCTCCTGTTGAGCCTTAGACATTCTAAAGTTTGACACCTTCAGTGCCAAGCATATGGTTGGGGGCATAGTGTTTCTCAAACTCTGTTTCAAGTCATGTTTTATGAAGACTCTAAAACACTACTTGTCTACTTTCCAGCGAAATATCAAGGGTGTAAATCTGTATATTCTGCAAGTTTTACGGGCTTCTTATTATTCCTAAGAATTCTACAGGAAAAGTCCACATAGCTATTACCAACCCTCGTACGACGGTAACGTTGTATGTTCTTAAATTTTCAGGAAATAATAATTGACATTAAGAGTAGTACGTTTTCAGGGACGCTGAGCCTATTTAAATATTTTGTTTATGTCAGCGATTATACTCTGTACATTACGTATATGACAGGAAACACAAGCTTCGCAGTGGAAGACCTACTGGCACTTATATACGAGCTTGAGGATCAGAGATGCGAACAACAGTATGAATCTCAAGCCACACAGGGCGCAGGTGCATCATCAGTTCTACTAGAGGCAGAAGAAGGAAACAAACCATCAGGTAAACAAATTACGTATAGAATTAACGCATCACACACTTCCAGTGCATTAGTAGGTGAATGAGGTTTGTTACATTCCAACTTCATATTGAACAATTGTTGGTCCTCTAATATCAGGCCAGCAAATTATTGTAGAGGCAGCGGGAGCGCTGATTCTTTTCAAGCTGCATTATCGTTCATCTCATTAAGGCGGAGGAATGTAGGTTTGTGGGCTGGATTTGGATTTTGATTGTTTCAGTTCCTGGTCTTTGCATACTTTTTACTTTTGTCATTGTCAGTCCATCCGTCCTTCTTTAAGTCCATTTGACGGGAGCACTTTTTAAGTTACCAATGAATGATATTTCTTGAAACTAATAAAACGCCAAAGGTCAAACGTCCCCCGACGTATAGACGGGTCAGTTACTGGGGGATTTGACTTTGAAGGGAGTCATAGATACACTACACGTCGAGTAATGATCAAAAGCAAAAGTCGTGACACAAATCGTCTGATCAACTTAAAAACAACTGTTGAATTCAATTTCTGGTAAGTCTCGTACAGGTGACTTGAAATTTGATTGTGCTCGATTCCGTCAGTGCATCGATATGTAGCATGTTATTTTCTCTGAAGATAATGAATCATGAAAGTACATGGTCAGTATCGATACTGGACTAGTGTTCTTTGACATAAATACAGGCAACAAATATATACTTTTATGCATTTCGAAATTGTTTTGTAGATTTTCTGCAGCTAACCTGAAAGGAGTTCTCCATTTCCAGTGACTAATATCTAAGCATGGCATAAAGTTAAACTGTACATGGAAACATAATGCTAATGCCCCTACCTATGAAGTGGCATGATAATGGTCTAGGTAGTGTGATACAATGCCATATCTGAAACCTTCTGTCAAAATGGTAGCACAATAATTTTTTTTGGCCATGCCCAATTCTACTGGTGAGATCCTATTGAATTGAACAGATGAGAGACCGTAACTCTGGATGAAATAGACGTGCTCTTGGCCATGATTAAATAATGCTTCCCATGATCAGAACAATGAATTGAATGTATAATGAAAATCGTTTTTGTTACTGATAGTAATGTTGCTTTCGTAGGATTTATATTAACAGGCTGATCAAGGGCTGTAACTCTTGCAGAACAAATCTTATCCTGACTCGGATGGAATAAAATCCATTTCAGACGAAGGGAATAATTCCATGCAGGTTTCCTGAAAATCAGTTGAAAATTGAAGGAGGACTTGCAAGCCACAGGATTCGCATCGCTGGACGGACAAACTGCTGTAAATCGGGAGAAAAGGTTCAATTGCAACCCTTCTGCTTTTATGCACTTTCATCTCAACGCTGCTCATTTAGAATAAGAGGTCTAAACGTTACTCAGAGTTAAATATCTTGAAGCGTGTTATGACATCTCTAGCTTAGGTTGCTCGACATTTTTTGTTAAACAAAAAGGATACATGATGTTTTAACAGCAGTCTGAGTGTAGGCGTTTTGCCTCATGTAGATACATTAAGCAACGTCTAAAAATAGAAACTGAGCAAATTCACATATTAATGAGATTTCTAAACTGAGTAAGGATCACTTACACTCGACCTTGCAAACAGACAGTCGAGTTCCCTTCAGGCGAGAGATGAATTTTCAGAACTTTTCTTGCCCCTATTTATAGAAAACATCACAAACTGTTTGAATTATGCGACCCCCCCCCACCCCCCCCCCCCCCCCCCAAAAAAAAAAGAAATCACGTAACACCATATACCTTATGGACAATATAAAAGGTATAGGCCTTTGATCCCGTATAGGCATTTTGCCGCACCTTATCATACATAAGTGCCAATTGTTTATCAGTTAAGTCAGAACTACTTTGTAGGGGGTATAACGTCAACGAATTTGCTTGGTTTACATCACTCAAACATAATGACTATACAGCTAACTGATGTAGAGGGTACGTCATTATGCTTAGAGCACATGGTTTCAGGGATAAAATAAGTTGGACTCATAATCAAAATGTCGGGAGTTCGACTTCTGTTTAATGAAATTGTTTTTTCGAGTACGACTAAAAGCTGCGAATCCGCATACAAGTGCTATGAAGCGGCCATATAATAAAACCCGAAGTGGTGTTGTCTGACTTCCAAGAGGTGTCCTGGTGTCGCAATAGGTTCTTTCCGTTGAATCCTCATCTCTGATTCATCATAGGCCTTATCTGTGATTTGTTTGTTTCCGGTGAGGATTCATTGATGAGTTAGGAGACCTTCATGCGGGCCGACTAACCAAATATTTCAAACAACTGCAGAAGCAGAGGGCGAGGTTTGGGCCCAGTAAAACATGTTTAAGCCCCCCCCCCCCCCTTTCGTAAACTTGTGTCAATTTCTGTGTGTGTGTGCTTCTTTTTCTACTGGTTTTGAGAGCGGAATGTGTGATTTGATTGTACAAATTCCTGATCATTGCCCATCGTTTTACTTTACTTTATTTCCTTAAGATTATTTGATGTACAAACATAATAGCTTGGGATAATGACTCAGTATGACCCCAAATTGACCTCTAATAATCAGAAGGGCACATTGACCTATAATTCATGGTCCTGTGGTTTTTCCTAACATCCTGAAGATTATTTGATGTACAAACATGATTGCTTCTGATAAAGACTCGGTCTTAAAGTTTGATCTTCAACAAACAGTAAGTCACATTGACCTATAGTTCATAGTGCAGTGGTTTTGCCTTATTGCCTTAAGGGTTTTAAATGTACGAACATGGCTTTTGCGATAATGATTTAGTAGGGCCGGGTGTTTGACCTCTAACTTACAATAGGTCACAATGACCTATACTATATTTTCCAGTGATTTTGCCTCATATTTTTTCTCACTATTTCATATATTAAACATACTTCGGTCAATGAATTTGGCTAGCACTGTTTGTGACCTCATACTGATTGTAGGTCAATGTGACCCCTATTTCATATGAAGGTCCAGTGACTCTGTCTCATACATGTTTTTCTATCACTATTTTATGGATTTGCACCATACTGCGTTACATGGTTTGGGCTGACACTATGAATGATATCATCTTAGTTGAAAGTCAGCTTGGCCTATACTTCATGTTCCATTGATTAACCCTCATATTTCTAATACTATTTCGTAAATTTGAATTATACTCGGTTTCATGGTTTAGGCTGACCCTGTGAGGGACCTCATACTAATCGCATGTCAGTGTGACCTATATTTCATAGCCCAGTGTTTTTGAATGGTATGTCTAACACTTTAACATGAATTTGCCTTATACTTGGTCTATGGGTGTCGGCTGACACCGTGGATGACCTCATACTAATAACATGTCAATGTGACCTAATATTTCATGGTCCGGTGATTTAAGCCAATATGTCTAAAACAATTTATTTACTTGTATTACACTTGGTGTACTGGTACATTCAGATACAGTGATTTACTTCATGTTACTTCTAGGTGGCTGTGACCTAATTAATTCCTGATCATTGCATATCTTTCTACTTGCTGTTTAGTGCTATTGTGATATCTCTTGCAATATTTTTGAGGTTTGCATTATTCTTAGGAGGACTGTTTGTATGGCACTGCAGTTAATCTCATTTCATTTGGCCGGTATAATCCACATTAAACTTGCGCTTGTTAAAGTCGAGCTCCCACAAAGTTGGCGTATTTTTATAGTTAAAGTACATAGAAAAAAATCTTATGTTTTATTTATTTATTTATTTCTAAAATCAAATTGTTTAAATTTGAGGATAATGACAAACGTGACTGTTCAATTCCTTTCATGCTCTTAAGGTGTTACAATATTTTATAAGGATTTAGTGATTGCGGGCGATGTTTCCCCTGTGGGGGAGGGTTGCGGAACTGGGAGGATGGGGACAAACCTTGGATTGAGAATGCGAGATGGTGCCCTGGCGGTGACTTCCATCGACAACGGAAAGGAGAATGGTTTATACAGGAGGTATGTAAACTCTTTACAGGTCATTACTCCTGTCTATGCATGTATTTGTCATTCCGTTCGTCACACTTGTGAGGTATAGAATTAATGTAATAATTTCCACCCACAATTTGCAGTTGTTTTCTCTCAAACTTTAACGATAATGAAATGCGCACAATTCTTTCTAACGGAGGTAACTCAGATTTGACATAATCACGATCTTTTCAATACTTTAACTTTGTGATTTTTTGTCGGAGTTTGTGAAATCAACTTCTTGCAAAAGTTCCAATATATATTTGACACTGTCTTTACCTTATGCAGCTACCTAAAGACGCACGCCACTTCAGGAATGTTCAGTGAAAAAGTCCAATTTGAAAGTAAAGTGCATATCATGCACATATTCATCAGCAATATATTGCCGTATACCTTGTATCTGATATCTCAAACCCTTAATTTGACAAAACAAGGAAAACAGACAAGTTTTTATGCCCCCAATTTCGGAGAAATTGTGGGGGCATATTGGTTTGGGCGTGTCCGTCTGTCCGTCCGTCCGTCTGTCCTCTATCTATAACTCAAGAACCGTAAGAGCTAGGAGCTTGAAACTTTATACACATGATCAGTATGAAAAATAAGCGAACACGTGTTTTTTCTTTTTTCCGCTGGTCACATATTTTAAGAGTTATGTCCCTTTTTCGACTTAGCCTGTGGAACCTTGTGAACAAAATATCTCAAGAACCCCTGATGCTAGGATCATGAGGTTTTGCAGGATGAGAATGCCCAAGGTGTAGATGACCTGATTAACTTTTGAAACAAATTCGTGAATTTTTGACCGAGTTATGCCCGTTTTTCGACTTAGTGCATTGTAAGCCTATGGAACCTTGTGAACAAAATATCTCAAGAACCCCTGAAGCTAGGAGCATGATTTTTTGCAGGAAGATACTGCCTGTGGTGTAGATGACCTGATTAACTTTTGAAAAAAATTCGTGAATTTTTGATCGAGTTATTCCCCTTTTTCGACTTAGTGCATTGAGGCCAATGGTACAAAGGTACCCTGACATATAGTCAAGAACAATAAGAGCTAGGAACTTGAAACTTTATACACATGATCAGTATGGAAAATAAGCAGACCTGTATTTTTTTTTCAGCCGGCAATGTATTTCCAGAGTTATGCCCCTTTTTCGACTTAGCCTGTGGAACCTTGTGAACAAAATATCTCAAGAACCCCTGATGCTAGGATCATGAGGCTTTGCAAGATGAGAATGCCCAAGGTGTAGATGACCTGATTAACTTTTGAAACAAATTCGTGAATTTTTGACTGAGTTATGCCCCTTTTTCGACTTAGTGCATTGTAAGCCTATGGAACCTTGTGAACAAAATATCTCAAGAACCCCTGAAGCTAGGAGCATGATTTTGTGCAGGAAGATACTGCCTGTGGTGTAGATGACATGATTAACTTTTGAAAAAAAATCGTAAATTTTTTATCGAGTTATTCCCCTTTTTTGACTTAGTGCATTGAGGCCTATGGTACAAAAGGTACCCTTACATATAGTCAAGAACAATAAGAGCTAGGAACTTGAAACTTTATACACATGATCAGTATGGAAAATAAGCAGACCCGTATTTTTATGCCCCCAATTTCGGAGAAATTGTGGGGGCATATTGGTTTGGGCCTGTCCGTCTGTCCGTCAGTCCTCTATCTATAACTCAAGAACCGTAAGAGCTAGGAGCTTGAAACTTTATACACATGATCAGTATGAAAAATAAGCGAACACATGTTTTTTCTTTTTTCCGCGGGTCACATATTTCAAGAGTTATGTCCCTTTTTCGACTTAGCCTGTGGAACCTTGTGAACAAAATATCTCAAGAATCCCTGATGCTAGGATCATGAGGTTTTGCAGGATGAGAATGCCCAAGGTGTAGATGACCTGATTAACTTTTGAAACAAATTCGTGAATTTTTGACCGAGTTATGCCCCTTTTTCGACTTAGTGCATTGTAAGCCTATGGAACTTTGTGAACAAAATATCTCAAGTAGTTCTGACTTAACTGATAAACAATTGGCACTTATGTATGATAAGGTGCGGAAAAATGCCCATACGGGATCAAATGCCTATACCTTTTATATTGCCCATAAGGTATATGGTGTTGCGTGATATTTTTTAAATTTACTGATTGACATGATTTCATAGATGAATTTATACCTTTCTATTTGCAAAGCAAGTCAATGAAAATACTTTTTCAAGACATGAAGCGGGCAAAGTGTTTTTTTTTTGTTTTTTTGTTTTATTCTATTTTTTGGTGGGGGGGGGGGGGGGGGGGGTTGGGGTGGTGGGGGGGGGGGCTCTTTGATGGCATATTTGAAAGAAACATGTAGGAGAAATGCAGGGGTCTGGGTGCTATGCCCCAAGAAGCTTAGTCATTTTTTAAAATGAAGACTGATGGAAGACTTCTGACACCTACCCCATATGCCTGAAAATATATATATGTGACCCTCCATGCTCCATGGCTTAATGAATCACCCCCACCCCCCGCTGAATTTACTCTACTCGCCACCTGTAATTAAATGATTTGTCCCTTATTATTTTCAGGATTCAGTGTTGGTTATAACTTTAATTTTGATCTGATATGGTGAACAATTCCTACGCCATATATAAAGTTAATTAATACACGTCTTTGCTGACACGCTTAATGTTTTAACATATTTCTTAATACTCAGTTTCAGATTTTGAATCAGTGGTAAAAGAAAACACAAGGACCAGATGATATGTAAAATCTGCCTTGAGAACGCCGCATGCATTATCACCTTTTACTCTCCCACTGGAAACCACAGCAGATTATATTATGGACACACTAGTTGTGCAAAAACGTTTCTTGTGGGGATACTGAGATTTGAAGAAACGTATGATATGTAAAATGCCTTGAAAACGTAGCATGTATTGTGTTTTTACCCTGTGGTCATATTTTACTGTCAAATGTGTAACTACGTGTACCACTGGGAAACAGCAGCAGATATTATATGGACACACTATGTGTGCAAAACTTTTCAGTTGCTGATTTTGTGATGTCTTAGACGTAGAAATAGAAGAAAATTAAATACAGGCTAGGCAGGTACTCCTATATCGCCCAAACAGTATAAAAACATCACTGTGGCCAAGCCATATGTATAAATGAAATTGCCCAACCTTGAAAACAATAGACTATACCCTGTGCATTCTTCAAAATCTGTACGCAGTCTACCGGTACTTTTAATCTGCGCAGCCTGATAATGTGTGAAAGGTTGGAACAAACACTTGCTGGGATGTATTAAAGTACCTTCAGATCTAAACGCATTTTCAGTAACGATGTTTTTTAGGTTTTTGCGCAGAAAATTAGCCTTCATCTTTTTTTATGTAAACGCGTTTTAGCATCAACAAGTCAAACATTTTGGGATTCTGAATTGTGATAAACAATATATAGAAGAAATCAGCTAAGTTTTGGACGATCTGTTCTATTTTCAGCATTTTATGCAGATATTTTTATTCACCACAAATCACTGATTATCACCACTTTAAGCCAGTATAATTCTTAATTGTGTATTAATAAATGTGTTCTTCTAGTATATGCATGAGGGGTGTTCAGAAAGTTCTGCAAGTGACGCAATATGTCATAATGGCAGAACTTCTGATAGCGAAAAAACACAAAGCTATGATATTCCAACCAAATCTGCAAACACGTTGTAATTTTCTTAAAAAACACATTTTTAACTTCATTAAAAAGGGTAAATCCTAACGTACTGCAGAGTTTACTTGAGAGAGCCATAGCTCATATTTTAGTAGTTATTGAATGAATTTTATTTGCTACTTAAAGCTATAATCCAGGTTTCTCACTGTCCCGCAAAGGATAAGTCACATTTTATACAGTAACAAATTGTCCCTTTATGCTAAAGTTATGATGATTTTGTAACAAAAACAGGTGACATAGCATTCGAAATCTTATCAGATAAAGCCTGTCGATGGACCAGTTTAAATGTATCAAAATTAAAATTTCAGTAATGATGTTGGCGTCGATTTCAAAACCGCCACAAAAAATGCACATCGCTTGGCGAGGAATAAATCGATAACGATTGCTTTTCTTCAGTTATTTCGAATGGATATTTTTGGCGCCGATGGACAAATAGCTGACAAAGATTTGTTTTGCACTACAACAATTTTTGGCTTAAACGACTCATTGAAAAAAAAAAAATCTGCACAGTGATATGACTTGGTCTAATAAAATGCAAGAAAGGTGTCTTTGTAATATAGTGTGCATTGTCATTATAAAAGCAAAGGACTTCTATGCTTAAGGCGAGGATTTTCCCCATTTGACCGGCATGACAGGTCCGAATTTTCAAAACTATAAAGTGTGCATATTTTTCTTAGCAGAGCTTCCACAAATATGTAAACCGTATGAAATCAGTTGTGATTCATACCAAAACACATGGGGAGATAATCCAGTCTGACCCTACATACCCAATATTCAAGGTTTTTGCATACCTCATTTTTGAGGAAATAAAAATATTGAAATTAGTCAGTCATTCCATAAAGGACTAGGTATGATTTGGGCCATATTTGGCCCCCTCTCAAAATTTATTCAAATATTGTTTTTTTCATTAGTCACCTTGTCAACAATATAAATCTAGAAAATGGAGATGTTACGGCATGTACAAGGAAAGTTACAGCCATTCGTTTGTTCATGCATTTCTGCCCTGCTTTTTAGCAAAGTTTAGGGGGTAGGGATACATTTTGCCTTATATAACAAGGAAAGGAATTTAAATGTAAATGATAAGTATTAGATCACATACTGTATGTAATTTTAATACTAAATCTCTTTCACAGTTACTGGTCTGCATTTTATCACGTGCATGAAGGGCGATAACTCTTGATAGATCACTGAAATTGTCGGATTACAGGAACGCTATATCAAACAGTTTTTTCGATCGAAAATTAACGTTTTAGGGGCGTGCCACAATTGCAGTATTTTGTCTTTCAATGGAATTTAGATAAACCTTTCATTTCAAGATCAATTCATGTGCAGCAGTCACTTTTCACTGAATAGTACATAGTAGTCTAAAAGAAAACGGAAGACTGACAAAATATTCAAAAAAATATGGGGGTATGGATAAAATTTCCATTATTCTTGAGAGTTGATCAGTTGAAAATTGTAGGAAATGGTTATACAACAACAAGGATATAAAGAAAATAAACATATTTTGCATTCGAAGGAAAAAATATTTCTAAGAAAGAAAAAGGGGGATAACTTATGCTTTACATTGAAACTGCATAGTAGTTAATGGTAATGAACACATATCTTTTTATAACTGCTGACTTAGTTTTGCAAACATCGGCCATTTTTATGAGCTTCCTTTTATAAACGTTGTTATATAAACACAATAAAAAATAATTATTTTACCCTACCCGTTTCCATGGCAACGATTTTCAAAGAAATAAATGAAGCGAAACAAGAAATAAGATATCTTTCATACATGTGTTATACTTGTTTTAATCGTGTGGTTCATTATTTTCGCACGATTTTTAAGTTAGTAGTATGCCAACCATATATGTAATATAAACTCTTAATTGAAGCTAATCAGCAGAATGATTTAGTCGTGTATTTCATGTATGAGAGTGGGTGGGGTAACTAAGACACCGAGTTATTCATACCGTAATACCGGTAACTGGTTAATTCACAATCTTTGTCATATTATATAAACAGCCGTAGATATTGGAAACAAAGGGCAATGACTCTTTTGATTGAATTATGCATTGCTCATACTTTTCCATAGCTTAGCTGTTACTATGGTTCTATTATCAACTACGGCGGACTTTCCTCACAAAGGATCAGTTTTAGATCTTTTGGTTTAAACATATTTTTTTCGAAAAAAAATATGTTCAACATATATTGTGATAAATTTATATAGGGATACGAACGGAAGCAAAATGCTCACATAGTTCTTCTCCTTAAATCTTCTTTTTGACGCTGAGTGCAGTCCAGAAATGCATTGTCGCCATAACACTCATGATTGTAGGCCTATAGCTCAGAGCAATGTTCTATCCATCGACTGAGAGTCTATCATTCTTTTGTTAGACATGTCCCAGACTTGTTCTGGATAGTTAGGATCTACCCTGAAAAACAGGCGTAATCCCTTCTTTTCTCAGTTTTGATGTTACTTGGTTTAATTTATGAAATGGGAGCAACTCTAACATGCAATTTAAGGGACGAGTCCTTTTTATCAGGTGTGCTTGGGGGGGGGGGGGGGGGGGGGGGGAGAGAAATGGGAGCAACTCTAACATGCAATTTAAGGGACGAGTCTTTTTTATCAGGTGTGCTTGGGGGGGGGGGGGGGGGTCCGGCTACATTTTCATATGGTTCACCAAAATTTTTCCGATTCCCCCCCCGCAAGTCTCACTAAAATTTACCTATTCGTTCCAACCCCCACCCCACCGCCCACCCCCAACACCAATAACAATTAATTGATATATGAATTCAAATATCGTACTACTACTGTTACTATTTCAATTTTTCTAACGACGTTCCCCAAGTGGCTCAGCGGTAGTACAAGTACCGTCTTTCGGTCCCGTCTTTTATGCGCTGTCCCGACTGCAACATTGCAGTTGCATGTATCCTTCCGAATCTGGAGTTGTTTCTGACAGTAGGTCAAGCGTCGTCATGAATGAAGAAGCGAAAACTATGTTTTGCATCATATGTCCTGGTATTGCTTACCAAAAAAAAGGTAAAGCGGTCTGTTTTGGTTGTTTTATTTAGTAATATATCTTGGCGATCCGTAGATTGTCTACCTTCACTGTCAAAATAGTTCCGGCTGCACGCGCGTCCTTGCAAGACAACAGTTGTCAATGACGTTATTTCATATAGAAAAGTTTAAAATTAGGTGTCAGCGCAGGCAAGTGCACAGCTGAATTTTTCACACATTGTTGGCGCTGTTAAAATGCATCATTACGCAAAAAATCAGCTGTGCACTTGCCTGCGCTCAGGTAGTTTTTGGCCCAAATGCAAGCAGAAAATGGTCGAAACTGCCAAAATCGGCTGAGGATAGGTACCTTTAGAGGCTCAGAAGAAGTAAAGTATCATTAGAATATGGATTATTTTAATCAGAACTGATGGTTAAAGGTTTAAACTCATACATGACATGAAAAGAAGTTTAAGAAGTGCAATTTTGAAAATTCATAAATGAGGGGGCCAAATATGGCCCAAATCATACCTAGTCCTTTTTGTCATAAATGCATGCTAAATACACGCATATCACATTTTCTTCTTGTTACGTCTTATTGGCATTTAAACATGCAATACCACATTTAGACTTCCGGTCAAAGCGGCCAAAAAGAGAACGCTTCACTATACCTGAAATACAAGTACCCCCCACCCACCCCCCTTGACTCAGCATTTCCTGTATGCAGCAGACTTATGCGTTGCGAATATGCAGTTTATATGAGTGGGAAGCTGGGTCACGGCTGGGGGTAACGATACTCAGTAACATAGGGCACTTAATGCTTCAATACGGCGGAAATTACCGATATCGACTTACGGGTTAATCCGAGCGCTTACCTGCTCTTATAAAGCAGACTTATGTACGCAATTTAATAGGAATTTAATGTAAAACGTAATATTAAATACATATTTGATATTACGACAATTTTTTATAAGTTATATTCATAGAGTATATTCTTTCCTTGTTATTATGATGCAAAAATAATTAAAATAACTTCATGTTTTGTATCTTCCATCGGCTTTTGAAATTCGAAGCTAATCAAATGGAATTATACATATACATATTGTAGAAAATGCACGACAAGCCACATTTAGCCTTAAATTTGGAAATAGTCGGATTGTTTGTAAATTTTTTATATGTTATCATCATAGAGAGATTTTGATAAGGTTTAAATTGATGTAATTCATTAATAAATAAGTAAAATATAAGTATCTTCCATTTGTCTCCAAACATAGAGAAATTCTCGTTTCGACAAACCTCGCTCGTGAGACGTTCCCAGTTAAGCTGGGCCATTAGCTATTATTTTTGTCCTTCGTATTGCTTTTCTTTAAATTACAAAATAACGGTCCTGTTTACCCTCTGACAAGTTGCCCTCTGTCTAAAGAAGTAGATAAAAGTACCAAGACATGCATGCGTTTTGTTAGACATTTTTAACACTGGTTCAAATAATGATACCCTGGTTTAAAATGCGACGTTCTTAAATGTCGCAATATTGCTGTTGCATAGATATGAACGCCGCACGGCTAAAAAAGATAAATTACTGCTGAAAATCGAGTTCCATTATTAAATTCAGGTGATTTCTTACATACTTCCCCGCTTAAACAATATCTAAAGGGTAGTTTTTGCTGCGAAATGAGACTGGGAACAAATGTCGCAAATTTTATGTAACCTACGTCACAGCGTTAATTCGTGATACATATATTAACTAAAATGGCCCGGCATCATAAAACTGACAAGATCACACGGGTTACTCCCGTTTCGCCTACTCCCATTTCACCTATTCCCGTTTCGCCTACGATTTGTCCCATTTCGCCTACTCCCATTCCGCCTACTCCCAGTTCGCCTACTCTGAAATATATCACTATTCCCGTTTTGCCTACTCACTTTTTCATACAAATGGTAATGAAAAATATATTTTTTAAATGTTATCTTTGTTTACATTCTTATATTAACATATATTTGAAAACATGCAGCATAAATATTATGTCAAGAATGAAAAAAAATAATAAAATAAACACAAATAAAATGATAATAAAAAACACACAGAATAGTAAGATGGGAGTTGCTTATAAGCTTAACATAAGGGTCCCGCTTCTCCTCCCTCCCCATTCGTTTAGTTTCAGTAAAACCCATGGTAAATAGAAACGATACAAGACTGTGTAATTCCCAGTTAAAGCCCAAGCCGTTTGAAAATATATTAGATAATGATATGTACTCAATTTACAAGCTCACACTATGAGCTAATTATAAACGGGCTTTAATACCCTAATTCATAATCCTTCACTAAGTATCAATTCACAATCCTTCACTAATTATCAATCAACCAAAGTCCTGCTAAACAGATTCTTTAAAGATGGGTTTGATAAAAATAAAAAATAAAAACTATATTAAAACAAAATAAATAAATGAATAAAAAATCATAATATGAAAAGTTTTCTATGAGTAGGCGAAACGGGAATGAGGTTATATTTGACAGTAGGCGAAATGGGAGTAGGCGAAATGGTAATAGGCGAAACGGGAGTAGGCGAAATGGGAGTAGGCGAAATGGGAACATCCCGATCACACGAGGAAATATGTGTTCCTCAATATCTTATATCATTTGTGCAAATTTGCGCAATTTTGTATATTTTACTCGACTTCAAAATACATTACCCCAGCATTTTTCTGTAAGAATGTAACCTTACGTCACGGGCTTTTCTTAAAACTGAGCAAAGCAATCGCTCTGAAACTCATGTGCAAAATCCGGTGCTCGGACATTTCGGCCGCGGACATTTCGGCCTAGGACGTTTCGGCCTAGGACTGTTCGGCCACGGACATTTCGGCCACAAAAATTGTCGAGGGTGGACATTTCGGCCTTTATCCAAAAATTACTTTCTATTATCAAATTGATTACTCATATAAACAGGCTTTCAAGTGGCCCTAAAATTCCTAAAAAATCCTAATTTTTTTTTAGGCTGCCCTAAAATTCCTAAAAAAAACACTCAAAAAGGGACAAATTCCTAAAAAAGCCCTTATTTTTTTTAAATTGTCCCTAATTTTTGGTATTTTCTGTTTGAACTTGAAAGAATTTTGAACAAAGTCATGCAATTTATGAACCAATTAACTGACTTTATAGGAAGGAGCTGTTTGAAAACATTTGTATGGCACCAGGCTATGTAATACAATATGATAAACAAGTAACTCACAGGTCAGAAAACTGATGGATGTTTTAGTTAGGTACTGGTCAGAAGCAAAAGGAGAAGTGGTTCAGTTCTTAAAGGCAATAATGTTTGGACATGTCAAAGGTGATACTGTGTCAAAAGCTATTCTTGATGCACTTCAGGAAGCCGGCTACCAAGTACCTCTATCAGAGTTGCGAAATCTTGGCTCTGATGGCCCAAATGTAAATAAGACTATTTGGAGCAATATCAATGAAGAATTGAAGGTACTAGGATTACCAGGTCTATCACCATTCATTTCATGTAACATGCATGTGGTGCATAATTCTTTTAGAGAAGGTCTTAAAGTGTATGGCGAATCATCAGAACAGCTAGCAGTAGATCTATTCTACTTTTTCAAGAGATCCTCCTGCAAAAGAGAAGACTTCTGATATAGAAATGGAGCTTGGGTTTGATGAGGAGCTGTTTATTAGGCATGTACAGTGCAGGTGGTTTACTCTTATCCCAGCTTTGAAAAGGATAGTCAAAAACTTTTGAATACTTCCTGAAGGAATTACCTAAGACAGCTGCCCAGAACAAGACAATCAAACTTCTTGAGGAGAATGAAACCTACAACCCTATCTTGTCGTATGTTAAAAGCACCAGCCACTCTGATACAGATGAATTTTCTGATAAGCCTTGAACCCCTGTATGACAGGTTTGTACAGCTATTTCAAAGGGAAGACCTATTGATACATATTTTGTATTCAGATATGAAAGATCTACTAAAGGCTTTCATGCTCAGGTTCCTGAAGAGTTCTGTTGTGTCAGTGCAGAACACTGGAAAGAAACTCATCGAAGTTGATATTGAAGAGAAGGACAGTCAGCTTTCTGATATGGAGATAGGACAGTCCACAAAGTCTCTGTTAGATAAGAAGAAAGACATTGCAAAGACAGAGCTGATGAACATGAGAAAGTTTTATCAGACAGTTACTTAGTTCTTGCAGAAAAGACTTCCTCTGAAATCCTAAGGGATATCACCTGTCTGCATCCATCAATACAAAAATCAGAGTCTGAAAGCAAAAGGATCAGAAATATTGCCTTGAAAGTGCCTCAGATTATACTGGAAAGTCAAGTGGCTCAGGTAACAGATGAATGGAAGCTGTATTCACTGCAGGAAATACCAGACTCCTGGTCTTATGACAGAGAAGCAAGTGAGTTAAGGATTGACCTACTGGAATAAGGTGTTACAGACAAAGAAGCAAGATAGGAGAGAGGAGTATGACATTCTTGCCAAGCTAGTCAAAGCAATCCTGTGTTTGCCATATGGCAATGCTGAGGTAGAAAGAAGTCTTTCTGAAAACAAGAAACTGATGACAAAGGAGAGAACTCTACTTCTATAAATGGATTAAGAACTGTGAAAGATGCTGTATGAATCCAAGGAGGTGTGGTGTCAGAAAGGCCTGTAAAGAAAGTATTAATAAAGTCTGGTCAGCTTGATAGAAGAATAGAAGATGAGGCTGCTGACGAACAGGTTATCAAAAGGCAAGAATGTTAAAAGAGGCAGAGTGGAAAGAACTCAGTGAAACTGCTCAGAAATTTGAAGTGGGGAAAAATCTTTTCATGACAAGGAAAGGACACTTGCAGAGGAAGATAAAAAGCTAGGAAATGATCTCAAAGCTTCAGAAAAACTGTTTGAAGAAGCAAATACTAGACTTAAGAAAGCGATTTGATGAAGCTGGTGTTGCACAGGGTCTGATAGAGGTTGCTAAGGACAACATGAATGACATTAGGCATGAAATGGATAAGAACAGGATAAACAAAGCAGAGCTTGATTCTCAGAGGAAAAAACTTTTAGAAAATGTTTCAATGACCCTGAAGAAGAATCTTGTCATTCCTCAGCCAGACACAGTAAGGATAGACAAAATACAAAACACAGAAGTGATCTTGTTGTAACTCAGTGAGGTATTGAACATCCAATTGAAAAGTGAGACAAATAGTGAACTTGTGAAAAAGAGATTAAAAGAAGCTTCACATAGCAAGACCCATATTTATAATCAGAATAAGTTTTGGAAGTCAGTAATATTAACTATATAATTTTTCAGTCTCAAAACAAAATATTGATAACTGCCTTATCATTTATTTTTGCCATGTTGTTTACAAAGATTTCTTAGTTTAACAAAGGAATGGATAATTAGGTTGAAGCAGGTTTCTCTATAATAGTGAAAAAAGGTATTTATCAACATTTTACATCAAAACAAGTCCCTAAGTTTTGTTTATATATCCCTGATTTTCCTAATTTAGCCCTTATTTTTTTTACAAAAATAGCCCTAATTTTTTGCAAAAATAGCCCTAATTTTAGCCCTAATTTTTTGCCAAATAGTGCTTGAAAGCCTGTATAAATAACTTAAAGCTAGTCTTAATGAAGTCCAATGATTTGTTGTTGTTCTCTTGATGTTTTATGGACCTTCAACATCTTTAAGGTCATTTTGAGCATTTCATGGCAAAAACACGGAGAACAATTATTTCAACTACTTAAACTAGGGCCTTTAATGATATCTGGTAAAGTGTTTTGTTAGGTTTATAACCTTTTAAATACTTTTAACATCATTTTGATCATAATCTGGCACATTTGCAATCGCCACTCATGTGCCAGTGTGGACTTTATCATTCATGTGATGCCTATAATAACTTTATATGCAAACATATATGGCTGATGAATCTGTGATGCAACCATTTTTGACTTTAAGAGTTATAATTGGAGTTATTTTGAGCCGAGTCACACATTTTTGTGCCATGTGTGTAGAAAACCATCTAATGTAAATTTTAAATGAGTAACAGTAGCATATTTTCATTTCCCTATTTTTCAGATTTGGCCGAAATGTCCATGGCCAAAATATCCGTGGCCGAACTGTCCATGGCCGAACTGTCCTAGTCCGAAATGTCCTAGGCCGAAACGTCCGTGGCCGAAATGTCCTACATTCGCAAAATCCTGCCTAGTAACAGCTACAAGATTGTGTACTTAGATTTCATGCAGTGAAACATTAAATGATATAAAACCGTTAAAATGTGTGCACTGTAACCTACGTCACACGTAATCTACATCACAACGTCACTAAGACCACGTTTTGAAAGCGTTGACGTCATTTGATTAAGCAGCGCTTCATAGAAAATCCCTTTCTTCCAAAAAAGCAAAGAAAAACATTTTAAATTGAAACCAGCCAAAATAATCAAATGTCAGTAGATTAGTAAATGTGTAATGCTACGCTTGTCAAAGAAATCGTATTCGACACCGTCTTTCAACGTATCTTAATAACGTCATAAAATACGCCGTTTCTAGTTGTTAGGGTATGTCTCTAAACATGGTTGGTATTCCATAATCTAAAACTATTATCTGAAAATATTTTAAAGATTTGAAGCAGATATAATGAGCATTATGTTGGTGATTTTTTCTTGAATTCTGGAATGGTTGTATATACAGTAAAGCCAGAGAAAGACTTGACACCCTTGTGCAACCCAGTTGCACATGAGTTGCACTACACCTGAGCTAGCTTTGAGCATTGAGTTGCACCCCATTCTCAAACCGTAGTGCACCCGAAGTTCAGAGTTCAGATTGAACCTTTACACCTACTTTTATGATTAGCCAGTCATAAAATGGACATACAGTTTGTGCACTACCCAGATCATCTTTTTTTTAATTTTTACTGCAAGACTAAAGAAAATATAACAATTTTAAATTTGTATTGGTTTTAATTTTCTGACGTCTTTTTTTTTTCTTTTATTTGCAAAAGTGAAAATTATCTTAGTTTGTGTATTTTTGTCTTTTTTCTGTCTTTCATTCTTTCTTCGAGTATTTTTAGAAGACAATTAAAATAATGCACATACATGTATGTTAATTTATTCTTAATGAAACAAAAAAAAATATTGTAATAATCTATTTCAAGTAAAAGAGAAGCCAAGTGTTGTAAGCTATTAAACTATCAACATTATTTTAAAGAAAATATAAGAATTTTAAATTTGTATTAGCGTTAATTTCTGATGTCTTTCTTTTTTTTTTACTTTTATTTGCATAAGTGAAAATTATCTTAATTTGTGTATTTTTCTGTCTTTAATTCTTTCTTTCAGTTTTGAGAAGACAATTAAAATGATGCATATCACCTAATTTATTCTAAATATCATAGAAGACGGTTAAAATATTATAATAATCTATTTTAAGTATCAGAAAAGACATGTATTGTAAGGTATTATACTATCAACTTTATATTATTCTTATATTTGATCTTGAATCATGACAAAACTAACACAATGAGTTGTGGATCAAGCATATTCAAAGGTAAATCTGTTTGTTTTTTCTTAAATCTACTTTTATTATCCTTTTGAATCTCAGTTTATTGTACTGTTGTTTTAACAATAAACTCTAAAACTGAGTAGATACATGTATTCACACTTCTGCGGCGTCTTAAGTAAACAAAGTCAGAAATAAATTAGCCGCGACACGCCAAAACCAACAATGTGGTTGTCGCAGAATTGAAATGCATGGATATGAATTCATAGACTAGAGGGCAAACAGTGTAGATTTGATGATGCTGCTTATTATGAGCCGCATTATCTGGATCTACGCTATTTGCAAATTCCGCGGTTTTCGTTCTTTAACGCTCTAGATGTTTAAAAAAATGGATAATAATGATAAAAGATTAGATCCTTTAAGAGCAAAGAAAACATTCATAAGTAAGAAGTTGGGCCATACCGCGGTTTCGGCTATTCAAGCCTCATCAGTGACCCTTTAAATCTGGCACAAGGAGCCAGAGGAAAAAACAGTAAATTTGCAGGTTTAACATGGAATTCACAGACTAGAGAGAAAACATTGTAGATCTAGATGAGGCTGCTCATTCAATTGATTATGAGCCGCCACATTCAGATCTACATTCTCTGCAAATTCAGCAGTTTTCATATTTTGTTTCGCGCTTTAGATGTTAAAGAAATGGATAAGAATTCAAACACTAGAGGGCAAACAGTGCAGATCTAAATGAAGCTGCCCACTATGAACCGCCTCATCAGGATCTACGCTATTTGCAAATTCAGCTATTTTCGTTTGTTCGCGCTATGTTAAAGAAATGGATAGGAATTTAAAGACTAGAGGGCAAACAGTGTAGGCTTACTATGAGTCAGGATCTACGCTATTTGCAAATTACGCTGTTTTCGTTTTTTCAAAATATGAGATGCCTTGTCTGCAAGGCTAAAGACAGTTTACTAGTTTATCATGTTTTCCTGCATTTTTATTACGTTTTTCTGCGTTTTTTTCAAAGGGGGACGACTTTTGTGACTTTCTTGTCTGCTTTCCTGGTCAAAATAACACATATAGGAAAGAATTTGATCACAGGAGCGCTCTTCAATTCTTTCTGGGGTTGAACCCTACATGTATATTGAAACAAAATGAAAATGATAAGAGTTGCTTCCCCTGAAAGTGTATCTAGTCACCAAAAGTGGACAAATTCCTCCTTTAGTTTATAAACCCTCTAAGCACCAAAAGGGCAGACGACAATTTACTTCTGCAAAATTTCGAAAAAGCATTACAGAGTTCCAGACTGCAACCCTTTATTAGAACCGTCTCGATGAATCGATTCTAATGAAGGCTTACAACTTGTTTTTCTATGGAGAAATGTGATAAATTTCTGTAAATTACCCTATCACCTCTTCTTATCTGAAGCACTGCAAACAACTATGTCTACCCCTGCAAATAGTTGAAGTGTCTCAAAATTCTCTCATCAAGCAAATTCTTTAGTAAGTTAATTCGATCACACAGGTATCTGTTTCACGATCGCAATGTTTGTATAAGAAGTGTGCCGACACTTCGCTTCACACCCTCAGGCTTATCAATAGTTGACTCCGGTTAATAACAAGATTTCATCGACTATCGACTATTATGAAAAAGGGTTGGTGTTTTCCGAACACTCTTAGTGAAGATTTAAAAAATGAGGGAAAGAGAACACAAATGGAAAAAAGAGGGGGGAAAGTAATATTCATATTCGGACCGGCCATGGCCGGACCACTGTTTTAGTGGTCCGGCCATGGCCGGTCCGGATCAGCCGCGACGGCCTTGAATACAGTTTGAATTGGTGGTTTTGATTGATTGATTGTTTTGGGTTTAACGGCCCTTTGAGACAGTATTTCAGTCTATATAGGACCGTCTCCCAGAGAGAGGGAGAAAGAAGAGAAATGATAGACGAGAGAAAAAATGTCAAAACAACCCCCACCCGCACCTACTACAAGCACAGTAGGCCCTTGCCCTACAATGTTCCAAATCAGTAGGACGCCCCGGCACTGGAACTTACACAGCACAATCGCACATCCGACCACCCCCTGAATTGGTGGTAGTTTGTCTAAGTGATAAGAGAAGAATCAGATTGCTCTGTGAGCAGCCTGGTTAGAGTCTACTCACTTTGCAACCCATTACGACATATAATGCAACAGGAATATTTCCTTTCCACGGTGACTACATCTGATACAAAGAATTAAGATATCTTTGTAGATTTTATCATTTGTATTATTTTTTATACCTTATGTCTTAATGTGGACTAGTGGAGGGAAATCAATAAGGGATACCTTGCTTTAATCACTAAACTTGTTTCCTCAAACTGATTATCAATGATTTTCAAAACATATGTTTCACAATCTAATTGAAGTCTTAGGGATCTATGCAGCGAGCCTTGAAACAAACTTTTACCTTTACAAATTGCATTGTTTTTCTTGTGATTATTTGAAAATGGTAAATTTATTAAATTGTAGAATATTTCAACTACTAAACCAATAAATAAATGAATAAAATAAAGTAAAAATAAAATAAGGAATTAAAAAGTTAATAATATTAAAATTGAAAATTATAATGGCGAAATATGTAAAATGGTAAAAAGTAAAGTAAGTACGATTTGTAAGTGATATACAAGAAAATATTAATATATTATATAAATCAAAATTTCTTTCTTCTAAATTCCTTTAACAGTTCAATTCTATTTTTCTATTTATTTTATTTTATTTGCATTTTCTCCTTTATATTTTTATGTGTGTTTTTTTTTCTCCAAAATATATGGTTCTGATTTTTAGGTTTTACTGGCTTGATTAATGAATATACACCACCGGGAACCCTGAAGCTGGCAGCGGTCTCAGCACTTTAATATTTTATGACCCTAATAAGGAGGAGATTAGAGATGCATTCGATATTCTTATTACCCGTTTATTGGAGGAGATTCCATTATGGGTTGGAAGAGCAAACTCCAGACTCAAGTACACAGTAATCAAACATTTACACAAACAAGAAATCTTCTTGCCCTAGGATACATGTATTGACAGATGCCTTATTCAAAGCCATCTCATTCGAGCCGCTGCGTGACAGATCCAACAAAATGACTCAGCAAAGACTCAGATCAGCCTAGGCATCCACCGAGGCTGATCAGAATCTTCTCTGACTGCATGAGCACAGCAGAGACTGATCAGACTGGACGGATTCCCAGGCTGAAATGCGTCTTCGCTTGGCGGACAGGGAATGTCATGGTTTTGTCAGATGGATAATCAGTGACTATAGAGTTGTAATGATATAAAATTATATATACAAGTGCACATTTTTCTGTAATTACTTCGGAAATAGTGATAGAGATGATAAATTATTATCGTGTAACGTTTAAATAAAAATATTGAAATATAAATAAATAAACAGGAAGAATTAAATACACCGCGTTAAGCAAGCTCTTCAAAAACATCGATATACTAAAATAAACATATTTAAATGAGCATTACTAAACGAGGTGCTCTGCAATAAATAAGGTAACAATTAAATAAATACTTACCTGAAAGAGACTTCTGTCTGGCTGTCATCTTCTATTGTCTTATAACAACAAAAGCATTAAAGAAGTGTGTTGGGAATAACGCATTATATACATTTAAATATTATGGCACTTCTCTCTCGACCTACTCATAATTATGTCACTATAGGAAAAACTGTTGACCAATTTAAGAAAGGGGTATTAGAAAAAACCATTGTTTGCGCACCTATAAATTACTTTGATAGAATGTTCTATCTAATGTCATTATCCCAACCTTTTACCATTGTTTTTGATTGATTGGTATTCATTAATAACTAGATGGTGATTACAGACTTCAAATGACATAAAAAGATCAAATTTGATATGTTTGGTTAAATAAAAACACGGGATGAAATAGATAGATAAAAAGAAAGTAAAAAAGAAAAATCAAGAATAAATGGTGTCTTACAATGTTGAACTAAGAACTGTAGAGTAGGTTTATAGCAAATATACTGAACACGAATGTGCACCTTGAATTCACAGGTGATTGCTGAGCTGGAAATTTGTCTAGTGCACTTGGGTCGCAAAGTCGAGTGCACCTGTGTCTCTGAGCTTACTCAAAGTCATGTGCACACCTCTCTCTGGGCTAGTGCACATTAGTTGCACTTTATGTCAAGTTTTTCTCTGGCTTTACTGTATGGCCATTTTTGTCCGCGAATGGCCCAGCTTAACTGAGAACGTCTCTCGTATGTCTACGAAATAGTTTAAGTCCAAATCCGGCTATGTTGCGTAAAGGCTTACTGAACATCATTTCTTAATTTTCGTGTTTTGTTTCATATATTTGAGGTATGCTTTAACAATCGGATGAAGAATCGGGTTAAGAAAGAAAAAAGCTAGAAAGAATGAAAAGAAAGAAAGAAGGAAAAGAAAGAAAGAAAGTCACATGTCTTATACGCGACAATCAAACATCAAAAGGCCGTTGTTCGACTAATTGTAGTTCAACTCATCCCTTTATAAGCTAATCAATAAAACTTTGTAAACAAGTAATTACATAATCTAAATTTTGACGATTATCATGCTGTAATTGCTCATGTTTGCACTTACGGTTTTGATAGAAATTTATTTGAGTAATAGTGCGGCTTATTTGTCAAAGAGACCGAAATACGTTTTGTTTACCCCAGGGTAGAATCTTTAGAAACCATTACATGGTATTCTTAATTAACTCGCTAATTGGCCAAACTCCTTATTCATAAAGGAGGTGGCAGTAAAAGATGTGGGTTGATTTGCATAAATCGAGTCATACAATTGGCAAGATAGGATTTTTTTAATGATAATTGACAAATGGCTGCATTAAAAGTTTCAGTGTTTTGTTCCCCGTTGAGAGATGCAATATAAACAAAACCAGGACAAACGTTGAAGGCTCATGACTGTACATTGTATTTTTACCATTTTACTCAGCTTATGATATCGAAAATAGAACATTTTAGGTGCCAGCTAAAATGACAAAATTCAATTTTCAAAACCTTTTTATGAGAAACTCAAGGACATATTATTTGTTCACTGTCATTCACAGTAATGAAACAGTAATGAGAAGCTTACAGCGATACCCCATGATAATTTTTTTCCAGAATTTTACCGTGATACAGCAATGAGGAATTCAAGTAAGGAAAATACGATCGAAAATACAGCATGATACTAAAGTATCATTTTTTGCCAGATTTATATTATTCCATACTTCTCCTCGTCGAAAGTTAAGCATAATATAAAAAGTAAACATAACTTTATTAAAGCTACTAACAATATTAGATGATTGTATGGTAAATGTTGAAGGATAAGCTATTAAAACATGGTCTTTTAATATCGCATAATCATCTGATCTATCTACTTTTTTTTCTAAGCTAATTTTTCCGATTTCAAATTGTTCAAACTTTGACCATAAATATTAATGATTATAGCTGTCGTTTGGTGGTCCATTAACTTAATTTGACATGTACACAGATAATTATTATGGGTGCCGCGCCGGGTAATATACACAGGTGTCAAAGGTTGTTACAGCCGAATTATAATCCGTGTGTTTATCCTGTCATATGGTTGCTTTGACTTATCAGAGTTTTTGCTAGTTATGCATAGACAAGTCGCCCCATGTTATAGGAAAGAGTGTTTGGCGGCCAAAGAAGAAGAATGGTCAACAGAAGCACTGTGATCTTCAAGGATTATATTTTGCACCATGACCTTGAAATAAGGTCAAGGTCACATACATAAATCAAAACTATCCAGTGTTGTCTGTTATGTAAGTAATGTGAGTCTAAAAAGGGTGGAATGTGTACAATAAATCACTATTTCAACGATCAGTTAAAGGATAATTTACAATATATCTAAAAATGACGTCAACGTCACCGTATGTTTAACGTGCTTTACATAGATACAAACACTTGAAAATTCATTTATCATTCAAGTTACATGTCATATATAGTTATAAATGCAAAGCAAAAGTCGGTGATCCGTATAACTTTAATCATGGGGAAAACTCACGCCTTAAGCATAGAAGTCCTTTTAGTGCTTGCAGTAAGTGCATTGCATTTGTCCCAAGCGTGGCCCTAAAAAGTTATGTGGCCTTTTGCAAACCTTTTGAATGCCCCTCGATTATTCGCGTACGATTAGATTTTGTGAAAAAAAATACAGTAGCACGCATTAAGTTATAAGATACAAGTTATGAAGTTGCTGGATTTTAACAGCAAAAGAGGACAGTGTGTTTAAAAAATGTGTGTTTAATAGAGAGAAAGAGAGAGAATTTGTATTTGTATAAATGGTCCATTGTTAGCATTTTAACAGCATGGCAGTATTTCACAGGGAGAGAGAGAGAAAGAGAGATATTTGTTTTATTGTTTATTATATTGTAAAATAGTCTAAAACAAAAACTCGCAATGAATGAAGAAAAAATATAAAAAAGTTGATAAGAAAAATAGAATAAAACATGAAAAACATTTATGCTCTGTAGTTTTTACCAGTTCCCTTTTATATGTCCCACTGACCTTCAATTACCGCAAAAAAATCGAAATGTTAAGGTTTACTCTCGCCAGATGACGATTAAGCCATAATAGCTACCGTCGAAGTTAGTTACTCCATGTTCCCTAGTGTCTTAACTGGTTTCATCACTTGCCATGCCATTTAAATCCATATCTCTGGTGTCGGTGTGACGAAGGCTGTTTGAAGGTGGTGGGAGCAAGAACATTCCTCCGCCTCATTAGCTGTGAGGTACATGTAGTACATAAAGGGAACGTGAAAATAAACATGCATATCCCTGCAAGCACACAGTGAGTGAGTGAGTGAACTCGGGTTTAACGTCCCACCAACAACGAGGTCATATGGAGACGGGACCTCGGTTTAAAGTCTCATCCGAAAGACCGGAGAAGCGGGGGATCGAACCTGCGACCCCTGGATTGGTAGTCTGGAGTGTTATCCACTACGCTGCAGCCGCTCCTGCAAGCACACAGCGTTGACACAATATTTAATCAACAGTTATTGAATGTCATGACGTTAAAGCAATGTTGAGCTCTGAAAATCGTTAAGTGACAATAATTATTGGTTTAAACAATATTGTATTCATCAATTCACATGTATAATGCACAATGTAAAGACGTCGCGCACGATATTCGTTGTATAGCGTTACACTCAAATCACGTCGTAGATACTTTAAAACATTTCAGAGCGCAAAGAATATTCATTTGTTCGTTCGTTGTTTATTCTATCGTTTCATTCATTCATTCATTCATTCATTCATTATACCCCCGACACACGAAGTATGTCAGGGGGGGGGGGGGGTATATAGTTTTTGTCATTCCGTCCGTTAGTCCGTCCTTCCGTCCGTTCGTTCGTCAACTTTACGTCAAAGTTTTGCGTTAAACCTTTGTAATTGTTCATATTTCTGTAACCTGATATCAGATTCTCTTCATATTTGGTTCATTATATCTCTATAGCATTACCTTTGATTTGACATATCTAGACCCCTGGGTCAGGCCCCTGGGTGGAGGTCAGGGGTCAATGATTAGGACATAGGCGTTTTCATTATATCAGAGATTTGCGTTAAACCTTTTTCAAGTGTTCATATTTCTTTAACCATATGTCAGATTCTTTTCATATTTGGTTCATGATATCTCTTAAGCATTGCCTTTGATGTGAAGAGTCTATGCCCAGGGTCAGGTTCCTGGGTGGGGCCAAGGGTCAATAATTAGGACTTAAGCATTTTCATTATGTCAAAGTTTTGCGTTAAACCTTTTACATTGCTCATATCTCTGTAACTGCATTGCAAATATCTTCCATATTTCATTCATGATAACTCAATAGCATTACTTTTGATAGGGACTTCTGGGTTAGGCTCATGGGCGGGGCCAGGGGTCAATAACTAGGCCATTTGTTGTTGTTGATTTTTTAGCTTGTTCTAACATATCTAAATGGAATCTGGTGGTGCATAACTAATTTTATCTTATACTAGTTTACATTATAATTGTGACAGTGCCTGCGATTTTGAGCCTCGTGGAGGTACGACGCTGATGTCACGAAACGTGAAATGAAAGTGACGTCATAAAATTTGCACGTAAAGTAAATTGTATTTCCGCGCACCGACTAATAATTTTCAAAGCGTCTCCTGAAAAGAGTGATTAAACATTTCTATCGGCGTGTTTAATTTTCTTCATCTACACTCTTTTAAGAATGTTCGCGTTATAGATCTTTGAAAAAGAGATGCCGGGAACCAGAGTTATAAAGGTTTATCTAGCTAGTATGTACATGAAACGAATACAAAAAATCGGGTGGGTGTGGCTTTCGTTCGCTTTTGCAGTAAACCTTAGCGCTGTTTCTTTGTGCTTCTCAATATCTAGTCTAGAAGCACGAATAAATATGAAAATGTTCAAAACAAAATTTCCGAATTTCGCTCCATAAGGCTCAAAATGCCAGACACTGTCACATATTGATGCTGCTGCTGACCAAAGGTCAAGGTCACAGACTTTGAATGTGTTCGTTTATAACATTTTTGCATTAAACTTTTGTGTTAAAGTTTGCTTTCGTTAGGCGATGGAACTAGTCAGGGGTATACGTGAGCCCCTGCTCACTTGCTCTAGTTCATTCATTCACGTGTATTGACAGATTGATATACAGTTGGCTCTCGTAATCTCAAACAGATCTCAAACTTCCCTCTTTTAACAAAGAAAATAGATAGACACAATTCCTATAATTCCTTCCATTTGAAATACGGATACGTCAAACTACTGGTATATCAAAGTAAATTTTCTGGTAAAAGAAAATTTACTTCGAGATATCTGTAGTTTCAGATGATCTTCAACTTAGAGATATCCAGAACTGATTAACTATTGATCTTTCTAAATATTGAAAATTGAAAAAAAAAGACATGGTTTGGATTACATTTTGTAATTTTAAAGCGCATATTACTTCACAGGGAATATCTTTGTGCATATCTTCTGATATCGTCAGGTGTTTCTACATACCGAACAAAAAGTGAATACAAACATACAATTTGGCGTTGAATAAGTTTTTAGGAAAGCTTTTTTTTCTGATATCCAAATTAGACGCCATTAACTACGTTACTCCCTGATTATCAATAACTGCAGCTGTTTAAAAAATATCTCCTTTAAATACGTATATATGACGAATTATTTTTCGATGATGTTTTAAATATAATATATAACAACGGCTGCACATGCATACTGAAAAGATCAAACAACAGGGAGTGACTGTAAGTCATAAGAGCTAAAAATTGCATTCCGGGGACATTTTATGAGAAATCAAAAGGATGTTCTAAATATTATTCTATTATATTTATTAAATGTAAGGCGCAAAGCAGAAATTTGCATATGTCTGGAATCTACAAACAATGTGCATTTCATATAAAATTCGTTAATTCATACACGTACGTTCAAAATTGACAAATTAAAAGTATAACGATAGGCAATGATCAGGAATCAATGCAATCAACCCCCCATTCCCCACTTAACATTCCGCTCTCTAAATCAAAAGGGAAAGTAGCACACACACAGAAATCGACACAAGTTTACAAAAGACACACACAGTAAACCGAATGAGCAGCTCTTTCCCAAACAAATGGTCATTCAGCTACCCAAATAACAGCATATATTTTTACTACCTTTAATTACAAAACAAAACAAAACAGAAGGCAGATTTGGCAGAAATACATGTGACCAAAGCGCCACAGACCATAGACAAGTGGACACAGCACAATATAACATCAAGGAACCGTAACAGAAGTACCGCCTTGGAACAGTCAGCAAAAGATTACTTGGGTGGCGGGGGTTGGGGGGGGGGACTAATTTTACTGGGCCCAAATCTCACCCTTTGCTTCTCCAGTGGTTTGAAACATTAAGTTTGCTGTTTGGTCCGCAAGAAGGTTTCCTAAAGGCCCAGTCTCACTGTCACGTTTTGAGGGCTAGGTTGCACTACGTTTCCCGCCCTACGTTTGGCAAAGAAATGTACCCCGTTTTAAAGGTATCTAGGTTTTCCTTCGTTTTTAGTACGTTTCCGATACGTTAAATAACGATATACTTCGTATTACCCGGTTAGCAAACGGCTTAGTACCACGCTTTCAGAAGCGATGAGAACAGTTTACTTACCTGCTACGATTCCGTACGTTTTACTAGGGACTACTAGGTAGTGACCGGGATAACTACCAAGTCAAAGTGACGTTTCAGTAGGTGTCGCAAACATACCAAATCGTAATAAAACGCAGAATTAAACGTCACAAAACGTCCTAAGACGTGATAAAGCGTATTTAATACGTACTAGTACGTAGAAGATATTCACTTACGGCTACGTATTTAAAACGTTTCATCTACGTTCTAGTACGTTTAAACTACGCTTCAATACTCTTTTACTACGCATACAGTGGATATTTCAAAATGCTACGTTTAAGCTGACTTTTCAAATCAAACAAAGCTAGGCAAAGAATGTAGCTGTTTATATCCGTATATAATACCTATTCACTACGTTTTAATGCGCATATTCCCGTTTTGGTACGTTTTAAATACGTAGAAAAACCTAGTCTTCAATACGTGACAGTGAGACTTAAACATAGAGGACCTTTAGGTTATTCTTGTTACGTTTTTGTGCGTATTTAATGCGTTTCGGCTACGTTTTAGTACGTTTTGACCACGTTTTATTACGTGCTGGTACGTTTTACTACGTATACGCTACGCATATCAAAATGCCATGTTTGAGTTATACTTTCTAAATCAAGCGTAATAAAGCCACTACCACAAACACATATGCAACAGTTTCCCCAGGCACTTCCGTATCCTGGTTTATCTGAAGATGATATTATGCGAGTAGCGATAAAAATAAAAATGCTCCTGAGGGACGAAATTAACGAGCTGGTAGAACAACGGGTAGCATTGGCGGTAGCGCCTCTGAAAAATGAGCTAGATCGTGTTAAAGCATCATTGGCAAATGTTGAAAAGGCTCTTAAAGAATCTGAGATTAGAAATGATGAATTAGAGCAATATTCAAGGCGCTCTTGTCTAAGGATCACAGGCATTGCTGAATCTGCCAACGAAGACGTTTCAAAAATCGTTATGGACTTATCGCGTCGAATAAAAGCGGACATTACGTCTCAAGACATTGACAGAGCCCATAGGGTAGGTAGGCCCAGAGATAATCACGGTATAGGTAGTTAGTGGCGTATTCCTACTAAGGGCCGAGAAATCATTGTGAAATTTATAAATACTAGTGCCCGTCTGAAGTACTTGAAAGGAAGAGTTGTACTCCGCGATGAAAAAGCTGGCGTATATATTAATGAGGACTTATCACTTGTAATTTATTGTTTGTTGGGATGTCTTTGTCAATCTTTCCCTTTGATGTTGGGGACAGGGTTTGGGATCTGATTCAGTCAGTTCCTGAAGTGTAGTTTAAATTTGACGAAAACACGTAGGGACTTAGCGTACGAGTGCCAGCGGCTTCAAAAGTCTAAACGTATCTACAAAACCTGGATATACAATGGAAATGTGTTCATCAGTGACGGCTCTGACAATAAATTAAGAATTACGAGCCTTGAGGACCTTCGGCGTTTTCAGTCTGACAATGTTGACACGAGCGTGCATTAAGCCACCCAGTGGCTTAAACATTGGTCTCTGATAGTATCAAACTGCAGGAACTTATCACTGCGGGCGCACAGCCTGGGATCGGCATTGAATCAATGTTGATTCAACGTTATTACGTTGAATCATCGTTGAATCAGTGAAGATTCAACGTATGTGTGTCCGGTGGGATTGTGCCCCTTGGGACTCGCTAAGCATTAAACCATTCTGAAAATTTCCTTCACGCTATATGCGTTACTATGGAAGCTGTTGTTGTTTGTGTGATTTAGGCAAACTTACGACTTTTTGCGGGCTCTGGTGTTTGATGGGCCTAGATAGATATAATTTTTAATCAGAACTGATATGAGTGGGGCATCCTGGAAAGAGTATATGCTACAATGGTAAGCGCGCCTGTAGTCAATCTGAGCCTTCTCTTTTTTTACTAGTTTCCACGGTATTGTCTTTGTTGATGTGGATGGGAAAGCCCCTAGTCGATCTGCCCTGGTCCTCCATGATTATTGCATCAGGGAAAGCTCCCAGTAAGTTCATGTGCGCTTGTCTCTGTGTATATTTCTAAGTCCCCAAACAAGTTGTGCTAGGGCTTGTTAGTAGTTTATCCAGAAAAAAGTTATTTCTCAGTCCCCGTGTAGGGAAGTTAATATTTACCCTCAAAATTTGGCTAATTTTGGGCTCTGGTTCTTGTAATCGTCAAATTTCAGAAGGTTTACGGTACTATGACTATTTATTTTTAGGAAAGTAAACCCCACTACGTACAATGTGTTATTGCGGTAGTGTGTATGCGTATGTTAACGTTATGGTTTCTGCCGGTTTTACAAGGAATTGTGGGAAAGCGTCATTAGAAACCGTGTAAACAAATGATAAAACTGGAGTAAAATTTGATAATTAAGGTATATATGCCTTTATTCATTTGAAAAGTTGTCTGTAATAAGTTTTACCATAAGAATGCATATATTCCGGGCCCATGAGTGCTTTGTTCTTCCTTACATCAGTTTTTATAGAAAATTACGCGAAAGTAGACTTTTCATCATATATTTATAGAAAATAATCCATAGTCGTGTGCTTAAACATAATAATGTTATCCGCCAACCTTAAATCTCTTTCCTAAAAGTCACTTTTGTGCCGTAATTTGCCTTTTTCATCATTTCTTGTTATAGTATTCGTCGGTAGATGTTATGGTTTCTTTCGGCTAAGATATATCATTCTACGGTTAAATTGTTATCTATGATACAGTATTCTACGGTTTTGGGCGGTGGTATTCATTTTCACCTTCTTGGAAACATTATGAATTTTGTGAGTTTGATTTCAAGAAATATCAATATAAATGAAAACAAAAATGTATACAAACTTCTTTACTGGCCTAAGATGGGGGATTTAATTGGTATGACTCTCTCCCTCCTATCTTAATTGTAATAGTCATGACTTAATAAATGTAATTCATTCCTTTGAGTATAAAAATATGCTTCTCCATACTTTCGGAAGAATATTTCATGGCTGCCAATGTTTCATAGACAAATCAACCTTTGAAGATGTCACAAATCATAAAGCTGTAATCATTATGCACAGCAATAAACCACTCAGGGCCACATTCACAAAACAACCCAAGCTCATACTCGACTTATACTCCAGTAAGATCGGTTGAAGTGACGCTCGAGTAAGCCTTGAGTGCGTGAAGCTCAAGTATACAGTTTTGGTATTCACTTTGACTTCGTGGAGGAGACTCTAGCTACACTCCAGTTAGATTCACGTCATGTAAAGGACAGTGTGGACCCAGACCGAACCTCCTAAAACATATGAACTGTAATGACTCTAAATTTTGAGACATGGTTGACTTAACAGTGTAGAACTAAATCATACTAACTGTAAAAATCGTAAAATTATAAATATAGCGCGAGACATACGCTTTTCACTGATGAGTTATGGGACCTCCATACGAGCCGAACTACCGATTAATTGTGTGCACCGCGGCGGAGGGTGAGGGTGAAGGTTTGGGCCCAGTAAAACCGGTTTAACCCCCCCACACACACACACACACAGTAGTGATTACTGACCGTCCCAAGGCGGCACTTTCGTTGCGGTTGCATTTGTTTTTTGTTCGGTGCTGTTTAACTTATTGTGTTTTCATTTTAACCCTTCTGTTGGTCTAAATTATTTAGTTCAGTAAAGATAGCTGAGTTGCCACCTAAAAGGGCTGCTGACTCGGGCTTATCACTTGTGATTAATTGTTTGTTGGGATGTCTTTGTCAATCTTTCCCTTTGATGTTGGGGATAGGGTTTGGGATCTGATTCAGTCAGTTCCTGAAGTGTATTTACTCTTTAAATTTCTACTTGACGTCTGAGCGTCCGTCCGGTTTACCTGGCTGTGTCTGCAGAAGCGTTCATGGTAAAGCCTGTTAAACATCGGTCATGGATTCGATACCGTCTTTCTCCAGTATTTTGGCTGCAACTTTAATCGATTTTCCGATTCTCGCAAAGTGATTTTTTACTTCTTTAGGAATGGTGCTGGTGCCAACAGAATTGGGAAAAATCTCTTTATATTCTCCTTAAATTTGAAATTTCAGAACACCTATATTGGCTCAAGTGGTGGGATAGGGGACATGAAACTGAATATATAATATTTAAATTCAGTTATTGCTATATATCTGTCAGTTCTCTATGCCAGCAAGTAAAGTTGTGTTCGTAGAATGTCCCTAGAAAAATTCTTCCTGTGATTGAGAATTTGTCAACTTGCAGTTTGGAAAAAAAGATACTATTTTGAATTGGGACTGGTGCCTTTTATGGGCACCACGTATGTAGAGAAAAAAATCACTGTCGTATCACTATATTTATTCCTGTTTAACCCTACCTCCTGGTAGTTTCTGCGAGCCTTACCCCCCCCCCCTCCGCCCCCCCCCCCAAAAAAAAAAAAAAAAAAAAAACACCCCGACACCTTCCCGCCTTCACACGTCGTATGCGCTTTCTTTACTTGTTTCGTGAACAGCTTTTATACCACGGATTTTATCCAAACTAGGCGCATAATAGTATAGTGACATGGGGACGACGTTGTTGCATGCAATGAACAGCTTAGGTGATACTAAAATAAATTATTATGAGCGTGTTTCTATACCATTGTAGCCCCTCCACCCGCACCCCCAATAGACGATGTATGCTATTGGGGTCCTTCCGTCCGTTCGTTCATCCGTCTATCTGTCCGACTGTCCACAAGTCTTTGGTTCCGTCCGTTTTAATTGCTTAAATTTCAGTAACCACCAGTGAATTTTTCTGATGTTAGGTATACCAAACTTGCATACAATTGACCTTGATACTGAGAGGATTGGAGATTAAAATAGCCATTTTAAGACAGTAATATTTTGTATTAAGATCTTTATTATTAGTATTATTATTATTATTATTTATTAATTATTTTCTTGCGTGTGTTTAAAACTAATGATATGTAGCAGTACTTGATTCAAGTTATGTAGCTAAGGTCAATGTAGAACAATTATGTTGAGCACCCTCTTTTAATATTGTATAAAAATGAAAATTAAAATAAAATAATAATGATAAAAAAATGTGTATGTTGAAATTAAGAACTTTCAAAGATTTAAGTCGTTTGAATATACATATCCCACCTCTTCCTCTGATCACACCACTACCACCTATATCGCAAAAGGAGTTAGGGGTTGGGGTATATTGTTTTCAATCTGTCCGCCAGTCTGCTGTCCGCATTTTAGGTTTTTACTCATACAGTATTTGTCGGATCTCAGCGGCATTTTGAACATACATTTATGATGACTGGAGACAAGTCAGCCTAAAAAAAGGAAACCCGAGGAGATTATGCTTCTGTGTAGATCTAGTTTCCACTAAAAATGTGTAAATAATGTCAGAGTTTCCTTTTGTAGCTCAACATTGTTAAGATATCAGTCAAGTTAGAAATTCGACTGGTTTTTGACAGGTTTGGGGTTGTTGTTTGTTTGGTTGGTTGGGGTTTAACGGCTAACTGAGACAGTGTTTCAGTATATCGAGCGGTCTCTCAGAGAGGAAGAAGGAACGATAGGACAGACAAGAGTAAAATGAAATCCGAACCCCATTCCGCACCTGCTGCAATTACAGCAATTATTATCCAGATTTATAGTACGATCCTCAGATACTTAAATCTTTAGCATGAGATACCCCAAAACGTGCAAGGCGTAAAATGAGCATCATGCGAGAAAGAATGCAGTTTGTCCGCCTGTTGGGTCGATAATGCACTCCCTAAAGCTCGTGGATTATGTCTCCGTACCGGCGGACGAACCATGCTCTAGCTTACACTAGTAAGACTCGCCTACACCAAACGTAGCCCTACCCGACCACGTGCGAATGAGTATGTGTTGGGAGGACTCTCTCTCTCCCTCTCTTTCTCTCTTGGTGGAGCCCCGGTAGCTCAGTGGGCTAAGTGCTGGGTTACTGATCTAGCGGACCCGGGTTAGAATCCCGCTTGAGGCGAGAATCTTTCCTACCGTTAACGGAGTTCCATTGCACACAGCCTTTCATTATCATGGTCCCATCGTCCTGATATGACTGTCGAAAAGGGGCGTAAAATCGCAAGTCATTCATCCCTCTCTCTCTCTCTTTTGGAGACGTCTGAATATAGACTTAGGCTTTATTAGCCGAAACTACGTTGTCTGGCCCATGTTCCTTCTTCTTAATATAATCTTTGCTCTCGAAGGAACTCTTTAAGAGTTTATTCATATGTTTTAAACGACATTATAGCTGAAAGGAAATACAAATCACAAGATAAGATAAGATATTTATTAGCCAATTATGGACCATTTTCATGGTATAGAATTAACTATAAATTGCATGAACATACATATTACAATAACAAATATTTTGTTAATTTTAGATAAAACATGTAAACACAAAATAACGACGTCACATGACGTAAGCCAAAAGTCTGTCTGTGGAACGCAGCACCCTTAAAATATGAATTTGTCACACACACAAATAAAAAAACAAGAGGGCCCTGAATCGCTCACCTGAGTATCATGTGCACTAAGATTATTAGAGTAATTTTACTCACCTTGGCATGAAATAGGTCACGGTCAACCCAGAGTCATAATTTGAGAGGAGCCGCGGTAGTGTAGTGAATAACATGCTGGACTACCTATTCAGGGGTCGCAAGATGGATTGCCCGCTTGGATGAAACCTTAAACTGCGGCCCCATCTCCTTATGACCTAGTTGTTGGTTGGATGTTAAGCCTGAGTTCACTCACTCACTCATAATTTGAAGAAACCAAGTTTCATCGCAGTTGGCCAATCAACCTAGTGACCTAGTTTTTGAACCAATATAATCCATATTCAAACATAAGGTAGACATTATTCAAACAAACATTCTGACACAGTTTCATGAAGTTTAAATGGATAATGAAGCCTCTATTGCTTACACAAGGCCTTTCTAAAACCTGACATAATGACCTTCTTTTTAATCTAATATAACCAATTTCATTCTTTGCCTGAACTTCCGTGAGATAAACATTCTGACAAAGTTTCATGAAGATCGAATCACAGCTGTGCCCAATGGAATGTACATAAGGGTTTTTTTTTTAAGATATGACCTAGTGACCTTATTTTTGGCCCAACATGACCCGGTTTCAAACTCGGCTTAGATTTCATGAACATAAACATTCTGACAAAGTTTCATAAAGATTCGATAAAAACTGTGCCATCTAGAGTGAACAAAAGTTTTTTTGAAGACTTGACCTAGTGACCTAGTTTTTGACCCAACATGAACCAGTTTCAAATCTGGCCTGGATATTATGGTGATAAACATTCTTGCGAAGCTTCATGAAAATTGGGCCAAAACTGTGCTTTATCAAGTATACACAAGGTTTTTCTAAGATCTGACCTAGTGACCTATTTTTGAGTCAAAAATACCCTGTTTCAATCTTGGCCTAGATTTTATAAAGATAAACATTCTGACATAGTTTCATGATGACTGAAGCAAAAGTGTGCCCTTTAGAGTGTAGGTAAGGTTTTTCTAAGATTTGACCTAGTGACCTAGTTTTTGACTCGACAATACCCATTTTCAATATTAGCCTAGATTTAATAAAGATACACATTCTTACAAAGTTTCATGATGATTGGATCAGAACTGTGCCCTTTAGAGTGTACATAAGGTTTTTCTAAGATTTGACCTAGTGACCTAGTTTTTTACTCGACTATACCCACTTTCAATCTTAGCCTAAATTTTAAGGAGATACACATTCTTACAAAGTTTCATGATGATTGGATCAGAACTGTGCCCTTTAGAGTGTACATAAGGTTTTTCTAAGATTTGATCAAGTGACCTAGTTTTTGATCCGACATGACCCAGTTTCATTTTTGACCTAGATATTATGACGATCAACATTCTGACAAAGTTTCATAAAGATTGGCTCAAAACTATGCCTTCTAGAGCGTATAAAAGGCTTTTCTAGGATTTGACCTAGTGACCTAGTTATTGACCAAACATGACCCAGTTTCAAACTTAGCCTACATTTTATCAAGCTAAGTATTCTGACAAAGTATGATGAAGATTGAATTAAATCTGTGCCCTCTAGAGCGTACACAAGGTTTTTCTAAGATTTGACCTAGTGACCTAGTCTTTGACCAAACATGACCCAGTTTCAAATTTGCCTAGATATTATGGCAATCAACATTCTGACAAAGTTTCATGAAGCTTGGATCAAAACTGTGCCCTCTAGAGTGTACGCAAGTTTTTATTTCTAAAATTTGACCTAGTGACCTAGTTTTTGACCCGACATAACCCAGGTTCGAAGTTGGCCTAGATTTTATAGAGACTAACATTCTGACAAACTTTCATAAATATTGGATCAAAACTGTGTCCACTAGAGCGTACACAAGCAAAAGTTGACGGACGTCCGGACACACGTACGACGGACGACGGACATCAGGGTATCCCAAAAACCCTGAGCAATTCGTGCTCAGGTGAGCTAAAATGTATAACATAGAAGCCATCTGGCCTATAACAACAGCTTTTGGTAGTCGTGCTTCTTCGCATTGTCATATCATAGCCATGAAATCGCTGAAATATTGATCAAACTTAATTCGAGCCGCCGTCGAGGGAGCTTCACCGTTCCTCGATCAAACCTTACTTATTGGAGTTTACTCCAGCTGCACTTATGTCTGTGAATAAGACTCGACCTGAGTTTAGTTTGCGAATGAGGGCCTCAGTATTAAAAAACAAGTTGATAATTTATACACATGCACCGAAAAAGTCTAAGATCAGCCAGTCTTTCTATGATGTTTTACAGTCATCAAACTTATACTGAAGTTGTGATCACTAAAGGTCTTATGATATTCTCGGAGATCTTGGGTTCTTATTTCGATCAGGACAGGTGGTTCTTAAAACATTTGCTAAAATCGCCTTGCACACATGGGTTTACCATCTCTAGTTTACTATTTTGCTTTTCATGTCACACTATCGCCGTAGGAAACATAAACGTCCACCGTAGAATACGTTAGCATAACATTCGAAATCCAATACATAAGGTTTGGATTAGCGGTAGAAAACTATAAAACCTGTTTTCTAAAATTCACCTTTTTTCATACATTCGTGCATGCTGCAGTAAATATCGGTCTACATTTATGATTTAGTGCAATATTCCTCTGCATGGACAAATACAGGAGTAAATAGAGTCAGTAAAAAAACCTACTTATGATGACTGGGATTCTCGCTAAGCCTATATCGATAAAACTGCCAAAAAACGAAAAAGAATTGTGTGCAAATGGATAACAGTATGAGTTGGAATTCTTCGGCACAGCATAAAAGGCTAGATTTGCATTAAAATATGAAAATAAATATTTATTTTGCTGAAATCGTCTGCTAAACGGCCGTTAACAGTAGAAATCTTCATCAAAAGCCGCAGGAAATCATAACGTTAACCGTAGCATGCAGACTCCTGAAATAACACATTGTATGTAGTGAACCCACGCAATGTTTCTTTGCATGACTGGTCACATTGTTTGATTATATACTAGTGTATAACGTACATAAATAGTGGAGTACTCTTAAACCCATGTTGTCAATCTAATGTTGATTACTTCTGGACACTGTATATACTAGCTGCTACTGTATTCATCCGAGCAGGCACACAACGTTGAATCGACGTTGAATCAACGTTGTGTGCCCAATGGGATAATTTCCTTGATTTGCAACTTGAAATAACTTTTGAGACACAAATAGTTGGGCAGTCAGGAGCTTCAGTCTTTTCTGTTACTTGAAAAGCCAGTAGTAGTAGGAACTGTATATAGGATATACCCAGCAGACAAACAACTCGGAATCTCAACGTCGGATCCACGTTGTGCGCCGAACGGGACAATTTGTTTGGTTTGGTTCGCAGCCTGAAATAACTCTGGTGACACAGAAGTTGGGCCATTATGATTCAATGTCGATTTATACGTGAAAACCCAGTTGTATGAACTGTACAAGAGTAGTATATGTTTTGATTTGCAATTGGACAAATTTTGTGACACGATAGTTGGCCAGGCTGTACATATGAGTTGTATATAGTATGTATCCCGGCAGGCACACAACGTTGGTTCGACGTTGAATCAACGTTGTGTGCCCTATGGGACAATTTCAGTATTTCTTTTACAGTAGTATGAACTGTACATATGAGTTGTATATAGTAAACATTTCAGCAGGCACACAATGATGAATCGACGTTGAAGCAACGTCGTGTACCCAATGGGACAATTTCTTTGACTTGTTATCTGAAAAAAAAAATGTGACACTGTTGTTGGGCCGTCATGTGATTTTTACGTGGAAAGCTCGTAGTAAGAACAACACATGCGAGTTGCATAATTTTTATACCCAGCAGACATACAAAGTTGAATCGACGTCGAATCAACGTTGTGTGTCCCATGGGACAACTTCCTTGATTGCAATCTGACACGCAGGTTTGACCGTCATTAGCTTTCATAGTCTCAACTGTATCTATTCTAGCCATCTTTTAGTATGGATAAAGGAAAAAAAAGTGTGGAACTTTATTATTCTGATGCATAATGGGGCATTTGTAGGTGTGGTCGATTATGCTATGACATTGTGTAATAAATATTGCTTCAGCGTTGTGTGTGTTGGCCTGCTAAAGTTGTGCTTTCCTTGATATTTAAGTTCGACTTGTTTATTTTATTGTTTTAATGTAAGGAATGCAGATGACAAGGTAAAAACAAACATCCTTTTTTACTTCCCAAAGCATGAAACTCGTTTTATTATGAGCTATGAAGCTATTTTCAACGTATTTTGTTAGTGCCTGCAGGCACACAACGTTGAATCGACATTGAATCAACTTTGATTAATCGTTATGACGTCGAATCAGGGTTGAGTCAATGTTGGTTCAACGTGTGAGTCCAATGTGAGTCCAAGAGAGTTTCCTTCCGCGACAGGCAGATGCTATGGCGTCCAGTGTACTAATTACCAATAAATTAAATTGTATTACCTGTAAAATCGACTAGTATGTCTCCGTGTCATGTATGAGTGGACCTTGTGACATCCGTTGGCATTGTGTATCTGGCTTAGCCTGCGTATTGTTCTGTTTGTTCGGCATCTTTAATGGCAACAAATTGTTTTGTATAACGACGATCTTAACCAGTTTGTGTCAACGTGCTGACCTGGGTGTCAATTGTTCCTTCACGTGGGGTTTCATGTAATGTATCTTTTTACACGATACTACTCCAAGCGTGCTTTTGATGCATGACCCCAGACATGATAAGAATAGATACCTGTGTTTTCCAATTAATTGTAGGTTATAAATAGATTTTTTATGCGGGGCAGACAACTTCTGTGACTTGCTCTTTGATCCCTGTACCTCCATGTTTTTTACAGGGGAGGCAACTTTTGTGACTTCCTATTTGCTTTCCGCGCGTCTGTTTTTTTCTTCTCTAATTTTGCAGGGGAGAAAACCTCTGAGACTTCCTATTAGCTTCCCGCGCCTCCACGTTTTTGCAAGGGAGACAACCTTTGTGACTTTATGTTTGCTTCCCGCACCGCCATGTTCTTTTTGTCGTTTTATTCAACAAGGGAGACAACTCTTGTGACTTTGTTTGCTTCCCGGGCCTTCGTGTTATTGCAGGGGAGACAGCTTTTGTGACTTCCTCTTTGATTCCCGTGCCTCTCTTTTTTTTACAGGGGAGACAACTGTGACTTTCTCTTTGCTTCCCATATGAAACAAAGTCTTTTTTGAAATAATGCTTTTGGAGGGGAGTTGACGATCCCCATAGTAGGGACAACGGCATAGTTGTTTCCCTTGTGAGTATGTATATCTACTGTTATATAAGCTTGTTGGTGTTGCTTCCATCTTCAAGATATGACTGTGTTCAAAAGTGATAAAGCAGTTTAAGCAATTTTATTCTATTTTTCACTTTCTTGCAATAATGATTTTGAATTAAATCAATAACTTTCTGAATATTCCATTTCCCTGTATGTCCTAATTATGTTACATCTGTTACTGTTTTAGAACTTTAGTCTTTTCTGTCTTATTGCTCGGCTCCACGGGGAAAATTATAGTTACGTTATCTGCCCATTGGTCACGGCGTATGTCAGACAATATCCATCCGCATCCTTAAGTCTGCTTCGCTGTTTGATTGATAGTATAACTTGATAGAAATACAAGTCTTTAGGTGCGGATTGGATTACATTATAGTCGTCAGGTTAAGGTAAAAGGTCTTCAGTACTTAAATATATTTGATATTTTAATTATTATGGCTCTGCTGCTTATAGCATGGATCTAACGTAATCCCGGTCCTTCATCCACTAGTTCGACTAGTTCATCATTTTCATTACCAACTTTTGATGAATCAGTTATTAAAAAAAGAAATTTTTTCCGTTGTTCATTACAACGTTCAGAGTATAGTAAATAAAATCGATTTAATTGAATCAGAACTCAGTAAATTCGACGTTATATGTATAACAGAAACTTGGTTAGATCGGAGAACCAACGATGATACTTTAAACATAAATGGATTCAAATTATATCGGCGCGACAGGGATGGGGACAGTCATGGTGGAATTTGTGTTTATGTAAAACATAACCTATATTCTTGTCGTAGAAATAACCTTGAAATACCGGACATCGAAAATATTTGGATTGAAATTGCTACTCATAACAGAAAACAACTTATAGGTACTTTTTATAGGCCACCAAATTCAGGTAATACTGTTCTTGCAAGCATTGAAGATTCTATAGGCCTTGCATTCGATACCAATTATATACTAATTACTGGCGATTTTAATTTAGATACACAAAAACAAGTTTCAAGTAAAAAAAATATGGATATATGTCAACACTTTAATCTAGAACAGTTAATAAGAGAACCAACGCATTATACAGAAAATTCTTCTTCTATCATTGACCTGTTTCTTTCTTCAGATAGAAATAGCATACTTTTTAGCGGCGTTGGCGTGCCCTTTCTAGATCAAACAATAAGATATCATTGCCCAATATTCAGCGTCTTAAAATTTGCCAAACCTGAAGCTCCAATATATGAACGGCATATTTATTTGTATGATAAGGGCGACTACGCGACTCTGACACGTGAACTGGGGGAAACAAACTAGGATGCTTTAAAGAGTGATGATATAGATACATATGCCATAAATATTACGGAACGTATTACTGATCTTGCAAATAAATATATTCCTAATAAAACTATTAAAGTACGTAGCTCTGACCCCCCTTGGCTCACAAATAGTATAAAACGTTTAATGAGAGAAGGGAAACGACTGTATGATAAGTTTAAGAAATCTAATAGTTATATTGACTTTAATAATTATAAAAATATTGGAAATCAAGTTACGTGGGAAATTCGTAAGTCTAAGAAAGCAGAAACAGATAATTTAGCCGAAAAACTTAAAAACCCTAATATAGGTAAAAAAGATTGGTGGGATACACTCAAACGTTTTATTAAACCTGATCAAAAATCGACTATTCCGCCACTCAATGTAGATGATGTCATTTATTCTGATGGTAAAGATAAGGCAAACAAACTAAACGATTTTTTTACTGAACAAACTGTCCTTGGCGAAAGTAACATTTCTTTGCCACCACTTCCAGATCTACCTCCTTTTAACTTCGAATCCATTTCCGTTTCCTCTGATGAAGTTAAATAAGTGCTGATGTCTTTAAACATAGGAAAAGCCTCAGGTCCAGAGTCTATCAATAACAGGCTTCTAAAAGAACTTGCCCAGCCGTTAACTTCTCCACTTAAAGATCTTTTTAATTACTCTTTAGCTATTGGTAAAGTTCCTAGTATATGGAAACGAGCCAATGTCTCACCCATTCATAAAAAGGAAGATCCCTCAGTTGTATCTAATTATAGACCAATTTCTCTACTTAGCACGGTGGGTAAGGTACTGGAAAGAATTGTGCATAAGAATATTTTTAATTTCTTTCAAGAACATCATATCATTACAACCGTGCAATCAGGTTTCGTCCTAGGTGACTCAACCGTAAACCAATTAGTCAACATTTATAATACATTCTGTAAAGCACTCGATGAAGGAAAAGAAGTTCGAGCAATATTTTGCGACATCAGCAAAGCGTTTGATAGAGTTTGGCATAAAGGTCTTATCTTTAAACTTAAATCTGTTGGCATTTCTGGTTCTGTCCTTCTTTGGTTTGAAGACTATTTAGATAATAGAAAACAAAGAGTAGTCTTACCGGATGCTAGCTCAAACTGGACTTCTGTTAAGGCAGGGGTTCCCCAAGGTTCTATATTAGGTCCCTTACTCTTTCTCTTATATATTAATGATATTGTTGAAGACATAAATTCTTGTATAAGACTTTTCGCAGATGACAGTAGTCTTTATATTATTGTTGATAATCCTGTAGATGCGGCGATTGAACTGAATTTTGATCTTTTGAAAATACAACAGTGGGCGACAAAGTGGCTAGTAACATTTAACCCTGCAAAATCGGAGTCAATTGTATTTTCCAGAAAAATTAATAAACCTTATCACCCTCCACTTGTCATGAACCAGAAACATATTATAGAGGTAAACTCACATAAACATTTAGGAGTTGTCTTGTCTGACGATTGTACTTGGCACGACCACTTAGAATATATAAAATCTAAAGCGTGGAATCGTATAAATGTAATGCGTAAGTTGAAGTTTAAACTTGATAGAAGATCTTTACAAACCATATACTTTTCCTTTATTCGATCTCTTTTAGAATATGCTGATGTCGTCTGGAACAATTGTTCGCAGTACGAGGTTTACGAGCTCGAGAAGATACAAAATGAAGTTGACCGGATTGTGACAGGAACAACGAAACTTGTATCTATCAATTCTCTTCTTTTGGAAGTTGGATGGGAATCTTTATCTTCTCGCCGGAAAAAGCACAAGCTTCAATTACTTTATAAGTTGCAAAACGATCCTTCTCCTGACTATCTATCCTTTCTTGTTCCATCACTCGTGGGCAATACTTCTTCTTACCCGTTACGTAATTCAGCTGATCTAGAAACGCTTCATGCAAGATCTCAACTCTATTATAACTCTTTTCTTCCATCAGCTATCCGTGATTGGAATAACCTGCCTATCGAAACACGTAACCTAACAAGCATAGCATCTTTTAAGCGAAAATTAAATGCAAATGTAACTACTTCACCTAAATCAGTCTTCGAGGGGAAAAGAATGGGACAGATCCATCATGCAAGACTTAGAACGAAATGCAGTTCTTTGAATTATCATTTATTTTCAAAAAATAACGTCGATGACCCGTTATGCCATTGTGGAGCTGTCGAAGATACAAAACATTTTCTATTTTCATGTGATCGCTACAGAGATTTAAGACAAGACTTATTTGACAGTATCTTACCTGTCTGTGAACCAACTCTTGATATACTTCTTCATGGAAACTCTAAGCTTTCAGAGGCGGAAAATAAATCAATATTTCTCGCGGTACAAGAGTTTATTATAAAGTCTAAACGATTCAAGTAATAAGGTTCCATTACATACTCCATATTTTCATACACTGGCGCGCACGTATTTGTACACCAAAAACGCGTTCGTACCGCATTGCATGCGCGTGCTGCGTGCGTATCACCTAGAACCGCGCATCAGACGCGTCTAGAGGCGCCGTGACGCATCTCGACGCGGGAGATGCAAACAATGATAAAATGAATATTCTTGACTTGTTCAATACGCGTACAACCGCAGATTGTACGTTGGCCTAATTAAAATAGTTTTAAGATAGCTTAAAACAATATAACTCTTCACTGATAAGTTACAAAGTTGATATTGTCTCGATCCCTCTACCGAGAATCTGACCGAATCGATGCGCAGAAGACGGGAACCATAAAGTAGTCCCACATTATCTGGGTCAATTTTTACATAACTACTCGTAACGTCTGATTTCTGAATTCAATGGGACTCATTAACTACTATTTAGACTAACTCTATAATAGAACTTCTAGGCTTAGAAACTATACATGACTTCTATTTTTCTTAACTTCTAAGCCCAGAAAAAAAAAAAAAAAAGTCATAACTTATCTGGACCAGAGGACAAATCCGGGCACACGGGGTAGCCCTCGCTAAGAATTAAACTGATCAGTGAAATTTGGACCCAGACTTATTACGGTTACTAGAAATACCGGAATTCACTTAATTACCGGAATATACCAAAATACACCAGAATATACCGGAATCTACCGGAATACACCAAAATACACATTTTTATTTACCGAAATACACTATAATATTACCAGAATAAATGTAATGTTATCCAAAATATGTCTTTTAGTAACAGCTGCATGTAAAAACCGGCAAGTGAATGCCCATACAAAGACCATAACCAGCTTGCAATCTGCACAGTGATACCTATCGAAGGCCCATACCCTGGTCCATTTATTCTCACTACAGATGCAAAAATAGCTATATCTGAGCTGTAAATAGTACTTTTTTATCTATTCTACCAATATTTAAGTTAATTTTGATAATAAAAATATTTATTTTGGTGTATTCCGGTAAATTCCGGTAATAAGGTGTATTCCGGTAATTCTAGTAACCCGAGACTGTACATCATATTTGGCTTCCGCCGAGACTGTCCGCGAGTTCTTGCTTCCTGCCGAGACTTCTGTATATGATAAATGGCTTCCTGGCAGGAAGCAGAGTCACGCGGACAGTCTCGGCAGGAAGCCAATTTTCGAGGACAGAAGTTTTTGCAGGAAGCAAGAGATTGCGGACAGTCTCAGCGGACTTCACATCATATTTGGCTTCCGCTGAGACTGTCCGAATCAGAATCGAACTGAGTTCGCTTTGAATTAACTGTTTAAACAAGCAAATCTTATTCGAATTGAGTAAACTAATCCTACAGAGTACCTTGGATCGAATCCGAATTAACTTTTACTTCGGATTAAAAGTCCTGTCTAAACAGCAAACCGAAGGAAATCCGCATTAAAATTTATTTTTGAACTGAATGGTCAGGTCAAGATTAGTCTCTCCAGAATGGTCTTGCTACTGGTAACCATGTAAGCCGGTACCACCTGTTCATGTGGGTAGATGGGGCTCGTTATCCCGGGAGGGTCATCCATCTAGGAGTTTTTTCTCTAGATTCTACACAAAACTAGAAAGTGGCAGCTATGCCAGAAACTAGCCTGTCACAACCTGGGTGACAGTGGCTTCTGCAGCGGGAGTCGACAGACAGGCTTCCCGGTGCTTGAGCAGTGGTCCAGCGGATGAGCGCTACTAATTCATGGTGCCAACGGTGGAGCACACAGCCCAAGTCAGTAGGGAACGGCGGAGCTCTTGGACTGCCGTCAAGTGTTCGAGTTGGCTGAAAGGACGGGCATCCTAGCAATAAAATCTTGCCACACCAAACATGACAAGTCGAAATAAAAGAAAAAGCTCAGGCGGTGCCGGCAACCATAGAGTAGTCGGTAGCGTCTCCGGCTTGGCAGCTCGGGGGCGTGGAGCTGCAGGGTCGGGCCCTAGTGGCGAATCCAGCGAATGCCCAAAGTCCTTCCGTGTCGGCACACTAAATGTGGGCACGTTGCGGGGGAAAGCTAGTGAAGTGGTGGAGACAGTGTCGCGGAGAAGAGTGGACCTGTGTTGTCTCCAGGAGGGTAGATGGAAAATGGATGGCGTTAAGCAAATAGTTGGTAAAGACTCTCGCTTCAAACTCTTTTGGTCTGGAAATGACAAGGGTACTGGTGGAGGAGTTGGAGTTCTTCTGGCAGAAGAATGGTGGGAGAAGGTGTTTGAGGTGGGCCGAGTCTCAGACAGGATCATTCTCATTCGAATGACCAGTGGCAAGACAGTGTTTGTGTTTGTGTGTGTGTATGCACCTCAAGCAAACCTCAGTGAGTTGGAGAAGGACCGTTTCTACCAGATGCTGCAATGCACGGTAGCCAAAATCCCAGCGTCAGAACAGCTCATCGTCTGTGGTGACTGGAATGGGCACATCGGATGCCAGTCCACTGGGTTCGAGGAGGTGCATGGCGGGCAGGCCATAGGAAAAACGAACACTGAGGGTGAGAGAATATTAGAGTTTGCATTTGCTAACGAGCTTGTTGTCGGGAACACATGGTTCAGGAAGAAACCGCAACACCTGGTCACCTACCAGTCTGGGAATGCTGCTACCCAGATTGACCTCATCCTGTACCGGCGGAGTTTCAGGAAACATGTGTCCAACGTAAAGGGCATCCTTGGGGAGGAGTGTGCATCACAACATAGGTTGCTGGTTGGAGATTTCAGAGTTTCCACCCCTCCCCAACCCAAGCGCAAGTTTGTGCCTCGCAACAAGGTGTGGAAGCTAAGTGACCCAGAGAAGCAAACAGAGCTCTCTGAAGTGTTTAAGGTGGTGATTTATGGTATATGTAAAAATCTACATAAAACCATAAAAAAGTAATGTATCTCCCTGAAAGTTAGCAGACTTCTTATTTTTGTTGTTCTTTACAGTTTAAATTACAAAATAGATGTACATGCTGCTTAAAAAAGTGATTTTATAAGGAAAGATCAAAGGGTAATTTTCTGCGAATAAATCTGAAAAAATAATATTGTTATTGAAAATTTACGTAGTGCTGAAGGTGCATTTTTGCATAATGAAGAGCGTCCTAGCAATTGTTTATTCCAACTCTTTCTCAAATTGTAATGTAGACCAGATGAAAACGGTAGCTTTTTCTCAAATGTTCAACCATGTACAAAGTAAATGTACACTGGACGCATTTATTAAACATAGGGTAGGCAAGCATACCTACAGTATAAATAGTACATTACTGACATGATCAGTGGTGTGTAGATTAAATTGTTCAACCTTGTTAAAATAGTCTCACCTGTCTCACCTGTGTGTTTTGGCTAAAAAATTTGGACACAGACTGCATCTTTTTTCATGTGCTCAGCCTGATAATGTGTGAAAGAGTTTGAAAAAATAATTGCTAGGACGCTCTCCATTATGCAACAAGGTACTCTAAGCACTAAGTATATTTTCAATAACGATATTATTTTTTCAGATCTATTCGCAGAAAATTACCCTTTGATCTTTCCTTATAAAAACACTTTTTAACATTAACAAATGCTGCATTTTGGGATTCTAAGTTATGAGAAACAACATAAAGAAGGCATCTGCTAAGTTGTGGAAAGATCAGTGTTATTTTGAGTATTTTATGCAGATTTTTGTCTTTGTCCCAAATCAGTGATTATCACCACCTTAAAGCTAAGACACAAGCCCATGAGCTGTCACAGACAAGCACAGTAGATGAGCGTTGGACTTCACTGAAGGGCAAACTCTTGCAGGCTACAAAGCAGGTGTGCGGTGTGTCCTCGAATCACCCTTGGAGGAAGCAGACATGGTGGTGGAACAACCAGGTGGAGGAAGCAGTAAGGGAGAAGCGCAGGTACTTTAAGTTGTGGAAGGCAGGAGGCAGTCGCGCAGCATACAACACAGCCAAGCGTGCATCCAATCGTGCAGCACACCAGGCCAAGAGTGAGGCTGAGAAGATTGCTCTCCAGAAAATAGATCCTAGGTCTGCAGATGTATATCGTCTTGCCAAGCAAATGCGTCGTGACAACCAGGATGTCATGGGAGAGAAACCTGTTAAGAACGATGCAGACCAACTTTCGCTAGACGAGGAAGCAAAGAAAGAAGCTTGGAAAGAGCATTATGAGCGTCTTCTTAACGTTGAGTTCCCGTGGAACCCAGAAGACCTGTCAGAGGAAAGTCCGGTTGAAGGCCCAAGCGAGCCGATCACCTTGGAGATGATCACAAAGGCCATCAGCAAGATGGCTTCTGGCAAAGCAGCCGGACCATCAGGTATTGTCGCTGAGATGCTGAAGCCCGTTGGGGAAGCTGGTGCAGTTGAGGTGCGTGATCTCATTGAGGACATCGTCTCAGAGGGATGCATTCTAACTGACTGGCAGGAAAGCTTCATCGTCAATCTGTACTAGGGCAAAGGGGATGCTTTCAATAGAGGCAACTACAGGGGCTTGAAGTTGATTGAGCAAGTGATGAAGGTGATGGAGCGTGTGGTGGAGGGACTCATCAGACAAAGATTGAAATCGACGAGATGAAGTGTGGCTTCATGCCTGGCCGTGGCACCACTGATGCAATTTTTGTTGTACGTCAGCTACAGGAGAAGCACTTGGCTGCTAACAAGCCGCTCTACATGGCCTTTCTCGACCTGGAGAAAGCATTTGATCGTGTTCCACGGGCTGTCATCTGATGGGCAATGCGCAAACGAGGAATGGACGAGTGGCTAGTGCGCTTGATCCAGTCCATGTACCAGGATGTGAAGAGCAGGGTAAGAGTTGGCGATGGGTACAGCGAGGAGTTTGGTGTTGGAGTGGGTGTTCATCAGGGCTCTGTGTTAGCCCGCTACTCTTCATCATTGTGTTAGAGACTCTATCCAGGGAGTTTCGCACAGGCTGTCCATGGGAGCTGTTGTATGCAGACGACCTGATGATCAGTGCTGAGTCCAAGGAGGAACTGCTAGTAAAGGTGCCGACATGGAAGTCAGAGATGGAGAAAAAGGGCCTACGTGTGAACATGAGGAAGACAAAGATTCTGGTGTCTGGCATTAATCTGGACGTGCTGAAGAAATCTGGAAAGGACCCTTGTGGTGTCTGTCAGACAGGAGTAGGTAGCAGTGCAATCTTCTGTGGTGGCTGCAAGCGCTGGGTGCATAAGAAATGCAGTGGCATTAAGGGACCCTTGCGCCCTGACCATGAGTTCAGGTGCCCGATGCCTAGGGACTGCTTGGGCCATTGATGAAAGAGAAAATAGAGGTTGAGGTTGGAAACGAAAAGCTTGAAGTTGTCCCAGAGTTCTGCTACCTTGGAGACATGCTCTCTGCAGGAGGTGGCTGCGAGCTGGCTGTGATCACACGCTGCAAATGTGCATGGGGCAAGTTCCGGCAATTGCTTCCCCTTCTCACCAACCGCCATCTGGCACTTCTGACCAGAGGTCAGGTGTACTCAGCATGCGTGAGGAGTGTGATGCTGCATGCAGCAGAGACTTGGGCCATGAAGATGGATACACTGAACCGTCTCCGGCGTAATGACCGTGCCATGATCCGTTGGATCTGCAATGTCAAGGCAAAGGACGAAGTTAGCTCAGACTCTCTTCTCACAAAGCTTGGCATCCAGGACTTAGATGTGGTGCTCCGCACCAGTAGGATGAGATGGTTTGGACATGTAGAGCGCAGCACAGGCTGGATTGCAGAAGTACGCAAGGTGAATGAGGTTGCACAGAAAAGACCGGGCAGGCCAAGGAAAACATGGGATGAATTGCTTGTGAACGACAGGAAGAAGCTATGTATGGATTCTGCTGACCCTCAGAATCGTTCTGAGTGGAGAGGACTCATTCGAAGAAACTTGTCAAACAAGCCCAACCCTCGGTAGAGGAAAACAGGGCTTTAAAATGGATATGATGATATGATATGATGATGACCTCGGGCATGTTTAGGTCACGTTAGCATTTGAGCAGGCTGCATTTACTTTACTGCGAAGTAACTTGCACCCAATCGGAAACATTTATTTTACTACGAAGTAACTTGCATTAAATTGGAAATGGTATAGTCTGAACAGACAAGTGGGTTCTCTTCGGATTACCTTATTGCAGAGCAATCTGTGGCGAATCCAAACAGGTATCCTCTACACAGAGTAAAAGTAAACAAAATAAAGTTTAAGAATATTTCATTTGTAGCATGTAGTTTTGGCTGAAGGCAGAATACGTACATTCCAAGATAAACATTGATTTCCAGAAAGCAATTTAATGCTGCAAAAATTTCCAACATATGGGGCCAGAGTTGAATGATCATCAAGGTGACTAAAAACCGGTAATTTCGGCAAGAAAAAAACACCTGACTCTCTACAAGAAGAATCTGGTTTTCTAACCGATGTTAGACCCAAGCTGGAACAAGCCCTCCTGTCCTGGCTAGGTCCAAGGCAGTTCTATGGAGAGAAAAAAAGGGGAAGGAGGAGGCAACAAGGAGCATATTCTTGGGTGGGTTGCAAATTCTTTGGTGGGGAGGAGGGTGCAAAAGACTGCCCAGATTCATGTGTTAGTGGGGTTGCACCGAAGTGGACCTGTGCTGGGTCTCGGGCAGGTCTAAGAAAAAGGGAGAAGCAAAATCTTTGGTGGGGAGCAAAAACTTCCAGAAAGATTAAGTAGCAATAGTATAGAACCCAAATGGACTTGTGCACAGATCCGCATTAATCACTTCCCATGCACACAGCCCTCGCGACCCACTGTGGGTTGGCTTTAGCAACACAATTAAGGGCTTCTGGAAACGCATGGCATGAGAGGCACACTTCTGGCCATAATGCATCTTCCCCGAACTGCAGGCCTCCATCAGACTTCACTTTGCTAGTTCTGCCGGAACAAGCCCCCTGTCCTGGCTGGGCCCAGGGCAGGTCTAGTGGGAAAATGGGGAGCAAATTCTTAGGTGGGGAGCAGTTTCCCTTATTAACTAATGCAATGGGCAGTGGGGGATAAGAGATTGAGGGTGATCTGGAATGCAGTTGTCTCATGTTTTTTATGGCCCTCATGAGTAATTGAGACTGCCTGGGTTACATCATTAATTGCGCCCGTTGGTCTCAGAGAGGACCGTAGCTTAATTCTGTTGGGAGGGAGGTAGGTGCGGTAAAAATTCCTTTTGGGACCTAGGACTGTAGCATTTGTTCTAAACCTTATCTTGGTTTAGTTGGTTCCAAAATGTATTGCATATTTAAAGTTTTAGGGTCCTGTATGTTCATGGGAGTTTTTTTAGTGTTCTAATATTTTGGGAAATGGAAATTTTATTAGTCAACAACAGGACTGTAGCTAATTTCTTATTGTGGATTGTTGGGAGGGGAGGGCAGTTTCATTTTGCTGTTTCTAGGGAGCAAATGTGATGAACCTTATAATGGTTCAGTTGGTTTCCAGGTAACTAAGCCTGGGTGTGAGATTAAGGAGAGTGGATACACATTATTTTTTGGAGGGGAAATGGAGAATATTATTAATAGACAAGGGAACTGTAGCTTATTTCTTATTGCGGGTTGTTCGAAAAGGACGGCCGTTTCTTTTTGCTGTTTCTAGGGAGCAAATGTGATGAACCTTATAATGGTTCAGTTGGTTTCCAGGTAACTAAGCCTGGGTGTGAGATTAAGGCGGTTGGATACACATTATTTTTTGGAGGAGAAATGGAGAATATTATTAAAGACAAGGGGACTGTAGCTTATTTCTTATTGCGGGTTGTTCGAAAAGGACGGCGATTTCCTTTGGCTGTTTCTAGGGAGCAAATGAGTTGAACCTTTTAATGGTTTATTTAGTTTCCAGGTAACTAAGCCTGGGTGTGAGATTAAGGAGGTTGGATACACATTAATTTGGGGGTGGGGAAGAAATTGAGTGTATTATTAATGGACCAGAGGACTATAGCTTATTTCTTATTGCGGATTGTTTGGGAAAAGAGGGCAGTTTCTTTTGGCTGTTTCTAGGGAGCAAATGTGCTGAACCTTATAATGGTTCATTTAGTTTCCAGGTAACTTAGCCTGGGTGTGAGGTTAAGGAGGTTGGATACACATTAATTTTAGCCTTTATTGTCAATAGACAAAAGTTATTTATACGACCGTAGGGAAAGTCAGATTGTAGTCGTACAGATGGGTTCTGGGGCTTTTACTGGGTAATGGGAGTTTTTGTCACGAGCATTGCACTTAGTAGGGGATTAATGTGGATCCAGGGATTTTGGGAAATGGGTTTGGTAGGTGGTTAGCAACAGGGGCTCGAATTAGAGAAAATTAGGGGGATTTTTTCCCTATTGTATTGGAATCAATATCTATATCCTGGCAATGAAATTGGGTTTGTCCAGGTATTCAAAGACTGCCTTCTGTATTGTATTTGCATGTTTCTTTGGGGGAGACAGGAGCAGTCTCAGGTCTATTGTGTGATAGCCTAACTTGAATATGGTGGATTCTATGGTCTCGCCTTTGATTGTTATGGGGCCACACAGTCAAAGAAGATATGGTTGAGATCTTCTGCATCATTGCAGTGGGGGCATAGGGCGGACTGGTTACCGTAGTGAAGGCAGCCGTGCCCGCAGTGTCCTAGCCTTAGTCCGGAATAGGCTATGTCGAAACGTCTATTGAGACTATGTACGTCACATTGAAGTTTAACCTTTGGTTTGACGAAATGGAAGGTGTGGCCCTTGTTGCTATTGGTCCATTGGGATTGCCATTTTTCGGTTACTGCTTCATTTTTTAGGGGATAAACGTCCACTCTTGAGGGTTTGGTATGGTTGTAAGTGCCGGTGGTCAATAATTGACAACTGCCTTTCTTGAAATAGCAGAAGGAGTAATGAAATATGTGGCCAGACCGGGTTTCGAACCCAAGACCTCTGACATTAGTCAGGTGCCCTATCGATTGCGCTACGGGGCCCAGCGCCTTCAGCTGTAGGAGTTTAATTCCACATTCAACTTCTAAAGCATTAATAGGTGAGGAGTGGTATGCCCTCGTAGCAATACAGAGTGCTAAGTTGTTTTGGATGAGGTATTGAGCTTTGAGAGTAGATGTTTGGGTGCCGATATTTAAGCTTGTGCACCATAATCGATTTTACTGAGGATTAGGGCCTTATATAATGTCAATAGGATTTTTATCCTAAAGCTTTAGGACCTGATGAATTGCATCCTAGAGTCTTAAAAGAACTAGCATCTGAATTAGGCCCAATATTTGCTCATCTCTTCCAACAATCTATTGACACGGGTGAAATCCCCAAGGAATGGGCTCTTGCAAATATATGCCCGCTCTTCAAAAACGGAGATAGGTCTTTGGCTTGCAATTACCGACCGGTTTCTCTAACTTGTGTACCATGCAAGTTACTCGAACACATTGTCTGCTCTAATATTATGGCACATTTGGATGAACATAAACTTTTGGCAGACAGACAACATGCATTTCGGAAGAAACATAGTTGCGAAACTCAATTGATCACAGTTATAAACGACTGGGCTAAAATCTTGGATAAGGGTGGTCAGGTTGACACTTTCATCTTGGACTTCGAGAAAGCTTTTGACACTCCCGTCATGAATTACTTAAATGTAAGCTATTCGGCTATGGTATTGGTGGGAAGACTCTGAAATGGATAGATTCTTTTCTCTCTTACAGGCAGCAGCGTGTGGTGGTAAATGGAGTTAGGTCCGATTGGGCCCCGGTTTTGTCGGGTGTCCCCCAGGGCACTGTGCTTGGACCATTGTTATTCTGGATGTATATTAACGATATAATAGAAAATATTGACTCGGAATTTAAACTTTTTGCTGACGACTGTGTTTGCTATCGTGTAATCAGAGATATTGAAGACACGGTGAAACTTCAGGAGGATATAGATCGTTTTGGTTGTTGGGCAAGGAGTTGGGGCATGAGATTTCAACCTGTCAAATGCAACATAATGCAAATTACAAGGAAACGGTTCAAGAAGATCAATACTTCCTACACCTAAGAGTGAACGGTCCTCAATAATGTAGAAACCATCAAGGAAATGGAACACACATGTCAGCAATATTTGCACAAAGGCTAATAGGACCCTCGGCTTCCTCAGACGTAACTTGGCAGCTGTCCACAAGATGTAAAAGAGTCAGCATACAAGGGACTGGTGCGTCCAGTCCTGGAGTATGGCAGTTCAGTTTGGGACCCTCAAAGTATACTTCTTCAAGATGAACTTGAGAAGGTGCAGAAAAGGGCAGCTAGATTTGTAACGGGAAATTACACATATGAAACTGGGAGTATGACTGGCATTCTGGAGAAACTTAAGTGGGAATCCCTAAAAAAGAGAAGGAAAGATAGTAGACTCATAATGCTGTACAAAGGTCTGAGGGGTGCAGCCAGTATACCCATAAATGACCTTGTTCCCCCAAGTAGGCGTACCAGGAATCATCATTCCCTGGCATTTCAAACCCCATTGGCTGAGACTGACATTTACAAGTCCAGTTTCTTCCCCCAGACTATTAGAGATTGGAATTCCCTGGAAGATTCACTTATTTATGCTGCTGAGTGTGCAGAGGATTCAGTTACTAAGTTTACTTCTCTTATAAGGGCTAGGGACTAGCTTCCCTGATTCACAGGTCCTGGTGAATGATTGTCCTTGGACGTATCACCAGTAAACAATTCTGATTCTGATTCTGATTCTGATTCTGATCTGACTGTCCCAGTCGCATTTAGTTTCGAGTTGCCGGTCGAGTTTCTAGGCTTCTTTTTTTCTTTCTTTCCCGTCATAGTTCAAGTAAGACCCAATGAGCATTCGACATCAAGCTTGATGTAGACTAATGGCTCTTTCTTTCACATGATTTACTTAAAGTTGACCTCCCTAAAATGCGCATTCAATACGCGATTTTGATTGGTTCCCGTACGCGCGCGTTGAGACGCAAAGGACTTCGTCACTACCCGTAGCATGTGCACAATTTTGATTGGGTCCATGAAATTTGCATAAAATGCGCGTTGCACGCGTCGCTTCACGGTATACGCAAAATTGAGAACGAATTTTTATTGGCTACTAAAATATTCGCGTCCATAGTTACCGCGTATCCCGCGCACATCAACTGCGTCCCCGACGCGTTTTGAATGTGTACAAATACGTGAGCGCCAGTGTAATAGTGTCAAAACTATTATATTTGTAATTTGAAAGTATTATCTCAAGTGCAAGACCTAGAACGAATTATTATAATAATTACATTTTTTCAGTCTCGTCATCTTCTCAGAAGACCTATCTTGTCGACTGTGGCATGCACACTAGACAATGCCCATGACCAAGAAACGCTGCCCCTATTTTTTTTCTTTCTCTACACCCCGTGGAGCTCGGCAGTTTGATGAATCGAATTGAAGTATATAGTTTTTGGTTTATTGGTTTGTTATTTAATATACATGTAAAAGAAAAAAATATTTATACAACCCAGGGCACGCGGGACGTCGAAGCAGCGTTGATTAGCGTTGATTCAACATCACGATGTTGGATCGGTGTTGGATAAACGTTGCTTTGGCGTTGCGTGCCCACTGGGTAAGTAATGTATTTTTCAACTCACGTGTTATATGTTCTTTTCTATTGCAAAATGGGATACAGACTTGAATAAGTCAGCTGACTTTCTTCTGAATCCCATTTTGTATAACATACGATATATTTTGTGAATGAATGTACTGTTTCATATGTTGGTTATACAAAGAAAAATAAAGTTTAAACCAAGCGTAATAAGGCCACGTATTTAGCTATATCTATATACGTATTCATTACGTTTTACAACGTTTACTGCCGTTCAATACGTGACAGTGAGACTGTGGCCTAACTCATCAATTACAACGTTTACTACCCTTCAATACGTGACAGTGAGACTGTGGCCTAACTCATCAATTAATCATCATATCACGGATAAGGCCTATGATGAGTCAGAGATGAGGACTCAACGGAAAGAACGTACTGCGACACCAGGATACCCCTGGGAAGTCAGACAACACCACTGAAATACCGGAGCAAAAGAAAACTATCAGTTGAATCTCGAATAACCAAGCAACAGAAAAGGCAAACTCCGGCCCCAACCACCTAAATTAAGTAGCTTTATGTCGAGGCCATCATTGAGTCTGATGCCTGACCAACCAGCGTACAATTAAAGAGGGAAGCAAAGTTTTAATCATAATTGGGTTAAGTTTGCTTAAACATAGGAAGGCCGTTTTTACGTCAGGGCACACTTTTTGAGAAATTAAAACTGAAATCTTAAAGTTTTTTAATTTACGAGCTGATTTAAATAGATATAGCTCACCATAAATAGTAACTATTGTGCTGAGTTTTAATCTTACCCATCCCCCGTCTCATTCCGTGTTTATTTGTATTTATTCATACATGTATCTATGGTGACATTTCTTCTGCCGATGGGCATTTCCTTTTTGGCTTGCAGTGACGGCTGCAAGCCAGTGTTCAGGTGGTTTAGTGATACCGAGTTATTTTCGGGAGAAACGATACGTCACGCTTAGTCGGAAAATACCGAGAGAGTTTGTACTGCAACGTTCGTTCTAAGCTTTTTAGGGACGCAAGCCGTATTGATCGGAAAGCTCGTTCCGGTTTGAGACTGCATTTCTTCATGATTTTCTCCACAAACTCGAAAATTTCTTTATAACAACAAACAAAGAACTGATCCAATTTTGTCTATATTTATCCATATCCGATTTACCTCATTTGCTAAAAATAACAGATGGCCGGAAAATCTATTCTATTTTTGATAGTACATGTACTTTGTTTTTTCATATTTCCGTTAAGAACACGTTTTTCTTTCACAAGTGCCTTGAACTTGGCCACATATCTTTTGCTTTTTATAAACTGATTGCATAAAAAATGAGAAGTATTTGGCTTTGCATCCTAAGAAATATACCAAAACCTGTGTACGAAACAGTGTTTATATATAGCTTAGCTTACAAGCATTAGCTTGTCCAAAAATCATGTAGCGGCGTCGCGAAAAATAGGCCTTAGGGCATCGCATAATCTGACTATACAGAGCAACCGGAACACTGTCCAGAGCCGGTGCAGTCTTGGGGTCTGATCAGTCTTTTTCGGCATATATATTCTTCATGATGCAGACATCTTTCATGCTAAGGACAGGCTGATCAGACTGCGCTTATGCCGGAGTGGGCTGATCTGTGTGTCTGTAAAACTTGAAAGAGCAGAAAAAATAGCGAAGTTCAAATTCATTGTTTAAATTAAGAAACAGGCGCTTTTGACGATTTCCCCTTATCACTCATCACATTTACTGCAAAAATGCATCCCATCTATCCGTGTGTGTGGCTTATATGTACAACTGACCATGTTATGTATGTAAAAGCTGGTAATGTAGGTGAGTAATATTAACGCATACGCATAGCAACAGGCATTTCCATGGCAGGAAGCGATATAATGTACACATTTTTAGAATCTGATAAATTTCCTATTGGCCGTCAGCATGTTCTTGAATAGCTGAACTGTAAACCTCTTACAATGATACAGGTACAAAAAAGGGACAATTCAGAATCGTTAAAATTTGAATCTCGTTGAGGCCGACTGTTAGGGATTCATTGACAGCTTGATGACAATGGAATGGCTGGTTGGATGGTGCGATTATGCTGGGTATAACTTGCCGGGGCGTCCTACTGATTTGGATTATAGTAGGGCAAGGGCCTACTGTGCTTGCAGTAGGTGCGGGTGGGAGTTGTGTGGACATTTTTCTTGCTTTTATAACACTCTCTAATGTTGCCTGTTTACTTCACCAAATACAATTTAGAAATATTTACACTCGTCGACGATTTCCTTATTCTACCTATACAGGGATGATTATGTTCATACATCCATGAACAATACTCAATCATGCAATGTTACACGTAAGCGACGTCATGGATAATTCAAATAGATGATTGGCCGACGTAACGTTTGCTTTACGTCATCTCATAGTGGCGGCTGTTGTACGTCAATATCAAACACGTTGGTTATTAACTATTCTTAGTCCTTGCCTTTGCGTTAAATTAGTCAGAACTTCACGAATAAGTAACAAATTTGATGTAAAAACATAGCATAAATATAAAAGATAAATTTTATTTGTGGGGAGTTCATGGAAATACGAACGCAATGGGTTCCGTGCTTTGTTGTTCCCAAATGGTGTAAAGCAAGTGATTGTCCCAAACATTAGCAGCATGCATTTTCTTCTCAGAGTGTCAAAATTTTGTTCCAGTCACTGCCACTGATGCCACTTAAACCAAAAATAAGCTTCAGCAAATATAAATTTATTGTCCTCTTTGAATGCCAAGTTCAAATGTGCCAAGATTCCACAGTCATGTGTTTGAAACAATCTTTCCTAAAATCTGATTCAAACTAAATGTGACTTAGTAGGCGTAAAGAAAAGACTCGAAATAGGTTCATACAATAATTATACTTGAGACATGCCTAACCGCCAAAACGTTGAAAAACTCTCTCTCTCTCTCTCTCTCTCTCTGTTTATATGTGTGTGTGTGTGTGTGTGTTTAAATCTTTTTTTTTGGTTTTTGTTTTTCAAATAAATTCTACACTTGTTTTTACCTCACACCTGTGGATAATGCCACCATTCAAGAAATCAAGAAATTAAATACTTTGCTAAATAAGAGTTAGCAACAGGAAGTGCACTAACAACCAGGTTCACTTTAATAACAACTCATGAAAATTTCACTCCGCTGGGTAAGCCTTCCTTATAAGGAAATTTTATTATGATTTCACTTCATATATCCTCACCTTAAAAGACGCTCGTATGGAAACAACAAAGGACATTGTGATAAACATACATTACGGTAAACGTCTGTTAAAAGTCTGATATTTTCTCATGCGTTTTGTTAGTTCACTTTTCTTTTTATGATTGGAGGTGGCCGTAAAAATGTAACGCTGGACTTGCAATTTTGGACTAAAAGTCGTATAGCTTTGCCGTTCCTCTTAAAACAGTGTATCTAAATTAATTAAAACTTGCAACATTCATATTTATTAGGCTTTCATTTGATGTATAACATGAATATTCTTTTTGCTTAAAATAAAACATTCTTTTCCAAATGATCTCCTAGAAGTGTCTACTGTACGAACATCGGACGCGACGTCAAAGTATCAGGATCTGATAGTAAGCCAAATGCTTATAGTGGTCATCTTAATTGTACATCATATATGAATGATTAACATCGTAACTTTTTTAAGATGCTGAAATGGACATTTAAAGTGACTAAGTCGGCAATCTATGACCTTTTTCTGAGTTTATCTTTCTATTTAAATCATCATAAATAGTAGAATAAAGTTATGCTAACACCAGAAATGAGCCGCGATACGACAAAACCAACACTGTGGCTGTGCGCCCAGCGCAGACTCAGATCAGCCTGGGTATCCGCCCAGTCTGATTAGAGTCTTCGCTGTCCGCATGTCGGTAGCTTAAACCCTTGGCTACCCTTAAAGCGCTTCGTAAAGACTCTGCACAGACGGGGCGGATGCCCAGGCTGATATGAGTCTGCGCTTTGCGCAATACCACATTGTTGGTTTTCTCGTGTCGCGGCTCAAATCTGTAAACGTCAGCTGAAAATCACACGAAAAAATGAATAATCTATAAAATCAGGTGTTTTTTTCAACTTGCTGGTAATTAGAAATTCAAGACAGTTGATTTTTTACCTAAGTTTTGTTGTTTTGATAGCGATACGTGGTAAGGTTAATGAGTCTGGTGAAATTTATATCCCAGTAAGAAGAATATTATTGTGTTTTTGAAATTAGAAGCATTAATTCTAAAAAATAAAATATTGAGAGTTACAGACTTTGCAGCTTAAAATTTTTTAGCTGAGCAGAGGAACTAGGAGTAAACAAGCGGTTTTTAATTGAGATACACAAATAACAAATGAATGCTTAGATCACTTCTCATTTTTCTATGATTTGAACACATACAGAAAAAGTGATCTGACTTTCTAATCCTCACAAAAGCAAAGAGCATTATTTTCAATATATTTGTTGAAAAACTGGGACTTTAAGGAACTACACGCAAGTCTTATTCGGGTATGGAGTTTTTGCCCTATACGAGTTGAAGCATTTAGGTCTTTTCGAAACTCTTTTGTATTTAGCATATTTTTATAAGAGATAACTGAAGAAGCTGCCTTAGTTTCATCTGGAAGATTATTCCGACCTCTGACTGTTGATGGTAAAAACGAGTGAAAACAAAGATTAGAAATTGCTTGGATATTACGTAGATAGATATCGTGTCTAATACTGCAATTAATGTTCTCTGGCATAAGAGGTGGAACTAAATCAGAGAGATAGTTTGAAGTAAGATAATTCTTACTTCAAGTCTTCTTTCAGACTTTGGATGGGAAACAAGTTGCAAGAATAAAGTTTTTCAATGCTACGGTTTCGATGTGCCCGTGATTATTCTTGCTGCTTTCGTATTAATAGAATCAAGTTTTTTTTTTGTTATCTTGTGTACAATTATAAAAAAGGCTGGATAAAATGTATCTCAGTCAAACAGTTCAAAAGAAAGGCAACAAAGGGTCAGGTTTCGGTTATTTTAGGAAACTAGCCCATAGATTAAATGAGTGATCCATAAAGTAGCTCCAAGTCTGAGCATCCTTTGCTGCAACGATATTTTACATTCTGATTCATTAAGAGGGCAAAAATCTGTCCATAATGACTGGAACTTAATCTAACCATACACCTCGACAAATAAAAAGTTAAGCATATTTCGTTGTTCAAGGTGGTTCAGTTGGACACCCTCTAGAATAATTGCAAGATTAAACAAGAATGTATAGCTTACTAACTGCGAAAGAAAGTATGCATAGGCAGGTGCCTGTTGACATTTTGGTCCAAACATATGTTTTACGACTTGGTGTGTGTAATTATAATCTATTTTTCAAATTAAACAATATCTTTAAATTCTAAATTTCTGCAAACAAAAAAGTCGCGCATGTAAAACTTCGTGCTATCTCAGATAAGAAACTGTGTAACTAATGTGTTTCGTTAAAAGTTGGACGTTTCAGTATCAAAGACTACCAGTTTTACATAAGACAAAATGTTAAGAATTAACAGGAAAATCGCTGTATCGGTCATTTTAGAAACAAGTTTGTCTGTAATGTCCGAATTTGAAATGACATGGCAACAATCAGTGTATGTAGCACATTTCAACTTAACATTTCGTCTGAAGACTCGGGGCGCCAAGTGCGTGCAACTATGGTGAAGATGAAGTTAGAATTGATGATGTTTTGGACACAATTTTTACAACACTCGAAAATCGACACTGAAATACAGTGGTCGTAACTTTTGGCACAGTGTATCCAAACAACTGCTGAGTTTCAAACTTGCAGCGCCTCGAAATCTCCTGGTAACTTTATTTCATCGGATAAGAACTGTGACGGCAAACTTTTTGACGTTTCAGAAGTGCTTCGGATCAGTTATATCTGCTGCTTAGATCACCTTTAATTATGCTAAACTTTTGGCGAGGAGAATATTACCAGAATTATCGACACATCAAATACTGTGATGAATGAGTGCTCGGTTTTTGTGGTGGTTTGCAGAACCTACGTCACCGGAAACCAAAGTCACCTAGCAGCCGTAATTGAGAAAAGCAGGCCGATATTTACGGGTATTAAGATTAACACACCATGAACTTATCCAATGTCGCAAAACGTATTAATTGACATTTAGACAAAAGATCTGTCCGTATGTAAATTTACTTTCATGCAAGTTCAAGTAGAAATAGTAAATTAAGTGACGATCATTGGCCAGCCTGTAGGCGCTTATCAAATATTACAAATGTAATTTGCAAGCGCGTAACGATGAATATGCAGGCTATGAAGAGCGCCAGTTTCCGCCCATAGAGGGCGTCACTACGAACACTGACAATAAAAGCGCAAGTTCGCACTAAAGTTATAAGTTGGACGGACACTCGGCGCCAAGTGCGTGCAACTATGGTTACGTACCGCTGAGCCACTTTGGGAACGTCAATAAGAGTATTGAACTGAACTGAACTACAGTTACGAGTTCTTTGACGGACACTCGGCGCCAGGTGTGTGCAACTATCGTTACGTACCGCTGAGCCACTTGGGGAACGTCGTTAGGAAAATTGAAACAGAACAGAATAAAGTTACGAGTTCGCACTAATGTTATTCTTTGAACGGACACTCGGTGCCAGGTGTGTGCAACTCTGGTTACATAGCGCTGAGCCACCTGGGGAACGTCGTTTCGAGAATTGAAACAGAACAGAACAGAAACTTATTCTATCTATCTATCTATCTGATCATAATCTCTGGCCTTCTTTCGAGTATAGGAGCGGCTGTAGCGTAGTGGATAACACTCCAGACTACCAATCCAGGGGTCGCAAGTTCGATCCCCCGCTTCTCCGGTCTTTCGGATGAGACTTTAAACCGAGGTCCCGTCTCCATATGACCTCGTTGTTGGTGGGACGTTAAACCCGAGTTCACTCACTCACTCTTTCGAGTATTATCGAAATACGGGTACGCATGGTGTGTTCGTAAAAGAACGCGAAAAAAGATATAAAGGTAAAAAGTATAAAGGCAAGGTGGGACAAAGATGATAGGGTTAGTGTTAGTAAGACGAGTTTAAAATCAAGGTAAATACAGTATGCTTCTTTATAGGCGGATGTGATTGTTCTGGCTGACTCCTAATTTTAAAGAGTCGAGATCTGAAATCTGGACGCGATCAGCTGGTAATCTATTCCAAAGAACAATGGTCATAGGGAAATTTAAAGAGTACCTACATTTCAGGAACTGACTGAATCAGATCCCAAACCCTAGCCCCAACATCAAAGGGAAAGATTGACAAAGACATTCCAATAAACAATAAACAAGTGATAAGCCGAGTCAGCAGCTCTTTCTCAAATAGGTGGCAACTCAGCTATCTTTACTGAACTAAATAATCTAGACCAACAGAAGGGTTACAACAGACTAAGCAAATTATAAGAAAATACATTTAACAACTATTTTACCTATTTTCTATTTTTATTATGGGTTAAAATGAAAACACAATAAATTAAACAGCACCGAACATAAAACAAATGCAACTGCAACGAAAGTACCGCCTTGGGACGACCAGTAATAACTACTGGGGGTTTAAACCGGTTTTACTGGGCCCAAACCTTCACCCTTACCCTCCGCCGCGGTGCACACAATAAGTTGGTTCGTATGGAGGTCCCCTAAATTATCAGAGAGTCATCACGGGCAACAATTAAAATCAGGAAAAGACTGTGATGAAGCAAGGATGAGGACTCGACAGCCAAAACGTGTTGAGACACCTGGAGATCCCTGGGGCGTCAGCAATTCCACTGGAACACTGGAGCAAAAGAAGACCACCAGTTGAACCCCGGTGGGCCAAGAATGCATATTTATAATAACAGACTGGTTTTCCTAGAAAAGATTTTGGGAACGAAAATTCAAATATTTTTCTTTTCGAAAAAAAAACATAGCACTGAAAGTACAAGGCCAACGAAAAAGCAAAGATAATACAAGCTTTTACAAACTTACAATATTTTATGGTCTACCATCTATGAAATATCAAGGCCCCAGCGTCACTGGTTCTTGAGTAACTGAACACCAATAAAATGTTATGGAGGAATGGACAGTCGTGTCCGAGCCAAAATACCCCCACCCCACTCAACTTATTCGAATTCAGGAGCATCATTATCTGAATCTGCCCATTTTGTCATTGGCCTTGGTTAAGTCGATCATTTATAGAAAGAAGTAGTTGGGTCGGGCGATAGTACTGTGTAAGTTTCGGTGCCGGGGCGTCCTGCTAATTTGGAAAATAGGAGGGCAAGGGCCGGCTCTGCTTGCAGCAGGTACGGGATCTATCCTATCTATTTAGTCCTTTTCTTTCTCCCTTTCTCTGGGAGACGGCTCGATATAGACTAAAACTCTGTCTCAAAAAGCCGTTAAACCCCAAAACAAACAAACCAACCTTTAATTGAAAGGGGTATGCAATCAAAGGCTCACATGCTGACAGGAAAAGACAATAAATCCAGTCAATATTACTAATTACGAACAGCCTAAATTTTGAACTATATTTCTGGATTGATGAAACGAACAGTTTTTTTTTCTCACTCAGAAGATGATCATTTAAGCGTTCCTTGCTTATTACGAGATTCTGTTTTCCATTTATGCTATACATGTAAACTTAGCTGAAGTAGAATACTGTTAAAACCAAACAGTATTTTCTAAAGCAACCAAAACCGCATTTATTTGGTAAATCTAACTAAGCCATCATCAGTACAAAGTTGCAAAACATACCTTGATACAGTTGTAAAACTGAATAATGCACGTAAAGTAAGCCTTAAAGTGGTACCACTCTATAACGGTTTTATGAGCCTGATATGTTATTACCTATGTGAGATGGGGTATTTCCTTTGGTGAAATATCAGTGTCACTCGACTCTTTCATGACAGGATTATGACACCCAATAAACAGGAATTATGTCTTTAAAAATATTAATGTTTATTGGGGTGTCATAATCCGATTATGCAACAGTCCAGCGACACTGCTCTATCATCAAAAGAAATTCTCTTTCTCACAAAGGTAATGGCATAACAGGGTCATAAAACCAATAAAGACTGGGGGTGCGTTCTATATAGTAGAGAATATTTGTTTTAAATGGGCAATTCCATTCCCTAATAAAAAGGACCAAGCTTCTGGAATATAACAGTACTTTTCGACTCCTATTGACAAAAAGCATACGAGTACACAAATTCAGCTTCGAAAAAGATTGTTAGGCGAAATTATCACAAAACTCATGACAGTGACCAAACCAAATCTTAGGTTTGACCGCTTTCAGGAATTTTGTGATAACTCTTAACATTTCTTTTATTTCAAAACCAATATTGTGCATAAATGTTTTGCAGATATACTGGTCGGATAACATTGTTATATTTTGGCTTACTTTTATCAAAACCTTGGATTCTTAACTTACATATGGGAAATGAAATATGCGATTATCGAGCCTGGTACTTGTATTTCGCTTACTGTTTTAGTATGCTGATGTATGTTCTGACTTTAGCTCTGAGACTTTGCCTAAAAAATGAAATTGTGAAGCACAGTATCGAATAACTACCAAATGAGAAGGACGTGTACCTTTAATGAGGTAAACACATTGGTTTACGACTTCTACTCGGCCGGGGTTTATTAGGCACCAATAAGCCATTACACGAGAAAATGCGTATAGGAGCTTAAATATGAATTGTAAATAACTAATAAGGACATGTTTTACTTTTAGTATGGGTCAACGGCAACTACGGTGCCTTGCTAGAAGTCTCCTTCGTAAAAGCAAGATTCTTGTCCTAGATGAAGCTACAGCAGCAGTTGATATGGCAACGGACGAGTTGATACAGCAAACGATAAACACAGAGTTTAAAGATTGTACAGTGATGACTATAGCTCACAGATTAAATACAGTGATAGACTACGACAAGTAAGTAGCACCATTTACACATAGAAATTCTTTGTGTTGGCGTAATAACTACTGAGTTCATTTTTGTTGGCGTAATAACTTACGAGTTCATTTTTGTATTGCGATGGGCAGTAGTACGCAGTTTAAATACAACAACTAAATGGCAGCATCTTAGCAACAGGACACGATACTACAGAAACTGATAAGTATTTGCAAAAATGAAATGTGGGAAGCTTGGCACTGATGGGCCAAAATAATGGTGCAAATATTTCGTTGCCAGAACAATGTGGGGTTTTGGTTATCTTTGGTTATATTTTTATATGCTGTCGATTCGTACAAAAAGCCCTGGTTGATTCTTATTATATCGTAGACAGCTTATAACATAGTACCCCAAATTTGTCACAAAATAAATGTACTAAAATTAAACTGAAGGAAAAGTTTAATGTAAATATAGTGTTATTAAACATTTTTATGTGTCTTTTTCAGAATTTTGGTGCTAGATAAAGGAGAAGTGAAAGAATTTAACGCCCCAAAGACTTTGTTAGCTGATAAAACGTCGATATTCTACAGTATGGCGAAAGATGCTGGGTTATTATAGTTAAGATTTAATTGCTGGATTACTTTGGACGATGAAAGCGATTATAAAATAAATGAGCCGCGACACGACAAAACAAAGTGGCATGTGCGCCCAGTGCAGACTCAGATCAGCCTGGGTATCCACCCAGTCAGATCAGAGTCTTTTCAGTGGGCTTAAAAGGTAGCTTATGATCTAAGCTGGCTTCATGCGGACAGCGAAGACTCTGATCAGACTGGGCGGATGCCCAGGCTGATCTGAGTCTGTGCTGGGCGCACAGCCACTTTGTTTGTTTTCTCGTGTCGCGTCTAATATAGATCTGGTAGTTGGTATAGCGCTAGTGGAAACTGACGTGGACACAAATTGACGGACGTTGTCATTATACAAGATTGCGAAATAAATAGAAAATTTCTGAATCACACGTTGGATTACTGTGGACCATTGAAGCAGCTATACAGTGTTGCTCTGACTGTTGATAATGGGGGACACGAAATGGCTGAGTAATTTGATTACTTCCCTTCATTTGAGGTGGGATGGTAAATAATTAGAAATGAGACAATTCAGTTGTTTCAAATTTACAAAGGCAGCGAAAGGAGAGGGATGAGCTCCGCCTTTTATACTGTGCCCAAGATACAGTGGGTCTCTAACCCCTACTGCCTCTTCGGCTATTAGGCTATGGGAAACCATTTTTTACCATATTTACAAACTATTTACTCTTATTTCTGTTGGTTTCTTCGCACTACGAAGAGAAGTTGAATAAGCGATTTAAGTGAAAATAGTAATGTCTTCCCAACCGCCATTACGATAAAATGAATCAACGTTAATTTAATGTCATGACAAATGCATTAACGCTGATAAAAAGTTGACTAAAGTTTTGTTTACCAGTGGGTTGTTTGTGGAATGGAGCGTATACATTGCATGCCTGTAGGTGACAAACTTGTTCGAGAAATACTGTTTGAATGGAGAATTTATTTTTGAAGACCAGAAACTGTATTCTGGTATTTGAGTCGCGACATGAGAAGAAGTGCCTAGCGTATGTGTGAAATGTCTGCGTTTCGGCGCAGACTGATCAGATTATTTGCTATTTACTACACAGATCCCAAATGCCATAAATTATGGAATCGAATGGAAAATACTCTGATCATATTGTGCAGGTCCGTTGCTCTTTGTAAATGAGCTAAATCACTGCTTATCGCTCAGTAGCCCACCCAGCAGGCACACAAAGTTAAATCAATCTTGAATCAACCAGGGATGACTCAAAGTTGATTCAACCTTGAGTGCCCAGTGGGCAGGCGTTAGTTTTGTCAAAATACAATTAAAAGGCGAACATTGAGGCATATGGTTGCGAAGCGTGGGATGTAATTTAGATAGCCATTTTTGCGTGAGATGTTTTTATATCCTGATTTTATGTCTTGAAAGTTTGCTTCGGCATTTATTCGTCATGTCTTTATTCATGTGTTCATATAATCCCAGCAGGCACACAAGGTTGAATCAACATTGATTTTACCTTGATTCAACGTCGTGACGTTGAATCAAGGTTGATTCAACATTTTGAATCAATGATGATTCACCTTTGTGTGCCCAGTGGGATTATTCTTATCATGTATTTATTCGTGTGTTCATATAACCCCAGCAAGCCTACAAGCTTGAATCAACCTTGAATCAACCTTGATTCAACGTCGTGACGTTGGATCAAGGTTAATTCAAGGTTTAACCCTGTGTGCCTGCTGGGATATTATTGTTATTTAAAATGATGGTATTTTTTGGCAGTATATATGAATTATTGTTGTAATGTGAGTCTTTCGCAATGTCACTGGTTGTCCGTGCTGCATACCGTAAAGATTCTAGAAATTGGGATACACAAATAATTACCGTAATTGTTCTAAAGATAGAACCGTTTAGTTTCACAATGCAGTAATGCGTCTAAAATAATGCAATTTGACTGGCAAACCGTGTTGAGGCTTATCAGGCTGTCTGATCGAGGTCTGTACGTTTGCTTAGATCTATCTGTCCCAATAGTTATAATTTTCACGGTATACTCTTACATGTATGTCTTGCCTTTTGTAACCAAGTGTACTTATATTATTTTATGTTTGAGACGCATTCTTTTTACTATTTTCCATGGAAAAGACTACCGGCTGGCACACAAGGTTGATTCACCTTTAATCAACATAGTGACGTTGACTTAAGGTTGATTCAAGGTTGATGTAACCTTGTGCTAGCTGTTACTATTTTGTATAAAATGTTTAAAGTTGTTTTCGTTGAAGCTTACATTCAGTTGCAATAATGACATAATTCCCTTTTTTATGTGCATTTGCTATTTTATTTCCAAATTTTTAGTAAGTTTTAATGTTTATATGTTTTATGAAATTCTATGTGTCGTAGCTATTCTTTAATTATTTTACTCACAGCCAATGCTGTTTTCCCAACGGGCACATATCATTGATATTACGCCGTTCTGTTAACGTTGATACGACGTTGTTTTGACAATGTGACAGAATGGCAACATCTTAGTAAGAGAACCGTTCATACAACAAGCCAATGGTACTAAGCCCACTTTGTTCATTACGTAAGTAAGGAACAAAGTGGATTTAGAACCTTGGCTTGCAAAGTTCTATTAACGTATGTTCATAGGAATCCAAATGTTTATCCATTCTGTACGGGTGATTTAATTTGTTTTTGGTTGTGGTTTATAATGCTGCACTGATTGTTTTTGAACTGTATATCTCGCCTTTACCATTTTTTTTTTCTTTCGTGCTTATTTTGAATTTCTTTATAGCGTGCGTGGCAGTGCAATATGAATGAATGCATATCGCATGTTTGTTGTATTATGTAACATATACTTCGTTAATTGTTTAAATTTGTTTGTTATATCATGTATAAATTGTTTAAACGTGTTTGTTATATTATGAATAAATTGTTTAAACCTTTTTGTTATACATGTATTATGTATAAATCATTTGAACTTGTTACCGGATTTTTTTTTCTCTTGTGGCTTTTCTCCGCAAAGAAGGTTACACAAATATTTGCTAAACTTAAAAATATTTCATTGTAGTCATGAACAAAGGAGATTATCACAAGCGATAACATCAGGCTCTTAAGACATGCTATGTCGGGAAGCGTATTATGCGGATAAGTGTATTACTGATATCTCAAAGTATCTTCTTATATCAAAGAACATAGTTTGGTTTAAACACTATTTTATTTGCATAATAATCATATAATGTACAACAAATACAAGTACAAACAATACAAAAATCATACAAATGGGATTCAGAAGAAAGTCCAAGGACTTATTTAAATCTGTATCCCAAACTGCAATAAAACAAATTTTCTACATAAACGTGATTGACGTATATGATTTATATACAATTTCTGTACAGTGATACCAAAAGCGGAAGGAATGAAAAAAAAAAGTAATTAATTAAGCAATGGTTTTACAGAAAGAAATTGAGAAAGAAAGGAGGAAATACTCGAATACTCGGGTACTTTAATAAAGAGTTAAGAAATAGTAGGAAAGCTCCACGGGGAATGGAGTAACGTGTGCAAAGATAACGGCGTTTAAGAATACGCTTTGTCTATTCACTGACTGATTTGGCATGTTTGAATGAGAAAAGAGAAAAAAGATAAAAGGATAAAAGAGGCTGAATCCGACTCTACATTGTTGACTTACATGTAAGATATAGGAGTTCGATAGTGGGTACAGTAGTAAGTAAGGATTACAAGGAGTAATGGCTAAAATAAGAATTTAAATAAAGTGACTATTTACTAATTAGGCGTTTCTGATCAACGATTCAACTGGAAACGTTTGGACTAAATAATAAAGTGTTGTACAATGGTGAATATTTGCTTATTAGTGTCATACGAAAGAGCCTGGTCTCCATATAGTAGAACACTTAAGCAAGGTCTGCACAGGTTTGATAAAGATCTCATCATCTCTTCTCTTATAACATTATACTGAGGACAGTCAAGAAGAAAATGTTTATTATCTTCAACAGCCCCACAATCGCAGGAGGGACTCTGTATTATATTTTTAGTAAAGAGATAGTAGTTTAGTGGACTGCATTTGGTTCTTAGTCTCGTGTGTAGAACTTGGCCAGTTCTTTTTCCCACGCGATAGTGACGTGGTGGAAAGTTCACATTTGAATTTGAATTAAGGGCTTGTTTGAAAGATGATGCGCTAGCAGCATTTCTCATATCTTCGGGTAGCAGGTTCCAGTTTCGTATAACAGAAGGAAGAAAAGAGTTATAGTAGAGTTGAGAACTAGAATGTATTGTCTGTATATTATTTGGGTTACGCAAGTTATATGTCACGTTGGAACCGACTGTAGGAGGAACAAGTGAAGATAGGTAGGTTGGAGAAAGACCAGAATTCATTTTATAGAACAAGATAATTTTGTGTTTGTCCCTTCTTGAGGCCAGAGTCTCCCAACCAGTCTCAGTGTATAAAAGATTGAGAGGTACAAGTCTAGTTCCCCCGGTCACTATTCTGGCTGCCTCTATTTGTATTTTTCCAGTTCATTCGCTTCGTACTGTGTGCAGTTATCCCACACAACGTCTGCGTATTCCAAAAGAGGTCGGATAAAGGCAAAATAGATTGTTTCTAGGGAATTTCTGTCCAAAGTAAATTTGAGTTTTCTCATAATATTAATTCTATGCCAGGCTTTTGTTTTAATAAGTGATAAGTGATCATGCCAAGTACAGTCGTTTGAAAATGTAAGACCTAGGTGTTTGTGAGTACTGACTTCAGAAATTACTTCATTGTTCATTATAATAGGTGGATGATAGGGTTTGTTGTGCTTTCTAGAAAAGAGAAGAGACTCTGATTTCGAAGGATTAAAGGTAACCAACCACTTAGAAGCCCATTCGTGAATCTTTTCCATATCTGAATTTAGAGTTTGAGCTGCTTCCAAGGGGTCATCAATAACTATATATAAACTAGTATCGTCCGCAAATAATCTTATCTTAGAATCAATGTTTTCGACAATGTCATTTACATAAACCAGATAAAGAAGAGGGCCTAGAATAGAGCCTTGAGGCACGCCTGCGTTAATAGATTTCCAATCTGAGTTAGCACCAGGAAGCACAACTCTTTGTGTACGATTGCTCAAGTAGTCAGTGAACCAGCTTAGGAGAGAACCATTAATTCCTACAGAATGTAATTTGTACAGAAGACCTCTGTGCCATACTCGATCAAAGGCTTTACTGACATCACAGAAGATCGCCCGTACTTCTTTACCTTCGTCAAGAGCCTTACAGAAAGTATTGTAAATATCAACCAGCTGATTTACAGTAGAGTCGCTGGGGACAAAGCCCGATTGTAGTGTGGTGATAACTGCGTTATCACGAAAAAAGTTAAAGATGTATTTATGCACATTTTTTTCAAGAACCTTACCGATAGTACTAAGAAGAGAAATAGGACGATAGTTTGATGGATCTGAAGCATCATCTTTCTTAAAGATAGGTGTAAAGAACATAGTTTGAACACGTTTCCTGTTTTCTTTACAGTTCAACTCCTGTTATCTCAAACTACTGGGTATCTGAAAGTAAATTTTCTGATACCAGAAAATTTACGTTGAGATATCGGTAGGTTGGGATTAATTTCGACTTTGACATATCGAGAGTTGACTGTATCTTCTTTTTGGTTAATTTGGACGACATTCTCAAGCCAGGTATACTCAGGCCAATTATGACTATTATGTCATAGTGTTTCGAATGCTAAAATTATTTGGCAAATAAGATATTTTGATAGAATTTCCACGATTTTGGATAACTGTTTCAGTACTTCAGCGCAATCTGGCCGATATCAACACTATCGGTAGAAGTTATGAATGATTAAAGCTAAAAGCAGCATTTGTAAACATACAGCCAATTGCAATTGAATTATTTCTAAAGAAAAAAAGAAAAGAAAATGGACAGTTCCATCTGTTAAAATATAGCGCGTCTAAGACCGTACCCAGCCGCTTACGAATTCACCAAACCTATTGCAAGATTGTACTTTACCTTTAAAAGGTAAACCTGAAGCTTTTTCATAGCCGTGTGTACGCAGGGATAAGAAGCTCACCGTATCTTGAGAACAGTATATGAAACAGCTTTATCCTTACCTGAATCGAAAAACGTACCCGTTTACTGCTGGGCTGACACACGGAGGATTTCCAGTCGCCTGCTGGCTGATCAGCGACTCGAACCTAGCGCTCCTTATCATCTTCCCTTTATAAAATGTAAATATATACAACAGGTACATACATAAGAGATGTTGAAACAGAAAGAAAAATGATTTTATTTTTGTCTTTGCCACATGGTGCGTAGTTGCCGGTGCGAAAGTACGCAGGTATACTGAAATTTTGTCACACTGACAAAAGGTCAATACACACTTGCTTACTTGTATTTGCACATTGATAACTTTGTAAATCAGACAAAAATTGTATACGCAGTAAGACTTGTTTTTGGCAATAGATTCAAATCTCTCATATGACGTCGCATCTGAGAGTGTAATAAAGCCATGCATTAAAAACGATAATCCATTATTGGATTAAATATGCAAATTGCGTCGTAACGTTATAGCGTTGACGTCCATAAAAGCGTCTCGTTTTCTAATGGCGAAATCGTGACCTTTAAGAGCAAAATTTGCTAATAAATATTATTTAAGTGTCATATGATAGATTCTATAGAATCTTGCATTCGTGCTCCTGTTTTATTGAGTTTATTAAACTCGTTGGGGAAAACCGATAAGATAGCCTCGCATCTTATCTTTTTCCCCAACTCGTTTAATAAATTCAATAATACATGAGCACTCCTGAAAGATCCTCTATTTAGAGTCTGTTCATGTGCTTAATATATGTTGCAATACTGCTCATGCTCCTGTAGGGTGGGCTTTAGCGAAACTATCCTTTCAAACTGACTCAAAATGAGCTCAAAGATCCGAAAAGGCCCGCAGAAAAAATATAAAATGCCGCTCTGTGATCATTTACGGGGACCTTCTTTTTGGTCGCCACACGACACACTACTAGTCCATCAGCCAGACACTTTTTCGGTACCAGTCAAATGGAGTAATTCTTATCTATCCTAACAAGATCAACAGTCAATAAGAAGCCTGTCTATGTATGATAGCCGTTTCAAAGCGGTAGCTTAATGTCTATTATATATCGTTAAATACGTTACTTGATGAAACTGAATGAAAAACAATCATGATAAACAATGCAGAAAAAAATATATACATATCACTTGTCTTAAGTTTATTATTTTCTAATATGTTACAGCTTAAGTATAGTTCTTTCAAAATAACTTTTGTGTTAGAGATTTCGAATGGCTGATAAGGCTAATTTAGCCGGTTGTATACGTTACCCGCGAAAATTATGATTTCAATCTTTACAAATGTACAAGTTTTATTCTCAGCTATTAAATATTAGCGTGGAAGCTTGGCATTTTTAACAAATCCCCTGTATGTCAGGTTTGGGTTTGCTTTGATTTAATGAAGAAATGATCTAGATTACAAAATAATATTCCAAAACAATATTTTCGATTGACTTGCAAAACATGTACATCTTCCAAAATCATCATCGAACAATGATCAAACAGCTTGGCTTAGCAGTTATAATGTAAGCTACAAAATTAATGCCGTTACACCAGCTTCAGAGAAGATGAATTCTGAAGCAAGCTCCTCTGGAATTAAGAACAGAACAGAACAGACGGTGACTTTCCCCTCAAATTTTTTGCTTATCTGTGACTTCGTGTGCATAAAGCTTATAAAGACATATACAGTAATTGACCACTAGCCAGTGATCAAATTCAATTCACTTTTTCTTCATGCCTTTTGTATCGTTAATACTACATTTATCTTGATTCCGTTATTTCAATCCATACAAACAATATGAAATAGTATATAGAGTCGATTACAGTAAGAATGCCCTTATGCAATAATAAAGTTTGTGTTCTTATAGTAGAACGTTGGGAGTAACATTTAGAAGGTGTCTGTATACAGATTTTCCCGTGACACTCGGGCAGAATAGTGAGTTTAGCTTATATGAATGAAATTGGCAAGGCTTGCGTAAATAAATTTACTATTAATACTATAAATTTACTACTATCGCTATAATTTTTCTGGATTTTTCTAATTTTATTTATTTATATAATTATTAACTTATTTATTTATTTCGAGCTTTGACTCTGATTAGTATAAACATAAATATAACTCGATATATATGATTACTAAATAAAAGGGCCCGGCGGGCGCATGACGTCGTGGTGACGCCGTAATGCGTCGCATTGACGTCAGTACGACGTCGTGTACTCAAGGGGCTTGTGTCTTGTCGACGTCGGTGCAGCGATATCGCGTGGCACGGACGTTGACACGATGCCGCTTCGGAGTTTTATGCCCTATAGGTTTGTGTTCTGAGCAAGGATGTATATGTGTTATATATTTTGAAAAAACACTCTGAGTATACATATACGAGGTTGTGTGGCGTTTATAATGAAAATGCTTTGTGACACGTATGGCCGCTTGGAACTCGTATTAGTGCGCCTCAGTTAAGGGGTTAGTTTGTGTAAAATTAATCTATAAATTACCATGCCTGTTTATGTACAGTAGTTGGGATTTTGGTTTTATATGTGCTCATGTTTCTGACGCGGCTTATGTCCTTTCTATACATGTCCTTCTTGCGTCTTTTTGACGCTCGTATTAGTGCGCCTCAGTTAAGAGGTTAGTTTGTGTAAAATTAATCTATAAATTACCATGCCTGTTTATGTAGTTGGGATTTTTGGTTTTATATGTGCTCATGTTTCTGACGCGGCTTATGTCCTATCTATACATGTCCTTCTTGCGTCTTTTTGACGCCGGTGCAGCACCGCGACGTTGACATGACCTCGCATGGCTGTTTTATACCCTATGGGTTTGTGTTCAGAACAAGTATGAATGTCTTAGTAATGTTGCTGGTGTATATGCATATAATTGCTTTATTTCAAATAACCAATCTGAAGCGGAGTGGTGTTTATAATGAAAATGGTTGGTGACACGTACATATTGGTATGCCATTAATAAAAAAGTTAATCTGTGTTTAGTGCCCGCGTGGTATTTGAAATAGGATTACTCTGTATAGCTATAGTACTTTCTGTGTCCATGTTTCTTGGCGCGGCCCATTTCCTTTTTTGTTTTTAGGAATTTGTTTATACACGCGCCCATGTATATATTTAGGATTTTTTCGTATCGAAGGAATTTTGCCTCTATAACATCATTGTTGGTCTCTGTTTAATTTCGTCCATCTGAATATTTTAATTAAATGAATTGGCGTCTCGCGAACGGTGGCCTTTGGCCAGACATTTGTACCGAATGCTTGGATCAGCCTGGGCAGCTTCGGCAGTTGCGCGACCAGGATCTTCTTTTTTCTTTCTTTGATTTCTTAGAGTACGTAGGCAGTATTAATAAGAGGGGTGAAATCTGGTCGGAGTGCGCACCTGCGCAGGCTGGCCGGACGTTTCCCTTTTTACACGTGCTATAAGGTATCTTTTCGCGTGACGCCAATTAATGTTTAATTGCCGTATTGTTTATGTTTACATTTAGTGTTTACTTCTCAGCAATTTCCATTGTTTTGTGATCAAACGATACTTATGAGCAATCTTCATCTCTTATTGCTATTGTTATTTTATTTATGTATATATATCTTATTTTTGTGTGGACTGGAACTTTCCTTGCGCCTCCCTGGTAAGACTGACATCCTGAAAAATCGACAGCCGGTTACATGTACGAGATATCAAAGATCAACTGTCACTGGAAGCTGCATCATAATGCTATTTTTACTGCCTGATGGGTAATAGCCTACTACAATGGAGAGTGACAGTTGGTATGTTCTACAACAGATGTTATGGGCTTACAAGAATAGGCAGGGTGAGCATTAGATTATTAATAGATTTTCATTTTCTATACTTCTTATTCAAAATCTTTCATCAAATAACAAGATTCCTTGTTAGTTCAAATAATACGTTTCTTAATGAGAACTTTTATTTTATTGTAATCCACCTTCTTCTGATTTTATCTGGCGATATAGAAGTTAATCCAGGGCCTCAGTTATTTAAGGGTAGTATTTCAATACTACATAATAATATTCGAAGCTTACGAAATAAATTGGATTACATAAAAGATAATTACTTAGATTTTGATGTAATTTGCTTCACTGAAACTCATTTAGATGATAATATTTTGACAAACGATATACTTTTATCGGAAACTTATGATAGTCCTTACAGAAAAGATAGGAACTGTCATGGTGGAGGAATCGTCATATATCCGCATCGTAATATAGTCCATGAAAGAATGTATGAGCTTGAGGTATTTTGGAATGAATGCATCTGGATGAAAATTAAACAAAAAAGCCAAGTTCTTTTACTTGGTGTATTTTATAGTCCAAAAACATCAGATCGATACTTTTTTGACAGATTGAATCAGTGTTTAGAAAAAGCTTTGGATATTTCTAAAAATATTATAATTATGGGAGATTTGAACGAGGATTTATTGAATTTAAATAACTATAATCTTAAAAACGTTCTCCTGCTTAACTCTTTAAATAATATCATTATGGAACCAACTCGTGGCAGAGCGCTTTTAGATCCTGTGATTACTTATTTTGACCAGATTATTTTAGACAGTGGAGTTTTGCAGGTTCCTTTGCAAATCAGTGATCATGCTGCTACGTTTTGTACGATTCCGTTCGAGTATCATTTACATCACACTTTCACTAGAAAAATTTGGTTATATAAAAAGGGCAATTATGTTGATTTAGATAGTAAAATAAGTAGTTTTGATTGGCAACCACTTTATACATTACCATTAAATGAAGCCGTAGAATTTTTCAACTTATCGTTTTTGAATTTAGTACAACAATGCATACCGACTAAAGAAATAACAGTAAGGAGTGATGATAAACCGTGGTATGATAACGAAATTCGGAAATTTTCAAGAATAAGAGATAGATTAAAGTCAAAAGCAAATATAACTGCACGAGCTACAGATTGGCGGAAATATAAGGATGCTAGAAATAAAGTGAATAATTTAAAAAAATACGCGAAAGAACGATTCTATAATAATTTAGAACTTACACTTGCTGAGACTTTCAGTACTAATAAGTGTGATTTTTGGAAGCTTACAAGATATTTTATTAAGAATAATACGTCGTCGGCATCAATTCCACCACTTTATTCTGTTGACAATAATAATGATATTGTAATACACACAACAGATACTGAAAAGGCGAAATGTTTAAATGACTATTTTACATCAATTTCTCAAGTCTGTGATGACAATGTGCAATTACCTACTTTTCGAAAACTTACTAACAATAGTCTATCCTCATTTGATATCTCTGAAAGTGAAGTCAAGGATATTATTGACTTATTAAATGTTAATAAAGCTTCAGGACCCGATTTTATAAACCATAAAATGCTTAAATACGTTTCAAGGTCTGTTTCGAAACCTCTTACTATTCTTTTTACTCGTTCACTGCGTGAAAAAAAATTTCCGGACCCGTGGAAACAGAGTAATGTAGTGCCGCTTTTTAAAAAAGGTGAAAGAAACAATCCTTCGAACTATAGACCAGTTTCGCTTTGCAGTTCAGTCGGTAAAATAATGGAACGTATCGTTTTTAAAAAGTTATATAATTACCTATATTCAAACAACCTTATATATAAATACCAGTCTGGGTTTATTCCTGGCCATTCAACAACATTTCAGCTCATTGACATATATCACCATATTTGTCAGTCATTCGATAGTAAACAGTATTCTTGTATGGTTTTTTGTGATATATCTAAAGCTTTCGACCGTGTTTGGCATAAAGGTTTATTATTCAAATTGAGGCAAAATGGAATTGAGAATGAATTTTTGGACTGGTTATCAAATTACTTATCTAATAGAAAACAATGCGTTGTGCTTAATGCATCCAGTTCTGACATTAAACCAGTCTTAGCCGGGGTTCCTCAGGGTTCTGTTCTTGGACCTTTACTCTTTCTTATTTATGTAAATGACATTTCGGAACAGTTACTGAGTTTAACTAGATTATTTGCAGATGATAGCTCTTTATTTGTATCTGCTTCTAATATCCCTGACATTGAAGGCATACTGAATCATGATCTTTCAATCATTACGGCATGGGCCAAACAGTGGCTAGTAAATTTTAACCCAAGCAAGACTGAAGCGTTACTCTTTTCACTGAGACAAGCACCTTTACTTCCTAACCTTATTTTTGATGGTGTTACTATTGATTTTGTAAGTACCCATAAGCATCTCGGAATAACTTTTAGTGAAAATGGAAAATGGCAAACTCATATTGATAATATTCTTTCGTCAGCTTCAAAAGTAATTGGTATTATGAGGAAACTTAAATATAGTTTTAGTAGAAGTGCATTAAATCAGATTTATATGTCATATGTTAGACCAATTTTAGAATACTCTTCAATTGTGTGGGATAATTGTACTGTAGAACAGGCGAATTCATTAGAAAAAATACAAAACGAAGCCGCTCGCATTGTAACTGGACTTACTCGATCTGTTTCATTAGAAAGGCTTTATAATGAGTGTGGCTGGGATTCCTTATCACTTAGAAGAAAAACCCAAAAATTAAAATTTATGTACAAAGTAACAAATCATATGATTCCCTCATACATAACTGACATTATACCCCAAACAGTTGGTGATTTAACGGACTATAATCTGCGTAACAGAGACAATATAACTACTATTCCCGCAAGGACAACTATTTTCGGTCAATCCTGTGTTCTTTCGTCTATAGCTGCTTGGAATGCTCTTGATTTACAATATCGAAGTTGTGAAAGTTATGGTTCCTTTTGTTACAAATTGAAAAAAGAACTTTATTTTTCGAGGAAAGTACCAAGTTACTTTCTTAAGAAACCTCGTAAATTTTCAATTGTCCATTGTAGACTTCGAAATAAGTGTAGTAACTTAAACGATGACCTTTTCCATAATCATCTCAGAGATAGTCCGTTATGTGAGTGTCTAGAAGAAGCCGAAGATGCTGAACATTATATATTTAAATGCCAAAGATACAATACTCAGAGAGTTATTTTATTTCATCGAACTAGAGTTTTTCATCCTCTTAGCACCGAGTTGGTTTTAAATGGCAATAGTTATTTATCCGATGATGCAAATGCTATGCTTTTTGACGCTGTTTTCAAGTACATAAAAGATACCGAACGATTTGCTATAGCTTAAACTGTATACTAACCCTGTTTAATTCGTTGTATTTTTCTTACATTTCAGAGAGTATAATGTTGACAGACTGTCTACATGACGGAGTGACAGCTAACAGAGAGGCGCAGGGCACCAGTTTATACAAATACTTACTTTTGCTGCATCTGGCGGGGATGCCTTGTGACTCGGGCGAACAGCGCTGCCTTGATTCGGCCGGCGCATCCGTGCCGGCTGATCGGAGTCTTCACTTTTCGCTTAACCTATATTTGAATTTAGCTGACTTTATTGAGAGAATAGTGATGGCTCCTTCTGTTGGCGCGGATGCGTGGGCTGGTCATGGTAATCGCTGTTCGCACGAGCACTTTGGTCCATCTCCGCTTGATGCAGCACACTTATTTATGTATTTATCTATTTTATACTAACCTTTTTTTTCTTTATTTTTTTTTTCTCATTGATTATATTTCATTTTATTTGTAAATTTACACGATTATTGACAATTTATTTCTTTATTCATTTATTTATTTATAAATGTTCAATGTTTGTATTTATGTAAAATATTGCAGTTTCATATAGTTGATCTAGTTTGTGCCATGTTGGCTTTTGTATACTATGTTTTAGGGGAAGGGCTGTAACTAATGTTGTGAGAACTTGTAGCCCGACCCCATTGTTTGTACTTTTTTGTGTACAAGACAATAAAATATGTTTAAACTAAACAGAACAGACCATCATCCACAGAATTCATCACAAAGGGGAAAAACTCCCCTTTTTTACCGAAACCGGATGAATTTCCAATACCCTGTAGAGTTAGTACGCTTGGTTACCTGTATTACGGATTAACTGCCATTCGAGGACACCCTCAGGTAATATTGTCACAGTGTCTTGCGATAAACTATTTTCGGCGGTGTTATAACCGAGGTTATTACACAGGTATTTTCATTATGGTGTATTTGAAGAGTGATTATAAAATCGACTCTTTGTATTACTTGTTTGCTTCCCAGTTCTATTTATCCGTGTGTGCCAGGCTAGGTCTGTGGTTTTCAACTTTTAAACTGAACCGTCTCACAAACAGTTCAATTTATCGGTACCTTAATAATTCTAAGTATTGGGACAGATAGGTTTAAGCAAACAGTGCAGCTCGAGAACAGACTGATTGTCGAAGAGCAGTCGGATCAAGGTCTATTCTGTTTGCATTTAACCATACCATTCAATGTTTTGGAAAATTACTGTAATTATGTTAGGTGTCCCAATATTTAAAATTTTAAGGCGTATTTATGAAAATAAATTTCCTCATCTAACAGGTAATACAGTAAACACATGAAAAAAAGAAACTAATAGTTTTGAGCTTTATTACAAGAATCAATGCATATAACATTCAATGCAATAAAACGAAGCAATGAGTAACAAATATATAGCAATCCTGAATGTTTGCGCATTTTCATTATTGTATTAAGTCACCAGTTTTTGCACTACTTCAATGCTAATTCAAAGCATTAATTAAATGCTAATTCAATTTCTCGTTTTTGCCAAAATTCATTGCATTACTTGCATTTCTTTGAATAACTGTCTAACTGAAATTTTACCGTTGGAAAAAAATGTAGAATGTTAAATCTACATCAAGATGATAATCCTATTAAATATCAGCAATTACACATATTTTTCCATGTACAGTCCTTTCGTTTAGTTTGCTTGTAAAGACTGTTAAACATTTGAAGATGGCGTGTGCGCCAAACAAGGTTCAGACCAACTTGCGCATCCGCGCAGTCTAAACAAGGCGCGCACCCAATGGATTAACCATAACTCATTTTGTTACTTTATAGATGCCATATCCCATAGATAGCTAATACAACCAGCGAAGGCTATGATTAACCTGCGCGTATGCTCAGTGTGAACTGTGCCTTAACCTCACGCAACCTACGACGCCTATGTACAAACTGCGCGTATGCACAGTCTGACCTGAGCCTTCGCTGGTCTTAATCAGCGAAATGAGCCTTCGCTGGTCGTACATGCCATGCCGCTTTACTGTCAATCTCAGGTAATAGCTAATAAAATTACAAGAGAAATACATAGATGATGGGCCACCGATAAACAAGCCAGCTCATTGTAGAATTTACAACCAGCAACAGCTCAAGAGTTCATAGTAGTAATAATAATGGTAATAACAAAAATATACAGTGAGCCAAGAAACATTTACATTGTCTACAGTATTTACAGACAGTGGATTCAATAGATTGTTGATTTTGTCGTGTCGCGGCTCAAATATGCATATCAAGCCAAAATGTGTTTTATGACCTATGCATAAAAATACCCAAACCAGCAAGCACATAACGCATATGCGCACGCTGATTGAGAGCAAAGCAGAGCTTCCCGTCTGAAGAAGCGTGGCTACCAGCATGTGGGACTCGGATCAGCAGTACTGCGGTGAAATCATCTAAATATGAAATGACCCTAATGTCCATGGGTAATCAGACCCAATAAATTTATTTCTAATTAGACCTTATAAATTTAATTCTAATTCGTCGTTCTGAGTGTTTAGTCATATTATGGTATCTACCCTTCAGAAATAAAAAAAAATATCATCTAATTTATGAGTCACACAATTACTCTGTTTATCTTATCGGTTTTGTAACCGCATGTTGTATATTGTCAGACAAGCTGGGCAATAAATAAATCGTCGCGTGGCCATATTTACCGCAGCAATAAAACTAGTGTTAACACAGGTCTATCAAGTTTGATTTCTTTGTCAAGAGGGGCAATTTAATAATAAAACAAATAAATTAAGAACTTAACTTGAAAAAGTATTTAATTCCTTAACATCTCAAATAATACAAATGCTGAGTGCACTGTTTAGGAATCGCCTCGGCGAGGAGACTCTGAGCAACATATCAACGAGGAGATTCTAATGACTATCAGTATTTTATTCAAAATTAGATTCCTAAATTAACCCTTTTGTTGCATCTAGTTAGGAGATATGGTTTAATGTTACTAAATGGGCGTAGCCTGGAGATGGTTGCACAATTCAGTTGCGTCATTCAATTGAGCTATTTGAGTAATAAACTTTTCACACTTTTCAGTTAATCTTCAATTAATTTTAACAAAAGGACTACTTCAGATGCGAAAGATCACAGCGACCTTTTTTAAATGACGCCTAATTAGGAAGACACACCGAATCTTAAATGTTTAGACAACAATTATAGAAAAATGTAAGCAGTCTAATGACACGCTAAGTTTTCGAAAGACACGGGCCGCAATTCAAAAAGTTAATTGCACATCAAGGAGCTAATTAAACCTGCTAATTGATAATATTTTCTTTTTAGTAAGTTAATAATGGAATCCTATAATATTATATAATTTAGATAGATTAATGGACATGTAGTGTTACCATATTTTACCATATTTTAATAGAATTTCTTCAAACATTAAATTAAAAACATTACTACACACGCTTTATTATTATTATTATTATTGTTGTTGTTAGTATTACCTGTGTATGCGAATATCTAACAGTTTTAGCAGTGGAATAGAATAGTACTAGGTATGAATTGATCCGTCATCAACCGCTTGCTGCAAACCGGTCTTACACGGTAAAATGCAGTTTTAGTTGCTTCGTCCACTAGGCTTTTTTGAAAAATGACCTAACTTTTTTTAAAAGCAGAAATATGAATTATATACCTTTAGAAAGATAAATCTTTCTAGTTTTAGGAAGTATCAGCAATTTTGTATTTAATGGAAGAAATAATGTTGTTTTAATCGGTTATTTAATCAAAGGGGTGTCGGTTTTTATGATTTTTACATTGTGGTAATTAGAAAGAAGGGTATGGGCATTAAATATAAAAATGACCTAACTTTTTTTCATCCAAAAATTATGAAAGTCATATGTTTGTAAAGTAGAGTTAATGTAGATTTAGGAATCATCAACAATAATTTGTTTATCTAAGGTTTTAACAGTTTTATTGGCTCAGAAAATAACATGTCCTATGTCAGCCCATTATAAAATGAACGTGTCACTTATCGACTTATTGATACGTTGGCTGGGTGAATCTACACTCCATTTCTGCCCAAGCCTGGCATAGTGGATCAACCTGACATTGCGAATGACCTCATACTATTTATAGATCACTTGGTCAGCACCTTCCCTGGAGCATTGGGTTGCAGCAGCAGCAAAGCATCCATGCAGACTCTTGTGTCCTTGACCTTTATTCATGGTTGAGTGATTTTGCCTTATAACTTTAACACTATTTAATAAATATGCAATATGAATATGCATTTCTCTTCGAGCTCATAACTTCAATACCATATATGCTACAAAGTTTAGATGTAGTATGATACTTACCCAGACCAACATCTTTGACTTTGTGGTAGAGTTCCCCTGGGTGGGGCCAGGGGTCAGAATGTATAACAGGTCATATTAAACACTTGCAAAATGGGAATAAAATCATGTCTGGTACCATTACTTGCCCTGTAGAGTAAAAAACTGGACATAAAGATCACAGATGAAATTGTTTATATGGAGACCACACTTTGACAACTGGTTCAGGCTAGGGGTGAGGTTATGGGGTGGGGCCAAAGGAAACATGAGAAGTCTGCAAAGGGTAAGGAGGTGTCATCAGACCGACTTAGTACTGGGTAAAGGTGGTGTGAAAACCCATACTAGGAACCACCCTTTGTCACCATGAGGCATTATAAGCTAGATTTGAGTTGGTATCTCTCCGTCTGGCGCACGAGGACCCGACCCTCAATGTCCGCAAAGTGGCCAGATAGTGGCATACAAGTAGGCCCTGTATGCCAAAGGGAACAACGGACTTAGTCTAGCTTCTGATGCAAACTTCATTTGTGCACTAGCTACCAAATTCACCTCTGGTAAACTATGTTAACAATGTTCTGTGTAACCTTGAGAGTCAGGCACCCATTAGGCGCGCTTCGTTGTCTTCTGACAACTCTTGTTTAAAAACACTGCGTTACCCTAACATTGTAATACCAAATCACAAAATGCGCCGTGCCATGATAAAGTGGGTCCTTGGGGCATGTAAGCCAGCGGATCAGTCTGCGCATCCGCCCAAACTAACCAGAGCCTTTGTTGTCCTCTGGTACAATGGTTCTGAGGAACAGCGAAGAGATTTATCAAACTACGCGTATGCGCAAGCTGATCTATGCGCGTGTATATTTACTGCCGACTCGCGTTCTTTCGTTGTGGCTCATGGTGGTCCGATAACATTGACTTTTACGCCCTTTTGGACTGTATTTCAGTCATATCGAGATGATGGTAGGATCATACTGAAAAAATACACGGCAAAATTCCACCGTCGGCGGAAGGCTTCTTGTATCCTGGTGGCCGTAGAGGCGGTGTGGGCAAGAGGCCCGCTGTATCTTTGGCAAAGCCATACAACAAGTTGAAGAAATATTCATTCGTATTTGTGAATGGATATGCAAATCGCAAAAAGCAGCATTATGATAAATAGAGAATACCATGTTAGTGTCTTTTGATATCAAGTTCGGCAAGCCTCGCCATTCCTACGCGGTTTCTGGTCTCGCCTGATAAACTTGATATCAAAAGACACTTACGTGGTTTTCTATTTATCATGCATGTCTTTTTATCATGCATCATTAGAAGATTTTACGGCTTAAAGAAAGCTAAAAGAGAGCGGCAAACAAGTTATAAGCAAACGCATTTTTGTTCGAACTTGCTGACGTCGCGAATGCGTTATGACGTAAGTCGGTGACGTCAGTTAACCAATCGAACGTCAGTGTGTAGCCAATCGTCTTCAGAGATCGCTTCTTAAGGCATGACCTGATAACATTCGCGCAAGCGCAGTTCTACAGTGACATGATATTACATCATGTTCTCATACCCCTGTTATCAGGTGAATTTTGCAGCAGATGCATGATAAATATTACAATCCGATCCCATAAAGCTCTTAAATCAGCTGGCACACATTTACTTTATTTATTAACTACTTCGGATACGCAATCCCACCAGCGCCGCGGAAGAGTGATAAGAGACTTTCGGTTATAACGCAGAAGGTTGCGGGTTCGAATACGGGTTCGGTCAGCCAGCGACTGGAAAATTCTTTTTGTCAAGCCAGCAGTAAATGGGTAACCTTTTCGAATCAGCGAAGGATAACGCAGCGAAAGGAGAAGGATGTGCTCCGCCTTTCATACTTTCATATGTGTGTCTGAAAAGTCCTGAGAGCCCTGAAAGTAGGGACGGAACATGTATGCGGCCAACCTTAAATTGTTACACACACAAAACACTCTCTGTCTGTCTGTCTATTTCACACTCTCTCTCTCTCTCTGTCTCTCTCCCTCTCTCTCTCATTAATTTTGTAGGTTTATGTTGATGAAATAACTTCATAAATACAGGAAACACTGAACACTGAAATATCAGCAGAGGGCTTGAATAAAAAATGCATACAACTCCGTTATTCCACGTTCGACTATTGGGGGTCGCATAGTGAAAATAGCATTGACTAGGAAGTATTTCGTGACGTAACGTCCTTCGCGACGCACGTAATTAATTGCGCCAGTCATTTACGTATTCTTGACCTTAAGAAACACTTTTTAACGTCACAAATCCTGCATTTTGGGACTCTGAATTATGAGAAACAAAATAAAGAAGGCATCTGATAAGTCTTGGGAAGATATGTTGTATTTTCAGCGTTTTATGCAGATTTTTGTCTTTGCCCCAAATTAATGACTATCACTTCCTTTCTATTATGCAATAATTACGAAACAGTGTGCACAAATCGAGTATTGCCACCACTGGTACGCGGCCGCCACTGGTCTCCAGCCAGTACATGTACACGCAAATAACGCATACACTGAGCAAATGTGCCTGTATTATGAGACGCGTTCGGCATAACTGATTGAGTAAACCCGAGCACTATAGCCTGGTATTCGCCGGACTGCCCGAGGATATGTATATAGTAGCCCGTGTAGTCTGTGGAGTAACTAGATTTTGCTCGGATTTACCTAAGTAATTATGCCGAACGTGCTCATGGTTTCGTATGGCTCGCAAAACAGGCACGTAATCAGAGCAGTCTGTCTCGTATTTCTCTTATAACATTTATGATTTGAACTGTCGAGTTGAAGCGGACTTGAATTCATTTGTGCTACATATAAAGTTCATGATAAGATTTACCGTAAGGATCCTATCACCTGGAACAGAAAAACCTAAGCAAACAGTGAAGACTCAGATCAGACTGCTCCCATTCTTTCAGCAAATTTTGTCAAGATGCCCGTATGAATTCTGAAAGCGCAAACAATAAATAAATAAATAAATACAAAAAAAAAAGCAAGCGACAAAACTTAGTCTGCAAAATTTCAAGAAATATTTCGTCCAAACAATATATTATATTCAGAATTCAAAGACAAGAAGGCAAACAGTGTAGATCCAGCTCATCATGAGCCGCCTCATCTGGATCTACGCTGTTTGCAAATTCAACTCTTTTCATATTTGCGCTTTATGTGTTAAGCATTGAACTACAATCGCTTCAAGTTTTAGAATAATTTCAGACTAATTTGAGAAAGATGTCCACTTTTTCAAGGAAATTACGGTAGCCCAAGAACCAACCAAGTTCTTTGAGAATTTGCCATATGTCTGGAGACCTTAAAAGCTCTCTTTGAGGTCAGTCGAAACATTTCAGTCACAGTGCAGTCGTTAAGCAACAAGGATGGTAGCTAATTTTATATTATTATTGAAAATTTTCTCATTGTTTTGTTTGAAACAGAGACCACCATTACAACCTTCTATTTTATTTGATAATAATGATAATAATAATAATGATAATGATATGTCATTGATTTTGATATTGCATGATGACAAGTGTAATATCTACTGTCATTATAATATACTAAGTAAAAATAATTAAGCAATATTGCTGGGGGTGGGGGACGTCTGTTTTATGTTATACAGGCCTAGGATTTCTTGTATTTCATATTAACATTATTAATCTCAGCGTCTAATCTAGCGTGACGTCAGTTTTTTCAGACCAGTGATGTAAATGACAGTTCATACCAAATGCGGGAACCGAAGTCATAATTGAACTTAAGATTATTTCCCTAAAACAGAAAAAGCAGAACTTATTACAAAAATTGCAAAAACGGTCCAAGGAATACTCTTTGAAATCCTTCACTTGACGTTTGTGTCTTAACTTTAACGTACTGAAATGGCGTTTATCTGCGGTATTTATAGAATCATTTATTGTTGTTGTATAGTAGTTTGTTTAGTTGTTCGTTGCCTAGAAACAATGTAGCCGAAGCATTTCTGAAAATTGTTCTTCTTAGCAACGGAAAATGAATAAAAAAGACCAAGCCTAACGTCAACAGTTTTAAACAAATACTACCTGTTACGTTACTGCAGCTCAGTTCTTCTTAAAGTGGTCTATCATCTCATTATTTAGGTTTCTTTTAGACTATTGTTCTCACTTAACTTGAATGTCCCCAAAACGAGTGTGTGTTTATCTGAATACAGACACAGGTCTGCTGATGTCTGTGACGTCGACCATATTAACTGAGATGTTTGTGCTTCTAAACTTTTCCCGCATGCCTTTTTTGATGTGAGAGAAAACATACAACAGAGAATTAAATTGTTTGAGAATGAGTGACAGGTTTGAGAAATCATACGCTTCCATTATTCAAATTTCAGGTGGTATCTCACTTATAATTGGTTTAAACATATTTAATTCGGAAAATACAGATGTCCATCGCAACAACAATGTTATATATATGAACACAAAAGGATCAGAACGAAAGCATAAGCTTATTTAGTTCTTTTTAATTATAATAGACTTTATGCCACGCTACTCTCGAATTATAAGTGAAATGATGTCATATATCTGTTACCATAGCAACTATGAATTACCAACTGTTGTGCTTAGTACCTTGGCAGGATGACGTAACGATGACATCACAGACATCAATATGAATTCTTAGTTGCTATGGTAGCAAGTATATGACGTCATTGATTCGGGAGCATGGCAAACAGTGTATGTCATGCTCCGTCAATTTTCAATGACATTACAAACTGGAATTCTTTCAACAGAAACTTCATTTTCTGAAAAAAATTAGTCTCAAACCATATAATTCCGCATTGTACGTCAGTGTTAATAAACGAAGCAAACACACCACGTGTTTTTGAATTTCGCATTGTTTCAGACCCCTTCCACGTTTTTCGCTTATTCCGTATACCGCGAACTAAAGCAACGATTCCTTTATTTTTGTAGTATCTGGTACCCAAAATACTGATCTATCGCATAGAATTTAATTTTGGTCGATATTTCACCCAGGCAAGGTATAAAATCTAAAAAAAAATGCTAATTTTTGATAGTATAGTCTCATATTATATTTTTTCATGTTCATTTAATTATTTATTATTATTGTTATTTTATTCGTTTATGGTTTGATTCTAAATGCATTTATCCTTAACTGACTTGCCAATTAACTGTTGAATAACTTTTTCACACTGTTTTGTTAATATGTGTTTTACATGGGCTAAACGACCATGAAACTTAATGGCCTCAGATAAACCTTTGAAGTCACGCAGTCTGATGCCGAAGGAAAGTTTTTGCCAGGAAAATACTTGCTTGACTTCAGTGGTACAAATATTTGAGCCGCGACACGACAAAACCAACAATTTGGTTGTGCGCCCAGCGCAGACTCAGATCAGCCTGGGCATCCGCCCAGTCTGATCAGAGTCTTCGCTGTCCGCATAGAGGTAGCTCAGACCCTTAGCTACCCTTTAAGCGCAAACCGAGGCTTCTGATCAGAATGGGCGGATGCTCAGGCTGATCTGAGTCTGCGCTGGGCGTACGACCACATTGTTGGTTTTCTCGTGTCGCGGCTCAATTTTGCTTGATATTTCAACCAGGCATTGAAAAATTATATAAAATCTAAAAAAAAATGCTACTTTTATATAGTATACTCTCATATTGTGTTTTTGCATTTTTTTTATTATTATTGTTTTTATTCATTTATGGTTTGATTCTAAATGCATTTATCCTTAACGGACTTGCAATTAACTGCTGAATAACTTTTTCACACTTTTTTGTTAATATGTTTTACATGGGCTAAACGACAATGAAACTTAATGGCCTCAAATAAACCCTTTAAGTCACGCAGTCTGATGCCGAAGGAAAGTTTTTGCCACGAAAATATTTGCTTGACTTCAGTGGTACAAATATTTTATTAGGTCAGATTTAACTAGATTTCAGTACAATGGTCCTGATCCCGTTTCCCGTACAAACCTGCCTGTTTAACCGTGCAGCACCGCATCCGTGTACGAGGAAACATGAGGCGGTATAACCTTGCCGAGGGACAAATAAATCCTTTCACCCGTGAATGTCTGAAGCGGAATTTTCCGTCTTTCATTATGGAGAAGGTTTTCGTTTAATAATGTATACTTTTATTCAACCCTTCTTAGACTGGAAACCCGTTTTGGGGTAATGAATATGCAAACATTGCAGATCCAGTTCAGACGCCGCAGAATGCGGCATCTGACCAGAGTCTGCAATTAAAGAAAAAACATTCACCATAAACCCCTAAATTAAGAAATGGACTGATCCAAATGATAAGGATGGGCAGGTCCATTAGTCAAAAATGGGTTAACATTATATTCAGAATCAGATTGGTAAACAATGTAGAACTTTATAAATTGGCTTACATTGAAAAGCACTGTTTTCGATGATTCGTTAATGATATTTCATGAAATATTTTCAGAACACGGTCCTTGTGTTGGCGTTGTCTCTGACGACGGCGTTTGCCGCCCGCAACCACAACCATCATACAACACATGCACCGACGACGACTGCAAAGCCTAAAACCGACCATGAACTGATACAAGGTAATAATTGACTATAAAATACCTCGAGTATTTCTGTCTTAAAACACTGTATCCGCCCTCAGCCTCCCGTCCTCGCAAGCCAAGGATACTAAGTCCACTTTATTCCTTACGTACGTAAGTACGTAAGTAACAAAGTCGACTTAGTACGCTTACGTACTCGTACGTAAGGAACAATGTCGACTTAGTACCCTTGGCTTGCGAAGAATTCAGCCTCCGACCTAGGGCTACCTGTTATACAGAAGACCGAAGACTTGTAATTTGGCTTTGCCGGCAGGCTATTATACCAGACGGAGGGCTTATAACTGGGCAAATATGAAAGCATCTGATTCATAGCATATTAATGTAAAGCACTTAGATTTGGTGGTTACTGAATTTTGGCGATATTGGCGGTTAAGTCAAAGAACGCTAAAACATAAGTCCGCGAATATTAGATTTTCACGCTTACATACGCACCGCATAAGGTGGTGATTATCACTGATTTGGGGCAAAGACAAAAGTAAAAAGTATGCAAAGACCAGGAACTGAAACAATCAAAATCCAAATCCAGCCCTCAAACCATAGTTGGAAACAACTAAGATTACAAATAATCAAGATACAGAGAACATATGGCCAACCGAGTGAGCAGCTTGTTTCCAAAAGGTGGCCACTCAGCAACCCAAACCGAACCAAAAATAATAATAACATACATAAGGTAAAACATCACAGAAACTCTGACACCAAAAACAGGCAACAAAGAACCACAACAGAACTACCGCCTTGGAACGGTCAGTAATGAATTACTGGGGGGCTTAAATCGATTTTACAGGCCCAATCTCACCCTCAGTTTCTGAAGTGGTACAAAACATTTAGTTGGTTTTCGGTTCGCATGATAACCCTCTAACTCGTCAAAAATCTGCATAAAATGCTGAAAATACAACAGATCTTCCCAAAACTTAGCAGATGACTTCTTTATGTTGTTTCTCACAATTCAGAATCCCAAAATGCAGGACTTGTTGATGTTAAAAGGGATTTACATAAGAAAAGATCAAAGGGTAATTTTGTGCGAATAAATCTAAAAAATGACAATCATTATTGAAAATGTAACTAGGTCTGAACTTAAATTAATGTATTATGAAGAGCGTCCTAGCAATTGTTTTTTCCATTTTTCCTGCACATTATCAGGCTGCGCAGATAAAAAAGGTAAGGCCTGTGTCCAAATATTTGTCTAAAATATACAATAGAGTCTATTTTCAAGGTTGAATAATTTCAATAACACCCTTTCTTGGTCATTGTAATGTAATATTTATACTGTGAGTATGATATAGGTATAACTGACCTACCTGTATTAATGAATGCAATCACTATACATGCATTTATATACATGGTCAAATATTTGAGAAAAAGCTACTGTTTTTATCTGGTCCACCTTACAATTTGAGAAAGAGTTGGAACAAATAATTGCTAGGACGCTCTTTTTAATGGATCAAAGTATCTTCAGAGCTAAGTACATTTTCAAGAACGGATTTTATTTTGGCAGAGGCTATTGACAGTTAACTGTAAGCAGCTTTTCTCCTATGCTTGTTACCTTTAAATTTGTTGCCTTGAATATATAACATATTGTTGAAATGTGCACTTATTTAAGAAAGAAAATTTACTACAAGTATTTACCGCCATTTTGAAAAGGTTAATCGCACAGGGCGCTAAAAGGGACAATTACGGTATTATAAAGCATATATAAAAAGTTCTTTAAGGGAAGAAGAGCAACAATATTATTAAAAGCACATGATGGTTGTCGAAATGGTAAATCTGGCATATTCCAAAAGAATGCCATCACTGACACATTAAATTAATGAGCCGCGACACGACAAAACCAACAATGTGGTTGTGCGCCAAGAGCAGACTCAGGTCAGCCTGGGCATCAGCCCAGTTTGATCAGACTCTTCGTGAAATGCCCAAAGGTTAGCTAAGGGTCTAAGCTACCTCCATGCGGACAGCGAAGACTCTGATCAGACTGGGTTGATGCCCAGGCTGATCTGAGTATGCGCTGGGCGCACAACCACACTGTTGGTTTTGTCGTGTCGCGGCTCATTTGATAAAACTGCGGTAATTATGTCTCCCGTACTTGTTCACCCTTGTCCGGACACATTTGATCAAACTGCGGTTATTAGGCCTTCCGTACTTGTTAACCCTTGTCTCTGACACATTTGACCAAATGCGATTATTAGGCCTTCCGAACTTGTTCACCCTCGTCTCTGACCATCTGAGCAAACTGCGGTAATTAGGCCTTCCGTACTTGTTCACCCTCGTCTCTGACCATCTGAGCAAACTGCGGTAATTAGGCCTTCCGCACTTGTTCACCCTCGCCTCTGACCATCTGGACAAACTGCGGTAATTAATCCTTCCGTACTTGTTCACCCTCGCCTCTGACCATCTGGGCAAACTGCGGTAATTAGGTCATACTTGTTCACCCTTGATTTTGACACATTTGATCAAACTGCGGTTATTAGGCCTTCCGTACTTGTTCACCCTTGTCTCTGACCATCTGAGCAAACTGTGGTAATAAGGTTTTGCCTACATGTTCACCCTCGCCTTTGACACATTTGACCAAACTGCGGTTATTAGGCCTTCCGTACTTTTTCACCTTGTCACTGACACATTTGATCAAACTCCGGTAATAAGGTCTTATACAAGTCGATCTTCCATATTTCCAACTCAAATGCTACATATACTATTTTTGCTGAAAAATGAGAGTAGCTTTTGCACTGCAAAAATGCACAAAAGCGCCCCAAAAGTTGTGCGCAAAAAAAAAAACGACAGTGTCACACAGTTATGCAAGCAATACGTTTGAGAATTCAACGTATCGTAAACTAACAACGTTGTTAGTTTGGAATAACCGGGCCCAGGTTGAAGAAATGGGACTCTGGCTTATACTGATGACCTTAGCAAAGACAAGAAACAGCCATGATAGGGCTTTCTACCATTATCACTCTCGTTCGAATAAGGTCACGGAATATATTCTGTGTCCTCAAAATTGTCTTATACTAAACCCTACCGACCTATATCAGACTTAATCTAGAATCAGGTCAGAATTTTAATCAAAGTAGAATTTACACTGCGACCTTTCTCAAGCCAGGGAGATAAGGACAGGCCGACTATCTTCCTAACAGTATGCTCAAATATAGCAGAAAATATGACGCTTTTTGAACAACAAAAATAGTGTATAAAATTTCTTACGATGAACTGACAAAATATCAAAGCACTTATACCGTATGAATTCTAAACGCCCCTCCCTCTTTTCCGAAACTAATGTTATATTAAATTAACTTGCATGCATTCCTGTTTGACTTCACTAGATAGGGTAGTTCGTTGAAATGGATTCTGTCAGAGAGTGGTTTTTCCCCCTTTCCCCCCGGAAAAATGACTATAGGAAGGTCGGCTATATAGTGGATTGTCCGGCCCTCATAGAGCCACTTTTCCCCCATAGTCCCTTTTCCCCCACCGGGAAATTGGTTATTAGTGAATTTGGTATGGTTATTTGTATTTTGCGGAACGGCACGAAACGGAACGGAATGGAACAGAGGCATTTTACAGAATTAATCGCATAAGAATGTATTAGTACTTCAGGGGAGGTAATAAACGTGATTAATTCCAAAAAAATCAATATGCAAATTTAGCAACTATAGTTTTATAATAATCAATAATTACTAATTTAAGGAACGACAATGGCGTGGTTTCTTCCCATCGCAGATATTTATATACGTATACCATGCAAGCTTATAGGAAGATGTACGGACGGGTGCTTTGTCCAGTCATTTTTTGATTTTGTAGGGAGTTTATTATACATTGAAAATAGTAATACGACGTGTGTCCCGATGGGAGTCGAGCCCACGACATCCTGAAAGGCGAACACTAGTCCAGGCACTCCGCTGCGCGCACGCACAGATGAACGTTTGTACAAACACAAAATTATACAAATTTATGCACACAACCACATTCACTCATAGCCGTTTTGGCTGACATGGAAAAGCAAAATGCGTACCAGTTTTCCCAAAAACAAAAGTAAGACAGACTGATGGACACATGCATGCGTTTCTAGCATATGTTATCCATCGATATTTCACGGACAGATACTCATATTTCTGTTTCAGTTATGAACCTCACTATTATAGTTGGAGAAGGAGCAAATTCCACTATGTAGCGTGTTTTCCTGCAATCCTATTACCAGGGGGAAAATCCACTATAGAGGGGAAAAACGGCTATGCAAAAACACGTATAGTAGATTTTCCCCGGGGAAAATTGGCTATATAGTCAGATTTCCGGGGGGAAATTCTACTATATAGCCATTTTTCCGGGGGGAAAATCTACTATAGAAAAATCATAGTCATTTTTCCGGGGCGAAAAACTACTAGGGGGGAAAAGCTACTCTCTGACAGATTCTACTCTAAAAGAAAACAATTTGCTTCTAATTGAGTAAATTTCTCTTTTAAGAGCTGACCCCCACTGAAAAGGGAGGCAGAAATACTGGAGTTGCTGCGTGCAGAGAACGCAAGATTCTTGATGTTCATTTTAAACAAAAATCGAACGGATATCGTCGGCTCTTGGGAAATCACAAGGCCCTTGCTCAGCAATCGCAAGGTAGCCGCGCGGGCTACGTACGATTTCCGTGCGGAGTCTTCGGAGACTGCACTGAAATTGCACGATTTCCGTACGATCTCCTTGCAGCCTGCTTACGGCTTTACCACGACGTGCCCCAGCTTGTCTGTACAAGAAATTGCACGATGCTCATACACAATGTGAACACAATCGCCGTAGCCCCTAGCCACCTGCTATGCCTAAAATTCGCACTGATAATCGTTAATCGTAGACCAAATCATTGCACGGCGCCCGGAGCAAATGTGAATTAGGCATTACTTGTGCGTCAAGCGAAGCTTGAACCCACAGCGATGAGAGAACTACTGTTTAAGGGTCAGCGCTATTATCCACTTGGCCACGGAGGCCCGTTTTCAAAACATGACATGATCATTCAACATACAAGAGTGCTGTGCAGTAATTGAAGTTACACCCCGGTGGGCACACAACATTAAATCAACATTGAATCAATGCTGGTTCAACGTAGAATGCTGGGAAAGTCCTCTATCATGAGTGCTATTTCAACAGAAGACAGCTTTGCCGTTGAGACACCTCTGGCTGGTTTAGTGCACTAGATTTTCAAAAAATTGGTCGCTTGGGAGCAACACAATAAAGGAACAAAATCACCAGCCTCGATTTTATCGAGTCTTTTGAGCATCCGAAATGCAGCACATACATGTTTTACGCCTTTTTAATAAAGGGGAACTACATGTGTGACTTCTTTAATGTTTTCCGGACAGCCGAGACTTTTCAAAAAGGGTTCTACTCTCATTGGAAGTGAGGCACGAATTACAATGACAGAATATCTTCCCCTGAATCTGTATCCTTACATATTAATATAATTACAATACCAGTAAATGGTTACTGTAATAATTCGGCTATAAGATGGGGTTGGGCTATTAGACAGGGTTTTCCATATGCGACAATGGATTTCTGACTATCCAAATAACCGATTATTTATTTTGCATTAGCGTCAATGGGGAGCTACAGTTAAACATGTCTTAAGCAAGCACCCAAGGGAAGGGCCAAAACTGTTTGCCTGTTTACAAGTCAATATACACTGCAAATACTACTTTGGGAAATAAGATTTTGGCCTCTTAAAACAGGTTTTGCTTCGTAGAGGTGGCATTAACGACAGGTTTGACAGTAATATAAAGTAACCAAGGCTTTTAAAAGACAAAAATCTTCAGCTTTTTAAAGATGATTTTTTCAACAGTTTATCTTTTTGACAAATTAGTCTTTTTCAGACATGAAAGACACACCAGAGCCTATATATGTTGTTTCTATGGGAATGTCAGTGTTAAATGAGGTTTTATTCTGTGTTCAAACAATGACAGATTAACTGAAAAAAATCTTTTAAGGTGCTTTTTGGATTCTATGCTTTATTTAGCATAACTTGTAAAGATATAAAATAAAAACATTGTGGTCGTTTTTTATTTCAGTTATGTGATCCAACCATCGTATATTTCACCACTACATGTATTTAACTTCTTCCGAGCGACTGTTTTTTTTTTCCTCTCCAATATCTGACACCGGGGGCCGTATTTATAAAACGACTTAAGTCGTTGCTATGCTGTTGCTAGGGCTGAATTTCTATGAAGGATATTCCCTACAACTACGAAATTTGCTCTGGAGGAACAGTCTAAAAAGACTGTTCCTCCAGAGCAAATTTCATAGTTGTAGGGAATCTCCTTCTTAGAAATGTAGCCTTAGCAACAGCATAGCAACCACTTAAGTCGTTTTATGAATACGGCCCCGGATTCTCCTCTACACTGACCTCAAATATATCTATAGCAGTCATGCGTAATTCTGCTACCAGATGAACTTAAATTTTCGCTTCCAAAGCAATTCCCAAAATTTTTATCTGTCTTATAAGACGGATCTAGACGGCCTGTCGGGTTGTTTTGGAGGAGTAAAAAGTCCCGTCTTATAGCCAAATAGATAGGGTCTAGGTATTCACAGATTACTTATGGTATCGTATATTTCTACTATGGTATCGTATATTACAGACATGGTTTCCGACTATGCCAATTTCCAAAAAGAGTTCAACTTTATGAAGAGCAGCCTGGAAGATCTATCCCGACAGGTGATGTTACAGCAGTTCTTTGTGGAGGAGAGAATCAGAACTGATGGTGGCTCCGGACTCAAACAGGTAGGGATGATTTTTTGAGGATTTAGAAGTTTACGACCGCCTTAGCAGTATTTAAGTCATTTTTGGTCAGAAAAGAAAATGGGTAAGAGTGTGATGGGGATGCGATAATAGGAAGGCTAGAAAAGACTCGCAGCCTGAACCAGATTCGCCGGAATCTACGACTGGTGGAGTCCGCAACATAAACTCCTCGGCCAAAGCCACCATACCCAGCAGGCACATGATGTTTTAATGACGTCGCACTGACATCGATGCGACGTGATGACGTCGCATGGAGAATATGACGTACGCAAGGCAATGAGCTTTGGTTGGTCTTCGGCATGTTTGGCGTTTTATGTTAGAAACCAAAGAAGAACAAAAAAAATGTGGGAAAAAACAACATAAAATAAGTTAAACGATAAAATATTTGTCGATATCTGCTCCACGTTCGGTCTGGCAAAACTGCCCTTTTCTTTTTTTTTTTAGGTCCGCAACACCGTTGATGGATCCAAAACGTACCTCACCAACAATATCGCCGCTGGTGGAGTAGCAGGACTACACGAACACGCCAACAACCACAGGTGGGTTTCGATTAATCAATCACAATTTGATATTTTCATTTTTATAGGTTTTTGCAGTCAAACCTTTCCTTTTATGTCCGGTTTATGCATCATGAACAAAACCTGTCGTTTACTGTATATTATTGCATAAATATCGGTGTCTACCGCTATTAACAGGCATATTTTTACGAACACAAACCCATGTCTTATTAATACGATTCACGTGCTATAATGACCGCCTTTGCGACTTTTCATATGCAACTTGCAGGGCAATACTCTGTCAGTACAGAAGCTAGCGGGTAGCTTGCAGTTGCAGGTATTGATAAAAGACTTTTGTGCTAGAGTTATACAGATTCAAAAAAATTGTAATTACAGATTTGTAAAAATTGAAAAGCAGGCAAAAAGGACATGAAAAATTTAGTGAATAGGATTAATGACGTTTGAATTGCTGCATAGAGGTTGGACAAAACTTACGATAGCTGACATGGCCTAAAACGAGATATTTTACAGAAACGAATAATGCGTGTAGGAATTAGCCAGGTAATGGCGATGAGGCCGATAAATAGTGCCCATACGTTTTCATTATTTATGTAGCATTGCGGTTGAATTTATGCGTTAAAAACAATCAAACATTGTTTTTCATTGCATTAATATTTGTCATGTCCCGCGGGGGCTGTTGAAAACTTGGCCTTCGGCCTCGGTTTTCAACAGCTCCCTCGGGACCTGGCAAATGTTAACGCATGAAAATCCATGTTTGATCCCTAAATAGGCTTCTGCCAGTCTCATTAATCGATGTTTACCCTATTGGCGATCATTTCCACTGATAAACTGATGTTAGATTATAGAATTTCAGCCTAGTCCAATCACTACGCGATACAGTACGCCAGATCAAGTTTATTATATGCTCTGTTCGGAATTGTACTCAAATCTCAATATTTATAATAATACTTAAAAAAAAAAAGAAAACTCAACAAGGCATGTTTTGAGAGGTCAACTAAGATAAATTATATGACAAGTATAGACCTGAAACAATGAAAGCCTCTTCAAAATGCATAGTGCATATTTAGTACCGGTCCGAAGGTTCATGCTCAGCTGAACTGAGCATGGAAAATGGTGTTATAACCTCGGGACCCGAGATTAATAACTTTTTTTACATGCACCAAAGCAAGTGTATTCAGATCTGATTACTGGTGCATGTCTTTCATGAACTTTCGTCAAGTTATATTTATATTTCTTTCCCTTCTGTTTCTGAGGGAGGGGTGTGGTATGGTGACTGGTTTGTGCCATTTCGTCTTTTCGTGGCGAAAAGGCGCCATGCGAAAAGACGAAAAGATGAAATGGCACAAACCAGCCACTTTGCCAACTTAGCCACCCTCACTAAATAAAGTCTACTTACTTACTTACTTACTATTTTCGCCCGAAAAGATGCCACGCGAAAAGACGAAAAGACGCCATGCGAAAAGACGAAAAGACGAAATAACGCCATGCGAAAAGACTAAACCGTGGCATCTTTTCGCGGCGAATCTGAGTGTATTAATTCCTGATCATTGCCTTCCTTTTCACTTTATATTTTCATTAAATCTGTAACTAGGACTGTTGGTATGGGAGAATTAAACGTGGTCCTCAACGGAATCGAGTTCCGCACGCGCCACAATGACTACCGTCTGCGCATGCCCAGCAAGACTACGAGCAACTATAACCAGATGGAGAACATCCAGTTCCCGCCAGTTCCACCGGAAGTACTGCATAAGAAGACAGTGCATGAACAAGTGCTGGAGATGAGAGAGTGGTTCAGAGGTAATTTGTGGCAGACTCCTGTGGGTCAGAAAAAAACCCTTCATGTTTTTTCCACTATGCATGAGCCCAGTGCATGATTTATTGCTGACATCTCACGCTCTTTCCTTTGCAATAGAGCTTATGGGTAATGACGAACCAGCTACGTCCTGCACACGCAGCTAAATTCGGCTTACTTGACTTAAGTTCACCCGTCAGTCAAGTACAGCATAAGCAGAACTGAAGTTGCATGAGACGCACGGGTCTTTCAAGGCTTTGCCATTACTATCAGAGCGTTGTCATTACCTCAAGTGCTGTGACTGGCAAAACGAAATTAATCCAGGATGGTTTCCCGGCTAGATGCAGATTTTCTTTTCCATTCACAAAGTTATGATTAAATCAAAGCAGGTAGCAAATAAACTTTTATTTGCTACCTGATCAAAGTGAATTAGTTCAAAATTGCATTCAAACTGGAATATAATTTGCGTGATAAAATTGTCTATTCTGACCAGCTCTATATCACTAAGGACCTCTGACAGTATCAATGCATATTTGCCCATTTTTCGACAAATTACTGCACCTTCCTCAGGCAGCAAAAGTTGAAATATTTGGCATTAATATGTAGCCTTGTGTACTATAAAGACATGTTAACAGTGATTTTGAAAAATTATCATGCCTCTAGACTAACATAGACCAATTTTATCAAGAGGGGTATGTGATTTTTTCAGTCTCTGAAAATAAGTCCATTTATTTGGTTTTCTAAGATATCGAAATCTTAATTGATAACTATGCTAAAACTGACGTACACACTACTGTTACTGATATTATGCAATATTTTTTCAGTACTAAGGACTTTAGCCTATTTTTAGATATAAAGGGTGTAAGTACCCCACCCACTTTTTCATTTTTTCAGCTCTAGACTATCTTTTCCCCCTGTGCCTCAGCAAGCCACTCACATATAATGTGTATTATGATAGTACACACATACATGCAAAGTGGCTAGCTGAGGCACGGGGGGAAAAGTATCTCTAAAAAACTTTTCCTGTTTCCATTACGTTTCATTACAAAATTGGGCTTTTCCCACCAAAAATTGAAGTCTATATGCAAAATAAACAAAAAGTGAATTCATGGCCAGTTAGGGGAAGTTGAGAGCAACAAATTTCAAAAGAAATTCTTGGGTATATCAAAAATTTAATTTTGACTATTTTTATAGGCAAATTAACATTACAACCGTCAGAGGTCCTTTCTTTGATCTTGATTTAGAACTGGTCTGGGGATTGGGGGGGGGGGGGTATTTTAGTTGTCTCGGAATGGGTATATTAAGAGGTCTCGATGCAGGTATTTAACAGCAAGTGCTTTATCAATACATGGGTTTGGGTCCATGAAAACATGCCTATTGATAGCATGTGACAGCGACATTTATGCTTATTTCAGCCTGGAAAAATCAAGATCATTCAGTCCGTGACTACAGGAAATATTTCAAGCCAGTGCTGTCATACTTAGAGGGTGGTTGGACTACGAACACAAAGACTTTGGAAGAACCTTTCTTCAGTGACAGACATCATATTGATGCTTCAAGCTGGTTTGATCTCCAAGACAAGGTATTGTACTTGTATTTATCTTATACACTATAGGCCATCCCCTTTGTCCCCTTCCCTCGCACAAACACACACACAGCACGCATTTTGCATCTGTTAAGATTTATTAACATATACATGTATGTAGTTTTCTTTAAAATATGTTATATATGTAGCTTGAAGAAGATGAAAAGGCAACTATCTTAAAAAACTGTCCCCCCTCCCCCCTCCCACACACACACCGCCCCGTCCCCTCACTACCCACCACACACATATATCTGTTAACATTGACTGACAACAACTACCTTTGAAACATGTTGTTAATGTAGCTTGAAGAAGATAAAAGGCAGTTATCAGAAACCAGCACAATCGATTTTCATATCCTGCCCCAAATACCAATTCGAAAGGAAAACAATAAAGACAAAGCAAAAAGCAAAAACAAGACAAGCGAAAAGCAGTAATAGTAAACCACAACAGAAGCACCGCCTTGGAAAGGTCAGCACTATATTACTTGAGGCCTAAACCGGTTTTGCATGCTGCAATACCTCCGCCTGTTGTATTAGTATAAATGCTTTTTGGATGGAAAACTTTTCAGACACGGACCGTATCCTGGTTCAGTTAAGTTTTCTGGACAAAATGATGTTAAGAAGGCGTAACCATGGTTGTGCTCATAAAATGATTGACTAAAACGGAGTTGGACTGCTATTTCTTTTCAGTGCTTCTAAGAAGTTTGTCCTCTCAGAACTAGGAGAACGGGTCGGAAATATTTTCCGCATTTGTTCAGAGTTACAGGGATTTCCTCTTTGCATCTCTACGCTTTAAGATAAAATCCTTCCGAAAAGAGGTCTACTCTTAAAGGAAAGAATTTGCTCCCCTAGGAGCAAATTCTTTTCTTTAAGAGTTGACCCCTATTGAAAAGGAAGGCAAAATAAAAATGGTAGATTTGTTTCCATTGGTAGAACTATACCCATTTACCTTAATTACGGACATTTTGCAGGTACGATTCACTTCCTATTCTGGTGGCAAGAGCAACTTGGAGAATTTTGCTTACCTTCCAACAACTATCATCAACATGAAAAACGGAACAGCCGAATTTGCGCAGTGGAATTATAGGTATATTCCATGCATGGTAATCAACCATTCCATTTGATTATAAATTACAAAATATCAGCTTATTCAAAAAAAAAAATAGTTATAATGATAACGAAAAAAATAGATAAATAAAAAAACGGTTGAGTTATTCATAAATTTCTTATTTGTGAAGTTTGACTTTTTATTTACTAGAAATTTAAGCTTCTGTAAATAAGAAATGTTTATAAATCCACTATTATTAATATTATTATTATTCTGTTTATTAATGTATGGCTTTACATGCATATAGTCGAATGGCATTGTATATTGGGCAATCCGTTTGAGAATCTTGAATAATACCAGCACGGATGAAACTGCGCCTTTACCTCTAAAGATATAAATATCCGTAAATATTAATTATAATAATAAAAACAGCAATAGCATAATTGGAATGACCAACAAAACTTCTATTCGCCAATATATCTGGGTGTGCACTGTACCCATGTCCGAGTATTCTGGCGAAACCAGAGTAAAATCAAAGGAACCGTTTCCTGTATATGGTTTATATTTGATGTCCTCATGTCACCCTAGACATTTCGATGATGTCACTATTATTGCCATTTTTGGAAATAATTTCAAGAGTTTCTGTAATAGATACCTGAAACTTTGGGGCGTTTGCAGGTATGTTATACAGGGGCGTAACTAGGGGCAATTTCATAATACGCACAACCATGTTTTATTCTCTTCTTCTTGAAGGGAAAGCTAGTATTTCAGCCACTTTGGTAATTGGTATTGAAATCTTGTCTAATTTATAAATTTTCAGCATGCAAATATGCAGGTGCGTTTTGAAATTTTGTCAATTTTGACAAAATTTCAATACGCACTTGCGTATTTGCCGTATAGGTAGCTACGCTTTTGTTATATAATAAACATCTATGCAGTGTTATGGCGTTGACCGACGTGTACCAAGGTCGGTGCAATGAACATTGCATCGGCATTGATACGATGTTTTATTATTATTATTACTTTTTATTGGGATGCAATCTGGGCAATGTCAACAGTTGTTAATAGATTCTATGCATTTTTACCCGTATTGTCCATTGTCTATATTTCTAGAATTGCCGTTCACCCTTTGCAGAATGATCTCCCCTTCTCAGCTTTCACTCAAGTAGATGACCTCACAGAGAGGTGAGTTTCTATGGATACAGTTCTATGGTTTTGTTTCTATGGTAACGTTCATTAAGCGCACAGAAGTATTATTTGCAATTCGTACTTTTCTGATACTACTCAAAATTTGATAAGCATTATTACTTGGATACCGATATTTGTTCTTTTAAAGAAAACAAACTATAAATTGCTGAGTTGGGAATCAATAGAGCCTCTTTGGGAACTTCGTTACGAGAATCGAAACAAGCACATCTATTTCATTGGTAAAATTGAATTCCACCGAGATTTTGAAAATGACACCTTCATTCCTGTATTTTGGTGCCTTTTCAATTTTGAGTTGTTTTCAAATCTCGACTGAAAATTCATATATTTCAATCTTGTTTAAATGTTTATAGTTGTATTTGCTGTGTAATGTGCATTAGAAAAGTTGTATTATATGGAGATGTATATGACATTCATACAAGGTAAAAGGGTATATTTTCAAGGATATCAACTCTAACATTTTTTTTCAGTTTTTCCTCCTTTCTCAATTAGGGTTAGTTCCTACAAAAATAATTTGCTCCTTGAGGAGCAAATTTCTTCTTTTTAAGAATAGACCCCATTTTCAAAGGGCTACGTCGCTTAGGAAAGCAAACAGGAAGTTACGAAAGTTGTTTCCCTTTAAAATTTGGTCTAAAGCATGGTTGTGTATCGGTACACCTTAATATTACTTAAAAAATCTATTTTCAGAATGAAGGGTAAAATAACAATGGCGAAACTGAATAACACAAGAAAGGCTCGCTTTTCCCTGAAAGAACATGCTCCGAGAAATCAGAGAGAGATGGATCATTTTCGAGAAAGGTGTAAAATTAAACAAAATGAGCCGCGACACGAGAAAACCAACAAAGTGGCATGTGCGCCCAGCGCAGACTCAGATCACCCCGGGCATCCACCCAGTCTGATCAGAGTCTTCGCTGTCGGCATGGAGGTAGCTCGGAACATAAGCTACATTTTTAGCGCACTGCGAAGACTCTGATCAGACTGGGCGGATGCCCAGGCTGCTCTGAGTCTTTGCTGGGCGCACATGCCACATTGTTGGTTTTCTCGTGTCGCGGATCAAATAACCTACGCGTAATGCAAAAGCATCAGTAAAAGAAATTTGATAGTAAGCAAACTGCTATAAACTTAAATTTCTTATCGTTCTCCTAAGTTTACATTTACATTTCCGATAATATAAGATTACAATGGCCTGAAAGTTGAAGATATTAGATTAATGTTTGTTCAACAGTTTGAAATTTCTAAAACTCATAAAAAAACCTCGTCCTTTAGCTTTTGAAGGTACCTCACCATAATATACGCCTTAATTTCGAAAACAGTTTGTTTTGGCCAGTTCAACTTACGCTCTCTTCCGTCGGGTTAGAAAGTATGGACTAGTCATTAGTGGTCCTCAGGGTTGCAATAAATACTTTTACATACATTCCCCACAGAAGTCTAAGCTCTATCATCATATTAAACTACGAAATTATTTGGAAAGCAGTATTGCTGCTGAGCTTTAACTTCCTGCAGGGCGGACTGAGCTTAATCTACACTGTTTGCATAAGTCTGTATATTCACTGCCATTTCCACGTTCGAGATAGCGGCAAACCATGATCCAACAGTGCTTTAAGTTATGGCAAAGTAAGCTACTTAGAGGTATATACATAATTCTTATGCTAATGGTTTGATTTTTATAAATAATCACAGTCAACTCTTGATATCTCAAGGTGTAAGTTTATTTCAAACTACTGATATCTCAAAATAAATTTTCGGATCCCAGAAAATTTACTTTAAAACATTAGTAGTTTGAGATAACAGGAGTTAAAATATAAAGAAATAAGCAAATGTGTCCAAACTAGGATTCCTTTATATAAGAGGGCACTTTGAGATATCATTGTTTGAGATAACGAGAGTCAACAGATGTGTGTTTTCTTGTTCTATAAAGTGCTTTTGTTTATTTTTTTCAACATTTCACCAGGAGCTATCACTGGGGACTCCTAGATGACTTGATGTACGAGATCCCAGGGAAAGACAACTATAGAGGAACTATCTATGACAGCTCTTTCGGGCTGACAGCTTACAAAATTAAACCAGCTTACCCACTGACACCGTTAAACACTGCTAGATATCATAGGCAAGGAGAACTTCAACAAAAAACATGGGTTTACTTATAACTCTCGATCTGTCTTTTTTTCTTATTTTTTTTTTTTAGTTATCCATGACATTATGCTTGATGACGTTATTATTCATGTTTTGTTACTTGCATATTTGTACACAGGCATAAGTGTTGTACAGTTCTACGCCTCTCCATTGCATGATATCGCTAAAGAAAAACCAGTCATAGCACCATTTAGTTAATATACTTATTCATGCTTTTTTCTTGCCTATAAATCATATCACGTAAGAAACGAATAGGCCATTCCCATAGAAAATGCCATTCTGAATGATATGATGAAACATACTATAATTAATCCCTGCGTATATATTAATGCTCACAGAGTCAATAACTGAAGAATATCTTTATGATGTACATGTATATTCTTTCATCATGTTCTATAACTTGTAAAAAAAACTTGTCATGCATACATGTATAATTTTTATGATCATGTCACGAATCATGGAACATATTTCTCTTCGTCTTATGTACTACATGCCTATTGATTGCCTGATATGATGAAAGAATCGGCTGGGAAGCAGTATTCCAGGGATTATGAAGTCATTTTAGTTGCCCAGAAGTTTCTAGACATGCAAACGGGATCTTTGTAGCCAACTGGGATCCAATCACTGCAGTGTCACTGGCTTATGAAGAGATACTGTAGAGATTTATGTTGCAACCAGACTGCACGACAACAACTTCATGCTTAGGCTAAATTCTTTTCATTCGATCCTCGTATATATAGTTACTATGATTCCCTTTCTGTTGGCATTCACATACGGTTCCACTTTGCAAGCCTTTCCTTTTAAAAGGAAACTTCGTCTTCTTTCAGGTGGTACAAAGTAGACGAGAAAGATGCCATGGGACAGAAGATAGTACACAGGGGGTTCTCTGATCCCAACCTTTTTGTTGCACAAGTACGTCATTAATCGTTTTAAGAATCCTAATCGTCTTTAACCCATTTGTGCCTACTGAAGAATTCTCCCGTATTGACCTGAGCCGCGACACGACAAAACCAACAAAGTGCCATCATACTGCCATGTTGTGTTATTGTTTAACGTCCACGGTAAAACAACTCTGGTCATGTCGGGACGGTCAGTTACCCTAACCACACTATTCCTGGGCAGGCTTAGGCCTCCTAAGCGGTTAACTAGTACTAAGTGCACTTACTTTCACCAGTAATTGACAACTGCCCTTCTTGAATCAGCGGAAGGGGAAATGAAAGTAAGTGGCCGAACCCTGAACCTCTGGCTTATAAAGTGTCATATAGGCCATGCGAAGACTCAAATCAGCCTGGATATCCACACGATCTGATCGAAGTATTTGCTTTGCGTTTAAAAGGTAGCTAAGAGTCTAAGCTCGCCTCGTGCGGACAGCGAAGACTCTGATCAGACTGGGCGGATGCCCAGGCTGAGCTGGGTCTTCGCTGGGCGCACATGTCACTTTGTTGATTTTGACGTGTCGCGGCTGAATATTATATTGAATGCGTCCATTTGTCAGTTAAGCGTGTCTGGTTTAGTTCATTCTTATTTTATCATTCTTATTGGCTTGCGCTTCAGCGCAAGCCAGTATTCAAGTGGTTTAGTGATACCGAGTTATTTTCGGAAGAAACGATACGTCACGCTTAGTCGGAAAATACCAGGAGTGTGTGTACACATTGAGTGTGTACTGCAACGATTCGTTCTAAACTTTTTTTAGGGCAGCAATTAAGCCAAAGAGATCGGAAAGTTCGTTCCGGTTTGAGACAGCATTTCTTCATTATTTACTTCACAGACCTAACAAACAAATACCTCGTCCGATTTTGTCTATTTTTATCCATATTCGATTTGCCTCATCTGCTAAAAATAACGATGGAAACTTTACTCTATTTTTGATAGTTCATGTATTTTTTTTAATATTTCCGTTAAAAAGCACGTTTTTCTTTTACAAGTGCCTTGAACTTGGCCACATTTCGTTTGCTTTTTATAAACTGATGGCATTAAAAATGAAACTGTGAATGCAATGCAAAGTATTTGGCTTTGCATCCTAAGAAATATACCAAAACTTGTGTAAGAAACAGTGTTTATATATAGCTTAGCGCAAAGCATTAGGTTTTCCAAAAATCATGCAGTGGCGTCGCGAAAACTAGGCCTTAGGGCATCGCATAATCTGACTAGTCAGAGCAGCCGGCACACTGTCCAGGGCCGATGCATTCGTTGGATCTGATCTGTCTTTTTCGGCATATATATATTCTTCATCTTTCATGCTGAGGCCAGACTGATCAGACTGCGCTTATGCCAGAGTGGGCTGATCTGTGTATCAGTGTAAAATCTGAAAGTTATTGTTTAAATTTAGAAACAAGCGCTTTTGACGATTGTCTTCCCTTATCACATTTACTGAAAAGAGATAAATTTCATTTGTCGGGAGTTCATGGAAATACGAACGCAATGGGTTCCGTGCTTTGTTGTTCCCAAATGGTGTAAAGCAAGCTATTGTCCCAAACAACAGCAGCATGCATTTTCTTCTCAGAGTGTCAAAATTTTGTTCCAGTCACTGCCACTGATGCACTTAAACCAAAAATAAACTTCAGTTAATATAAATTTATTGTCTTCTTTTGATGCCAAGTTCAGATGTGCCAAGATTCCATAGACATGGGTTTGAAACAGCCTTTCATAAAATTTTGATTCAGACTAAGTGTGACTCAACAGCCGTGAAGAAAAGACTTGAAATAGGTCCACATGCCTAAAACGGCCGGCCAAAACGTCGAAAAACTGTTTTTTTTCTTTTTTGTTGTTGTTGTTGTTGTTTTGTGTGTGTGTGTGTGTGTGTGTGTGTGTGTGTGTGTGTGTGTGTTTAAATATTTTTTTCAATTTGTTTTTCAAATAAATTCTACACTTGTTTTTACCTTAGACCCGTGGATAATGCCACCATTAAATAAGTTAGAAATGAAATACTTTGCTAAATAAAAGTTAGCAACAGAAAGTGCACTAACAATCGGGTTCACTTCAATAAACAACTCATGAAAATTTCACTGTCTTAGCTGTCTGTGCAAGCCTTCCTTTTAAAAGGAAATTTTATTCTGTTTTAAGCAAGAAATGCCCTTTTGCAAAAAGTGAAGATCCTGATCGGACACTTAGTTTCACAGCATCTGCTCTGTGTCCGCACTGTTTGCCTTTGTCCATTTATGGAATGCTACCCACTGGGCACACAAGATTGAATCAACCTTGAATCAACCTTGATTCAACGTCACGACGTTGAATCAAGGTTGATTCAAGTTTGATTAAACCATGTGTGCCTGCTGGGTAAGCATCAACGGGTTTAATGCTTTTTAGTGTTTGCCCCAGATAATAAACCAATCAGATCACCCGAATTTTCAAATTTTCAAAAGATTTATTGGTGTAGACTCCTCACTTATTCATGAAGAGAGTCTTCACCAATAAACCTACTGAAGACTTGAAAATTCAAGTGATCAGAATTGTAGAGTCTTCTGTGGCTTGTCACGTCTAAACATAGCTTCAACATGACAGGTCAAATTGATTTAGAAGTCAATGTAGATTTCTCGAATGAGTTTTCTCATTACGGAGGAACAGATGGAGTATTTGACAGTACTCTCCATCAAAACGTGTTTTATGGTTCCTCATTAGAACCACCTCGACGAGGCGGTTCTAAGGCTAGCCATAACATTTTTAAAATAAACACATTGTAAAAACATGTGGATACTTATTAGAATCGCCTTGACAAGGCAGTTCTATGGATACCCACAGCATTGTTTTAAAGCAGATTGTAGATATGTTTTAGAATTGCCTCGAAAAGGCAGTTCTAATGAATATCCACAACATATGTTTTTCATGGAGAAATAAAAATAATCCCAAATTATCTCAAAATACTCCTCTTATATGTTCCTCTGTAATAAAATGCATCTCCTTACACAAATCATGAGATCAAATTCGTCAGGTGGTAGTAAAAACTAAATCTGATCTTGATCAGTTTACTAGACTAAAGAATAACTATGATTTGTGTAAAGAGAAGAAAATAATCCTCATTCAACATGACCTGCCATGTTTGAGCTCCAAAAACTGAATGAATGGGAATCTGCAAGGTCATCTGAACCCAAATCGTAAATGACAGCATGACACTCACTCCAGACGCAGTATTCTAATTAAGCTCCGTCTCTCCAAGCTAAATGACAGCATGACAAAAACTTTAAAAGCAGTATTCTAATTAAGTCCCTCCTCTCCAAGCTATTTTGGGGCTGGCATGATATTGCATCATGTTTTGACATTGCATCATTACTATAATCAAAGTACATTGGAGTGTGGACATTTTGGGATTTTTTTTATTTATCATTATTATTTATTTATTTTTATTTTTTTAAACACAAAATATCTCTCAAACAAAGATTATCTGAAAGATGTTGGAAAACAGGGCAGACCAGGATCAATTTATTATCTGGGGCAAACACTAAGCCTCGCTTCAGGTTCTTAATTGCGAAGATTTCTCTTCATAGCCTCTAACCTATACTTAGTGGCTGCTGTCAGAGAGTAGCTTTTCCCCCCTAGTAGTTTTTCTCCCCGGAAAAATGACTATGATTTTTCCATAGTAGAATTTCCCACCGGAAAAATGGCTATATAGTAGAATTTCCCCCCGGAAATATGACTATATAGCCAATTTTCCCCGGGGAAAATCTAATATAGGTGTTTTTGCATAGCCGTTTTTCCCCTCTATAGTGGATTTTCCCCCTGGTAATATGACTGCAGGAAAACACGCTACATACTGGAATTTGCTCCTTCTCCAATCATAATAGTGAGGTTCATAACTGAAACAGAAATACGAGTATCTGTCCGTAACATGTCGATGGATAACAGATGCTAGAACCGCATGCATGTGTCCATCAGTCTGTCTGACTTTTGATTTGGGGAAAACTGGCAGGCATTTTGCTTTTCCGTGTTAGCCTAAATGGCTATGAGTGTACGTGGTTGTGTGTATAAAATTTTATAATTTTGTGTCTGTACAAGCGTTCATCTGTGCGTGCGCACAGCGGAGTGCCTGGACTACTGTTCGCCTTTCATGCAGGAGTCGTGGGCTCGACTCCCATCGGGACACTCGTCCGATTATTATTTCCAATGTAATAAACTGCCTGCTAAATCAAACATGACTGGACAAAGCACCCGTTCGTACATCTTTGTGTAAGCTTGCTGCGTATGTGTACGTATATAAATATCTGCGATGGATAGAAATCACAACCCTCGCGTTTCTTAAATTAGTAATTATTAATTATTATAAAAATATGGTTGCTAAATTTGCATATTGATTTTTTGGAATTAATCGCGTTTATAACCTCCGTTGAAAAACTGATACATTTCTAATGAGATTAATTCCGTGAAATGTCTCTGTTCCACTCCGTTCTGTTTCGTTCCGTTCCGCAAAACACCAATAGCCATACAAAATTCACTAATAGCCAATTTCCCGGTGGGGGAAAAAGGACTATGGGGGAAAAGTGGCTCTATGAGGTCCGGACAATCCACTATATAGTCGTCCTTCCTATAGCAATTTTTCCGGGGGGAAAGGGGGAAAAACCACTCTCTGACAGCTGCAAATGATTTCTAAATTTCAGTTCTATTGGCTGGTACGTTGAAGACATTTGTCCCATTTAGAGTCATTTCTAGAAGGCGCGAACAATTCTAATTGGCACAAAACATAGAAAGACCATTTAGCGTTGACAAATATCAACGTTGATTCGGCGTCATGACGCTGAATTAATGTTGCACTTTCGAATATAACGCGGCGTGTGATTGGATAATGACAAAACTTTAAGCTAGTTTTATCCTGCGAAATACTGCCGGAAACCCAAAGTCAGCATTATCATTTAAGAATTGAAATTTGATTTTTCAGCTTTCATCCTGTGATGAAGCCAGTGGGCGGAGCTAAAATTCCATGAAGTGCGAAGCCATTGTGTGGCATCTTCACACAATGAACGCTGAAAAATCAAATTTTAACTCTCATATTTACACTTTATTTTTAGACCCTTCCTGTGCTGTTTTCATGGTAATTTAATGTAGAATATGCAAAATATGCGTCGAAGAAAAGATAGTAACGATGTGGTAGGCCATTATGTTAAACAGCCGTCGCCAGAACGTGGCGTCAATCGAACGTTACGTGGACCAATCAAGACGTCTGTTTACCTCAGACGTCGCTTGACGACAACGTCACATGATCAACTGTCTTTCATCTGTGTATGAAGCCAGTTGCTCTTAAAGGTTTACCTATGGGAAGTCAGTGGCAAGTGTAAATATATAATAATAATATATAATAATAATAATAATAATATATAGTAAGGACTGTTGATGTTAAAAACGAACGCTGCGCGTAAAAAGAGTCCACAGTTACAATTCATGGTGTATTCTCATCCTTGATATTGTTTTGATTTCAGACGAAGAACCCTAAAATCGCCCCGGTTACTGTTCAAAGCTGTAAGAGCAGGCGCAACCCTGTGACACATCATAGGGAGAACAATTGCACGACATACACAGAGAGATTCACCTACGCTGTCCCCTTAGAAGTTATCTACATGACCCCACTGTTGAGCTGGAACCCCTACAATTTATGGTTCACAGGTTGGTTGTCATAATTCTCTCATCAGCCTGGGTCCGAGGTTATAACACTTGAGTATAATCTCAAACTCAAAATAAAGCACACTGATTGGCATGTGCTCGGAAGCAGCCAGTCAGCGTGCTTTATTTTGAGTTTGAGAATGTACTCAAGTTTCATAACCTCTGGGCCTGGTTCAATCCGGCCCCTATAATGTTTTGGCGGGAAAAGTGGGCCAGAGAACTACCATAATCGTCTTGTCTGTGTTAAGTTTACCTGTAAATCCATCAAGACATTTGAGCATGTATGTCTTATGAGCCGCACGGGTCTATCCAGTAGGTTGCCATCGCAATCAATGGCAGCCCCGGGTCCAGGGATTGAGCTTTGGGGATTAAGCCCAGCCACCTGGGGCTCTATCTCCAATATAATGCAGGAATGTAGGCAATAAGGAGCATCTTAGGATAGTTTGAAATGATATTCCATAAGGTTAGATTGAAACATATGTTGTGACATCTCCCTGGGATCGTCTCGCCAAGGCATAACATACATTTAAGGCAAGCATGATGTTATCTTGATTTTCATTGAATACTATATGTGGAACCCGTGCCTCCGTCTTCGGACCTAAGCAGACCTTACAGTTGTCCAGAGAGAGAGTCCCGCCAGCTAATTGTGGTCTAGGGTGCAAAGAAAAATACAAAAGTAAGCCGAGATGGTCATCTGACCCAGATGTCTACATCATGGGTCAGGTTTAACCAGAGCATCAACATCTAGGTGTATTAACTAAAAAGTCCTATTGGAAACCAATGGAACGTAATTAAGTTTACATTCGAATAATTACATTGGGCCAAGCGGCATCACATGACTTTCAATGACGTCAAAAGGTGGCTGTCTACAATTTGATTGGACGTCGGCAACGCCATGACGTAATTAACGCTGTTCCGCCGTGAGCAGAAAAACTGCGTGTAAATGTTTAACTGCTGCCATTTTACCACTTACATAAGATTTTTCTGCAAATTTTAATTGAAGCGAATGTTAATATAAGCAATGAATTTTTCTGGTGTTTATCGAAGTTAAACCACATTGGGTCACTAGCAATTATAGAGTAATCGAATGAATAGACCCTTTAAACTTTGTTCGGTGTTTGGGATGTTGGGTCTTTTTAGTTATCACTGAATATACCAAAAATGGGACATCTAAGCTAATTACCGCATGCACTCTAATTTATGCTGCAGTAATACATCCAAAAGATGCAGCTGGAATGGCAAACAGTGTAGACCCAGATCAGACTGCTTCTTTAGAAGCAGTCTGATCTGAGCCTGCAGTGTTTGCTCAGGCCCAACTGTCCCAGTTCTTTGATTGTTTACGGTATTATTTATATTTTCAGAGCAATCATCCGGGCCACAAGTGAGTCACGTGATCCACGGTCCCAATGGAACCAGAACTGGAGGGCTTACCCCAGACAAGGCATATAATGGAACACATGGCAAGCTTTTCTATCATACTCCCGCCGAATTCTTCTCATCCGGGAAAGCCATTGCCGCAGACAAAGCCGATACGGCAAAAGGTAAATGCATGTAAGATAATACATACATACATACATACATACATACATACATACATACATACATACATACATACATACATACATACATACATACATACATACATGTACATACATATATACATGTACATACATACATACATACAAACATACATACATACATACATACATACATACATACATACATACATGTACATACATGTACATACATATACATACATACATACATACATACACAGGAAGAAAGAACAGTCAGACTGCAGCTTTCATACTGACAGACAGACAGATGGACAGACACGCACATAGACAGATATTGCGGCACCAAATGACGTTGCGCTCAACACAAACTTCTGAACTGTGATTCCCTTCCTAGATACACAGTATCCGAACGACCTGTACCAGCTCTTTCGGTTTTCATAGCGTCGTATCGAGAGTACAAACATTCGCTTATAACCAGTAGTCGGAAATCATTATGTTTTGAGATTTTATCCGGGATTTGCTGCGTCATTTATAGTTATTCAGCTTCGGAAATGTAAAGAGGTAAGTTTAATATAATTTGCTCTTCAGTCTTTTACTTTATTATCCTGTGCAATGTCGTGTATGGGTGGATGTAAACGGTACAGTATTCAGATTGCCCTTTGCATGATTCTACAACCATTTTGAGCCTTTTCTTACATGTTTTATAAAAAATCTTTAAAATAAACGGAAGGCGTTATCAATCTACAGTTTGTTAGTTTTGGTAATAGGATGATAGCTAGGTTTTGCACGACACAAACTCGTGTTAAATTAAGCTGTTCGGAATAAAATTTCTATGACGGCCATGAGGTTTTCATTGTATAGGATAACAAAGTAAAAGACCGAAGAGCAAATTATATTAAACTTACCTCTTTACATTTTCCAAGCTGAATATTTATGAATGACGCAGCAGATTCCGGATAAAATCACAAAACATAACGAATTCCGACTACTGGTTATAAGCGAACTTTGTACTCTCGATTCAACGCTATGAAAACCGGAAGAGATGGTACAGTGAGTTCGGACACTGTGAGATAGAGAAGTGCAACGAATGTATAGGACAGACGGAGAAAGGTTTCAGGGTGTAAGAAACAATAATTAAGGCTAAACGGGAGTAATTTCCTATAATGAAAGTTCTAAAAACTGGGACACCTAAAAGTATTACCATAGTTATCCTAAGAAAGAATAGTTTGATTTTACAGTACAATAATGCGTCCAAAATATGCAGATTGAATGGCAAACAGTGTAGATCCTAATCAGACTGCTCCTAAGCAGTCTGATCTGGGTCGGCTCTTTTTGCTCAAACACATCTGTCCAAATTCATGGGATTTTTTTCAGTACTCGCATATGAGGCTTGTCGAAATTTAATATTCCTCTGTTCACGTCAATTTCAGGAGTTGTGGGTGTCCTGGACAGGCACGGCACTGTGAGGAAGGTCGTTGCAACGGGAACCAGAATAATTATGCCAGAAATTGACACCGTTGGCAAAGTCAGGATCAGATGGCCTATTGTGCCCCTTCACTCTGATGTATGTAGTTTAAAAGAACCCATTCTATATGTAGTGCGACAGAGTTTTGTATTTAGCTGCTTTGAACAGTGGGGACAGAACACAAAAGATTAAAAGCGTAGACTCAGCATGATCTAGACTACCATATGCGCACACATGAGCAAAAGAAAAAAAAAAAGATTTTCTCCAACCATACAATGACTTCACCACAGGGTATAATCGATTCCGCCAATTTTCGCTTCCTGCAGAGACTGCACATCATATTTGGCTTCCGCCGAGACTGTCCGCGAACTTTTGCTTCCTGCAGAGACTACTGTCCTCGAGAAATGGCTTCCTGCCGAGACTGTCCGCGTGACTCTGCTTCCTGCCGAGAGCCTCGGCAGGAAGCAGAATCACGCGGACAGTCTCTGCAGGAAGCCATTTATCATGTACAGAAGTCTCGGCAGGAAGCAAGAGATCGCGGACACGAAAATTGGCGGAATCGATTATACCCTGTGTTCACCCTTGGAGACAGCTGAGCTCCAGTTATCACAAAAGCTGACAGCGACCCGCACCAGGAAAATGTCTGCTGCAGCAAAAAACGTAAATAAAAATAGGTTTCAGCAAATCAGCGGAAAATTGGACGGACACTCGAGGTCATGTGCGTGCAACTAGGGTTACGTACCGCTGAGCCACTTGGGGAACGTCATTAGGAGAATTGAACTGAACTGAACTGAAATCAGCAGACGCTTACAAAGCTATCAAATATTTTCCAACTGGGCACACAAAGTTGAATCAACCTTGAATCAACCTTAATTCAACGTCACGACGTTGAATCAGTGTTGATTAAAGGTTGATAGAATCGTGTGTGCCTGCTGGGTTACATGTAGTTCTTACAGCAGCGTAGGTGCCATGAAAGATTCTACATTGCCAGCTTAGGGCTGATTTGACGTCACCTGTAAAATCACTATCTGTGGTTTAAATCACAAATTATCCCGTAGACCGATATGCAAAATAAATGCTGTTATCATTTGACGTCGCTGTTATTTAAGAAATAGATCAGCTCTAGCAGGGAATTGTTGAGTAATAATTCACTGTTTGGAGGTCAGTTGTAAAGTAGATCATATCACGAGCGCGGAGCACGAGTGATATATCTACTTACAACTGACCGACAAACAGTGAATTATTACTCAACAATTCAATGCCAGAGCTGAACTATTTTGATTCTAACACTCAAAAACGCTGAAAAACTATTCTTTTCATTCAAACTCTCCCAACCTTCCTGCCAGCGCGTTCGTGCTCCCGCCAATATTCTTAACTGTATCTAAGATAAATGTTCGTTTTTATGGAGATTTTATGAAGAAAAAGAGACGTAACACCGTCTAACGTCTCAAAACGTCACAAAATTACGTCAGTAATTGCAGCGACGTCAGCACTTAGACTCACGCTCTCCGTAACAGTGAATTGTTGCAGAATAAAACACGGTAACTTTCCATTGCTTCTATAGGCGCACTGTGTTAGAATCATTTGATAACGTCGTGTCATAAAAATCGTATGACCACACGTGTAATAACACTCTGGCACGTACACGTAACGTCTTTGACAACGTCCATGTCAACTATGCGTTTTCTTGTTGAAATAGTGTTTACTTAGAAGGCGTTAAAATCCCTCCCATTTCAAAGGGTCATATGATAAACAGAATCTTACACTCGTGGTCATTTCATATGAAATTTATGAGACTCACCGAAGGCTCGTTTCATAAAGGACCTCTGACAGTTGTAATGTTAATTTGCCTATAATTATCCAAGAATTTCTCTTGAATCTTGTTGCTCTCAACTTCCCCTAACTGGCTACGAATTTAATTTCTGATTTTTCAGCACATAGGCTTCAATTTCACGTACCCCTCTCGATAAAATCGGTTTAAGTTAGTCTAGAGACATGATATTTTTTTCAAAATCACTGTTAAAATGTCTTTATAGTACATAAGTCTACATATTACTGTCAAATATTTCAATTTTTGCTGCCTGAGGAAGGTGCAATAATTTGTCGAAAAATAGGCAAATATGCATTGATACTGTCAGAGGTCCTTTCATATGAAATGACCACTAGTGTAAGATACTCTTTTCTGAGATTAAATGAGACTTTAGAGCGATGTGAAATTGGACATCAAACTATGTCAACGCTAGACGTTGAATTATCTTTGATTAAATGCTGTTTCAACGATGTTTGACTGAGGGTATCTTTGAGTAAGCCTTGGGCGGCCGAATACATGTATTTATAATTAAACTTTGCACCTTACCAAACAAGAGGCACGCTAGACTGATAAAACGATTTTACATAGTCAAAATTCCTTTTTATATATTTGAAACATGTTTCACGTTTCTTTAATGTAGGGTGAGCAGACAAGGAAAGAGCTGGACGCTTTAAAAGACATGGTAATGAAAATGCCAACCTACGCCTCAATGTTTGAAGAACTACCAACCACTGTTGCCAAGGCCAACGCCCTAGTAGCGGAAGTAGAACATGAACTACAGGTAAAATACAGTAATCCCTTAATGACTAGTGAGCTCGTCCGTTCCACACTTTGGGCGGGTCCATTTAATGCCCAGTGAATCTTTTATCCTGATATATTGAGTGAGTCAATTAATCATTTAAGGGGTGCATGGTTATTTTTTTTTTTTTTTCAAAGCGAACTGCCTATTTTTCTTTTACATACAGTGTAGACCCTGATCAGACGCCACAAAAGCGGCGTCTGATCTGCGTCTGCACTGTTTGCATATTCCCCTTTCATGTTTTATGGGACACTAGGCATAAGTGGGTCCAGTTGTGTCTGATTCGATTTTAGGCCTAACTAATTGTTTTGCAGAAATTTCTTTATTTTATGCAAACATTCCAGGCGGTAATCCGACGCCGCACTTTGTCACGGAATCACCGTGATTTCATCCTACATTGAATTCTTATCATGTTTTGTTCTATTTTATCTATACATTGCAATGTCGGTTTATGTTTACCTTGTTACATTTAATATAATGCCAGTAACATTCAGTTAATTCCAAGCACATTAGTTTAAATCAATTGTTGACGTAACGTCATATGACGTTGACGTCGTTGTTAGGGGTGATTAGGATAAGTAGCTGAAGATAGAAAAGGACACATTAAACAGAGAGAAACCAAAATACAGTGAATACTACGGACAGATGTAATCAATTGTGACAGAACTGAAGGAAAGAAGTTACCAAAGAGACAGTATAGATAAGTGTTCACTGTTTATTCAGACTTTGATACAGAAATAAAAATAAATATTTACAAATACAGCGAGGAATCAAACAACCTTACCATACTAGTGAAACAATATAAATCTGACTTGTTTTAGACTTTAAATAAATAAGTGTATAAACTAATTTGTATCTTTATGTGTTTCGCCACATAAATTGGTGCCGGAACCCGGGACTGAAAGATTATAAAAGGGGCCTGAAAGAGATTAGTGAACTATTGCTGACAATACAAACAACATGTCGCTTCGTAGCTTAAAATCAAATAGGACACGATATAAGAATACCCTGGACAAGGAACTATCAATAGGAAACGCTCTCCTAGAAGAAAACAAAGACTGTGTAGATGCAAAGGAATTCGTCTTAAAGCTAGATGCATGTATAAAAAGATTGACAAACTTCTGTGATAAACTTGAAATTACCCATGAAAAGATTTCTCTAGCTGTTGAAGGAACAGAAGAAGAAGACGCTATGGAACAGTTATTGACAGAGGACGGCACGTTTATGACAGCGATAATAGACTGTAGAGATCAACTGATTACACTGGAAAAATCTCTTTTAAATGTAAATTCACCATCAGAAAACTCCTCTGCAGTCACTATCACTGAAGAAAGGTACAGCCGCATGGAAAATTTACAACTGCAAATGCAACAGTTAATGGTAGATCAGCAAACATTATTTTTACAGCAAACGCAAAGACAACAAAATTCCAATGTAACAGTGAAACTTCCTCAGCTAGACATGCCAACTTATAATGGGGATAGACTGAAATGGACAGAATTTTGGGACACATTTGAGACCACAATTGACCAAAATGTCAGTTTATCAGAGGTTGAAAAATTAAAGTATCTCAATAGCAAGCTCACAGGTGAGGCAAAATTAGCAGTATCAGGTATACATCTTTCAAATGAAAATTATAAGGTTGCTGTAGAAATATTGAAAGAAAGATTTGGAGACCAACAAACAGTAGTAAATTCACATTATGCTGAACTAATCAATCTTTCATCTGCTAACAACACAACAAGAAGCCTAAGGTTTTTATATGACCAAATTGAGAAGAATCTGAGAAGCCTCAATGCACTGAAACAGAACATCGATCAAGACATCTTTATTTCTATAATAACCTCAAAAATCCCGCGAGACCTTCTTATACAACTTGAAATACAAAAGGGATCAAAGGTAAAATGGTCTGTCCATAAACTTAGGGAGCTTCTGAATGAGTACATTTCGGCTCGAGAAAGAGCAGAGCAGCAGAATATGAATGAAAACAAGTGTGCCTCTTCAAAATCTCCAAGGTTTACAACAGAAGCCCTAGTGTCAGGGCCTAAAATACAAGGCTCAGTGAATGCAAGCCAACTCAGACCAATCCCACCATGTCTGTATTGCAACGAGAGACACTGGAGTGATGAATGCCAAGTATATCCTACCCTAGAAGCAAGGACACAAAGGGTCAAAGGGTGTTGCCTTATATGCCTTAAGCATACTCATAAAACAAATGAATGCAGCCTCTCCCGAACGTGTTATTTCTGCGGACAAAGAAATGTTCATCACAGAAGTCTTTGTCCAAAGAAGTTTGCATCTGTGCAACAGGTACCTGCACATTTAGCTGATGAACTTTTAGAACAAGCCGTTGAAAATGCAACAGAAAATGTTCTCATGACGTCTGAAGAGATGGTGCTCATGCAAACAGCAAAAGGTAATGTCTTTAACAAGGTAAATGGGAAACAAGAAAATATCCGAATGTTATTTGATTCTGGGAGCCAAAGGACATACATCACAGAGGATCTAGCCAAAAAACTAAATTTGAAATTGGGAGAGAAAAGTAATATTTCCCTCATCACATTTGGATCTGAAAAAACACAGCCATTGGAGACACCTTCCACAGTCTTGAACATTGAACTTAAAGATGGCAGCGCATTACAGATTACAGCAAATGTTATACCAAAAATCACTGGATCAATGCAGAGACGCCCATTCAGTACAAGCTGTTTAAAAAACTGGGAATATCTTTGGAAGGACAATGCGCTTGCAGATACTTTACCAACTGAACTAGAAACCTCAACTATAGATTTGCTCATTGGCAATGATTATTACCTTGACCTCATACTGCCCCAAAAGGTAGAGATTCAACCAGGCATGTATATGCTTGGTTCTAAGTTAGGTTGGATTCTGGCTGGACGAACATCTGAGTATCTCCAGGCAACAAAGGAACAAAATTTGCTCGCAATTACCTGTGGAACTGCAGTTGAAAGACAAACAAATGTTTTCACGTGGGTGGGCGAGGATTTACCTATCAGGAAAATGAAAAAGAAGACTAAGTCAGGGAAGAGGTCTAAGTCCAAGGATGGATCTAAATCCAGGAAGAAGTCTAAGTCTTGGAAAAGATCAAAGTCAAGGAAGAGGTATAAGTCCAGGAAAAGATCAAAGTCAAATAAAAGAAAAAAGGACAGGATACAACTGAAATCTAAGAAACGACCCAAGTTTAAGAAACTATTTAAGTCTAGAAAACAATCTAAGTATAAGAAGAGGTCTAAGACCAGGAAACGATCCAAGTCTAGGAAGAGGTCAAAGCCCAAGAAAAGAAGCAAGTCTCCGCAGAAGAGCAACAGAAGCAGGTACAAATCAACGTTAATAAACAAACAAGATGATCAAGACAGCAAGCTGTCATTCGGGCTTGTTAAAGATAAAAGGCATCACATACAGGAAAGTAAACTTTGTGGCGGGAGTGTCACGGAATCACCGTGATTTCATCCTACATTGAATTCTTATCATGTTTTGTTCTATTTTATCTATACATTGCAATGTCGGTTTATGTTTACCTTGTTACATTTAATATAATGCCAGTAACATTCAGTTAATTCCAAGCACATTAGTTTAAATCAATTGTTGACGTAACGTCATATGACGTTGACGTCGTTGTTAGGGGTGATTAGGATAAGTAGCTGAAGATAGAAAAGGACACATTAAACAGAGAGAAACCAAAATACAGTGAATACTACGGACAGATGTAATCAATTGTGACAGAACTGAAGGAAAGAAGTTACCAAAGAGACAGTATAGATAAGTGTTCACTGTTTATTCAGACTTTGATACAGAAATAAAAATAAATATTTACAAATACAGCGAGGAATCAAACAACCTTACCATACTAGTGAAACAATATAAATCTGACTTGTTTTAGACTTTAAATAAATAAGTGTATAAACTAATTTGTATCTTTATGTGTTTCGCCACACACTTTGCGTTTTCTGATTTGGGTCTCCACTGTTTGCGAACGTCCCTTTTATTGGAGGTGTGAAATGATACCCAGTTTACCTATGAAAAGAGTCTCGTCTCAAGCGGGGATCGAACCCGAGACAGCTAGATCAGCAGGTCAGCATTAAACTACGACTCAAATGAGAGCTTGCGGCTCGTACGCATTGGTTTCAAGGCGTCGCATGAAAAATAACTTTGTCATGTGGGTATAGTAAATACTCAAACCAGATTGCGCAAGTGATCAAACTGACCTCGTCGTACCTTTCCATTTTATAGATGCCTCAGGATTCATAGATGGTATATACGAAAAGGGAAGACTCTGATCAGACTGAGCAGATGCGCAGTCTAACCTGTGTTTTGCCTGTTCGCACTGATCATAAGCAATATTTTCACGTGACTTAATCAACTTTCATTTTTAAGGTACCACCAACGACGAGGAGCAATCCCGGCATGCACGACCATCATATTTTAATCCACCAATACGATATCGATGACATGAAGAAAGGGCACACAGTCAAAGGATTGTTTACAACAATTAATAATATGCATCAACACAGTGTTGACATCAAAATGGTGAACGGAAGTTACGTCATCGACAAATGTGACGGACTCGACCACTGCTGGGATGGCCATGACAATCACTTGATATTTTTACATTAAGTAGTTCGCATGCTCTTAAAAATGTTTGTATGCGAGAATTATTAAAAGTCATCTTGGTACAAAAATATTGTTACTTTTTCTTCGTACAATAAAGTATACTTGCCCCAAATCGGCATACTTCGTTGGGATCCAATGCAGTACCATTCTCGTGTGAAGTCTCGTTTTTGGGGCATAGGCTTATTGGTCACGCCAATGTCGGCGGAAGTACATCCATTGACCTGACCTGACATCTATCTTTAGAGAGCTTCACTATCAAGAAGACTACAGGTAGTATTAAACCATATATGAGCCGCGACACGACAAAACCAACAATGTGGTTGTGCGTCCAGCGCAGACTTAGATCAAGCTGGGCACCCGCCCAGTCTGATCAGAGTCTTCGCTGTCCGCATGGTGGTAGCTTAGACCCTTAGCTACCCTTTGAGCATTCAATAAAGAGTCTGATCAAATTGGGCAGATGCCCAGGCCGATCTGAGTCTGCACTGGGCGCACATCCACATTGTTGGTTTTGTCGTGTCGCGGCTCATATATATGCCTATTTAACTCTTACCAGTATTGTACGGCATATCAAAAGAAATTGCAAAGAAACAAACACAGGTAACTAGTATTTCTTAGTAGTTCACCAAGTTAATTTCATAAGGCAAAATACATTTTATATAAGAAATATATAACAACAATACATGTAACTGGAAAGTAAAGAATACAGATTTCACACACATATATATGATGTAGTACGAAACTCTTAAGGCATATATGTGAACTATGTGCATGTGCATTTAATCAAGCCTGGACATATGCGCAGTCTGGTCAAATCGAGCATTTAGAAAACACCACTAGCGTTGAGTCGGGTAACTTCGGACAGCGGGTAAATTCGGACATTCCATTGCAAACAGTGAAAAGCCTAATGGGACTGCTCATAATGAGCCGTCTCATTAGGATTTTCACTGTTTGTCCAGCTAATTTTGTTTTAATTCCAAACAACTGACATATAAAAAGGAAATGTCACCGTCCGAATATACTCACTGTCCGAATTTACATGACTTTACCCTAGATATTAATCAGGTGCACAGACTCTTATGGAAATGCACACAATTTGCAAATCTTCGAAGGACAGATTTCTTCATCTCACAAGAAAAATTGACTTAAAGACCACGGGGTAATACAAATTTTCCTACCAGCGTTGTCGACCGAGCGCATCAGTTACCGTAAATGCAAAAGTGACTGTCGACCGAGACAATCAACAGCAGTGTCAGCTAGGAGGACAACTATTTACAATAGGATCATTTACCGTTTTTACACACACGGTTAACTATGTTTTCAAGGATCTTACGAAACGAAAAAAGACTGTTACGAAACGAAAAAGTCATAGTTACCAAACGACCTGGTCATCAGGTCGTTTGGTAACTATGACTCATTTCGTTTCGTAACAGCTCTTTTTCGTTTCGTAACAGCCCTTGTACATACATAGTTACCTAAGGGTGTTTAGTAATTCCTAAATTCTCCTGAATTCTCGGTCGCCAACACTTTATGGAAAGTTCTCTATGTAACACCACTGTCCCCTGACATTTTCACCCAAATTATTCATTCTCATGTATCAGCGGAATCTAAATACGTAGCAACTGTTTGCATTTATCACCCACGCCTTTGAAATATAAAATGATTTTGCTATTTATACTGTCCCAGCGGGCACATAACGTCGAAATGACGGCGTACGTACTGACGTGGATGCGACGTCATCACGTCGCATTGACGTGAGTACGACGTCTCTGCCTGCTGGGGTGATGCAAATTTTTCTTTGAGTGGGTATTCTCTGGGCAAACAACGTTGAATCAATATTGAATAAACGTTGATTCAACGTCATGACGTCGAATCAACGTTGGTTCAATTTTGTCTCAAAGATGTACGCCTGATGGGTATAATATGTATGACAAATTAGTAAACAAAAGTAGAAAAAACGGTCTGATTCTCCACTCTATTTAGTGCCCTTCTTGGTCTTTTCTTCTAGACTGATTCTAAACTGTGTAACACAAAATTCTTCATATGTAATTTTCCCGTCGTGGTTTGCATCCATCTGCTCAACAGTTTTATGAAGCTCTTTGTCCACTTTGACGTCAGCCTGAAAAGTAAATAGGAAAATTCTCAGGAACACAATTCAGTCCCAGATCCCACCCAAAGCCAATCAGTGCGGTCGATAACCCACGTGTTCAGTCATAATCCACGTGTACAGACGATAACACACATGTACGGTCGACAATCCACTCGCTTTCTAGTAGTGGATTGTCAACCGTACCTGTAGACGAACCTATTACAGACCCGGATCCAGACCACATCTAGCTGGCAACGCTCTTTCAGCTGAGTGCCCCAAAAAGAGGCCATAATCAGGGTACCAGATCAAATAGAGTATCTGATGAAAAATTAAGATAATATCATGTTACCTTGAATAAATGTTATGGCATCGCATTGGAATCGCCTCAGCGAGGCGATTCCAAAGAGATATCACAACATATATTTCAATCTAACCTTAAGGATTATCATCTCAAATTATCATCAGGTGCTCGTATAGACCTACATTCATGCATTATATTGGACACAGAGCCCCGGCGGGACTTAAGCCCCAAGGCCCACCACCTGGATCCGGGGCTGTATTATATACATGTATCAAGCTCTTTATTTTTAGATCTTACATGTTATGGAATCATATATTTCATGATGAAATCTGTAGTTTGTAACTTATAATTAATTCCATTAGGGAAAAAGTGTGCTCAAAATTGTCATTTGGGGAGGTAAATTGTCGGCTTTATGGTCGCAAAATTCGTTTAATCATATGACCCTGCAGTTAACAGTGGATAAAGTCGTGTCATAAAAATCGTATGGCCACGCGTGTTATCACACTTTGGCGCGTAGACGTAACGTCATTGACAACGTCCGTGTCAACAATGCGTTTTCTTATTGAAATAATGTTCAGTTTGAAGGGGTTAAAATCCCATTTTAAAGAGTCATATGATAAACAGAATCTTACACTCGTGGTCATTTCATATGAAATTTATGAAACTCGCCGAAGGCTCGTTTCATAAATTTCATATGAAATGACCACTCGTCTAAGATCCACTATTTACGGCGACGCGTCGAGTTATGTTTGCAAATTTTGCTTTACGGCGACGCGTCAGCGGAGCCATAAAATGCAATTTGCGACCATAAAACCGACTATTTACCTCTTCCAATGACAATTTTCAATACAGTTATCCGTGAAAGAATGTCTCATAGAGCCGATAAACCCAAAACAACCAACCAATTTTTTTATCACGGGCCTTCATGGCCTAGTGGATAAGTGCGCTGACACTTAAAACATAAGGTCTCTCACCACTGTGAGTTCGAGCCTCGCTCGGCGCACAAGTAAGAAAGCCGCGTGCTTGCGAAAGGTCTAGTGTTTTTTCTCCGCAGCCCGATCTTTTTTTCTTTCACCTATGCTAAAGCCCCAGTTACACATTCACGGTTCAGGCCACGGTTCACCACGGTTTCACAAACCGTAGCACACCGTCGTGATTCGTAGTAGCACCGTAGATGCATCCGTCGTGTTCCGTAATGATCCATGAAGAACCGTGGTGATCCGGGAGTCGCTACGGAAATTTTAAACTGTTTAAAACTTCTGTGGTGAACCGTGGTGGGTTGTGGGCGTGGCCTAAACCGTAGCGCAACCGTAACAGAATCGTGCTCATTCGTAGCGCTACCGTAGGTGTATCCGTGATTATCCCTGGCTTTCCGTCGGTATTCGTAGACAACCGTGGTAGTTTTGTCACAACGAAAACTCACTTTTTATTCAAGGGAAAAAAGTTCCTAGACTCGAAAGTTTATGATCTTGGATTACTTTCCATGTCAATGCAAAATGCCTACTCAAAATAATTTTTATTAAAAAGTTTTTATTTGTTAACCGATTTTCAAAATTTTTGCTGCACATTTTTCGGAAAATTCAGTACTAAATAATGTGATAACATACTTTTCTTGCCTACAAATAAATTAAGCATCATCAACAAAAATCATTATCATGACCACCGTTAAACCGTAGATAACCGTAGGAGCCGTGGCGCTACCGGCTTGAGTCGCACTAGCACCGTATCGAACCGTAGTAGCCTCGTAATCTTCCGTAATGCGACCGTGGAATACCCTTGTTGTCCGTAGTGTTTCCGCCTTGCACCGTCGTGAATTCGTAGATGGTCCGTACAGACACCGTACAAACACCGTGAGAAACCCTAATGGAACCCTGGCAAACCGTAGTGATGCTGGATTTTCTACGGTTCATCCCGGTTTTGCCGTCTAGGTCAAACCGTGGTGAATCGTGGAAAACCGTAGCCTGATCCGTGAATGTGTGACTGGGGCTTTACCGAACTGTTCAATATGGGTGAAATATTCTTGAAAGGGCCGTAACACACATTACAATTCCTTTTTATCCTTGTAAGACCTGATACCAGTATTTACCTCCTCTAATCCGGAGATTATCTCTTCTTTCGTTGCAGATCCGCTTTTATCCTTATCAAAGTAAGCAAACCATTGTCGAAACCGTGACGTCCTGCATAAAATATAAATAAAGACATTTTGAATTAAAATATACATAGAGGGTATTTACTATTTTGTGGTGAATATCATCAATATTTTCACCGCGAAGCACGAGTGAAAATATATGTAGCACATTTCAGTTCTTCTAGTATTAAAACTAGTCTTGCTAGAACAACAGCAACACATTGCTGATTTATCTGGTAAAAAGTGTGAATGCATGTACATATGCGCCGCGACACGATAAAACCAACAAAGTGGCATATGCGCCCTGTGAAGACTCAAAACAGCCTAGGCATTCGCCCCGTCTGATCAGAGTCTTCACTGTGCGCCAAACTTGTAGTTAAGGGTATAAGCTACCTCCATGCTGGCAGCGAAGACTCTGATCAGATTGGCCTGACCCGTATCCTTAACAATCATGCAGACGTCAAGAGGATAGAATTAGGGACTTCTGTATGGAAGTCGGTGATACTTCCATCGATAGCCCATGGATGTAGTGTGTTGTTTCCAACTACTACAGACTGGAATTTCTTAGAGTCAATGCAATATCAGGCTGCAAAAGTAATAATTAAGACGCGGCTTAACCCTCCGAAATGCGCAGTTATTCGCGAACTAGGCTGGGAACCAATCCACGATTTCTTCTCGCCTCCAGGTTTTACCTGACTCACGTCTATGTAAAATTACATTTGACGAGCTAAAGACCCTTTCCGACGATGCAGGGAGACCTCGGAATTATCCTAGTTATATTAACAATCTTAATATCGAATTATAACGTAAATATTGGGAATATAAATATCATAAGTCACTGTGAATTACGGAAGAAAATAGGCATCCGAGAAACTGAAAGCCGACTGCCAAACTAAATCTAGCCTTTCGTACCATAACGAGTTTCATATCCAGAATGGCTGTCAAGCAGATTTAAAGGATGCACCTAAATAACAGGCGATATTAAAACTAACTCCCTGCCATTAAATGAAATATTACAAAGAATAAATATGCTTAGCAATAGTATGTGTAAATAGCCCAGAGACTTTGGGCCATATCTTATTATGCTGCCACTACTTTACTAATGAAAGTGAAATTTTAATGTCGAATTTGAAAGAAACTTTACTTAACATAAAAAGGACAAGCAGTATATGATTTGTTTATGGATCTACCGATGACGGAAAAACTCAGCTGTTAATAGGAGACACCGGACAAAACATTGATACAGAAACCTACAATGTCTTTGACAAATTTGGTAAAAATATGCTCCAGTTATTCTGGGAAATCAGACAAGAGGCGACAGTGTGAAAATTAAATCTTGTTTCCTCTTAAATGTAAACGCCCAATAAACCTAACAGATGAGATATACATAAAATAGGAGTTCCAAATGATACAGCTTTGCAAGCTGGGTCACACGGCATTCATTTTTCTTCAGTCGCTGTGTTCGGTCTGCATGTTCCCGGTGCGAGTCCACAGACACGACCCATCAGCTAGACTGATTTCAGTCAAAGATGTTAGAAATTCTCTTAAACCTATATTCATATTTTACCAATTTTACCTCTCTCTTTAATATACTCTTGGCTCCAACATCTTCCTGAAGATGTTGAGTCAGGTACAAAAGTATCAGAGAGGAACAAGGAAAAAAATAAATAAAAAGAAAAAATCTAACATCTTCGGCTGACAAAAGTCTACCCATCAGCATGCCAGTGTGCTATTTTAAAGATAATTTGTGTGTGGCCTTGATTGTTGTGCTGTTTTAGAAATTAGCTCAACTGCAATATGTGCGTATTGCAACTACGACTTGTATGTGATAGCCCTTCGTCAAGTATTACTGTAGGTTATATTTATATGAATTTTAGAAATGATATTTCCTAGGTGATATGTTCATAATTTTAGCCTTAGTATTCTGTTCATGGTCTTAACTTGCATATGTATATATAACCTAGATGCAACTCAGTTACCCCGACTGAGGTTGCCCCCGTTGTAAAGGGGCATATCTTAATAAATTATTATTATTATTACTATAGATTCAGCCTGATGTCCAAGCTGATCTGACTCCTCTCTGGGCGCACATGCCTCTTTGTTGGTTTGTCGTGTAGCAGCTCATATAGGCCTACCGTTTATGCGCAATTTAGAAGTCCTTTTACACAGGGGGTGGTCGGGTGGTGCGATGGTGCTGCGTGTAACTTCCAGTGCCGGGGCTTTCTATTGATTTGGATAATAGTAGGGCAAGGGCTTACTGTACTTGGAGTAGGTGCGGGTGGAGGTTGTTTGGACATTTCTTCTCGTCTATCATTTCTCTCTTCTTTCTCCCTCTCTCTGGGAGACGGCCCGATATAGACTGAAATACTGTCTCAAAAGGCCGTTAAACCCAAAACAATCAATCAATCAATCAATCAATCAATCAATCAATCAATCCTTTTACACATGTATGTCGATCATTAGGGTTGTTGCTTATCTTGTTGCTGTGCTAGGAACGGCGGTTGGGTAGGGATAACGCGCTAAACTTACATGCAGCAATAGAACTCCCGCTTCTCTGTCTTTCGGATGAGATTTTTAACCGAGGTCCCGTCTCCGTATGACCTAATTGTTGGTGGGGCGTTAAGCCCGCGTTCATTCACTCAATCGAATGCTCTGAAGATAATGTTACACAAACTATCTTTCCTAGGTGTACATGTATATGTGAAATAAAATAAGACCTGTGAAAAAGAAAATATTGGAGCTTTTTCTGGAAAGGGGCGGGGGGGGGGGGGGGGGGGGTTACTCACTCTTTTATTAAATACTTTTCCTTCTTTAATGCAGCTACATATTCTTCTATTTCCACCTCTTCTTCGCTCTTTTTATGTAAATGCTAGAAACAGAATAAATTTTCAAGTTCAAGTCGTATCGGAGAATCGAATCATGCCTACAAACTGAAATCACTGACGGAAGTAGCACAGCTGGTTAACTTTGTTTTCGAGGCTGTTACGAAACGAAAAAGAGTCATAGTTACCAAACGACCTGATGACAGAGCTGTTGCGAAACGAAAAAGAGTCATAGTTACCAAACGACCTGGTCATCAGGTGAATTGGTAACTATGACTCTTTTTCGTTTCGTAACAGCTCTTTTTCTTTTCGTAAGAACCCTTGTATATTCATATTTAACCAGGGCCTGTTACGAAACGAAAAAGAGTCATAGCTACCAAGGTCATCAGGTCCTTTGGTAACTATGACTCTTTTTCGTTTCGTAACAGCTATTATTCGTTTGGTAAGAGCCTTTGTGTCATTTGTCGATTAATGGTTGTCCGGTTTTGTCAATGTTTTTCTTTATTTTATTATTTAAAGAAGAACTACCCATTTGTCTATGCAAATCGAGCGCAAAACTGCGGTAACTGCTGTAAACCATTATCGGAGTTACCGCAGCGTTGCGCTAATCCTGCGAAATGATCAGACGCCGCGTTGGCGTCATGACGCCGAATCAACGTTGATTCAATGTTGTTTCAATGCTTTAGGGGTGGTGGTCGGTCGATGGTGTTGGTTATATCTTCCAGTGCCGGGGCGTCCCACTTGTTTTGATAGAAGTAGGACAAGGACCTAGTATGTGCGGGTGGGGGTGTTTTGATATTTTATTTCTCTTCTAATATATCTCTTTTCTTTCTCCCCCTCTCTAGGAGACGGCCCGATATAGACTGAAACCAATATAACCAAACAATCAACGTTTTGTGCCTGCTGGAACTACCCATTTATCTTACGCAAATAGTGGGCTTAGCGCAAAACTGCGGAAGCTAATTCGGTGTAAAGTTTCTTCCAAATAATGGAAATTTCGACAACCTTACCAACATTAAAAAGAAATGAAATCTTATGCTGCTGCTAACTCCCCGACGAACATACAACAAATAAGGATTTCCTAGGTTTCATTTGTATTACTGGGCTTATGTAACCATTGTATGTATCGATCTCTTGTGCCCACCAGGCCCAAAACCAGGGTCCGAGGTTATAAAACTTGAGCATAATCTCAAACTCAAAATAAAGCACACTGATTGGCTGCTTCCGAGCATGTGCTCAGAAGCAGCCAATCAGTATACTTTATTTTGAGTTTGAGAATATACTCAAGTTTTATAACCTCTGGGCCAGACCACAACGTACTGGTGGGGCTCTGATAATTGATGGGGCTGGAAGGTGCCAAAGTTATGCGTGTGGGGGGGAGGGAGGGGAGGGACTTCAAAATATATGTCATAAATAGGGATTAATTTGATAAGAATTTTCAATAATGTATTTTTTGCCTTGAAATATATGTTGTGATCTCATTAGAATTGCATCGTCAAGGCGATTCTAATGAGATGTTACAACAAGTATTTAAATCTTACTAAAATCATGGATAAATTTTCTGTCATCAGATACTCCTCATTATCTGGAGGCCTACATATTATCAAATAGCCGTGCTGAAGCCCCCCTCCCCCCCCCCCCCCCCCCACACACACACAACCCCTGCATCCGGGGCTGGTCACAACATATGCCGACACACTTTTCTGCATGGGTATGAAATTATTACGATTTGAAGATGTGCACATAAGTCAGACTGTTATATTTTACAGAGTTATGTCCAATACCAATTCAGATCTTATACCAAAAATCTCTTCATAGATCTTTCATTTTATACAATTGCAGTTATGCCACCTAGCAGCCATTGCTATTAAGCTGTTCATATGAAGGCCACGGACGCAGCAGACCTTTGACTCTTTGCATGTGGTAAAAGGCTTACTTAGACGAAAAATGATTATTTTTATTACTGAGCATTGGTAATGGACCTTTTGGAACTATGAGGTCACTGGACAGCAAGAAAAGACGCCAGGCTAATACGATTCTATCGCATTCACATGCACACAAAGTTTGTAGGACTGCATGACCATATATGATATTGTTCACATTACATGAAAAAGTGTTTCGAAGTCGTGCCAAGTCCCTATCGAAGAGGCGCACTCCCCCCCCCCCCCCCCCGCCCGTCCCGCCCTTTCACCACCACGGGATCTGATTTCCCTTTACCTTCAACACATCTTTGCCTTTGCTACACCCCAGCAATGTAATAAGATCTAGAACTTGTTGTCGGTTCAATTTCCCGTCGTGATCACTGTCCATAGCCCTGAACTCTGACCGGATGTACTTCTCAAGCGTTTCTTCCGGTATCGCCACCGCCGCCATTTTTGTTACTTTCTTCCTGGAAATAAAGACCAAAAATTTAAACATAACCTTTTGATAATTCTTATGGGCGTAACCCCTATGTTTCCACTTAGGAACCATGATTCTAGCTACTCCCTGTTTGGCATCATCGGTAACAAGAGAGTCGCGTGGTAAGAGACAGTCTGTCATGCTAGCTAGATAAGGTCGGAGACTCGAATCGCCGTTCGGCCAGCCGACGACTGAAAAAAACTCTCTCTATCAACCGAGCTGTAAATGATACCTTTTTCGAATAATGGAAAGATAAGGCAGCAAAAGGAGACATAAGCTGTAACCTCCACTGTCCATTTGGGATACCTTGACCTTTTTCTATCATCGATATCAATATTCAGATGACGGCTTGGATTGTGCAAAAATATCAAAATGTACGGTCGTCAACAGAATATGTACATGTATGATCGAAAAAATAATTGTTCTACCTTTCGGTAAGCAATATTCCTTTGAATTAAATACTTATATCCAAAACTCACTTGAAGGAAAAATGGATATAATTAATATTATCAATTATATATGTTGCTTTCTTAAATTCAATAAATTCAATAAACCTTGTAAATAAAACACTGATTTATATGTGGTCAAGTTTAATAACCTCTAAAAATGACAATTTTATTTTAAGAAAACATCAGTAAATAAGAGACAGTGACATGTTAGTAGCCTGAACTTTGTAAATAATATAACACCTTAAGGTGACCGGATATACTTTCAGGGAAGCAACTCTGCAGTTTTTATTTTTGTCTCCCTTGGTTTAAACATATTTATTTCCAACTTTTTCAATACATATAAACATTGATACAATACCAATAATGGGATTGGAACGAAAGCACAAGTACTTATAAAGTTCCTCTCCCTAAACATTTCTTACATGTATACATCATGGCGACAGTTTGTCAAATACAATAAACCAAATTATCAAGAAAATACATGACTGATATCATATTTCAAAAACAGATGGAAAAATGGTGAGAATAAATAACAGAGAAAGGTTTCCGAACATGAAACAGTAAAGAAAGAAAATGGAGAAAGTGAGCTGTGAGAGCGGACAGACAGAGAGAAAAATCAAAGAAAAAAAAAAGAAATTTACAGACTATGCAGCTGAGGATAAGAGAGGGAGCGCGGATTCGGAGCGACAGTCGCATCAAACACATCGATTTCCATGACTGACAAGAACAAAACCAACCGCTTGCTATTTGATAAGATGATATGCTCAAAAACGTTTAGAATCCAAAATAAATTTATGCACCTTTTCGAATATAGCCGTATTTGTACCAACTGAAAGAGAATCATCGCCCTATAAAAGGAGAGACAGCGAAGGGGTCTGATATTGTGACACTGTATTTAAGAGTTCAGTTCGTTGGACTTGATAGTACATGCAGTGGAAAAAATAATGCTGAGCATTTTCTATGCTGCCACACTGACATAAAGGGGAATCGGAAATGTTTCTCAAGAAAAGATCTAAGTTGAGCGAGCTGCAATTGGTCCGTAATCTGGTGTGTAATACCTGAGCTTTCCTGCTGCCCACGTAGAGATGTTTTGGAATGCGCGTTTTGTCTTTGTTTAGAAAGCATTTAAAAGTGTTTACTGAGTCAGATTGTTTTGCCTCGTCGTGTACGTTATTCCAGGCTCTGACAGTTGACGGCAGGAAAGAATTATAGTAAAGAGTTGTTCTTGCATCTATTGTTTGAAGATCATTAGAATTTCTGAGACTATAACGTGAAATATTACTAACAGACTGGGGTACTAAGGAAGATAGATATAAAGGAGTCAGATTATGGGTCATTTTGTAAAATAATGTTAGCTTGTGATCTGTGCGTCTCTTTTCAAGCGAATCCCATCCGATTTCCTTATAAAGATTAGCAATAGAAACAAGTCTAGTGGCTCCTGTGGCGATTCGAGCCGCTTCATTCTGTATTTTGTCAAGCTCTTGTTTCTCGTAGAGTGTACAATTGTCCCATATGACGTCCCCGTATTCAATCAATGGTCTAATAAATGCAATGTAAATAGTTTCAAGGGACCTTCTGTCTAATCTAAATTTTAATTTTCTCATAGTATTAATTCTAGTCCAAGCTTTATCAGTAATATATTTTAAGTGTTGATGCCAAGTGAGGTCATTAGAGAAGTAAAGACCGAGATGTTTGTGGGAATCGACTTCAAATATCTGATGGTTTTGCATGAAGACAGGTGGATGAAGAGGTCTATTTAATTTACGGGAGAAAAGTAAGGTATCAGTTTTTGAAGGATTGAAGGTAACAAGCCAAGTGGACGCCCAAGCTGAGATTTTACCAAGATCTGCGTTAATGCAACCGGCTGCTGTCACAGGATCGTCTACCTTCTGAATGGGGGTCAAATCGTAAAGACAAGAATTTGCTCCTTTTAGGAGCAAATTCTTGTCTTTAAGATGAGACCCCTTTTGGGAGTGTTTCGTCGTTCAGGAAAGGAAACTCGAAGCCACTGAAGTTATTTCCCTTTGAATAAAACACTTAGAAACACGAAGCTGTATCCATAGGCCTTAAGCTATACTTTCACTTAAAAATAACATATATTCAGACTAGTATGCGCAGTCGGAGCCCGTTCAGAATGTCTGCTATTCGCACGCATGATTCATGATAACAAATGTGAAAACTGATCAGACTGCGCGTTTAGGAGGCTGGGCCGAGGCTTTATCGTTAGGTCATTAAGCAAAGTCCACAGAACCGGTGGTTAGTTTCTTAATTGGCCGTTAAGTGGTATTGTCCGCTGTAGTTGACACAGGCTTATAATAATCCATAAACAACTTAAATCTCTTGACATCAGCGTGAAATATAAATATACATAGCTTCTCTAAAGGAATTTCTATGGAAAATTCAATAAACGTGAAAACATTCACCAAAAAATCCTAAAACTAGAAATGGACTAATCCAAAAAAGTTCATTGGACAGAAAGGGGTTAATGATTAAACAATTCAGTATCTTAAGTTACACTCATTTTAGTACATTTATAATATAAAACAGGATTTGATAGTAAATGTAATCTTATCTTATCGTATCTTATATCAAAACCATTTCCTAATGGATCCTATCGTATCTTATATCAACGCCATTTCCTAATGAAAAACAATCGCTATAGAGCGCTGTGTGTTGGGCAGCAGGTCTAAGGTTTGAGTCAATTAATCAAGACCGAGACATATCAAATAAAAAATCCTATCAAGATTTCCCCTTGGAACTGAATACGACCTGTCCAGCCCGACCCCTCCTATACAAACACCCCACCTCCCTCGCCTCCTCCCTACACACACCCAAACCACACACACACACCGCATTCATACAGGTTTTTGCACCACCATCTGGAAACAATGACGAGGTCGAACATTTCTAGTAGCAACTCCAGGCCCGGAGGTTATAAAACTTGAGTAAATTCTCAAACTCAAAATAAAGCACACTGATTGGCTGCTTCCGAGCACAAACTCAAAATAAAGCACACTGATTGGCTACTTCCGAGCACATGCTCGGAAGCAGCCAATCAGTGTGCTTTATTTTGAGTTTTAGATTATACTCAAGTTGTATAACCTCGGACCCAGGAAATCATAGACCAAACACCTAAGAAGGACATTTTGATCTTACAAGGGCATTGGAAATCAAAAATTGAAAAAGATGCACAGGCAGACTTGAGAGACGTATAAGGACCATACTGCAATGTCGAGACCAGCGAGAGTCTCAGACTCTGAGAATTTGCAACCTTTAGCAACTAAGTACTGACAAAATAAATTTGAGCCGCGAAACGAGAAAACCAACAAAGTGGTCGTGCGCCCAACGCAGACTCAGATCAGCCTTGGCATCCGCCCAGTTTGATCAGAGTATTCGCTGTCCGCATGAAGGCAGCTTAGACTCTTAGCAACCCTTTAAGCGCTTAGCGGAGAGTCTGATCAGACTGGGCGGATGCCCAGGCTGATCAGAGTCTGTGCTGGGCGCATAACCACTTTATTGGTTTTATCGTGTCGCGGTTCAAATATCCTCGGATCCTAGATGGACACAGAAAGCATCACCACAGGGTATAATCGATTCCGCCGATTTTCGCTTCCTGCAGAGACTGTCCGTCATATATGGCTTCCGCCGAGACTGTCCGCGAACTCTTGCTTCCTGCAGAGACTACTGTCCTCGAAAAATGGCTTCCTGCCGAGACTGTCCGCGTGACTCTGCTTCCTGCCGAGAGCCTCGGCAGGAAGCAGAATCACGCGGACAGTCTCGGCAGGAAGTCATTTATCATGTACAGAAGTCTCGGCAGGAAGCAAGAGATCGCGGACAGTCTCTGCGGAAGCCAAATATGATGTACAGTCTCTGCAGGAAGCGAAAATTGGCGGAATCGATTATACCCTGTGATCACATTCAGGTTGACTACATCTTGGTGAGGAAGCGGTTCCGATCAGAAGTTTGCATCAAAAGGACAAGGAGCTCTCCTGGAGCCGACATAGGAGGTGACCATGATCTGGTGATGATGACCTTCCGAGTTCATCTGAAGAAGGACAGAAAGTCAACCCAGCTAAGACTGAGGTTTGACCTTGAGAAGTGTGTGACACCGAGATGGTGCAGGCACATTTCAAACAACAATAGGTAGGAAATTTGCACCACTCATCAGCCTCCGGAATGATGACATGAATACATAGATACCGTAGCATGATTATCACCTACAACAGAAGAATTAGTCTAACAAACACTGAAGGCAGTCTTTCAGATTATAATCCCTCGCCTAAAACTGCTCTTGAATAGACATTTTTTTATTCTAAGGGAAAAAAACGAAAAGTCTTACTTCGGTTTATAACTGCTTCAAAACAAACTTTGTTTGACTCAGTTCAAAAATCCGATTTTGGGTCTTTATAACATGTACCACTAACGTTCACTGCAAAAAAATCTTTTGTGATGTGTGTTGAATGAGGTAGGTTTCTTTTAAAAAGTTTGAAATCTGATATATACTAGTATTATTATTTACACAAATACTATAATATACTTGTATCTTTCCGTAAAGGGAAACCTCACATGACCCGAGCGGTAAGAAAATTTTCCTTATATATCGTATTTCTTCGGTTTTACTTTTTTGTCTCCTAAAACAATCCTTAAAATATATTTCTGTCACTTATACCTGAACAGTCCTAAAATCTAGATCCGACTTATGAGAACCGATCCTAAAATCTAGGTCCGTCTTATGAGAACCGAAAATCCAGATCCGTCTTATAATAATTAATCAGTCATGAAATATTAACCCGTCTTATAACTAAACAATCCTAAAATTCTAGATCGATCTTATAAGAATTAATCCCAAAATTCTAGACCCGTCTTATAACTTAACACGCCTTAAAGCTCTAGATCCATCTTATAAGAATCAATCCCAAAATTCTAGACCCGCCTAACAATCCTAAAATCTAGATTCGTCTTATAACTGACAATCCCAAAATCTAACCCGTTTTGAAACTAAACAATCCAAAAAATCTAGATCCGTCTTATAAGACGGATCTAGATTTTGGATTGTTTAAGAGGGGTAAACATCATCTCATAGCAGAATTTCATATGCTTCTTGAGGTATTTAGGGTCATTCTAGAGATGGAATGTTACCGTTTTACAGCCGAATAATTACGGTATACCAACAGTGTAGACTAGACAGATCGATCGGACAGCCCAATCTCGCTGTATGATCAGAGTCGTCACGTTTTGCCACAGAGATTCCTTATGATCAATGAGGTGCATATGTTTGCTTCGACAAAGTGAAAGGTCTGGCTGCGCCCCTGGTTTTGAGAACTGAAACAACAACAACGAAGTGCGCGCCGTTGGGGATTTTTCATTTTCTCGCAGTGTGGCCTACCTACCGTTTCCTTTATAGCTTCCCTTTTCAGTGGGTATCAACTCTTAAAAGGAAAGAATTTGCTCCTCTAGGAGCAAATTCTTTCCTTTAAGAGTAGATATATTTTTGCAGGATTTCGTTGCCTTGGGAAGCAATCAGGAAGTCAAAAAAGTTCCACCCAGCACACACCCCACCCCTTTACAAAATACTGGAAAATCATAGGGGTCTGCATGTACCTTAAGATCATTTACTATTATGTGAATCTGTGTCACTGCCCTAGTTTGAATGCATATTTTACACCCCAAGTTTAGTACAAACAATGTTATGCTTGATTTATTTAATGCTAGATAAAAAATAGTTTAAATTTTGTTGATATGAAATAGTTTAACATTTATTTTGGTCGATAACCTTGCTTAAGTCATTGAACTAATTATTTTTTGTCTGTTTACTTTCATTCCTTTGCACACAGCCTTTCATTATCACTCTCTTATCGGCTCGATATGACTGAAATTCTTTGGAATGGACCGTAAAACCTGATGGGCAATAGTGAAAATTGTTGCAGACATATCCTGAGCTGTTACTGCCCAGGGACATTGCCCAGCGGGCACATGGCGTCTTACTGACTCCGATGCGACGTCATTACGTCGTATCAACGTCAGTACGACGTCGTTTCAACGTCATGTGCCTGCTGGGTGGTATTTTGCGGAACGGAATGGAATGGAGCAGCCAAATAATAAATCTGGTCTACAGATTTGCATATTATTAGCTGAATAAATTGCGTTTATACCATATGCAGTCACTTTCCTTGAAAATGTTTGACATTTCCGAAGCGATTTATTCTGTAAAAGTTTTCTGTTCCTTTCCGTTCCGTTCTGTTCCGTTCCCCAAAATATAGTGGCATTCCCAATGTTTATTATGGCTGAATAATTATTAACAGACAGACACACGCAGAGACACCCATGCACCAGCGGGCACACAACGTTAAAATAACGTCGTATTGACGTCGATGCGACGTCATTACGTCGCATCGACGTTAATACGACGTCATTTTAACGTCATATGCCTGCTGGGACATATTAAAATTTTCACACCCACATAATACCATTTCTTTCTTGCTTAGCTGTTTAAAGAACCTGGAAGCAATTGTTATATCTTCACCATTATTTCTTCCCATAGTGACAGACAGACGGACAAGCAGACATACAGGCGCAATAGACTGTGTATTAACCTTCTGTTTTCGGACTTGTACTCGAAGTTTCTGTTTCATATTTGAACACCATTATTATGAGAAGTGAGGGAGCAAATTCCACCAATTAACGTGTTTTGTCGCAGCCATATCACAAGGGGGAAATCCAAAACGTAAAGATGTTCCCTAGGGAAAATTGGCTATGCAGGCATATTTCCGTAGGTGGGGCGGGATTCTCTTATAAAGCCATGTTTCAGTGGGGAAATTTTACAATGAGGAGGGGACGGGATTCTCCTATATAGCTATTTTTCAGTGGAAAATTTGACAACGAAAAATTCATAGCCATTTTTTCCGGGGGCGGGAGGTGGGGTTGGGCGGGTGTTGGGAGGGGTCAGAGAGAGGCTAGAGAGGGAGAGAGACTGCTCTGGGGACGAGCTTCTCTGTGACAGCTACAATGCGCTGCCCCTTAGCCTGGAATGGTACTATTAGACAAGAATGAATTTGCTCCCTTTGACTAATAGAATGAAAGTCTATTCCATTCCATTCCAGTCCATTTCATGTTTTAAACTACGCCATAGATTATTGTCATAGTTCATGTTCAAGGCCAAATGTGCCACGCCCTTACTGCTTCATAGACTGATCAATACTGATGACACTATTAAAGCTAGATTTGAAATTAAAAACTGAAAAAAACCAACATGTTAGTAGATGCAAAGCCTGAGGGTCCGCTGTAAAATAATTGAGCCGCGACACGAGAAAACAAAAAAGTGGTTGTGCGCCAAGCGAAGACTGAGATAAGCTTGGGCATACGCAAAGTCCGATCAGACTCTTCGCTAAGCGCCTAAAGGGTAGCTAATGGTCTAAGCTACATCCATGCAGACAGCGAAGACTCTGATCAGACTGGGCGGATGCCCAGGCTGATCTGAGTTTGCGATGGGCGCACAACCACTTTGTTGGTTTTCTCGTGTCGCGGCTCAATTATAGTCTCTACAACCAAAATACTTAGGAAGGCAAGAAACTAGCTATTGTAGGAACACGCCTGGCGACGCTATTTGATTTCAACCTGAAAATAATGATAATGATTACTATTATTATCAAGCTGCTGCAAATGAAGTTCTTCTTCAAAGCCCCATTGCTCTATCAGTGGTAAAATTCACGAATATTTTATCGCAAGGTAACGCTGTAAGCTTCTCGCTATGCACAGTCTCGTCATCGCACAAGACACGGCAAGGATAACGCGTTCGGGTAAAACAACGTACTTAAGTCCAACTATCCCGGCAGTTCCTCGGCCCTGCAATGTAAAAAATACATGTAGATTTTACGGTAGAATAACTGGAAACCAGCGGCCAGTCCTTTTCCCGTTATTTTTACGGGCGTTTGCCTGTAAGACATTGTTGAAAATCACAAAATGGAAGTTTTATGTTAACTGGCCGCACTCGAAAATAATTTTGTATTCTTGAAGGGCTATCTGACTAAAACGACACCTGCTCTATTCTGTCACACTCTGCTTGATGATTCCTGCAATTTTTACGGGCGCCCGTAAAAATAACGGTAAAATGACTGTTATTTTACCGTAAAATCTACGGATTTTTTTACAGTGTGGGGTAGCCAAGGTTGCAAATTACTGATCCATTAGATCAGTTGTATAGTAAAACCTTAATTAGCTGTTATAGGTAGGTGGCTGTTGTTGAGATTTGATCGTTCATGCAGGTAACAAAGTCGGTGATCGGAGGCCAGAAAAGAAAGCAGCTTTTGAGAGTAGAAATTTGAAGAAGGGGCCTTTTTAATGATAATTATGAAGTAATTTCGTGAAAATTGACATAAAACACAACTGTCGTGGACCTCATTTTCTCCCTGTTTAATTGGGTTCATCTCCAAATTGCACGGACCGTGGAGGAATCTACAACAAAGAAAGCACTTTTTGATTCCCGGGCCCTAGGTGTGGACGCCGGCGTTGGCCGCCAAATTGCACTGTGAAGAAAACATATCGTGGCTCGATCGGGACTTGAACCAAATGCGCATCGCTAACCGTAGGACACATCGCAATTGACCTTTGAAATTAATGAGGCTTTAATGTAGAGTCATGACAGAGTTCCACGTCATAACTTTACATTATAGCCTTATTAACAATAAACCTAAGTACATGTAGCCATAAAATGATAACGTTTTATCCAAAATTAGCGTTATAACGAACAACGTTGTAAAAAAGCTCTGCTGTGCTCTGTCATGCTTTAAAATCTGATTGGTATGAAAACCCTGTGAAGCCCCTTTTCTCAGAACAAGACATAAAAGCGTTTTGTCATTATGATATTTCCAGACACATCCTTGCTGGCTCAAATAACCATATGTGTCAGATGGAAAGGTCAGTCGGGCTGCAATAACAAGAGTGTCATGTGCGCATAATCAAGGGTGACAACCTACGTCATAGCACTGATGTCGTAATCATTTAGTCTGATTTGTCAGCGGCCATCTTGACCTAACTAAACTAAATATTGTGCATAACTAAAGTGAAACAACCAAATATCCAGTCATCTGAACACCAACAGATGTTCTGGACTCAATTTTACATGTTTGTTTTCACAAAATGTATGTATTTTGTCAGATATTTGTAATAAATAAAAAATAAAAAGGAACATGCCAGACTACGTAGTTTCGGCTATTAAAGCCTCATCAGTGATCCTGACAATATCTGGAGACGAAACCAGAGAAAAGCATGCTGTAATTTCTTAATCTTATTTACCGTGTTTGATAATAACGGAAAGCTGGTATTGCCTCTTTTCTCAGGCCGGGTGTCTCTAAAGGCATATAAGAATGACACAGACAGAAATATGATCAGATTTCTCCAGTTGCGTGCGTTATTGGATAAATTGCCTGTAATTTTTGTTACTTTCTGCAGCATGGATTTCAATGTCCAGAGAGCCACGCCATAATCTTCTTTTTCAAACTCGTAATTGAGCCTCGACATGACAAAACCAACAAAGTGGTTGTGCGCCCAGCCAGGACCAGGTAGAAAGGGATTGTTGTTGAGTTATCTGAGGTGCTCAGATGACATTGCAAGTTATGGCTAGAAAGACAAGACTAGACCTGAAAAGAATTGGATTTGTAACAGCACTCATTACGTCAGCAAAATTCTTTATAACGTCACTTTGATACTAACAGAATGGCTATATTGTTCTTAATATGTATTCTTTACAACAGCAAACTCGGTTTAACAGCAAAATGTTTGGGAACAAATTCTGTTGTTGTAAAGAGGGTCTCCTGTATATTTTTTTTACACATTTTCCATTAAAATTCATAATTCTAGCACATGAAAGCACTTTCATTTCTGCAAATCATATAATCTATAATATAGGATATGTGAAACAAACTGGTAAAAATGCCCTTATCTTGACAATAAGTATATTTGAGCCGTGACATGGGAAAACCAACAAAGTGGTTGTGCGCCCAGCGCAGACTCAGATCAGCCTGGGCATCCGCCCAGTGCGATCACACTCTCCGTTAGGCGCTTAAAGGGTAGCTAAGGGTCTAAGCTACCTTCATTCGGACAGCGAAGACTCTGATCAGACTGGGCGGATGCCCAGGCTGATCTGAGTCTACGCTGGGCGCGCAACCACTTTGTTTGTTTTCTCGCGTCGCGGATCATTTTTACATTTTTAACAAAATGCAAGAAATTGAATTTCATGAAAAACGTCACGAAAAATATATGTAATCGATGGGGCATGCTTATGCATATCATTTTAGTAAAACTTACATTTTATGTTACAGACTAAAAAAAACATTTCACCGTCTCGTTTCCTAGGTAAACAATGTTTAAGTTAAAAAATATCCCCAAAACAGACAGTCCACATGCTGCACCTGCTGCAAGCACAGCCGGCAGTCCTTGCCCTACTATTTATTTTCCTGTTATTCCGGTTCTACCATAGAGTAATGCCTACAAAAATGCGCAGATGGGATGGCAACTGTGAAGACCTTGACCATTCTGGTTCCTAAGGAACAGACTGATCTCTGTTTCCACTGGTTGTACAGACCTATCTGCCCGAAAACTAAGGATCTTAACGGTAGACATTGTTAGTGTGTGTTATAACTTTATATACTCCACAATTGATCGATTTCACCATAAACAATAACTCTCATTTGTTTTAACAAATAAAAACAGAGTTATTCAGTATACAACTACCTTACATTTACTACTGTTTTCCAGCTTAATTTAGGTGGGTTGAAAGGGCAACACATTGTCGCCGTGTAACCATTCAAGCTGCAAGTCATGCAACCATGAAGGTCAAGTTGAGACGTTTAGACATGTTGCATGCAATACATATGAGCCATGAAACATGTAATTTAGGGTTGTTTACATGGTGACAGATGTCGCATGACGCAATTGTCATGCAACATAAGTCGCTGTATAAACCATCCAAGCTACATTAAATCTTAAGGTTGAGCCGCGACACGAGAAAACAAACAATGTGGTCGTCCGCCCAGCGCAGACTCAGATCAGCCTGGGCATTCACCCAGTCTGGTCAGACGCTTTGCTAAGCGCTGAAAGGGTAGCTGAGGGTCTAAGCTACCTCTATGCGGACAGCGAAGACTCTGATCAGACTGGGTGGATGCCCAGGCTGATCTGAGTCTGCGCTGGGCGCACAACCACATTGTTGTTTTTGTCGTGTCGCGGCTCATATGTTGTTAGATAAAGGAAGGAAAAAACAAACAAAAAAACAGCCGTGCAACACTTAATTTGTCTGGTTTACATTGTGGAAAATTTACCTTTGAATTTGAACTAGCCCATTTTCTATCTAGGGATCACTTTAAAAAGATAAAGGTAAAAGGGTGCGGCAATGAATGTTAGAATCCCACCGTACCTAGGGAACAGCATATGACCCTCTCCTTTTGCTGATTTTTACTTTCCCTAATTTGAACTAGGTACCAGTTTACTGCTGGTGTGACAGTGTGAGTGTCACAGTCGTTCTGGCCTGTTGGGGATTCGAGCAGGCGACTTTATGCACCATAGACAAGCGCTTCTAACCACTAGACCACGGCGCCTCTTTTATTGTTCTATATATAAGCTTGTATTTTACCGAATACACCCCTCTCCCCCTACACACACCAAGCTGTTAAGTCAAGCCCATATACGTGTTTTAAGGTAGCAATACCAGTATCGCCCATTAGTCGTTGAAAATATCGATACCTAACTTGATACCGATTAATTCTAATCGATAATCGTAAAAAAAAAAAAGAATACTCACGCTTGATTTTGGCCCATATTGCTCCTTTGAAGTCCCTTTCTCACAAAATAATTGTATTTCTCACAAAATTTTAATCAATCTATATAAAATCCAGTTTTTCTTCTCGTTCTGTAGTAGTTGACAAAACATTACAACATGACACGCCTAGTATTAAAATTCTACTGCATGTATAACTATCTCAGTTCTCTGACATTTCCATGTATGAGCCGCGACACGAGAAAACCAACAATGTGCGCCCAGCGCAGACTCAGATCAGCCTGGGCACCCGCCCAGTCTGATCAGAGTCTTCGCTGTCCGCATAGAAGTAGCTTAGACACTTAGCTACCCTCTAAGCGCAAAGCGAAGACTCTGATCAGACTGGGCGGATGCCCAGGCTGATCTGAGTCTGCGCTGGGTGCACAACCACTTTGTTGGTTTTCTCGCGTCGCGGTTCATATCATGTTACTTCATAATAACGAGAGATTTCTCATTAGTTTCATATTAAACATTTGCTTCAGGAAAGGGTTGCGTTTAATGACAATTTTCAAATTAATTATGTCCATATCAAAACAAAAATTTGTTGTAGTCCCTGGTTTGAACTGCCCCGCCTCGCCGAGGCAGTTCTAACGAGGAACCACGACATATATTTATTCCTGGAGAAATCATAAATAATCTTGAATTATCTCCAGAACACACCCTTAACTGAAGCCCTGTTAAAGATATCTTTTTTTTTAATTTTTGCTAGATAACCTGAGTTTTGTGTTTACGAGCCGTGAAGGTACAAAATACTGTATTGGGAAAGCGACAGCGAAAAAAGGGCCTCAAATTGACAAACCATGCATGGGCAAATTATTGTATTTCTATGTCATGAAAATCTAGTCGTTATAACCATGAGGTTTTCTGTATTAGCCCAAACCCGAAGGCCTAGGGCTATAGCCAAACCCTAGAGCTGATACGTAATACCGACGGCCTTTAAAAAAGATGGATAGGCATGCTAGCAAATCGATCTTTTTTCCATTTTGCTTCCCTTTTTCAATGTGGTTCAACTCCCCTATGAGTTAAAAGTCTCTTGCCCTTAAGGGTAGACTTTATTGCCGTCCAAAGCAAACAAGCTGTTTCCCATCGTTAAATGATTTCAAAATGGGCTTTGTGTGCATGACCTTGCATGGCATTTACTTTAAAGTGATAGAAACGGTTTTCTCAGCGTTGTATGCATGACGTTGCATGGCTTTGCCACTAAGGCGATACTTTTTATGAGCGTTGCATGCATGAATTTGCATGACGTTTTTGTCTAAAGCGATACAACGTTTTCTCAGCACTGTGTGCATGACTTTGGATAGAATCATGGTGTCCAGAGTGATACAACGTTTTCTCAGTGATGGGCGCATGACGTGTCATGACGTAACCAATACGGTGTCACAAAATTTCTCAAAATTGGGTAGATAGCGTTGCACGAAGATTCCTCTAAAATGATTGAACGTTCCTCAGCGTTGGATGACGTTTCATGACGTGCCCTCTAAAGTGATACAACGTTTTATGTTAGTGTCTTTGGCTATCAAGCTTTTGAGGCGATACCAGAAACAGCGTAAAAAGGACGAGGCTTGCCGAGCCATTCCCATGGGTTTGATAAACTCGATATTAAAAACTAGCATATCTATTTTTCATGCATCATGTAAAGGATTTTAGATTATGTGTTTTAAAGTGTCAAACAAATGAAATGGACATGAAGTTTTGTACCAACTTACAGATGTCCTGTTCTGGTCAAAGGCGTGATTCGGTTACGTTGTTAAAAAAATCAATATTTGCTATCAAGTCTAACGTAAATGAGTAACCAATCGCCGTCAGAGATTACTTCTGAGGGCACTGCCTTATAGCCTTTGCGCAAGCGCAGATCTACACTAACGTGATTGCGCTGCGTACCAACGCAGTGCTATTTGTGGTGAGTTTGGGAAGGCGTTGGGTGTAGATTTGTTTTATTGATTAATGCTATAAGCGACTTAAAAAGTGAACTTTCATGCGTATTTTATCACTATAATTCCGATTATAACATCAAATTACCTGGAACATAACATTAAAATATCATTTTTCGATCTTTATTATTTTTATTTTCTATATTTCGGAATAAAAACATGGAACTATTTTTCTGTCCTAAATGTCGGAAGGATAATCGGCTTTGATAAACGCATTGTATTGTTGCAAATAAGTCAGCTAAAAGATTTTTTGCATTTTTTGCACTTAATCAAGTTAGCGTTTAGCATTCATGGTACTGGGTAAAATAATAATTGTTTAGCGAGAACGAAAACTTTAATAGCATATAATATCGTCTTTAACTAAAGTATCCTTTCGATTTTTCGAGGTAGTCTCTTTTCATATATGACCTACAAGATTTGAGGTCATCGACTCAGCTTTTGCGTAACTGCCTTATTTTTTAAATCGGTTTTTCCATATATTAGTACACGAACAGGAAACGTGCATTTCTTTTATATATCCATCCAAAGTTGATCTAGTCTCATTAGAGAAACGGAGCTAATCACCATTTTGGCACTTTAATAATTGTTTTGTTGCTTTGTTTTTAATTACATAATGATTATAATAATAATTTAAACATTTCGAAACAGTAGGGCATAGTTTGAAATCTGGAATGGAATGGAGTGGAAAAGATAAGATATGACTACAAGCAACCCAGCGGGCACATTGCGTCGGAAATACGTCTTATTGATGTTTATGCGACGTAATCACGTCATTTCGACGTCATGTGCCTGCTGGGAATATGTTGGGAAAATTGGCCTCGTGAAACAGAAAAGGGGCACATCTCCTGTTAATATTACGACATGGGATAACTTCCTTCAGCTGCATGGATCCTTACCCAGCCCCCCCCCCCCTCCCCCGGATGTATGTCCTATTATCATGATTTCACGGCTAAATTTCAATTACATATTATTGTGAGTACGGGGTAGAAAACTGTAACCTCGGAACTCTGATTTTGTATCATCTCCTGAATAGCACGTAATACTCATGACTGACATACTGAAACAGCTTTAATAGCCTAGGCTTACGGACAGAACCGTTAAGAGAAAGTCAAATGAAGGAATATAGTGATGACCTGGTTCAAAATCTTTTTTTATCAAATGAAAATTAATGGGCGAAGAAATAGTGATTTCGTTGAAATCCCAAAGAGGAAAGCTCGAGCTCGTTTTCAAATTAAATGGGCGACATGCTAGACTTGCCAAGCATGAGACTTATCTTAAGATTTCCTTGTCTCCATCTAAACCCAATCATAGGTTCTGTAGTAATTACAGTCATTGTGGAACTTTAAATCGGGGAAAATCCCGAAGATGTACTCGAAACTTCAGGAATGCAAAGTTTTTGAAAGTAAAACTGAGGTGAAATAGTCGTTGTCAAGTTTTAATTAATTAATATTTTAAATATTAATATTAATATAATCAAAGAACCATTATGAGAAGCTAAATACAAAACTTGGAAACATTTCCTAAAACTCAGATTTGCTAAAATTTTCTGGTTTACAGTATTTACAGTACTGCCATAAGAGCTGTGTCAGGCATAACGTGTGCCGATGGTGAATGGGTACTCTTTCAGGGGAAGCAACTCATGCCAATGTCATTCTTTGCCTCCCTTCACAGTGGAGATCAACTGAAGAACTTGTCCCTTGAGGAGCATTTTGTTTTCCTTTAACAGTAGACTCCCTTTTGGAAAGGCTACATTATCCAGAAAAACAATCAAAAAGTCACAATAGTTGTTCCCCTTTCTTAAAATGATGAAAAACACAACAACCCAAAACATAGAGGTATACACATGACCGAGATCAATTCAAAACTTTAAATATCTTTCAAAAACATACTTAGGTATTTTAGTATTATACAGAGTTTTGCCATGATGGGCCTTTAGACTAGGTAGTCTTCATCAGAAAATTCACATGTTATTATTCTATTAATCTTAATGCCCACTTTAATCTACACATCGCCAAAATAAATAAATGAATATATAAATGAATAAATAAATAAAAGCTTTAGAGTCGCAGAACAAACAAATAACGCAATCAAAAGTTTTGCCAAAACGTCATCTGACTCATACACAAATTTTCTTAGATTATTTTGAGTACAATTTATTGGTCAGCCTCAAGCTGAATCTTACAAAGAAAAAAAGTTGTAAAATTCTGTTATATGTCACAACACTTTGAGGCTTTTCTACATAAAACACACAGGTAAAACAGTAAATTCAATGTAAATATCCTTTAACTTAAAAGTAAATGTAGGGTGCCTGTCTTAAACTCGGTGCCATTCATCCAAGCTATAACATTTTTTCTTTAATTTTTTTGTTAACTCTATCAATAAAAGAGAGGCGCCGTAGTCGAGTGGTTAGAATGGCTCGGCTATTTGCAGAAAGTCACCGTAAGGTCGTGAGTTCGCGGCTCACTGTCGCCATGCGATGACTGGGAAACTCTCTCTGTCGACCCAGCAGTAAATGGGTACCTTTTTCGAATCAGGAAAGGCTAAGGCAGCGAAAGGAGAGGGATGGGCTCCGCCTTTCATCAGCTCTGCCCAAGATACAGTGGGTCTCTAACCCCCACTGTCCCTACGGCTATTAGGCTATGGGAAATTTGTGAAATTAACAGTGACCGTGCAGAACTTTTGTCCATATGTATATATAGCCTTATTTTATGCTGTGTTGTTCCAAATTACCATGCTAATCACAATCCAGCGTTACGTGTCATTTTAAAATGATTTAAGAATATATAATTCATTGATACCGCGTAACCGTATTTATACAAAGTTACTAAAATGGATAATCAAGTCTTAAATTTTGTTTTCCGCAGCGCTTCCTCCTTTGCTCTATACTAGAGCAACTTTTTACTTGTATAACATTCTATTACAATATGATTACTGTGTAACACAAAATTTTATTGGCTGAATCGACATCACTTGCCGCTCAATACTTTGCAATACTGACCGGCCTGCCTGTCAATATTACTTTTATCATGGCGTCATTTAATTGTCATGACTTAACGTAGCAAAAGAATTAAGGTGAATGGCGTTAAAATGAAAATGAAACCATGTCGCCCCGTCACTGAGATTTCAAATGTAATTTAACCTTTTAAGACTTTTTCTAAATCCCTGCGGGCACATGACGTGAAATGGCGTTGCACCGACGTCGAAGCGACGTAATTACGTCGCATCGACGTCGTTACGACGTTATTATGTCATCATGTGCCTGCTGCGATAATATTACCATCTGTTGGCCTTTATTTCGATGAATATGAAATATTGACCTCCGTTACGCGTTGAAAAATATGCACTGTATATTATACCTCAACATAGATCAATAACAGTAGCATTTTATCAGGTAGGAATCTGCAGCTGATGCGTGATTAAATATTTTCTCAACATGACATTGCAGATCATCGGAATGACGCTGCTTCTACGTTGGTTGCACGACGTTACTTCTAAAGTTACACATTGTTAAAAAGCGTTAAATACTTTACGTTGCAAGTATATCGACACAACGTCTTCGTCAACGCAAAGTAAATGGCGTTAGCTCTACTGTAACACAACTTTCTTTCAGCGTTGTGTGCCAACGGTCACTATTTTCTTAACCTGGCCATAAGTGCCATTTTGTTTGATACGGATCAAATAAACTAATATGAGCCGCGACACGAGAAAACCAACAATGTGGTTGTGCGCCCAGCGCAGACTCAGATCAGCCTGGGCATCCGCCCAGTCTGATCAGAGTCTTCGCTGTCCGCATGAAGGTATCTTAGACCCTTAGCTACCTTTTAAGCGCTTAGGGAACACGCTGATCAGACTGGACGGATGCCTAGACTGATCTGAGTCTGGGCTGGGCGCACAACCACATTGTTGGTTTTCACATGTCGCGGCTCATATGTAGTTAATATCTGGTGTTGCGTTACGGGTTAGTTCACTACACAACATCAAAGATGATTGAGGTGGCTGAAGGGTAAACAGTGTGTATACGTAATTTCAAAAATAAAAACAGAAACCAACCTGCATAGATAAGTTGATAAAAGATGACTAATTATGATAACTCTTACTTATCTAGATACTTTTGTTTACATGTTGTGTTTATGTTGCATACATGTACATGTACTTATAGTAATACTCAAAATTATTCGGATTTAAAATTAAGCTATAGTAGTTGACAGAGCATGTACATACTTAATATCTTTGTTTACTTAGTTAACAACATCCCTCGGTGAACTTTTTATTAAACCAGTATTCATGTTTGAGTCACAAATGTTATCTCCCCTTGAATTGTGCCGCCCGGAGATTTTTTGTTCGACTTGAAAATTGTGTACCTTTACCAAATAAAATCGATATTTGTGGAGAAGTTAATGACTAATCAGTTGATTTTTGAATGGTTTTCTCATCTAGTGATAAGGTGTTGGCGAACTGAAAACAGAATTTTATGTGAGCTTGTCAGCTGTAGATGCTGCTAGCTTTCAAACACGTGACTTCATTTCGAAAAAGTGCCCAAAAATTGGGGAAAATTGCAATTTTGACAAAGGCTATGTTGCTCTGATTCATTCTTATTCCATACATCTCAAGGAAACGGCACAAAATCATATTTTTGTTATGCGTAGTACGCGTGCTTTTAGGGATATGAGTTTTGACATGACTATCTGTATCTTGCCAAAAATATTCCACCCCGATCACTAACAGATCAGATGTTTTGCTGTTTCTGATGCCTTCAATCTGAGACTTCCTATATTATAACAGCCAGTCTCTGACTCAGAAACTGAGACGAGTTTTATAAGGCTAGGAAAAGTAGCCGCTACCTAGCGATAAACTTCCTACCCGTTTTATAGAGGTAGGAAAAATAGCCGCTAGCCTAGCGAAGGTAGATCCTCGAAGTGGTGCTATCTTCCCTACCTATTCAATTCTATTCCAGATTCAATATGGCGTCCTTGTCAACAATTCGTCTGGGTCTAGAATTTGATGACAACACATTCATTAATTTTAGGACCGAATTGGATAATTTAAGAAATGAAGAAAAAATGTACTTGTTATGCTCAACGGGAATATACGTATGTGTTTAACCTCAATAAAAGAGCCAGCTTTTTGTATGGATGGGAGACGCCATTTTCACTAGCGCTATTTTCCCTAACATCGTTTTTTAGCATGCTAGGTTCCTTCCCTGGCTACCTCTACTTCTATCTTAGCCGCTAGCCTTATAAAACTCATCACTGGAATCAGTTACATTAAACCATGCAAAATAGTAAAAGCACCATTAATAATATAGATGGTGATGAACAATGGAGAAAAAAATATTTCACATGAGACAGATTGGACATGTGACCAAGATACCCCTGACCCATAAAGGCTCTATATGAAAATTGACTTTCATGGTCCAATGGTTTCTGAAAAGAAACTGTTTTAAAGTTTGACTTCAAGTGACCTTGGACAAAGGTTAAAGAGTCGCCTTGACCTTCAATATTCACAATTTTTGCAAAAGCTGTTTTATTTAATATAATGAATGTACAAGATCTCATAAAAACACTTATAAAGTATTTTCCCTATTTAAGCCGATGGAAGCAAAATTGACCTGGCTGTAAAATAGGTCAAGGTCAACCCAGTGTCATTATTTATATAAATTATGTAGATGCTGCATGCCAAGTTTCAAGGAAATCGGCACACGGATTGTGGAGAAGAAGATCTTTAAATGCTTTTAACATATATGTGCATGGCGGTCATTTTGGTCATGTGACCTGGACCTTTTATATAAATTTTCGTTCCCCCTTCCCATAGAGGCTCCACATGAAAGGCCAAGCGGTTTTGGAGAAAAAGATCTTTGAAAATGATGGAAGACGACGGACGGACGCCAGACGATGCCTATACTATAATCTCACCTTGTGAACCTAACGGCTCAGGTGAGCTAAAAAGGTCGACACGGAGACTGTCTTGCAGTATCACTAGGTTCCGAAACATTTCTCAACACAGGTCAATATTCTATTTCATGACCAAACCTCTGCCAATTGATTGAGGACGTCCTGTCTGAGCACTCACACAAGTCCAAACGTCATGGCGATCCAGAAAGCAAATGGTATGCTTGACATATTGGATTGGTCCTCAGTAATATTTGTTCCTAAGCAAGCTTTTTGTGAAAGCTTTACTTGTTGTCCCATGCTCTGATCATACCGGTCAGGAAAGTCGGCAATGCAATGAGCTAAACTATTACCATATTGATATGGGCGTGTTAAAGCTGCTGAACATTATGTTTTCAAATGTGAGAACACAAAGTTGATATAAACTTCATTTCAACTTCATTTGAAGCAACACATTGAAATTCCAGCCAGATCAAGATTTTATACATGCACATATTACATACCGAAATAGTCATCAATTAATTCCCAATTTATTTCTTAAGATCATATAGAAATTGTCCAAACTCTTAACGCTCCTATCAGCTTCTGAGCCGAGGATCTTTCAAAACAGTCAGAAAGGTTGAACTTGTCACAAAATCAGCCGCTCGCGAGAAAAAATGCCCTACTGCATATGGCAACAGCGAAGACTCAGCTCAGACTGGGTCCGCACAGTCTGATAAGAGTCTTCCCTGTTTCGTGTTAACAGTCTATCTATCGTGGAGGATCTACGAAGCAGGTTTCATACGTTATATGAATACAAAAATAGCAATGAAGCATCTTTAAAATTATAAGCATAACGACATGACATATTTTTAACATGCTGTCCATGCTAAGGCATTTTAACAGTTGTCAACCTTTAACCCTGCATTTTTCAATGTTTACATCTACCTTTGAAATTTGTCTACATTATTCTTCAACTTAGTGGCTGTCATACGAGCAAACCGTGTAGATCCAGAGAAGCAGTCTGATATGGATCTATATTAGTCGCAAAATAATTTTATTCACATTTAGAAGATTAAACACTGACTCGATGCTGTTGACTGCTGGTCAACTTTCACGACTTCGGATAATGGGTTCTCGGGTTCGAGTTCCGCTGGGGTCGAGATTCCCTCCCAACATAAAAGGAGCTTCATGCACAGAGCCCTTAGTATTCACCTGCTCATTTTCTTGATATGACTAAATTACTGTTGAAAAGAGCTCGCTAAAGTTAGCAGAACGAAAATTCTGTAGAAAATTCTGCAGAATATAGTGGTACAGTTAGCGAAATGACAATTCTGCAGAATTTCATTTTGCTAACTTTACTACTATTTTCCTTCTGCTAACTTGACCGAGCTGTTGAAAAGGACGTAAACCGGCCAAGTCTTCTATTGAGACGCCGTATACCTATATAGACTCAACAAGATAAGTATTCAATGGAATCTTTATGAAAATGTAGCAAATATTGCAGACCGATCAAAGTGCTAAGAATGACTGCTTATGCACACTAGAATAAACAAATGTACTCTTCCTCAATTCCCACAGCTTATCTAGCGGTCCCGGGTTTGACTCCCACTATAAGAAGACATCTTTTTAAACGTAAATGGGATTCAACTGAACACAGCCTTTCAATATCACCCTCCTTCTGGTGGAAAGAATGGCCGTCCAGTACATACAAAATTTGCGGCTTCAACTTAAATCATTACGTAATTTTCATTCTTTGAAGTTTTCATTGGCTTAGGGGAAGGCTTTGATTTATGTTGTAGACATTTAAGCTAGTTACTATGCTCTGTGCAAGACTGGCGTAGAGGCTATTAAAAAGTGAATTAGACAAATTTGAGCCGCGACACGAGCCAACCAACAAAGTGGTTGGCGTCCAGCGCAGACTCAAATCACCTGGGCATCCGCCAAGTGTGATCAGACTCTTCGCTAAGCGCTTAAAGGATAGCTAAGGGTCTAAGCTAGCTCCATGCAGACAACCGTTGAAGGAAACGCTACTAACGCGTATGATCAGGGTCAATACTGTTTACATAAATTTTACAGCCATTCTAGGGATGACAAAGCTTTACGACAACCACTAGCTTCATCAACCTTTGAACGTCGAAAAGTAACATATACCCGTTCTTTTTATGCATATCCTTACAATTGGATGAGCCCATTCCTAATTTTAGGCTTGTCTGTTATTCTTATTTCTATCAGTTCTAAATCATTATAGCTTTGTCTTCCCTAGAATTTTAAAACACTTTCCACTAGCTTCGCACACGAAGAGCGTCGAAAAGTAAACATTCGAAATAGGTATAAATGCACATAGACTAACTATGATTTTTAATGGCAGCATTTCTGGAAAATATGCAACTTATCGGCCAGCAGAAACAAAAAACCTATTTTTTTCTGTATAGAAACTAGCACAAGCAAAGAAAAGCCTCAGACTCAAAGCACAATGCATAAGCAGAAGCTGGGCCTTCGGTTTTCGCAATATTATTATCTCCCCTGTTTCTGCTTTGCAAACAACTAAGATCCTGATCGGCATGTACGGCTGCACAGCTGTGCTTTTCTACTTAATCAATCATTTTTAAGCAAACTCAGTTGTTTCTAAATTAACACATCCTGTCAACCGGTATGATTAATGACGGTAAGGAAATGAGAATAATAAACAAAATATTGGATGAAATTCCGCAAAACAATGCCAGGAATCTGTTGTAATACTTTGAGTCACAACAATTGTATTTCTGAGAGATGACATGATTAATTCTTGGCAGAAATTTGTTTCATCACTTTCTCTGTGCATTCTCTTCTGACATAAAGACTATGTAATGTAATTTCCCTACATCATGGGGTACCCCACCCACTCATATTAATTATCATAAAATTTAAACAAATAGTTTTCACTGACCGGTGATGTGTAAAACTTTCCTGCCGAAGGGCCAAACAGTGCAGACCCTGATCAGACTGCTCCTTAAGAGCAGTATGATCAGGGTCTACACTATTAACTCAGGCACTTATCTCTCAACATTTGGGGTCATTACGGCAGTCAGTCAGCACCTAACAAGAAATCTTGAAAGAATATTACACAGCACGGCTCATCAGGGTTTCATTTTAAACCATGTGCATATATGAACTGACACTTGCAAAAATTCTTTTTAATTGTTGAGGATCATCCATGTGTACAGACTCGGTTACAGAAGGTGCAATCTTACTCTGCTTGATAATTCCTGCCAATTTTTACGGGCGCCCGTAAAAATAACGTGAAATGGACTGGCAGCTGGCTGCCAGTTGTTCTACCCTAAAAACTACGGATTTTATTACCTTCTAAGTTAATGCTTAATATGTATGTTATCCTAAAAAAAAAAAAAAAAAAAAAATAAAGACTTCGCATTATTATTATTATTGTCATCATTATTATCATTGCCTGGCCATTAGTTAACTACAAACCCTTAGCGTACGTGGCACCGCCACATTGGCCAGACATCAGTAAAATTTTGGGAAAATGCATCAAAAGAATGCACATGTATATGCACTCGCGCCACCACCCAAACCATCCGGCGAACCCCCTTTACGAACAGTGAACCCAACAACAATCTTACAACGGTTCTCTTGATATCTATGGGATATCTACGGTATAACATCCGCTAATTCGTTGACTCAAAATGACTGCATTACTGTGAAATGTCTGTAAAATACCAATCCTACAAGTTACCAATGCCGCTCTGTGAGTTCAGCCAAAGCACCAAACGCCTCTTACTTCGCGGCACACCATATGTTATATAACAAGAACAAAACCATAAGATTAAAGAAAAGGAAAAAAAGGTTCTTGTGGTTTAGCTTTTCTATTTGAGCCTTCCATGATAAAAAATGCCTTATGGTAGGAACGAACACAAAAACTCAAGACAAGACTGTGCATCATACCCGGATGCATATAGTATTGATTCCTAATGAGCTATATATTGTTCGTGCAACATGGAAGAGTCTTATCAGCCTGCGCAGCTGCGCAGGCTAATAAGACTCTTCCCTGTTCGTACATAAAGTCAAGTATATTTCTCATGCATTTTCTCATATAATGTACTGAACAGAGAAAATAATTGAGCAAGACATAAAAACAGATATCACTTTGCATGCATCTCCGCGTGCGCGCGTGCCAAGATGTGTGCAATATACATTACCTGGTTAATAGGCAGAAGTGTTATTTCGTTATAATATGCCTGAACATTTATCTACTCCGATGGTTATCGGGATATCTGGGAAGTAGTACACTTTTTAATAACCCAAATCTATAGACATAATCCGAATCTATATCATAATTCGATTAAAGGTTCCATATTGCTCTATCAGTGGTATTAATTCATGAAACGCTTTACCGTAAGGTGCTCACTATACAGTTTCGTTACTGCAAGTGGCCGTGATTGGCACTGTAAATGACCATGACTGGCCATTTTCAAACAAATAAAATATCCAAGAGTTTCACATAAAAAAGTTGAAAAAATTATTAAGGTCATTTTAGTTGGCAACTAAAATGAACTACTTTCGAAATCACTTACTGGAACAGAATAGTAAAAATACAATGTTAAGGGATGGGCCCCGTTCAGTATCTCGCTTATAAATGTATATACTCTGTAGCTAGACGAGGAACAAGAAAAGGAAAATTGTGCAGCGACTTGATACTGTGACGTTGAACCAGAACTCAGCAACAACAACAAATCCAAAAGTATATTGCATTACAACAGCAGAATTTGGCATCAACTAAATGCGGTTGACAAATGTTCCTATAGAACTCCCTGCCATGGGGTCATGGGATCAGTTCTTGAAAGTTGAAAGAAACAAATTGCTGGAGCAAATCCTTTCCTTTCGTGAGTGAGTGAATGAGTTATAGGGGTTTCACGGCACATCAGCACAAAAAGGCGATTTCGCGCCAAACTCTTTCCTTTAAGTACACCTTTTCTAAAAGTCTGTATTTCAGGGGCACAAAATTGTCTCGCCTTGATAAAACGGCGGAACATGGAAGTATATCAATACATCTTAGCTTCTGCAAGGTGCGTCGCTACAGTATGGTGTGCCAAAACATCTTTTCGGGAGTGTTATATGTCAGTTCTCGTTATATTTTGTTTCCTCGTCAATTAATGCAGCAAATAACTCTAGAAACAAAACTTTGAGACGCGACTCGACATGACAAAAAAGTGGCAAGTGCACCCAGTGAAGACTCAGCTCAGCCTGGGCAGCCACCCAGTCTGGTCAGTCTTCTCTGTGCGCTTACAGGGTAGCTCAGGGTCTAAGCTATGTACATGCGGACAGAGTAAACTCTGGTCAGACTGGGCGGATGCCCAAGCTCATCTGGGTCTTCGCTGGGCGCACATGCCACTTTGTTGGTTTTGTCGAGTCGCGGCTGAAATAATAATTTGCAATATATTACCATAGGTCGGTGTGTTAAAGTCTATTCGAGCCATCTGACGTCTATGCACGTTCGCAACCACGATATTATAGGGTGCCTCTCCTATTTGGTGACAGGCCAATCACTTACATTCGATTTCGTGTTATCACTTTTTCGATTTTGTGACATCGAAATAGGTATGAATTTGTGGTAATATTGAAATCACAAAAGCGAATTTGGGATATAACAAATTCAAACACTCAAACACATTTGTGATATCACTATTTCAGTCTTATGATATCACAAAACCGATTTAGCGATATCAGTGGCATGTGGTCAAAGTCTCCTATGTTCGTGCATATACATGCAAAACCATATTTTGCACTATAGTCTTACCTTGCGTTTCAAGAGGTTTCTGCGTTCTGCTATGCGCATCAAATAACGAACAGTAGCAGCCGGATCTTGGCAAGTTTTATCAGGCGAAAAGAGCCTTACTGGCTTCTGAGCTGTTAAAAAAGAGGGTTCAGCAGGAGTATATTTTTTAACTAAAAGTGACTTTCTTATCAAAGATATAAATGACTTGGACAGCTAACAGTTTAAAGTATATCGTCTGTGCTGTACTAGATAAATCAAAGCGCTGGTAGAGTTAGGTCTACACTGAGCGCCGAATCAACTAGATCAGTAATTTTCCGATGCTGCCCGCATCTTGTTGTATACTTGCAATACCTGTTAGGTGTTTACAGACAAAGTGAACCGTAAAAATATCATATATTGGGAAAGAACGATCTGAGCAAATATTGCAGAACCAGATCAGGAGCAGTCTGATCTGGGTCTTCACTTTTTGCCATTACATTATACGTCTTTTCGAAGCGTTACCATAATGTAAAGCCACACTGTTCTATTTTTAGGACAGCTACAGTAATTATTTTAGGTGTCCCAATTTTTAACTTTCTACGGTATTTACGTACAATAGTTTCGGTTGCCAGCTTATAGGAAACTGAGGAATTTATTCTGTCTTTGAAGAGGAATTTTCTTCTACATGGCAATGAGGGATTCAATACATTGGAGTTTAATCAGTTTATGGTGAGTATATTTGTATATTGTCTCACAAAAGTACCATTTTGGTAACTTTTTTTCGGAACCGTCTTATTTAATTATCTTGCATTCCTTTTCTTATTTTATGTTTTTATTAGATTAACATCTTTAATTCATATTAATGATAATTCAGGGCCCGTATATTCAAAACTAACAACATCAGTTAATGAGACATTTAATTTTCAGAAGTAATGTTCCCAAAAGTACTGCCATTTCATGCCGAAAAAGTGTTGTTGGCAAAAATTTTAGCATTACACTAGAAAACTTAACGAATCCTTGACTTTCGACTTTGTTAGGTTAAAAGTTGTTTCAAGTCTATATCTATTAGAAATAACACCATAATTCAAAAGTGATGGGTTATAGAATTAGAGTACATGTAAAGGTTTGCTCATAAAATCCTGTTTTGAAAACTTTGATGTCACAGTATTAATGCGTTCATCTTTAATCGTGTCTCAGACTGGTAAACGCGCAATTCCAGACCCATCCGGAAATTAACTCTTTAGGCACCAAAAAGCAGACGACAAAAGTTACGTCTGCAAAAATTCAAAAAAGGCCTTTTCCAAGACATTTCATATTGAGAATTCAAAGACTATAGAGGGCAAACAATGTCGATCTAGATGAGGCGGCTCATTATGAGCCGCCTCATCAGGATCTACTCTGTTTGCAAATTATGCTATTTTCGTCACTGGTGCTTAAAGAGTTGAAACCTCAAGCTTATGTAAATAGATAGAAAAAATATGACAGTTTGGACTGTCGGAGAGGGGCTGGGTTGTTAAATGAGGCAGGTCACGTGAAGAGAGGGACATAATAGATCGCCATCAGGCTTCTAAAAGAGGCTGATATATATCTATAGATTTACAAAGTCAAAGTCATGGCTTCTCGCCAAAGTCAAATGCCCATTTTCTCAGATTCATATGAAATACTTGACATATAAAACAAAAGATAGTGTATCGTTAACGTGTCTGTCTGCTCGTAACTTAATTACTAAATTTAGTTCCGTTTCTTAATTTGTAGATCTGTTGAGTTATCTGAAATTAAGAAATTAGTATGGATACGGACAGAGGATCGATGATGGACGAAGCTCTCCGAATACTACAGGAAGAGGGATTTACACTTCCTGATGACGTCAAGGAAACACTGACATCATTTTCACAGGACTCCGAACGCCATGATGAAGACAGGTAAAAACAAATCTATCATAGAGGCTGATGCCTCTTATATAATCTGTAAACCAGGCAAAATGCATCTCTTAATCTTCCCGTGTGTGTGTGGGGGGGGGGGGGGGGGGGGGGGGGGGGGTTGCTGGTCGGTTTGGTGCTGATCGCAGCGCACACGAGACGTCTTTTGGGGTGTCAGAAAAGTGATTTTTCAGTGACATAAAAAAACGGTATATTTTCTGAACTCTGATAAAATCGCTGCGCATAAGGGGCTTGGGCTAAGGGTAAGCCTTATATCACTGATATCTCAAAGTACCATCGTCTATCGAAGTTTACACTTTCGACACATTTCATATTTTTCCTTTTATTTCACCTGCTATAACCTCAAATTACTAGCTGGTATCTGAAAATAGTTGATTGTATTTTGATGATCCACACATTTCTGAGTCTTCGATCTTAGGACTGCAGAGATTGTATTAATTCCTGATCGTTGTCATTTTCTGCACAGGATCCACAAATAATTGATGAGACAGGGAAGACTCTAGTCAGTCTGCGAATATGAACACCTCATTTTACTTTTTTTCTGTTGATGCATTTTGTATTTCACACTTCTCTTACTGTTCTTTATTATATTGTTACAGGCATCTATCAGCACCAGAAAGCCGAACTCGTTCAACGGATTATCAAACAAAATCTAAGACGATTCGCAGTAGTGAAAGTTCTAGAAAACATGATTCGGATAGTACTCGTACATCTAGGAATCAAACTTCTGGTACCGATGCAAACCAGGCACACTATACCCCTCCCAATGGAAGTAACAGAGACAGAAATGTTGGATCAGCATATTCGGATCCCGTTAGGGGTCAAAACCGGAATGTCCGGTCAGATTCGAACTCCGGTCAAAATGGCACGGACACCGAGAGTAGTTGCAGCGCAAGCACAGTTCGTGACGCCCGATCATTTGAAAACACTCGTCAGAATTCCCAAACGTCCCGACACGAAAGTCTTTCTTCTGTAGACTCGTCAATGTCTGAAACTATGCATAAAGATGAAACGATGTCGGCTACAGCTTCACAAGATAAAACCATCGATGACGTTCTGCTAACACATGAGGCTAAAACTGATAATATGAAAAACATGACTAGGGATATGGGCAATAAAATGTCAGAAAATATGCGCAAAGGCATTGGTCGAGAAATTTCAACTGATAGTGGTATAGCAGATCTTGTTTCAAGTACCCAGCCAAGCAGTCCGGTGAGCGAATCTGGCACATTTGGCTCTGTTGCTGGTCGGGAACTAGCTCCACGGTCAAATGTTCTCACAACATCAAAAAGAGACAGTAACAACACGTTTCAAAGTGGGAACTCGCAGAAAACCGTTAAGAGAGATGATACATCTATAGAGTCTACTGATGTTGAAAACGCATCTAAAGGTATCTTCATGACAAAAGCTGAACAGTCGTGCGGTAACATAGATGGAGTTGACACAGTCGAAAGTCATCAAAGTGCATCAGCAGCTTTAACTGCAACAGGGACGGCTTCAAAGTTACGAACTGAGGTAAAAGATGGTCAAATGACAACAAAAGCTGAATTTGAAGGTGATTCAAGACTAGCAAGACAAGAAAGCTCACAATCAACAATTGAAACAGATAATGCTAAACTTACAAAAGATGAAGATATGAAACAAGAAACACAATCAAAAATTACCGAAACATCATTCACAACTCAAGGCAGAAGAGGAAGTAATGAGTCAACAGTATCAACTTCTAAGCAGGAAAACACAAAGAAAGACAGTTTCAATAAGTCGGTGAATGAATCTAAAATTTCTCCCGATGGAAGCGTATCTCAGATGTCGAAGACAGAAGACTCGAAATCTATTGCAAGTAGTTTTAGTGGCAAAAGTTCACAACAAGAAACAAAGGGAGGAAAAACGTACACTAGGTCGATCTCAAGTGAAAACTCCTCTGAAACGAAAACTAAAAACGTGTCTGAGTCGAAAACATATTCATCAATTAGTAGTGATGGAACGTTAGTAAATGAGCCTCTAAGAGCAAACCCTGAGACCCGGACCGGAGAAAATTATACTAGAACATATGATCTAGGAACAGACGGGCTAGAATATAATCCATATGCAAGACGGAATAGTGGTTCTTCTGAAATATCCAGGCCGGGAAGTACGGCGTCATCAATAGCATCCTCTGCAAGTGCAATGTATGAAAGAGAACAGAAGAAAAAGCGAGAACAAGAAGCAGCAGAGAGAAGTAGGAACGCAAGATATGACGATCACAGGGGCTCGGTAGATAGCATCACTCACGCTAAACAAGTTGTAAATTCAAAATATAATAGGAATGATTCCGATCCTTTAAATCGCCAAACCAAAGTGAATGGATCAGTTCCACAATCATCGAATGTAAGACAAAGAAATAATATATATCAGAATGTGCCAAGGTCAGAAAGTATGTTTTCTTCTGTTTCTGATGATGTGTTCATTGAAGAGACACCAGTGGGCAGGCGTCGGGATGTAGCTCAGGAACAACCGAAAATGCGCGAACGGAAATACGACCGAAATAGCGATGATTTTCGAAACAGGCGTGCTACATTACAAGGCGATATCGTTCTGACTGAAAGAGAAGTATATAAGACGAGGGATGAGATTAGGCCAAATTTAAGAGGAAAGGACGATTCATTTATATCAAGTCATGACGAAAGTTATTATTCATCAAAAGATAGAATTCCCGGATTTAACGAGAGAAATGGTAATAGAGGTAATAGAAGTTTCATGGACCCGGATGTAATTGAACGTGAAATTGTGTCAGAAACTCTGTCGGAAGAAGATATCCTATTTGGAAATGATGACAGTTTCTTTGGTTCTTCTGATGAATTTTTTGGGCGATTCAAATCAAAATCGAATAGAATGGGCGGTCGTCGTGATATTGATGACTTCTTTGAACGTGATAGCCTTTTTACAAGAAAGCCGAATTTGAGAAGTGCAAATCCATATACAACTAGAGACGATTTAAGTAAGCTTTCATCTCACGAGAGCGTACATGTCAATGATCCAAAATCGTATAGAAGAAGCAAAACGGATTCTGACGCAATGTCGGACTCGGCATTGCGGTCTTCAGGAAGTCAAAGGCAAGGTGCAGGCAGCAAGTCCAGATATGATTATCCGGAATTTGACGATCGTGCTAGTGTTCAGTCATTACCCCCGCAGTCTGATTCTAGATCTCGTGGTGCTTTTGAACAACTAAGTCAAAGACTTAATGTAACGCCAGATGGCACTAACAGCTATGTTCAGGACTATGTCAATCGTAACGGTGCTCCAGTTAACGGATCTGCCGCGAACAGACTGCAGGTTAACAGCTCTTATCCCTCACTGGGCGTGACAGCAGAAGACAGCAGATCCGATTACGATTTTAAAATGTCGTCTGATTCTGGCTTATTCTCGTCTGCAAATGCCAGCGACAGCATCTTCAGCGCGGGAAAATCAATAGATAGGAATTCTGATAGATCAATGAAACAAAACAATCGCAATTACATTTCTTCCAATAAAGCATTTAGTGACAACAATCTGATCAGTGACAATAGCAACAGGAGCCGACGATACCCGAATGACAGGTGTTATGGTGAAACTGACATGCACGATGATGGTAGCGCGCGCTCGTCGACAGCCGAATCACATACACGTATCAGAGGAAGTGATAACGTCCGCGAAAGGGGTTATACGGATAATGTAAGGGAACAGGCAAACAAGGTGAGCAGACGACAGGATAATAAACTCAAAGGCGAAGAAAATGCGGAATGGGATAGCCGACGTCAGAGGATTGATAAAGCATTGTCATGGATTAGATCGGAGCTTGTAAGTACCGAGTGCTTGTTTTAAAGCATGCTATCTCTGTGATTGTATGTGTAATTATACCCACTACCCCCCCCCCCCCCAACACACACACCCTACCTTGCGAGGCATTAAGATTTGCTTCCGTCTGTCTGCCCATCCTTCCATCCCCACTCTGTCTGTCAGTCTGTTCTGACGACGTTAAAGTACGATACAGAGCATGTGTAATCAACCCCTTCCACAGCTTCTGATGTTGTATACTTGTTGAGGACATGTATGACTATAATGAAAATGACGATGCAGGTGATATTTTGATGAGGATTAATTAACGTTGACAGAATCGCGGCCTTTCTAGTCTTTTTTATAAATTTACTCGAGGAAAAGATGACAGCTCAGCATCCAATAAAATTGAAATTTCAACTTGTAAATCAAAATTAATCATCGATATAAGCGGCAGCTGGACTGGAGCTACACTCTTTGCATTAAAAATTCTGCACATACAGTCTTGTCTAATTTACCAAGCTTTCCGCGGAAACGGAAAAGTAGTGAATTTATTTGACTTTATTAAGAGAAGAGTGAGGACTCTTATCAGTCGGCTAGGGCGCCTGGGCTGGTTAAGTAGTTGCCGTTCGAGAGAGTACGGGGGTGCCTAGCCGCCCAACGCAACATACTTATTTATTTATGTATTTACCTTTATTTCACTGATTATATTCCATTGCTTGATCAATCATTTTTCAAGTTAGTTACATGATTATTCATTCATTTAAATTTATTTATTTATCTTTTTATTTATTTACTTATTTATTTATTATAGCTCCATCATTATTATTATTAATACATAACTATTTGGTGTTCGTGTTCATATAAATTGTTGCAGTTCTACATTTGATTTAGTTTGTGCCATGTTGATTGTTGTATTTCATGTTTTACGGGAAGGACTGTAACTAATGTTGAGAGAACTTGTAGCTAGACCCCATTGTCTGCACTTTGTGTACAAAGGCAATAAAATATGTTTAAACTAACGGAAAAGTTCATTTTGAAATATTGAGACAGAATGGATATTTAACCTTATCAAAATTTGAAGAAGCTGGTGTCAGTATCCGACAATATGTAGAAAATAAAAAAATTAATGAAATGATAATAATGATAATAATAATAATAATATTATTATTATTATTATCATTATTAATAACAATGATAATAATAATATTATTATTATCATTATTATTATTTAAGGAATGAATTTCATTTTTCTGGTGTTTATCGAAGTATAAACTACATTGGGTCGCGTGCAAAGTAAGTGAACCCCGAAGGGGTTCATGTAAACTTTGCTAGCGACCCAGTGTAGTTTATACTTCGATAAATACCAGAAAAATTAAGTTCATTGCTTATATTTACATTCTTTTCTATCTTTTATTTGACCACAAATTTACGTTAGAGGCTACAGTTGAAGCAGAAAAAACATTTATACGCAGTTTTCTTCTAAGAGCGGAACAGCGTCAACGACGTCATAACGCCGCCTACGTCCAATCAGATGTAGAGAATCATTGTTTATTTTGACGTCACATAACGGCATGTAACGTCGCGTGAACCGATGTAGTTATTGAAGTATAAACTACATTACCTACTAATGGTTTACCATAGGGCTTTTCAATAAGTGCACTGAGAATGTAAATATAAAACATTATAAAACATTTAGCGGGGTGACAAAAGAGCAGGGACTAGCAGTCTTTTCTAAAAATATCTGTTTCTACAACTGTATATCGAGGGTTATTTACTATTATATCTTTGTGCTATTTCGCTTCTTACTTTCAATGCATCAAGCATATGTTGTTGTTTACGCAAAATATCTCACAAATTATAACCATTCATAATAACGTAATGACTTAACCAGCAACATCTTTGAAGTCTGAAGCATAATGTAACATAATTATGAAACATTTTGGAGCCTAGAAACAAAGCATTACAATCCTAGACTAGTCTAGACATTGTTTTGTCACAAAGTCTGAGTTTTTACGCTTGGTTAACGTACCATTCCAATCCAACGTGGAAATTAAAAAAAAAAAAAAAAAAAAAAAAAAAAAAGAAACAGAATCAAGGAATCAAGCTCGTATTTAACAAATACAGTTAACTCTCGATATCTCAAAGCCAAAGTTCATCTCAAACTTCTGATATCTCAAGGTAAATTTTTTGGTTCCAGAAAATTTACTATGAGATATCAGTAGTTTGAGATAACAGGAAACTATGGTCATTGAAATAAGAGGGTACTTTGAGATATCACTGTTTGAGCTGCACTTGCCTAAATATAACAATGTTGTTCGACTCGTATGCACAGGGGTAATACCAATTTGGCTACCTGTGCTTTCGACCGAGTCTGTACTATACAAAGTGGCTTTCGACCTTGAATACGATCGTAAGCACTACATGAACCAATAACGGTAAATGACACTGTTGTTAATGGCTGTCGAAAGGACAGGTAGCCAAATTGGTATTACTCCCGTGGTATGTACTAACAGCACATTTGTGCTCAACATTTTCTATGTAGTAAAACAACCAATACAGTTATCATAAAATTTCTGAAAATTGCTATACCGAAATTTTGAGCTAGCCATTTCAATAAGATTTTTTTTCAATCCACAGTTATTCTAACTGAATTTTTGCTCTAGTATGCTTTATGTATATGAGCCGAATAGTATTACTGAATTTTGGAAATCTATTTGCAGAAGAGTATTTTCATTGTTTCCAACTGGCAATGGAATTTTTCGATTACCAGTCTTGTTCTGACTGTGAGGATGCACAAAGATTTTCGCTGAGCACACTCATTATAACTGATGAAGTTTGTTCAATGTATTACACCCGTGTAATGTACAGAAGGTGGCAACTATAAACCTGGAATGTTTTTCTTCTTTCTGTCTCTTCGTCCGTTAGTCGGTCCGTCAGAAAACATTTTATTTTTCAAACTGGTTTAAGCCCCACGTAACTTACATGTTATACTGACCGTTCAAAAGCTGTCCTTCGCATTGTGATTTTTTTCATATTGCTATTTGATTGAATTGTCTTACTTGGTTGGTTGGTTGGTTGGTTGATTTGATGCTTAACGTCCACGGTAAACAACTAAGGTCATGTCGGGACGGTCAGTTAACCTAACCACACTATTCCTGGGCAGGCTTAGGCCTCCTAAGCGGTTAACCAGTACTAAGTGCACATACTTTCGCCAGTAACTGACAACTGCCCTTCTTGAATCAGCGGAAGGAGAAACGAAAGTATGTGGCCAGACCGGGATTCGAACCAGGACCTCTGACTTACGAGTCAGGTGCCCTACCGATTGCGCTACCCGGCCCGGCTGAATTGTCTTACTAAAGTGTAAGACAATTCAACGAACGAACGGACGGACAGACGGACGGACATGGACAAAACAATATCCCTCCGCCTTCGGCGTGGGAAAACAACACTTTAGAATTGTCTTACTAAAGTGTTGTTTTCCCACGCCGAAGGCGGAGGGATATTGTTTTGTCCATGTCCGTCCGTCTGTCCGTCCGTTCGTTCGTCTGTCCGTCCGTCCTTCCATCCGTCCAGAGCCATAACTAAGTAATCATTGGTTGGAATTTCATGAAATTTAAATAAACATATATCATTATCACGCGCTGCGGCACATCAAGTTTCATCAGATTGGCTTCAGTTATGCATGAGTTATTGCCCTTGAATTGATTTCAAATCAATATAATTAGCTCTAACTAGGTAACCAATTACTGGAATTTCATGAAACTTGAAACAAATATGTATCACTTACTGAATGGCATCAGTTGTTCATGGTTATTGCCATTGAGTCAATTTGAAATTTACACATTCATAATTAAGAATACCATGAATGGAATTCTATGAAACTTATACTGAATCTTGCTCACCCTAACATGGTGGTGCATGTTAAGTTTTGTGAGCATCACTTCAGTAATACATGAGTTACCGGTATTGCCCTATTTAAAATCAACAAATTGAGTCATTACTAAGAATTCAATGAATGGAATTTCAAGACACTTTAAATAATAGTTTATTGTCATAATACAGCAGTGCACATCAAGTGTTGTTCATGTGGCATCAGTAGTGCATGAGTTATTACCCTTGAATTAAGTTGAAATACTACAAATTAGCAATACTGAGGTACCAATCAACGATGTTTATTGAATCTGCATATATAGATATATTTTATCATAATGTGGTGATGTTCAGGCACATTTTTCAAAATTACCTCACTTATGAAGGAGTTATTACCCTTGATTTGAAATCCATAAGTTTAGCCGTAACTATGTCACCAGTAAACGAAATGATATGAAACTTAAAATAAACCATACGCGACTGGAACTACTTCGGCGGGGGATATGAATTCAATGAATTTGCTTGTTACGATTTCTCGTTTTGTGTCGAGAGTTGGATGAAATGTGAAATGCGATTGTATCAGTTCCTGACTATTGTATTTTAACACTACTTTAAGCTTTCAGTTGTTTTCTTCTTTTTGTTCCTTGTTTGCTTGTATTTCCGAAATGGCTAAATGGGATCGTCCGGTATGTTACACACAGGGTTTCATCGATTCCGCTAATTTTCGGTTCCTGCAGAGACTGTACATCATATTTAGCTTCCGCCGAGACTGTCCGCGAACCCTTGCTTCCTGCAGAGCCTCGGCAGGAAGCAGAAATCACGCGGACAGTCTCTGCAGGAAGCCATTTATCGTGTACAGAAGTCTCGGCAGGAAGCAAGAGATCGCGGACAGTCTCGGTGGAAGCCAAATATGACGGACAGTCTCTGCAGGAAGCGAAAATTAGCGGAATCGATGAAACCCTGTGTTACATGTGACTTTGTACACTTCTATGTTATTAGTTGGCTCTATCTGGATGCTTCTGCTGACCTAAAGTCAAGGTCACAGGCTTAAGTTATATAGAGGATCTTACATGAGTGCTCATGTATTCATGATTGAATTTATTAAACGAGTTGGGGACAAAGATAAGATGCGAGGCTTTGCCGAGCATCTTATCGGGTTTCCCCAACGAGTTTAATAAATTCAGTAATGCAGGAGCACGAATTCAAGATTCTATTTATCATATGACACTAAAATCGCATTTTATCAGCAGAATTTGCACTAAAACGTCACGATTTCGCCATTAGAAAACGCGACGTTTTTATGGACGTCAACGTATAACGTTACGACGTAATTCGCATATTTAATCCACTTGTGGATTATCGCATTTAATGCATGGCTTTATTACACTCTCAGATGCGACGTCATATGATAAAAATTCGTACATTGTTTGCATTTAGTTTTGCGTTTCATTGACTCTTTCATATAAAATTTCCAACTCATTGATGAGCTAGAGAGCCTCTGTGCATAGAAGCAACTAAATATCAAATGAATTACGATGGTCGAATAGACAGAAGATATTGCCTTTTTCGCACCACGGAAGAATATAGGTATAGAAGGAGAGGGATGGGCTTAGTCTTGCATATGGTATTCCCAAAGTACGGCGAGCCTCTGACTGTCTCTGCGGCTACAAGGCTACGTGGAAACCTTTTATATTATGCTGTGCAAGCACAGGAGACCCAGTAGCTCAGTGGCTTAGGCGCTGGTCAGCTGATCTAGAGGTCCCTGATTCGTTTCCCGCTGGAGACGGAAATCGTTTTAATCGTAAACAGGGCTCTACTTCACAAAGTCTTTCATTATCACCCTTCCGTCTTGATGACATGACTCAAATACTGTTATAAAGGACGTAAAATCGCAAATCATTCTCTATTATAACAATTTTTAGGCAGCAAAATGCAAAATTTACTGAAATCGTTAACGCAGACAACATGAACAGGTTAAACAAACGATCAATTTAGCATTGAACAGAACATTATCACTTACTGAACCTATTGATCTAGTCAGCATGCCAAATTGGCAGAGAATCGATATGAAAAAAATAAATATTGGTATTATTGGTATTATTGGAATAACACGGAATAACACTTAACATAAGCAGCCATGATAGTGGATGGTACCGGTATTTATCAATATGTACAGACCGGAATGATAAACATAAATAAGTCTACTTCTGTTACATGTATCTCAAAGTTGAACTTCATCTCAAACTACGGATATTTCAAAATAAATTTTCTGGTCCTAGAAAATGAACTGTGAGACGAACTACATATATCTCAAAGTAAAAATTTTAATCCCAGAAAATGAGCTTTGAGACACCGGTAGTTTGAGATAACAGGAGTTGAAATGTATAGAAAAAAATAAGAAGTATCTTAGTGTTGAGATAACAAGAATAAACTGTATGTTCATGTACAAAGCTGACTGCTGAATATAAATATGCAAAACTGAATTTGAAATATACCTGCAGGAACTTCGAAGAGTGCTCCAAAATAACGTATATCCGAGATTTTTAAGTGTTAGCACGTAACAAAACTAAACGTTTGTAATATCATAAAACACACTGAGACCATATGTTTCCACATTTAGGCCACAGCTGTGTTAGAAATCATAACATGTGAGTTTTTTATGCCATATAGATTATATTATCATATATGACGTCGCATCTGAGAGTGCAATAAAGCCATGCATTAAAACCGATAATCCACTAGTCGATTAAATATGCAAATTACAACATAACGTTATGCGCTGACGACCATAAAAACGTTGCGTTTTCTAATGGTGAAATCGTGACGTTTTGGTGCAAAGTTTGCTAATGAATGCGATTTTAGTGTCATATGATAAATAGAATCTTGCATTCGTGCTACTGTTGGGGAAAACCGATAAGATGCATCTTATCTTTTTTCCCAAACCCGTTTAATAAATTCAATAATGCATGAGCACTCATGTAAGGTTCTCTATTATATTGCAATAATGAGACATTGTAAACGATCAGAAAAAAAAAAAAAAAAAAAAAAAGAACAACATTCCAAGGTTTTTGCAAGAAATGGGTATATCAAGATGTGGAAAAATCCTTAGTGTAGTCTATCCCATAACCACGGGGTATAAACCAGTCCGCCAATATTCGCTTCCTGCAGAGACTGTCCGTCATATTTGGCTTCCACCGAGACTGTCCGCGAACTCTTGCTTCCTGCAGGAATTATTGTCCTGCAGGCAGAATCACGCAGAATTGGAGGCAGAATCACGCAGAATCACGCAGACAGTCTCTGCATGAAGCCATTTATCATGTACAAAAGTCTCGGCAGGAAGCAAGAGATCGCGGACAGTCTCGGCGGAAGCCAAATATGACGGACAGTCCTTGCAGGAAGCGAAAAATTGCGGACTGGTTTATACCCTGTGATAACCTTGTAAGGTCGTTGGGCACCAAACATGACTACAAGAATTTCTTTTCCCACTTAATCCTGTCTTCAGCTGCCTGATTTTGCAGGTAAAGTACATCCCTACTCATTGATACTGTTTTTCCATCCCTTATTCTGTCTACATCTTCTTTATCCTTTCACTGCGAATTGTCTCTGCTGAACCAGAAGACCTTGAGATGCGACCAAACCACCTGAATTTTACCATGGTCAGGAGTTCTTCATATTCTCCAATGGCTGTTGGGATCTTTCTGCGAACATCCCCATTAATTGCATGGTCACTGTTCGAGATGTTCAGTAACCTTCGGTAGCAACTCAGTAATAGTTACCGGATGAGTGCGAGGGGTGTATGAATTGGAAAGACCTGAGCACGGGGAAATGGGAACACCGAGCGGCTTTAGCCGCGAGGTGTTTTCATTCCCCGTGCTTAGGTCTCTCCAATTCATGCACCACGAGCACGAATCCGGTAACTGACTTACACTTCGACACAGCTATGCCATCATCATCTCGTGCAGTTTATCAGTCCTTCAAATGTAACCGTTAACATTGCACGTAATAGATGTAAAATATTCATCTTGTCTGTGTATCTGGATTTTTTATGTCATCGTAAGTTTGCCTATAAATCAAAGTTGTAAAAATCATATAATGCAGTATTTCAAATATTTTTTTTCTTTTTTTTTTGTTGTTGTTGCTCTTAATCACCATTATTAATAAAATTTATATTTTTTAATTTTTATACGCCAGTTTTTTTTTTGTTTTTGTTTTTTTTTTGACGGGACGTATTATGTCATTGCGCTGTCCGTCCGTCTGTCTGCCCGTCCGTCCATCCGCTCGTAAACATTCCTGTGCTCGCCACTACGGGATATCTTCATGAAATTTTATAGGAATTTGTAAAAGGGCAGGATTCGGGTCATACAGCACAGATGCGCAGTCTGGGCTGACTAGGCATTTTTTTCGTAAATGTCAAAATGGTCTTTTATAATGTGACGCTTCGAAGATGTACATATTGTATAGACCCTGATCAGCCGTGTTGCAGGTAAATAATCTGCGCACTGTTGATAATAAATTATGTGTGTGTGCGTTTGTGTGCGTTTGTGTGCATGTGTGTGTATGTGTAACGGTGTGAAATTATAGAATTCGCTATCTGTTGATACGACTTAGGGTCTGGCCACAACAAAGAGTAACTGACATATGGCATGTGATGATTTTCACACATATTTTCTTAATATCCCGTTCTCTTTGTTAAAAAAGTACATGTGATGTACGATTGTTTTTGAATAGCGTCTCTCTCAATAAGGTTGTTACTGTAAATACTCTAACCAGTCTGTGCAGCCGAGGAGACTGTTCGAAGGGTCTGTCTGCTTCCAAATATACTTCCCAGGGTCTGTAGATTGTTTTGCGAACAAGGTACTCTGATCAGACTGGCATTATGCGCAGGCTGATCAGAGTTACGTGTTTGCAACAATCAAACTGTGCATTTTCACACCACATTAATCATTTGAAATCAGCTTATAATGTGTTATACAATTTGCACGGACCCAGGTGTTTCTTTGAGGAACCACCTGGGCACGAGCATTTTTATATGGGAGTCTATGGAGAAAACATCTCACGGTTACGCAATTTTCGGGTGTTCATGTTGGTTACTAACCTGAAGGAAACAAAGGAAGCGAAGTGTAATTTCAAAGGCCTGCCTTCTTTCTCTAACTCTGCTGTCAAGCCACAGTACTGAGACATACAGAAATATGTATGTGAAGGGAGCAACTCAGTTTTACATTTGCTACCAGAGATACATG